>OX376303.1:73575127-76075127 GCA_947369205.1 Cantharis rufa
AAGTCTGTTTTGACAGGGTGGCGGCCCCACCGTCTCCTCGTACCAGTCGCCACACTTCTAAAACCTTTTCACGGTGAAACAACAAATATTGCATTTTTCCTGAAATGTTCCTATTATGGCATACCCACTTGATCTATACAGTAACAAACTTAATTCCTGATCCCGGTCTGATAAAGGTTGGATTAGTTGCCAAAAAATGCCAATCTTGGTGTCATTGTGAATTAGTGACAACGAATAAAAGAAAGTAACATAATTGAAGCTATTTGTGCTGTTCTTGTAATACATAATATCTTAAAAATCAATTTTGTTTTTGCGTTTTGTTTATTAATTATTTGTTCTTATTAATAAAAATAAATTATATTTGACGGAATCATTTAACAGAGAAGTCGGTACATACGTCGTAAATATTACAAGACAGTAAAATAATAGAAATTAATCTAACGATATAATCCAAATCGCACCACTCCTAACCTAACTTATAAGCGATTTCGTTTTTTTGCACTGCTAATGTGAGTTTCGTCTTTGCATCCTGCATCATAAGCGACTTTTCACTCAAATACCAATTTAAAACTAAATCGGCATAAGTTAACCAAAAATATATTAACATTTAAATTAATAATTTCTTCTAAAATGTACTACACAGAACATCTAAATTTTTTATAGCTTCTAATATTTGTTTGTGTCCTATATTTAGAGTAAGCGTCCATACTTCATAGCAAACAAACATAACATTTAGTATTTGTTTATTACAATTTTGCAAATTAAAAATTTTTTTGATGTGGAACTTTGAAACACAAACTCCAATATTAACAAATATTAGTATTCCAACACAGTAAAATACGGTCGTTTCGGATATGTTGAAGTTTGAATTATTTCAAACTTTAACATTACTTTTCCAACATTAATATTAGTATTTGCCAAAACTACAATGTATGTATAGCATTATAATGGTCGATATAGTATACGCATTTGTTCATAGGATATTTATTTTGGAATTAAATAAACAATTAACTACTTACTATTGAGAGTAAAGTACCATTCTCATTCAATTAACGCTACGTAAAATAGACGTCAATTGATAAAAAAATGACATTTCTGCTTTAAATCCTAATGTTATTCATCTGTATGACGTATCTGACGTAAATTAATAAAAACAAACAAAAAAACAAATACATTGATCCAAGAAGAAATTCTTTGTTTTTATTAATTTACGTAGCGTTAATTTGATGAGAATGAGCCTTTACTACTATATATAGCGGTTATTTATATATAAATTTAATATCATATTATTTTTGTTTAAAAACCACCAATAGCAAACAATTTTGAAAGGCAGCACTTCTTACTTATAGAGACATACAGCTTAACGTGAACTCTGAACCACGACGAAAACAAGTAGTTGTAAACTGAATATTATAATATACTACTTTAATATATCACAATTTAGATAACCTTGATTCTACACGTTTGCTATAATTTTTTTAAATATTATTCTGTGTTTTTGTGATTAATGTTTTTCGCACAAGTTTAACCGAAATAAAATGTATAAAGCCTTGAAGCAATCACTGCGGTTGTAAGACTGCGCAATTATTACCAGTACAATCTCAAAGTTTTGTTTATCAAAACCATAAAAACAAAAAATTTCAACGAATTATTTTGTAATTAAAATAAATTACTACATATTATAATTTACACCACATTCCTGCTTTATTTCCAAGTTTTTCGCTGTATAAGTTTGAAACATCTCACATTAACATTAACAACATAATATTAAAATATTTTAATAATAGAGTAAATTTACGCTACATTCCTGCCTTATTTCTAGAAATTTTTCACCGTTTCTTTTTACGCCTACGTCTCAAACAGCTCGCATTTTGATTAAAGTGGTTTTCATAAACGACAATTTTCCAAATTTTTTGTTTGCGACTCATCAAACGTCGCTAACAGCGTTCACGATCCATGGTTCTATTTTAATAAAAATGTTGAAGAATAAAAAATAATATTTTTAAAAATCGTTTAAACGTAGAGGTAGTAAAACACTGGTATAGCCCAACTAACATAAATTGGTACTTACTTTATAATACACTCTGCAGTATTTATAAATTAATGTGGCCAAGTGTTTATGTATGTTAACTTCACGTTATAAAAACTTTCTACTTATAATAAACGAACACCGCCTATAAAATTAAAAACTTTTAATTGAAAATGTAACAAAATCAAATAACTAAAAAACAAATTTTTAAATTATCTTAGCCGACGTCAACATTACCTAAAAAATTACTTAACTTATACTATACTGAAAGTGGAAATAAAAACACTCCGTGTTTCTGTTTCATTTACGGTTGGTGGAGCATAGAAATTTACGGATGATGAGCCGTACCTTTGAGAAATTTTCATTTGTCTAGAATTTGTTTTTTGATTAAGTTTGGCACATATATACAGCTGCAGGTGCTGTCTTAAAGTTATAATCTAAATTTTACAAACGAATTATGAGTTTAAACAGCATTGGTGAATTATTAAAAGTTTTGCAACTTTTGTTCAATTATTCATCTTAATGTTTGTACTTACTAGTCACAGATACGCAGTTACGCAGCAGCTTGACTGTAACATCACGTACTTCTACATTATTATTATTATTCTTAAAATTTGCTTCATTCTTCAATGGTAATAATATACGTAGTACTTTTAGTTTTGCTACTAAAATTTATATGTCTGTACTCTTGTAGAAAATAATTATTGTGTTGTTCGTTGGCCGATTGAGAATTTTCAATAATTTCCCCTGCGATTCGGTAACACCGCGTAAATCATTTTGCCGAAATTATAATTTAAAACAGCCGAAGTAATAAGCGAAAATGAATAGCGCAAGCTATGTTAATTTCGTCGTTAATATTCAAGAAATGTGCTCAGTATGACCATCACAAGGCATATAAAATCATTACTAATAATATAATAGTGAAATTTCGTAATTTTTATAATAAATTTTCAAAATAGGTGCATTTGAACATAATATTATCATTTGTTATAATTATTATTTATAAACACCTTGCAATGTTAATCGCCATTGGTATGTTGCATAAAGGTAAATTAACAAAAAAATTAAATTTTGTATCAGTTAAAAGTGCCCCCACACGCAATATTAGAATTTAAAAAGGAAACATTAAAATAGTGCGTTGTATGAATTTATTAATCCTGTCAAAAATTTAAATTAAATCAATTTCTTAAACATAATTTGCAATTTAAATATTTAATATTAAAACTTGGCTATATTAATTTTAAGATATCTTCAACTAAATTACATTTAATTAGCATGGATTCTATTCCATTTCTAATTCAAAAAGCAATTTTAATATATATTAACAGTTTCAAGCACTTACAAATTCTATCAAACAAAACTAAAACAGCTCTAACTGACATTACATCTATATTTGGAAAATTACCGAAAAATTATATAGTTGTACTACGCGAATGTAACAAAAACTAGATAGTATTGAACGATAATCGCTTGTTATAATCATCAGACTGATCAACAAACAATAATTCCGAAATGTTTTTAATAATAAAACAGCAATTTTCTTAAATTTTAATTACGGTTTGACGGTCGGCTTTCCAATTACATGTTAAGGTTATAAAAAGTTTAGATTGTTAAATATTGTTTACAATCAATTCAAAAATAGAAAAATAAAATTTAAATTCTTTTTTAAATTTCTCCCATATCTTTCTCTACCCCTTCGTACTTCACTGCATTAAAACACTCAACGAAATATCGACAAATAATGTCCTTACATTCAGTGCAGTTTAAGAACATGAAGGAAACGAGGGCAATATAAAAAAGGATGTTCTAGTGACGTAAAGGGTAAAGATGGGTACTAAATGTAATTGAGTGCCGACCAATGAGAACAACAATAATGAAAAAATAAACTCATACTATATAGATGTATTCTTTTGAAGTTTTTTCATTACTTATGCAACTACTTAGACAAATGACTTCAAACAATTTGAACTTGACACATCGTAGAGCGTGCGATTTTGTTCAGAGCAATTGAGATCGAGTAGGTGCAATATGCATAAATTTTATTTTAAACATGTACGTAAGAGTCTCGTAACGTCTCACTAAGGCGTTGTGATTAATGTTTTTGAATACCATTTTTTTGTATGTCCTATATTCAAGGTGCTGCTTCTGCAATAACCTCCCGTTACGGTTGAAATGGGTAGGTATTGCTAGAGGATCTATATCTGTGATACATCACGTGACCAAAATCCATTTTATGCACTACTTTTCTGATTTATTTTATATTACTATAAATTGCAATTTTAATTGTTTATTTGCCAATTAACTTTTGAAAAAAACAAAAAAAATTATTATAAAAAATAATTCAAGAGAAGGTAAACTAGTCAGCACCATAAAATTCTGTTTATACATTTAAGTTCGGAAAAATGTTTTTCCATTTTTTAAATCTCGTTATTTCATACACTTGACTCGCTGGTAATTCTTCAACTATTCTGAAAACTTGAAACTTTCACGATATTACGAACCGCATTTTCTATTAAAACTGATTAAAGGAAGATAGATGCCGAATAGAAAACATTCAATTTTCTACAAGATTTTCAGCGCAATTTACTAATAAGAATTATTATTAAAAAAGTCGAACAAAGTATATTTGAAATATAGATAACTGTAATTGGCAATAAATTTAAACACAATGTATAAATTAATAAGAACGTAAACAATGAAACAATCCAGCTATTAAAACTATTATTAGATAATTATTTGAATTTTGAATTACTGTTAAAGAAAAGAGTACTAAATTGTTTTTTTATAACTATTCAGGAAATCGTTCGAATTTGAAGACTGTTGACCTGTTCGTAAACGAAGTTTACAAAAACTAAAAAACAAAAAAAGAACAATACCTGGCGAATTGGACGTAGTTTATATTTGCTCATAAGATAAAATAAAAAAAGCCGAAGAAGTTCGGTAATAAATTAACTACATTGAAGGCAAGTAAAAGAAGTGAACCTAATAAATAATTAGAAATAAAGTTAAATTAATAAGATTACATTATACGAAAATTGAAGTGTTGAAAATAAATTAAAAAGTTTAGAACAGATGAAGATAAGTTGGGCAAGTTAAGAAGAAAAAGTTAAAGAGTACGGCTAATACGTACTCGTATTTTACGTAGTAGATCGTGCCATAAAAGTTGAAAAAAGTCGAAGTTGTTTATTTTGAAATGCGAGTGACCATCAAAAAAATTTCACTTAGTAAAATTTTGATAAGAATTCAAATTTTAACGACGAAGAAGATTTTCGGATTAACGAATTCAAAAATATGTATAAAATAAAATTAGAATTAATTAAATTGAACTGTTTTCAATTAAAAATAAAAGAATGAAGATTGAAATTATGAAATTTAAAACTAATTTCTGTAAGTAAGTTGAATAAAATTAAGAAAGTAAATTATATAAAAATACATTAGCAAAAAACTTCAAAAATAGCTGAACTAAAATGTTCAAGTTTAAATATGCATAATAATATGTACAAATGAATATAATTTTACCCGTGAAAATTACTCTCTTAATAAGAGTTTTATACTATAAATGGTGTAATATCATGTTTTACCCTAAAAAATGTAAAATTACTCCAAAAATATGAATATTAACTACACCTTATAAGGTAAATTTACTCGGTGTAATTTTCTACGAAGGTTGTACAATTACCTTTTAATTCTGTAAAATTCAACAATTTTGTGAAAATTACCTGGTGTATAAAAGTAAATTTAACCTAAAATTAGTATCATTTCATGGTTTTTCCTAAAAATAATGTTTCGGCTAAACTGATCTGAGCTTAACTACATACATGGAGGGAAAATGACAACATTTTTAAATATTTACAATCTCAAGCAGTGCCGCTGCCACCTCTGCCGTATTGATACCCCATGAGACGTCACAATGGCGACGGCGGCAGCACCAGAGCGGCAGTGCATTCATTTCGGTCTGGCAACCAGATCTCTCAACTTCTCTTCTGTAGTATCCAAGAAACTCATTTTTGAAAGAAAAAAATACCTGTTGTCGCTCTGAAGTCGGCGACATTTAGTGTTCCCAACTCTCAAAAATTTATCTCCCTAAAGCTCAAACCAAAAACTCCTAAAACCCCCACAATTACTTGGAAACCTCACTTAAAAAATATTATTATTATATTATTATACAGGTAAATAACAATTAACGTATTTCCAGTAAACGTAGGCAGAGTATAACCACGAAGCATCACAAAGTATGTTTATGTTTATAGGAAACACTATAGTAACATTTATTTTTCATTCAACTCCGCATTCTTAGTAACGAGCAACCGTACTAGATGTCGCTAAGCCTCAACGTCAAAAATAAATATGATTGGCTAGATTGGGTTATCGCAAGGCCAATATCTTTACACCTTTATTTTTTTGTAATAAACAAAAATAAATAAATATTCGAAATCAAAAACTTTTTAAAAATACCCCTTAAAAAATCCCATCCCACTTTTTTATTCTCTAAATTTGGCGACACTACACTACAGGCCTGCCGCCACCGCTAGACCTCAGCGGCAGGCGTCACTATCGCCATCTACCGAAAGTTTTTTTCATCTACCGTTACTACTTGCTGAATCGCACCTTTAACGAGCTCTTTTTTTCAATTTCAATTAACTTTCTTTTTAAATTGCCATTGTTACTTTTTTAACTTCGATTTTTAATTTTCTTTCTTTGAAAAGTCTCCAATCGACTGAAAATTTCAAGTTTATTTCTGTAAAATTTTCTTGAGTTTAATTTACATACTACGTGCTAAAATCAACCTAATCTAAATATTTTCTTATTAATAATATATTTTTATTTTCCACTCAAATTTTACCTTGCGAAGATAATTTCTAATTTATTTTCTTTAATTTAATTATATGGTCTTTTTATACCCACGTATTTTCAAAAATAAGATAGGTACTAATTATTATCAATAAAATTATAAGGGACGATAATGTATGTACGTATAATATTGCATCAAGAACCTTTTTATTATAATATAATATTATATTTACATGGTGGTAAGTTATTAAATTTTATACTTTATTTCAATAATTTCTTTATTGATTTTTACTAATTATTTCAAAGGTTTTCAAATATTTTATTTAAAAAAATTTTTTTCTTAACAATTCGTTGCATATTAATTTACACCATTTCGGATAAATACAACTGACGATCGATAATAATAATCGTAAAATGAGGTCCACGGTCCACATTGTATTGATAGTTAATTTTTAAAATTTTTATTACGTATTTCTCGTTTTTCATATAAAATTCCCTTTTTTAATATATTTCTAATTCTCTCTCAAAAGTGGTAAATTTAATGTCTTTTAAGTAATAATTTTGCAACAACATTTTTTGTATTCTTCACTTTATAGTTAAAATTCTAATATTTTAGCGTTTCATTAAATATAAAAGTAAATATTATATCAATTACATATATTCAAAATTAGAGTATATTATTTATATACAATATGAGTACTATTTTTTGCAAGAAAATACCTAATTTTGTATATTATAAATTATATAAATAAATAAAACCACTTTCAACAAAAATAATTTTAATGTACAGTTAGTAATAATATCGTTATTTAATTAATTCAGCTTAATAGCTTTTAATTAGCTAGGTACTTGAAATACCTCGCAGCATTATTGAATATGGGCATAATATAATATAGAATATTGTACCAATAATAAATTCATGCGCTTTATGTTCCTGCCTACGGTTTTAAGTTCTACAATAAAAGATGAGAGTATTTTATTATAGACCCAAGATCAAAATGTTGAATGGAATTTAAATTTTTCATAAAAAGAAGAAGATATACTAAATTTGAATTAATTACATAAATTTTTTTAGCTGTCATGTTATAAATATTAATAAATCGGGTGTGTAATGTAAAAACAAACATGAAACCATAGTAAAAATCAAAATTTATAATTAACAACTAATTTTTTTAGAAGCAATTCCTATTTGTTTTTTTCTTTAATTATAGTAAAGGCGAACTAAAAATTTATGGTTATTTTAAGTTAATAATTTCATACATATTTGTTGTAAGTAATAAATTGCGAATGCATTTTAATAAATGGATATTGTACTGCGTCAAGCATGCAAATAATAAAAATTAATTCCGTTTCCTTATCAGACTAATATTTATCAGTGTAACATTAAGATTTTTTTATCCGCTTGTTTTTGATAAAATGTGTAATAAATTAAATTTATTATATTTTACTATTAATACATAAAAATCTAGGTGGGAATAGATGAATTGATTATATAAAACAGTAAAAGCTGCGAAGCGATAAAAACTAAAAAGTACCAAGTATTATGATTCGCGATTTAACGATAGTAACACCGTTAAAGCTCTTGCCATGACCATAGCGGGCAATACGGTATATATAAAATACTTGACCGGAAATTCGTGAATAATTCTGTCATCACCAAACTTTAAAAAAGATTGTATTTTAAAAATTTTTTCAAAATGTTTCAAAAAAATGCATTCAAGTTGGAAAAGAGTTCTTCATGTTTCAATATGACATCTTTGGCAAAAAGTAAATTTTTTAGAATTTTAAAATACATATATTAGTTTTTAGTTTCCCGTGGTCATGTATAAGTATGAAAACAGTCTTTTATATTTTGCGTCTAATTGTAAAACAATAGTATATTAAGAAACTAGTTTTATAAGTGTCGTTTTTAACGCACGCAATCCGTTTAGAAAACGAGCCGCGTAGCGGGGAGTTTTCTAAAGGATAAGTGCGATAAAACGTCTTATAAAACGAGTTATTCTTATACTATTTTTTCTATTTTGCGCTTTATATGCCCTAAAAATATTAAGAATGTGCATTTTATAAAATAATAGTAAATTTGAATTTTTTTTGTATTTTTGTGATAGTTGGTAACAAAAAAATTTACAGGTTAGGAGATTGCATAAAAGTTTAAATAAACGAAATTATACTTGCAGTTTACAATTTTCATTATTATTATTAATTATTTTATAAACAATTAACATTATTTTGCATCAATTTATAGGTTTATAATATTATTTATAGTGACATCATTAGTTTTAATTTCCACTGACGTTTAGTTACCAACCTTTTAAAACAAAAAATTGCGTTTCGAAATATTGTCCATTTTGATACGCAACTGGGTTTCGAAATAACTTTGTTTTAGACGCAAAATAGAAAAAGTCATTTTGAAAACCAGGCGTATCGACAATGACATTATTATGAAACGCACTTTTTTCTTTTAAGAGGTTGGTAACTAAACGTCAGTGAAAATTGAAATGAATGATGTTACTTATAAATAAAAATATAAATCTAAAAATGTGTGCAAAATATGTTAATTACATAATATAAAATAATTAGTAATAAAGAAAATTATAAACTGCAAGTATACTGTTTTTTTTTAATTTTTTTAAATTTTATTTGAAACTAGAGATAAAACGGAGTTTTCGCTTTGTTTTTAAGATTTTTTTGAGTTCGTTTAGTATAAAAAATAACTCTACATTGAGCGCGAACGCATAAACCAATAAGTTTTTAGACTATTCAACCTTGTTGCATATGTTTCTTTCATTTAAATGTTGGTAATGCAGAAAATTATTTTATAGGTATGGCATGGCGGTCGTGTGTTATTGACAATCGATTAAAAATTTTTATTTTGTGAACAAAGCTAATATTGCATTATATTTCAATATGTGCATAATATTGCAACTGTCAATAATAATCCAATTAAGAATTGACAACATCGGACGGCCATGTTCAATTCTAATTGGTTAGCTATGACGGGCAGATTAAATATTGTTTTTAAATTTAAAAACTTTTTTTAATTCTACGCTGAGTTTTAAGACCAACCAATTGTATCATCATTCATCATTTTTATTATAGTTTCATGTTTATATGTTATTTCAAAAAAATATTTCTTAGAAAACTCTCCCAGTTTGTTTATTTAAACTTTTATACTATGCCCTAATCTGTAAATTTTCACCAACTATATCAGAAAAACACAAACAAAATTTCAAATTGACTATTATTCAATTTTAGGACATAAAAAGCACAAAATAGAAAAAAATTCGTTTTATAAGATGTTTTATTGCAATTATCCATTAAACGAATTGCGTGTGATAAAAACGACGCTTATGAAACTATAGTTTCTTAATATACTATTTAAATTTAAAACCATCCATCAAACCGTTTAATTTAACCTTTCATCCTTCGAAATGGTTTCAAGTTTTAACTAATACCTAAATTTGACGTAATTAAACGTCGTATTCAAAATTAGTTTTCTTGCTATATAGAAAATTATTAAATGCTATACAAGATATTAATAAACGTTATATATAGTATTAATACGACTATCCATTACAATACTTATTTTTATTTCTATATTTTTATTTTTATAGATCCAAGATTATTTTAATTTTTTTTTATTTGGAATGATTTTTAATGATGATGAATGATATACCTACAGCATTTTCAATAAATTACTCATATATTATGATTTATTATTATTCTAGTAAAATACTTAAAACAATTAGATATAATATATAATTTTAGCCGAAACAAAAAAACATAAAAAAAGCAGTTATAGATACAATAAAAAAGAATGTATGTTACATATTGCCATTAAAAGCAAATAAGAAACATACTTCCGGTAAAAATCTATAGGCACTAAAAAATCAAGTAATTTTAGATTTTTTAGCTCGATTTCTGCCTGCTTTCAAGTGAAAACTGAATGCAAATTTTAGAACTAAAATAATGTATAGTATGCGAAAAACAGCTATTAGTATTTAAAAAACATATTTAACTCACTTGTGGAGTGCGATCATCTTCTGCAAGAGGTACAGTAAGTTCCTGATCGGAATCACCACTACCTCTACGACTTGGAGCTCCACAAACAGCCCTTCGGAGGATGCGGGCGACCAGAGCACATAGTCCACATTGTTGCTGCCGGCCGCCACGACGTCCTCCGTTATTCTCCGTTGCTAGCTCCCTGCCGCTTTCATCCCGACAACACGCCACTGCTCTGCTTATACCGGCACTTTGTTACGACGTCACCAAAACTGTAATTTACCCTCACAGTTTTCACTGCACAACCGAAACTATTTATAGGGTTCTTCACCCCTTATACTTACTTATATTTACCACCAATGCAGATACATATATTTACGAAATTGCTTTTCACAACAAGCCTGATGCTCTTTGTGAGATGCAAACAGTGATATATTCATTTCCTGGTCTGATATATTGGAAATCTGTAAATAACATACCAATCCTATCTTAGATAACAAATAAATAAAAAATTATTTTAAAATTAGTTACCTTGGCAGCCGACAAAATTATTTGAAAAATGCTGATTTATATTTAATAAAAGATAAATAGCTATTTCGTAAGGCTGCCAAAGTAACAAATACTTTCAAAATAATATGTCACAGAAAACGTTAATACTAGGCTACATTTATATGCCAGTTAATTCGCCATGTAAAAATATTATTTCAGCTAATAAGTGACATAATACATCACATGTAATGAACAAAAATTGAGTTTCGTTTAATATTTTACACAAATATTAAGTTAGGTAATAAATTATTTCACTTGAAACTTATTTAATTTGTTAGACCAAATAAATAAATTAACGTAATACTGCTATTAGTCTACCGCATTGATTAAAAAGCTTTTCCTCCTAAGGGACTTTATGATGAGAAAGATTAATAAACAACGAAAATGTAACTTATAGTTATCATAACATTACACCTGGTAGGATGAAAAGGTAGTAATTTACTAAACCAACTTGCTACAAACTTTGTAATTGCCAAATACAGATGTTTATCGTAAAATTGAAATTTCCAAATCTTTATCTCGATAAAGGAAAACCCCAGCCGATTTTTATCACAGAGATGGTTGAAGCCAATCAAAAAATTTCAATATAGTAGATTGAACCTTAATTAAATTAATGCCTATTTAATATTTATTAAAATTTGATATCATCTCGTACAACAATTTAATTAGGAAAATATTTGTTTCTTTGACGAATAAACTTTTTACGCTATTATGTAAATTCAATAGAGCAAACGCACATTGTAAATTACACAAAATAATACTGGATCAAAATCGATATTATGTTTGTAGGGACCTACTACCTACTCCAGTTACATAGAAACGTATTTTTCAAGATTCAAAAACTCGAGTTGTGACATATTAAAAAATGTCTATATATTTATTTCAATTCGAAATTACTTTTTATTTCATGCTTCGAGTATTCAAAAGAATTTCAATTTGTAATGAATATTCAGAATCAAGAATTTTGAAACTCGTAAAATTTATAAAATGAAAATGATTAATTTAATGATCAAAATTAATTTTAAAAAAAGATTAAAGATATTTTTAGTATTTGGCGCAACTTAACTCGTTTTTAACAATTTGTAACGTTATTAATGTGCAACCCAATTATTTTGCTCAGCAAAATTTACAAACTGAACAAACCTGATAAATTGTTATCTCATGCTAATTAAAAATTTAAAAGAAAACATACAATGTACCGAAGAAATAATAAATGTTGGGTCTATTCTTTGCGAACATAATATGAAGTTTACTTTCTTTACGCGTCTTGCTAAGAAGTATGTACATAACATAGAACATAAATATAAATTAATTTGTAATAACTTTGGTGTTGCTCTCATTCCCTTTGTCGATAATGTGCATTAACAATTTTTAAGCAGAACAAAAAAAATTAAATGTTTCCAATCAATTACTTTCCCGAAAGCTTTTTGTTAGTTAAAAAGTTCGTTCGAACCTAGCTTGCAGTAATGAACTAATAGCTTTTAAGTAACTGAAAACATTGACCGAAAGCTTTAAATTTTTCTGGAAGTTTAATTATATTAAAAACTTAATTGTGATAAAAAAAACCTACAACTATATTATAAAATTTAAATGTCATTCATACCTTTGTTACGGTAAAATACAATTAATTAAAAGCACAGTTATTTTTATACTATGTATTATGACTTAAAATAAATTTAAGCGAAAGTTTAATTAAACTTCTATTTCTACGAACGGTTTTCTTTTCGCTCCTGTAATATTTAAATAAAATTTCATCCTTTCTGTGCCCAGAATAAACTTATTGTAACACCATCTTCAGTTAGCTACCGTTTAATTAAATATTATTCTGCATAAAATACTTTTCTTAATGCACTACTACAACTGTGGACCATAGCAGAGTGCTCTAACACTGTAAGCCCAACTGTAATGTAAATTTTCATTAAGCTACAATTTACAGTTAGTTTAGTTTTAACCAAGTTTTTGTTACAGAATTTAAACACAAATAATGACCTCAATTTTAATACAAAACGTGCCTTATTTATAGAGGTTATAAAATGTAACAAATCCTTTGTTAAGAATTATTTTAATAATGAAAAAGTATTTTTACAGGTACTTCCTTATTTTATTAAAAATTAATAATCAAGACGAAACGTTACTTTAATTAAAACACCAATCTTCACAGTTAAATTTAAAAAATGATATCATTATGAAGATTGAGATTTTTAATTTATTTCTTTTTGCAAAAATAATTTTTAGTTTAATGAGTGTCGTATTAATAGAACGAATCTAATTAAGAAATGACCTTTTGTAGTTAGACACGTGCACAAAAAATTATAAGAAAACTTATGTTAATTAATGGTTTAATATTTTCCAACATAAAATTCGACAAATCTGTAATAATTAAGCAGCTTACGTAATTTTCTATTTAGCAGCTCCTAGTATTCAAAATTAAATATCTGAATGTGAAAATTACTTACGAAGATGTAATAATTAAATTTAAAACCTCTACAACGTTGTCAATAGATTTAGCTACAGGAAAATTTAATTGCCATTAAAATTTGTAGATTAACTTTCTCGGTTCTTGCTATAAAATTGCATTTTCTACGTATACTATTTTTAAATTACCGAATAGAGGGTAAGTCTGATAAGACTTTTCCGATGGCTATAATTATTATCTAAAATTCAAATGTTAAAACGAAGTTGGAAATTTTTCTAAACTAATTTATAATAATATGTAATAAAAGCAGCATTCAAATAAATTCTTATGAGATAGTAGATAATTATGGAAATTGGCTTCGGTGGAAAGAATTTTCAATAATAACTACAGAAAAATAATTTATTCTTGCATGAAATAAATATTTCTTCTGAATTCGTTTCGCTCGTTCTTGCACTCCACAGTATATTAATTGAGGCAGTCTAATTGTGTATAATCTATGTGCCCCTTTCTCGCAGAATGACAAAACTGAATATGCATATTTCGTATTAATTATCCATGAAAACACTCGGCGTTTTAGTCTAAGTTTTAAATTAAAATTCGTTTTTCAAAAATAAAGACTTTGATTGTATAAAAGCTATATTTATATGTCCTTTTTTAGGACATCGAAATTAACGTTGGTTGTTTTCAAGAAATATTATAGGTACACTTTTTTTACCAACTTATAACAAAATGCGCGATCGATCACAATATTACATAATATTATTATTTTAACATTTACACAATAATTGCACATTAATAGATTAGGAGGGGGGAATCGATGGGACAATCTACAATGTACAAGTAAAGGGACGTTTATGAAATCTTAGTAATACTATAAACAATCTTCCTTTTTTATTACTTTTTCAACTTCTTCGAAAGGAAATCTTGAGTCAATCCAGGAGAAAATCTTTCAAAAATCCAGTAAAAAAAATGTAGTAAACAAAAATTTGCCTTGTGACTTGCTCCTCGGATAGAACTTTTCAAACGCAACAACAAACTCGAGTTCGACGTACTGTCGATGTTTTATCTAGAAAAATGTCAGTTCGATGAGCTGCCAACGATGACCCTAACTTTTAGCCGTGGTTGGGATCTCCCTAAGATCATTTGCAAAACATGAATTTTCTGCTTTCCAAACTTTTAGACATAGCATCGCGATTTACATAGCTTTCTACAGTTGCCTTCCCAGTTGACTTCTAATAAACTTATTTATCTTAGAAATAGTAAATATTAGAAATTATTATCATTATAATAATAAAATTAGAATAAACAAATAGATCTTTTAAAGCACACTTTTAATTGAGGTTGGCTTTTAATTAATTTAACGAAAGTACATTTAGTTAAACATACTGATAAAATTAAAGTAAATATAAAATATGTTCAGTCTTTTAATGTTATAAACAAAATTATTCATATTGCACCTACTTTGTATGCTAATTCGCTAATTGTAATGTTTAAATTACATTACAGTTTTCCTAGAGCTAACCCAATTGTTGACTGAAGAAAAAAGTTGTTAAGCTTAACCTGTCACATTGTTTCAACAGTTTCGTGTTGTTAACTTATAATTTAAAAAATATATAAAAAGCATTCATAACAAATAAAAGAAAAATTAATATTTTAAAAATTACTGATTAAATTAATAATAAAACATGAATTTAATTAAATTTGATAAAATCAAAGCGAAAAAGTGTAAAAATAAATACAAAAAAGATTTTTGCATTTATATTGCGCAGAAAAATCTTTATACCTAATAATTTAATGTTTTTTCCAAGTTTTTGTTGAAATTTCTGAGAAAAGTAAGTATTTTTAAATTCTAAATAAATTTTTTATTTTGAAAGGTAATGAACCAATCTACTTAATAAAAACATTTGTTATGTGTAACTATTTACATTTATTAACGATAAGAAAAATTAAGTGTAAACCTGAAGGTCGATGTTCTGTGCTCGTCTCTGCCGAAACTATGCTTTTATATATTTTATATTTAAAGAATAAAATTATGCATTACGTTGGTAAAAAATATCAAAAACCCAACCATTTCTCTGTATTATGAATTAAAATTACTTAGGTATGTACCTACTTCAAAAATTTTGGTTTATTTTCAGATTTTCCGTTTTTAACGCGGTTGTAAAATCTTAAATACATGTAACTAAAACACTTTAATGCTTAAGATGTTACAAATAACACCTCATAATTTATATTGCACATAGTGTGATATAGATATTACGCAGATGTATAAGTATTTTTGCGTTTTAATATTTCTTGCATTGCGTAAAAAGAAAAGGTAGTATTCGCCAGAGTTTTATTCGTTAAAAATAATTTAATTACATAACACAAAATATGTAGGTACATATTGAATTCTTCGATTCAATTATAATTCAGAAATTTTATAAACAATAATATTAATTTAAAATTAGTAATTGCTAATGATAATTAATAACAGCAAAAATTATAACAATAATTTGATGGTGTATTTAACTTATAAGCTGTTGTTACAGTGGCATTACTAATTAATTTTTTTTTGTAAAATTTTAATATGTATTGCAATGGCAAACCACCGAAGTAATTCGCCCTACCATAATACTCTCCAGTATCTGCCTAATCCTGCTATTGCCTGTTTATGGCATCTATAATAATATAGTATCTTAAAAAAAGTTAAAAATTAAAAAAAAAATTAACTTTTAGTAGATATTTTAAAGTTTTAAAGTTTACAGCCAGTTATGTAATAAGATGAAATACACATAGTAGTTTCTAATTCAATATAAAATAATAGTAGTAAAGTCACGCAAATGGAAATAATACTTAAGAAATGTACGACGTTCATGGTATCAAGATACTACAATGAAGTACACAATGCATTATGAATGAAAAATGAATCTATTTATATAAGTGTATCTATTTTAAAAGACGAAGCAACCATATTTGGAATGTGTTATAACCGTTAGCCTTGTATTTTTTACCACAATTAAATTAAATTGTTTAAAATGAAATAGAAATATGTAATTATAAGAAAGAAAATTTGCACTTCAAAGATAACGACGGTAATTTAAGAAAAAAATCACAGTAATGTCCTTACTCTATGGAGATATTTAAACAAGAAATATTTAAATGGTTTTTAACAATGTTAAAAAAAATAATATTCGTCAATATAAAAAAGAGTTGGTATCCTTTTTCAAAATAATATGGATAGGATTAGAAATTCCTTCAACAAATTTATTATCATCGCCCCTTTAATATCGATAGATACATATGTACCTACTTATCAAGTACTATTGCACAAATAAAAATTATTGTAAATATTACGTGTAATTAAAAATGTTAATAATAATTGCACTTTTGGATGGAATGTCGTATTTGTTAATTAAATAATCAAGCTCGATTAATAAAAAGATAAAACTAATTATTGATAAGAATTTAAAATAAAAGTTTATATTATATAACACCAGAATTTTATTCCAATAACTTCATCATTTGCAAAAGAGATTATCAAGTTATGCCATAATATTTTTCAAATAAATATCAAAAAAGCCATTATTATGTTATTAATAAATCAATAAAACCACTTAAATACTTAAAAGATAAAGAAAATGCTATTTCAGAGGTTTAGAACGAATCGCGAGTAATTTGAAAAACATTAAGTTCGCCGTTGGTTTTGCTATAAAAAAATTAGTAAATTATAAAAGAAATTAAGTAGTCAAAGTTTAGTCCCCGATGACAAAATGATGAAAACGATTTTGGAAACAATTAAGAGATTATATGGCGCAGTAAAAGAAATTAATTAAATTATTATTATAGAAATGAAATCTCACCTTTAAATTAACAACTAAAAATTATTATTACATTGCGTGAAGGGTAAAATTAATGTAATTAAGTTGACAGAAATTATAATATATTAGGTTTACTAGCATAAAGTAGGTAAGCGATATCAGTCAAATAGTTCAACGAACTCTTCCATTCAGTTTTATTATAAATCCTGCTCGCTAAATGAATGATTGAATTTGCATTAATATTTATTTAATGTAAGTATAATGTTTAGATTACTAACAGGAATGATATAGTTCTAAATTTAATTAATTTTCAAAATAAATTAATTAAATTTATTTAAGGAGTAGTTAAATTAAATGTTATGACCATAGTTATTCGTGTAATTGATAGGAAAACTAGAAAACTTGCTAAAGCAATTAAATTTTGTTTTACCAATATCTTAAAAGCTAAATTAAGTTTTCAGTTATGTCCCAATATTGAATTTATATTGCGAATTGAACATTTTTCATCAATATGCAGCAGTTGATTTCAATAAAAATGTATGAGATCGTTAATAATTACATTTTGAAATCAGCAATACTTCACAAACTTCGATAGACTTATAAAATAATTAAAAATTGCTGACTTATATATCAAATAAATGTCATTAAAATAATCTATACTATTATGTTTTCGAATTTCGTGTAATCCTATTGGGAAACCGTAATGATTAGAATTATGAAAAGATATTATGTGTTAAGAAAAGAAAACGCAGATAACTAATTAACGCAGTTCTAAAAAGTAATTAGAAATATCCCCACAGAGAACTCATTAAAATATAACTTTTAGAAAATAACATGATTTTAAGGACAAAGATTCCCGTTTACGTTGTAAAAGTAAATATCAGATTGCAGCGAAAAATACAAAACTGATGAATACAACTCAAAGTGCTTTTTATACTGAAATTTTTTTGTATTTAAATGTAAAATATATTCATCCAATCTGGGAATTTTAAATTTTCATTATTAATTTTAAATCTAAAAGTAGTTTTTAATCACATTAAAATGAAACCACATTTGAAAAAAAACATAAATTTTATATTTAAGGAAATTCTTATTCCAAATATACTTGGGTAAAAATAAAAATTATATGGAAAAGTGGTATTTCCATTTAGGTATTGCATTAGCAAGCGGAATAATCAATTTATTACCTATAAAAGAATCCAGATGAGTAATCAAATAATATATTAAATACATTAATATATACTACGTCAAAGAAAATTTTACATTTTCTTGAATAACTACATTATATTTAATTTACTTTCCTATTATTAATATTTGGTTGTCCTACCACTTCTGTATATGTGAATTTGAATTTCGTTTAATTAATTAAAAATAAAAAGCGTCGAAATATGTTGAAATAAAATTTAATTTTGTTTCTGCTGAAAGTCGAGCACTGACAGCCTAAGAAATAAATTAAAGTAATTTTTAAAATAAGATGGTATGTTACGCTTATAGCATAAAAATCAGAAAGATAAAATTTGGTTCAATTTCGTTAAAAGTGGGGTCGATGGGATGTGCTTTGAATGACTGAAACAGTCTGAACTGAAAGCACAAAAATTCTTTTTATTTATCAGATATTTAAATAATAAAGATATACAATTTGATAAATTTATGTAGCAAAAAGTTCAGATAAAGAAAATTTATCCTACTTAAAACGTAATATTTCCAGTTTTCCGCCTACCGGCAACCTCTGCTTGATAGAAAATTCGATAATTATTATATTGTATTCAGATTTCAAACAAAGCAAAGTGGGAATTCTTTTAAAAAAAATACATGTACGTGAAAATGTACGTATACCGCACAAGGTAAAAACAACTAATTTTCACAAGAAACCTAATTTATTTTAATTAAATTCTTTAGATCTTGTAAATTCATCGATTCCTTTCTAACCTAATTTATAAGTAAATGCTGTTGTAACTTGATAAAATATTTTTTCAATGTTGATTATTAAATAAATTAGACTAAACATCTTGGCTGTATAAGAATTGCAAAAAAAGAATATACAAATAAAAATAATTGATCAACTAACCAATTTATTTCCTGCCCTGAGCTATCAATGTTAACATTTTTTCGTAAATTTTCTTCTTACAGTTTTTTTACAGAAATAACAATCCTGCGAATTTTTTTTCTCGTTTCAAATATTACTTACATTACATTGCTGACAACAAGTAGAAGACTAACATTTATATAGTTATAAAGTGCCAGTACCTCGATTTAAAAAAATTAAACATTATTTTTCTATACTAATACTTAAAATAAGTGTAAATGTCAAGCAAAATTGATTTTTAATGTGGCACCTCCGAGACGTTAATTTAAAAAACATTAATAGATCAAAGAACTGCCACTGTTGTATATTTTTAGAGATTATTTTATAAAACGACAGCGGGTGCGATGGCTTGGCCATTTTAAGGTTCGAATCGCAGTTTTCACGGAATTTCTTAGCACGGCCCTAGGGTTAGCATCGACACTCTTTGGATTAAATTTTTGGTTCTTTTCATTTTTTATTGCTTCGATATTATTTGGAAAATAAACGACTTTCGCAAGACAAACGTTCGTTCAAGTTGATCACATCACTGCATTTTAAAATACAAATTCGTATTTTATATTAGTAGATACTACGTAAGTGGGCAATCATTTTTCATGCTGATTATTAAAAAGAGACGAGACAACGGATATTAATAATTAAGTTAATTAGTTAATATTAAATTAAACAGTACAAATGTAAATAAACATTTGAACAAAACATTAATTTAAAGAAATAACATTATATTATGTTGAGTTAGATTAGGTATCGATTCTCAAAATCTAACCGGTATGATTTTTAATATGTACACTATTATGGTTTTAATAAATTTATGTAAAAGGAAAACTACAAATAAGAAACAAGTAAATTTTTGCAAAAATGTTGGATTAATTGCAATTAAACATGCTATGTTATAGTAACTTTAATATTATATTAGTAGTGTGCTACCCGGTAGGTTTGAATTTTGTCATGCTCATTTCAAAAAGGCTGAATAGATTGACTTCAAATTTTGAAATTATGTTAATAACACAGCAAGGACGATCACCTAAATATGTTTCATTCGTGCACTTGTTTTAATTGGAATTTTATGTGTTTTTTAAAATGCCCGAAAATGGACGGATTCTATCTATCGCAGTAGAATTGTAGAAAGTTTATTTTTTAGAGTAAAAAAAAATAATAGAAGATGTTTTTGAGGAAACTGACTAGTGTATATGTTACGAAAAAAGTACGTATACCGGTAAAAGTGCACATTTTCCGGTAAATGTACATTTATTTATGCCGACGCCTATGGTAAATAGTTATACATACAATAAACCAATAGAATAGGAATAACTGCACAACTAAATAACAAATTTAAATATGGGAAAATAATAATTAAATATTTAAGTTAAAACATTATAACAATTAAATTAATTTTTATTTTTTTAAGCTTTTTTTTTAAATATTGTAATATTGATTCTGTTTACAATAAACTACATTCGGCTACTCATTTTTACCAGTGTACATTTACCGGTAATTGTAAAGATATAACGTTGTCTTTTACATTATTCAACGCACTGTTACCAACTTCCGTGGGATCTCTCCACATTTACCGGTAAATGTATACATTTTCCAGTTATGTACTTTTTCCGTAACATACTCATATAGCTATTTTATTTTATGCCTATAATGTATATTATGTAAAAGTCGATTACATTCTATCGTGCATAGAATTTCATATGATTTGAAATCATCATTAAATCGTTGAAATCTTGAATGATTAGAAATTTTTATTTTAATTTTGTAATTTTGGGTTTTCCGCGACCTAATTGACTTTGTGCTAACTAACGGACAAAACCTGACTCTCTGCTCAAGTATTGCCGACTGAGCGAACGGAAAAATGTTTATATCCGTAATTTTTGATTGAATCCTTACAATTGGCAAATAAAAAGTGATCTTTCTTATACATATGAGAAATAGTTCTATCTGAATTAAAAAATTAAATAGTGTGATTTTTGTAAAAAGATTGGTTTATTTTGAATGATTAAAATTAGAAGCAGTAACTGAATAATTTCAAGATAAGGAAATAAATAGTGAACTTGGATGAAAGATTGGAATCATAATTAAAAAATAATTTTAATGGTAAAATTAGTAATATTTAAAATTAAAAATTAAAGAAACGACGAATCCAAGTTTGATACCCCTTCAGATTGGTATGATCATCTGTTGTATAATATTTAACATTTCCATTTTTGCAGGAAATTTATTTAAGTAATTTAAGAATTAGTTATTAAGAATAATGGTTATATACGGTGCGGTATATACTACATGTATCAAGCTTTTGAAATTATATTGATAACGTAATAGTCAAAAGCACCCAATATTCGTATTTGGCATTAATGTATTTGCTTTAATTGCCTACGTTTATTTACTGAAAAGTCCAAACACGAATCCTTTGATCATGTTTGCAGAAATAGTTTTTGAAGTTAATTTAAAACAAAGCTAAAAAATTACCTATAGGTTAGCATTGACATTTGATCCTCGCAAATTGGTATTAGCAAAAATTATAGAAATTATTGTTAAAATTAATATTGTCGTTTACAATATTTATCCTACGTAATCACATAACAATCAATAACAATAGCAAATAGGAAAAAGCAAAATTAAATTTTTAATGTTTTAAGCAATCGTTTTTAGTACTACAATTTTTTCCCAGTATTGAAAGATACAAAAAATTAGATTGTGAGATTTTCGGGAGATGCTCCGAAAACTTGTCCAATTTTTTCTCTTGTGAAAAGCGATTCAACACAAACAAATTCCGTTCGAATAATTTATGTGACTATTATTGTATGCTCTACCACTAGGCTCGAGATTACTTTCAAAATAAAAATGTTTCCACAGCACTTTCTGTATTAACATAGTATTAGCAGTAGGTATTAGTCTCATTAACTGTTCGCATTTCCAAACTTGGTACGCAGCCCAGAATTAGTAAATACAACTAATTTAAAATTCCATTAGAACATCGAACTTAAAACGAGTTTAATTGCCTGGAAAACTACGCAAAAATTATTGTAAATATTTTACTTTTAAACTTATTATTTAAACTATAGGAACCAATATTTTTCCAAAATTACGGACACCATACTTTCACAAAAACTAAAATAAATATTGAACTTTTATATTAGGAATAAAAATACTTCAAACTGAAAAATTAAATTTTTACGTTGTTAATACTGTAATATTTTTCAAAATTTCATATTTGCCATAATTAGTTTTTCAAAATTTAAATTACGCTTTCTCAAAATGTGATGCTTGATATTTATTACCAATAAATAAAGCTTCCGAATTTCAATCAGATGTGAAGCTTTGCTTTTTATGTCTTGATATTTACGATATCTGCAGTAAGAGGTAGACTGTACCTAGGATTCTCGATGAAGGAAATACTTGAGAAACCTCCATTCTGAACATCTTGTTATTAAAAAGAATAAACGAAAGTGAAATAATTATAATTCAAATTAACATCTACACATCTCTTTTCAAATTTAGCTTCCAATTCAAATTAAATACATTTTATCCAAATTATTCTTTAATTAAATCAATAATACAAATTTTATATTAAAAAATCAAGAGACTCACAAACGAGGTTTTTAATTGATTCTTGGTTTTTGTTAATTTTAGAAAAGCTTAGTTGAAAATTTTTATTATTTTTATTCAAATTACATTGATTTTCATTTTTCTTGTTATTTCTTGTAATCATGTGTTTCTTCAAATGCCCAATTACTTCATCCAAATTATCCGCTCATCTTTGAAATTCCATTCGCGATTTCAAATTTTTCCAACGTTTTCATTGTTGTGCCATAGCCATTGTTTTAAGCTTTCAGGGTGTCAGTAACTTCAATATTAGCCCAACGTTGCTATGCGCAAATTGAAGTGTATTTTAATAGATTCAGGTCCAAATGTGAAAATAATAATTGTAAAAAGTTGTGTAGGTTATATTTTCAACTTCAAAATTGATTTTGTTAAAACTAATAAAATCAATATTTACTGTTCTTTAATTTATTAAATTCTAAATTAAATATTTAAAAAATCTTTACTATCTATCATCCAAACCACTTCCAATTTACTAATTTGTATCACTTCTTGTCTCGCTCCTTCTGTAATATTCTTTTATCTTCTAATTTAATTTCAAATTTTGACTTCCGTTTTAATTCATCTTAATATCACTAAATTATTTTAAAATTCTAATTTGCATTTTTAACTTCAATATAAAATACTTCCTCTCAAAACTACTTTTTATCTTGTTTTTCAAAGAAAACACTCTTTACTTTTAAATTAAAATTTTATTTTCTAAATTTAACTGTAATTTTAATCTCTCTTTAAAATTGGGAGGTTAAAAAATCCTACCTTTAGTTTGCTACTCTCCATATTGGTACAAAAGACCCATTCGCTGGTTGGCTCTAAGCCAATTAAGTTACGGGAACTCAAAATAAACTTTTTTATTAAAAAGAAAACTTGCAAATCGTTCAGTTACAAAAACAATATACATAGCATATAATACGTACACTATATTGCACATCATATAAAAAGTATCGGTGTATTTTAAATCCTACAACCAAAATAGTATCGTTGCCGGTTGGACAGAAAAACTGAGGTTTAATACAAGGGTGGCTATTTAATAATTTACATTTCTTCCTGGGTCACCTCAACAAATTTTTACTATACGTGAATATTGCTTGGCAGGTGGACGCTAATTGTATATTAATGATGACGTTTGCTCGACAAGTGTAATTCTAACGAAGCGTTATTCTAATTGGGTGATTAGAAACTTTAGATGTGTAAGTCTAAACTTTATCCGGAGTTAGCTATTATTTACCCCCCAAGCCTCTAATCGACCCACTTTACCGTAACTGATACCTCAAAATATTAAAAATTTTTAATCAGTTCTTCGGCGAGAGATTGAGAAAAGTCTTGAAAAAGGATGTTCGATTTTTGTATTGAAAAAATAGAAATTCTAAGTATAATGTGCTCTTAATTTTTATGTACAGTTCACTTACCTTTACATATTTAGAAATGTAATTATTGCAAAATAATAGATTCAAATGATAGATTATCGTAATCTTAAATAATTTTTGTAAATTTGCAGTAAAACTGCCAATGTGTTTACTATTAATTTGCATTGATTTTAATTAAGATTGTGATTTATATACCAATACAAAATACACATATTATGGTATGTTCGTATGAGAGAATAAAAATAGAAAACGAAACTCAAATTTAAATTTCAAACAAGTTTTTGCCATATTATCAGAAAACATGTATATGTAGAAAAACTTGGCGTTTGTTATAGACAATACCTTTTATATAATTATTAAGTAAGGTAAGTATTTAAAGTAGTACATGCTATAAAACTAACCTAAAATTTTAGTTTTGCGTGAATAATGATTTGGTCATAAATATGCTCGTAAACGTAGCACTCGTTATCAACAAATTTTTGTTTTTGAATTAACACAATCACTTCATTTTAAATGGACCATACTATCTCAGAAGTTTGTAAAATAAAACACGTACCACTAAACATTACCGTGCAGTTATTTCAGATTGGAGATGTAAATTGTTATGTAAATAAAGAATGTTTTATAGTAGTTTTACTTTGTTCCGGTTATGTACGATTCATACTGCAATGCAACACTTTTCATACATAACATGTTACTACAAGTACAGCAACGACTAGCAAAGCAAGCCCGGGCTGGAGCCCAAATCGCTTACCGCGGATGCTTATTCAACGCACGCCCGTAACCGAATACGCACGAAACTTGACGAATTTCGCATTTTTTAAATCACTTGATGGCTATGCTGCACCGTTCATCGATTGATTACTTTGCCGGTGCTTATAGTAAAAGTGTGTACCTCCCTGGTCATTAGAGCTTTGTTATTATTTACAAATTAATTATAAAATATAGTTCCAAAATTTTTTATCAAGAAAACTTCAATTTTTAAAGTTCCGTACGATATAATAATATAATCAATACTATATTTGTATTGATCGATAATCAAATATAATATTATAATATTATCGACTGACTGCACCAGTAATAGACACCTCAAGGCGAATTTTTTTATCAAAAATATTTAAATATGCCAATATTAAAAATGTTTACATTATGTAATTTTTAATTGTAAAATTTTACTACTAGTGACCATAGGATCGTCCTTTACTTTAAATTAATTTTAAAAAGTAGTTACTTTTGCATTTAGGGCGTTTTTGGCCCACGGAGTGAACAACAAGGGTCAAAAACGCACTTGACGCCTGAGGTGCAGACAACATTTTTTTTCCGACCGAAAAAATTGTAAAATATAAAGTTTATAATGGAAAATTTAAAAAATTTGTGAAATAAAAGTTTTCTTGTTATGCTTAATTTCGGCTAATCTATTAGCAGACCGGCCAAAAAGTACCATTTTACACATCCTATTTAGAGCTGGAGATGTGATACTTTCCTCCCGCTTGGACAAAAAAATACTGTTAGCATTTTCATAGTAGCTTGAAGCGGATAGCGGTGCGGTAATGTAGGTGCAGATACAAGGTAAAAGGAAATTGGTCGGGTTTTCCTTTCCTGAGTCAAGAAAAACCGAAATACTTTATAAGCTTTTTGTTTAGAGCAAATTTTCTGGAAGATAAGTAAAATCAAACAGAAATTTCTCTCTCATCTCCAACCTCAGAGTTGGATGCATCTGCATGTGAGGAGATGCATTTTTAGATATTTAGCATATCTTTTGCCTATGGTTTATGACTATTATCAAATACGTGAACAAGTACATCTTCTTAGGATAAAGTCACATAAAGCGATTTGGCTTCGTTGGTTTAATGTGCCATTTCTTTGTGTTTTCAACTGCTAATAAGTGGACTAAAAATTTCTGGAAGTAACCACAAGCTTAGGGTGAGAAGTCAAGATGGCGGTATCATTTTTGAAGGTGGTAACAGTCGTAGACTTTATTGTTTTCTTGGCGTACTCCTGCGTTAATTTTTCGATATTTAACAAAATTGTGTCTATTACTCAGGTATTACCAGCAGTATGGCCGTATTAAGGGGGGGGGCTAAGGGGGCTGCAGCCCCGGGCAACCACATTCTAGGGGCCTCAAAAAAATTGAAGCCACAAAATTTACATTAGCACAGATTAAAATATATTAAATTAATTAAAATAAAATGTAATTATGTTAAAAAATCTACAAAACTGATTCAAATATGAATGGAATTAACAATTTTAACAAACTTAATTTTATTGTGATAAAATAGTCGCCGATAGTGACGAGGTCTCAAGCGATACAGTATTCAGCGATAAAGATTCTTTCAAATTTAACACTTTTTAATCTTTCAAAGAACGAAATCCAAGAATATTCAAGAGCACTAATCGAAACGTACGAAAGTGATGTCAATTCAGACTTAACTGATGAGCTTTATTTTTTTTGTGATTTGGTTAAAACCTATAAGTTGAAGTCAACTAATCCCCTAGATATTTGTAAATTAATAATAGAAAAAAAATTGCTGGATTCTTTTCCGAACATTTACATTATTTTAAAAATATATTTATGCATACTACCTATCGCTAACTGTGAATCAGAAAGATCATTTTCAAAATTATCTTTTATTAAAATAAATTAAGAAGTAGTGTTACATAAACACGTTTAAGTTCGCTAACTTTAATGAGTATTGAAAGTGATCTACTTCTACAAACAAATTTTGATAACTGAATTTGTGCATCTCAAAGTAAGAAAAAATGTTTTTAAAATGTGTATGTATACCTCCCGTGTTTGATAATAAAAAAACTATAATCAATTATGTATAATAATTATTATCTTTTCAAAAATTTGACATTTGATCTAAGCGCGGTTGACCTTGAATAATCAAAAACTTTCGCCTGCGGCGCATTTTGCTAAAACATACAAGACCAAGAGGCCTCCAAAAAAAGTTAGCCCCGGGCCTCACATATTCTTAATCCGGCTCTGGCCATAGACTTTACTGGGACTGGGAAGACTGGGAAGCGGGTGACCGCGGTTCAAATCCTGGTCGAGTCGAATACGCTGCTGTGATCTAAAGACCCAAGATAGATCTGTGGGCTGTAGGGGAAGCAACGGAAAACCACCCCATTAATTGATTATTCCCAAGAGAATCCTAATGGTATCGTTCAATGTACTGCGAGTGAACCATTGGGATTACGATTCCTCAGTCATGAGAATACAAATGGAGAGAGAAACTCGGATAAGACTTGAGGTTTAAGTAAAACTAGTATAGTAGAGTCTTTTTCAATTTGGTGCCTTAATAGTCTAGTACAATTTGCGCCTTCAGGTGACCTTAAATTATTAAAAAAGAAGTGATTTTGAAAACAGGATATTAAAAGAAGCGATAAAATAAGGTAGCTCAAGTGATAAAGAGGGAAGATTATAAAGTAAAATGAAGAACTTTTTTTTTTCTTGAATAGTTTCTTTGCAGATATAGTGGTACTTCATATTAACTACATTTTTTAATTCAAATATAATATAATCTAACCACTTTAATAATATTTTATTTTTGACTAGTTTCGGTGATTTAAATTTTCACCGTGGTCACAAATATTAAGGTTTAAAAATATTTAAAATAATTTTTAAAAAATGACAATTATTTGATTAAAAATTGTTTTTGTGATAACGCGATAACTGAGAACATTTTCACCAAATTTCATAAAGATCGTAGCATTAGATTCGAAGTTATAGGTATTTCAAGTAGAGCCGCTTTAGAGCTGCCGCTTGGACTTTGGTATAAATTGTTATTAACTTATCATAATCAAAAAGCTAGGAGGCAGCATCAAATCGATGTTCTAGAGGCTGCAAAGAATGCAGAAGGGTCACTATATGGTCCTGAAATCGACGACTCCATGTTAGTGTGAATAAATTAACTTTAATCTAAAATAAGTATACTTGTATCTTTAAACGCGATTATCTCAGAATCCTGTTTTTTGAAAATCAGCTTTGCGGTGGCCACGATTGCTAAAAAACTATTAATCCGATCCGTACCAAATTTATACCACTTATTTATTATGATAATAGCTAGTGCCTGAATGAAGGATTTTATATTTTGTTGAAAAAAAAATTTTTATCGCAAAAAAACCGAAAATTTAGCTCATCAAAAGATGAACTTTTTGTTAAAATTGTTGCCATTTTTTTTAAAATTAAAATTTTTTCAAATTCTTCGTTCAGGCCCAAGCCAATGCAATATACTAATAAAATCTTTTCACATTCTGATTTCAGATGAACCGTTTTTGAGTTATGATGGCCACCGCAACCGACGCTCAAAAAAAGGCGCTCCTGGAATATAAGTTGTAGTTCCGCCATTTTTAAATATTTTTCAACGAAAAATTTTTTACAAATAGATACATGAAAACATGTACTTATCAATGTAGTTCACAATTTTACAATAAAAATTTATGATCCTGTCTAAAAAAAATCAAGAAAATCATGTCACTTTGCCCGCTACAAGTATGTATAACCCCTTAAGAACGTCTTGGAAAATTTGGTTGACAGAATGCGCTACTGCCAAGTCAACCGTGGCAGCCACATGAATGAAGTCGTGTTCCATAATTAATGAGAATATTTTCTCTTTCCAATAAAGTCAAAATATCTCGGAAAATAATGATTTCTGTTCATTTTATTGCATTTTCAAAATACTCATTTCATTTGGCTCACCCTTTATATGGTTAAGTAACATATTTCTTATTTATTATAGATCTTACAGGTAACAAAAGGGTAATTTATTTTTGTTAGATCTATGCAGTACTAATTATTATCATATTATATAATATATCTTAGACAATATCATTGACAGTATCAGATGAAATTTTTCGAGGACAAAACATCAGAAAGTTGATATTACATCTTAAGATGTACGTGAAGTTAGATCTATTTATATAATTTGTCCAATATTTGATCTAGAAGTCGACTGACTTGAACCTGTAAGAAATTCAATAAATAACAAACACATGAATTTCTTTTATTCTTAAACGAATATATAATGTTGTAAGAAGGAAGTTCGCAAATAGTTCTCGATTATTATTAATTACTGGCACAATATGTCAAGTTAGTGAACTATTTGAACAAAATCAATAATTTCATTATATAAAATAATTTGAAAATTTCATTTCTGTAACGGTTATAGAAGTGTAACAAAACCAATATCCCTTTATACTTAGTACTAAAATATAAAATCGCAATCGATTTGTTTTAAATTGCTGTTAGTGTAAGGATAATGTTTACCGTATAACTGAAAAGCGAAGTCATATTTTATACTATTTAGTGGGTAGTACAAGTACGTTACAAATATTTTTTATAACATCGAATTCAAATACTACACGGTGCGGCGTTATAGATAATGCACTCGTTTTTGAGAAAATACTAAAAAATAGTATACCTACCTATAGGTTTAGCGTTTAGACTTTCTTTAAACTTCACTTTATATCATTCAATGGTCACCAAAGTACTTTTAGGTCCACCGGCACTAAAGTACTACTTTAGTGCTGCCGTATTTGTAATAAACTTAAGATAGTTATTTTTATCATAAGGCTTGAAACTGAATTTTTCCGAGTACTAGTTTTTTACAGGCTGAGGCGGATTAGCCGAGGCCTGTATTTACGAGTACTCGAAAAACAGCTTCCTGCCGCATGATAAGCGTAATTTTTTACGCCGACGACTTCTATAATTTGTTACATAAACTTTAATTATTTTTTGAAATATTTGGTATTAGGGATATTTTGTTGTTGTTGGTTATAACACATTTGAATTAAAAATTTAACGTTTAAATTTAATTATTTTGTATCGTATTATAAAATAGCGACTGTGATAATATTTGTGATAATGGATACACCAGCACACATTACAGAAGCGGCAGAATGGATTATTGGTAATTTATTGCCAGAAAAATCTGCACCCCGATACTGGCACAAATACGAGTTATTTATGAAATGTAATACTTATTTAATTTTAATTCAATTTGACGTACAAAATATAACCAAGAATGCCAACATCTTATAAAAAAATCACTGTTTTCTTTCAAACGCTAGGCGAGAGAACCAGCTTTTCACGTCGCATTTGAAATATGCAATTGAACACTTGCCCGATAGAGGCGTAAAAAGTATTTTTTAATATCTGTTTAATAATGTACTTACGAGTTCCATCAATTTTAATTTTATATTAGTATAACCCACAGAGCTAACCAATTACTTTGCATCAAGCTTCATCAAAATAAATAATAAACTTAATTTAGAAAATGAGTTTTCGTTTAGTTTTCTGTTTTATTTGTTTTTGAACAGACAAATACTATGTAAGTACCTATACAGATTACTACCAGGAATGGCAGTTGCTCGACTCGAGTAATTTTAAATTATTTTATTTGGTTGAGATGAAACGAGAAAAAGATTATTGACAAGTTGAATTTTGTTTTAATTAAAAGTAATGTTTTTTACATTTAAAAATAAAAAGATTAATTTAAGTTTTTGCTTTTATTGAAATACATCTTGTGTATTTTGCGTATCTTTTTAAAATACCGGGTATTAGTATAGAGTATTACTGAAACCAAAATATATATGTTACGTCATAGGTACAGCAAAAGGCAAAGTCGAAAACAAAACAAAACTACAATAGCACAAAACACCTAATTGGATATAAAACTCCACTTTTTTTAACCAAATGTAATGGAATTGGTAAAGTTTCACGTTATGAGAAAGATCAAAAATCAAAGATCAAAGAAAAACCTAAAGAAGATTTAGATTCCACAGACGCTTAGCAGGAAACTTTGCCTTTGTACATTTCAATTTGAGATATTTAAAATATATTATCAAAAATTTCAAAGAATTTTTTTGTTTCAAGATATAAAAGAAATTATTATCGATTAATTTGAATTTTATTTCATTAACCAGTTTACTAAAAGGTTAATAATTATATCTATTAAAATATTTTCAAAATGTTGAATTTCGTTTACTCGCAAAAAGCAGTTTTCATTAATTTTTCTTGTCTCACGAGGGGAACCTCTTAAGTGTAACTCATAAATCGGGATAAGCTTTGGTAGGTTGAAAGAGCACTAAAATTAAGCAAACACCTGGTTATTTTAAGTGCCATGAGCAAACATTTACGAGAAAATAGCGTTGAAAGTTTTAATACAATACTTCAGTTAGTTTGTGAAATAAAAATCCAAATGTCTTTCAACTGAAATTATAACACGTCCGCAAGTTGATTAAAAAGTCCAAGTTCGCTTTCCCACAGTAATAGAGTTTTTCTTGCAGTATGCCAATGTTATAAGGGTAGAAGAATTATAGTATGTTCTGTATCGCATTGGGAAAGATATAAAAATAACAGATATAAAGAAAAACTAAATCTGCGGAAAATCAAACCTGGTATCTTATCTTACGCGTTACCATCTTATCAACTAGAAAATCTTTGAAGTGTACCATGACAACATTTATCACACGGTTCTTTAATAATTGTATAATAATAGTAAGGATTTTCAGGTTGGCTGGGGTTTTTTAAATCAAACGATTACCTCAATCTGTCGACGTTTCGGACCATTTATTGGTCCATTCTCAAGACTAGAGATGGAAAATGCATCTCTAAATTAAATTTAAATTTTGACTTCGTTGATTGTAATCGAGTTTATGGCCTGCGTTTTGGAACCATTGTAATTTTTTATGTCAGACAAAACACCACCACTTAGTCTTTCCGTGAGTTAGTCATTTATCATGAATTTATGTACATTGATTGTTATCATGCATTTTCCATCTCTAGTCTTGAGAATGGACCAATAAATGGTCCGAAACGTCGACAGATTGAGGTAATCGTTTGATTTAAAAAACCCCAGCCAACCTGAAAATCCTTACTATTATTAAACTTTTGGGTGAGAATTCTGTTCCTAATTGTATAATAATTATAAATAAATTTTGATAACTGTTGCATAAACTAGCTAAAGTATTTCAATTCAATATTTTTAAACGCTATTATCTCAGAAACAGTTGCTCATAGCATTTTAAAAAGCAGGTGTTTGCTTAATTTTAGTGCTCTTTCAGTCTTCTAAAGCTGGTTTCGATCCTCGAGTTACACTTCACAGGTTCTTTTGGTCGTTAAAAGCTTATTGGTTATTCTTTAAGTATGCTTTGGTAAGTATGCTTTAAGTATGGTAAGCGTTCATTGGGATAAACGCAGCGGACAGATTTTAAATACTACACAATCTTTTTTATCTACCTGATTGACCGGAAGAATACAAAAATACAATATGAATTAATTTTCATTTAAAATTAAAAAAATTAAATAATTGCAATTCACCAATACTTTTATTTTTATTTCAAATATATATAACTATTATATATATAATATAACTATTTACTTACTACCAATGCAATTATTTATAACTATTTATATATGTACTTTGGATCATTATCTTGTTAGAAAATAATTATTTTCTAATTAATCCCAATTTAGAAAAATCGTATGGTTTTTAATAATTAAATAAAAAATCTTATGCATTTCCTTTTATTTGTACAAAATCAGTAACTCATGTTGCTGAAAAGCATTCCCAAACTATTCCAGACATTAATTGTTTCAAGTCTTTTTCTTAAATATTGGCGACAAATACATAAAAACACTAGGCTTAGCAAAGTTAAGATACATACATATACATACGTGAAAATGAAAATTTTATAAATACAGCAAAATTAATGATTCTTTCGTCGTAGATACCTAACTGTAAGGAGAATTGATTACACAAGAAAACCAGAGTTTTAGAGCGAAAAAGTTGAGTTCCTAGTATCACCGCTAGCTAAACCAATGTCAATAGTTGTGCTTACAGAAAAACAAAAGTAAACTTTTGTCGCTGGCGGTAATAATACAAGAGAAATTATAAAAATATTTAAATATAAAAATAAATCAGCAATTTTATAAAAAGCGGAAAAGCTTTCTCAGAAGAAAATATTGCTACAATGGAGATGCGAAACAAAACAAATTTGAACGAATCAAAAGAGAACAAAAGCCGTTAAATAGATTTAAAAGAAATGGAGCTGAAAATTCGATTGTTACAAACCAGAATAAATAAAAGAAATTGAATTAAAGCAAGTATTGTGAATATGTATTTGAGTTTGATTATAATACATTTTTTTAAATACATATATTATATTCAGATATATTATAAAATTGTTACGAATTATCTATTATAAATATAATAATTATTTTGAGTTATTTATGAATCACTTTTATTCCGTCAAGAACAAAACGTATATTCTAAGTATTTTTTAAGTCATAATAATGTCCGATTTTGATTCTAAACTTATTCTAAAAGTAAACAAATCAAATACAAATAGACAACTGGAGAGTGCAGACGCAACTTTATAGTTGGAACAAGTTAAGATTTTTGCCAAATTATTTGCCAAAAACATTTCATACTTTATATCAGTGTAATGGTTATAGATTTGGGCCATTTGGAAACTTGGCATTAGAATGGGAATCCTAAACCAGCCCCAAAGTAAATAAAATAAAACAACGCAACACGTAATAGTTGTAAACCTGATTTTTTTTATATGTAATATGTTTCAGCACACAAGAAGCTTAATTAATTAAATGCAATATTTGTTTTATTATATTTACCACACGAGAATAATTAACTATTTACTTAATTATTTTGCATATTGAGATGGTTGAAATCTTAAAGTCTTTGTTCATGCATGGCTGTCAAGTTCTGAAATTTTCCTCTAGCAATTATAGTTGTAAATAATATATTATTAAGTTTATTAATACTACAAAACAAACAACATTTGAATTATTATAACCTGTCACAGCATTGTTTATAAGTCGTCGTTCTAACGCCCAGTTGTCCGACGCGACGGTCAATTCTATGACGGCACAATATTAGATGGCGTACCTTACTGGATTTTAGACCATTAGCATCACGACTGTCTTTTAAACGCTCCAAAAGATATGTTTATTCGGCTACCACGATTATAGCACTCCATGAGTGCTTTGGAATTCGTTGAGCTGTTATCACAATTGCAAAAAGTACATTACCGGTTGCTGAATGTATTAGCCGAACATAGGAATTTAAGATGTAAAAATTTGTTTATGTAAATTCCTGCTTCCCCAATTATTTTAGAGAAAAAATGAAAGACACAAAAATAATGCAGAAATATAAAAGAATGATAAGAGTAATAAAGAATTTTTGCCCCTTTACTCAAAGGGGCAAAAAATGCTTTTGAAATTGTTAAAAATTTCATTTATAAGACTGGCCATGAAATAAAACAAACAAGTGAAGCAGGAATTTGCATAAATAAGTTTTTAAATGTTAAATTCTTACGTTCGGCTAACTCATCAGCACATGGTATATAAAGAAAAAATTTACAAAACCTTTTTTGAGTAGAGAATTCTATTAGCTTTAAGTTTGTAGCTAACTACTTTTGGAGTGTCTCGAATATAAAGCAAGTTATTGCCGAAACATCGTTTTCTGTACCTTTGATGTGCTACCAAATTTAAGCGGTCATCGGAACAGGTGAAAAACTTGAAGTACACGTAGTTACAGCCATACGAATACTTTTAAACAAATTTCCAAGTTCCAACATTTTTCTATGGATTACATTAACTGCCGCCTGGTCTAACAATGCATTTATAATGTGATATTAATTTTATTTTCGAGAAACTTCGTTTAGAAACATATTTTTAAAAATACATGATTAGCTTGAAATAGTAATTGTTATTGATTGATAAATTATAAATTGACATGCTAACAAGCTTAAAAAAATTAAATAGCAAATATATATTTATGAGCTTTCGATCGAAAGTGTACAGTATTTTCTTAAAAGTAATGTTTTTCGAGACGGTCATTGGCTTAATTGCTAATGCGGTCAACTACTAATGCTCGTGAGTCATGACAGTCTCGGTGCTTCGGAGAGCATGTAAAGCTTTCAGTCTCCATATTCGTTCCGTCGGTCCTTCATGTTGATTCTCCCGATCAGTTTAAGCACATGGGGGATCTAAATACTGATTCCTTTTCTATGAGAAAATTGCATATTTTCAAAGTTGAACAATTCTATTCAGCAATGGATAGAGAGGCTGAAGAAGAAGACAATGCCCAGACAACACAAACCTATCTTCTGGATAACTATTGGATATCTTGACAAGGTAATCCGGTATCCAGAGGATATCTATGTTAATCTGATAAATACAGTGGATGTCTATTGGATATTCAGGTATTACAAACTATATAATCCTGTATCCAGAGAATATCTATATTAGACTGGTAAATACAGTGGATAACTACTGGATATCCAGGTGTCACAACCTTTAGACGTTGTTCAAAGTATATCTAATAGATATCCAGATAAAGTCCTGGACGTACATACATACATTATCTGGACTGCAACTGGATTTCCAGTAGATATTGAGTGTTATGTGGGTGTTAATTTCGCTAAATCAGTTGTTTCAACTGATTTTTTTACATACTTATTTAAAAGCATCAAGTAAAATGTCTAAGCGCACTCTTTAAATTGCGTCTTCTATCTTCTAATAATTTCAAATCCTTTGCAATCTACAAATTCTAATTTGAACAATATAACATATTTTAATAATTATCTATAGTACATAACATTATTTATATAATAATATAAACATTTATTTAACCATGTTGGCTATACACCAATACAAAGTTCAATCAGTAACGAATATACAACATTTATTTTTCGGTTTTACTGTTATTCAATTTTATATTTTTGAATTAAATATAATTCACCATAATATACATAATTACACCCAAACATAGTATTTACAAAATTACATAGTTGCAGAAACGATTTAAAAAAAAATAATATAAACAAAAAAACAAAGTATAGTAATAAAAAAAAATTATGCAGAAGTCAAACTTATACCATTCCCCTTTTCTTTTGTTGCTTCGACAAAGAATTGTCGTAGAAAATCTTGTCAGTAAAAGCATTTCAGTTTTCGTATAACTCGATTTATCCTTGTCACCCTGATTCATGGATTTGATGAGAGCTGTAACGTTCGGGGGAAGATACTTGACAAAAATATTTCTTGAAGATAATTCTAATTCACTAGGATGAGCACTAAAATTGACCAGCAACAATACATACTTACTGTTTTCGGGCAAAAAACACTAACAAAATGTCGTTGTGCATCATAGCAGTTACGCCGTAATCCTGGTTTTCATTATTTTTGAATTCTGCAGCGACTTGCTCATCATCTCCTGCAAGGGATTTATTTGGTAAACAATAAGTGCCGGATAAAACAGCTTTTACTGTATAGGCATTGTTACTAGCAATCACTATATTAGGTTTAACAACATTACAGGCAAAGTAGGCCTTCATTACTTTAAAAATTTTCTGGACAATTTGCATGAAATTCAAATTCACTTCAAAATCGCATTTATTGATATCTATAATCAGAATATTCGAGTAATTTTTCAAAATTCTGTATTGTTAGATCGCAAATAATTTATGAAATATCAGAATTTATTTGAAAAATTCACGTGCTCGAAAACAGGTAATTAAATTTGCATTCAACGCCAGTAAAAGTTGTGCATCTATACCAGATCTATACCAATCTTTTATCTATGAACTAATTCTGGTTACTAAAATGACGTCATAATGCAAAGATTTTACATTTAAGCCCGCCATATTTATTAATACGTTTTCGCGCTTCAGAAATATATTTAAATTTAAATATTTTTTTTGGCTTTATTTGTGCACCGAATTTAAAAAAATTAAGACACATTACATATGTTGATATGTAGAATAGTTATAAGCTAAAATTGAAAATCATGCAAATTGCCCATTGATTGGTTGGCATAAAAAACTTTCTAAAAGTTGATTGGTTGATTTATAGAAATTTATTAATAATATTTGCTTCCAAACTTCAATAAAAAAGATATAAAATAAAATTTATTATCGCAAGAATTGTTTGTGAAATTGTGTGCATTTCCTCAAAAATAATTCCAAAAATATTATAAAAACTTATAAATAAAGTATTTGTAATCTTAATTGCAACGTTTGACCTTCGGCTTTCTTCATTTATACGAAGACTAACATACGACAACACTATTATTTATAAGATGGAAAGTTATGCAAGGGCAATAAATCTAAAATATTTAAAAAAAAAACAATAAAGTTTAATATTTTTAGAATAATATTTAAGCGAATATATACAAGATCCTTAATTCGAACTCAAATAGAACAAGAACTTTATTTTAACCGTCTTCCCTCGGCAGGCACCGAGGTAATCTGCCTTGAAAGCTCTTCTAAACTGAAATGGTCAGCCAAAACTCACCTTGGGTTCTGGGTTGTAGTCTTGTAGTGGTACTGTACAAGATCGGGCAAAACAATCAAACAAATTTAAATTTCTTCAATTTTTTTCCACTTGCAAATTTTAAATAAAAGTTTTTTTAATGTTAGTTGAAAGATATATTTAAAAAAAATCGAAAGAGGTGTCGTGGGACACTCGGTTGGAACGAAGTCCTTACGCTATATTATTTTCATAATTTAAAATCATTATTTCGATCATATATCGAAGAGAGGTGAGTATACCTTTTTATCGGAAAACATAAAATCGTGGGCTTACAAGAAAAAGGCACACTAAGTCAAAAATGATAGTTTTTAGCAATCTGTATTTTAAAGTTTGCATTTGCATTTGCATCAATGCTTTAGTGCTTTCTTACATTGCTATTGTGGTGACCAGGATTAACGGATTTTAATTAAGTACCAACTTAGAAATTCCGTTATATGAGTAAAATATTATTCTAATTTTAATAACCTTTTATAAATAAATACCTAGGATACTCATACCTAAATTATATTTCACAAAATGGATCAGATATGACTTACTGCATTCTTGCAGTGTATAGGAAGATCATTGAAATTGAGATCTATAATGAACTAAAAAAAAAGTAAAATTTTGACTTAGTGCCTTTTTCTTGTAAGCCTATTTTATTTTAGTATGGCGCATCACTTCGAATCAATTGAAAAAAATATATATTATATAAAAAAGTATGGAGCTTCTAAAAAAAATTATTTCATAATTTTGCCAAAATCATATCTTATTTAAAAAAAATATTTTTGAAAAAAAAAATTTTTTTTTTATTAGATAATGAAATCCTATACAGCTGTTATTTTGTTCTAAGATAGCCTTTATATACCCTTATAACATACTAAAATTTTATCCAAATCGATTAAGCCGTTCCTGAGGAAAAATTTTTTTATATTTTTCAGTATTTTTTGATTTTCTCGAAAAGGTATTGAGTTAGAGATTTAAAATTTTCAGGATCTTAGTATTTCATGGGTACCTACATATCCCCAAAGTGGCGAATTAAAATTCCCCGGGGCAGATTCACCATGCTTATCCTCCTATGCCCTTTCAAGTACTTCAATAAATAATTTTATGAGAGTGTATCTTACAAGTAAAGGATCCCCGGTCTCCCTCACCGATTTGAATAATTTTTGAATATGTGGTAGAGCATTAAAAAATAATAGACTTCCAATTTTTTTAGCTGCTAGCACACGGGTTCAACTTCAATCGATTTTTTACGTTTTCTTATTTTAAAAAAATTTTAATAGCCAAGAAAATGTACTCATGTTATCCCAATGTCGTCATGTAGGACGGCATTTATCTCGGACATAAAGCTCTAAAATCAAAAAATGATTAGGAACATTTTAGAATAACTATTTCTTTGCAAGCAATTTATTTCAAATAAAAAAACCAATGAAATCTAAAAAAAAATGGGTTAATATTTCTTTATATCAGACCATGTGTAACATGGGTATCCAACACAGCACCTGATTTTTATGAACTTCTTATTAAGGTAAGAACAAACCGGGCAACAAAATGTTGGCAACATTTTTGATATTGCTGTTGTCATCATGTATCCCGGTAACTAGCAACTAGTTGATGTTGCTTGTATCCATGATTTCCATTTCACATGGAAAACTTTGCTCAGTCTATACCTTTTTTTGTTTTTGAACAAAATCGGTAACACGTTTAAAAATTTTAAAAAATATGTAACGAAAAATGTGTGTTTGTACAAGAAGTATTCCCTACATGTTCAAAAATTAAAAAAATATAAACAAAAAAAGTGCTACTTACCATTTACTGATAAATTTTATACAAAATTTTATACTAAATTATACAATAACGATGGATAAAGTTTGGGCAAATTTTTTAGAAAATTTTCATGTGAAAAATACAAAAAATTAGACATCGTCTCAAATGGGCTTTATATAGAAATATTTCTGAATTGGCACACAAACTTATCGGATTATCTTCAGTTATAATTTTAAATTGGTAATCCTTTTCAATCATTTAATCAATTACAGACACAATTACAAAATAGTATTATGCAAACTCAGAAATAGAAATTTCACAAAATATTGGGGTGGCGATAATTTATTATTAAATCTAATAAACTCGTAAATATTAATTTAATAAAATTTATTATAAGTAAAAACAAGAAAAAAAGAAAATTTCATTGAAACGTCCCCTCATTATTAAGATCGTTTTTAAAAATTTCTATTTCTGCAGATTCTTCTTTAAATGTTTTTGCTGCCTCATCATTACAAATATCTTCTTCTAAGCATTTTAAGCACAATTTCACTTCTGCAGCTTCTTTTTTAAATTTGTTTACTTCTTTAGCGGTCAATTTCTCTTCCGCCTTACGCTTATTACTTGCGTACAAGCAGTTTCCCCTGGTGCCCGCTTGTGCGTTAACCATACACAAATCACAAGGTGGAACGTTTCATGAAGTTGTCTTTCACTATGATCGTTCGCAACAGATCCAATTGGTAGGTATATGTGGCGACGAGTCGAGTGACATCTTTGCAAGGACTCTACATAACCAACCCTACAGACGATTTCAAGTTTCATCACGGCTATGGTAGTGTAACACCCACTACCAAAGAGATACGAAACGAGTACGCAAAAATGTCCAATTATAGTTTGCAAACTGTTACTGAACGGGTTAAACGGTTTATAGAAACAGCAGCAACTTCCTATGCCGATAATGATGGTATGGTTGAGATAATCGCGTGCAGTCTCAACACCCAGAGTTTGGTGGCGCATTCTCGCGACATAACTTCTGACTCGTTGATCAGTGAATGCGATTACCTAATCTGCAGCGAAACGTGGATGGACGAGTCTCTGCCACCGGTGAACATTGAAGGTTTTCAATGCGAGGTTCGCAATAATAACAAACGCTTGTCAATGGCAGACAAATCAATCACCGTACCGCCTACGAAGCGCAAAGCCGGCGGAGTCTGCATCTACAAAAATATCCGAAGTTTAACTAATTGTAAAGTCATAACGAGAGTCGACAACAAAGTGCGTAACGACTGGGGAGATGTGGGAGACATTTGAATGGTAAGCGTTGAGTTCAAAAACCAGTTCAAGTTCTTACTTGGTTCTATATATATTCATCCGGGTGTGTCGCAGTCGTCTCTTCAGTACTTTATGTCGATGATGCTCAACCAGTACTCGGACCCAATAAAGAAGCATATCAGAACCACGTGCTCCGACATCGAGACACCAATTATGCTATGCGGTGACTTCAACGTGGGTGTGACTAAGGGGTTCATTTCGGTTCATTTAGAAAATTTTTACTAATAATATATTGTATTAAAATTAATAATTATAATAATAAATAATAATTGCCAATATTCTGCAAAATCTTCATGTTTTCAAATCGATGTTATCCGATCGGTAGACCTGGGCAAAAGTGGGTATCCATGGACGACGTATTCACGTAAAACCTAACGGCTATGTCACCGGCCATAGCCTCGAAGCCTAGGCTTCCATTTTTTGATTTTGGTTTAAACGCGCAACACTGTTGAAAACATGTATGTGGATACAAGTTGCTGTGTCCAACAAATATGTTGCCATCATCCATCAACATGTTGCCAATATTTTGTTGCCCGGGTTGTTCTTACCTTTATGAATAAAATAACTTTACACTATGCTTATCTAACGATTGTAAAATCGGTTCTAAAGTAATTTCGACTAAATTTTACTAAATAATGTCAATTTCGATTAATTTATCTATCAAAAATTTTAATTTTTAATCGTTACCAGAGAATTAACAGAAATTTTGTCGTAAAAAAGCTAAACATTGATTAAACGGAGACTATCTTGAAGAAAATGTAGGTTCATTAGATGCTTTACAACATATTATATCATTTTTTATTGGTATGTAAGAGTAAATGTAAATTAAAATTGTGTTTTATTTCAAAGTCCACAATTCCCACGAACTTCTTTGTTTTGTTAATCGAAAATAGAAAAATTTTGGCAAAAAGTACAAAAAAATAAATAATTACAGAAATATGTAAACAGTGCTGACATTCGCAATCATTTAAGAATCGACTACAAAATTTTCAATGAATTATTATTTATACAGTGACATAAAATGGAATGAATTTATTCATTCATGTTCGTTTGTATGCAGGAACTCCTTGCACTCACTGTTTGATGATTCGTTTCAAGTTGGATGGAAATATCATTCAACAAAGAAGAAATACTACCATAAAATTATCAGATGAAACCTACACGGTCTAGCTTACCATCCGATCTGACATTAGCAGTCGAACTCGAAAGACACCTGACCAGATTGGATATCGTGACAGAGTGCTTTACTCTTTATATTATGTAGTATGTCCAGTTGGGATAATGTCTTTTTTTAATAATACTTTTTTAGTATTATTTTAAAATTTCAATTAACTAATTTCTATATTATTTACGCTAAGTAGTACTTTTTCAATATTTTTGCTGAATTTTTTGACGACCTTCTCTGGCTGCAAAGTTTCACGTTATAGTATAATATCAATAAAAACATTTAGGTAGTGAATTTTATTTTAGAATTTCATCATATATTATCTCAATTTAAAAAAATATTTTTACATTTCGTGATAACCTTATAATTCTTACGGACATTTAACACAAAATCAAAGAGAAACAAAGTGAAGAAAAATATCAAAAATTGATCTGGTAATAAAGAAAATGGTCGACAAAATATGCAGTAAAAAGATTGCAATGAAAGTGTTGGTGCAATTGGCCCCTGGTTGGTATTGTAAAATTGGCTTGTGTTATGTCATAAAGCTATTAATTCGTTGATCCAAATTCAAACCGCTTTTAGTAAAAAATAAGACAAAAATCGTAAAAATCGAGTTTGCAATAGAAATTTGAAGTTTAAAAATGTTTTCAAGAATGTCAAGAAGTTATACGCATATTAAATAGGGTCTACCATCCTTCCGGACGTTGAAAAATATGTTATTAACGTACACAATTACACAACTTTTTTACTTTTCTACAATAAAAGCAATATATCATACGAATTCACCAAATTGTTTTTGAAGTATTCCCCAATCCAATTGAAACAGCACTATTCCTAAATATTGAAAACGTTATCCTATATTATTGGTAAGCTATCAAATTTTTTTTTTAATTTAGTCCTTTGCGAGATAAAAATAAAATATATAATTATTTTGAATTATAATCATTGAGATGCTCACCAAGAGAATACCGGTTTTTACTTTCAATTATGGTTACGTATTTTGAGCAAATTATTGCATTTCAAGGTGCTTTTTAAACATTGCAATATAGAAATACCCGTACACATTCGTATATTATATTTGTGTGCATAATAACTAAAAGCCACATTAAATTTTCTAATAGGATTGAAGACGTGTAATACGAAATTAACCACCTGTATGTGTGTAATGCACACCATTCAACTAACAGGTTGAATATATTAAGTTTCCAAATATAGGTCAGGTCGTTATTATTTTTAAAACAATAAAAAAAATGCACATTAAAAATATAGTAGTTAATTTATGTACCTGTTCTCTCTGCTTCACGACGATCCATTTGCTAGTCTTGAAGCACATGCACGTGGCGAAAGGAAACATTATTTAAGTCTTTCGTATATCAGTTTTCTAAACAATTTATGAAAATTTATATAAAAAAATTTGCCCAAGCTTTCATGTTAATTCGCGATCTTTTATACACGTACAATTATTACACAGAAGTACTTCAGAGTATGCCAGCATATTCACATAATATTCTTGTTGTTATTGGACGATAATACAACACTGCGCCCTAGTTATGTGCTCGTACGATTACATGGCTAGTAAAATCGATACTGACTTGCTAACACTGCACGGAAGATTAAGAGACTGTAACCTCTGCAAACTTTTTAATTGCACTCATAATTTTGAAAAATTATTTAACTTTTTTATATTATCTAATACACAGAATTTCGTTAATAGGAATATTTGGCTGAACTAGTAATTCTCACAACAACGCACAAATAAATAACATTAAATAATAAGTAGGTATATGTAGGTACAAACTTCGACCTATTAATACCATTTATCTCTATAAAAATATAATACCTATTTCATAATTGTTAAAATAAGTGAAAATAATGATAATAAACTTTTTACCAAGTTCTAAGATCAAAACAAGTTTCTAAGTGAAAAATGAAAGAAGTACTTTTCAAAGTGTGGCCGTTTTCAAGAAATTAAGGGTGAAAATTGAACAGAATAACATAGCAATAAAATAGTCGAACGGTTTTGCTTTCGATTGCTGTCAGTGCATCACATTCGTTTCAAGATGTTTTTACTTTTGTTTTTTTTAATTACTATTTATCGAATACGCAGTTGACTCAAATGTGGATGCAAGTGCCAAATTAATTGCAGTTTAAAATGTCACAAACCCCATAATTTGATATTTCATTGTTTCTTTTTAACATTTTAAATTGGATATATTAAAATTTTAGTACGCACTTGAGCAACTTCACCTTACATAATTTTTTACTTAAGTAAATTAGACTTCAGATCACTGGATCGTAACTTTCGATCCCAATTGCTACAAAATTGTTTTTGTCAAGATATGGATTTGTAACTCTTGCGAGTTTATCTTGTTTTTAAAATGGTAAATCCCTACATTGAAATAAATTTAAGTTCTTCATAATATATTTATAAGCCATTAATATAAAAGTAAACTATTAAGAATATTTGATTGCTTTAAATTTTTAATTTCAATATGTTAAAATAATGTAAATATAAAAATGTTTAAAATAAAAATTTACTTGTATAAAACATTTTTATTAATAACTCAAGAGCAAACGAGTATTTTATTAAACGTGCGGGTTATTGAAATTATTAAATATTTTTTGTACTAACTCGATTTTTTGTATTTTAAAATTAGAATATTGAATTTTTTTTATCACTTTCGTTAAGCAAATTGGAAATGGTAGGAACGACGGTATGATACTATATTATACATAATATGTATGTATTCTGAGGCGAAAAAGTTCAGAGCTGGACAAGTTACTCAAGATATTTGTAAGAAGTTTTGAGACAGTTACTATATGAGTAATATAATTTCTCTATGAAATTTTAAGAAAAAAAAGCAAATTAAATAAATTAATATTGAATCATTCTCAAAACTTATGTTTTTTACATAAAACATAACATTTATTATAAAATATTAATTTTATATAATATTAATAATTAATTTTATAATTTTGGGATAATTCATGCAGATCATTTAGGTTTTACCGCGATTTATGTATTTTAAATTCAGCTCATATTACAATATTTTATTATAAAATAATATTGTTATTAAATTGACGTAATGATGGTATTACCACTACCAACATAAAAAAATGCCCAAAACCTATAATTACTTTGCTTATTTAAATAATGGCATCCATCTATTTGTTTCATTTTTTTTTTTTGAATTTATGACGATATTCACAATTGTTTTTTAATGGGAACTTGGTTTTTTTCTAAATTGTAAACAAGTTGTATACAGTGTATTATATCAATTTCAAAAAAAGTCTAACAGATGGATGCTATTAAAATGTGTTTTTTAAATATAAAAAAGGCATTTTATAAAAAAATTATTTTTCCAATTTTATGAAATTTATTCCATATTTTGCGACTTATAATTAATGCGTGACAGGTACGATTATGTTTTAACTTCGAATATTCGTGTTTTCTAATAGCAAAAAAGATTTTAAATTAAATTTTATCCGCATTGTTATAATATAAAAAAATTTAATAATCAATTCGGTATATCATGAACCTACAAAAGCAACAAATCAATAATTGTAAATTAAATTCGAAATTTGAGAAAATTAGTCATTTATGCTCATTAGAACTATTATTACACAAAGGATGATAATGGCAGATAATAAAATTAATTAAAGTAATTAAATCAAACCAAGACTGGTATTAATTCTAATTCTTATAACTATGAATAGACTAATAGTAATAGATGTCACCCCCAAGTGCAACCCTGGTGGGTGAGTAAACAAGAAGACTTTGAGTTACCTAATTATCATCTAAAATCTATATTATATTGTAATGTTCACCTGACTTTATCGTAGTCATGGTTTTATTGAGCCGGACCTGAGCGGTGTTTGTATTTGCGCGGAAAATATTGGTTCAGCGCTGCCCCGCGAGTATTTCAAATATGTACTCAATAAAAATTGTTTTTTAAAATGTCCAGTGTTTATTTCTTAGTAATAAAATCCGCATAAAATTTACTCAATATTTGCAGCTCCTCTGCAAAATTTGCAAAAATGACAATATGTATATATACTTTTGATTTGTAAATCACCGTGAGGGGGCGCATTATAATATACGAGTGGCTTGCCCGAGGGCGTCAGAAAGGCTTGGCGCGGCTCTGGACCAATACTCACATAGAAAACAGATATCACTACCGCGATGAAGAACAGGAACATGGTAGACAAAGACACACAAAACCAAAGAAAGTCGCATTTTATATACATATTAATAAAATTATATATGATGATTTTAAAGTAAAGAATTTTAAGTTCTGAAGTAGTTAGTTTGAAGGTTGGAACTTGAAGTTATTAAATTAATTATGTCAAGTTTTTTTTATAGTTGTAATTAGATAGTATATTATATTAATTTTTGTCACCTATGCAAGTATGTTTTATAATAAATTAAAACTTCAATATAACAAGTTTAATGCAAGCTAAAAATAAAATTGATTATTATTAATGTATAATTAACTTGTTATATTGAAGTTTTAATTTATTATATTTCACAAGTTAAGAATTTATATATTTAAGTAAGTTTTTATATCATACTTTACCGAACGGTAATGTATTAATATTCAAAGCTATACATCGGTTTCACATCACCGCCAAATTGTATGTCAAAAATTTTGGGGATGGAGCCTGTATTTTTACCAACAGTAGCATCGATGTTAAATTGTTTTAAATCTGCGGTAGCTTACTAGACTGGCCTTAGATGTAACTCTGTTTTTTTGTTAATAATGACGATCATCAGTTCAGGGCGACGGACGATCAGCAAAATTAGTCGAGGGCATTTTGACATTACAATAAAATAAAGTCATCGGCACTTTTTGAATAAAATTAATTTCGGCGTTCTTATTGCGATACACTTTATAATTTCGCATGATTGATTACTTGGTTGCAAATAATAGTTTTCTTTCTGTAAAATATAAAACCTACTGTAATTTAAATACACAAACACGCTCCTAAAACATTGAACTTATTGAAGTAATAAACTAAAAATAATTAGCATGTAGGTACCTATTACCTTTAATAAAAATACGATTTTTATGAAGGCATAGTTTTTTTATTTTGTAAAAATATTAAATTTTATGCATAAGTCTACAAAATTTATGAAATATTGCATTCCAAGAAGGGTATTAGGTATACATGCCGTAGGAAGATATAGAAAGTTGGATTGTCAATATTTTAACTTAACGTGCGTTTGCTTTAGCAATAAATTATAATACATATCAAAATATATGTACATTCCCATTTACATAAAATATAAATTATTTTTTGCTATTGATGCTTATAGTATACAGACTGATGCAATTTAAAGAGGCATATATGCTAGAGCTATTATACTACTAGTGACAGTTTTTAAGCTTAGTGCGACAATATAAGAAGAAAAACAATTGAGCAATACACTTTCCAGTCAAAACAATTAAAATAAAATTTTTAAAGTACAAATTGTAGATATTTGCTACTGTGTTGTCGCAACGTTTCGAGTGAAAGGACGCAGCGGAATATTCGGCACATAAGTATTTACATATTACTTCGATTAGATAGCCAAGTAACTTTGTTGCTTCAACGGACTTTCCCAATAATTTTAATGTTCTAATCCTGTAAATCAAATTCTTCTTTAACGGCAATATTGCTTAACGAAGTTGATGCTACGTGGGATACAGGAGAAGAAACAAGGTTTGGAGAAGTTAATGGAGTAGATGTACCAGACATGGAAGAATGTGACGGAGACTCTGAAGGAGGTGGAACAGGATTTGAATAGTTTTTGTACATAGGTTGAGAAAATTGGGAACGACGATTGAAATATAGATTTTCTGGTGGATTATATCCTGGATATTGGTTACGTGACATGGGAAGGGCAGAAAACTGATTCTGTTCGTACAAGCCTCTATCTGCGTTTAAAAAAATTTCCATAATTTCTTTCTGTATGACACTTTGTGTTAGAAAATTATATCTCCTCAATTTTTTTGCTACAATATTTCCAAAATCTTGTAATTCATCGTTGGTTTCGGTCATTGGCAAATGTGTAAAAGATTTGTCGTGATTCCTATCGTAAGACCGTTTTCTTTTTTTAGGCAAAATAGAAGTAGGCAATGGCAAAGATACCCGATTAATATCGTCTGTGTTAGGATCATCTTGAATTTCTGCTGTCTCTTGTTCGTTCGGTATCTAAAATTTAATAAAGAGTATTTAAATCTTCTGCGCAGAATCTTAACAAAATATGGCATTTCTTTCTACGATATACACTTATTTTATCAGGTAGTTTCATATAAAAACTTTTATAATATACAAAATATAACAAATAATATCTATTTCTCTAATGTATTGTAAATTTGAAGTTATAAATAAATTACTACTGTTATTCTGTTTAAAATGAAAGTAAAAATAATTTCAAACTTACAGTATTATTTACTGCCGTCTTTGGAGTATCCTTATCCCATATAAACTTTAAACTATTAAAAGCAAACCATGAACTCTCGTATGCTTGGTCTGGACCTATAAAATAATGTTAATAAAATTCACTTGCAATTTATAATAAATTATAATATTATATTCACAACAATAACAGAAATAACAGCTTGTAATATAATCATCAAATTATCCAGTAGGATAGAAAAATTTGTCCATAATTGCCTTTCTATAAGCACCGACCCTAGCACCAAAGCGGAATTTCTCCATTGGATGCACAAGCTGATCCATCGATTATTTAATTCTTCTTATTGTGCGTGATCTCTCAGATATACAACACGTAGTAGGTACAGAAAGATGTAAACATAAAATTACTTAGTAATGCCTAAAACATTACAGTTTATAAAAATGTTTGCGAAAAAATTTACCGAATGTTTCGATATTTCCGTGCCGAGAAAAAGACGCTAGAATATCGACAGATTTTATATATTCTTGGACTGAATATCTCAAAACTTTTTGCTTTAAACTCATAATAGTGTTATTACATTTACATACACAGAAAATTGTGCTTCATATAAATCCGTAAAGAAAAATAAGGGTTCCCATTTAAAAAAAATTACTGTCACAGCTCAAAAACAAAACACGATTGAAAATGACAATGGCAGAAAAAGTGTCATTTAAAAAAAAAAATTGATGTGTCCGAGAACGTTTCGAGAAAATTCCTCTAAAAATTTATCAAATTTGTTCCAAACTTTACGAGCTCACTGAAATTAAGTCATGTGTAAAAAATGTCTTTTTTAATTTTTGCGAGGAACCGCCATGTCTTTATCGCCGCCAGTGGAGTATGTATATAATATTATATATAGCTGATATTCGACCGAACGACCGATACCATACACTTTAATTCCATCGCCCCTATATTAAACTACGTGTACTAAATAATATGCGATTTCCTATGTTAGAAATTAATAGATACCGCTATCTATTCAATAACTATTAAATGTAATATGTAATAATAAATTATAATATAACTAATAATATAATAGGTATCTACCTCTATTATTAATTAGGTAGATACTGATAATTAATATTAATTCGTTTATTTTAAAAATTTTAAAAACTATTTATTACTCACCATGTTTTCCCAATTTAAAGTTTTTCTTAATTTTTGCTTTTTCTCTTCTCATCCCAGACATTAACGTGCTCATTTTCTGTTTGCATTCTTCTGCTGTCGTTCCCATTTTCAAGGCAATTTTCTCCCACGCATCTTTTCTATCTATTTTACTATAATGTTTTGCATGCTTTGCACACCACAAAACTTTATGGTTTTTATATAAATCAATAAAATTCAAAACATTCGCTTGCGACCATTCCATTATAACAAAATTAGTAAGGCACGAATATTAATTACTTCGACGAACTGCCTGCTCTCAGCATGTAACCTGTAATGCTTGAATGCTACGAGTTGAGGTTACGCCTAGTTACGCGATTGCACACTACCGTTCTCGGTTACGGGATGTGGTTCCCTACCTACGTAGGTTCTTGTTTAGAGAAATCTAAATAAAATATAGCTGTCTCACTTATACTCACACAAGACCAGTATTATTTAGTTTCATTATTGAAAGCGTCATCTGAATTCTAAATTTCAATAAATAAAAGTAGTATAGGTATAGTTTATAATATTCAAACAACAGTTCTTGTTACAAATATAACTTAACAAAACTTGAATTCATAATTTAAAATTTGAACTGTGTAGTCAGACCGATTCTCCGATTGATTATTTCAATTTTCGATTTTTAATTTAAAATATTTTTAAATCTGAAAAATAATAATTTTGATACTAACAGTTTTAAGTTATAGATTATAACGCGACCGTTACTCCAAACACTGCGATAATCATAAACTTTAGAAAAAAATGCCTTATTATTAAAGGGAATAGTCGATGAAACAGCCTATTTGCCTTTAAAAACGAATTACAATATATTTATTTGAAAATTTACATATTACTAATAGTGAAGTTAAGATTAGGAGGGGTAAATAAGTTTAAATATTTTTGTTGTAAAATTATTGCTAAAACAGATTACAAAATCAACATTCGCACAAAATATAAAATATTATATAATTCATGTTTCATGCTATTATAATAGTGGTATTTGTTTATTTACTATACATAGTGAACAGAAAATTTGAGTTTTCCTCTTTACTTATATGTGTATATGCGTATTATCATTGTTTTGTATTAATTTATAATTTAAAGGCTTTGCCGCCGCATTTGTAATGCGATGAAACTGACGGCGGACCGTAAAGCCTAGTAATGGAGAAGGGAGGCCTATGTCCAACACTGGATTAACAAGCGCTAATAAAAAAAGAAAAGAAGAAAGAAGAAGAAATCTTTTAAGACCAACCAATTATATTACCGTACAGCATTTTTATTACAGTTTCATGTTTATATGCTACTTTAAATAATTAAATTTAACGAAACTCGCCATTAACTATCGACACCATAGAAACAGTTTTCCTGACCAACGATCTAACTATTGTAGATAGTAAATTATCAATTTAAATTCTATTAAAATACATCCACAAATATTTTGAATTTTCAATGTTACAAAATCCCGCCGAATCAAAATCTCGCCGAAGCAAAATCTCGCTGGACCACAATCCCACAGGGCCGGATAAACCATGGTGCAATGGAGCCGCCGCACCCAGCGCCAAAGATTAGAAGGCACCAAAATTTAACGTTTTTTAATTGTACATAAATGTGCATTATGATTCCAAGGTACTGCATTTTTTCTTTGATTATAATATTTTATATGATATTATATTAGTATTAAAGACGCCATTTACTTAATCTACACCCGGCGCTAAAATATCTTGATCCAGCCCTGCAATCCCACCGCAACAAAAACTTGCGGTCATAAAATTCCCGCCTTTAAAATCTAGCCGGACAATAATACGTGGGAACTCAAATTACATTAATTTCTATCCCAAACTTTATTTATTATTATGATAAATAATATATTCTTTCATTATTTCTTTAAAAATATTCTTCATATACGATATTTTTCTAAAAATTCGAGCTATAGAATTTTAAAAGTTTTGTTTTAAATTGACATTAATATATTTCATATTGCGAGGGAGATCCACCCCCATCCTAATAACACACTTTGTAGAGTAGACTCTAGAGTCTAGATGAATATTTTTAGTGAGTACCGTGTTTGTCAAAACGGTCCAAAGCGTCCGGAGTGGACGGGACCAGAGCGGAGGGTGCGGAGGTAAATCTCGGAATCATATCCAATAATTTATTATATAATAATATAATCCCCATTACGGGACTCGACATGTGTGATTACTATATTAATCTTTAGAATTAAGGGGATAACTTTTTTTTTAACTTATTGCCTGCTGCGTTAGGGGCTTGACATAATATACCCTTGGAAACTTGAAACTTAACAAATGTCAAGGTTTAAAACTTTAATATCTAGAATAACATCTCTCATCAGAGATACAAAATCAAACAAAAAAAATTGAAATTGAAATTTGAAAAAAAAGCTTAAAGGTGACTAAAAAGGAACCCCCAAATGAATACGGCACGAGAAGTGTAAATTTTGCTATTAAAAAGGATTTTTCTAAATTAGCCGAATGTTACCAATTTAATCCTTATGCATCCTAAAAATCCCAGATTAATTTTTTTCTAGAAATATTAACAAACCAAGGACCAGGTTTACAGCATTTGGATGAACTTGGTATAAGTATAACGGTATAATGTATAATTCCCAGTATATCGATTGCTGGCAGCAATGGTTATACTGAGTTGGGTTTATCCGACTATTGTAAAATCGGTGGTTACTGTATAAATAATAAATGATTTACTAATTATTGAAATATTTTATTTTCAGTAAGAAGAATATAAAGTAAAAAGACAAAAATTACACTGTATAACAAAAAAGCAAAAAGTGGGCCATCAGAGAAATCCTTTGGTGGAAATATTGTTCACTTAAAACGATGACGTTTGCCGTTTACCGCTTGATTCTAGCAGGTGTAGTTTTTTTTAAATTAATTTTTAAGGTTTTTTGCCATTTTTTGCCGTTTTTTTGGAAATTTTTAAATTTTTTTATATTTGAGAAATAAATTGATTAATTTTAATTCGACAAATTAGATGTAAGTTTTTAAAATTTTGATGTAAGTTTATAAAAATTAAATGAAATTTGCTATTTGTGTGTTATAAATAAAAATAAATTTGTAATTTTAAAATTATTTTTAAATTTTAATAAATTTTAATTAATGAATTAAATATCAAATATAAGCTAAGGTAACAATTAAAACACAATATTAGTTAAAAGTCTGATTTTTGCACAAAAACTAACTTGACTATGGGAAAAAAACCGCAACAAATAGCAAAAACCTTAAAAATTAATTTAAAAAAAACTACACCTGCTAGAATCAAACGGTAAACGGCAAACGTCATTGTTTTTAGTGTACAATGTTTCCACCAAAGGATTTCTCTGAGGGCCCACTTTTTGTTTTTTGTTGTACAGTGTTATCAAGGCAATCGCTTCTAGAGCCATCTAGTGGTTTTATTGTGAAACAATTTATATTGTCACCTAAAAATCTTCATACTTGACTTCAAAACTTCCATCTTAGAAATATTATCAGTTGTTTAAGCTTTGGCGATTTCCTAATAATTTATTTGCGGAACAAATTTCATTATAATTAAAAATTTTGCAAAAATAAATTTTAAATCTAATTTTAAGAAGAAATGTAAATTTTCATTTATATGCATGGTAATACCCACGAACGGAGCATTAACAAAATAAAATTGTTAAAGATAAGAATATTTTAATACGAAATTTGATAATCTAATAATAATCGAGTATATATGACAAATTATTTTTTTGAATTTTTGAATTTTGTTGAACATTTTGATATACAGTAGAATCTGCTTAATGTGATCAGTGATAGTGATCAGTGACTTTGGGCCAAGAACATTTTGATAACATTAACCGACTGATAACAATAAGCAAATTTTAGAAAAAAGCGTATTTTAGAAACGGAAAATTAGAGAATCTTAATTTACAGTGATTTTTGATAATTTCCACCTTCTGTTTTACCAAGAGATCTTTCGTTCTTTCGTCAACATCGTAAGAAAAGCAAGAATAAACTAAACTTATAAATTAAAATGCATAAAGGACAGTCCTCTTTTAGCAAAATAAAAATAGAAACACGGGAAACTTCATTAGTTTTTGTATAGAAATTAAAATAAGTGACGTGTTTTGTAAAAATATATAAAATTTCAATGACAAATCAGAAAAAGATATATATAAAAAGAGATTATTATGTTTGTAATTCCTTGAAAGTGATAATAATAAGCGGCTTTTTGATCATATTATTCCGTGGTTTTTGTGTATATAAACTAATTAAAACGGCCTGTTCCCAGTCAAAATGATCACAATAACCGACTGATAACATTCTCCGTGATCACATTAAGGAGATTCTACTGTAACATTAAATCAATTTAATACTACAATAATTATTTTAACTATGCATAAAAAGTTAGTTAAACATGCAAAACAATTATCAGTGGGATTATTAGAATGGTGTTATCCAATTATATTTTGTTTATCTGTCATGATTGCGTGGTATTCTCAATATACCTAATCCTCCTATATCTACTTAAGTAAAATGTTTTTATTAATGATGTCGTAACTATATTTTTTTGATAAGCATACAGTGGCTCCAACAATTATTAATACACCCCTATGTTAACCATGTAAATTGCACATTTTGAAACCGTTTTTTGACATATGAAACCCGCTTTTACAGCAAAACTTTTCAGATATTTTTTATTGAAAATTTTATTCTCTTCAGTTTTGTTTCTATACATCTTTTTATTTTCTTTCGCCGTTTATGAGTTACAGCGACTTGAAGAAAACTCTGTAAAAAGCTCCCATAAGAGCAATGTTAATTTTATTAACTTTTTTACTTAGTTTTCTTTAAGTCGCTGTAACTCGTAAACGGCGAAAGAAAATAAAAAAATGTATAGAAACAAAACTGAAGAGATTAAAATTTGCAATAAAAAATATCTGAAAAGTTTTGCTGTAAAAGCGAGTTTTATATGTCAAAAAACGGTTTCAAAATGTGCAATTTACATGGTTAACATAGGGGTGTATTAATAATTGTTGGAGCCACTGTATAATGTTAATTTTAATATTTTCTTTTTATAATTATTTTTTATTAAAATTGCATTGTTTTTTTTTCAATTGGTTAGCGTAAACAGGAAAGTTTAAGATCAAGGAAAGGCAAGGACAACAAAGGTACATTCATAGTTTTGGGATATGTGCAGAGAACCATTGAAGATATTTACATGCTATATATACTCACCAAACATTTTATAAAAATTTAGCTTAGGCCATTTTTATGTTGAAAAATTATATTTTTTTAAATGATTATCTTTTCCCTTCTTAATGACAAGAATCAGGTTTTTAATCTTAATAATACCCACCAAATTTCGTTTTAAGTCGCATATTTCTTTAAATTCCTTGCAATTTAATATACAGGGTGGGGCATTTATCGTAACCGAAAGTAAAAGACCGTCAGTTTTGAACGGAAAAGAAATTTTTATTAATTTTTGGATCAAAAGTTTACAAATTTGAAATAAATTCAAATCTTCAATAAGCATGCGCCCAACTGATCGACAATTCAGCAGAAAGTGTTCTTGTCGAAGCCGTTGGATTCTGGTTGATCACCTGAGCCACTGCTGCAATGTTTTCTGCCACTCTAACCGTGTGTTAGAGTTTAGAGTGTTAGACACATAAAGCAATGCTTTGGTTGGTATTTCAAAATATAAATCCGGGGTTCTTTATCTTAATTAAAAATTAAATACCCTATACATGTTTAGATTTTAGAGTGGATCCGAGATTTGCCGTGGTTGCATTTGTCAAAACCGACCCTCCGCACCCTCCGCTCCGGGCCGTTTTGACAAACGCCATACTCGCTAAAAATATCCCTCTGGTCTAGAGTCGGAGGGTGGATCTCACTCGATGTGGACTCAACGCTGTGATTTTTTTCTATTCTGAATTAAATTAAAATTAAACTAAATTAGTGGCAACCTTTTTGCTTGAAGGGCAGTTTACATCTGGGATTACTGGTGACCTTTTTGCTCGGAGGGCAGTTTACATTATATGGACAAGTTTGGAGGGCAATTTACAATTCCCCTTAATATTTCTTTAAGAATTACATAAATGGCACAATGAGAAGAATATTTAAGAACAAAACCAGCCAGGATACTGCATTGAAGTTCTATAAGACGGAGACCGTAAATTGCGCCAGCGGTTGGGGGTTTTTCTAATCCTACCCATAAATTGCGCAAAAAAAAGCGGAATGGAAGAACATATAGATAGAATGGATCAGACTAGGTTACCAAAGCAAATGTTCCAATACAGTCCGAGAGGAAAAAGAAATGTGGGCCACCCCAAAAAAGAGATGGAGCGACTAATTAGAGTGACGTAACAGGCCACCGGCCTAAAACCTGCAGATGATGATGATGATGATGATGAATAATATTAAATATTATTGTGCGGTCCTGCAAGGTGTGTAGGAATTGCTAGCTGGTTAATTTCTAAAAATCGAAGAAAATAGAGAGATACTTTTAAAGACAAACCGAAGTATAAGGAGTGAAAGATAAATAATTAGAATTATTAGCTCTTGAAAATTTATATAAATATAATATCAGTAATGAGCTAAGTTAACAATAAATCAAACTAATATTTTCGAGCTTTCGAGAGTGGATACTCTCTTTATAATTATAATTATAATTATAATATTATTATTATAATATAATTATAATGTATAATTTTGTATTATTAATATATCTTGATAAAGAGAGTATCCACTCTCGAAAGCTCGAAAATATTAGTTTGATTTATTGTTAACTTAGCTCATTACTGATATTATATTTATATAGGAGTGAAAGATATACGCAACAGAAAGTGTGGAAGAAACGACAACCAAGAAAGTGAAGAAGTAAATACAAATTAACAACGTGTATTTGAGGTTAGGTTATTTGAAACAAAAACATTATTTTGAAGGTGTGCTAGTAGTGCTAGTAGTGCGAGTGCTTCTTAAGGGTTGACCTGGGCTCTCGTACCGACGCTGACACCATATATAATATATATAATATTAGGAAAAATAAGTAAAATCATTATACGCCAGTTTGAAATTAAAATTTCCACAAACAACTTTGGTTGCCTATGTGCTAACAAACAAAATTAAATGAATAATTTTAACAAACCCAATAGAGAAAGAGCAAACAGTGTGACAACGATAAAAGAATACCTTAAAAGGGGAAGAGAAGAAATAGATACAAATAGAGAGGAAGAAGAAATCTTCAGAAGAAGTAAGAAAACACTAAAGTCACCAAACCCAGTAAACACAAACCTGTTATAGAGAAGTAACATAGTTTACCCGTGGGGAAGTGTGATGTTCTGTCTAGTGCCTGTTAACTTCTCTGGGACGTCCCTGTCTACTCTTATGTCCGACTTTTAAGGAGCAGTATAAGATGTCACATAGAGCTTCCACTAATACTACTAACATCTCATAAACATCTCATAGAAGTTTTAGATTTGACGTTATGCGATTAACCGCTATGCAACAACTAATAGATGGCACAAAAAGATGTTATACGTGGGATCAAAATAGGAAGTCGCATAACATCCCATGGAGTTTTGTGTTTACTGGGAAGCAAGTAGCCGAGGAACCATGGATGAATTGAAAGAGATGATGTCAAGATTGGCCAAGATGGTTACTGATGGCAATAACTGTACTGTCACAATCATGTTAACGTAACGTAGTCGACTTAACCTTGAACAAATGCTCACATTTGATTGGTACATCGTCGGAAAGATGGCTTTAGATTGGAGCATTTGTTCAAGGTTAAGTTGACTACGTTACGTTAACATGATTGTGACAGCACAGTAAGGTAAACATGGAAATAAAAAAAAACTGAACACGATGGAAGCAAATTGGAATGCCAAGGTCAATGAAATGGAACAGGTGATTGGGAATTTAACAGCGAAAGCATGTGAGCAAGATGAAAGAATAGCTCTTCTGGAAGAACAACTTGAAAGACACGAAAAGGAAAAAAAACGGGAAAATATAATTATAAAAAATCTAGTAACGGATGGAATAGTAACCCCTAGTAAAGTTGAGAATTTCCTCATGTTGAGGTTGTGGATGCCTTTAAAATTGGAAGAAATGCCGAAAAACAGGTAATTGTGGCAAAACTGAAAAAACTTGCACAAAAAAAACAGATAATGGAAAACAAAAACAAGCTTAGGGGAACCAACACTTACATTGAGAATGACATGACTAGCAAAGAAAAGGAGATTCTAAACCAAATATGGTCCTTGGCTAAAATCGAAATGGACAAGGGTGAGAGAGTAAGAGTATAGGATACCAAAAGATAATTAAACAAAATAAAGGCTACATGTGGGACAAAAAAGATAATGTTCTGAAGTTGAAAGATGAACAATGTCAATCTACAAAAACCTAATACAAGATAGGACAGGGGCGACTGGACCTCTCCAGACAGTTGCTCCTGAAGATATGACTGGGGAAGAAACACAGACTATGCATGGAACAGGAAATATAGAGATGGGAAAAGCAAAAAAAAAAGAAATAAAAGACAAAGTAAGAGAAATAAAGTTAATAGAATAGCAACATGGAATGTAAAAACAATGTTAAAGCCTGGAAAACTGAAAAAGATTGCAAGGGAAATGCGAAAATATAGGATAGAAGTGGCAGCAATACAGGAAGTTCGATGGAGAGGTGTGGGAGAGATAAAAGGAGAAGACTTTGGGTTCTTGTATTCTGGGGAGGAAAAACAAGGGCGGAACGGAACGGGGTTTTTAGTCATGAAAAAGTTCCTCAATCAGATACTGCACTTCAAACCAATGGGAGGTCGACCGTCATATTTGAGAATCAAAATGAAACCTAACAATTTATCAATAATAAACGTCTATGCGCCGACGGAAGAAAAAGGAGAAGATGAAAAGGAACAGTTCTACCACGACCTAGAACAGTTGCACAGCATAGTTCCGGGCCATGATACCACAATGCTCAATGCACAAATTGGAAAGGAGAAACATCTAGAAGATATAGCTGGAAAGCATACAATACATATGACAACAAACGACAATGGAAATAGACTATGTAACTTTGCAACATCACTCGACATGGTTATCAGTAGCACGAAGTTTAAATATAAAAAAATACACAAAGTTACATGGATGTGGCCGAGATGTAGTAACGAGGAAGGAAACCAAATTGACCATGTACTAATAACAAGAAGAAGAGTTACATCAATAAGAGACGTAAGATCATACAGAGGGGCCAACGCTGATACGGACCACCTCTTGGTAGTCGCAGAAATCAAATTGAAGACGATGATAGAAGATATAAAGCATCAGAACAGTAAACCACTGGCAATTGAAAAGCTTGAAAATGAAGAGAACAAAAGAAAATATGAAGATAGAGTGACAAAAGAACTAGAAAGTAAGGGAGAAAATAACAACATAAATGAGACATGGGACAGTATTGCAGAAATTCTTAGAACAAGCGCAAAAGAAGTAATAGGCTGCAGAAAGAAAGGAATATGGAAGGTTTGGTTCGATGAGCAATGTGAAAAAATGAATCAAGATAAAAAAGAATCAAGAATTAAATGGCTAAAAACCAATGAACGGGAACACCTAAATGAGTATAAAAGAAAACTAACGGAAGCCTATAAACTTTATAAACGTAAGAAAAATGAATGGATTGATGAGAAAATAAGAGAGATAGAAATAAGTAGCGTAAATAACAATGCAAGAAACTTTTATAAACAAATTAGAAATACGAAAAAGACATACACGATAAAAAGCAGAGGAATGAAAAACGAAGATGGAATGCTCGAAAACGGAACCGAAGAAATTAGGAAAATATGAGAAAACCACTTCAGAAAGCTACTCAATACGACACAAACAGAAGTAAGAAAACATCTGATAGTCTGATAGAAGACACACAGAAGGAAGAGGAAATGGATGAACCAACAAATGAAGAAATCATCGAAGTTATCCAAAAGTTAAAAAACGGAAAGGCACCAGGTTCCGATAAAATCGTAGCGGAAATGATTAAAAATGGAGGAAAAAAATTGCAAACTGAAATATGTAAATTGATAAAACAAATATGGAAAGAAGAAAAGATGCCGGACAAATGAAAAGAAGAAATTATTGTGACGATAAAAAAGAAAGGGAACGCAGACGAATGCAACAATTACCGAGGCATTACACTTCTGAATACGACCTACAAGATCCTGTCAACACTCATTCACAATCGTCTTACAGAATATACACATGGAATTGTTGGAAGTTATCAATTTGGATTCAAAAGAGGAAAGTCAACAGTAGATGCATTACACTTAATAAAACAAATACAAGGGAAAACTCACGAACACGGAATAGATATGCATCTGCTGTTTATAGATTTCAGACAGGCATTTGACACGGTAAACAGATCCCAACTGATAAATATCATGAAGGAATTTAATATGCCACCTAAATTGATAAGAATGATTTCGATGACTATGGAAAAATCAAGAGCCATGGTAAGAACGACAGCGGGAGAAACAAACAGCTTCGAGAAGAATGGAGGAGTAAGACAGGGACGCCTTGTCAGCGACGCTTTTTAACATTGCACTCGAGAAGGTTATCAGAAGCACCGGGTGTACAGGCACGATAATAAATAAAGAAATTCAAATAATAGCCTATGCGGATGACGTAGTTATTGTGTCAAGAACAAAAGAAAGTGTAATAAATGTATTGAGAAACATAAAAAGAGAAGCAAATAAAATTGGGCTAAGCATTAGCCAATCGAAAGCGAAATACATGAAATGCACAAGAGAAAAGAATGATCTCAGACATGATTTAATGATTGACGACGATATATTCCAACATGTACAGGATTTCAGCTACCTTGGTGTACCAATAAATTACGAGAACAATAAAAATGCGGAAGTAAAAGCCAAGACCCATGCAGGCAATAGAGCGTATCACGCAAACAAACACTTATTAAAGGATAGACAAATTTCAAAACGATCTAAAATAAATATATACAAGACATTAATAAGACCTGTGATTACATACGCAGCGGAGGTTATATGTATGACAAAAAAGGAGGAAGATGAGTTTCGAGTGTTTGAAAGAAAGGTTTTAAGAACAGTATTAGGCTTTAAAAGAGTTAATGGAGAATACCGAATAAGAACAAACTCCGAGCTCCTCGAAGAAATGAATGGCGAAGACGTTGTCAGGTACATCAAGGCACAAAGATTAAGATGGTGGGGTCATGTGATGAGAGCAGATAACGACGAAATAATAAAAAACATGATGGCATGGAAACCAAATAAAGAACGATCCAGAGGAAGACCTAAACTTCGGTGGAGCGATGAAGTTGAGAAAGATCTTGAAAAGATGGGAGAAAAAGAATGGAGGAAAAAGGTTACGGAACGCGAGGCCTGGAGAAAGTTAATACGGGAAGCGAAAACGCACCGGGACCTATAATAATTACTTGTAAATATGAGGATTAATCCACCTCACTAAATGGATTTTGTAAGTCCGTAAAGGACAGCTATATTCTAAATAGAATGTAATGCTATTAAATAAATAAAAAATTCTTAATATTTAATAATTTAATATTCCCGGATCAATCGACCTGCACTGAGAAAAATGGTTCATCATATTGATGAAAAATTCATAATTTTTACACTGATGATCAACATTCATCATATTGATGAAAGATTCATAGTATTTATGAAAAAAATCATTATATTTATAAATTTTTCATCAATATGATGAATTTTGTTCATGGGTGTAAAAATGATGAATTTTTCATCAATATGATTAAGTATTTTTTTCAGTGTGGGTCCTATGGTCCGTGAATCAATCGTCCGCTGGATCAATCGTCCGGGACCAATCGTCCGGGGCCAATCGTCCGGATACCGTTTTTGTATATGTAAGTAAAAGCTGAAATCGACCTGCTACGAAAAGAAAAACCGCCGCCGTTTAATGCCTAGTCGCGCCGATTACACTGTTGTGAGTTAAAAACTTAAGTTCGATCTATAGGCTATGATCTAGCAAGGTTGGCACCTTACTAGAATATTATTCAAGTGCTCACGGAACCATGAGTGCTAATTGTCAAACCTGGCACATTAATGGTTAGGTGGGAATAAGTTAGTAGGTATAAAATATTGTACCTAATAATTAAAAAGTTAAACAATAAATTTTAAACAAAAATTTTAAAACAATTATTTAATAACATTAATTCTCACTTTCTGATTGATGATTTCTATTGACTTGTAAGTAACAAATATTTTCTTAGTTAAAAGTTCTATAGAACCGTGCCTTAATTTATAACTGTGTGACAGGGTTGAATTTGAAAGACTTTTTGTTTCTATGCACTCTAAAAGAATTATAATTTTACAAAACCAAATTTTTTATTTAGGGCAACGAAATGATTTGCAAGATATTGAAAGGATATCCAACGACGTTAATGCTACTTACAACGAAATCGCTCACGCTGGAGAACGGTTTTCCTTAGCTGTATATAATGCGCCTGCTATAGTGAGGGATCTTTAAAGCGACATCGTAATCACACCATCAGAAAATTCGGGTACAAGAGTAAACCAAATCTAGTCTGGTTTAACCCCTACGTCTGCAGTCGCTCAGCAACACTCGTTTCGTGTTTATCAGCAAATCGAAAAATGGCGTAAATATGAAAAATCTCACGAACTCTGTAGTTGGAAGAGAGTCTATGATTTCCTTGACCCTGTTCGAACACTGAAGGCTTCTGCTCCGGATTCCGTGCTCTCGTATTACTCTTGTACAATTGTAAGAATTGATTTGTGGACATTGCCAAGGTATCGCGTGTTTGAACCCTTAAAGAAATTCGAATGTTAAAGAAGGTTGTTGAAAGGGAGTTTTCTGACGAACCATTAAACACTCCTCACGTCCAATTTGAGTACAACGATTTCAACCTCCTCCAGACCATTATACTTTAGAGAATGATACTCCCAGTACGAGTGGCATTCCAGCTCTAATTGGTAAAGGTAAGCGAACTTTCACATATCAGAGAAGTACTACCATAATTTGCAATTAATTTAATAATTTGTCATTTATTCATGATTTTTATGATTCATGAAGCTGCAAAATGATCTTCTATAAGCAACGTCGGATTGTAGCTAAACTATTGGAAATACAAGAAAAATGTATAAAAACTATTTTGAAGAAAGTTTAATATACTACAATTTTTATCTGAACTATTTTTGGTATCAGTAAAACTTGCCGAGATATATAGGCAAAAAACTGAAAAGTGTACGAAGATCGCGATTCGAGCGCATAAAAGATTTAGACGAGGACTTTCAGTATGTTTAATGGGAACATGAATACCAAAATTCAGATCTTTGCCGATTAATGTTTTTTTTACCGAAAATTGATTTAAATTTGACCGGACTATTACTAAACATTAGAAATTTGAATTTTCTGAGATAAAATCAGGTAGGTATTATCAGTCCACATTTATGAATTTTTACATGATCCTACTTTATTGTAACTTTTCAAATGTTTAGAAATTTTGGAATTTAATGTAAAATAGCACAATGCCATATTTTATCGCAACCATTTTACCTGAATATCTCATTTAATATGCTTATTATGTTTACATATATTATAATGCTTAAAATGTACTTTAGAGCGACATCTTAACGTGGAATCTGAACCATGGCACAGTTATTTTTTTTTCGGTCATTGCGACTGAAACTTTAGAATCAAAACAAAATAAAAATATATAATCAATAGTAATATAACAAGACCTCATTTTTAGATCGATAAGTTGTATTGTAAATACGAAGGCATCGTTGCATTAACCAATTGCACTCAAAACAAGTTCTTCGTGCATTGCTATGCAACGATGTCTGATAGTGAGTAAAATTTACAAGCAACTCATCGATCTAAAAATAATGAGGTCGAGTTATATTTGTTGAGATAATTACGCGAACAATTATTTGATATTGACAAACGTCAAAATTATGTAAACAAAGAGGCGTGGCATCGAACCGGATGAGGTTCTTTCTTTCCGCAGGAAGAGACACAATTGCCAGCGTAAGTGTTTGTTTACCTTTCGTAAATGTAATTATCATTGTAATGTAGTAATTAATCTAATGTAATAATTTTTATATATTATTTAATAATAATAGTTTTAAAAAGAACCCAGGAGTAAAATAGACATAATGTACTAAAATATAATAGGGTTTATTAATTTATTAAGAAATATTAAATGTAGAATGTAGATATTATTAACTGCATCACGGTAAGCATTTATATCTACAGACTCAATCAATATCAAATCATGAAGCTTGGTGTTTACGTTCCAAAATTGAGGAAACTCGTATTATGGTTTTTACCCGAAAAGAAATCCAGGCCCCTTTAGAGGCATTATAAGATTTCTATATAAATAATGTAATTTTACTTGATTTTAAAAAATACTTGAAGAGAATACTTGCTCTATAATTTGCTCTTCAAATTTAAGAGTTATAGAAAAAATTAGATATTTTGAATAACGAGTTTCAATTTTTTCAGAAAACATTTTTTATTTCTTTTTTAATATTTTTACAAATCAACTACAACTACAACTAAGGGAAAAAATTTTTCCGAAAAGCTACAAATTACCAAACTGGTAGCGATTTTTCTTAGGTTATACACCGAATTTTTAAGAATAACCTACGTAATTTAATATGAATTCAGTCAGTTAAATAATTATAAAATTTCAAAAATTAATATCCCCGAAACTAATAGTAAATCGATATTAAAATTTGGAAGACAGTATTTATCCAAAACATTTAATTTAAAATAAGTGTTTTATTTAGTTTTTTTTTTTATTTTTTTATATTTTTTGGATTTATATATTTTTAAAAACCAAGAAGACAAAAAAAAACAATCCAAATGCTACAAAATTACCGAATTGGCAGTGAGTTTTCTCACAATAGCATTATTTATTCCAAAAATTAAGAATTCCGCTTTTGGGCAGCAGTCATTTTGATAAACAACATTATTTCAGCAAAAACAAATTCTGGAACATGAGGTGTTTCTATTCGATCCATTGCTTTGTTGTGATGGCTGGAGAAAAATATGTCCAGGCATACAAGTTGGGGGGCTCTGGTTATAATAAATTAAATTTATTAAAAATACAATTTATTATTATATAACATATTACTTTGTTAATTGGGGTAACTGGTTTTCTCTGGATTTCTTATATACAAAATCATAATATAATCAAAATTAAAAACTAAAAAATATGGTTTCTGGTAGTTCTGGTACTTTAGATAAGCCCAACAGACTTAAACCTTATAATTTTTAATAAGTAATAATTATTATTATTTATACAATAAACAAATCATAATTTATTTTAATGGAATAAATTCTAATTGGTTTATTAAATTAGACTTTGATATTTCCAATCCGCATGGAATGATGGCATAATCCTCAAGTGACTAAAAAAAGAAAAAACTAAATTGTTTGATAATTATATTGTCCTTTATTTAATTTACCTAAACAAATAAGTATCACTTGGTTGTACTTTACATAACAAATAATTGATTTTGAAAATTAAAAAATATTAAAAACAAAAATAGATAGATAATAAGATAGGCAGGTAGGTAGGTAAGTAAGTAAGTGGTGTGTAGGATCTTTAATGCTCACAATAATCGATCGTAACTGGTCACTTGAAATTCACAGGTTTGCAACAATCTCTTTTGCCTATAAGAAAAAAGGTAACAAATGCAAAACAATTATAAACCTTCTTGACTAAAATATATTCCGCTGACAAATGTCACAACAACGAAGCAAATTTGCTATCAATTACAATTGGATACATTATACTAGGTAGGTACTTAGTATATACTTTTGACAAATAAAATATTTTTATTATCAACATGTATGTATGAATAACAATCAATTGTTAATATCAAATTTCCATAGTATGAATATAATAAAAAAGATATAAAACGCATACAAAAGTCACAGTAGGTATGCTAAATACATATCCACGTAAGGCATGCCGTAAAGGCCCTCAAAATTTTTACTTAAAAATTACATCTTCAATATATTTTTTACAATGCATTAACAATATTGAAAGAGAAAGAGTTGTGACACCATTTTAACCAATAATAATTTGAAAAATTTCCAAAAACTTGAACTAATCGATAAAATTCTCTATAACAATATAATAACAAAATTGCCAGTTATCTCTAGTCAATAACAACACTCAAATCAAATTATACTTATACTACTAATATCAACTACAAACACTAATTAATAATTTTTAACATCAAATAAAGTTTTAAAAACTCTATATTGTAACTAACAATTTCGCTGTTGAGCTTTTTAAGCGAACTATGTATCCTGCCTACACTTTTCGATCTCTTAGCTAATTCGTTCTACGATTAAACTAACCCGCAAAGTGTGAGCACACCTATAATATTATAATGTGTCTATCGGAACAATATAATTCGCATAGTAACTGTAAACTACCATTGTAACTAGCTTTCAACCAAAAATAGACTATATAAACAAAAACAATCAACAATTATTAGTAACAGCATTTAATTAGCTGCCGCTTTTGGGCCATTTCCTTAATTTTGCAAAAACAAAAAATGCACATTGGACCGTTATAAAATAATACCACTTCCTTTACATAATTTAACAGCCTTTGTATCATATTATATTTTATTAAATTCGAATTTGGTCTAAAAATATTACACAATTATGAGACTTTTATAAGCACCACTTTACAAAAGATATCTAATCTACATTACCTAAATTTAACTTTAAAATAATAAAAAATGTTATAATATATAAATTAAAATGTAAAAACAATCGATAACAAAATAATATATTAATCCTCGTTAGTATTTTGATCTTAATAAAAGAAAAATCCAACAAAAGTTTTAAAAAGTCCAATTGCATTTATGTTAATGCAATTTTTATATATAGGTAAATATACACAATATATCTGTAAAATCACATATTTGTATGGTATATAATACCTATGCATAAAATATGTTACACACTAATATATGTCTTAAATTTCTTAATTCTACGTGATGACTACAGTGAGTGTATGTTTATATACAGATGTTTGGTAGCTGTTCTTGCGGTGACATTAATGTATTGTGTTATACGAATGAAGCAGCAACGATTTTTAATGGATGATACGTATAGGAAATAACATATACTTGTTGGTTACATATCTTCATACTTAGATAATTTATTTTGTAACATTAAGTTTTCTTTTTTCAGTCGTTCTAGTTCACTGCGTAGACTGAGGTTCTAAAAAATAAATACAAATTAGCAATATTTTCAAAAAATATCCTACTTAAAATAGATTCGCTATAATTCTCCCACCTCCCTGACAAACAAAAAATAAACGATTTGTTTGTCGAACTCCCGCCCCCGATTAGTTGTGGGGTCTAAATACTTCTCCCAGAGAAAGAACCTACATCCAAGTGGATTGAAATAGGAATCAATAGATAGAAAATTAAATTTCAAATAATAAAAAATATAGTTTTATATTTTGAATTACTCTTTAAAGTTTAATTAAAGTTTTAAAATTAATTCTATTTCCTGTTTAATACCATCTAGTTTTCCTTTCATCTCATAATCTCTCTCGCGAAAATCTCTTGAGTTTATAATTTTATTAATTAAATTATATTTAAGCAAGTTTTTTAATCTATGTATTTGTAAATATTTTTCATTACATAACTTTTTTCAATTTTAAAACAACATTGCAGATAGTGAAGTCATTCTCACATTGTTACATTGTAAATATGTACCTAACTATAAAATATGTAGCAAGTAGGAAATTGCGATTAAATTCGCAAATCATGGAACTATAGAAATGTAAAATTGAATTACTATAAACTTATCTAAAAATTTCTATAAATGGGCAACGTCTACTTAAAAACTATTTAAAAATAATAGATAATTATTTAAATAACGATAAAAAAAACATTTCATTGAAAGTTAAACAAATCTGCTGAGTTGCTGTTTGTGGTAAACGATAATTTTCGTCTTATTATGTCAGATTTGCAGGTAAAAAATTATTATTTCATTTCCCTTATTATTTTAATTTAGTTGCATTTGTTTTCTGTTGTGATGTTGTGGTGCAGACTAAAGCGCTTGCTGGGTTATTATAACTTATGAGTAGTGTTGACTCTATTAATCTTGGATACACAGAACATTTTTTGTGCTTAGTTTTCTCTTTCAGAAAATGATTTTTCTCTCATAAGAAAAGAGAAAAATAGTTTTCTCTCATGTAATAGTTCGTTTGATGAGGATTGCTTTTCCGTCTTCCGTTACAAAGAAGTAACGGAGATTTTGTAACATTGAAATTCAAGTTTGTAACTCGAGTTTTCACAATTGGAAATATTTTTTTATTGTTTAAAATTATATTATATTATTAAAAATTCAATAAAGTACCTATTCCTATTATTTTTGCGTGTTTATTTTAGTAAGTTGTAACTTGTGTGCTGTCGGTCAGCTAAGAAGGTAGTCGAGGTCTTAAAAAGACCTAGTCTGTAGGAGGGCAAAACTTTTCAAAATGTGAAAGAATTTGTTGAAGCGGAAAAATCCAAAATCTTGTAAAATTGAGAATCGCGTATTTTATGTAAGCAATTCTCGCTTTTCAAGATATTACAGACGATCTTAAACTACCACAAAAAATAAATTTAATATAAAAATATAAAAAATGTAATATGAAATGAGTCTAGGAAAAACAAAATAGTTTTTATTATGATCCCAAAAGAACAGCACAAAATTTCTTTATTTATTTTTATTGACATAAAAAAATGCAGAATCTATAAATAGGTATCAGTTTATTTATTATTAGAGAAAAACAAGATATAATTAAAATTATGAGCATTTGTATTAAAGAATCTGAAAAGATGATGTCCTTGCAAAGCTAAAAATCATTTGCAAAACTACTAAAGGTTGGTTTATGTCAAACGTCAACAAGGCTTCAAACGGCGTCGATCCAAGTTGAAATACTGAATTTACAAGTAAATTTTGTGGTGTATATGTTACCGACAATTTGCGAAATCCGGCAATTTGCAAAATGCCTAGGTAATCTGCAAACCGACTAAGTCGTCAGCTAATATGCAAATTTACTAGTACTTTAGGAAATCTGCAAAATGGCTACGGTGTTTCAGGCAATTTGCAAATTGTCTATATTGTTAGTTAATGTGCTTTTTGAGTATGTAACAAACTCACATTGACTAGGCAATGTAAAAATCGATATTTTAAATAGATAATTTTAAAAGAACCATTTATTAAAACATAGCTGGTTGAACATTTTACAATTTTAATTTTATTTTTTTTATTTTTTATTTAATTACATTTTATTTTACAATAAAAACTATAAACCTATAAACATTAGGTTACTTATTTTTACATGGATTAGAAAAGTGACAGCGACTATTACACATTATTCCATTTTTCAGGCATTTGCATGATTTATTTATGCACTTCTTTCTAATCCATGTAAAAATAAATAACCTAATGTTTATAGGTTTATAGTTTTTATTGTAAAATAAAATGTAATTAAATAAAAAATAAAAAAATAAAATTAAAATTGTAAAATGTTCAACGAGCTATGTTTTAATAAATGGTTCTTTTAAAATTATCTATTTAAAATATCGCTTTTTACATTGCCTAGTTAATGTGAGTTTGTTACATACTCAAAAAGCACATTAACTAACAATATAGACAATTTGCAAATTGCCTGAAACACCGTAGCCATTTTGCAGATTTCCTAAAGTACTAGTGAATTTGCAAATTAGCTGACGACTTAGTCGGTTTGCAGATTACCTAGGCATTTTGCAAATTGCCGGAGTTCGCAAATTGTCGGTAACATATACAAATAACCTTAAAATTTAGGTATCTGTCACATTTTCTTGCGATTCTGGTCGCAAAACCCGTTGTTGCAAGTTTAGAAACTTCTGTTCCACAGGTATACCAATTACTTATTAGTAGGTACTAGGTAGGTACACATGTACCACTAAAATATTTAAAATTTTAACTAATTTATTATTTTTTAGTTCAATAAGTTGCATGTAGTAATGAAATATATGAACCTTATCCATTATCTGTCTACCACTCACGTGCATTAATAATAAATTCAGTAGATATGTAACACGTAACATGGAAATAGACTTTTTGAGGCATAGTTGTGCCGTCTCCAGATTAGAACATATCCGAAACGAAGATATTCGGCAGCAAATGGACGTAGAAGGCTCAATAATAAATACAATTGAAGTGAAAAGACTAAAGTGGTTGGGACACATTCAGCGAATGAGAGAATACAGACGACCGAAGAAAATGTGAAACTGAATTCCAAGCTATACGAAGAAGCGAAGGAAGAACGTGGGCGCAGAAGGTGGTTTCGACCACGATAGAAAACTTAAAGGGTGAAGTCTTCGAAGCGAGATGTTTGAGCTCACGTACTTGGTAACAAACTAACAGCATCCTCGAAGCGCGATCGAATTCGAAAATACCGGATTTTGAAAGACAAGAAATCTCTGAGCCCACGCACTAGGTAAAAATATCCCTGAAGGCCGCCCCAACTCGAAAATCATGTATCGTGGCAGCGTAAATCTTGTTAATCCATTCATTGCGTCAATGGTACACAGATAACGGATAAGATCCAAATTTTTTAATGAATTTAGTATAAAACAAAATTTTGCATTATTTGTAAATAAGTTTTTTAATTTTAATTTACAATTTCTTGGAAAATAAATATTAGCTTTTATACCTTACAATAAAATTTAAAATAGTAGTTACTTATGAATTATTATTTATTTCTATGTAAATAAAACTTCAATCTGTGCAATAACACAATCTATTCAGTAGCGGCTTGCCCTAAACAAAAACAAGCACTATTTTAAAATAGCTGTTTAAAAAATAAATTTAATATTTTATATTAAATTATTATTTTAACATTATAATTCCAAAAGTTAAAACACCACCTACTAAGAAAGCACTCTGAATTGCTACCCAAATAACAGCTAACGCAGGTACAAAAGGTATTCCTCTCTCTGTTTGCAACACCAGTACGCAGGATGCTTTAAAAGTCAGCCGATGGGTTTCCAATGTATGAAACTCGTGCAGATAGCCATCAAATCTTGCTTATAACCATGTAAGTGAATTCGTTGTATTGATTGTAATTTTTGTTGTATTGTTTAAAATTCCACAAAAAGTTCGGACTAGGCGAAATCCAACGTGAACATGAACTTATGTATAAACCGACGACAATTTTATACTGCGTCATGTCCACGTGTTTTAAAAGCTACTGATATAAACCAAATTTATACAATGAAAATCACACAGATGTTATTTTGATGTGTTATTTAAAAACCCAATATACGATCTTTGGACTATGGGAAAGGCAATAAAACATCATCCCATGATTACTTGTATATCTCCTAGTCAGTCATCTTGGCTTTGGCCAATGTGATCAATTACTCGAAGATATCAAATTTTCTTCCGATCTTTAAATATTAAGTTAGTATTAATTTCAGTAAACAATTAGTTTCCTGGACGAACGCAAAAAAAGATTAAAACACACAAGTATTCGCTTTCACATTTAAAACTATGGCGATGCTGATATTATTAAAATTTACAAATTTTCACACCAATCATAATACATAGGCAAAATCCCACGTTTATTTATAATATTATAATAAAAATTGTCGCGAAGATTGCGAAACAAACAAATGTTAAATTTTCAGGCTGTGCCAGTATAAAAGAAAAGTTAAAGAGTTCATGAACCTCATCATCGTGCATAGAATTATAAACTTTTGAGTATTTTTTAAAATAATGTATTTATTAGGTTGGCACTTACGGTAATATTTGAAGGGTCCACTGCCAAGTGGCCGAGTATGGTATTTGATAACTTTATTCATGGAGCAACTTTATACCTTCTTATGTTAGATGTGACAATATCGCAGAGGGTCCCGAAAAAATCGAGTTTTTCTAAAACTTATTTTTTTCTTTTTCTTTTTAATTTTTCATGTATTAGCTTTAAGTTCTATGTCAAATTTTATTATTGACATTACACAGCAACGACAAAAATTATTTTAGGCTGTGATTAGGGGATTTTTAATATTCTGGAATATATGATAAACTTAAAGTGACATTTATAGGAAAGTCTTTGAATTGTCAAAATTAGAGCCCATAAGTAACTAAGAAATGGCAGATATATGCAATTGTTCAGTTAACCTACCTGCTCAGTTAACCTCATCTTACCCTACATAAACATAGTAATTACAAAATTTCATTTTTTTTACACCGGAGGGGAGTTTTGAATTAACCGTTTAAAACCTTTCCATGCAAATATCTCAAGACTTCAATTTTGAACATTCATCAGTCCAATTTGTAAAAGCAAATTTTTATCTTATTGCTAAAATGTTGAAAAAAATAATTTTTTTAGGTGCGCTTCAGGTTAAACAAAACATTTAGATGAATATTATACCCTAAATATTACAAAAATCACAAGAGATAACGCGACTCGACAAAAAAATTTTCGTTCTTTGTCCTAAAGTTTATTTTATGATTTTTCGGTTAATTATGCACAAAAACGAAAAAAAAACACATTTTTTTGGCATAAAGTTTGCTTTTGTGATAGTTATAAATAGTAATAATACTCATTTTTGAATTTTTTTATAAATTTGTTGTTAATTTGAAGTTAAGTTTCAGTTAAGTTAAAAATTTGTATTTGAGACTCTTATAGCATCTAATTGTGCACTTCCTATTTTTGATTGCAATTCTCCGGACAAAAAAAAGGCACATGTAAAGCGATACATGACGGGCACGAATAGATTAACGAGATTCTAAATATTCTGCATTTTAGTTATTAAGAAAATTATTAACAGTTTATTTGTAAGTTATTTTTATAGTAAAACTTAGTAAAAACAATAAACATTTATTTGAATGGTTTCATCTTCAATTAAAAATTAAAACCACAGATTTTGAAAAATATCGTTCAATCGGTCTCCCAAATACAAAAGCAAACTTTTTCATGTCATATATATTTTTTTTCGTTTAATTACGACCTAAAATATCGAAATTTTATGCTTTAAAGTCAAAGTCAAATTTTGTGTTGACCCGTGTAATTAATATAAGAAAAATACAAACAATCGATTTAGAAAGGGGCAAGGTATTCGCGATTAAAATTAACTGATCTTTTCGTTAAAATTATTCGTGCCGCTACTATCCCTAAATTTCAAGTTAGTTATTTTTCAAAAACCAATTATTAATTAAGAATCTATCAAAGCATATCAGCACTTCAGAGGTAAAATATATTAAGAGCAATGTCCAGTGCGTATTTCTGTTTTCGAAAAATTTAGAACAAATACTTAATATCTATGTAATCTCTTTAAACAAGTATAAAAAAAATAAATTGGTTTACTCATTTGAATGTCACATAAAATGAAAATTAAGTTGATCCTGAATCTTAGTTTTTATTTTGCGCGGTATTTAAATGAACGAATAAATTTATTTTTTGTGTTTGTATACAGAGACGTTGTGAAATTGTGGTCAATTATCGGTTTTAAAATTCTGGAATTAAATTTTTTAAAATTAACAGAAGAGATATTTCGTGTTTACTGCTTAGTTAATGTTACTGTAAATAATTATGGTGTAATTGTTATTCAATTAATGCCCGTATTAATAGTCACAGATTAATCTGAGATTCAAGACTAATGCTCAAAATAGTAGCTGTTGCTACGATACGGTTAAAATTCCAGTAATCTCATTGGTAAATCCTAGGATTATCTTGAATCTCGGATTAATCCGTGACTATTAAATACGGGCATAAGAGTAATTTCAACCAGCCATCAATGAAAAGTCATAAACGGTTCAGTATAACTATTTCAAGTAATTTCTGTATTGTGTTAGGTACAGCAAAACCTATAATATAACCTCTTCGAATCCAAGGTAATTTTTATGATAATTACACTTACAAAAGGTAAACAAACACTTACACTGGCAATTGTGTCTCTTCCTGCGGAAAGAGTGCCTCATCCGGTTCGATGCCACGCCTCTTTGTTTACATAATTTTGACGTTTGTCAATATCAAATAAATGTTCGCATAATTATCTCAATAAATGTAACTCGACCTCATTATTTTTAGATCGATAAGTTGCTTGTAAATTTTACTCAGGCATCGTTGCATTAAGCAATTGCACTCAAAACAAGTTTTTCGTGCATTGCTATGCAACGATGCCTTCGTATTTACAATACAACTTATCGATCTAAAAATGAGGTCTTGTTATATTACTATTAATAATTTTGATAATTTGATAATTATTGATAATTTTACAATTATTACAAAAAGTTTAGAAATCCCGAATGCAAAAATTGATACTTTGTGTTGTAGTGTTATGTGTTGTAGTGCATGTAATATTTATTTTTGTTGCTCTACGGAGAGATATTGCCTTTTTAGTTTTTGATGACATTTTTTTTTGTTAATATTTACAATTACTTAATAATAAATTTATGGAAATTTTACTGTTGGGATATGATATGATAAATTATATTTTATACCAAATTAAAAAAAAATTTCAATATTGTTTTATCCCTCCAGTCTACATAGTTAACAATAACATACAGAATAATAAAAATATTTAGCACTGTATGCCCCGAAGAGGTAAGCCAGATACCGAAAGATTTCTGATCCACATACAGGACTAATCCTTAGACGAATGATTCGACATTTTTTCAATATTTGGTACGATTAGAATTTTGTAGTGTATTAAATATCAATTTTCAAATCTCTTGGAACTGTTTTATACGTCGAGTATGATAAGATCGCCCACATGTGCAATCAAAAAAATAACAAGATAAGTGAGTGTGTTCCAACACACCTATCATAAATAGACAAATAATAAAATTATTCCCTAGTTTCACTTGATTAATCGATAATTAAATTCGATAATTGATTCTGCTAAGAATTATAACAGAGTAGAAGAATTATTACAGTGTTGCAAAAGTAAACCACTGTAGTAGCACTATTATTATACAGACTTTTGGTCATTAGCAAATTCCGCAGTCCCAAGTAAAATTCCCAAAACGCACATTATTTCAGTATAATATCCTGTGCTAGGGCAGAAAAGTTATAAGTATGACTTATGTTTTAAGTTACAAGAAAATTGTTTGAAATTCAAATATATCATATTTTAACTGCTTTTCGAAAGTCTAAAGTTAATGTACCGGAGAAGTTCAAGTACTTTTCGATTTCCTAAGAGTTCCAATAAACATTTTTAGCTGTAAATTTTCTAATTCCCCACGAAGCACTTTTATTTGACTAATTAAAAAATAAATAAATAAATAAGGAGATATATACCTCTTTTTCTAAATAACCGGCTCGAAGGGCTATTTGATTTTCCTTCATTCGTCGGGCATCACGAGATCGTTTGGCAGCTAAATTATTCTTTCTCCTTCTCGCCCAGTACTTGTCATCTTTAAGATCATCGGGAACAAATTGCTTTCGAGACTTTTTGATAAGGGGTTGTGGTTTTAGGTCTTCGTCTGAAAATACTCTAGTCCGTGGGTCGAAATCACGACAACTTGAAGTCATCGATAATGCTTCAGAAAAAACTGTATTTTAGATATTAGGTTGCAGTGAAACTATTTTTTTCAAACAATCTTACTAAATTCGTATCACAAAATTTTGAAAAATATATTTAATTAAATGCAATTTAAATAAATACAAATACACAAGTGCAAGTTGAATTTAGTAAGATAAAAGGAATACTTGAATTTGATTTTAGTTAGTTTGGGAAATGCACAAGATTCCTAAATGAGTTAACGAAATGCCAACATTACAAATTAATCGATTAAAGCAGAGGCAATGTTATAATAAATTAAAACAACATTTTAATTTATTTTTACTTGCATAAAATATAAGACAAAGAAACACTAATCGTGATTATTTTTTATAAAAAATTTGAATGTTCATCTAAGTTTCTCGTAGTTATTTATGATCTGTGCATAACCAAATTCAAGATAAGTACCTGAAATACAACTTTCCCTTAAGTCACGATTTTTAGATTTTTATACAACTCACTTGAGTCTGCGGGTGAAGGTGGATTTAAAGTATCTGGACTCATACAATCACTAGGACTAGGAGACCGCTCTCGTTTTGCTATTCCATGAGAATTCGTTACAGAACCGTTAGATGCATGCGAAGCCAAACCGTCCATCGATACACCATTTTCCGATAAAAATTCGTCCAAATCCACATACTAAAATAGAAATTGTTTTGTAATTATCACAAAAAGTATACAGGTAGTAAGTTATAGTAGGCCAATTAATAATATAATAAATTAAAATAATAACTATTATTAACAATCCATAATCCACAATGAATAAATTATGTATTCATAAATTAATTGTTCATTAACTTGTTTTAAGTGAACCAGTGGTAATATTATATTAATATTTACGCAATGTTTATTTTAAAACTTACGAATTTATGAGTAATTTATTAATATTATTATAAAAAATGCAGCACCTCAAAAAGTAACATTATTATACGAAATCATAATGAAATAATAATTTAATAATTATTTTTGGATTTTCAAAATATTCCTGTAATAATCACCAATGTGTTATCAGAAAAAAAAAAAACATAACATATCTAACGAAAACAAATTTTATGTTAACATATGGGTCAATTATTAATTGGAAAAGAAGCAAGCACATTCATATCAATGTTACAACAGAAGTAAGATGGAATCACATGTGGATAATTTAGAATTATATATTTTTTTTAATTAACACCGATATACTACCTAATACTTAAGTAGACGGACACTATCGATACAAAGTTTTCAAATGCCGAAAAAAATTTGTTTCGTGACTTTTTGACACGTAACAGCTCACCACTTGAAATTAGAAGTTAATTAATTTACTTCAACCTTCAATTCTTCCAGTTTTAACAGTGAGTTTTATTTTGAATTACGAATCTAATCAGATACTTCTCCTTGACTTTATCAATGTCAATAATAATTACTATATTAATATTATAAACCGAAAATAAAATTCTATTACAACATCGAAATCCAAAAGTATAAATTTGCAAATTTGAAACATCATCAGTTGTAAAATTTTTAATTTAATTTTGCTCACTAAAAAATGTGCTCATTTAAGCAATAGAAAAATAAACGTGAATATAAAAAAATTATGATTAAAAATTTCAATCTTATTTAATTGTTCAATTACTTAATTTAATTACAGCAGTGATCATTTAGAAAAACCCAAATGTCCCATGTTTTTATAGAATAATTTTTATAATAATTCCGGATGTGCAGTGCGCAAATGTTATATAGGTTCAAGGCAGTAAAAAAATTAATATAAGTACCTTGAGATCTGATTCATATGTTTTGTCCCATAAATTTGGGCCAAGAAAGGCAGTTTGAGCATCCACGTTATTCCAGAGTTCACCATCGTCTTTGCTCTTGTCGTCATTTCCTAAAATACTTCCTGCTATATCTTTAATCGTTGAATGTCCATGACCATGCGGATGTGTGGGTTTACTATTTCCTGAAAGAAAAAAAATTAATAAAAAAGTTGTAACGCTTGCAATCTCGATTTCTTCAATTTGATAAATGGATTATACGATAGTTTTAAATTAATTACGTTGATTTCTGATTCTCTCGAAATTCTATGATAACCTGACAACCCGTGCATAATAATTCATTCAAGAAAAATAAAAAAGTGAGAACTAGAATAATTATTATTTATTAAAAGTATTTGAAATTAATGGTTTTAATGTGAGCATACACGGGTACATCCACGTTTCGAAGGTCGACTAGAAAGAATAAATAACAAAAAGTACCTACTGAAATACGCAAGTATTTTTTAACATTAATTTAATTTTAATGGAACTTAAAATTACTTATAATTAAAAATGATAAATTAAAACATCATTTAACAAATGCTAAATATTTAATAAAAGTAAACATAATTATATCTCCGATCAAGTATAGAATAAATAATAGATAATTAAAAATTATATTTGTAAGTAAAATTTATATGCTTAATGAAAAAAAAATGTTATAATTTTAATATAGATCCACATATATATTGCTATGTTTTTCACCTTTCAATTAGGATGGGTATCATAATTTTTATAAAATTATGTAGATAATAAGTAATTATAATTAATTTAAATTCATTATTTAGTTTTTATTTTTAAGTGTAAAATTCAAATTAACCGGTCAACGGCATGTTTAACATATCTGTTATGGTCAGAATCTTCCCGCGTGATTTTATGCTTGAATCGCAATATTTGCGGTTTTTATTGAAAATTTAATATAATTATTAATACTATAATTAATTATAATTTTTATAGGGTACTTTAATTATTTATTTTCTTCATTTTTTACGTAACGATTTACTACAATTTTCTCTACCATGAATATTAATTTATATTACTTATTTCTATTAGTTTTGTATTATTTTTCCTATTTAATTTAATCTTTATTCTTTATCTCTTTAATTTAATTTTGGCCTCTTTGGACAAAATTCATGTTCCTATGTTGTTGCATAACTAGCTACTTTAGACTGAAAAAGAGAACCCTTTGAAAAAAGAACTTGAAAACAACTTCTACAATTACAAGACTACTGATCTTCTGATGTCACTTTACGTATGGTACACATGAATTATAGGCGTCAGAGAATAAATGCTGTTTATGATAATTAGTGATTACATGTGGAGATAAAAATGATTAAGCAGTTTTCACATTTAATAAATTTTAATATTTTGTTATAAATAAACGAGAAAACAATTGATGACCAAGGTAAAATTATTTAAAAGTAAAATTTTTTACTATTTGTAATTTGCTAAATTATATACTTTGTTATGGTTCGCCACTGTTATCCTTGAACTAAACAAATTTTTACTAAAAAATTAAGTCATAATAAAAACAGTGCCTATTGTACGCAATTGCCACAAATGTAAAAAGTACAGAAATCCAATTATGTATTTATCAGCTAAATACGCTTTTAAATTATTATGTTATTATTATTAGTTCTACGAGAAAACTTTTGTACTAAATACCACAGTGAATTTATTATCACATTTTTCGCTCAATAAATTTCTACCTGCTGATCTCGGGCAACCTGCATTCCTGTTCGGCTAGAAAAACTTTCCCGTGGTTTGAAATTCACATTAAACAGTGAAAACACAACTATTTGTTGTGTAGGTAGTTGCTAGGTTTAAAATCTGTTAAATTCAAAATTGACTAATGAAACGTTAAAACCGAGCGACACCAGTCTCATTAAGTTAAAAAAAAGTTTGGCTGGCGAGATGAAAAGGTATGAGCGCCAATTAATAAAACAAGCACTTTCAGTGTGGATTCTTGCAGGAATATTTCAGTTTTCATAAAGAATTTACTTTAGTTATTAAATGCAATGACTATTATATTAATTATAATTAAGATAAAACTAATATAATCAAGTGGTAATTATTCACAAAAAATGCCATTAAACTGTCCGTCCACATTTAAAATTCATTAAACCGTACAAGAAAACATTTTATTGTCTTACACGTCTCACATTAATTAAGATAAAATAGTTGGAGAAATATCAAAATTCTATTAGTTTTGTATTGTACCAAGGATGTCGTTTATTACACCGCACACTGTCGCTTTATACATGAACATTATTAAATTGTCACGGTTAGAATGATACCAAACAATATAACAACTGCATTTAACCAATCTTTAGATTCGCTAGCCAGCACTAATTGCAATCACACTAGAAACATAAATAAACAATACAATATGACAGGCAGCACAAATTTTTTTAAATAATCTAACAATTTAAGACTTAACATTTACCGATAAATTACCCGAGCCCGAGCAGTACTCAATTGATCGAAGAATTAATTATATTACTAAAAAAATCCATGTTTTTCAGTCCTGCAAAAGATTTTCATAAATTATGTATATCTTCATTTCAAAATTAACCCCTTACAGTTTTCAATAAAAACGTACAACGCATTTGTATTGTGACAAAATTAACAATCAATAGCAATAAATGACAAATTATAACATCAAGTTGTATAATTTTTTCTCAACAGAGAGCGATTTCTTAAATTGATTCTATCTGCTATTCCGTCATTCTCCTGATATCTTGATGGAAAAACTGTCGAACTGACATCAAGCAGAAAATTATTTTTCCAGGATATTTATTATAGGTTTCACGTTGTAAATAAAATGTGATAGTTAAATTTTGTGCATCTGTAAGGAATCGAGTGCATGTTAACGTGTTGAGAAATACACAAAAATATACGAGTCATATTATGATAATTGGGGTGTACCCGTCAGCCTTTGGCACATAAGAACCTAATTCATTTGTTCCTTTCATCGCACGGTGAACATCGAAACTTTTTATCTATATATAAACAACCTATCAACATTTCGGAAAACAAACCTGGCCCCATACGCAGGGAATACTGTAGTATACGCACATTCGCTCATGTAGCCAACAAGTAAATTCATGATAACACAATACTTGAAAAATGAAAGATGAAATTAGGAAAAATATGGAGACGATATTTTTTTCATGAATAAAAAAAGGAAAACCAAATTTTTAAACACCTCACAGTCGAGATACAAAGTGACAAGTCAAAAACTTTAAATAATATTTATAAAATAAAAAGTAGGTATTTATATAATACTTAAATAATAATTTAAACAAATTGTAAATAATAAAAGAATAAATATTTATTAATTTTTGTATTATCAATGCATTATTCAACAATTCATTTGATAAAAAGAAGTAAGTTATAATGGGGACTCTCAACGTATCGGCAAAAGTTAAAATTTTAATTTTTGCTTATTTGTCTATAGTTTACATAATATAATTAAAAAAAAATTGTCCTCTCTCCTTGAGGCCTCATTTTTTAATCTAATCGTCTATTTAGGTCTATACAGATCTTACAATGTCTTCATGGACAAGAGTCCCAACCCCTCCGCATTGTATAAACGAGAACTTACTGTATTTTACCCTATAGATTATAATATTATTGACGAGGCAGATACAAGCATGCTTAGATACAAATGCTGAAACAATACAATTATGCAGATCAGTTGATGAACAAATTTGAAATACAGTTTTAAGCGTTAGCATAAATATGAATTCGTTTGGCTAAAACGACGAACTTTCTATTGTAGGTAATTTTCAAAGTCAAGTACTTAAGCAAATTTGCAGATATTAAAATTTTATACAAATTTCTTTGTCTTTGTAATCTGAACAATTTCTTTTAAACAAGAAAAATCGTTAACGTTCAGGAGTTTTTCAAAAGAAAAGCAAACTAGTACCTAATTAGTGGATGGCTCTAAAGCTATAAGTGTCCAATACAACAAGCGATAGTATCTTATCATTCAATTGAAAGGTATGATGTGTAAAAATTAATTGTATGTTGTAAATTTATGATAGTATTTAATAATAGATTATTTATTAATTATCTATTAACTAATAGCACTTTCAGAATAATATACTACATACATACATAGTACAACTGCAAAAATAAATATAATCTAGTGCTAAAAATCGAAGTTTGTATCAATGTTGACTTATGAGACTTTGTTAAGATATTGATAATTAGTTTAAAATAGATTAAAAAAACCACTTCAGATACAAAGTTGGAACTTTTATAGAAACTTATTTCAAAAGATAAAATAAAGGTAACAACATATTTTAATATTAAATGGAAAGTAGCGTGGGTGTATCTTTGGAGGAAATTGTCTAGAGGAATTGTCTTCATGTTTTGAGAAACAATTAGATATTAAGGTGTTGTATTGAGCAAAATTTAAAAAGCAAAAAAAAAACAATATTAAATTATTAATTTCGATAGTAGGTTATGTATACTTTGCAATAAATGTGGCAACAAACTCAATAAAAAAACAGGATGTTGTGTTCAATCAGTGGCGACTGAAACGCGAAGAGCGATGAGGAGATGTCTTCCCAAAACAGAATATTATGGAATATAATTGTTTCTCTCAAGTTATCATGACTTTCCATATTAATTAAAACAATATGTTATGAATAATCTGGTACTATTAATATTTATAAAATTATGTTACTATTGGACTCTTTCAGTTTATGCTGTAAAATCGACGGTTATCAACCACGAAAAGATTTTTTTGAACAAAATTACTAGATTACTGAAGGAATACACAAGTAGAAAATTGTTGTTTAAAAACACTAAAAAGACATTAATTTACCACATTTGACAGGTTAGAACTGAAATAAGATTATAAAATTGTTACAAAGCCAATTAACATTAAGGTTGTTATTCATGAAATGATGTCTATAATACTTGAAAAACGCAGTTTTCATTTATGTAGGTCGCTTTAGTACTTTTACAAAGGATGCTTATAAATGTAAAATTGCTGTCAATTTTTCCAGACCTGAATCATCATTTTGCAATTCAATAACTAAATTATGTTTTTATGGATTATTATTATTATTAGATTATGAACTTAATTTCTTTGCTTGAAAATTCTCATCGAGTCATTGATAAGTTGGTACAGGTGACAGAACCACTTTTTGTAACTGATTGCAGTTGTCTATAAGTTGAGTAGTATTCATACGAATATCCTGAATTTCCAAACATTTATCTGTTCGGTTACCATAAACTCCATTTGTTTTTCCAAGAATTTTACTTATTTATTTAAGTAACTTGATTACAACTTCAAAATTTTCATCTTTGTAGGTACTACATGTAATTTTTATCAATTTTTAGCTCTCTGCACGATCGTTATTTAATTGAATAATTGTCAATTGAAGAATACGAATTTTCACTAGACTTTACTTTGATATTTAAAATTATAATAACTTTTCTAACAAAAAAGAAAGCAGCCCCTCAAAATGATGCCTTTGGCGTCCTTTTTGGCCGTCTGTCATTTCACTGGACATAATCGTAAATTCGGCTTCATACATAACAACACCTTTATCATACTTAAAATTTTCCATAGAATTTTTGGATTAATTTATTTTTATAATTTTGAAAGTTATTAACAACTTATTATAATTTTTTTTCAAACAAACATTGTTCTGCAGTTTAAAAATCCACACACTAACGATCTCTGTGGTTGCTTTAATTAATCTTATTCCATTACTATTCACGAAAATTTATGACAATACATATTTGGTGGGTCCTTTGTTGGGATCTGCGCTGCCTCTAAATTGGGTCCCAATAATCTTTAATAGATCCCATAAGAATTAAAAATTCTGAATTTAGAGGGTATTTCTCAAAATTATTTTTATAAGCACCAAAACAAAATTTATAGGTATATAATTTTTCTAAATCATTTTTGTAATAAATGTGGAGAATTTTAAAACTTATCTAATTTCGGGCTATAGTTATCGAAGCATCCTTTTACGAAGTCGCTGCGAATGCTGTTGCTTTATTGGTAGTAAGTATAAAATATGCAAGGAAAAATCAATTTAACTATTATTAGATAAAATAGCCGCACCATGCTTTGCATAACGCTGTCTACATAAGATACAAATGAAGTAAACATGTTTTGATTAGCGCATTTGATTATATTCGCGCTTTGGTATTTGAAATAAGATAAAATGTTTGAACATTGAAAGTTTATAAAATATATTATTATTGTTTATAAAAATGTGGAAGTACACAATTAAAAAATATTGGAATAATTGGACAATATTTATCCAAATAAATTATTCTTCCAATTTTGAACGTTTGATAGACTGTTAACTGGATCAAAGCCATGCAACAAAGAAATTTTTTACTCATCAGAAGCCACATAGAAAATAATGAAACTAGAAAAACTACATTTCCGGATCAATGTGTTGTCTTTTCAAGGATAACAGCCATCTGAACGCATTCAGAAAACTACTTCTAGTGGCCATGACACTTCACTAAATACTTTTTTTATTGGTGCTTTTGCAGAAACAGTCGTAAAAAAGTAAAATGTATACACCAGTGAGTGTGACTATTGAATAAGTTCAATGAATAAATTAAATAAAACGGAGAACATTTTTGCAACGCCACGGTTGAAAATGGTACAGCTGCAGATTTTGCATATTTCGCTTTTAAGTTTTAGGCGTTTAGGCTTCGATAAATTATAAAATAAAACAAAAGGTAAACGAGTTGTTTTAAAATCTAATTCTAAACCGAGTCACAAATTCTTTGTGCAAAACCAGTCTAACAACTCCTAAGTTAAAACTGATGCCCGTTTGTATAGCAACAGTTCTTTTTACTGGACCACGAAAAACTCTTCCTCGTATTTACATTTTAAATGTTTCTATTTGCAAGAAATCAACCTTTTACATGGGCTTAAAATAATCTAAGGAAATATTCTTTTTGGTAAACGATACGTTGGACAATATAAACTTTTAAATAAATTATAATAATTAAATCCTTATACTAAATAGTAAAAATTAATTTATTAATATTTCCTGCTTTATCAATGCATTTTTACTAAACGCTTCTGAATTTTATTGTTAATTTACTTATTCATAAATTAAGCATATTTTTTGTCGAGGAAACCTATTAGATTTTATTTTGAAAAACGTATGCAGTTGTTTTAAACGTATTTTCATTTTAGTGCCAACGTAAAATTATACTAAATATTGGCCTTCTAAACTTTTGCTGTATAAAAAAAGCTATAAAGTTTAGGTTGCATTTGTTCCCCGCCATCCGTCCCACGCTTCAACGTGGTGCAAATTATATGTGGCGAGGAACAAAATAATAAGAAGGAAATAATGGAAATGTCTCGGCAGTTAGCATTGTCGAATATTACAAAAATTTATAATTGCATACTGTCAGAAAATCTAGAAATTACCTTCGAAGGTACTTTTGGCTCATCACACAAAGTACACGAGTAATAGTGATCTTCAATAAGATTATAAAAATGAACTAAATGTTTGACCTCTTTGGCACTAGACAATTCAGTTCGGCATTTTATTTAATATCTCTTAAGTATACTATAGCAGAGAAGTTTACTTTTGAGTTTTGATATGTTGGCATGAACAACCGAGGTTGAATATAATATAAAAGATTAATGCACTGTGGTTTGTATAAATAGTAGTAAAATGTACAACATGGTAATTAGTATTATTTTGTCACAAGCAATCTACTGCTAAAACATCATTATGAAATGTATCATTCAATAGGAAGTTGCGCTTCAGACCGTATGATCATAGGTTCGATTCCTGCCAAATTATTTCAAAAGTACATTTTGTGAATTGTATAATTTTGCTAGCGGTTGAGATAATATTGTCAGCAAAACTATATCATCATTGACCCATTAGTAGCAAACTAGTGGGTAAGAAGTAAAAAAGTGGCGGGAAGAACGATCTAAGTCATGATTTGTGAAAAATGATTTTTTGGTGCCATCCGATTCCTAATAATTATACGCATCTATGCATGTTGTGTATTAAGCTTGTTGCCGTAATAGTTAGCAGTTTATATCAAGTAAAACCACTTCTGTAAATGATATGAAATTCAGAAAAGCGACCGAAGTCCACTAGTTTTGATGGAATACCGATCTTTTATTTTGTGACTTATGTTCTCGTTTTTTCATAAAAATTATTTGAATGAAATTTATTGGAAGACTTGGCAATAATTATAATTTTATAATTAATAGGCAATCAACAAGTATACTATTTATTTCACTTGTCCTACAATTTTTGGCAAACCTTACAACTGCGTTCATTACCAAATTGAATCTTTTTACCACATTTTACATTTTATTTCCAACAATTTTGTTATTAAAAAAAGGACAAGTAGAAATCAAAAACAAACATGACATTCTAGAGCAAATGAACTTGAACTAATGAGATTCTCCCATTTCGGTAAGGTTTATACGTCGAGATTATTAATATTTATTCGTCTTACGCCTTTGAACGATCAGTATAAGTTGAAATCTAGGTAAAATTGTAAGATACATTTTATTATGAAAATATGTTTTTGTGAAACGACTTCGGAGATTTCAGACGTTGGCGATAGCAAGGTAAAACTTGAAGAATCCCCTAGGCGATTACAGTTCGTCTGTTTTAACTTAGCCCTCGAGATATACGGAAAGAAAAAGAAAATACCAAAAATAATTTATGATACGTTGAGGGATGCCGAAAGTCACATTCAAAAATTCCAAAAAATTATTTTTTATAAAGTAAAGGTATTTTTATACAAAATTCAAATTATATGTAACTAAAAATATTAGGTTAAATTAATTTTTTTAATTGCCAACGAGTGGTGATTAAATTGCAACAATAGAATACTTATAGTTTCGTATCTTTCGAAATTTGTATTAATAGCCCGATAATACATTATCTCAATTACAAATTAAATAAATGAATTTACTTTTCTTGAGTAGAAGAATAAAAAATTTATTGAAATTCGCTTTAAACCTGTTTATTTCGATGTTTCACTTCATAAACTACAATTTACACCTAGCGCGATGATAATTACAATATTTTAAGGTTTTATGAATCTACCGTACCATTTAATTTTTAATTAAAAGTGAAATTTGTCAAGACTGAAAGTACCTATTGTTTTCAAGCAGGCTGCATATAATAACCATCAAAAAATAAACAAGTTTTCCGTCCTCGGTCTATCAAAATTTTTCGACTAAACAATTATTTCTATAATATGCACTAAAATTTCACACATACGTATTATTTCAGTAAACTGTAAGGTTGGTTAACGACAAAAATCCTATGTACATTATTTTGTATTTAAAAAAATATTTTCAGTGGTCCCTAGTTCACTAAAGAAAAAAAATCATCAATTTACATTGTATATCGTTTCCTATAATTTTCATTTAATTTTTTTATAACCATGACCGCAATTGGAATAATATTTGAAATAATAGGATAAAGAAAGTCATTTTTGGTCACATCGTATTGTTTTGCTATTAGCTATAATAGCTCACTATTATTTAATAGGTAGGTATTATTCAGGCTATGAAAATTTAGATTCTTTTTTTAATTAGCCTTATTAAAATCTCTTCCTGAAAGAAATTAGAATAAAAATACATTATTAAAAAGTAAAAGTTTTGTTTTTTTATTTCATTTTATTGTTTAATTTAAAAATTAGTATCTTATATATTTATTAATTATTCATTTAGTTAGTTTAAATAAAACAACTGATTTAGTATTAAAAAATTTTAAAAAACATTTTAAAAAAATTTTCATTTGTACTATATTTCATTTCCCGTATACGTCAGTAATTTATTGCTTCTATAAGATATACGTAATACCTACAAATAATTTTATTTATTAGCAACGCAGGAATTTTTAATGTTTTAGTGCATTTATGTATGTGATGTTAACAACTTGTGGTAATGTTGACAGAAACCTATAATAAATACCGCGACCTTAGTTATTTTCTGTAATTCATGTTAAAAAAAGTATTGAGAATAATTATTATTTTAAATTAACCATACATTTTTATTCCTAGAAGTAGTAAAAATACCCTTTCGAGAAAATTTTCTGATGATTTACTATCTACTAAACCAGAATAAAATTATTTTTTGGAAAATTTGTATAATATAAAATATGGTGTGTAGTTTCCAAGTGGTATTCACGCACAAAATAGTGAATAGTGAACTGTAATTTTTTTTAAAGAAAATAAATGGAAAACCTGGCGTTTCTATTAAAATTTATTATCCGTCATCAATTTTTTCTTTTCAGTTCGACTACATCTTCGAGGCTGGCTATTCAAATTATCTAAAGCCAAGATGACTATATCAGGAAAGTGATATTAATGGTGATGGCATTTCCTTGCTCATATCGATCTCAGTTTACATGTAAAAACCCTGAATTGCCGCTTTACTACAAATTACTCTAAATTTTACTAATTAATAGTATAGATACATTTCAGTTGAATGCAATTTCGGGATGTACCGACTTCCTTAATTATATCAGATAATTGATTTGTGTTATACCTATTTAAATCTCATAATTTATTTTAATAATTACAATAATTACGATGTGAACAAGTTAGCAGAAAATTGAAAAAAGCTAAGTTGAAACAGTGGTCAAGGATAACAAAAAGTTGTTTTGTAAAAACAAATATTAAAAGAAATGTATTTACATAAATAAACTACGAAGGAAAAATTTTAAAACTAAGTTTTTCTGAAAATAAAAAATATACTAAAAACGTGAGAAATTAACTATCATAGTACATACAGTCCGCATCATAGATACAAACGTTTTCTCATCCTTATTTTGAAATTTCCAATTAAAATTTTAAAATATATTATCACTTTTTACTTTCTGTGTAACATTTTTCTATTTTACGAATTTTGTTTGGAACCATTCAGTTGTAAAGGTGCATTGAAATATATTATTATCTTCCAAATTAATTAAATTTATATAAAACCAATTTCCAATAAAATTTTATTCAATTTGATAACAATTTTATCTTCAAAACGTTCTTATCATCCAAAAGTTTTAACCTTGCAAATATTAAAATTTCTGAATTAATTATCTTCTTCAAAATACTAAATTACACTTTAATTCTTCTTCAAGTTGATTTCCAATTATTTATTAAAAATTTATTTATTTGCATAAAAATTGTAATTTTCATCGGAGCTTATAAAATTATTTCCTCGGATCGGCCTTCTTTTATCAAAGTATTGCGTGAATACGAGATTTATTTGGAATTCGTCTTCGTCCAGGATAATGAGCAGTATAAAGGTTTATGTATTCTCCATTCGTGGCAATATATCCCTGATAAAATAAGCTCAACGTCGTCGATTTCCTACATTGAAATTATCTCAAGGTTTGCTTTCCTGTATATTTGTGCCATTAGACGATATCATACTAAAATAAGGTTTTTCTGCGAATTACAGTTGAGATTCATGTAGAATAGTGGAATTAAGATAATATATAATTGTGTTAGGTAAGGTAACTAATTATTTTTTTAACTATAAGTAACTATTAATTTTGTTACTAACTGTTAATTAACTATTAATTGCCTACCTATTAATTTTTAATTACAAATCATTCTTAGGATTTCTGCAAAGAATTTTGTTAAAAATTATTTAACAAATTACCATTAATCTCAAATGTAGATGGCGTGATAATAATATAAATTGGTGTGAGATAGAGAGATGTAAACCGGGCAAAGCCGGGTACGTAAGCTAGTAAAACTATTTACCGAACGACAGAAGAGAAGAATGGGAAGCAGCACGAGTGGTTTCAGTACAAGTTGGAAGAATTTACTTTTCAGTTTATTGAAGACTTAATTATCCAGTTACGAATAACTGGAGATTGAAAAACTGAGTTTTAATAATGTAATAAATATTTGACTGGATTTGCAATTGTATAATATTTTGTCATTTTTTTACAGAAGTTTTATATGCTATTAATAGATTTATGGAAGTGTATGTAGGCAAATAAATTATTATACCTATTGCAAAATATCATCAGTTTAAACCATTGTTGGTACAAAACACTTATTGTTATTACTTATTATATTAACATTAGCAATATACTTATTACTAAAGAAACATCTATAGTTGTAGCATCATCTTAATATTACATTAAAAAATCAAATTATAAAGCTATTAAATCAATGTAAAGATTAATCGATGAATTATTTAAATCATTGCTATAAAAAGTGAAATAAAAATAACAGTACAAGTTTTAAGTTATATTACAAAGTAGTATAATGTCACATTCCTCTGAGTGTCATTCTGTTAATGGGCCACTATGCAATTGGACTTTTACATTAGTTCGCTATAAAAGGAGGTTCGTTATAATCGGGTTCGAAATGGAAGAGAACGCACCGGAAGGTCGCAGAAGCGTTCCGGTTCGCAATAATATTTGAAAACCTTTCCGGTTGGTGAAAGCAAGCAGAAAAACAGTCTTTTTGCTTATTTTCGAAAAAAAAACTGTTTTCTGTACAATTATATGTTTTGTCTGTTTGTGAATCAAGCCGCATGCGTACAGTGTTATGTATAATTACTGACGCGCATGATAAATTAATGAGATTCTGGTCAAATACCGTTCCGGTCAGAAAATTTCCAATTCGAGCCCCGAGCCAGACACAACTGCATTTTGTTTGCTTTTAATATTTGCTAGAAAACTGGAAAGTAATAATTTATAATGAAATATACACAATGAAAAAACGTAATATTCTAGTGTGGGCGACTTGAAAATCTTATTATAATGCAAAATTAAAATTGCGTAATATTAATTAATAATATGTAATGTAAACAAGAAAGAGATTTTATGGTTCTATTGCATTAATTTTAAACATTGCGCTAACAATCGTTCAAGCGCTGATTGTTGTGGTTAACACTTTCTTCCAGTGTGAAAAGTGATTGCGTAGGTAGAGCTTGTGAGACCGGTTCGTCTTAGATTCCGGAAAGAAGTTTGGCATTTGTAATCGTTTAACTTGTTTTAATCGGGGTTAGTAGGTAAATAATGCTTTCCTTGTGAAAGTGAGAGTTGTTTTCTTTGGCATTTTAATTTAAGTGATGCAACTTATGAGTGAGAACTAGTTCTCTTATATTGTTCCGCACGTAACCCACAGTATAATAGTACTTTTTGTTACAATTACTTCAACTGAAAAAAAAAGATATGTTGGTCATTAAATTTATAAGTACTATCAAAGGAAGTAGCAATAATGTTGGCATCAACGAAGCAGTCCGATCCAAATTTAACAATAATCCAGGGTGTAATTATTGCACACGAGGTTTAATAATTTTTAATAGCATAAAAAATAAAATTTACTCTACGGAAAAAAAAATACAAACTGAATCTTAAAAAAATAATAAAATACTACTTCCACATTAACGCTTTCACTTTCTGAGCAAAATCTATTTGTAGCTACCCAAATTAATTTTGGAAATAGCGAAGTAATATTACTTTATTATTATAATTGCTTTTATGCTGCAAATTAGTAGCAGTAATTATTAACATAAAAATTACGTAAATATAAAATAAAAGATATACCTTAATGTCTGAAATTATGAATTATTTACCTTAATTTGATATAATAAAAACCTTTAATAAATTTAAAGTCATAAACACTAGGTAATTACACAAATTACATTTATTTAGTAGCTATCTAATTAGTTATTTTTTGGTGATGTTCTTATAGTCTGCTATAAATTAAATAGGAACAAAATTCTAAGTGGTGATTTTTTATAATTAATTTGATATAATATCGCCAATTTTATGGACGAAGTGAAGCTTTACGAAACATAATTTGGGGTTGAAAATATTAAAGAAGGGCAAACATCAGTGGCGTACCTTCAAATTTTAGGTCCCCCTGCTACTTATAATTAATAATTATAATAATCAGATTTTTATAACAGGTGAACCCCATTACAAAGACAGAAGACGGTAATAGCCTGATCCCGGACGGAACAAGTACTTATTTCTGACCGTATTTCCTAGGAAGACTATGGCAAACCACCGAGGTAGTCTGACAAGAAAGCCTTTAGGTCACGACGCTTCTATCAAGAAATATACAGCTAAAATGTTTTTTAGATTTGAACTTTTTATTGTTGAAAATGATCCTCCATCGGAATATATGATGCTGTTAATACAGAATAATACCAAACCATGGAATTCCTGGGGTCAGGAATTGGGGTCATTCTCTGTATTCATTTTTACAAGAAATTACGATTAGCTATGATGAACTAAAAGTTTAATAGATCTGGATCTGTTGAGCATATCAGTTAAACCCAACAGCTACTTTTATTTTCTCGAATATCCGATGGTTCGACTCCAAACAAAATAAAAACTGTATTTTTGGATATCCTCCCTTCGGATGGTAATGACAAACAACATTCTCAACAAACGTAATAATATGTCATTTGGGGTATCAGCAGTAGGTTCGTTGACTGTGGTTACAATTGGCATGTAACATTACTTAAAAACAATAATTTTTCACATTTCATTATGAAATATGTAGATCGTGGTCATTCTTCGACATTCTTTAAATAAGATCACATTTTATTATTTCAATAACTTCCTAATCGAACGAATTACTAAAATATTTTTTTCTGAAAGTTCTGCTATTTACACCAACAAAAGAGGTATAGACAACATATTTCAATCACCAGTTACTATATTTATCTTGCAAAGAAAGTTTCATAGATAAACTTCAAATTATGTTTAAAATAATAGGCTCATTTTAGTTACACCATAGAAAAAATTGCTCTATTATTACCGGTGCAAAAATCGTGCTTGCGGGTTGTTTAACATAATACCTACTAGGTCGTTTAAAGAAAAGTGAAATTTTATTTCCTGGTTGTACTAAATACTTCAAATCTACACGTGGCTTAAGATTTATAATCAGCTTTGGTCAATTTAGGTCGCATCTAATACACTCAGATACTACCTTGAAATTACTTTCTCATTTCATTTAATTAATACCAGTTAGTACTCCAATTTTTAGTTTCCAATTTTCGTGCAAAAAATAGCGTCACCTTCGTAGGCGGAATAAAAGAATTTTTCTATTTTTATTAATAAATAGAATATATTTGATAAGATCATTTCGCTCCTGTGGGCTAAAGGAATCGAAATTGCTTTCAACTAGAGAATCATTTTCTCTCAGGATCTCTCGTTTTTTAACCAATATTTTCAAGTTATTTTAATTTTGCAGATTGGAAAGGTAACATATAAGTCGTCGACTATAATGTATTTATAAAATCAAGAGTAAAGGTTTAGTAATCTACGCATGGTATACGCATCAGAAATCCCGAACCTATATGACAGTTTTTTGTTGTTAAATATTTAAAAATATTAATTTTATGATGGTCTTCGTCACCATTTAACATAATTATACATACATTCATGTATACAATGTATAATAATGAAAAATGTATATAATAACAGCTTTATAGATCGTTTTATTTTATTACATCTACGCGAAGGACGTCTAATAAATAATGGAAATATTTATGCTATATTTAATAAAGCTTCGTGTCTATACATTTTCGACACGATAAATGTCTTGGATAGGAAACATTTTTCAATTTAAAAATAGACGACAATTAATGTAAGAAGATAATACATTAGTACATTGCAATGCAATTTTGATCTTTCGAAGAGAAAGTTGAAGATCAATTGTTACAAGTTCTGCTACAACACACAACCCTGCCAGAGAAGAACATAAATAGTGGCAAGGACGAAATAGAAAATTAAAAAATAAAATTTAATTTATTAGTAAACATCTTTTTTTCACATTGAGAAAAACAGCCAAGTTCAAGAGTGAGCTGTTATATTAACAATAAATATAATAAATTAACTTCACTGCTAGTATAGAACGATTATAAATACTAAAACCTTGAAATTAATTTGTTCGCAAGTCATACTACTATAAAATATTTACTAATTAAAAGTAAATATCTCATAATCAAAATGAAAATTAATTTCATACTAATGAGAGTAATGACTAACAGTTTCCCATTGAAGTGCAATTGTGTACAGATAAATCATGAACTTAATGGTTCCATCGTTAACAGTCCAAACACTACTTTTTTGAGACACAAAATGTTATATTCCAATGTGTAAGGACGTATCGGTTTGTAATAATGTAACTTATTCGCATTTTTTCTTATCCTATCAGTTAAAAAATAATAATAATTTATAATGCATTAACACCGATAGACGCGAAAGGGTAATTTTCTAGATAATGAATTTAGAATAGTTAGGCAGTAAATTAAATAAATAACTTTTTTCATATAACAAAATTTGATGTAAGTGCCAAGGACGTCCATCATGTTTGATTGAACCACCGAGCGGAAATAACTAACTAGAAGCATCCGCTGTGCAAATGTATTTCGTTTAACTCCTTTTTTAATTTTCGCGAATTACAAATAATTGGAAAAATAAAATATCTTAATATATTCTGTGATTTTGGCAAAAGTTAAATGGCAAGCGACGCCAGGCAATAAAAGTGTTTTGTATTTAGCAGCGTAAATTTTAATGGAATGTCACTGGTGTATTATGCATACCCACCGATGATTAACTTGAAATAATGATTTAGAAACATCGATAACATGCAAATTACTTTCAAGATAAAAAAAATCGAATCTTGATTCATTACAATAATTACTTTTCCCATAAAACTTGACTTTCAATATTTCTTGAAAATCTTCTGCAATAAACCAATATATTTCCAATAATTTAATTTGTTACAGAAATAAATCCACTAACTTATTCTAGTGTGTATTAATGTAAAATAAAATGCGACGCACAAAACGTTAAATTTGCTGTAAATTACCATTTCCAACAATAATTTCCTTCCTTATAGCAGCCAATATAGCAACAATTTGTACGTACTAAAGAGAATTTGGAGGTATATAATAACGTAGGAAAGTAAATTATTTCCGTTACGAAATAAATCCCAAATTTACTTTCACAATTTTGAGATATATGGTACCGCGTTAATCGAAAGTTTCCATATATTAAAAAAAGTTTACACTTATAATCGATTAATTCGAAAAAACGTGATATATTTATCAATTTTGAAAATAATTCTCGGGCGATTTCAATAAGAGTGTATGCACGAAACTCGATTTATATCCTAACTTTTTTTTCGAATTTAATTAAAATAAAATATATTGCACTTACATAAATATGAATTTACGAGTATGCCATGCATTTGTTGATGTGATCTAACTCACCTGAAACAAAAAAAAATTATTTACCTATTATAGAAATAATACAAGATTAAAAACATTTGTACTAATCGATAACTGATTAATTAATTATTATTTATGATTATTGATTAACATTTTTTAGCGCCTGAATTTGAAGATTCGTCTCTAGATAGAAAATTTACATTGTTAGCATTATAGAAATTTTTTTTGAATCATACATACATATTTTTTCTAGCCATGTTTTATGTTGTATAAACTATACACGACAACTATTAACTAAATAAATATATTTATAGAAAAGTGCTTTAAAAACGTAAAATATTGATTTATAAAAATTTAGCGTATTAAAATATATCTTCCAAGTTATATTGATGTGTGTGACTCTTACTTCCTAGTCAGAGCAAGTTGAAGCAACAAGGTTTTGGCGGAGCCGAAATAGTAAGGCCCAGTTTCATAATAAATATTAAAGCAAGCTTTAATTTTAAAGCCAGCTTTAAAACAAAACAGACCATTAAAAATCATCAGATTGGTCTTAAAGCTTTCTTTAACATGTATTATGAAACTGGGCCGTATAAAATTAATTTCTAAAATTAAATTTTTAAAAATTCAATATAAGTGACAAAATAAATTTTTCATGTCTTTCATCAAAATCATTGCAGGCAACAACTTTGATTTTGCCTCACGTTTTTGACTAGGTTAAGTTTACAAGTTTATGACAAGGTCAAGGCGTAAACTGGAGTTCTAGTCAATCAGTTGATACAGGTACACTTTTTTTTTTAAATTAAAACCAGCATTAAGACAAGCTATAATTACAAATTGATATGGATATCAAGTGTAATAAATTTATATATATTATAAACAATACTAAATATTTTGAACTCTAATTAAATATCATTTAATATAAAATAATAAATGACCTATAATAAGTAAATCAATGGTAAACTAAAACAAGCAAAATATAACTTCATTAGAAACGCATAAAACAATAAATAATAAATTGATTATCGTCGAAGTTACTCGATTCGAACACTCATATTATGTAAACTGATGTTTAACTTTCGATAAATGTATAATATTACCTACTTTATAAAATAATAATATTATAAAGCAGGAAGAATCTTGAAAAAATTAGCATTTCAATGAATGACTTTCATTTTCAGTTGATGACTGGTTCAGTGGGACGGGACTACTTTTCTATGTTAACAGTATAATGAAAGTGATATCATTAATTAAAATACCAAATGTAGTATAAATAAGTTAACTATGTACTTATTTTTAAATATACAATTTAATTAAATATTGGGGAATGGACTGTGTCGAATATTTTCAATTGAAATTTTAAATTCAATTAATAGATACAATATAAAATGAATCTTCGCCAAGCACCTGGTAAAAGATTCGAGTTTAACAAAGAATTGGTTCTACAACTTCACAACTTATCGAATCAATATTAATTCTATTAATATTAATTGAATCTATTCAAAAAATGTAGCAACTCATAACTTATAATTAAAATTAATATTTTCAAAATTAGAAAAAAAACCGAATAGAAATGCATCTTTGCTCGCTGGACTCCTTCAACGTGCGCTAGTAAAAGTTTTGAAAGATAGGTGGTCGATTTTGCGGAAATAAGAAGAGCCAACATTTTTCTCCACATATAAATAATAAATAATGAAAAAAAAACCAAAAACTCAATAAGTAACATTACGTGTATCCATTGGTTATAAAAAGGAATACCTAATAATCATGCGTAAACGCAATGAACAGTTAAATATTAACCTTTAACTTGAAAAGTTCAGGGTAGGAGTGTAGTATAACTGTACCTACACTAGCGAACAGCGATTTAATCAAGAAAATCGGTAAACGATTAGTGAATAATTTTAATGAAAATATAATAGAAAAATATGCCCAACAAAATACAACATAATATATAACCATGCTGATGCATAGAACATAAGAAAATATCTATTTGAGGAATACACCAGAACCTGAAAAAAGTCGACATAAACATAATTCGGAAGTATTTCCACTGTAAATTGTGAAAGGCGTAAATTACAAATACATATGAACATTTAATTTTATTGATTATACTAAATTTCAGTAAAAAAGGCCAAAAACTGTACAAAACATAATGCGTACACCGGATTGGCTGATTTCAGAAGGTAAACATTAGATACTTGGTACTGTGAAGTTTTTCTGGCATAAATAGTTGTTGTCTAAATATATATGTTTTTTGTTTTTATTACTTCAAATAAGACGTCTAACTACAAAAATTAAGAATCTAGAAAGATTCTGTTTCTGGACCCACTTTCAGCCTATTTTATTTGTCCTAGTACTCGTGAACACAATACAATGCCTCAAATATTGGCCTTATCTTTTTAACAACGTGTATAACCGGAAATTTGTAAATCCCCAAAATTTACATACGAAAATCACAGATCTTCCTACATTGTCTGAAAAGGATATACCCCATACCCTCAAGAGTAAAAATTAACTGTTTATCTGTTTTTGAAAAATCTAAAATCAAGTAAATACATAACAGAAATTGCTATTTTGTAGTGTTGGCAATTGTGCAGTTTTTCTTGGATACTCTTCATGCCAATTTATATATCTTACGATGAATCTTTCATATTTTGTATAAGCGATTTTTCTGCACACCGGAAGGCCGAGCTAAGAAATTCTGTCAAGTCCGAAATTCGAACCCAGAATTTTCGCTCTGTAACTCAATCAGCGATCACACCAATTTACGGCTGTGATTAACCTATCAGGTTAACTTAATGATGAATTAGTAATTTAGATTTTAATTTATCTTTCACTCTTTCTTATACAGGACTTTCAAAACTCCTTCAAAGCCTTTGGCAATTGTGCAGTTTTTCTTGGATACTCTTCATGCCAATTTATATATCTTATGATGAATCTTTCATATTTTGTATAAGCGATTTTTCTGCTCCTGGTATCTTACTTTAAAATCTCTCGGTGTGATCAATGTAATCACTAATCAAGTTTTAGTTCAGGTTCAACGAGCAGTTGAAATTTAAAAAAAATAAGGCATAATCTGTAGAAAAAGGGAAAATTCAGGCAACGTAATTTCCAATGATCCCGTACGAACTTACTAATAATGTATTTTAGTAGGGTGTTAAACTGGTTATTAACTAATCTGTATCTACATATTATATGTATTGTAATATTTGTCAGCATTTCGATGTAAAAACTTAATTTTTTGAGTTATATCTTGTAGATCATAATATTCACTTAACTTGAATTCTTGTTTCTACTTTGCAAATCAAGCCATGGCCTATTACCGAAAACTTTTTTGAAATTTTTACACAGTAATTTTTGTGTTGTGATTTTAAATATTTTTGTTTACTACTGCTTTCACAATTTTAAAATCAGTTCTTCCATCTTATCAATTGTGCTTCTGCTTCTGTTCAATATTTTTTCTTTTTTTTTTTTTATCCAACACAGTTCTTTAAATTTTAATTCTTTAAATTAAAATATACTGGAATTCAAGTGACGTTCCTTCGCTCGTTCTTTACAAAACAAATCATCATCTTTTTATCAGCAAAATTCAAAATTTTACAAAAGCCAGAAATTATCCGAGAAAAAAATGTTGACAAATTTATATGCGTTGGTACTATGGTTAGGTACTACTTTAAATTTTAAAAAATTCACAAAATGTCATTGGTTAAATGTTAAATGGTCTAATTTTATAATTGCAAGCCGGTGAATCGAATCCCACTAGAGCACTAGAAAAGTGTTATTGAATAAATAATTTAATTTTTTAATTCACCAAAAAATGTATACTTTATCGGAAATCGTTTTTAATAACTGCACATTTTAAATTCTGCCAAAATTTAAAAATATGTGTCGACCAATAAATAAATGAATTACTATGTAGCTACTACAGTAATAGTAGTTAATATAATTATTATAACGAATATAAACAGAAATTATATAACATTTCATTTAATTATTAATGCATAATAGATACTATAAATAATAAATATTCATTCAATATTTGCTACTAGCTACTAAATTGACTGTTGACTATGTAATATGGTTGTTAAAAATAAATATACGATATAGTATTTATAAACCATATTCCAATACACGTCATAAGCATTGACGGCGTCACATTAGAACGGCGTGATGATAGACATAATTATAATCTATGACGTGGTTGGAATTAGGCTGACATAAACTATAACCAACTATACAAAATAAAACTTTTTTTTGTTTTGACCTATACTGCCGTCATAAGGAAGAACACCGTAACTGTGAAAAAGCTGAAACCGAGATAAACGGCAAAAACATTTAAATGCAATGCAATAAACATAGCAATAAATGCAATTTAAGAAGACCTTTTTTACCTTTTAATGAGTATTTTTCTGGTTTTTATCGTATTAGATCTGTAGAATAACGTATCATATATACTAAGTTGATATTAACTCATTTTTCAAAAATTTCCGACTTACGGTGTTCTTCCTTATGACGGCAGTATAGGTACTGTCATTTTTATCATTGCTTTTTCAAAATTTGCAATTATATAGCCTAAGTAAGTATACCTTCTTAGCATCAATTTACTGTATTTGATGATGACGACGATAAAATGCATCGTGCAAAATTGCTTTATTGAATAATGGTAATAATAATTGGACACACAAAAGGTTGTCTTATTTTATTTGGGATTTTAAAATGAATTTCATTTAAAATTATAGTTTTTAGCCATAATTGATTGCCACTGCTTTTAATTTTAATTGTTGTTTAAACCACTTTATCTCGTTATAAAGTATTATCATTTGCACAATAAAATAAATACTACAATATAGGAATTTTAAAAAAATTTGGTTAACTAATTTTACTACCTACGAATGTTTTTAATAAAAAAATATAAAAAACTTTCAATATCCAACATTAAAACATCACATACCAACTAAAAAAAATTTCAAGACTCGTAATTTCATTTCACATTATACCGATCGTAAATTAACTAAATTAACGTAGCAAATATAACTTATTGTACAGGGTGAACTAATTATAACCAGCGAGCAAGTAAATTGTCGTTTTTGTTATTGAAGAAAATTGTCCAATAGAATCTTATACCTTACAAAATCTAAAAAGTTAAGTAAATTTTAAAACGAAAGACACGGAAGGCTGACTTCCATTTTTCTGGATCCTGTTTGCTACTCGAGAGCTCAAGGCATAAGTTAATGGTATATAGATTCTTATTAGAGAACAGGCTTCGTCTAGAAAATATGAAAGTTAAGTCTTTTGCTGAATTTTTATTGAAATACATAATATAACTGGATTACAGAATAGATGTATTTCTTTCAATACTTCCATCCATGGAGTAAACCAGCGACAAAGCGAATAAAACTTGTGACTTTCCAAAGTATAGTTATAATATCATCACGAAACATTTTGACCAGAAGTACTCTTTGCAATTTATAATTGAGAATTGAGATATTACAGTTGGAAAATTTGTAAGCCAAAACATTTTTTCAAATGTTAAATAAATAGCAACGGTCACTGAAAGTGTTTGAAGTTACAATTTCTATTTCCAACAGATACCTAAGAACTTTGTTGGTTCCTAGCATATTTATTTTTAAACATTCTATAGTTATCACATGTTCTTTAAATATTGTTAAAACACTTGTATTGCTTAAAAAATAAATTGGCGAATTTTCAAGAGAATTTACGCACAGTCTACGCTTAAAACTTTAATTCAAATGAATGATACATGTCATTTGCTGTGGAATTCAAAGTTACCATTTCTTGTTGAGAAACAAAATGTTGGAAAAAATACATTTTAATCGTATTTTCAATTTTTATCAAAGTTAGTAATAATTGAGAACCGAAATTTTAAAGACGATTTTTTGAAAAATTTTAATGGTAGTTTCATAATACCTGAGTATAGAAATTTGGAATGTGTTTGATTAAAAGTATGATCATAGCAGAAACGTAAAAGTTAATCTGAGTTTTAAAAAAAGTTAGTGTTAATAAATGCCAAGTTAATTTAGTGTAGGTGCTCAAACAATTCAACAAACAAAAGTAACTTTCTCTTCAACATATATTTGTAACTTAAGCTGCTTTAATAGTTCAAATTTAATAATAATATTATTAGTATTTAAAAAAAACTCATCTACTTTCATAAACGTGAATCTTTGTGGTTGATACTTCCAAACAGTAAAGGAAAAGATTGAAATAACTTTACCTTAAAAAATTAAACCGAAAGTAAATAAATAAGATTGCGCAAGAGTTACTTCATTTGGTACTGGATGCGTTGAGTTGTAACGCATTTCAAGCATGACTTGTTTTACTTTCTATATCATTCATGTCATTCATTCATTTTGTTAGCTCAAAATTTGCGTTGTCTTATAAAATTCGATATTTCTTCATAAAATACTAAGAGTGCTTGTTAAAATAATAATTTTGTACCATTATAATAATTATTATATATTGAAGGATAATAAAACATTATTGTTTTTATTGAGAAAAAATAATTAAAATTTACTACAATACAGTAAATTAGAATCAGTCAAAAGGACTGTGGCAACAGAAACATGGATATTGTAATGTACTAACAAAGCACAGTTTGTTTATCTTTCTCGGTACTTCAATGGTATCTAAAAGTAGGTTTCCAAAGAGAGCTAATAGAAAGAATAAATTATATTACCTCAAAAACAACAAAAATATTTTCTCTAAAGAACAAATGAATAGAAAAATATAACTGTGCCAATAACATCAACTCACTGGAAGTTAGATCAACCATAGAATAAAAATTACTTAGAAAATTTACAGTTTAATGGCCAATCTGAAAATATAAACTAACGCCAAATAGAAATAAGAGAGAGTAGGGTGGAGTAAGATAAATTAAATAGGGAAAATTTAAAGTACTTAAATTACAACTACAAGAAATACACATAATATTTTGAGGATCACTCATAAATTTTGGTAAACAAGATCAAAAACAGTAAAAAAAATTACATAGCTAACGGCGCCCACAAAAAACTTTCAGGATATATAAATTGGATTTTTCATTAGTTTTGATAGGCTTAAAAGGCATTTTCTGTTTTTTGGCTTTAATTGACAAAATCCAATTTACAATAAAATTATGCTACGATGTAAACTATTCCAATCGTATAACCTATCTGCAGAGTTTAAAAAAGTATAATTGAAGTAGTCATTTAAATTGCATGCACTAATAGAATAAAGTTAAGTCCCATCGAGCAAGTCTATAGTTGTTTCTTCGTATGAACAATTGAAACTTTTATCGATTATTGCCCAAATTAATTTGAAAATTTATTAAGTTAATCCTTAGTTTCCTCGCTTCATTTTTAGGTTATCTATCAAATTAAACAACATTGTTTCTTTATCTATAAAAACCTATAGACCTGATTAATGTGCTAGTCCCAAAAACACAATACAAAAGTAAACAAATAACATTAAATAATAGCTTACGCACTAATAATCACATGAACCGAGTTCTTCTACATTTACTTGCAGCAAACAAGTCTATCTAATTGTCAAAATTAATAGATTTAGCACGTTCGTTTTACCATTATTACCATAATGGTAATAAAAGCTAAATCGCTTAATTTAAATTTTTAAGTAATTTTCCTTAAGTTTTGTGGTTGCAAATGTGTACTAAATCCACTAGAAATATTTTGGCAAATTACTTGGCATTTGTACATTTTTCTATTTTACTTACACTTTACATTGGTAAATTTAAGTTGACTTTTCGATAATTAATTAATAGCAAATTGTTGTCAGGAATTTTAGTATTATCTAAAAATAATATTCTAATAATCCGACGTTTCGGGCCGTTTACTATTGGCCTATTTTTAAGACTATAAAATAATACCTAAAGTGAATTGTTAGATTAATTAGAATGAAATAAGGTGGAACTTGGACAATCGCAGTTCTTATTCAATTTTAAAAATGTAGATTAGAATATAGAAAAATTCCTATCAAAATAATTTAATATATTGTAGGTTGATGTAATTTTACTATATAAGAAAAAGAAGTAAAATAGGTCCTTATAATATCTAACTATACAATATACAAGTTGATGGTAAGAGACCAGATGAGGTGACCTTGGTGCCAAGGAAGAGCTTTGGATAGAACTCGACGTACGTGAATACTCTGACTCCTAGTCACTTGGGAATTTTGTCTCATATGGCCAGTTCGACAGCAAGTGTTAGCACTTTGAAGAGTCATTTTAAAACAACATATTAATTTTACAATAACATTACTAGTAATATCTATTAAATAATAATGAAACTAACAAGTTTAATATGTTTAATATTACAACTACGGGACGAGTCCCAAATGTTGATAATCAAAATATACAAAATTCGAAGTATACAAACAAAAAAAAAACTCAATATAAACAGAGAAAAAGATATAATGTGATTTGCATTTTTAATTGAATTTTTAATTCAAAATTGGCTCGAGCCAAGTTAAAGATTGGATACCACATAATTTTGTTGGTGTCTTATTCTAAGTCATTCCCAATTGGATCTTTGGCAAATACCATACAAGATGATCTAGGTCAGTGGTGGCGAACTGATGACCCGCAGGTCAGACATCGATGATTTAACACTGACACTGAAAGATTTTTAAATGACTCATGTGTTGATTTTTAAAATTCTTTTTAAATCATAAAAAAAGAGAAGAGATAATCGAAATTATTGATTATTGGTACGTTTGTTACCCTACCCTCCTCCTCCTCTTTCCTAGCGACGCCACTTCTCAAAAAACTTCGCCATTACTGATCTATGGTGTCTATGGTCTCCTTCACTGGAAGGCTTCTATTGACACGGCTTGGTATCAAAAGCTTTGAATGTATGTATATGAAGTATTTATCTAAATAACAGATCATTCGACTGAAGCTACTTACAATTTTTTGATTTATCAAATTACAGTCGATAAATTTTACTTATATTTTTTATTTCTACTGTAGTTGCTTTTGAATTTATAATATTTTATGCTGGTATGATGAAATTCAAACATATTTCATTGAAATATTATGTATTGTTTGATGAGGTAGCGTCCGTTCAATATGATTTTGCTTGCAATCTAAATGATGCATATAATCAGATAAAAAATATAAGATGTGTTATATTTTACACAAAAGCAAAATAATGATATCGCATTGCACTTTGGACTGTATTTATTGGACTTTATACATATATTTAGAATGCTGTTTGTACTGACTTGAATGATCTCTAAGTGTATCCGAGCTCGAGAAATCTTATACTTATAAGAAATCTAAAAAGCTAACCGCCACCTCTACTGAGAAAAAATTTAAAATATGAAAAATTGAATATATAAAATATGAATTCTAGCAATTCGGATTTAAAACGCATATCATTTTATCCGATACCTTCCAGTAAAATGACGTTTGACTTCAATGTTTTATTTTTCTGTAGTTGTCCATTTTTACGATTTTTACAAACAAGATTCAAACAAAATAATCTAAATCTAATTATAATTTTACATAAATGTCCAAAAAGTAGATAATTAAACCTAGGAAGACCTAGAAACCTAGGGAAGCAAAAATTTCAAATTACTTAATGATAATTTAGAAATGCTCCCCTCTATCTATACTTAGCAAAGAAATAATAACAATAATTATAAAAAGAGTTCTAAACAGAATATTTTTCACATCAAAATTGACTTTTATACAAAGTATTTTTCCAAATATGTTTATAGTAAAACAAAAAGCAAAGGCCTTTCAATTTACGTTTCAATTTTTTGTTTTCTTCCAATGTTTTGTTTTAACCAATCAAAATTGACACTAGCTTTTGGGTATCATGCACTCACTAGTCGAAATTAGTGTAGTAGGTTACATTTCTGCTTATGGACAATATACATCTTTACACACTTACTTATACTATATAAATATCTTTATCCGCAGTTAACTTTATCTCTTATCTTCCTAAAATATTTTCGATCTGGCCTTGTCGCGTGGTGGTAAATTCAATAGCACTCTTATATGTATATCTTTTGAGTGTGCATAGAAATTTTCAAGTATGTGATATTATAAAACAAAAAAACAATAAAACAAAAAATTTAGAATTACAGGTGAATGTTTTGTATTAGTTTTAAAAAAATTCAAAGTTTGTACTAAGAAAAAAACCGAATTAATTACCAATTCGATATAATCAAGTTAGACTGTATCTACAGTTGTTATTGTAGTAGTTTTAAGAAAATAATTAAAAGTGTTTTAGCGGGAAATATAAACGAAAGAAGTACATTAGAATCGCGAATCTTACTTTATTTGCATAATGAAATCTACTAATCTAATCGCATTAAAAAACCAGTTAACCCTGAATAAAAATAAGCCATTTCGTATATCAAAATATCATTAAAGGAGCTATTTTCATTATCATCGGAGTTAATTTTTTTATTATTTACAATCCGAATTATTCGGACCGCAACATGGTTTCTTCGAAAAAACGTCATTTTATTATTTAAGCGTTAAAAATTTAAGCATTTTAAAATAAGCAATGTCTGGAGACTCATCGTCTGCTATTTTTTTACATATCCACATACATTATTCAAAACGCAATAGAGCTTTTAATAGATGCTATTTTTACAGAATTTTAAATATCAAGATTTATACTACACACAGTTGTACTTCTTGTACGAAGACTTTTATATATTATATAGGCATCGACCAACGAGGATGAAATATAATATTAAATTTTTTATGTACATTACAGTCAGATGTAAAATTAAGAAAAATACAGAACATAGTATTCTCAATGTTCGATACGATATTTTGCAAAATGAAACCAGATTGAAATCGTGTCTAATAATAGCATCGATGTCCACTAATTTCCTATAGGTATATTTTTGAAAACAGTAATAATAATTATTATTCACAATAAAATCATATGTATTTTAAATAGCAAAACTCTCCCTTGCTTAAACCTGAATTTTAATTAGAATTTTGAAAATTACGAGTGAGTAAACGGGCATATGAATAAATTAATACCAGATAATTTTTACACTAAGTTTATGATGAGCCGATTGGCCATTTGAAATTGGCTCTGTGCGTAAAAGGTTGCAAACTGATGTAATATTATCTAAGTCTGAAAAATTATCTTAATTTATTATAAAAAATCGGTAATGCAATGCCTCCTAGTAAGCGCAAGACATTTTCAAACATCGCAAGCACGACTAGCAGTCTGGTGAGGACTGAATACACGCGATGGACTCGGAAGAAGACTGACCTATTATTGGGATGCCATTGAATCGAACAAAAGCTGGAAAGTAGGTTACGAATAATATGTACCACATGAAAATATTTTGGTAAATTTTATTGAATGGAGTTTTGACGAAAGACTGGAGTTACAGTCGGTAACTGCAGCAAATACTCTGGTAATTAGTTAAGTTTACACTTTACACCCTGTGTGTGCGTTTGAAATATCCCTATATATATTTCGAACCTATGTTAATCAAACGTGTTAGCTAACAAGTTAGTCACGTTTTTTCATCCACGTGTTTGTCTGGGATCCTTATTACGTAAAACAAAAAATATGTTCTGGAAGTTTTACTACAAATCTTCATTATAATCGCCTCCAACTCCTTTTCAGTGACATAACACCCAGTTATTCCGTCAATTACTTCGTCACAGTACGTTGTTTATTTTTAAACAGAAAAATTTGTCTGGTCACTTTTATAACGAGTCCAATAGTCAATTTTCTCCTAAAGAATTGCAATTTAGTTTTCTATGCGTAATTGAAATGTAAAAGACGTAAGTTACAGGAAGTTATCCTTGAAATATTATCAAATCGTAGGTATCACAAGTCAATGTGCATCTGAGATGTGCATCAATCCCTTCATGCTGTGCTTAAAGCGATGCTTTTCCGCAAGAGCATCGTGTGAAGCACATGTTCGATATCATGTTTCTCACATTATTCTTAAATCAAGCAAAAATCAGCCGCTCTAGACCAGGATTTGTATACATTAAAACGGTAATAACAGCGAAAATCCAATTCAGGACTCGCGAGTCGTCACCATAACTTTCACGAGAATGAGACATTATTCATATCTTTGTACATTTCCATAATAATTTTCCCAAAATTAATTACGTTATTATTAATTACCATTATCGTATACCACTTAAAAATGAAAATTTTTCCACGTCAAGATTAGAATTTTCTCTTGATCTTATTGGGCCTTTTGACACTTGACGCCCACGCGGTAGTTTCAAAATAAATTATTCCGATTTGTAACCGACCATTCCGATTTAAATAACGAAAGAAAATCACTTATTTAAAAAAGAAAGTTATACTTTAAGCTTATACAAGTAGCAATAAACCAGTTCGTTTCGTGTTGGTCAAAATAATTTCTTAACTTTTACTTTTTAGCTGAACAACGCATTATAAATTCCCTTTTATCAATATTTTTTTAGTGCTTTTGAAAAAATATTATATACTATAATATAAAAAATTTCACGCATACTTAATTTTTGTAGCAATTTTAATACTTTCAAACTTTTTAACGATACTAATTCGCAATAAACGTTTATAAATTTTATGTGCTTTGTATGAAAATTTATAAAACGCTGTATTATTTTGTAACGAAATTGTGTAAGACGTGGCAATAAAAATTTTACCTATAAACTATTATCAGGTATTTAGCATTACAATAAACAAAACTCATATGGTACGCAAAAAGGTTATTTATTCATCGATGATGTTAAAAATATGGAAGCTAATTTAATTTCCTACGTTGCGTTTGACTAATTAAATATTGACAAGTCGCTACTTTCCCCGTAATAAGTTGCTTTACTTATTTTAAACAAAATAATCGCATTCGAAACTCACTTAGATTCAAAAACATTGTTTTATTTAAAAAAAACGTTAATCCTTTTTCGTGTCAACTTTTGAATAGGGGCTTAGCAGTTAAAGGTGAAAGAGTCACAAAAGATCAAAACGCCAGCGTGTGTACAAACATACAACGCACCATGTCTCAATCCCGGAAGAAAAGGTCGGAGAAAGTTCTTGCTTTTGGTATTGCAATCCGATCCAGTCGCGAAGGTAGAAATAACTTTCAGACAGGCGTGACGGTTCCAACTTGGATTACGAAATGAACAAATTAAATATAAAATATTGTAGTGTTTAACATTTAAAAAAACTTTAAAAGGCGGTACAACTTTTATATCAATTAAAAAAACGCCTGATTAAAAATGCATCAATTTCTACAGCGGACGAGAATGCGTAAACAAGAAGAGGGGGCTTTATTCGGTAATATCTTCATATACATATTATTCACTATCAACAATTATCACGTTATTGTTTTAAAATCTCAAAATTTCATAATACATAATTACACTGAGCAATAAGAAAGTTAATTCTTCACGCACTTTCGTTACACGCATAACACAGGGACGCAGCATTAGGTATGATTTTTGCACCTCAAAATTATTAAAAAAAACACCACAAATTACGGATTCTAAGGTCACACACTTATATATATATACGAAATACAATACATAAGTATCTCTAAGCAACCAAAAAAATTAAACTTCACCTTGAATCTGCGACAATCATCATAATAATAATTATGCTATTAAATTAGTAATATTTTAAAGCAAAAAACCCTCGAGTAAAAACTATTTTGTGTACAATAGCAACAAAATAACTAATTTATAATTAAAATTCTTTAACCGTTTAACTGGTTCAACTATTTGACTTGTTATTAATTGGTTAGAGAAACCCTTCAAAATATTGGAAGGAAAATCGGAAATTAAACAAGAAATTATTAATTAAATTTTCACAAGTTGGTTTATAAACACAATAATAATCAACGGATATTTTAACCAGTCTTGGATTGGCGAATACGAATTCCACGCTTGCAAGATATTGGTATACCAAAAAATTAATAATAATAATAATTATAATTGCGATAATGCGGTACACAAGCTGTCATTGTGAGAAATTATGGGATATTAACTCTTAATTTTATGGTAAATTAAGTTATTGAAAATGGCTAATAAATGTCAAAATAGATCAGAAATTCTAAAAATAATGTAATAAATAATATAAAATATAGATGAAGGTTACAAATTATTATTTTTGAAGCAGATTGTAAATTTAAATAAAATAATAAAATTTAAATTTATTTACCATAGAAAAAACTTCTTAATTTAGCTTTAGCACATAATAAACTAAATTGATACCAAATATATATTTAAACTAAACTTGCATTTAAATTTTTTGTAGTGTGCTACCTGCTATATTATTATATAGTTGGTCTGTTTAACTTTAATAATTATAAAAACTAATTCGCTACGTATAGTAAATTCATCATCTGTAGAGAATATTTAAATATCGATTTCACGGTCAAAAGGTACATACGAATGTAGTTATTACTAATTTTAACACACCTCGTATTGAAAATTTTAATACTAGGTAGGCGACGAAGGTCAAACATCAGCATGCAAGTTTATCAAATAAGGATTTAGTCTATGTACCTACTAATTAATTGTCTCCCAAAAAATCTATAAATAAATAAGTAGAAGCAAGTAATTTTATCTCGAGAATAAAGTGTCACTCAGTCTGCTTTTTGCTAACTCTATTTTAACTACAGCACATCGATTGATTGAAGGTACTCAATGTCACTTTTCACTATAGGAAGAAGAAAAAATTATAGAGAAAACAAATGAAAAATCATGTGCAAGATAACCACCTCAAACGAAAACCTCGAGGTCAGGGCGGCCATCGGGCCGCTTAAACATAAATTATTGCAAATCTAGAACACCGTTAAATACAATACATATTAAACCAAATTATTATCAAGAAAATTCACGTCATCTTAAGAAGCAGTGTTATTAACTGAAAAATGTTTGAAAAACCTATTTCGTTTGCAATTTATTGAATAAAAATACTTCACGTTTAGTAGACTTTTCCCATGTGCTTACATAATGAAATATGGATAATAGTTTCCTGCGATAACTGAATATTTTTGTTGTTTTTTTAATTTATTAAATTCTTCATAATTAAATACTTATTATATGCTTATCTTTATAGCAAATAGCACAATGTATAATAGCATTTTTAAACAAAATAAAATGTTCAAAATACTAAACAATGATACTTTTATAAAATTCATATGCATGGGAACAAAACGCAAGCAATTTGAATTTATAATAAATCTTGAAGAAAATTACTATACCTACTGAATAATAAAAAAATTTGCTTGAAAAACATACTGGATTTTAATTTTAATTACCTACAAATTTTCAAAATTAAAATTCACATTTTTGACTTAAAATTAACATTCCTGAACCATTTTACTACACATAAAAATATTTTAAAATTTCTTGTTTCTAAACTCGACTTAATAATAATTATACAAATTATTATAGAATCTAAAATGCCAAAGATTCAGCATTGGAAAGAAAAATATTCATTAAAAGAATTAATTTTTTTTAAACAGGTGATGAATTTAATATATCAACAGCTGTATTATATGTTATTAGGGAGGTACTTCTAATTTCCAAGATGTACTTGTAATGAAAAATAAAAAATAAATAGTCAGGTATGCTATAACAAAACAGCAGGTGAGTTAGAAGAAACTTCAAAAATACAGGATTCCCCCATAGGAAGACAACAGACATTAAATACATTTTTAGTTTTAACAATAATTGAAATGTTTATATCTTGATATTTTAAATGTTTAAATTGCTCATTAGTGGTTCTAGTTAAGAAAATTGAACACTTGCACCAAGTTTGATTCTATTCGCTCAGTTTATTCAAAAGGAAGCTCATTAGCATCAGAAAACCTCTAGGTATATTTTATTTCTGCTTTAAAACGTATCTCATCCATATATTTTTCGAATAATAATGTAGTGTGATTTTAAAATTTAATTTGGTACACTTACCAGAAAATATTCCAAGGGAAAATCCTAACAGTGACAAATTTAAATTTAATTTGAGAAGTAATAATAAACTTGAAAAATCTACTTGTAGCCAAGTTTACAGGTAATATCACACATTATATTAATTTATTTACTTTAACCATAAATATTCCGTTTTCGCATATAGAATATTCTAAGCCTATTTATTTTTTACGTATTTTTTTTGCAAATTTTCAATGCAAATCAGAAACCTTTTTTATTAATCTAAAATGAATATTTATTTTGTTACTAAAAATGTATTTCCTTCGAATACACGGAATATGCTTATATGAATTAACTACATGTGTATAAGTTGTTTGAATTAAGTTCACAAAAACTTGGAATGATACAGCAACACACATTAATGGTTTTTCACCCATTTCCTTCCAGTCGAGTCGATTAAAAATCCATTTCTATAAACGTTTATTAAAAGTATTATTTAATAATATCCTGGATAAGGCATAATTATTCTGCGAAATTTCTTTAGATTGTAGATATTATATTATTTAATAAACACGATCCGCGACAAGATTGGTAATACCCATTTACCACAACACGTTTTAAATGGTTTTGCTGTCAGTTTTTTGTTAAAAAAAATTGAAAAGAGTTCCGGTAATTGAAAAAATATCAAAACAGTACTTTGTATTGAGATAATCAATATCTGGAAGGGGTAAATAACAATGAACTTATTTATAATAAAATATATATTTACAACTGACCACAAATACTAATGATCCAAATCCAATTTTAAGAAATTTTATAGCCCAAAAAGTAAAATAAAACAAATTTTTTACCGATTCCATTTGCGAAGTGAATGTTCGTTATTATCATGAACACAATAATTCCAGATATTTATTGAATTCTTTCAGATTAACGTGTAATTAAAATTCGGTTTCGAAAGAAATTTCAAGCATATTATCGCCATCGTTAATTTTATAGTAAACAACAACATAACTTCAATTTCCTGGGTGCATAATTTGGAAATTCTTTTTCAAATTACTACAAAATCTAAATACCACTTCAATAAATTAGAATATAGTAGTTTCCATCACATTTTGAAAATTGACTTTTGAGTCGCGGTCTCTGGGCTAAAAAACATTGCCCTGTTTTACAATTATTATGTGCTACAATTTCGGGCTTAAAATTTCTAAGTGGTAAAAACCATTAAAACTGCTATAATATATCATTTAGGTACAAGTTACCCTTGACTACAAACTTCAAAATAAAATTTTCCCACATTAAAAAAGAGATATTTTTACAAATAAATGATAAGCATTGGAAGGATCGAGGGCTAATTTGATAATACCCTATATTAAACAACAATAATGAATTATTCGCTTAATTATTAAGTCAATAACAAATTTTCAACCATTAAAATGTATGAACTGGTTTTGGATATATAGGTAAGTTAGTTTTAAGGTCAATAAAAATTGTTCTTCCGCACGTGATATTTTGACAAAACCGAAACCATCCATTGGGTATTTAAATTTTAAAACTAAACAAATACGTTTGAATTCGAAACTGTTTATAAATATTCATATTAAATTGTTAACATATTTTTATTTTGGGTGCACATGTATTTGTACATCATGTGTGTGTATGTGTCCCATTGCCATTTCAGATTAGTTATAATCATCAATGCCATGCAACAAATCATATAATTAATACAGTCTAAAACCAGCTCTATATCTACTGCCAAAAGTTTTCTATAGTAAAAAAACTCAAGGTTGTTTCTGTTGACACGTTTGTGATATTCATCATAGTTACAGTACCACGTTTTTATAAAAATTTACCATCACGTGGCTTGGCATTATCCGCATTATCACGGAAATTAAAAAAAATTACTACGTACCTATGCTATTAAAAATTATGAATACTAACAATTTTAAAATTTTTAATTTGATAGGGAAATTAAAAAAAAAAAGTATAGGTACACCAACTATCTTCGTATCGATCGTTTATAAATTTACCAATCATGGGTAAACATTACTTTCTCGATAACAGCGGGCATATTAATATTATTTAGCTTCCTACCATTCATATATACGTGCTGTCTCCAAAGATGTTGATATTGTGTCCACCGTGAATTTTCGTCAGGGATATTGGGAACATGATTAAGGGTTCCCTGCATGACTCCCACAGGTACTTGATGATTTATCATATTAGAAGAAGTAACAGGTGGCGGAGGTAACTGATATTCCATTTTTTGTGTGTCTTTCACCGGTACCACAAAACTCATGTTCAAAACATGCTAACTGTAGACCGGATCACTACCATGTAAACACTATAAAGTGCTCACCTACGAGCCGGAAGAGCAACTGGTTGTGGAGACTCCAGCAAGTGAATGGGTCACCTACCACTTGGTGGGGGCCACTCTCGATTTCGCAAATACCGGAAAACACAGGTTGCCCATCTGTATTATTATCTGATTCTATATTATAATTTTAAAAACTTAATAGACAATTACGATTTATGGGTTTATCTTTGGTTGCCATTTTAAATTTCCATATTAATAAGAAATGCATTAGAACATGCAATTAATATTAAAAATAACAGTAAATATTTATTATAAATTCATGTAACAAAATTCAACAAGTATCTTAACGTCGTGCCTCTACATACAGGATGTTCAAAAGTAAATTTTCCTATCGTAAGTAATTATTATGCAGGCATACAATTCGATTAACCAAAGTATTTGTTAATTCGGATTGGCTCTTTAGAATTTATAATATTTTCGGAATATGATAATCTAATGGGAGCAAATTTACACTTTACAAGTATATTTCCAATTTATAAAGAGTAAAATCTCGTGGGCAAACTTAGAATATTAAATCCATTATTCAGTATTGCCATTTTGACGATACAATCCATCTCGAAGCATTATTTACTAAACGTATCTACTCAACATATTAGATTTATAAGACATGCACTACCTTAGAGACGTATTTAATCATACTAGTGAATTTTTATCAAAGAAAACAATCACTTGAGTGAATAAAAAAATATATACATCATAATTTTATCATCGTAAGATCTTTGAAACTGTTGGTTCTTTGAAAATTGTCGGAACGAAGAGTAAGTACGAAGAGAAAGTTTTAGAAGAGCATGATTAAGAAATAGAAACTTGACTTATCCCAATCCCAAATAAGTTTATTACATTTACAATTAATAATATTAACGTGTGACGTTTATTATAGTAGTTAGAACACATAAAGCTTGCGACGAGATCATTCTAAAGTAAAATAAAATAATCAAAGACCTTAAATAAGTAAACAATTATACTCAAACCGACGTAATCCAAATAGTAATAAATTTTTATCTATTTTTCAGCAGTTCCACTTCACCATCGTAGAGGTTGGCTAATCAATTTGGGAAATTACGTTACAAATCGGAATTTTCATTTTTGTTTTAGTTTTAATTGAAAATTCCCTTTTGCAACGCTACTGGTGATGACGTGTATTTGTATTTTAATTCTTAAAATTATTTTTAATTATTATTAATAATATTAAGTCATTATTTTTAATTTTTGATTAATTACTTTTTCGCCATAAATGGTTATCAGTGATATTCAGTGATTCCTGAGATTTCTACATGTTACTGATTTATAATATCAATCAAAAAATTTCACTTTTTTGAATTTATCAATAAATATTTGTGTTTTTTATATTATGCGTTTAGACTTCATCTCCTTTTTCATTAACGCTACTGTTTCATCGGTATCTTCTTGATAAACAAATAAGGAATTTACATATAACTAAAATTTTTTCAATCATTGATAAATTTTTAAATGACATACTAACACCTTTTTACCCCTGACTGTTTTTCAAAAACACAGGGTATATGAAGTTACTATGTACAATCTTTGTTTATATATATGTATAATATACATATATCTTTTTACAGTCAGGGGTTTTTAAAATTTTTAATTTTTAAATTTAGCATGTTGCAACGAAACACTGGGTTTAGAAAATGCATAGACCATAAATAATGGACATAAATTTGCTGTTATAAACCATTTTCAAATCACGTATTTCAAAATGTACTAATTTTTGGCAATATGTACACTGGCTCACAAAATTATTGGCACAAAATAAATTTACGATCATCAACTGTACTATTTTTTCTTTAAACTAATTTTTTTTTATAATATACTTATTCTAGCATTACTTGGAACTCGACACAACATATTTAAAGTAAAAACTAAGATTTATAAACAAAAAGAAACGACAAAAGCGAAATATGAAATAATCCAACTACAGAAAATTATTAGCAAAAGTTTAGAAAAGCAAGGAAATTGTTAAAAAAAAGTCATAAACGCATTTAAATACGAGAAAGCAACACAAAATAAGACTAAACGTGAAAAAAATGAACCAAAATAAATCGATCTCTAGACAGAAGTGTCCCAACCCATATCCAATAAAATACTACAAAATAGTAATTATAAAGATTGTGGAACACAAAATAAACCATTTGTATAATCAATACAAACACTGTGAAAATAGATTTGTCGCTCTAACAGAGCTATTAGTAGTTATAGCCTCAACTGAGTTTTGTTTTACTGCTATAACAAATTTTTTGTTGCTGCAAAAAATTTTCTGCTGCCATAACTAAGTTGTTTTCTATGCAGCAAAAAAGATTAGTTGATTTAACAAATTTTCTTATTCTGCACAGAAAAAACTTTGTTATGGCAGCAGAAAACTTGTTACAGCAACAAAAAACTCTGTTGAGGCTATAGTTACTAATAGCTCTGTTAGGGCGACAAATCCTTTTTCTCAGTGAAGGAAACTGTTCCAAGTTTACCAAAAAATATGTAGATATTTTGCCCAGAATTTTGCAATAACACGTTTTGATAAAACAAAAGGAAAATTGAATGCCGAACTAAAATAAAAGAAAATCTTTGTATAACAGTCAGGCATTGTAATAGAAGTACTCTAGTTTAGAGCGGCATCTTCAAATTTAAAAATAGAGAATATTCATACATAATGACTTAAGGCACTAAAAAATTGTTTGTTAAATCGTTCAATCTGTTTTCACCCGCACCATGATAAGAAAATTTTATTTTTCCCGCAAAACGCTGTCCTGCTTTTAAGTTTGGTAGTGTCAACATGACAATAACCACAAACCATATCAATATTTTAGAAATTCCAAAAAATGCAAATACACTTTTTAAAACTAAAATGTTTTAAAGTTATCACAAATAAATTACTCCGTAAGTATAATAATTATCGCAAACGTTTTCACCATATTATACCATCATCAGACGATAAACTAGAAAAGACGCAGCAGAAAGAATCCGTTTTAATATCGTTCGGGGTAATGTTTTTTTTACAATAATTTTGTAAACCAGTGTATGTATGATATTCTGCGAAGATAATTTATTACATACGAAAAATATTACATATAAAAGTAAAAAAAATCGTACATACCTCCTGGATAATATTGCCTTCTTGAAGTAACATGGGGTGCGTAGTAATTAGCTACATTATTTTTATGGTTATCAGAACTACTCGATGTTACAGATTCAACAATTTTAGGAGCATATGAATGATTCTGCGATTGTTCATAAGATATATTATGTGGTGCACTCATAGCAATGTATCCATAAACATCCCGAGGCCATGTTGAGCCCGCAATTTTAAAATCTTATGTAAAAGATGGTATACAAACTCTATAATAGGTACATACTAAGTAAGTTATCTTAATTTGATCGATTTACGATATATTAAAAACAACTCGACAAAACAACGTAAGTGGCAAAAATTGAAAAGCAACAGTTTTAAATCATCTGATGTTGAAGTCGCTGTCAGTCGGAAACGGTGCGACAAAATAGAAAAATGTATATAAACAAAATTTAAGGCAATGAAATTTCCAACAAAAAATGTCTACAAAATTTTGCTGTAAAAGCGATTTTTATATAAAAAAAGTCTTGAAAACGTCCAATTAACATTGTTAACATAGGAGTGTCCGAATATTTATGTGAGTAACTGTAGATCTGCGGCGGCTCTCATTAGCATAAAGACGGATTAGGACAATATTTGTTCAAGGAATAATCTGTGGATAGCTGTTAATTCGATGAGTTATTACCAAATTTACTAATTACAAAGCTTTTTATAAATACAATCAATTAAAAATTTTAAAAATGGTTACTACCAAAATAATCGGAAGTCATTGTCTTTCAGCGATCGTCATCCAAACATGTTATGAAAACACGAAAAAAAATTAATTTTCAGTAAATCTACCATTTATATTTTCAAGTTTGCATGTATCAAGGAATCAAGGTGTGTTTCAAAATTGTCGGAAACTGTGATTATTTACATTTTTGGAAATAAATGATATAAAAAATCTATTACCCCATTTGCACTGGATGGTTAGAAGCACTCTTAAAAGATCGAAATTACTACTGATAACAAAACATAAAAGTTACCCATTGGCAGATTATATGTATATTACCAATAATAAATTATTATTTTTGAAATAATTATATTACTTCTACAATAAATGTTAGATTAATAAGCTTATTATTGTTTTCAAAAAAATTTCACGTGGAATACAGTCAACATACAGAGTTGCACCTAACGTGCTTTGCATCAAAATAAATTAATTCTAAAATAAATAATTTGCCAAAAATTAACTATAGCGAATGATGACGCCAAAAGCTAATAAAAAATGATATTATGAAATGTTTTGAATGTTCTACAAGTAATGAAAATTTAACTTCGAAATTAATTAATTTCTTTTGTATTTTCAATCCTTTGAAAAAGAGTTTAATATACCGTTTACGATTTTTTATCAAGTTGTCAATACATTATTAATTTTTGTAGTATTAATTTTAAATTTCATTAATTTTTGGAAATTTGGACCATTTTTCAATAAAGCTACTGTAGTTGTCTATATTCTTTAATAAATCAATTTCTAGTCCTGACGAGACTCACAACAAAGTTGAGCGAAACGTTGATAACTACACATTAGTAATAACTTTATTGAAAAAAAAGGGGTCTAAATTCCCGAAAATATATAAAATTAATATTATTTCACAACAAATAAACAATTTTGCCTGTAAATTACTTTATTCTTTCATAATATAGTAGTTAACTGCAAAATGTAAAAAATGTTATCAAAATGAAACATATTATAAATCGTCGATTTAATAATAAAACTTACTACTATTGGGTTTCACAAAAGCGATTTACAATTCAATCCACGATTATAATAAATTATTAAACAGTATATAAGAACAATAAAGAAACAACGCGTTTTAATTGTTGTAATCATGGTTATAATTTTAATCGTAGCTTGAATTTTAAAATGTCTTTATGAAACCCACTACAATGCCCAAATGTTTAGTTAAATTTAGGTTAACCAATGATTTTTCACAAAAATATACAGCTTTTCAATGTATTTTATTGGTTAACCCAAATTTAAAAAAAAACTGAAAAAGTGCCGAAGACAGGCATTTAAGTGACATAATTAATTGTCAGGAAAAATAAAATTAAGTTTTTGTCCGAGCCAGCGTAAATTGTTATATCTCGGCTCTAAGTACTAATAAAATAGCCGAAATTAAGCAAAGCCATGAAAAGAAGAAAACTTGTATTTTTTACAAATTTTCAAAATTTTCATTACGGAATTTATATTTTGCAATTTTTTTCGCTCGGACAAAAAAACATTGTTTGCACCTCTCTGGCGTAAAGTATGTTTTTGGCCCTTATCGTGATTGTAGCCGCGCGTTCGGCTTGGGCTACAACATTCACTCCGAAAAAACACTTTACGCCCAAATACAAAAATAACTATTTTAGACGGTTTCATCTTAAAATTCAATTTTACAATCAAGAACTCGAAAAGTAAACATTTCAAGTGCAATTTAACTTTTTTTATTGTGATATTGATAGTATGCGATACCATAAAAAACAATAAATTCTTTTCACTTTACGTAAATATTAATTGAAATCCTACAGCAAAAACCGAAACCATTCATTTTTAATAAATAATTAATTTTCAAAACTTTTGACTTGAAACGATATTTTTTAAATCTAATAGGTTCAAATTATACACTGAAAAAAACTTCCGCGTAAATTTCCTGCATTTTCCTGCCACTAATTTTAGGAATAAATTTACTGTAAGGTGCACTAATTATTCTACTTTTGAGAGAATTTTACATTTTTTAGGGAAAAAACCTGAAATTACACCATTTTTAGGGTAGATTTACTTCTAAAAATTGAATAATTTTCAGAGATAAAATTACACCCACAATTTAGTGTAAGGCTCAAACTCTAAAAAAAAAAAAAAATCTGGGAGACCAAATAATAAAAACATGGGTATCATGACTGCAATTTAATTTCTTCATAAGTATACTGAAAAATACAGTTCTTCAATGAAAAAATTCATAAGATTTTTTAATTCAATTATTAATATAATGAATTTTGTTCATCGGCGCAAAATTATGATTGTTTCCAGAATATAATGAATCCTTTTTTTAATGCAGTAGTTACTGAAGGTGCCTACACACTAGCATACTATTATAAAGCAGAAAAGCATGGAAAGAAAAATACAGTGTAAACTAGTCAAGCAGGCATGTCAAAAGCACGACTGTGTGTAGGCACCTTAATATTGCAGTTTTTGAGAAATTCAAACATACATACTTAATCTAGTATTACAAATTGAACCTTAGAATCTTAAAATGCGCAAAAAGAATATACGATTGATATGTTAATACAACAATTTACTACGCATTGCAGAATAAAAAAACAAATTATCGTGCGAAAGCTGCAGAAGCACCTCGAGGAGCACTTTCAGAGTTTTATTATTTTTTAAACTTGCAGTTTGATTAGCGCCTAATTGATTTTATTCATAATTCTTGTAGCCTACTGAAATCCTGAATTACTCTTGCAATAATTCTTGATAAAGAATTTACTACAATTCTCACACCAATTCAAAATTTTAATTGTAAGAAAAGATAAAATTAAGCAATGTTCTAATTAACATTTTCTTAATATCTCTATCTTGATTTCTTACCTGTGGGCTTTGACTGGCTCGGAAATTCCATAGTAGGTACCTTGATAGATATAATATTATTAAAATTTATGCAAAAAAGAAAATTTGCATTAGGGTAAAAGTAAATCAAGAGTTATTTCAATGAGCCTATAGGATTTCATAAGTAAATAACAAGAATGATTATATTATGGATATTGATTAAATGTGATATCTTGTAGTAGGTAACATAAATTCTGTAATTTTAAAACTATTGAAAAAATGTTATAAATCTCGAAAAATTAATTACAATTAATAATTTCTATAATTTTTTAAAAATTCAGATATAGACGAAATAGGTTTCAAAACTAAATAACGATAATAATCATCACGTATTCAAAAAATTCAAAATATATCGTAAATAAAATCAAAATCTTTTTAAGTTTTAATATTCGGAGATCAGTATCACAATAACATAGCAATGGGAATTAAATTTCTTGAAATAATATATTTTGTAAACCGCAAAATAAATATTGTATTGAGGAACACTTAATTTTTGTTGTATAAAAACGTACTTTTAATTATTTATAAATACTTTTAGCAATAATTAATTATCACAATAACTAATATTCAACCGATATACTGAACGATTTAAATGGAACTAAATAATATTCTTCTCTAAATCGTATTATAAATACTTGGGGATAAATCCACCCCATTTAACACGTGCACTCCATTTTTCACGCACCTATCCACGTGTTCCAACTTGTGCACAATTACGTGCTTAAAATCGTAGACATAACTAGAATTTATTAATTTCACTCATTTCATAATAGTACTCATGTTATGAAAAGATTTTCAGTATTCTTATATTTTTCACGATTATTTACTTAAATTTAAATAACAATTTTCCAACAAGTTATGTTCATATCACACCAAAATTTATTGAAAGGAAAATAGCGAAGGATTAAATTATTCAAAGGTGGAGGTTTTTTTGTATAATTAAAAATAAAAATAAAAACATTGTGTTTTAGTAAATTTAAAAATACAAATAAGCATTTAGAAAGCCATAACGCGCACACAGCTACATATTCGGTATTGAATATGATACCGGTTACTTATTAAAATGTGTAATATAACATTGTTTATTTACATTTTAATTTGTATTGTTTATATATATATTTATACTATACAACCAGCCCTGTATTTGTATTTGAGTTTGTTTTCCTTTTTCAGATAAAAGCTCATCAGTTAATATATCTTACGATAGATAAGGTATAAATAAATTTATTATAATATATGTAAATCCTTATTTAAATAATAAAAGTGCGAATAAAAAAAAAGACTAGCCGACAGGTATAAAGCGGGCGATTGCTGAGGTGAAAGTATCAAGTTTTGGGGAAATCCTTCTATACCTAAATAGGAACAATGATGTAACCTACCGCACAAAATTTCCCAACTTCTTATAGATAACCTAAGGTCTAAATTTTGAAACATTAATTTTTTAAAATCAACATTAAATTGTAGGCTACATACTCAACCATATGGGAGTTTGGAAGAGTTGTTCTTTCTCTGACTAAAAAGAGATAATAATTTAAATATTATAATTTTATTTTTAATACATAATAAATGGTTTAATTTCCTTGTTAGTTTCCCTGCCTTGGCAAAAACGGAAAAAAAGTTGGTTGTACATAGTTAATAGTAATTGGTAGTAACATAGATGCAATGTTATTCCATTATTATCCCAGTAAACACAAAACTCCATGGGATGTTATGCGACTTCCTATTTTGATCCCACCTATAACATCTTTTTGTGCCATCTATTAATTGTTGCATAGCGGTCAATCGCATAACGTCATATCTAAAACTTCTATGAGATGTTTATGAGGTTTGTGTTTACTGGGATATTAATACCCGTATTGGTTAATTAATTATTGTTTAATTTGATTTACTGTTTCCAAAATAATTATTTATGTCATCATTTAATTCGTAAAAAATGTCAAACGCTATAATAATTTAAAAAAAAATTTTTTAATTTTTTTTAGTAAATCAAAATAAATTAAAATTTTATTTGGTGGTTCTTCCTCTTCGAAAATTTAATAGATAAAAATATTCTGCAATATGAAACTACTGCTATGTATCAAGTTCCAACTCTCTAAGTGCTCTGGATGCTGAGAACAAACCCGTCAAAAATAAAAATAATGGATAGCGTGAAGTTAGTGAGTGAAGTTGTGAAGTTTGTAAATAATGTAGGAAAAAAAGAAGCGTTTGTTTACGTCTATCTACAATATTATAATTACAAGCAAAAAGTAAAAGTCCGCTAATAAATTAATTTTACTGGTGTTATGATTTTAATAAATTATGTAATTTCCATATTCAAGTAAAAGTTGTCGCGTCTACTTAAAAAAAACTAAAAATCACAATATTAAAAACTATATTAAATGTCAAATGTGCATCCGATTAGCTAATACACTATATTGGTTTTTAAGTAGCCGACAGCAGAATATATTTAGGAAATATAAAAGTTGTTAATAAATAAATTAATACTACGATGTATGAAATGACAGGTTATCAGTTTATAAAAAAATTAATCGAATGTAAATTTAAAAAAATACAATTGCTAAAACTGCATAATATGAATCATTGTATACATATATTGCCAAGTCCATGCGTGGCGCATCAACACTAACCTTTACGTTTTATACGAAAAGGTGTAATGTCTAATCGTTGGTTTATTTTAGTATACAAGAATCCTACCAGTCCGCCAAGCTGCACATGCACCGGAATAACCAAGGACGGTCGGGGTGCAGTTGCATTTTATGACGTCGGCAAAATCGGTGCATTCAGTGAATCAGGAGAGCAGAAAGTGTTTATAAAATACAAGTCCGGCGCGATGCAACGCGAATGCACTTTTGTATTACACTTCAGAAATGCATAGTGCAAAGTAAACCGCATTGCACTTTCGGTTATTCAAGTTTTCAATATAATTAGAGCTAGAGCATTTCTTATTTGGTTTAAAATTTATTGTATTCGTTTCCAAATCCCACGCAATGAGTAAAAACGCGGGAAAAAATTTTTTAAATTAAATTTTACTATTTTTCCAATCAAGTGTTCGAATTGAATCTCATTGATAAATCGTAAACATATTGCATTATAATGGTTGGGCGTGACTAACTTGTTACGATTTTATTGGATCTCAGCAGAATTTTTTTTTTCTTTGCACTGGTTTAACATTTAAAATCTCCGCTCAATTTTCATCTAGCGATCACGCAAGTAATGCCAAAAGTGCTTTAATATACTAATTACTTGTTAACCGCATTGATTCCTATTGGCCTGTATTCGGGCAAATTCATCACCAAACGACAACAGGCCTGTAGTTGTTAAATTTTCACTGTTTTGATGAACATTGAAAATATTGATAAAAGCTCTATTTAATTGCTACTTTAAGAGAGAGAAATAATAATCAGCATATTCTTTCAATATCGTCATTATAAAATTATGTTTTAATTATTTAGCTCAAAATGTTCAAAATAAACAAAGAAATATTTATTTATATACAAAATTGCGAGATGAACATTATCCAAAAGAAAATTTAAGTTAAACTTGTGCCAAACCAAACCATTACTATTTCAATAATTCATTTTTGGCATTTGTTTTAGTTCTCAAACTAAAGTTTTAAATTCAAAATGAAATTTTACTTTCGCGTGACAATTATTTATAAAAGTAACAAATTTTATAATTTTTTAATAAAATAATTATCTTTTAAATGTTTATATGATTATAATATATACGAAATATACAATATATGACAAATATGTAAAGTATTTGCAGCCAATATGGCCAAGGTGTCAATAATATGGCCAACTGTCGACTACTAGAGATTGTCGGCTATAGGGTACTCTAACGTCTATAACCTACGTCAAAACAATTAAATATTTCAACTACACTGTGTTATATCCAGATATTTCTGCTATTTACATATTATGCATCTTGAAATTAAAAAGTACTTATCTGGTGTGAGTTATATAAATATTATTTTATGAGCAAACATAATCATAACTTTAACAAACAAATGCACAATTTATCCCAACCAAGTGAAAATTTTACATTATATCCTTATAATGTATTAGATATATCTCTTTTGATAGAATTTAGCCGAACGTTTAAAATAATTTTACACCAAAACAAGCTAAAATGATCACAATTGATGAAAATCTACAATTTTGCAATAATCGTTCGATCTTATTTGTAATTTGCCAATAAGAGCAACGAATTTAGCACTTTACTTACTTGATTTTACTGTCCGACAACAGGTGAATTATCGATATTAGTTCTGTCAAAACTGTCGACTACTGGTATCCTCGAACCTACCTATGGAGGGTAGAGGTAAGGAGGACAATCTCATATGGCTGTTTTATTCTAAAAGTGGCCACTGAAAAGCACTAAATAAGGTTTCAGAAAACGTCCAGAATGGCGCTGGCGTACCGAGAGGGTATGGTTTGAACTATGGAAGGTAGATGACTCTATATTGCATTAGCTGAGAATTAAACTTGAATAATAAATATAAACTCCTCGCTTGACATAAAAAGTTTCATTTATCAAGATCGTGTAAAAAGCAATAAATTAAAATACTACAAAATTGTTTATAAAAGTTTAATAAAATATAAATTGAACATTTTTATTAATCTTTCAAACCCTGGCCTGGAAAAAAGACAATGACGGCGATATGTTCCATAGTTCAAAAACCATACCCTCTTGGTACACCAGCGCCATTCTGGACACTTTCTGAAACGTTAAATACTACTATTTGAAGGACACTTTTTGTACACAGAGATTGTCCTCCTTACCTCTACCCTCCATAACCCTAGTATGCTAAATTCCACGAAGCTGTAAACGGAATACATATCGAGCAATATGGCCATGTATCGATAAATGATACAATATCCTTTAGTATGAATGGATGACAATGAAATTATCATTGGCCGTATTGCCCACAATTGGCAATATGGCCAATTTCTATTGTTTTAAAAGTCGTCTACTAAATCTTTCACAAATGACAAAGTTGATGTTTCACTATTGTAAAACATGCCCAAAGAACTGTTCTACCTTGAAGTTCAATTGAAAATGCAGAAAACCATTTTATCATTGCAGAAAAAAACTACGAAATATGGCCATATTGGCTGCAAATACCTTATCGTAAATACAGAAAAAGTACATAATATCCTATATTATATTAGTCGCATATTATGTATTTATACTTAATTTTGAGACAAAAAATTATTTTTCATAAAAATTCCATTTATATCCCTGATTTTGTAAAAATTCTTTAGAAACTCCGTTTAATTTCTCTTACATTCCATGGAAAATTCCAACAACTTTTTTATAGATTGTTTACTTTTACTTCTTCGCTTCCACGATCCCAAAATTAAAAAATTTTTCTAATTTGGCCCTATTACAAAATTCCTATAAACTCTTCAAAAATTTTCTAAAAAATTCTTTTAACTTTCTTCCAAACGGACAACAAATTCTTCTGGGGCTACCTCTTCGGTGTATATAAGAATAAATTTTCGGGATAATAATATATTGAAGATGCGGATATAACGATGGAATATAGCGATGACGAATCGCTATATTCGACTTTCATTGTATTTATATAAATTGCAATAAAAGCAGAAACAAAATGACTTTCAAGAAGTAGTCCTGAAACAGTAGGGCACGATAACAAAATAAAGTCACAATTAGATTATACTTTTTAACTGTTTGCTTTTGATAAACTTTAGCCTCGGTTTATATCAAATACAATCTTCACATCAGTATAACCTACTACCACTGCCAGAAAGTGCTCTTGAACCAAAATTATTTGTATTTTGAAATACAATTTACACATAAAAAATAAATTTTAAATATAAAAATAGTAAAAATTCCAGTGTAGTATATTTATTTTGTGGCTACTATATAACCTATATAATTTTGTGTGATTTATAGGACTTCGAAATTTTTGGCTAATATAATTTTATACTAAAAATAATTTAACAATCCATAAACTAACAATGTAAATACTGTAAATTACGGAAACTGGTACATAATAAGATTACAATTCGGTTGACATTTTAAATTTGCATTCCAGTTTCAAAATTTTCTGTTTAATAATAAAACTCAATAAAACTACTGTATTAAGTAATTTCATTACATATTATAGTAGTCAACCCTAAAATATATTATGGTATTCTCGTGTGCAGGCATTTTTTTATATTTGGGTCAGAAATTTTCAGTTAAACAAAATAGTCAATACACCACATATAGTTAGTTACAAGAAATATATATATATGTATTTTATCGGTTAATAATACTTAATAAAATTTGGAAACAAATTTTTTACTGTGTACCGATATAAAACTGCTAACAATCTGCGAATTTTCATTTTACATTCACATAATTCACATATAATAATCCACATTTAATTGATAATTTTGAAAAACGTATACTGTAACTTCCGTGAACCCCCCAAATAATGATTTGACAGAACTACGGCTGGTGATGTTTTAAATATATTCTAACTATGTTTTTCTGCATTACATTCGCATATAAAAACATTATAAGATTAGTGTGCAAGTACAGAAACGTGCGTTTGAATTTTTATAAATTTCTTAATTGCTTTTTTTATTTTATTAGATAACTTAATAAGGTAACCTTTAGGTTTAATCTCTCAAAATCTGCATTTAATAATCTTGGTACCTAACTACTATTTATATACATCAGATGCAGGCAACAACTGTCATTAGCAGAATTATAACGATTTTTAAATATGTAACTAAATATTTCTTTAGAAATCAATATCAATGCAAATAATAATTTAGCAAACATATTTACATAAACATAAATAGTACACATTACTGTAAAATTAATTAATTTTTATTAAAATTCAAAAATTGTATGATATATTAAAGAGTTGCGTAAATTTCTTCTTTAAATATAAATAATTAATTGCATTGCCACAAGATGGCATCTGCTTACAGTTTAACAATTTCTGTTATTTCATAGAAACAAATTTTGTACTGTACGAATAATGTGTTAATTGAGAAACTTGGAAGGTCATTTCGTAATTGCAAATATCTTACTTAGATTAGACATATTATCGCATTAGTCCTATAATAATTATAATACTATAATTTTTTTGTAAAAACATTTGTATACTACACAGTAATATAATAAATGATAAAATTACGTAATATGTTTATACATTTTTACACTGTATTATTTATAATGCTTGAAAATACAGTTGTTCCATCCTTTATTCTTTTTTTAACACAAAAAAAATTTTAATTTCTTTCTAATAGACCATAACAATAATAATAATCTGAAATAGAGATATAGAATGGCAGTAAGATCTTTAATTACAAAAATTTAATGAACAGAAGATGAAGACAATAGAAATTTAAGTATCAAAGAATATAATTAAGTAGAAAAGCGGGCTTGTATTGCAGCGGTCTGAAGAACTCCTACTCTTCAATCACATTTTCGTTCAAATCAAAGCATACCCCAACTGTAAAACTGAATTAAGAAATAGTACTATCTGTTGCTAGTATGTAATAGTTTCAAATTTAACTTAAACTATGTTTTGCCGCATTAATATCAAACTTGAACTTTGAGTTTGGTGGAATTTTTAATGTCACTACTGTTTTACACTAAAGGTGTATTAGGTCTCCATTATTCAGTTTTATAAACTTTTCCAATGTCTAGTTACCAAACCGTGCATAGCATTACTTGACTCCCTTGATCAATATCTGTCGAGAATGGATATTTGCATTTGATGTTCGAATGTCAAAAACCTAGACTGTCTGTATTTTATTACAATGGACTTCGGAATCCCTATATAAAGTAAAAGAATTAAAAGATAGTGCAAGAATTTAGTTTTATCAAAAATCAATGTGTCGATTACTATTTTTGTACTGCCATTTCATATTTACCCATTTCATTACAGCGTATGTGAAAGAGCAATAATAAAATTAAAAATAAATAATGTGTGTAATTTATAATTATCGTATTGAAATAAATTAATTTAAATATTTTTTATGTTATTATCTTCTGTTAGTGTGTGTATACGTAAGACATTATCACATTGTATACAAAATAATATTTTACGAATCTTTTTACAAATTCAGCGATAAAATTATGGTAAAACATCCAAGTAGTAATAATAAAAACTGCAATAGATAGTCAAACTTTCATTAGACCGCTAATGGTGCTGCCAGTATTTTTCCATTTTGCCATAAAAAAGTTCAAAACAATAATTATTTCTGAGCATAAGGAATTGTTTATATTAGTTGGAAAACTATATCTAGATATTTCAACTTATCTTATTGAAAACATAAAATTTGTCATTGCGTTCTTGTTCTATCTCAAATTTTTCACATTTCATGATATCCGATAGATATAACAAAATCAACCACGACATTTGAAAATGAACATTTTGTATTTTCAGACATAGTAAGACGAGAAGCTAAGTACAATAATTAGAAACATAAAATTAAAAGTCAACAGCGATGTATAGGGTAAGTTCGCCTGTTGGCGTACTTTGCCCGTTCTCGTACACCAAAGGATATAAAATTAAATAATTGTAAAACCGTAAAACAAAAGTTTAAAAAAAAATAAGTCTATATTTCCGCTACCTTTATTTTATTAAGTTGATGTATTACCAAACAAAAATTAACAAAGCATAAAGTAATAAGATACAATTCAATGTGTTGGTTTGCAGATTCACATGCCTCGGTCTGCATATATTTAATATAAAAACCTTATTGCAATCGGAACATTTACAAGGTAAGATTTGTTTTTAAAAATGTAGTAATACATACACAATATTGTTTGATTGTACAAGTTCTTGAACCAAATAAGATAATCATAATATATTAACTCAAGTCAATCGATTTGGAAAGGAGGAAGTAAGAAGATAGCATATAATTATAAAAACAAATTTCACCGTCTCGCTCTCGGCAACACCACCAACATTATAAATACTATATAACTCTACCCCACATGATATATTGAATTAAAGTTCTCGAGAATCATATTGAAATATTGAAACCTGATTATGCGTTCCCGAAATATAACGCTGCCTTTAAAAATTCATTCCCCCCTTCACTCCATCACATACACACTAATTTAATTTAATTTTAAATTAAAGTAAAAACTGTTTTGGCACAGCAACAATAAATTAGTTTTTACTAATATTCAGTCACGAATTAATAGAGATACATATTATATACTCGTACCTTGATATTTATAGTAACGACTGGAATAATTTAACAATTTTTTTAAATCATTATTATACATTGGCAGTGATTTATAAAAAATCAATACCATCATTATTCCTTGTTTATACAATGTTATTCTTTACGTAGAACACGTAAATAATTATTACTGTCCTGAAACTTTTATAATTAAAATATGTATAATATACAACATTATGTACATTATATTAACCGTTATAAGGAAATTGAAGAATGTTTATATAACTTTATACTCATATTTAAAAAAATTTTTTTACAAGAAACAAATAAATAATGCACCAGACATCATTTGAAAGAAATGCAAATCATTGGAAATAATGTGTGTTATGCATAAAACACGATTGCTGTCTATACGTATTCTATAGTCCAGTGTTTTTCAACCTTTTCGAATATACGACCCCCTTTACAAGTAAAAAATTCTGGCGACCCCCTATTATCGCCCGATGATGACCGAAAAAAAAAACAAAAAAAGGTCATCATTACTCCATTTGTTACTTATATCCCCTTAGCAAATAATTTAAAAAAATATGCGCGACACAATACCATATATTTAACTTATTTATTAAAATTATTTATATAATTGTAATATTATATATAACCCACAATATTTCACATTGTTTTACCTAGCTTGCGGCCGCGACCCCCCAAGCAAGACGTCACGACCCCCCTGGGGGTCGCGACCCACAGGTTGAAAAACACTGCTATAGTCCATTCGTTTAAAAACTAGTCAGTTTTAATAAAAATCGATTTTAATTAAATTTTATTTAAAGAAAAAACACCTAGGCTTGGTTAGGGTAATACTACATTTCTAGTTATCATGTTATATGCACCCCATATAATTTATTAATTTTAATCCAGTAAATTCCCATTCAACCGGCACGGTCGATACCGTAACCATGCAGAGTGATTAACATTTTCCGGTTGATTGGGATGTAAGAAATATGTTTGTTTCATAAACTAAGCAGCCAGTGATATTAATATGCCGATATCATTAATAAACATACATCACAATTTTTAAACAGCATTGTTTTAGTAGATTATAATTACGTTAATAGGTTATTAAAGATTCTATGTTTTTATTACAAATCTAAACCGAGGCATTTCTACTTGCCGCTCGTGGAATTTTGATACCGGTTGAAAGAGAATATATTATCAAGTTTTATTATTTTAATTCGTTTTCTTATTGTTCTTACCATAAAATAGGAATTTATAATTCCAAGTCAAATTCGGTCCAATTATATAGGTAATTCAAAATAATTTTGCATGCTTTTTCATGATTTTTAATATTCCACGAAGGGCGACTCACTTAGGCAAATTTTTGTATATTTATATTTCCTGTTACAAAAAATTCTTGAAAGATCTACAACCAGAATGGAGTTGAATTTTGTTGAATTGAAGAATTCCACATAATTTTGACGCAAGATTTGTTCTTTTGTATAAATTATAATTACAAAATGTAGTAAGTTATTTCCAAATACTTGCTCCGCACCATATCTTTTTATGCATTTAGTATTTAATTTTTAATAGCGCCTATTAAACTATTTTTGAGCGTCCAGCCACGTTACAAGACTTTTGTTACATTACAAGAAATTGTTTTTCTTTCTTGTAAATATTTTAAATTTAAGTTTTTACTTGGTGTTAGTAATGCTGTTCCATTACAATTTCTTAACAATAGATGACAATTAATTACCGGTATATAATTTTAGAAAATCTATATTAAATTTATAAAAAATGTGCTTCGTTAGCGCTTAGTCATAAATACAATTTATGTAAGAGTTAAAAATTAAAAAAAATATTTTTTTAAAAATTATCGTTGCATTTGCGGAGGCACATCAGGCGGACGGAATATTCCAATTTGGTTTTTATATGGAGCCATTGCTTTAAACCAGATGATTGTAAGGATTCTGTTAGAGATCCGTTATTGAATGAAATAAAATCTTGTGTCACAAGGTAGCGGTGCTATTTGAAACCAAAAAATCAATTAAATTAAGTTTTGAATTTTTCACTCAGTATCTAAAGAATCTAAACCGACGTATATTTATCTTTTAAATCAAATACTGCGACTATCAAATTATAACACCTTTATAATGTTGCTTTCCTACACATTCGTTTATCAAATTATGTCAATTGTAGTACAGCTTGCTATATTATTATGTTAATCAAAACCAAAAACTATGATTATAAGCTAAAATTCTCTAAAAAAAAGGCATATAACTTACATAGGTGTATATTATTGCTATATTTTCATTTATTACTTATTGTAATCCTATTATTTAAAAATTTTGCTTTCTCGAGTTCACATTAAAAATAAATAATAAATAATTGTTCTTTGACATCATGATTTTGGATTCCAAATTTGTAGATTACGAACTATGCATTTAATGCAGGGAGTATGTTATTATGTATAGGCATGTTAACTTGTGTAAGTTACTGAACAGATTTTCACCTTGAAAATAATAATTGACCAAAAATAAAATAATTCAAGGTCATATAAAATATTTATAAAACCCACTTTTAAACTGTATAAAATATACCTATCGTTACTAAATTTAGTAGGTACCTAATAAAGTAATAATAAATAATTATTGTTAAGATAACTACAACACAAGCAATAAAATTTCTGTTGAAAGCTGCAATTGGTAGGTAGTAAGAATCAGGAATTATAATAAAGTTTGTTTGCTATATTCAAATATTGGCTGTATATCCAAACAATTATTGTGTTGTGATTAAGTTCTCGTGTTAATTTTAGAGCTATATCTGTGTGATCATGAAACCTCAATTTTTAATTAAAAAAATTTCGATATTAATTACGATAAAGTAGCTTTTCAAAAAATTTATAAAAAGATCAGAAGAAGAACGAAATTGAATTTATTTTGGTTTACACATTAGATTGTTAATTTAATTTTAATATTAATTAGGGTGGTTTGTTAGACCTACTTGACAGAAGGAATAGCGTGATTGTGTGACTGTCGTTGAATAGTAAATCAATTACCTCATATGAATAATTTATACATAGAAATGGATAAATAGAACTAATGGGTTATTACGAAGACTTTGGTAAACATTATTTTGTATTTTTTTTTGTTAGCATTGCGTTGAAAGTAAATTCTATGAGTTTCGCTGTGAAAGAAATGCTGTCGCCGTTTTTACAAACAAATTTATGGAATTAGATACTTCATAACGCTGCTAAAAGAATTACGTCGATTGATACTGCTGGTGAATTCATTAACTACATGAACCATTGTATACATTTTATGTTTTGACAATAAAAAAGTTTATTGTCTTGGAAATAATAGTAATAACTCGTTTTACTATTTCCCGAAATAGTATTTAAATTTAATGAAGGTAGTTCTGGAATATACAGAATCTTGTCATTGCTTTTACAAGAAGGTACATCATCAGGTACCCAATGCGATCTGCCCCAAAAGCTTTCCAGATTAGAAGTCGATTACCGTTAATTATATCCGACTTATATTCAAAATTTTCTGATGATTAGTTTTCGCAAAATTCAGTTTCTGTTCCCCTTCTGTTTCCTCAAAAGTTACGTATCGAGATGTAGTTTTGTATTCTCCAATATTTAGCTCAAAAACACCATTTCATTTCTTTAATAATATAAAATTGTATAATTAAAAATCAAGATACTCCAAATTAGACTTATTGTGGCACCTCCACTTAAAAATCATTTAACAAACCCCCCCCCCCCATATCTAATGTTAATTTTTTTTGTTTTTATTGTTTAATTAGCTTGTTAATTTTTAATTTAATGCAAATAATAATATTTTAAGTTCTATGTTAATACTAGGAAATATATTATAATTAAGTAGAAAACATTTGCCTATTATACCTATTATATAGGTACATAATAATGTTTTATTTAAAATTGTAATGTATTAACTGAATTTTTGTATAATCTAATACATATTGTATAAATCGGAAATGAGTTTGGTTAATTTCCTGTTTAATTTAAGACTTTATCAATCGATTGATAGAACTCAATTACCAAATAAAAACAATGATATGTTCAAAATTATTAAACGATATAATATACTATAAATTATTATTTAAAAACCTATCGTAAATTTATTATTCAGCTAAATGCTATTAGCAAATTCTTTTAAATAACAGTTGTAAACTTCTTTGGAATACTAATCACTAATATGTAAGTACAATATCGAAAATGTTCTTACGCCTATGCAATGAAACAATGAAAAGAGAAAACGGTGGTAATTCCATTTGGTTAAAACTTTGACAATGCCCTTCCCTCAAATGCTGGAAGTACAAAACATATTATGTTTAGTGCATTTTTAAGTTTTGAAGTGTCCAAGCGTTTTTCCTGAAATATATCCAAAAAAATACCAAATCTGTGAAAGACACCTTTGGAACTCTATTTAGTGTATACTTCGCTTATGTGTCAACTACTAGACATAAGTTCGTCCTAGACCCTCACTTCTCCTTCAAGGGCTTTCTTGTCTTTACATTCTTCGACATGCTCTCCGCATGTTCAGCAATATCTTCAATGAAGGTCTTGATTGTGGGATTATGAAGAAAACAACGGGAAACAATATTAAACAGATTAAAACGTTAATCGGGACGATTGCCCAGAGAAAAACAAAGAAATTGACCAAGACAATTTAGGAATTCGTTTTGGAACATCCTATATTGGTACTTTTTAGTACTTTAACATTTTAGATGTTTTACATTCTACAACGTTGAAGCAAGATAATGTATTAAAATAGCATAAGCTTGTTTTATATTTGAATACATCAAGTAAATGTCACGCTCTGGCACTCACTGAATTTGGTACCTTAACACGCGGATGTAGATAAGTTAAGAAATAAATACTGATGACCAGCTAATTAGCAGCATCACGTCAAAACTAATAGAAAGTAAAAATAGCCCTTTATGCTTTTAAGTTTTAAAACGCCAGTTTTTTTATACCTATTTCCTTCATTTAATATTGTATATATAAATTTTATTTATAACCAAGAGAGCTGTTGCTATAAATTGTACATGCCCATGCTCTCCGTCATCTCTTTCGCGCAAATCTCATTTGCCCTTTATTATGATTGTTTGTGTGAAAAGCGCACTTATTTACAAAAAGAAATTAGTGAACTATTGCAACATTTATTACCTTACAATTTTAAATTTAGACCGAATTAACAAGGCCACGTTAGAATGTAGACGTCACTAATAGTAAAAATAACGTTCTCATGTGCTCAACTAAGAATAGTTTTTCACTTCTAGTTGTAAAAATGCTAAAACATAATTCATATTATTTAAATGCAGCGAATTTAAATGAATTTTTAACAGCAATTAATAGTTAACACGATACCTATTATATGCACGCATGCGTTTTGTGCGTTAAAACCATGTGCCCAAGTTTGAAGGCAAATTATTATTTGACAATTTAAATCCATCAATTACAATAAATTTGTACAAACATAAAGTAAACATTGCTAATTCGTGCAGCTAAATGTGACCGTACGACGAGCGATTGTTGTAACATTTTCAAACTTCATATTTTGCCGATACATAATAATAATTACAGTCGCGTGACGCAGGGTTCGGTCAGCTGTTTCGGGACGACCCCTAATTGTAAAAATTTAAATAAACAAATGAAAAATTCGAACAACAAATAACGATACAAGGACAATAAACTTACCATTTAGTAAAGGATAATTGTGGCCTGGATGTCCTAAAAATGATTTTAATCCGCTCTCCAGTAATATAGGCGAACCCCGATCTTTATAGCTCATTTCACTATCACTATCACTGAAATACGTTGGGCCCGGAATTTTGGCGGATTTTTGAATTCCCTTTAACACATATACACGGTAGCGGACACGCCACAAACGCACCGATAGAGCTGCATAAATAACACGAGGTTCGACCGCGGAACTTGCAATCAATTCATTCTAAAATTGTCTACTTCCAAGTTGAGTGCTCTGTGTCGCGACTAAAACCTTAGCAGCGTGACTGTAGTCCAAGGTTGATAAGAGGCATGATATCACTTGAAGAAAATTACACATGACAGCAATTAATAATTAGATAAATGTAATTGTACATGTATATAACCAATTCACGCAACATGCCACACATAGCAGCGACGATTTCGGCTGCGGCTGCGCCCGCTTATACGCAACCCATCTGACTCTTTTCTTCACAGGTAGCGCTGTTTTTGTGGCTTCGCATTGATTAACAAACTTAAACTTTAATTTTTGTAATTATAAATCCATTCCATAAAATGGAATACTTCATAAAATATTCAACGAAGCTTAAGGTATATACCATTTACAAGTTTCCCAATTTCTTCCACTTTTAATTGGGTTTGCAAAATAACTCCGACAGCAGAAAAACATCTTTGGAAGAGCAATTTTGCGAAAAGTATTTTAAGCACTTGGAAAGTTTTTCTTTACACTTTTAAAATATTTTTAGCGCGCCACCGGAAATTTTTAATAATTAAACTGGAACTATAATACTATTCCAAAAATGATACATTATAAAGGTTATAAATAGAATTTTAGTTTTTCTACAAAGTTTCACAAACAATGGTTTGTTGTCGAAAACAATTTTCATTCACTTTTACGTTATATGTAGTATATCTACTTCAAGAATTTGTGAGTTTAATGCTTCCAAAATTTTGCCCACTCCTTTTACAAATTGTATGTAGCAATTAAATTAAAATTATCGAACAATTTTATTTGTTAATGACAATACCGCGCCGATTCTATTCTGATGTAATAGAACTTTTCCGTGATTCTTTTGATCGGTGCTATATTATGAACAATATCAGTGGCGGCGCTAGCATATTTTAAAAGATGGACAAAGAAAAGCGATAGGTCTATTATTGAATCGATTTGATTATTATTTTTTGCAAAATGCAGATGAAAATTTAAAAAAATTAAATAAATAACTTTTTTTAAATGTTGCTAATATTATATTTATGGAAGTACCATCATTTTATAAATTTATTTAAACAATAATTATTAGGAATTTGAATTTTTTGAGAAAATTATAGTTTTTTGTAATTTTTTTTGCATGGAAATTCTATAAAGAAAAGCAATAAGTAAAAGATGTAAAAGATTCAATTATGCTCAATTTGTAACATTTTCTTAAAAAAAACAATTTTTACGTTGATAATCTATAACTATTTTGCGGTAGAATAATTTTCTTTTATTAGTTTGATGCATAATTTCATTTACTATTAACCCGGTATCACCCAGGTGGGGTCTATTAGACCACCCGTGCACTAAATTAGTACACTAGAACACATAACTTTCAGTTTATGTTTTTCTGATTGTTTATAGCTTCCTGAAATATATTTATAAAGATTACAGTTTGTGTGTTTTTTTGTAAGTTAAATGTATGAATATTACATTTTTGCACAAAAATCACAAGAAAAATGCAAAACGATATTTATTTCATAATTTTAAAGTCGGGGTCTCCAAGACCCCCACCTGGGTTTCGACGCACAAAATTTTCACCTGGGTGATGCCGGGTTAAACTATTCAATACATTTTCAGTCCAATTTATTAAAAAATTAAATTATCAAAAATCTGGAAAAACATATGTACATAGATAGGGTCCTAAGGTCCTATTAATGCTGAAAGTTGTTTATACGTAAGATTTTAAAGGAAAATGAAGTCAGTTTTATTCATTTATGCATAACTTTTTCATCAAATGTACAGGAAATGAAATTTTTTACAGCAAATGGAACCATTTGATAAAAACCAAGAAATCAACATTAAAAAAATAGATTTCTTTTTTTTTGCGAAAACTTGAAAAAAGTCCTTGTCCCTCGATTTGTGTTAGCCCTGGCAAAGATTTCTTTGCCAAAACCTTATTTTCACCACTAGAGCCCACCAAAAATACGTCCAAAAAGTTTGACTGTTATCGACGCAGAAATGCCGAAGAAAATCGAGGGACAAAACTTTTTCCAAGTTTTCGCAAAAAAAGTAATATTTTTTTTTAATGTTGAATTCTTGGTTTTTGTTAAATGGTTTCATATGCTGTCAAGTTCTGTGGGGGCAATGTTTCTACATACAAAATTTGGTTAAAATCCCTTCAATACTTCATGAGTTATTCACTCTTGAAGTTTAAACTTTGGCAGCTTGTAATTTTTAACAGATGACAGATTTAATTTCACCTATTTTAGATAAAGGTTTTCAAGGTGATTAAAATAACCTATCACAAGACAAAATCGTTTTTAAAAATTTGTGTTAGTTTTTTGTAGTAGATTACAACTCTTTTAACTTTTTGAATTGTTATATCTCAAAAACGGTGGCTCTTAGGAGAAAAACTATTTAGACATATTTTATAGATAATTATCTGATCTACAATTTTTGTCTAAACTAATTTTATGATAAAAGTTACCGTTTTGCTGAAAATTGCGAAAAACCCGTTTTTGTGACCTTTGACCCCAAGTAAATTTTTTTCCAGGTGTCGGATCGATGAGGACTTTTTACATTTCATTTATAATAGTGTTTTAAACAATCCTACCAATTTTCAGCCGTGTGTGAATTATTATAACCTCACCCCTATTTTTTGGTCTAATTTGACCGGACTATAAATATGACAGAATCATACATATCTATAGGACGATTTTAGTGAAGAAACTGGGGCATTAGACGAAGTTTTTGGGAACTATTACAAAATTGATCCGTCGAATTGAACTTTTCTCTATAAACTATTGAAAAGGGGACAGTTTTCTAAGGGCCAATTTTATAATAAAAACGTTAATGTCCGCTTAACTAAAAGATCGCTTTGTTTAACGAGAGACTTAAAATCTCTGTTAAAATATTGCATTTCATAATGATTTTAAAACTACTGTTAACTAATTATGCTGTTAGAACTACAGATGATATAATTGCACTAAAAACTATAAAATGTAACCCATGGACTCTTTAAATGAACAAACGAATGAATAAATATTAACTAAGAGGTCTGTGGAATAACGTCAAAATCAATGCGCTTGTGTCATTTTAGGTTAAAACACGCAGTATAACACACAAACTTCAAATAAACGTTGGTTATGTTTAACAGGCCTCTTAAGTATTTAATGCGCCAAAATCGACAACTTAAGTTGAAACTCCATTAACTATTAAGTCGTCGTTAAAATTGATTATGAAATTCATTTTCGTTTTAAGTCGCCTTTTAACTTTAAAAGCCCTGTTAACTTTTATTATGAAATTGGCCCTAAGCATTTTAAAAAGAAATTTAAGCTGTCTATTAGTTTTCGAGAAAACAGCATTCAAAAATCAAAATTTTATATGCATTTTTTATTAGACTCCGTGAATCCGTGATTTGTCGTGTTTGAGTGAACAAATGAGTTCAAAATATGTTTTGATTTTCAAAGAAAAGAATGAAAAATATTAAAATGATAAATAGGGTGGTTCTTTATTGGCGGACACTGATTTCGCTGGAATCAGAATGGCCGAAATGACCATTCTGATTCCAGCGACAGTTAATTCGGCGCGGCTACCCGATATTTGGCTATGCCAGTTTCGGCGATCCCAATTCGGCACCGGCATTTCGGCGATTCTTATTCGGTAACAGAAAATTCGACTACGTCGATTCGGCGAGGGAAGGTTTACTTTTAGTTTATTCAATTTATTTTTCTAAATCTAAAATCTTAATGTATAAAAAAAATCTTAGTACGGACGCTTATGGCTTTTTTCGAACTTGTACTTAAAACCGGGCTGTGTCTTTGGTCTGTGTATTATCGCACGTTGGATGGAATTGATAGAACTAATAATTACGCCGAAGCTTGTCATCGAAAAATACAATTAGGTTTTGGTAGGGGTATATTTCATCAAACGTTGTAGACCTTTTTGGATAAATTAAGACGTATCCAAAAAACTTTCGACACAGAAGCGACTGATTCTCGAATTTTGGCGAAGGTAACCAATTATAATTCTAATAATGTTATTTGAATATCTTCGCGGTGTAGCTTATAATAAATTATAACATGAATTAAAATTTGTTTAATTGTCTAAAAATTATTATGTATAATTATGATACCTGTGATGTATTATGTAAATAAATATTTAATTTAAAAATAAAAAATTAACTTTTTTAATATTCTTAATAAATTTTAGCACTTAAATCAATTTTTCGTCGCCGAATCAACGTAGTCGAATTTTCTGTCGCCGAATGAGAATCGCGGAAATGCCGGTGCCGAAAATAGCATAGCCGAATTGACCGTCGCGTCGCCGAATATACGTTGCCGAATCGCTTTCGCCGAACTGTGGTCGCCGAAACGGCGTGTACCGGTTCTTTGGGGGGGTGCAAATCAAAATAACAGAATCAAGTTATGAAATTTTCGATATTTGGAGAATTTGAGCAACAAATTCATGGAAAAATAATAAAAAAATTATTATCGATGTATTGGGGTTATTTTCGAAGGGTTGAAATCAAAATAACTTACTAAAATTCTAAAAATTTGAATTTGAGTTTTGCCAAAGACTGGCATAATAGCTTTACGTCTATAATCAACGCCGCCCATCCCATCTTGTGGAAATTTGTGAATGCTCTTAGAAAGAAAGAAAGTTTACATAAATTAAAAATAGAACAATTAGTAGCTGGGAATGAAATACGGCAAAAAAGAGTGTAGAGAGTAAAAGCAATAGTTTAGGATTACGGTAATAGACCAAAATTAGCTTTTCTTCGAGGTATGGTTCATAATTTCCAGTTACAGTTATAAAATTATGATTTTTTTCTAATCAAAATTTGAATCGTCGCGCGATGAATTGACCGCGATGAATTGTCGTAGATTCATTTTCTTTGGGGGTATGCTAGCAAACCAACAACTTTGGCAGCATTGGAGGTTAATATTCAGCAAGTCATTAATAAAATAAAGCCAGAGACGTTGGAAAAAGTGGTACAAAACTGATCAGTGGTACAGGACTGATCGAATGCACTTCGTAACGATTAGTCATGGTGGTCACTAAATCGCGGTAATTGTACTTCCATAAAAATTTATTAAGAAAAAAATTCCGTCAATTTTTTAATGTTTTATTTCAATTTGAAGTTCTCATGTAGCAAGAAAAACAGGGTCTAGGACAACTCGCCGCGGCCAACTCGCCACGGCCGACTCGCCGCCGGGCCAACTCCCAGCTCCCAGCCGGCCAATGTTCTCACCAGATGTCTCTTCTAAATTATTAATCTTTAAATAAACAAATGAAAATGTGTATTATTTTAATAAAAAAAACACGCGTTTTTTACGGTGGTTCCGTGTATTGCCATGGTTGTCTTTGTCAAATTCGTTTGTTTTTGTTTTGACAAAGACTAAACTAATTAAAAGTATCCCTGAAGACCGAAAGAACTCGCCAAAGGTGGAACTCGAATAAGGTGAAACTGGTTTATTTTTATTCATCGGTGTATTTTTATTTAATTGAGCCGTACTTAAATTTAAGGTACCTAATGTAGTATTTTAAAGCAAAAACCCCTTTTAACCCGGCAAGTATACACGTATTACTAAAATATTAAAAATGCAAAAACCATTTTTATTGATGGTGTTGGCCGCGGCGAGTTGTCCCATCCCCAGAAAAACACCCTTTACTACATAAAAATAATTTATTATATATTTGGCCGATGTAGTTGGCATTTTTGTAAGTTTTACAAATATTCGATCAACTTGTATCATTGTTTTTGGTTTCACTCCTTTTTCTTTTAGTTTTACGACGGATTTGATAACATATTAGATATTAATTTTTTCAATATGAAAGTATATTTTGAATATTCTTACAAAATTTTTCTTCATTTCGTAACTTTAATATCAAATTATTTTCTTCAGCAGTGCAGTGTTAACACTGACCCAGTTTTAAAAAGAAATAAAATTTAAAATACCAATTTGAATTTGCCATCTACTGAATAAATTACCAATTGTTTATTAAATCTGTTTATTTCTACTTTGCAATTTCTGTATAAATAACCAAAAACATGAACTAGCAGACTATTTTCAGTTATAATGATGTGATTCATGTTCAGAGCTGTATATTTCTAATGCAAAAATAAAATTTTTTATTCTGAGAAATAAAAAGAGTTCACTCGCAATCTGAGCACAAATTAACTAAACATAAGCTACAATTATTAAGAATCGGCTTTTATAGCTATTTACGGTCGTGCTCAAGAAAGTTATACATTGCGGGTGAGTAAGCAATATATCAGAACGAGCGTTTAGCGAGTTCCGATAGCTTACAAACCCGAAATGTTACTTTCCGAGCGAGCACCGTATCTAGCTTTACGTTCAAGACAGGTCCTTTCCAAAATAAAAACATAAACTGATAACAAAAATTACACTTTTAAAATAAACATTAACTTTTATAGAATGGGTTGAAATATAATATAAGTCCCAGCATCTTATCTTATCTTATCAACATCCACCGTAGCAAGATAGTAGGTCACGATTCGTATAAATTATTTTAATGTATATAGTGAGAAAGCGGTGCGCAGTGCTTTCCCTTTATATATGCAATATCACGTAACGTTTATATACACTATCATAACCGCTTATTTGCAATTTTATAACAAACAGTGCTGCAAAGTATCATTTTCCAGGGATTAAAACTGCCTAATATGCTATACTTTCCATAGTCTTGAACGTAAAATATTTTAATTAATTTTATATAAGTAAATATTTTGGAATGAGTGGTGAAGCAATACGTTTCTTGTGCAAAGCTTCAGTTTACTATCTACAAACTGTTATTTACGATTATCTGGTTAAACAGTATTTCTTCAGAACCCATGGTATAAAGATTATACCATCGTTTCGTCGTTTCATCCGTCCTAGAAAAGAAATTAAAAGACCACATTCTTAAGTTAGTAAAACTTTATCATGGAATAACTCAAGTTCAACTTAGAAAATTAGCGTTTTCCTTTGCCGAAGCCAACCAAATAAAACACAACTTTAATATTAAAACAAATATGACCGGAAAAGATTGATATTATGCACCAAGAAGTTTTATTCAGAAGAATAAAAAAAGAATTTATCAAGAAGAATTATTCTCACACGCAATATGCACGGGAGAAGATATAGCCCCGAGGGATATATTTGCGATTAGTGTGACATATGATGAACTCTTTTATTATTTTTGTTTTATTTTATTTTAGTTAGTTTTTATATGCAAGTTTAACCATATATTCATGTATTTTTAACTTTTTAAATAAATAATAATATTTTTATGTTTAATAGTATGTGTTCTTTGTTTCCTTTTTCATTGCGCACGAATATCCTACCTATGCGCATCATTAGCCGCATACATCGTATAATTGTGCGCAATGTCATGTTTTCACATTTCGTATTTTAAAGTCACGATGTGCATTTTTATTTAAAATTTATTATAGAGTATTACAGCTAAACCCTTGAAGAATCTTGATGACAAACCTAGAGGTCCAATCTTTTGTCATTTCAGAAATATTACAACTTTGGCTTAAGTGCGCACCAATACCCAACTCTCCCCTACACGCGAGTGAAAAGTTTCAAGAGCATTTAATAGATTTACAACTCTTAGTTACGTACTATACTTTTTCTACGACCAACCCTAGATTTTTTACCCTAATCCTTAAAAGGCACTTTTAGGGGATACTTAGAGGTACTTATTAACATTTGTTCATAAAATTTTTAGGGGTCGAGTACGGATCGCCCGTAAAAATTTAAGTTTAAAATAGGCAACGTACATAATATGTCGGCTGTAGTGTGCACTAGAAAAGAAAATACCATAGAATAGCTAGACTCCATTTATGACAAGGGTGTAAAGGAGGGAGTGGGGATTTTTTCCTTCGTTTTTCGATATATAGTCTCGTTTTTGAGATATTTCAACTTTTGTGTCTCCCATTGAAAAATTAAATTTTAACTTTATTTTTACATTTTCTTAAATGTTGGTGTTATTACGGGGAAGTGATAAGATTACTAACGCAAAACCTTAATACAATATTTAGCGCTTGCATAATATTATAACCAATGAGTAATAACTGTAATAATGCGAAATCAAAGCCGTTGTAAACCCAATCGAACCGGGCAAAGTATCTCACGTCAGATGTAAACACGGAACGAGGGACTCAGAGGTGACGTGCACCATAATCCATTGAAAACAATAATATGTAACACCACGTTTTTTTGTACATGACAGATGCTTGAAAATAATTAAAACATCAAATAAATTAATGATTAAAGTCACGGACGTAGCTATAGCTTTTGGATGAGGGGGGGGGTCCGACACTGCCCTTTACAAAGGTAAACTAGCTTTTTCCAGTGACTTGGTAGGGGTAATGTAAATTGCGCTCCAAAGTATGTGAATTGCGCTCCAAGCAAAAAGGTTGACATAATCCAAAATGTAAATTGCGCTCCCAACCATTTAACAATGGGTCACCTACTTATACTTACTTATGTTGTTAAGAGGAGATTAAGGTTATTTAAATTTAAGAATAATTACATTAAATAGAAATATACTAATAGAAATGGAACATTTTTCGTAAATGTTACTAAATTATGCCATTAATTAGGCATGTCCTTTATTAGATATACTACAGGGCCGGCGCCAGTCCTTTTGATTAGGGTTATTTAAATTTAAAAACGATTTTATCGAAAAAATAACAATATACTAATAGAAATGGGTCCATTTTTCGTCAATGTTACCAAATTATGTCTTTAATTATACATGTTTTTTATTAGATGTAATACAGAGCCGGAGCCAGTTCTTTTGATTAGGGTTATTTAAATTTAACTACGATTTTATTAAATAGAAATATACTAATAGTAACGGGTCCATTTTAAGTTAATGTTACCAAATTAGGTCTTTAATTAGACATAGTACAGGACAGGGTTAAAACACTTTTTTGTCACCCTCTGTAACCACAAAAATTTTTTTTTTATTTAATTAATTTTCGGTTGGCATTTAAAATTTTTCATATATAAACGAACCTTTCCTTGTGTAGCAGATAATAAAAATTTATTTAAAACATCGTAGCAGTGCAAACCACGGAAATATTATTTCAAGTTATAGCGAGATCCTTCAAAATGTCTGAACTTACACCTTCGATTAGTGAACGAGGTAAACCCATTCTAATTTATAAGCAAAATAAATTTCGTATGGAGCGCTTGCTGCAAACAGGCGAACAAAAATGGCGGTGCTGCAACAAGAAATGTAAGGCGTTCATCAAAGTTTTGGGAATACACCCTGATTTGGTAATTACTTTTAGTCAAGAAGAACACACGCATGATCCATGCGAAGAACGGGTTTTACAAAGGCAGCAGTTAACGGTCAAAATGAAAAATAAAGTTATAGAACGACCATCGGAGAAACCTGAAGAAATGGTAAGAAGATGTTTGGACGAACAACCTTCTTCAACCTTATATTTGCAAAAGGACGATCTAAGATATGCCAAACGAAATGCTTACAGCGAAAGGCGTAAAAGTATTGGTACTATTCCAAAAAATATCGAAGAAGTGCACGACAAGATTACACATATGGAAATCAAAACTAGCCGAAATGAAAATTTTCTAATTACAAACGATCCTAATTCTCATCTTATAATATTTTCATGTGCTACAAATTTAAGTGCTTTGGAAAGAGCGGAAGCAATCTATATGGATGGTACATTTGACTACTGTACCAAATATTTCACGCAATTATTTACCATACATGGACTTTTTAATGGTCATTATATACCACTCGTTTTCTGCTTGTTACCGGACAAAAAGCAAATAACTTATGAAAATTGTTTTAAAGAAATATACACTCTTGGTTTTAGCTCCTTCGTCGATAGCAGTTTATGCGAAAAATTACAACTATTCCAAATTAATAGAATTGTAACCGATTTTGAAATAGCAATGAGAAATGCATGCGCAACCCAATGGCCAGCAGCATCGGTGGAAGGTTGCAGGTTTCATCTTGCTCAAGCATGGTATCGTGTTGTTCAAAGGAACGGATTGGCTTCATATTACACGGATGTACATTTTTCTGAAGTGGGAAAATGGTTGCGTTATTGTTTTGGTATTAAATTTTTAAAAGCGGAAGATGTCTTTGAAACATTTAACGATTTACTTGAAATCAAACCGATTAATGCGAATCTTGATAAGTTTTGTGATTATTTATTAACTTATTATGTGGGTAGACAAGCTGTGTTTCCTCCGAGAGTATGGGCTAAACCATCGGCGGATTTGATTTATACAACTAACGGTTGTGAATCATTCCATGCCGCATTTAAACTTAATTTTAATAGTCCTCATCCCAATATATACGAATTTTTACATGCTCTTCAACAAGAGCAAAACAAAGTTTACATTGCTTTAAACAGTACTGCGAAGCCGCCCACACAAAATAGTAATTCCAAAAACAAGCAAAAAAAGATTTGCGAACTATTATTCAAGTACAATATAACAAATAAATATCGCGGTTAGATTTTGTCAAGGCAGTCTCATTTTACGGTGCATTTTTTGTTACAGAATAAATTTTTTTTATTAATTGTTTTTTTTTTTTTGTAAAGCTTGTAAATTTTATCTATTTGTTTAATAACTTTCTACAATTTTTTTTAAATTAACTTCATTATATTAATCTTTTTAAATCTATTCAGATTTATACCGTACTTATAGTAATACCCTACCTAGATTTGCGCAATTTACATTTCAGATTACTGTCGACCTTTTTGCTCGGAGCGCAATCTACACTTTTTTTTTTCTTATACCTGCCAAATTTGCGCAGTTCACATTCACCCGACTTGGTACACGTCATAAAAAAAGTAAGAGCTGTAAAACCCAATAAAATCTATCAAATGGAAATTAAAATGGAAATTGTAATTATAGTAATTTATTAAATAATAACTTTAAAATAAAAATATTTTTCTTGAGTTATAGGTCTATATTGAATCAATCTTAATTGTCTGTCGTTTCGATATAGACCTATAACTCAACAAAAAAATTTAACTCAAATAAAAAATCAATTAATCCAACGAAGAAGTACAACTAAACAGAAAAAAATTTTTAAAAAAGTCAACAATAATTTAATAATTTAACAATAATTTAAAGTATTAAATTCAGTCTTTTACGTCTTATTGTCAAATTATTTATAATTTCTTCGGAATCCAGTTGCACCGTCAAATCACGATGAACACTCATCAGAGCAAGTCCAGTGAGTCTTTCATCTCCCATTTTATTTCTAATGTAGGTTTTCAACCTCTTTAGACTGGAGAAAGATCTTTCAGGAGTCGCAGTGGACACTGGGAGTGTGGAGTGTGGCTAAAATAATAAGAAGCTTTTTCATTGAAGGAAAAAACTGTTCATTGCACTGATCAATAGCTTCTATTGCAGTGGCAGGCTTTTGCGCTACAGTTTTCCAGTGATTGTGTCATATCTCATATTCATTCAGAAATATTGTGCCTTCGTTTTCACCAAGAAATGTTTGTGCTACCTTTTTAAGAGTTTCTTTAGTCTTGGGGTCATTACTGATCTTTTCAGGCAGAATCATTGATTGCCTTCAATGGTTTCTGCGGTTTAAAGCGAGCATCGAGTTCTGTAACCACATGGTCGATAAAAGGGTAAAATATATTTCGAAGGTAATATATTTCGGCAGTTGCTCCTGGTACATTGCTACGTTGGGTTTGCCTTCCAGTGGTTCTTGGAATAACTATATCGCTTGAACTCATCTGTTTTGCTTGCTCGAAAAGTAATGAGAATTGATTTTCAATGCGTATATTTTGTAAAGTCGTTTTTACAATTTTTGCATGATTGCAAGTGTTGGTCAAGTCGACGTTGACCTTCTGCATTGCTATATTAAGATTTACGGTATATGAAAATACTTTTCTGAGAGTAACTAGCGACACGATAAACTGACTATTCTCCATGGCGGCCTGCAGTTGGTATGCTTGAGTGGCGACATCACTACCAGCAGCTTCTTGAAGTGCTTGAAGTTGCGCGTATTACGGGAAACATTTCTGCAAATCTTTCGACAGCCACATGCTTTTCGGTTCACCGCGTCTCACAAAGAGAGATAAGCGTTGAATGAGTTGCGTTAATTTGATTCGCAATCTTTTTCAAAAAGCTGTCCCGAAGTGGAGATTGCCGAAAAAAGTTTATTACATTTTTTATGGTGCCGATCCAGTTCCGGATCATCGGTATCTCACAAGAATGCGCTAGAACTAAATTAATTGCGCTCTCGGGTACTGCTCTGTGATTATTGTTCTCACGCCTCGTAGCCGACCGCTCATCACTGCAGCGCCATCATAGCCTTGCCCAATAAATTTATCCATATCCAAGTTGTAGGATAAGAAATGCGCTAAAATTGTCGTTGCCAATGCTTGAGCTAAAACATCTTCTACGTAGATAAATTCAAGAAAATCTTCTCGGATAACCGATTTTCCAGATGAACAGTCTACGTAGCGCAAACATAAGGCTAGTTGTTCTCGCCGCGATATATCCTGTGTTTCATCAGCCAGTACAGTGAAAAAACCTGCCTCTTTAACTCTTTTAAGCAGTTGCGCTTGAATAGCATTACCGCATAATTCAATCACTTCGTTCTGAACTTGTGGTGACAGCGCCTACTTTTAATTAAGTTGGGCCCTAGGCTCTAGCAATTTTTCGGGCCCCTTATTTTCGAGTGTAACTAATAGCATCGAAAACCCAATTTTTGTTTTTTATCAGTATTTGATAGAAAATAAAAACCAAATAAATTTAATAGAATATGTAATTAAATACAAGAATATTGCCTTAATCTTTTGCAAGAATATTGATAAAATCATTGCAAATGGATGATGAAAGATAGTTAACATATCCACTTCCCGGATTACCATATATTTCAAGATTTCCAGCTAAAAACGAGTCAAACTCACTAAGAAATTCCAACGAGCTTAAAAAATTTCCATTTCCCTTGGTAAAAAGTATACCATCGTGGAACCATAAAATGCTAAACCATCATTTATTGTTAAAAATTTAATGGCAGCGACCACCCTTAACAGAACATTTTTCCAGTAGTCTTTTTCTTTTGGGTAATTTTTCTCTACTTCAGTATCTATTCTTCCTTCGATGCAGCTTCTACTAACTATTGTACTGATAAAAGCTGCTACGTGTTCATGAGATCGTTCGTGGCTTTTTAACGTCAGATTTACATTTTTCCAATCACTATAGCCATGGGAACTAGGAGTTGTACTCTTTTTCGAAAAAAGTTTGCACACGTAACAGTAAATAGAGCCAGAGTTGCGACTATACACTAGCCATTCACGGAGAACTTTTTCACCGTTTACTTTAACTTTGTAAAATGCTGAACTTTGTAACTTTCTTGTTATTTTACCGTCAAGCTGTTTTGAAAATCCACTTATTTTGTCCAAGTTTTGCTCTGGTCTGTTTTTAATAATATGCTCTTAAAAATCTAAACTTATTATATTCTTCAGCCAATCTGCTAGGTCTTGAGTCTCTTTATGAAACATCAGTTCACCTTCCTGAGAAATTAAGTCCTCATTTACTTCAGCAGCAAATTCAGTATTTGATTCTTCTTCGTAATTTGTTGCTTCTTCGTCTTCGATGAAGCTTATGTTACTGGTTGAAGAAGCAACAGGAGAAGGATTAACTTCCTCAACTTGATTAGAAATAGATGTTGCATTTTTCTGTTGGTCCTTGTTCCGCTGGAGCTGCCGTTTGTAGATACATTAACATTGCATTTTTCTGCTTTTCTGTTTCATTTTCTCTTCTTTCATTTTTCATTTCCACTTTGATAATTGATAACTCATCTTTATTTTTTATAATTTTATTCTTGATAGGCTGTTTGTGTTATGTTCATGGAACTAAGAACAAGTGTGATGCTTTTAAAATATTTGATTTTTAGCAAAAACGTTTGCAATTCTCGCGTTGTTATTTGTTTAATAAAAATTATAGCTTTGTTTTAGTAGGTAGGTATAGGGTTCGAAAGATGCATGATGCATATAAAAATTATTTCAATTGTATTTATTATATGAGAAATTTAAGTGGGTATTTTTATTTTGTTTGTGAATTTTTAAGATTTTATGTTCTCTCTTTTCGGGCCCCTTTGGCTATTGAGCCCTAGGCACATGCCTAATGCGCCTAATGGTAAAATAGGCCCTGTGTGGTGAGGTATACATGGCTCTACTGTGGATTGTTTGTGTGAGTAAGTGACTCTTAAGTGCTTCATCGCCAGATCGAGCACGAAAACGGAGAAGTGCTCGAAAATTTCCATCATTATGAGAGGGTTCGTTAATACCGATTTCTCCAGAATCACAGCGTCCTCTTAGAGCCATTTCCTGTTTTCCGCACAAAAGAATTGTTTCTACAATAGCCTTCAATCTTTTTCTGTTTTCTTCAGCAATTTTAATATTTTCCACATTGATGGACTCCGTAACATCAAGCACTTTGCCTTCTGCAATCTTTACAAAATTTGCTGCCTGCTCAACAGCGAATTTATGATATTTCGTGCCTGCGTGGTAATTGAAGGTCTCTAAAGCTTTCTTCCAGTTAGTAGTAAATGGCTTACTAACAAAGGCTAAAAGTTCTTGATTACCACGACCTCCTTCGTTTTTGCCAAGTATATAGAACACATACTTTGCAAAATGCTCCTTGCATGGCGTTTGAATACACAAGCCATGTGTGCCTGGTAGTCCAATGACGTTGAAAAGAGAGGTTTTTCTTGCTAGTGACTGGAAACTTGAAAGAATCCGGTTGAGTCCAATGCTCTTTTAATGCTCTCAGCTTTTCTTCATCATTGTTTGGAGGATTACAGACATATTTACCAATATCATAAACCATGGACGCAGACAAATCCAACTTAGCTATAAAAGAAAGAAAATAATTACCATTAAACAATCAGTACAAAAAGTAAAAGTTTTAGTTTTGTGCTAGTTGTTAAATTTGGATTTTTCTTTCAGTGGGATGCACAAAATCCAATTAACGTATTTAAAAAAGCAAACGATCTATTGTGATTTTTCAAGATATTCCAAAAATTACTCTTTATACAACTAGCACAGCTCTTAAACTACAGATCAGATGAAAAGTTAATGAAGAAATAAAAATAGTTTTTTTGGAAATTTACGGTTGAAATAACTTTTTTCACAGTGGCAAATAAAAGACTTACCTTTCTTAGCTTGATGGTCGTATTTTGTGGATGGGCCCGCTCCGTCTATTTCTTCATGATGAGATTCCGCATCACAAGGAGCCATGCCATTGTCTTGTGATACAAGTTCATGAGGCGTCGGTTTCTCTTTTTTCGAAACAAAACCCAATCGAGATTGCCGAGTTGTCCGTTTCATAGTTTTTGTTTTAAACGCGATACTTTTATTCTGTTTAATAATTACGCACATAAACACACGCGGGAACGGCTTAAATTTGCTTAAGTCGCTTCACACACGACTATACGCAAAGCAAAAAGACAAATTGCCGGATGACTTTTTAACACAATACTTCAAATTACAAAATATTGCAATAACTCAATTTTGTTATGATGTTTAAATATGCAGTTGCAGAAATAGACTGAAGTCGACATTTTAGACTGTTTAATTATTTTACAAAATTAGGGTAGGTATTTATTGATGGAAACATGTGCTACTATAATAATTTGTAAAATTATATTTATACCTATAGAAATATTTAGAATTATCTGTCAAATAGTCGTATTTATAATATACCAAGAGCTGGGCATATTTCCGATAATTTGTTCAAGCTGTCAAACAAGTGTTTGTTGCGCGAAAACTGCCCAAGCGCTTGCGCGCGGGCAGTTATCTAAGGGCAACAAACACGCGTGTAGGCAGCGCGAACAAATTGTCTCAGAAATATGACCAGCTCGAGGTATATTAGAAAAGACTATCGCTTGAACGAGTATTTAAAAAAAAATTTTGTAAATTTTTTTGCGCACGATTGATCTGAAATTTTGCATGTGCTTTCGTACCGATAATTCACACGGGGGTGAGTACGAGGCGAGGGGGAACAATTTTTTTGCTCAGTTTTTCGATATCTAGCGCCGTTCTTGAGTTATTGCTAATTCAAAAATTTTCAATCAAAATGCGAACAATTTTTTTTGTAAATGTTAGGTTGCAATGAGAGAAACAAATGAATTAATTCAAATGTCATTAATTAATTTGTCGCAGCCATTTTTTTGCAATTTAAGCCTTGTGCGTTGAAAAATAATATAGTAGTATTATTGTTATACGTAAGTAATTTAAAATGAATTCACGTTTTGGTTACAAATCGCTCCAAGAAATAAACGAGGAAATTATTAAAAGTATTCCGATTAATACTGTGCGATCCAAAAACTCGGTTTGGACACAATTTCAAAAATTTTGTGGTGAAAGGAGCTAGGATGTTAGCACCAGAGCTGGGAAGTAACTGAGCAGAAAAGTTACTTTCGGTAACTTAGTTACTTCTAAGGAACTTAGTTACTGTAACTTAGTTACTTTAATATTGCAAGTAACTGTAACTGATTTATAGTTATTTTTTAATGTAACTGTAACTAAGTTATTTTTATAAGTAACTTAGTTGCTTTTCTGGAACTAAGTTACTTTCTATTAATTAAGTTATTTTAAAAATAACTAAGTTACTTTTACAGTAACTAAGTTCCTTTTACAGTAGAGTACTTAGTTGCTTTTTAAATTGACATTAAAGGTCTGTTCGTTTGCTTGCACTATGGAGGGTAGAGGTAAGGAGGACAATCTCATATGGCTGTTTTATTCTAAAAGTGGCCACTGAAAAGCACTAAATAAGGTTTCAGAAAACGGCCAGAATGGCGCTGGCGTACCGAGAGGGTATGGTTTGAACTATGGAAGGTAGATGACTCTATATTGCATTAGCTGAGAATTAACCTTGAATAATAAATATAAACTCCTCGCTTGACATAAAAAGTTTCATTTATCAAGATTGTATAAAAAGCAATAAATTAAAATACTACAAAATTGTTTATAAAAGTTTAATAAAATATAAATTGAACATTTTTATTAATCTTTCAAACCCTGGCCTGGAAAAAAGACAATGACGGCGATATGTTCCATAGTTCAAAAACCATACCCTCTTGGTACACCAGCGCCATTCTGGACACTTTCTGAAACGTTAATTACTACTATTTGAAGGACACTTTTTGTACACAGAGATTGTCCTCCTTACCTCTACCCTCCATAGCTTGCACTAACTTGAACCAAGCATGCAAAGAATCAATCAACGTACGCTTTTATTGCCTGTGCGTTCGTTGATTGGTTCTTTGCTTGCTCGCTTCAAGTTAGTGCAAGCAACGAACAGATCTTAAGATTTCCAAGGTTTAATTATTTTTAAAAGGAAGAGAAGGGGCGACGTTCATCAATTCGCCTAGGAGGCATGCGTTGTCAGACAAGAATTTTAAAAACTTAGTTTTGTTGAAAGCCAATAAATTGTAATATTTTTTACACTATACTGTTACCGTATTTAATCAAAAATAATTAATTGTATTATTTGTAATTGTACTATTAAAAATTGTAAAAGAGTTTGGGTAATGTAATGAAAAAGAACTACATAAGTAACTTGTTTCAAGTAACTAAGTTACTTAAACTAACTGTAACTAAGTTACTTACTTCAAAAGTAACTGTCTTATTAAAGTAACTAAAGGTATATTAATCAAGTAACTTTTCAAAAGTAACTTTCCCAGCTCTGGTTAGCACCAAGGCTTTATCTGTGGAAAAGCTGGGAGAGATTTTATTGGACTGCAGATACAATATGCGTAAAGCAGATGGATGACATTAGGAGTTGGTGGTTAAATTAATATGGAATTCTGTTGCAAAGCAAATTCAGGAATTATACTATAATACGTTTAATATAACTATTGAACCATTTACGGACATAGCATTCAAAGCTGCCAGAGCAGCTTGCGATTCACTACAAAGAAAGTTGCAGTTAGAACCGAAATTTAGAAAAACAAACTAATTGTTCAAATGTGCAATTTATATTATAAATTAGTTAATGTTCTGGTTTTGTTTCAGTAATTTATTTGTTTGAAAATAAATACATCTCAATAAATTTCAAATAATAATTATTATTAAAGATAATATTTAAATGTATTTTTTATGTATATGTAATATTTTAATGTATTTAAAATGTCACTTGTCATTTTTGTAATCTAGATTATAAAAGTATTAAACCTGCACTTGTTTCGGGGGAGATTTCGCGATAGTCTCCCTAAGGCGATTATCGTTTTTCAAATTTTCGCTAAATTCGAAGCTCATTGGTCGTTATTGTGTCAATCCAATATGTCAATTGGTTGATGTTGGTCACATGACACGTGAGTGCGATAGTCAACATAACTTACTATTGGAGCCAACATAATTTTAGTACATTACAATATTCCCTAGCCGTGCGATCAAACACTTTACGCACGGCCATGCGTAAAGAGATGTTTACATAGGATCGGGTTCGTACAATATTGTTCATTTACGGTAGTGGTCGTAGAAAAAATAGTTTTTTACATTATTATAAAACTTAAAATAAAACAATTCTTTAATAAGTAAAAATACTAAACAAAATTATAGGAAAAACAAATAAACTCTTTACATATAGAAAATTTAAAAAACAAACATAATATAGTAGTATTCATTAACATTCAATATGTAACAGCTTTTACCGCATAGTACTATTATCAAAAAATTGATCCATATCTATTAGAGACATAGCAATTTCTGTTGTATCTGAACAGCTATCATCAAATAAATCACACAAATTTGTCGGTTCAATTAACGAATTAGTAGAATTTTTATACATTTTTGAACTATTTACAATTACTTCTGATTTTTCAATTTTTTTATCACATTCATTCATTAGGTGTGTTAAATCCTACAATATAAAAAACAATAATCCAAAATATATATTCGCAAATTTTATATTTACCTTTGGTAGTTGATTACAATGTTCCAATAAATGTCCTTGTAGTAAACTGTGTCGAGGATACCTCGTTATTAAAGTAGACTGATTTGCTATGGCTTGTTCAAAACAGTATTTGCTAGCACAAAAGATCAAATTCATTATTGCTATGCTGTGGCCTTTGCTCAGATTATCGATTAAAGAGCATTTATTGGGACCAGCAATTACTTTAATAAGCAGTAAGCTAACGAAAATAAAACAAATAAAACAATTGCGTTAGTATAATAAGTACTTACTTTCCAAGAAAATCAGTTAGCCAAATATTTTGAGAGTTATCACTTTTATGTAGCTGTACAATGGTACCAATGGTATCAAATTCATTCAGCATTGGTTTCTTCGTTTGACAAAGAGAAGCAATTGGAATTATACTTCTTCTCATTTTATTTAATTTTACCAAAGTACTTTCTAATTTAAAATGAGTTTTATTATTGGCCACTATTTCACCATTATGTCTAGAATAGAAAACAATAAAAAAAAAGAGAGATGTTGAAACGCAGTAAGCTTACTTAGGCATAGCGTTATAGATAGAAAAGCTAGATCCTTCAGTTATTGATTGCAAGTGTTCTTCAGTTGGTTTGTAAATGTTGAAAGTGTAGCTAATCTCCGATTGTTCATCATTTCCACTTAGTTCGGTAACACATAATTTTAAAACAGGTGTAACATTCCTAGCCTGACATTTTAATTTCTTTAGTTCCATTTCCATTATATTGGATAACTCTTGTTGTTGTTGGTAATGAAAATTCATTTCATAATCCATAACTTTGGCTAATTGGTCTGATGACAATATGTTCTACAATTAAAATTTTGAGAAACCGTAAAAAATTATTATCAGTGCAAGTTATTTTTACCTTAAAACCTTCTGGATCGTTAGTGCTTTTCAGCATTTCAAATAAAACATCAGGAGAGTCTGTTCTTGCAAGAGATTGCTTATCAAGCGTTATTTTACATTTAGGTACATTAGTTAACGTTCTTGTTTCATAATCTCTTTGCACTTTATGTTGAATAGCTTCAATTGCTTTTGCCCTTTCAGTTTCCCATTCTTGTGCTTTCTTTTCTTCTGCTCCTTTATTTCTCAAAACTGAAAGTATAACCTGAAATATCCGTTACTGTATTAACATATACAATACCTGTACGACCATTGGCTTCTTTCTCCATGTATCTTATTGGATATACACGAGCAATAAAAACTTTAATGCATCCAATACAACCTCCATCTGGTAAAACCGTGCAAAGACTTACGGGAAATGGTTGCAAAACTCTCTGATAACCCAATTTGGAATTCCATCTTGCACGTCTAGTGCAATTATAAAAAATTTTAAGCCTCACATTTTCGGATACCTTAAAATTTAAATAAGTTATCTTTAAGCTGGTATTTCGTTATTTTCTAAAATTACAAACCTCTAATGGATGACAACCGTCATCACAATTTAAAAGTTCAGCACATTGTGTGATGAGTTTTGTGCCCACTACAATTTTATCTCTTTTTACTTGTTTACAAAGTGGTCTATCAATTATAGTACGAATACTGTACCAACCGTCTGTAAGTTCCAGTTCAAAACAATCAGGAGACACTTCAATTACATCAGCAACACATAAAACCATTTTCTTTTGCGGTACATCATCCTTTTCTAAAATCTTTCTTAAAGCTGGTCGTTCAGCATTATCAATTTCTCTGTCATATCTATCAAAAATAAAGTAAGTACCTACAGCATAGTCAATGAGTAAAATAATCATAATACCTGTACTTTAATTGTTGAATTAAATTTTCAACAGAGAGAAAATTGGCAAATTTTCCTGGAAAATTTCTTTCTAAACTGGCCAATTTCCAAACTATCCATTTAAAATGATTGGAAATCCAACCTCTTGGTAAAAGCTTCCGGTCAATACCTGGCATTATTTCAAATGCAGTTAATATTTCTGTCAATCCAATTAAATTTTTAGAATTCGAAACAATAATTGCACCATCTTCGGTATGAATAACACTTTTGCTTTGATCGTTCCTGATTAATAAGAACATTTTATGAGAGCCGACTTGGTTTTTAAAATTACCTGTCACAACTAATATGCACGTCATTAGCATTCTTAGGTGATATAGCTAGCATAACACGTGATACACCATTTTCTAATGCTTCCCTAGTAGTGATAGTTCCAGGTTTGACATTTTCTACATATTGATCCCAGGAGATTCTTTGTTGTGAAAACTTCTTTTTGGTTAAAACTCCATGTCTTAGACTAAAAATTAAACGTGACTGAAAAATACAAAATTTGGAATCAAAAATATTACCTTATATTATTGCAATCTTTGCTGCTTGTTAAAATTTCTCTTTGTGACTCGAGAACCTGCTTTTTGTACAGCAAGTTTTGTAACTGTATTTCTAAAGACTGATACTCCTTATTAACATTTTCTAAAGAGTTTAATGTGTTACATTTCTTTAAAACAACAGCCCCATCTTGATCATGTAACAAATCAATCTTGGTTTCTACTTCTACATCTTTTTTCACAATTTTATGAGCACTGATATTTCTTATAGGAGTAATATTGACATTGTTTAAACAATTATTTTCGTTGTTAAACGTATCTAAGTTCGGTCTAGTATTTACATCACATCTCTTCACTGGGGTTGAACTGTAAATATTTGATTGGTTACAATTTGTAGAAATGGGTTTGTCATCTTCCAATTCCTCAAAAATTAAGGAAGCCCTTTGTAACTTTTCTTTAGGAATCAATATTTGTTTATTTATAGAAACTCCTAATCGTTTTTTATTGCTTCTAGTTATTGCGCTTGCTTTTACGTTGCTTTTAGGAGTATGCAAATTATTAACACTCGATTCAAAATCATTTAATTTTGAAAAACTGTTTTTGCCATTAGATTCATGACATAAATTTTCGTTGGGAAAAACCTGTTAAATAAAATATCAAGTTATATAATTGGGGTCCATTTGATTCAATTTATAAATACATGATAAAATTTAAAAATTGTGAGTTACACGAATTATTCATGTGAAAAAATAAGAAATATTTGGAGAATGATTTTGTTCTGCTCTAAGTTAAACATCTCATCATCACTCAAAGCAAATAAAGAAAATTTTTAATCAATGCATATTTTATCAATTTTAGTGCATATTTTAAAGAAATTTTATGCATATTATGCGCATATTTTCAAGTATTTTCGTGCATATAAATCACAGCTCTATATATAAATAATAGTTTCAGTTTTTCTTACCTTAATAGGAGATTGAAATGGAATCCACTTTTTCTTTGCTACAATATTTTCATTAACTTGTACAGCGTTTCTTCTACGAACTGATGGAAGTTCATTTTTATGCGGTAAACTATTTACACCCCCATAAGACAATTTGGAATCTTGATTGGCAGAACTAGAATCGTTTTGTGATTTATTTTGAATTTTACTTAAATCATCTTCATTTAATACATTGTTAGCCTTTATTAATGCTTTCAAGTTGATAGAAATACTTCCACTTGGGTAATTAGCATTTCCTGATAATAAATTATTTTTAAATTCTTCTTCTCTTTCTTTAGGTAAAATTTCTTCTTTTTTGTCGGTTTTCATTGGTGGTTTATTTTTGATCTGATCTTCAAGAATATGGGGAAAATTTTCTTTTTGAGAGGCACAACTAGCTTCATTAGATATTTTAACATTTTGTTCATTTGCTGAAGCAAAATTTCCTACACTAAATCCTTGACGAGATCTGATTTCTAGTGTCTCATTACTTTTAATTTGTTTTTCGCTTAGAACAGGCAAATTTTCTTCTTTTAAAACGTTACTGGCTCTATGCCAAGCTTTGTTAGATATTTCAATCTTTTTGCCACTTGCTGAAGAAAATCCCAAAGAACGATTAGTCCCTACTTTTTCATTCCTACATATTGTAGTTTCTACCCATTTTTCTACAACATCAGAAAGTTGTTCATTGTTCCAAGATTTACTTAAAGCTGCATCATTTTCACTTAAAGGTTTACTAGAACTGTCTTTCTTTACACGTCTATTTGAATTATTTTTGTTAAAATTGGGTAAACTTTCCTCCTGTAGAATGTTGCTTGCTTTACTTAAAGCCTTTTTAGATATTTGAATACCTTTTCCACTTGCAGTTTGAAATCCCATTGGTTTGCTTTCTACAGTCGAGCCGAAAGATGCAGAATTCAAACTGTTAACTTGTAAATGTTTATTATTTAAATTACATTCATTAGGAATCTTAGTGTTGTTAGATACTTCATTATCTTTAACATGCGAGATTGGAAATTCTTTTTTATTTATTAATTTACTTTTATCAAAATCAAGTAAATTTGCTTCTTGTAAGATATTGTTTGCTGTACCCCAAGCTTTATTTGATATTTGAATGCCCTTTCCACTTGCAGTTTGAAATCCTACTAATTCGATAGATATGGCATTAGTTGATGCAGTTGAACAAAATTCATTTTTAAGAGAAACCAAAACTCCAGAGAGATCATCTTGGTGAAAATTTTCAGGTGGTGGTCGGTTATGTTCTTTCACTATATTACTTGCCATATTTAAATAAATTTTAGGATCTGCAGATTTCAAACCAACATTCGTTTTCATTTTCAATTCATTGATGTTATTTATGCTTTCTAGAGAAACAGGATGTTGATTATATTCAGTATCAAGTTTAAATCGTTTACATGAGTTAGTGGTAAAAGATGATAAACTACGTTTATTAGTTGTACTTGGAAACTTTGTTTTGTCCAAAATTAGTGATATTTCTTCTTCTATATGTTGGATTAAGATTTTATATGAATTTTCAAGTTGATATTCAGTTAAGTTTTTATGAAAGCCTTTAAAATCATGTTCGCATGTAATTAAAGGTGTATCAATTTTTTTATTTAAGTCAACATTTTTACTTTCTTTATCGTCAACAATAAAAGTGTCAAATTCAGCTTTTGTCCAAGAATCAAAATCTACCGATATTGCAATATCGCCTGCCAAGTTGAACTGTGTATCAGTAATACTAGTTTGCAACATAGTTTTGTTTCCTACATCTTTAATTTGAGAATTTTTATTAATTTGCGATACAGAATTAATAGAGATTTTAGAATCTAGAATTGATTTATTTATATTTTCACTCAATTCCTCTGGTTTCAATATGTCTTCAAACAAAGTCGAGTGCTTTCTAATGCTATCACTAGACACGATCACTTCCTTGCCAGATCCAGTTCGAAAACCTTTAAAAATAGGTTCATTACCTTGTTCACTATTTTTAATTTGTTCAAATTGAAAACTAGAAGTTTTATCTTGAGCGTTATATGTACTACCACAATTATTGGATTTCACTATTGGTTTTTTTACAATCAAAGAAGTGGGTTTCTTAAACAAATCAGGACTTAATGTATTCAATACTTCCGTTTTCGCACAGTTCTTATTTAAACTTTTTGGATCAATGTAAAAGTGACTGGCAAACTTTCTTCGAGCTTCCTCGATTTCTTTAATTTTCTTTATTTTTTCACCTACGGGCAAGTTGTCTAATAATTTAGGATTACTAAGTATATTACTTAAAGACTCTTGGTTAGTTTTTGATTCAAAAGGTGGTGTTTGTTCTAACGAAAACCTATCGATTAGATTTACTTTAGTTTTTAGTCGGTTTCGCTTTCTGCTATAAATCGATTTTTGACTTAAACCACTACTATTTAGTACCGGGGACAACGGTCGATCATCCGTCGTTTCTGTACAAGAATCCGATGATACGTTTTGTAATGAAGTTGTAGTGGTTTCCATATCTAAAATTACTTAAATACAGTATGTAAAATAAAAATTAATGTAATGAAATGATTATAAAATAAAGTGGAACTACTTTATAGTTGTATAAATGCATACTTACTTAAAGTTATTGTAAAATTTCTCAAGTATTGAAACTAGTTTTAAATTGTCACTTTGTGAGGTTATGATTGTAGTTGTAGAACAAAAACAATCAACAAGTTTCAAAACAACACAAAAATAAAGTAGAAACTACACTACACATTAAAACTAACGATAAAAGCAGAAAAAATAACATTGTTCCTTGTTATGTCTTCGAATGTAAGGTTTAAGAAAAATAAGAACATTTTTAATAAAAAACAGAAAAAAACGAAATAATAATTTAAAAAAAAATTACAAAAATTCTTTTTGTTTTTTCTTTTGGGAATTATAAAATGTCCGGATATTTTGTAGAAATCATAAATTTAATCCGATAATTCTACTCGTGTATAAAACAATGCATAAGAAACGTCAAACTTGACAGTTTGCTAGCGGATAAAAATTGTACTTAGGAAGGAACAGAAATGCAAGTGGATATTTTTTGCGGATATTTTTTTGTTTACCTTTTTTGAAATGACAACCAAAGTGAATTTACAAGTTTAAATAGTTTTATGCGTATTTATGGACCATACGAGTTTATTTAATGTAATATTTTAAATTTAAATTTAAATTTCATCGTTTATTCGCAGAATTATCTAATTAAATACCACGCTAGCTTTGATTTCTATCCTGATAATTTTTAATTTCTGAACACTCTTACGTGCTTTTAAAATTTGGCTCGAGAAAACTGTTGGTCGGACAAAATCACTCAAGCAATCTCGCTGACGCTCGATCGCTCTCGTGATTTTAGTCGACCCAGTTTTCTCTCGCTAAATTGCTAATCACGTATTCGTTGAAATTAAAAATTATCCGGATAAATCAAAGCTCTTGTGGTATTGCTTGCGAATATATTGTTTACATAGTTCAAGCATTAAGAATTGTATTCAAAATCAATTGAATCGCTAAGTGCAGAGAGGAAAGTACTGACAAATTTATCGAAATTGAGTTATACATCATATCATAATATCATATATTTTCGACATAGCCCGATCGTTTGTTGCAGGAATAAAAGTTCTAATATTTAGCGTTAGTAATGTCCAGTTTCTTCACTAAAATGATCCTATAGATATCCGATAGATAGGAAATAAGTATAGAAAAATATGACAGAACTACAATAAAACAACAATGCGTTCTGTCATGTTTATCTATACTTATTTCCTATCTATCGGATTATCTATAGGATCATTTTAGTGAAGAAACTGGGCATAAGTCAATTAGTTAGTAAGTTAAATTAAAATTGTGAAGCTGAATGGTTATAGTAGTTAAAAATTTATACAGTTTAAATCGGTTATCTCTAAATGTAAGTTTTGTAGTACTTCCCTTTCTGTTCTTAGCGGTTTTTAAAAATCGCTGTGTAATATTGATTACTCAATGATTTTGCATCAATTTATACATCTATTTTAAGTAAAATTTTGTATGACACTTATGAAAAAAGTTTAAAAAGGTTCTAAAAAATAGAATTTTATCTTAAAATTTGAATAGTTAGAAGTGATATCACTTCTAATCACTTCGGATATCCGCATAGGAAAATTCGCAATCCGCTGTTATCAGAATTTTTTTTTACTTAACCTACTCAATTTTTCTTCAGTTTGAAAAATTCTGAATCTAACAACCCTTTTTTTTAGGTTTAACTATTTTTTCTATTTTTAAATTTAAAAAAAAATAAGTCAATCAAGTCTTTAAAAATACTATTTTTCAATAATCGAATAAACTGGTCTAACCAACGTCTAACTTTATACCAAGTTTATCCGGGTATTGTAAAACCGTAAAAAATTATTTAAAAAATAATTATAAGTTTTATGCAAATTATATAAAATATAACCTTATAAAAATATAATAAAAATATAATATAAATAAATAAATATATAAAAATATATAAAATAATATAAAAAAATTGTTCTTTGGTGCTGTTAAAATGGGAAATCATTGCATATTCTTATTTTGTATGACGTATTACTACGTCAGCAATTTAAATTAAGAATAAATAATGCCCACTTTGTTTACATCAGAGGAAGTTAGTTTATTTAGTAAAAATTACAATACATAATATACCAACAAAAAATAAATACCGACAGGGTGACCTGAAAATTGTCAGGTTTTGATTCAAAAATAATACAGAGTGGTTGGGTCGGTTTTCTTGGTTAATTTCGGGAGATTTAGGCATTTTCAAAGTAACTATTGTTTTATGTTTGTGTAGTTTGGATCTGGATTTAGGGGTGCGGTTTGAGTTATTGCTTCTATTGTTTTGTATTAGTTATTGTTTTTATTGTAATGTGACATTCCGTTTTCAAAGTTTGGGTGGCCTGTTTTCTGTTTTTGGGTTATTGTTCGGTGTCGTTGGATTTTCGGCTAGAAAGGCGTAAAGCAGTTCAGGGAGGGTCGATTCATATAGGGTCTTGAAATCTTGCGGCTAGTTATTTGAATGGTAAAGTCTTAACCTTTTCGGCCCTGCCGGTGGCATTTGCCACCATAACATTTACAGGGCTCTGCTTACTGTGCCTCTCTATATCTTTGCTTTAAATCACTAGACGTGTTTCCAATAAAGTATTTTAAAGAAAGATGAATGTCGATCAACTCAAACATATAATTGGTAAGTACGAATAATTACTGCGTGAAATCAAATATTGATTTTCTTTTTACTGGTATGTGAACTGTAAATTATTATAAGCGAATTATTTATTATAATAAGCGAAGCGTAAGATGTTAGGGGATTTTGCCCAAAAAATGCTCGCCATAGCTCTTTGAAGTGTGTGTACGCAATTGCCATCACTGGGTGTTTACGCAAGATCCTATGAAGCAAACCAGTTCAAATTTGGTTTCTGATTTCTTGATAAGCTTCCGATCAATAATAATTAACAAAATAAATTTTATTTTCAAATTTAAAAATCCAGCGCTGAAAGGGTTAATTCGGTTTGTTCATTTCTGTGTAATTCGCATACCGTGATAAGATGTATGGTTTCATCCAATATATCGCATCGTGGGCAGTGGCCATTTTTGGATTTTCCTAATCTTTTCAAATGTATGCCCATTTCCCCATGACTAGTGAGGAATTGGCTTATCTGAAAAGTCGTATTTTGGTTTAAGTGGTCTTCAATGTTGGGAATGAACTGGAAAGTGATCCTACCATTTTCCGTTTCTTCCCAACGTTTCTGCAAGGTGGTCATAATTTGGGTTGTCATATTCTTTTTTATTTCCGTTTTGAATTTAAAATTCGTTGGTCAAGGAATACAGAACTGGTTCCTTTTTTGATTTTCTTCCATGAGTGGAATTTTCTAATTTCCAAATCAATTGGGAATATTCTAGCAATTTCCCCGGCTGCAAGGGCGGAGACTGTATGTTCGGCCTATCATCCTACAGCTGATGCCGTAGGTTGATAGCAGCCTGGCTCGAATGTGTTCGTTGTTGATCTTGTGTATCCAGATTTCGTGACCGTACGCTATGATCGGTACTACCGCGCCGTTGTAGATGGTCCTCATGTTTTTATTTGTGTCTAAGTCCCAGCTACTCTTTGCCATCCTTTTCAGGTTGACTATAAGTCTCTGGGCCTTGTTATACGCATAGTTGATGTGAGTTTTGTGAGTTCCAACGCATTGTGAGTTGGTCATCGATTATTATGCCTAGGTACTTAAATTCTTTCACCACTTGGATGTTTTTTCCATTAAGTTTTATTTGTAGGTTATTATTGTGGACACGAACAGGGTAGTGGCACATTATCTTGGTTTTAGTTTCGGACAGGGAGAGCTTCATTTTCTTACACCATTTTTGTAGGTTGTCAACATTTTTTTTGCATTCTGGCCCCGAGTTTGTTTCTGGAGGAAGCCGTCACTGTCGCCCTAATATCATCTGCGTAGGCATCAACTAGGGTTCTTTTTCTTCCTCATGTAGGTCACTGTGTTGGAGATAATGGTCGAGAAGCGCATTCCATAGGCTTGGCCCAAAGACGGATCCCTGGGGACAACCCTTGGAACAGCGTTTCTCGACTTGAATAGGTCCGGCGTTAAGGGTTACCACGCGATTACTGAGGTAGCTCTTAATTTAAAGTTTCAATCTGTGTGGGATCCCTTTTTTGCCAAAGCATGAAAAAGGCGCCAGAAATGTCATAGAAAATGACGACGACAAAATAGTGCTTGGGCTTAGTACGGGTGTTGTGTTCATGATTTACATCTCTGAGGTAGCTTTGCAGGGCCGTGACGGTGGACCTGCTTTCGGTAAAACTGTACTGCCTCAGAGAGTGGAAGGGGGTCCTGGCTTGTAAAATACGGGTCTTGATTAGTCTTTCGAAGATTTTCCCGAAGACAGAGAGAAGTGTGATTGGTCTAAAATTTTTAAGGTTGCCCATATCCCCATCCGTGGCTTTCGGGAGTACTCTAAGTACCCATTTTTGCCATTTCTGGGGAATAAATGTGCAATCCTTAAACAAGCGTTGTAAATGCCTAGAATGGTTTGGTGTAAAAATGTGTAGATCTTCTTAAAGAAGGAATCTTGGAGGTTGTCAAATCCAGGGGCCTTTTGACAACCTCGTTCAGTTCCTCTATTAAAATTTCTGGGATGAGTTGGTATCGTATGAGGTAGTATCGTACGATACGATACGGTATCGTGTCCGGGTTTCGTATTTTCTTGACCGTAGTTCCTGAAAAGTTAGTGTTATGTATAAAAGTTATGGTGCGTTGGTATGTAAAATCAATTTGGGATTTAACCTCCCAATTGGAGGTGTTCGGAATGAAATCAGTTGTGCCTATGGTAATGTCTATATTGATCCAATAAAAGAAAACCGCTAATATTATAATATTTCTTTGTGAAAATTAAATATATATTATGTTTTTAATGCAGTAAAATTTTTTTGAAAAGATTGGGGAAGGTCGCACAAAAAGTGGTAGTCTTTTTAGCTTGGGACCCGCTTGATTTGCACCCACCACATCTCGGTAGTCACGTCCCTGACTTTAATACTTAGTAGTGCAGACTCAATGAAACCCAGTGCTAAAGGGGTACAGTTTTAAGAGAGAATCCAGCTCTAGAAAATCACCGTCCTAGGCGAGCAAAGTCCTAAGAGGACATAGAGATAGACGTGTGGACAGCATGGCAGTTATGCAGTATTATGTAATACTATGTTTTCTAGTTTTTTTATTTCTTTTTTTTAGTTTTCCTAGTTTTTCAAATTCTATGTCCCGTTATAGATCGGTGTACCAGAGATTTAGATGGCAGAGATAGATGCATAGACAAGGGCGTATATTATATTGTATAGACTCTTTCGGGGGGGGGGGGGGGGAGCAAAATTAAAATATTTATTTCATTATAAAAAAAATATACAAAAAGAAAAATAACTAATTATATATATGTAGATCGGTTTTTATGACGTTCAAAGTCTTCCGATAACCCCCCAGAACTGAGCGGTAAGTATCCTAACTTCCAGCCTACGATCGCTCTCCAATTATTATTATTTAATTATTAACTAATTAACCAACTAATTATTATTTTTATTAATTTTTATCTTTTTTTAGTAATCACAAGCATTTAGAGAAATGAAAAATTAATGTTCGACAACTTTCATAATTAAGAAAAAGTCGCATACACGTGTTTCTGGCTTATTGGCGGTCATCGGTACCGCGTACTTGTCAATAACTAACTAGTTGCTACTAATTATGATTATAACACTCATTTATGTAAAATTGCATTTACGACTTTGTCTTCATGTTAATAGAACGCAGGTTGCGTTATCGCATTAGCAATCAACGAAAAATGATTAACAAATACAGCAACAATCACGTAACGATTCAATCGTTCAAGCGTTCAATCGCGAAAATCAACATGTAATGAAACAACAATTCTGTTTCCTACTTGAAAAACAATAAGGCAGCAAAATGATACAAAAATTTACTCCCCGAAGTAAAGGGTTTTCCAATAAGGGAGCGTTCATAAACTACGTGGTTTGGCCAAGGGGGGGAGGGGTTAGGTAGAATGCTACGCAGGGCTACGTGAGGGTACGGGGGGAGTTATAGTCAAGCTACGTAGTTTTCTTCATTTATTATGAAAGCAATTTTCAGAATATAACCGACAACATAATATGGATATTTATTTCCGTATTTGGATTTTTTTTGTTATTTATGTCACTATTATACGACTAGGCGAAAAAATAATTTTAATTTTGTATTATTAAAGTGTATATTAGCGCATCTTTAATTATTCTAGTGTTCTTTAAAGTGTCACTTCAAGTTTCAAACAATTGATGTGAAATGACCCTGTACAATAATCTTTACGAGGCTTATCGGAAATGTTTTTTCAACGAGTTCAAAAGCCAAAATCCAAAATGATGTTAATGAGTTATGAAAATCTTTTAAACAGGACACAACATGTCTTCTGGACTTTATAGAAAAAAAAACTACGTTCCATCTAAGGGGGGGGGAGGGGTATCATGGTAAAAGCTACGTTAAGCTACATGATGGGAGGGAGGGGTTCTAAAGAGATCAAAATCAAACTACGTGGTTTATGAACGCTCCCTAAGGACTTGACAACTTTTTTTTTTAAATATAACGCAAACCATATTTGAGATATCTCGATAATTTTGAAGTACAATCAAAACATTTACATATGGAATTTAACTTCGTTCATGTGTCCACCACGGGCACGTTTGCAGTGTAACACCCAGAAATTTAAGGGTTAAATTTCTAGTTGTTATGCAGTAGGTCGATAAGTAAAAACTTTTGAAAACCTCTGTGCCTTTCATAATATCACGTAATGCGATTTATATAAATAAATTTTCGGATGGGTAAGAAAAATTTCATCAGATTACTTATCGAAATGCCGCAATAATAACACTTCTCGCGTCTGCAAATCCTAAGTGTCCAGACAAGAAATAAACACCTAACAAAAATTAATAATAAATAAACAAATTAAGACGACACGTGGAGACGAATCTTTTCTGTCTAATCTTCGTCTAAAATCACGTACGCATCTTAAGTGGAGTGGATTTTCACCCACACGGGAGAAAATCCAAAATTGCATATAAACCGTTGCACTAATTAAATTAATCAATTGGTTATCAGTTCGATAATAATTCATGGAGCCGGTAGAGGTGTCCCGACAGTGGAACCTCTGCTCCGATTTTAAATTCAGTGATTAAAAAAATTAGTTGTCAGAATTGATAATAATTCATAGAGTCCAAAAAGGACCGACCACGGTGGTCGGTCCATCTTAATTTCGGGCCATTTTGGGGCCATTATTTTGGGACATTGTGCGGTCCATTTGTCTTAATTAAAAATTGGAATTGATTTTAAATTTGTTGTTAAATTGATATGTGTAACGAGTTCAAATATCCTGAACAATAATTTTGGTAAGAGAAATGTTTTTTATAACTAAATTGAATTAATTAAATCTATGGGTGTAAGATTTAACGTATACAAAAGTCAAAGGTATTTGATGTTCGAATATTTCTATATTCTCACTTAGGGAACTTGTATTTTATTTTATAATTTTATTTAGAGAATTATGTGCCTTGTGCATAATTCTCATTTTTAGGAATTTTATATGTTTATTAAAATTTAATAGATTGATTTAAATATTATCAAAGTATTTCAATTATAAGCAATAAATCATCAACACGATTAAACGGTGCAGACAGTCGTTTAAGGCGAACGTGAGCCACTGCGCCCTGTTTCCGGCGGGATTTGGGAACTTAAATCCAGAATTCGGACAGCTACCAGGATGTTCTAAGAATGTTGATTAAAGTGAGTTCTACACATGTAATTTCAAGAGTGGTGGCAGTTTAAAAAATAAATATTCTCTTTTAATTACAAGAACTAATTTTGTCAGCATTGGGTTTCTAAGCCGTGAAGCATCTCAAAACTTCACTTGGGACATCGTTCAAGGAACAACATTTAATAATTATTTAAAAAGCAAACACGGGGTTGTGAATTAATTTAGAAAACCCAACGATAGGGGTGCGTTTTGCTACAGCAGTGGTCGTTTCGTTGAACCCAATTTTTGATGACTCGGTCACACATTTTGACGGAAACGACCGCCAAGTCATTCAATATTGGCGCTCGGCTCCTCTAACGACGCCGGCTTGTTGGCATAGACCAATAATTTAACGTAGCTCCATAAAAACAAGTCTAAAGATGTTAAATCACACGATCTAGACGCCCAATCAACATTTCCAGAACCCAATCCAAGAACGTACGTCGCTTCATATGATCGAGTGGCTTTAGTTCTTATCTTAACTTGATCTTATAAGAGTGCAAACCAAGATCCTTTTTCAAAATTCGTCAAAGTGTAGTCTGAGCTATGCCCAATTCTTCAGAACGCCGTGGAATCGACTGTTTTGGTTCATTTGCGACGGATGCTTGAATGGCAGCAATATTCTCGGCACTTTGACCAACCCGTTGTCTTGCTGACATGTGAACATCCAGAAGCGAATATTTAGACTTAAATTTGTTCCCTAGACTATGAATTACTTGTCTATTGGGACGATAATTACCCAAAAATAAAATAAAAAGTTTAAATAAAAATGGAAATTAGCGCTCATGAAGTTGCAGTCGCCGACTCCGATTTTTTGCAGTAAATTTCAATTATTTGTCGACGTTGTTTGTTCGTGTACTTTACCATAAAAATGTTGTGTTTACTAAATGTTTTGACACCGATAGTTTGGTTATTGGTTTAAGGGTGCATTCACAATTAAAGTTCAAAGTTGTCAAGTCCTTATTGGAAAACCCTTTATTTCATACGTTTACAATTTTCAACCTTATAATATGTAAATAAGATAAAAATCGAAGATGACTGATGACAGAAGAAATCACTGCGCAGATTTTACACTCACAAGATGGTTGTGGTTACAATATTCGAAGCCGCTAGCATAAACTATACTTTGATGTAATTTGTCGATAAAATAACTAATATGTATATTAACGTGGTTACTAAAGATGGTTAAATTTTTTGACGTTACTTGCGTAATTTTTGAGTTTGACGTCGTACCTTAAAATTTCACTCTCTGGTAAATATCCACAAGTAGTGCCGGCAATTTTCCAAAACAATGACTTGACGTTTATAGTGCTTCGATGTTCAATTGATGACCCATCTAACTAATTTTACGAGATTATTGCTTTACTGTCTAACTAATCTTCGGATTTAAAATCGTTCTAACATCAAACCAAAAACTCAACACGTGTTACTCTGGCAAACGTAACCAGGAAAAGTCCTGCAAGAAAAACTTGCATGGGAAAATTAGAAGCATTATGTTAAATACTGGAGATTTTCATGAAAATATTTTAGAAAAACTAAAAAATATTTTAGAAATTTTTTTATTTCTACAAATTACATTCTATATTATTTTGAATTGTTTTAAATTTTTGTAACAAATGTAGGTATATTTTTATTACACATTTGTTTAAAGTTTTCTTTTTATTGTGCACTATATGAAATCACAGTAAACCAACCAAAGTTTGAAACCGGAGAGATATCGTTTGAAACAGTCCAAATTAATAGTGTTTCTGGATTTATTTATTCTTTAAGATGAGGAATTTTTGTAAATCATCGGTTTGTTGTGATCAACAACATTTCCAGCTTCAAATATCAATTTTGGTGCAGATCTCTCTGTGGCATCGAAGCGCGGCAATAGATTTATGTTGACTCACTTAAATAAAATTCAAATTATGTTTTATTTTATTTCTCAAATTTACTTTATTTCATGTGCAGTCGAAGCTGTTGTGATGCCAGATGCCATATCGTTTTGTCTTAAATATATGTACCTACTTATGTCAAGTTACGCCAACAAAATTGTTTTTCTATTATGAAAATTTGGTTTCATCGCATTTCTTAAAGAATTTGAAAGGTTTTAAAAAATAGGTATTTTATGTTTATTATACTAAAAAATAATTTACATTTTACTTACGTATACAACTTTACTTAATTAAATAATAATATTTACAAAGACAACAACCATTATAAATTTTATGTATAATTTAACAATCAATAAATTCACTTTTGAGTTGCTGCGTTACAAAATTCATCTCCGATTAAGTAGATTTAACATACGTAATCATTGCATGCTGCGTCCCATAGCCTTATAAAATTACCTTACAATACAAGCCAATCGGTAAAATTAATTTTCTCGATGGGCAAATACAGTCTTACTTCCATTTAATGCAAATACGTTAATTACAACCTCATTTTATAATCAAGAGTAATTTCTTATAAGTTAAAAATGAAATCTTAGTTTAACGAAAAACATAAAAAATATAATGCGATTTATAATTAATATACAATGCATTGTAGGTCTATAAAATACATAGGCATGAAGTTCTGCGAATTACTTAAATATTTACATTGTTAAAGTAAGCGTGCATTTTGTAAGGAATTAATTACTTTACTACTTATAATTTACATAATATCTAATTATTAAGCTAAGGTAATACTTTTCGAATCTTGAAATCCTTCAATGAGGTATTAGACTGCATTGCTCTTATAACAATACTATTAGTTAAATAAATACGAATGTCGAATGCGGTGAATTTATACATATGTGCGAAAATGAGATATACGTTTGATTATAAATTGGGCAGTTATAATTATTGTATCTTTAATTTGCTGATGGGGTATTCATTATACCTTTTGGCTTAATCATCATTACGGCTTTCTTTAATGTGTAATCCCAACCTCTCCAACGAAACCATACGATTCCTACAACAAATTTTTCGTCAAATTATATTACCTTATCCAATGGGTGATTACAAAATTACCTTGTCTTGCCGTTAAATCTTGAGGATCGTGTAAATATAATCCATTTAATCCTCGACCACATGATTTCCACCACCAACCACCCTTTAACATGGATGCACAGTTTAAGCTTGATCTATCGTTATCCCTAAAAAATTAATTTGAATTTTAATTGCTTAATTCACATATTATTAGTTTTCTATTACCGGTTATAAGTTGAAAAGGGACTGTGATTACTTCCATACCAAGGATCGTTGAGAGAATCTCCTCCATTACCTTCGTAGCCATCAATTTCCAATTTATAATATTCGGCTTCGGAATAAATTTTGAAATGAGAATATTGCGCATATCTGTAAATATTTTTATATTATAATAATATATTGTTAACATTTTTTATTGTTATATTTTAAAATTAATCTGGAGGAAGGAGCAATTTAATATTTCATAAATCGTTTAGCCGCACTGCACCCTTTGTATAATTTTTCTTGGTTCATCTTATTATTGAATAATATTAAAATATCATATACAATGCATCTATTAGTGTTATTTTATAAACATAATAACAATATAAATAATTCAGATTAAAAATAACGTATCTACATAATATCTTCATCTGCCCACTGTTGTCTATTGTACAATATGATGTACATACATATCTTTGATTGATGTGAACTTTTGAACTTGTACATATTGAAAAATATTATTTTATATGATGTATGATCTCGTGTCAGTCATTGTAATCCTCTTTTGTAAATCTGCTTATTTAGTTGGCACAAAAGTTCTAAGCGAAATCTTTTGATAACTATACCTTTTTTAAATTTATTATTTATTGATATAATTATGTAATTATTATTTTATTTCTTTCATAGTTTATTTTTTTAATACAACAGTTTTCGTAGAGTGGTTAGATCAATAATAATACAGTGCAACCTCGATAATCCGGACTAATTAAAACCGCGGTCATCCGGATTAATAATAATTCGGATTACTGAAGCGACAGTTTTTTTATTGAAAAAAAAACATTCAACTAGAAAATAGTAGGTACATAAACAAAAATTATTTAAAACAGAAGCATACTTATGAAATTTTATATCATGATGTAAAGCAATTTGTAATTTTTGTTTGCTTGAACTTTTTCTGGTTCATTATAAAATCTGTTTGTCTTATGGCTGTATGCTGTAAGCTGTATGGTCAATATTACACCACTGTATGGCGCTAAATGTTTAGTCGCTGCTTGAAGTTTTAAGCATTGCAAATTACGAGTGGAGACTTTGGCAGAACTTGGTACTGCGTCCATCAGCGGTTGACCGACGAGATCCATCTCGTTAGAGTAAGGTCGAAACTCGAGTCTCAATCTAGGTGGCGCGGTCCATGGTTTTTGTCAAACAATCTGTTTTTGCAACTTGAAACAAAAGTTGGTGCTACTTGTTTGGCGTCAATAAAAATATTGGCTGGGATATTTGAAGGTAGTACCTTATCTAATATGATAAGGTCATATCGACTTAAGGCTAATAAAACTTTTTAAGTTTTTTTTATTATTATACTATGTAATAAGCTAAGCAATTATTAATCCTCAGACGTGATATGTAACGGTCAAATCGAAGACACACACTGCTTATCTGAATCACAGATACAATACAGGGGTTCACAATTATTACAAACGCAGATTCGGATTACCGAGTACTATCAAATCCGGATTATAAAGTATACAATGCAATTGAAATGCTTGGCCGGATTACAGCAGAATCCGGTGTAATGAAGGTTCGGATTATCGAGGTCGCACTGTAATAATAAAATAATACCTTTTGTTTCCTTCAAAATCTTCAAGCTCTACGCGGAGAATATATTCTTCATTATTCGTTAACATATAAATATTTTCATTTCCAAGCCAAAATTCTTTGGCTGGATCACCAAAACCATTTTTGTAGTCATTCCAGTCTCTGTTAAAGTTTTCTCTTGGTTCTCCATATTCGTCTCTCCTTTGAATAACCTTAAAACGATTTTATTTAGTAATAAATTTAAATTAATTCATAATCAAATAGTATTTGAACCAAAAAGTTAATTTTCCGTACACAGCATGGTTCTAAACTTCACACGTCTCTTCTCTATTTAGTTTAATTAAATAACAGCTATATTATTGACGTGATATACTGTACGATTTATTATTGCAAACCATGTAGGTGCGTAAAATTATAAATAAAATGTTAGAAATAAGTTGTGAAAATGTTGTGTAAACTTCTGATAGTGAAGGTTATTTTGTCTAATGATCTCACTTAAGACACCAATAGTTGATAATTGTATATAAATTAAACTGTTGCAAAAATAATTTAATTACTTACTGTCCATCCGCCATCGGCAATTTCCTGTTCACAAAATACTTTCAAGAACCAGTAAGTTGTTCCTCGAATTTGTAAATAATATACCTCGGATTCTCTCATTCCTGCATTTAGCAAATCTACGCAAGAATAACCCTAAAACAAAGAAAAATATGTTAATTCAAGTTTTTAATTACTACTTACATCAGGATTAATTGAGATACTAATTTGCCATAATTATACAATTTACTATAATAAGCTGATAATTGCACATTTAGTAAAATCAATTTATTTAATAATAATTTAGCAAAGAAACGCTGTTAAACTATTTGTTCTACTCGCATGAACTTACGTAAACTGCTGTTTGCACCATGGGGTGTATAATAAAAAGTTTCAAACCGTTAAATTTCAGTATGTGCGAAACATTTTACGCAAACATATTTATAGATGTAATAAAATATAAAAAGTTATATAAATAATTATGCATTTTTATGATTTTTAACTAAAATAAAATTTTTGCATGAAATATTGTTTACGCAATATAAATTTCACATGCAAGATGTGAGATGTTTATTAATAGATAATCTCAACACGTACATTTACGTTATTTATATAATTTGTATGCACAATTGCTTATGCAGCGCAATTGCTAGTCTTTGTCGAAGGTCTATGTCAAGAACTTGATTCAACTTGATGTTATAACGGTAGCAGTAATTATCAGATTAACAAAATTTATGTACACATTCTTGGCAATGATGTGACAAAACTTATTGACGTGGTCAAAAGTTCATTAATTAAAACTTGGTGCAATACTTTGGAAGCTAAAAACCCTTCAGGCAATCATTTCTTTAAATTATTTTTGTGAGTTTAACTTAGTTATTTTTTAACTTTTTACTGCGTTCAATTAATTTTGAGAGATTTTGGAGGTCTGCCCCCCCCCCACCCCAGTTGCGTCTATGAAATAGAACTTTAGCATAGTTTTATTTAGCTTTCTAAGCTACTCTTTTCTAACTTTTAATTGCCAACCAATTGTTTTTGTAAAAAAAACATTTAAAAGCTCCGTCACACAATTTAATACATAATCAAAAACATTGAAATTCTTATATTGCAATTTATTAGTAATAACATTAATAAAAGTTATAAAGAAATAAAAGCAACCGGTTTACTTAGTAATTACAAAAAATTGTCTACTGGTTTATTTTTCTCAATTGTTATTAATATCTGTTCTGTTGCAATATATTACGGCTGAGTTACTAAATTTCCAAAAGTTGTTAAAATACTTGTAGCATTATTAATATAAAAAATAAATTGTTAATACTAAGCAACAAATTGACCTTCTGAGCGAAGAAGCTCAATTTAGTCAAGTCATTTTCAGGTTGAAGCTTAATTCCCAATCCAGCGTTTCTCAACCTTTATATTATGCGACCCAATTTAAATTATAATTTTCATTGCGTCCCCTTCTCATACAATATTTTTTGTACTTTTTTATTTTTTATATGTTACAATGTCTTTATTTTGGTTTTCTATCAGAAAATTAAATAATTTTTCTTCTTTTAGATATGTCTCGTCCCCCTTTTAGTGTTATCCCGCCTGCAGGGGGGCGCGCCCCATAGGTCAAGAAACTCTGTCTTAACCGATTTTTTAAATCTTTACTGCAGTAGCAAAAATTATGACGTTAGAAATACACTGCATTTTCCGCAATTTGCTTACTATTTACTTATATCAAAATTCACGACTACTAGTTTTTAAAATAGTACTAAGAAAATGCTAATTTTTAATAGTAGAAGCAAATGAAGGATATTTTATTGAAAAGACAAATTAGTTCAGATTTTGTACTTTTTTTTTTCAATCAATGAAAATGTCAAGTTTAAGTTACCGCAGATGTCCAAACTAAAATTAGCGGATATTCTTCATTTTTATTATATTATGATAATTGTGTTTAGAAAATATTTGTACCAATCCATTCGGCTCAGTAGTTAACTTACTTAGAGAATTTTTGATGTGAAGTAATAAATTCTCGCATATCGTAAAAATTACAGGTATTTCCTTTCTTTTTTTTTATATTTATTTTTCAATAATTATACAAATTTGTTTGTATATATTATTTATTATTATTAATTATTTTATACCACCAGTATGGCGTACAACCTAGTGTAGGCCGACTGATTAAACCAGGCATTACTTAAATTCCCTAGTACGTCATCTTGGCTTTAACTAAGTTTGATTGCCAACGCCCATTGAAGTCACGGCATTTTTAAGAAGAGATTAATTATTTTATTATAAAACAAAACCGGTAGAAAATAAATACTAAAACATATATACAATCAAATTCGGGTAATTATAGAAGTATAAATTAAATAAAAAATAGCTTGTAAAATGAAATTACAAAATAATTATATTTCTTTATTATTCTAAATTTTGTTCGGCGGAAGTTAAACGAATAGATGCTAATGAACCGGTTCCATTAAAAGGTATTGATTAATATCGTTTATTTATCTTAATTACAGTTTTTGAAATGTCCATTTGAATCTTGTTTAAATTTAAGAAAAAATTAAATTTATTTTTACATTTGGGGACTTACTTTTACTAGTGAATCTTAATCTTTCAACCAGTGACCCACAATTTTTAATTAAACTTTATTTTTATTTTTTTAACTCCAGATTTCGCAATCAGTCACTTTAAAAATAATTAAGTAATTATTTTCACTACAAAATTACGGAAATTTATTTTCGAGAATAAGTTTTCCTTGAGTTTAAAAATGAAAAAGCAATAATTAATGCATACAAAAAACATGGGTAACTTTAAAATTGGTAATAGTGACATGTTGAGAGAGAGAGAGAGAGAGAGTTTTATTGGTCAATTTGGAAAAGACTAAACTACCGACTACCTATCTGTTTGGCTTTGGCTGGTACCGATAATAATAGTGAAAACCGATAGTCTTTTCTTTATAAAATTTGAAATGAATTTGTAATAAAGAAATTTTTTAAATTTGGTCTATTATTATGCGCTTAGTTTGAATAGAGATATTGCCGTGTTACAAAATACTCCATTGGATATTTGATTTTTGTTGTATAAAATTGATATTTTTTTCGAAAACTTTAAATTTTTCCGCCAACTAGTTAAGGTGACAGCAGCTAGGTGGGGGAAACCAGGCTATTAGCCAAAAATGGCAGCCAGAAGCTGTTAAAGAGAAGGTGTGCTTCCTGAAAATTGTTTTGCGATTTTAGTTTGAATTTATCATATTTGGTGAAATAAAGTATTTAATTTTGAATAAGTAATTATATTATTAATTATAATGAAATATATTGATTTTTCCATTTAGACAAAATTTGAATTTTTAAATAACAAAAATTGTTCAATAGATTTGAATTGGAGATTTTAAGATTTGAAGTGAATTTGAATAAATATTTAAATTTTAAAATTAAAGAAATTGAAGGGTGGAATATTTAAGATAACAAATTGTATGTAGTTGTGAAATAAAAGTTGATATCGTCGTACAGTTCGACCACACTAAGAAAAGCTCTGAAGGGGCGTGGCTGGCGCTGGTGTATTTAAATATGTACACTCAAAAGAAAATTAAACTGCATTCTAACCAAAAAACAACTTGTAAGTACAACTTGACTTGTAACTTTTACAACAGAATGTACTTGAGAAATAACTCAATGTTCATTGGTTAATTCAAATTTTCATCAAATCAGTTGACATATTTTCCGTGGTTTTTCTTAGCTTGGTGGCACTGGGAGATGGTAAATTGCGTCCCACAGTCAAGGGTACAAGTAAATTATTAATCCTTTGGAGTAATACTAACTTAAATATCTTCTTTCTTTTTTTTATGAATAAAAGTGTGAAGTAAATGCTTTGAATTCTGCAAGTAAAAGCAAATCCTTTTTCTTATAAATACGGCCTAATATGTACAATGTCGTGTTCTAAAATCAATTTTTTTAAATTTTGTTTTTTTTTAATTTTAAATTTTGTTTTAATTGTTTAAAAATTTGAATTTAATTTTTATGTAAATATTTAAATAATTGTTTGCACCAATATTTTTATGTTATGGAATTGGTAGAATTATTTATTAATTTTTTTTTGCCATTTTTGCCAAATTTTATTTAATTAATTGGATTGATTTGTTAGAGTTTGGATCTCGTGTTATAAAAATGGGTGGCCTGGACAAAAATGACTATTTTCTTAAAAATTCATTATTTTATATTTTGAGACCATGGGACATCTCAATATATGTATACCATTTAATGGTTATAATAACTAATAACTATATTTTTTAATCTACTTTTCTAGAAATATTAACACTGTGAAAATTAAGTTCTTTGCGAAACTTCTCAAATTACTACTAATTCAATCTAATTTTTAATTACAGTTCGTGATTAAAGATATGGGTATTATGCTCACTACATGTTAGAATGTTAATTGATTTGATTTTGTAGACATATTTTTTAAGTTTATTTCCTTATACTGAACAATTTATTTTCTTTATAAAAAATTTCAATTAATCTATTTTGATATTGCTAATAATTACCTCTCACGATGGTAGTATAAGTAAGTGAAGGCTGAAAAACTACGAAAGTTATTTCCGATATTCATTGCGACTTGTGCTATGTTCAAATGCACGAATTAATGTTTGATATTGATACCTGATACGCCCAACAAATTTTAATAATTATATTATTAATTATACTACATATTGCAAATTAAGATAAACCAAACGACACAGTTGTATTTACAAACCAAGAGTGCATAGCTACTCAGTGGGATAATTGCTAGTTGATAGTACGTGATATACCAATGTAACCTATTTTACTGATTTAAAAGTTATAATTTAAAATTTAATTGCAATTATTTAATAAAACCGTAACTGCACAATTTTAATCAATACAATTACTTCCTCACTAAAAATTTAGTAACCTGAAGATTAGTGCATCGCAAGTGATCCAACATTAATTTAAATAATCAAAGCAATTTAATTTTATTATAATTATTATCAAATTGCGAACCTTTTAGTATAATAATGATAACTAATTTACTGCGTGAAATTAATTTATTGAATTAAAATTATTGAATAAGATTTTATATCAAAAATACAGTTAAATAAAATTACTGTCACAAGTTGTAAATTAAAATTTTAAATAAAAATTATTATTAAGATACAACAATTTTATGCGTTTGCAAAAATATGAAGATATTAAAAGTGTCGGCGTTTAAAAGAAAATTTTACTCGTATTTAATTTATAGTATAATTAATTATGCAAACGATTACTTTATCGTGCATAATGTAAATATTTAAAAACTTTTTATATCCTTAAACAGTTACGATTTTTTTTCAGTAAGTTTGCAAAATAATTAAGGAACTTACATTAATTTTAAAACAGCGATTTTATTTTCAATTAATTTTGGGCGCTGCCAATATCTTGTATAATATATTGCATCTTGGAGAGGTTAATTTATAATTAACAGCATTAAAGATATTAAAGATTGCTTTAATGACGTTGATTTAAATGGGATTTGAAGGAAATGCCCGATTAATTTTGTGGAGTAGAGAAAGAATGTTACAAAGTATGAAATTTGCATATTTTTTGCATTTCGTTCGAAAATACTAATACGAAAATAAATAGCATTATTTTTGCCTTGAATTATCATAGCGGAAGTAAAAAGCTAAGAATTGAATTTAACAAGAATTTCACTAATTTTTCATTAAAAGCTTCTTTTGATAAAATGAATAGCTTACCTTTATATCTTTGAAATTTATTATTGAGTCTGTCGTAAATGTACTGTTTCCTGGAGAAGGTTTGTTTTTAACATTGGGATAAATAACGCCACCCTTTCTTTTGTCAGCTCTTTTATTTGAATTGGTTGCGGAAGTCGAGAAAGATGCCGGCAGTGTACTGTTGATTTGCGTTGGTGTAGTTGTTTGAATGGTCGATGGTGGGAAAGTGGTGTACGTTATTGGAAGTGTCGTATCGGTCGCCCCGGAAAATTCGTCAACGTTATATCTATTAGGATCGTATTCGACTAACCGATCGATGGTAGGATCTAATAGTAATTCCGCAGGGGCAGGCCTTTGTGCTAAATTAGCAACATCATCTTCTTGTTTCTTAAGACGTTTTTCTACCATATCTAAATTGGCAATGATTTTATTAGTTTTCGATCGTAGGTCGCTGTGAATTTCTCCAATAGCTCTTTCTTGCCTTTGGGTATGAGTTAAAAGTTCGTCGGATTTTGGTAATAAATCGTCAACCGAACTTTTGGTACCTACTACCACATCCCAAACTTCGTCCATCTTTTCTGATACACTTATTATTGGTTTAATTTGTTTAACAAGAGCATCGATTTTACTTCCGCGTGCAACAAATGGAGCCGAAGTTGTAGTGGTGTGGTTGCGATAAGTTCTTAAATGAATTTCCCTGCGATCTTCAGGTTCAACTATAGCTTCGTGAACTTCGCTTACCATTCGAGCAATCGTACTTAAATTATCGGTTACTGCACCAATATGGAATTGTAACTTTCGATCTACACCGATTGTAACCGTTCTAAGTTGATCAAGCTCTTTGGAAACATGATTCATTACCTCGGTGTTTAAAGCTTTAGTAATTTCTACGACATTTAAGCTTATAGGCTTTTTCTCGCTAGCCTCGACGTTAATATCTTCTCCGGGAAGGTAATTATTTTCCACTTGATTTTTTAGACTTTTGAGTTTTTCGTCGATATCGACAACCTTTTCGTCAAGCGTAATTAACCTTTGATTAACATTAACGTGTCCTTCATTTACATTAACCGTTCCTGCTTCGGGTAAACTTGAACCATCTTCGTTTAGTATGTAACTATTGCCACCATTGAATAATTTTAAATCTAAATATTTTAGCTTTGAGATTATAAAATCTGTTTTATCGATGTTATCTGTTACTCTTGAATCTAAATTTTCGACTCGCCTCATTAAATGTTCTACAGCTTTATCTAAATTTTCTATCCTTTGTAATTTGGAATCTAAAGTTGATATGATTGCTTCAAATATTGTGAAAAGATATTGTTCCCTGAAAAAAAAAAAAAAAATTAGTACAATATAAATTATGAAAAGTCTAATTTCTAGCTAAACACTAGGTATTAATTTTATTGCAATATTTTATTATGTATTTACTACTTGTCAAACATGAACTGTATTGTGTAAATTGCTTGTTTAAAATCAAAGATTATAAAACAAGTTTAATTATTAAATCCGCCTAATCTATCGACATGATGAAGTATAGTCGCAAAGAAAATAAATCAAAATTATTGTTTTGTTATATAATGAATATTATAATTAATATTTATGTGTTTGTTTATCATAGATTACATTAAGCAAAATTATTTTTAGAAATTATAATATGCCGCATAACTTACTATAAAAAACATGTTCGTATTTAAGACATAATTGTAAAGAATAAGGGTCATAACGATGGATCCTTGAAAGACAAATGAAGAGATTCAGAGGAAATAATGCAGTGAACTTAAAAAAATCTTTTTATGTTATTAAAACACTTAACTTACGCAATGTTTCTTTTCTTAATTTTTTAGCTCAAGAGGCCCAAATTAAGGAATTTTGTTTAATTTAAAAAAAATTTTGTAGTTTGATTATTATGATTCTAATAAATTGTAAATCAATATTGACACTTTTAAACTTTCTAAGTGTAAATATATATGGCTAAAATTTTGTTGGTAGAATAAATTTAGAACGAAAATGAAACAGTGAACAAATGAAACAAATTTAAACAGATAAATGTATAATAATAATATTAAAATAAAAAATTGGAGAAGCCCCAGAATGGAAAATTAAAGAATAGCAGTCGCAGAAAATTTCACAAAATATATTTTCCGGAATTAAAATTGGTATTTTTGCGACTACCTACGAAGGCGTCCTGAGGCCACAAAGTAAAAAAATAAATTTTAAGTAGTCAATTGCGAGTTACAATCGTCAATTTACACTTCGAAGTCGCAATTGACACTTAAAAGTCGCAATTGACACTTAGAAGCTGCAATTGACATTTCAAAGTCGCAATTGACGCCTGCGCAATCGTACTTATAACTACTACTGTATTATTGTAGTGTCTAATAAGTATTATTGCGCAGGCGTTAATTGCGACTTTTAAGTGTCAATTGCGACTTCGAAGTGTAAATTGCGACTTCTAAGGGTCAATTGTGACTTCTAAGTGTAAATTGACAATTGTAAGTCGCAATTGACACTTAAAATTTATTTTTTAACTTTGTGGCCTCAGGACGCCTTCGTAACTACCTGTTCTTTATTTATACTAATATTATCTTTTAAATAATAAATGTTCAATCTGTGCATTATTACCAAGAAATTTAACAAATACTTCAGTGATACTAGTTTTAATATTACATTTGTAAATATTAAAATTTGACTGTATTTAAGCATATTCTGAACGAAAATCTTTGAAAAGTTTATTTTAGACATTTAAACCCCTCGATTGTCTACATCGGCGGTAAAATTTGTCAGTTTTCAGCTTTATAACAACCAGTAATTTCACCGAGAAGTCAATTGCTCTACAATTGGACTAACACATAGACGTCCATTGAGGATAACAACGCCGGGGCAGCTGCTTAATTGCTCTTGTATTGGCTCAAAATCATTCTTAAAAACCGCAATAATATTTAAGTTATGTTTTTAGGTACTTACTTAATAATAGGTACTTATTTTAATATTTTATTTTTTTCATTTCTCTCCCCCCCCCTTCTCCCCCCCCTCCTCCCAAAAAAGATCCCGTAGACGCCCATGGGCTAACATTACACAAGCACACACCAGTATACCAAAACACTGGAAAAATGTATAAAAATAAGAATTAACAGAATCAAATGAATTACTATCAGTACATTAAATGTCAATATTAGGATTAGTAGTTACGCGATTAATTATAATGTTATAGATATTAATAAGAGACCACACAACATAATCTGGTTCTCACGCAAACAAGAAAAAAAAGGAACTTGTTATTTTTTGCACTATCTCATTTGCAATAACTAGGTGTTTTATAATATGTTAGCTTTAAGCTTAATAAAAACTAGTCGTGTTAATTTAGTAATAATTAAAAAGTGCTATCGCATAAGATCAACAAACTAAAAACCTAAAAATTTAAACGAAAGAAAATAATACATAATCGCAAAAAGCTGTTAAAATATTATTTAAATATATTGCCTACTTGCAATAAATTTGCAAGTTTCAATTTAATAAGAATTTCAATATTTTAAGAATATTATTGTAATAATATTTAAAAAATTTTTAAATTTTACATCCAAAACTCTATTTGCATAGAACGAAACAAAAAAATCAGTTAAATATGTAGTATCTATATATTATATTAGGGTGTTTTTTCCAAGTTTCAGTTTTATTGTTTTTAAGATGTATCACAATAACAAAATTTTAAACAAATCACACTGGCATTTAAGCAGGGACGGTAATAAAGGGGGACATTTCTAAAAAATTACCAAACTGTTGTAAAATTTTAATTTAAGAAATGCGTTGGCTTAGACTTTAAAAAGACCCATACCGCCTGTCCCTTGTACTAAAGAAACATTTTGAAATTATTTTTATGAATCTCAAATTTTTATTTCTAGTGGCTAAAAATCGATAAATCGATAAAAATGATAAATAATAGAGCTTTTAAATTTATTGTGGTGCAATTTTTTTTTTCTGAATAAATTAATAAAAAAGTTGACCCGTGTATAAATTTCATTTGATTTTATTATATTTAATGTCATATAAATATCGTATGAATACGTAAAACTTCATTTGAAGTTTAAATATTTATATAAAATTAATTAAAATATTAGAGTTAAAGGAACAAATCATATATCAATATATTCTTGATAAAGGGAACACCCCATTCCCGAAAGCTCGAAGACTGTTGTTTGATTTGTTCCTTTAACTCTAATATTTTAATTAATTTTATATATTTTCAAGAGTTAATATTACTAATAATTAAATATTTATTTTAAAAATTTTAATGCAGGATGGAACTCATAAAAATTATTTGGAAAAGTACCTCAATATTTGTGCGGTTTGCGTAAGATTCACATACTATGTACTTATCACTTTATGAGAATATACTAACTCACTGTACGTTTTTGAAATAATCCCAAGTTAATCAATTGATAAATCTAATTACAGAAAGTATTATACCTACCCGAAATATTTAATTTGTGCCGTTTTGCTCATGTGACAATAAAGCCTTTTGACTCTCGACAATTTTATCCAAATTTTCTTTAAATAAATCATCAAGGTTTTCAAAAATAAAATTAAAAACAAAACTTTTAAGATAAAATAAACTTTCAGCAATAGTATTTTACTCATTTTTATATTTCTATTTGATATAATACTTAGAATGCGTGATACCAGTATAAAATCGATAATAAAAGTTAAAAAATGTCTTAAAAAATACTATTACTCTATTCATCATATAAATAATATAACACTTACGAGGTTTTTTTAAATAAATTAACTAATTTAATAATACATTTACAAATTGATCCAGTTTAGTTCCTGTATTGCGTCAAGCTTGAATAATATGTAAGTAAGCAATACCAATAAAAGTGTTTATGCAAAAATAAATATTAAAAAAAAATTATTATAACGCAGATAAAAATAGAAGGTGCCCTTGACAAGAATATCGATTGATATTATATTAATACTATATATGAAGTAAAATTTAAAAAATCTCCATCCACACTGCAAAATCAGAACTTGTTTTAAAAAAATTTTTGTAAAAAATTTATATTGGAAAGGGATTTTGAAATACATAATATTATATATTATAATATACTGCATAGCTATTGATTTCAGGTTTATTAATGCAATTATAAATTGAAGAAAATAAAATTAATTGTTTTGTATAATTAAAGCCGTATAATTTTAACTTTAACTTTCAATAACAACGTTATTGATTGTTGAAAAATATTGTGATATTCCTAATACATCCACATTTTTTTGGATAATTAAATAGGATCTATTTATTATTGATATTGGAATAAATAATGCCTTGTAGACCTGACAATATACTGATGTATATACTTTCATTACGCTCTACTTCCTTTAAAAATATTTTATATCATCAAGGATAACTACCTAATATAACAGAAGTAATTTTAAGGTAACTCTTTAATATAGATTCAATATTGAAACAAAAATAATAGTTAAATAGGACATAACCAAGTAAAAGTACATAGAGGCATACATATAATTACTAATTTAAAAAACTGATTGCACTAACCTAATTTAATAAATAACTGACAATATACCTACATAATATTGTCATTAACGGTTGAACATGCATACTTTCAATTTAGAATGCAATTCTGAAATATTATTTAGGCTATATGTTCTAAATGCGATCAATCTAACTGAAATAAATTACTAGTGTACAATTTTTTACCTCAAATGCTTTCCATACCATAAAAAACATACTATGTAGTTTATTTCCTCATGATATGGTCTGCAATATTCCATATAGCTTCCAATTATCCTCGAGGCAGTGTTAAAGAATTGATTTCGGCAATTAATTATTATTAATTTCCTTATTGGGCATAAAAATGCAATAATGTTGCTTAAATGTGTGAGCTTACAAGTGGTCAGTTTCATATTATAATACATGTGTATCAACATCGTTTAATTTTAATTACGAAGCAAAATGTGTAAAAATTACATCAAATTTGGTAATTAATGTCGACTTTATTACGGCAAATGATATGTATAGTTCTAGAGTAATGTCAAATAATATATAAGTTAATTACAGGACGTTGCAGCCTTCAAATTTTATTTTTTTTTCATGTTTATTCATTAATTTATTTACATAATTTTAATTTTCGGATATATTCACCTAAAATGTACGAAAAACTTGTTCGAACGTAAACTAAATCTAAAGCAAATTTAACTAGCTCTAAAAGGTTCTACCTTTTTAATATGTCTAATGTTTACTCTTTTTTAGGGAATTTAGTATCCATATTTTATAACTAAGAAATCAGGTTTAGTAATTAAATTATATGTTATAGCGAAGTTTAATTATTTAAACAGATTTTTATTTTTCGTAAGAATGCATTATCACCACATTTGAATTAACAAAATCCTTTTCTATATTTAATTTTAGATTCAGAGATTATTTTACATAACAGGAACTTATTCATGTATTTGGATTTTTATAATGTAACAATATCTAGGTATAATATACATAATAACAAAACCATTCACTTGTTCCAACAGTTTTTTCTTAATAATAAACGGAGAGTCATTTCCTGATTCTTTTTGAAATAAGTTAACACTTTAGCTTCGGAAATATTTATTAGTAAGATATATTTCTTAATGCATTTTTTTAAATCCATTAACTCGGCGCCATCATTTACGTAATAGCATATCAGCGATAGTTGTCAATTGACAATTGTCAAATTCCTGTTATTAAGTTGTGTATCTCGAATAAATTTCTTTTCAATTATCAATGCCAAAGTTTAAAGCTCTCTTGACGTGCACTTGAAATGCTTGGCAATATTGTTAATAATTATTAGGTAGGTTACGTTTCAATATTGACTGTAGTCAATGCAGTTTGTGAATATCACAAATTATGTAGGTAGGTACCTATATATAACAGAGGTAGACAACTCTCTGAAAAGATTTGAGACGTCTAAGATATTAATAACATGTTTATAAAATTTCATTATTACCTTATCTAATATTCTTTAGAGTGCATATCAATGACAAAACATTTTAGTCTATTGTGCTTAACAATTAACTTGGTGAAATTATTAATTTAACTTGTGCATACGAGATAAGGTTAATTAACTTTTTATAAACGTTAGTGAATGTATATCAAAATATTCTAGTTGCGATTAAAATTGCAATATATATATTAGCTGGAGGCGCAGCAGTGTTTCTTTAATTATTGGTTATGTAACTATATTAACGGTTACATTCTATAATGTGCCATATAATTTTTAAATCGTGTAATTAAATCATTTTAATACAATTTAAAGAATTAAATAACTAAAGTTCTTAATAATTAAAAATTAAACCAGAAAATTATATACATAAATATTTTTTAATGATTGCTCTAATATATTAGAATCAATTTGGCTAATTTAAAAATAATACAGATTTGTAGGTGGAGGTACGAGCTGGAAGCAATAATACTTTATCATATATTTAGGTTTCCAGATATTTATTGATGTATCGAAATAAAAGTTGCTCCACATTACCGAATGTTTATACATAATTGAAAAATCACCAATAGTTTTTGTAGCATTTTTTTGCTGACCGTCTTAAAAACTGTCTATTCGAATAAGCTATCTATGATCAAATATGTTATTTACAGTTTGAAATGATATATTAGCGTGTAACAAAGCTGAGCTTTTAGTTTTTTAAAATAATTTACATAAAGTAACAGTCACAATGTATTTTTGCCGTGGTTTGGATTTCGAGTCAGTCTCACTATTAAGCTGGAAATGAACCGTATCTTTCAGATGCTTTTATCTTTAACATATTGTGAAATTATCAGTTTCAGAATATAAAATACAATCTGTAACTTATTCCAGTTATCTGCAGATAACTGGTCTGAATAGCATTTGGACAAATTAATTGAAAAGGCGTTGGTTATTTGCAAGTCCAGTCAACTATGGCATGCTAGAAATAACCTTGATGTGATTAATGTGATCAACTTACTATTACATAAATATAGTTCGGCCACTGTTACAGCGAAAAAATTAATTGTTACTATATCTAGTGGAGCAATTCAAATATATGTATACGGTGAGAGATCAATTTATTTTTGCGATCGGCGTTCTTGCGAAGGTCGTGCTGTATGCTAATGCATAGCAAGTGCTATATCGTCTACATTCTACAACAATTAATTTATTACACCTAAATACACGAGTGATGTTAATTTACTATAATCAATCACTTATTTACACATAACGTGTATATAAAAAGACGATAATTTAATTTAGAGATTGTGTTTTTCAAAAATGTTTGATAAGGTTTCGAGAAAATTCGACTTTCTAAAATGCAACCTCGCAGTCTTTAAATCGTGTAATATGAAATTATTAAATCAAGGCATCATTTAACCTAAATAAAAGATGAATAAGGAAATTCGAGAAACGATGTTCCCAATTAATTATATTTTTCTAATTGTTCGTTTTACAGTAATTGAATATTCGTGACTGGTTTACTATTTAAAGTTATTTCAAAAGAAAATTGTTTCTAATCATTATGCCTAATTCGCTCAAGTTTACAAATACGGTTAATGAATACGTGCAAAAACTGAAGTTTGCAACACACACAATAAATCTATATTACATTGTTGGTAATTTATTATTAAGTACTTTTCAAATCACTTAAAATTTGCATTTCTTAAAGTGTATTATGCAAGTGATAAATTAGTTTATGGTAAAAATTTAATTTTTGTAGTTTTTCTGTTTTTTGGAAAAAGCAATTGTTTTACCTGTCAACCAGGAAATGTTCTATTTTTGCTCCTTATAAAACAATATACTATTATTATTATTTGTTATTAAACTAGCATCGAACTGGGATAGAAACCTATATGATTAAATAACGTGGTAAATAAATATTAATTAATAAATTGAGAAATTTGTACCTAAAGAGTAATTTCTCATTTTTTAACCATTTTATAGGTAAATTTAAGTATTATGCCGAAACATAAATTTACATTAATGAATAGGTAATATTTCTCGTGTGTAAATATCGAAATCAACGGATATCACAGCTTGGTCAATAATATTATTATTGACATTTTATTTAGATATCTATACATATTTAAAAAAAAAAGTTAGAAAAATGTAATAGTAATAATTGTGATTAACTATTTTATTCGAATTAGGTTATAAAATTAGTCAAATTAACCATACGTTTCTATTAGCAACCTTGAGAGGTACAATTTTAAATGACCAAGTTTTGTTTGAAAGTGAAATGTCAGGTTTTGTGTGTTCTAATTCCGTTATGTTTTTTTGAATACTTTGCGTAGTTAATTAATCGTTGTATAATGATTAAATTAAGTTATTTAGTATTGACATTAATCAAAACCTTTCTGCCTGCGATAAATATTAAATAGATTTGTATTGTAGTGTTTTTATTCGTTAGGAATTAGTAGCATCACCGGATACAAACAAACATTGAATTAATACATTATGCAAATAAATAGATATAAAAACAATAACATACCTAATGAATCCACTTTTTTGTTATTAAGACAAATTTAAAAACACGGACTACGAACCCACGTAAACCTATAATACAATTATTGTTATTGTCATTCGTGACATGTTTTTTCATCTTCATTCATGTGCAGTAGCTATTTTCAGATTATACTTTAATAAATTAGTCAACATCCCACTGTTACCGTTTCAATGAAATACTTTATTTTGTAAATAATATAATTAACATTTCTTGTTACACCCACTAACAATAGGATTTACGTTAATCTGTTTCTCCCAAATAACAGATCCTTTGATCTTGGTTAACTTTGTAATTCAGTAAAATAAAAAATAAAATTAAGTTTATTGAAAATTTATATTACCACCCAATAGTCGAAGTAACCAAAAATACCGTCTTAAATTTCAAAAGATGGGCATTTATCCTGCACATTTTTAGCTGTCCCGAAGTAACACAAGATCGTATGTTAGATGAATAATAGTAGAATATTTTTTACGGATAATGTACGTATATTATCTGTAAAAGTAGTACGTAAATAAATCGTATAATAAAAACGTAGATTAGACGTATATTTTTCACGTATAATATACGTATACATTTGACGCACGTATATTATCCGTAAAAATAGTATAGAATTATTAACAAATTTATATGAAATTTATGTTCAATATGTTTTACACGCTATCAATTAAATATATTAATTAAACCATTGGTGTCTTTGCTGGTTGAGTTACCGAGCGGAAATTCTGGGTTCAAATTTCGGACTTAACAGAATTTTTTAGCTCGGCCCTCTGGTGTGCATCAGCACGATGTGGATTTAAGAATTGGTGCTAAATTTACAACATTTTTTTTATACTAATTGAAATGAAAAAAATTACATTTTAATTTTCCGTTACTTGTTATGTTACTTTGTTAGATTTTAATTTGACATACCTAACTTTTTAGGGTTTAAAACCCGTAATTGAATAATAAACAAACGAAATTTTCATTTTAATTAATTATTTAATTGAATTTATTTGAATAGCTGTTCCACCAATATCCGGTCACCCTGTCGGATTTAAATTTAAAATATATTATTTTTTAAGTTAGAATGTATTTCTGGTTGGTTTAATAATATGAAATAAATTACTTTCAAAATTTATTATTCTTTTCATACTGATTATACTGAAACGGAAATGTAAAATAGTGAAACATTACAAAGAAAATATTTATTAATAAAATAAACTAAATGCAGAACTGAGTTTAGTGCTTCATATGGATGAATTCTTGAAATATTCATCTTTTTAGATCGAAGAAGTTCTATAATTTTTTATATTGTTGTAGAAAATTTATGTTATTTATATTAGTACATTTATTTTAATTGTTAATATTTTATTGTGAGATGTAGAAATTTTTTTTTAATTGGACTTATAAACATAATCTGAAAGGTTAAAATTTCCAGCAGATTCTTAGAAATATGTGATAATATTGCAACCATTTGACAAAATGTATAAAAGTAAAATGGAAATTTTTGAATAATTGACAGTAAAACGTTAATAATTTTCGACTTTTGGCATTATCAAGGTAAAAGTCCAAAAAATTAAAGGTGGTGTGTATTTGTCTGCTGGAATACGTAAATAATAAAATTGAAACGTTTTCCGGTCTTTTTAAGCTTTATGACTTTTTTTTATTATGTTTTGATTAATATTATTATTATAGTTGCATCTGTACTTTGTAGATCAGCAGATCACAATGTCGTAGTTATTCGGGAACTATAATTTCTTTTATAAATCAAGAATAATAATTGGACTTCAATTTTTTTACGCGACTTTTATATTTACTACTTGTAAAATTCTTGTTCATTGACCCGATCTCCCTTTGACTTCAATGATAGCTATCAATCATTTTTTAAATTTACATTTTTAAATGAATATAAGTATGTATTTGTGAAGAAATAATAATAACTAAATGTAGTAACAAAATTTTTGCAAAGAAATGTTGGTTCCACGTCAAAACGACGCGGGAATTTGGACGCAGAAATATGGGCGTGCGTCAATTGGACGCATGCGACAATTTAGGGTACGACAATTGGACGCGGATATTTGGACGCGCGTCAATTGGACGCATGCGACAATTTGGGGTACGACAATTGCGCATATACAGTAATTTGATATTAATATAATAGATATAAGATTTATTTATAAAAAATAAACTACAAGAAGCAATTTTTGGTAATGTAAACAATACATTTTTTATCAAATTTTATAACATTTTAATAATTACATAAAAAAAACAAATCATATTGATTTTAAATTTGCAGCTGAAAGTTGTGCGCAATTCCTCGTAAGTAATCCAGCAGTAGCCTGTTTGCATAATAATCGACAATTACTTTAATTCTCTTTGCAGTATCTCTATACACTTTTTTTCGTACTGGGATATCTCCTGCGAGATATTGTTCGGTTATCAGTTGATTAGCACTATCTTCTTTCTGAAGAGGGTTAATAAATTTCCAGATATTGGGATGAGCAGCACCCCATTGCACAAGCATTGTGCCATCCTTCAACGGAATTATTTGTTCGTGGAATGTCATCTTCCACCAGCTGATAACAATTCCATAAGTTACTTGAACATAATGGTGGTCTTCGACGTCTTCGCCCTTCCTATCAGGGCGGCCTATCCAAGTATCTTCAAAGTAATTAATGACTGGTAACAGTAAATTTTCATTGGTTTGATAAAATTCACTGTTCAGTAGCTCTTCATACGCTTCAACCCCCCCAAGGATGATGAGATGTGACGATTTTCATTGGTTAGTGAGCGATTTAATTAAAATTGGTTTACAGCACTCTTATAATATTTTTATGAATACCGGGGATAATATATTATATAAATGTCAAATTATTGCATGTGTGCAATTGTTGCATGTGCCAAATAGCGCATGCGTCCTATCGACGCGCGTCCAATTGTCGTACCCCAAAATGTCGCATGCGTCCAATTGACGCGCGCCCATATTTCCGCGTCCAATTGTCGCGCGTCTAAATGACCGCGTCCAATTGTCGTGCGTCCAAATTCCTGCGTCGTTTTGACGGGATACCGAAATGTTAGATTTAAATGTTCAATTGGTGTCTTTAATGCCCATGTCATGTGGTCAAAGTTTTCATCAATTTTTGATAACAGCGTTCTGATCGTCGTCGTTTCGATAAAACCTTACGACTTGTCAAAATATTTAATAGTGTTTGCATTTTCATGACGTAGCATCAAGATGTTGATCAAAATGCATAATGCATTAACTTAGATTATTTAAAAATGTTACAGAAATTATTTGAATAATACATCTTTTTACACTTAATAGGTGAATGCAGTTATTTTAAGGTTTAATTTGAACTTTTAAAATTTATACTTTTAAAGGTGGGTATCACTCCAATCCATCATGGAAATTAATAGCCCATCCGGGCGATATTGATCGCGGTATAAACAAACAGGAAACTCGTAAAGTGAACTAAATGCAAATCGCCTAGCTCCGGTATTTAGTAAGTTACATTTTTACGTGTGGGATAATGCTTAAATCAACATGCTATGAAGCGAGAAACTGCGATTTAATGCGCGCTACCCATCTAGCAGGGTTAGCATCCTACCAAAATATATTTAAATGCTCATACAACCACGATTGTTAAATACATACTTTGTATATTTTACATTGAAGCAGGACGTAGTTCTAATTTAACAAAAAGAATATTTAATAAGCGCTGGACGGGGTGTTGTGGAAGTGGTTACCAATTTACATGCACACTATGAATTATTGTATTGCATTGCTTGAATGGGGCTTTTTAGTATGTCATTATTATATTACATTATATTATATCACATTTTAAGAAAATTGTTAATATTCACCAGTGGCGTATTCATAGCCCTCCCCGAAATTATTTTTATATTGTAATTTTCTAACTTTCTATTAAGCGTTTGACCTTTAAAATTTTAAAAATTTTTGTCTGCGACGCTATTAAAGACTCGTTTTGCTCGTGGCCCCCCCCCGACCTAAATTCCTGGCTGCGCCACTGATATTCATCATTAAATCATTAAGAATTATTTATATAGTACCCTCGCTTGGTTCTTATATTAAGTTATAATATTTAAAAAATTTTAAAATTTAAAAAAAGTAGAATATTCATTATATTCCCTAAATAAATACACAAAAAATTTTGATTTGACATTTAAGAAGAATTTCTTCCTGTTTATTAAATATCTAAATATTTTTTTGCACGAACAGCTATTATAAATTTATATGTTAAATTCAATATTAAATAGATTAAACTTTTTAAATTATCAATATAGTAAACTTGCCATTATAGAACTTGAGCGACCTTTTCGAGGTCCGAGCAAATTATCTGCCAGGTTGACCATGTATCGCAAGTATTTTGCAGGGAGCTCAAGTACATTATAATAAGTACTATACGTACGTATAGTTTATTTATGTAACAACATAAATAATAATACCTTCTCTATAAAATATCTACTTAAAATGTTCCGTCTAGGTTTTTACGTGTTTAGTAAAGATATAAAAAAAAATAAGATTATGCAAAAAATTAAGCACTTAAAAAAATACTTGGATATTAATATTGTCACAGTAACAAAATATTAACTAAACTATACAGTTTTATAATATTTCATAATACCCGCATGATCATGTTTTCAAATGCACATTGTTTACAATTTTATTTGAAAGTCGTAAGTGTTGCGTAATGGAAATAAATTAGCAAAAAAGAATGGCAAAAAATAAAAATTAAATAAAAAAATAATGAAGGCAAAAAAACAGAGAAAAAAACGAAAAGTTTGTATCAAGTTAAAAAAACCCAACATTGTTCTAACGTTTGTACATTTACTAATCTCGATTTTAAGATTAACTAGATAGGACTATTTTTTAACAATTTTATTTTTAATTGCTTTAAATATTACCTAATATTCGTTTTTATTTATGTGGAATAATATTTTCGGTTACACTACTTGAGCGTATAATAAATTGAGATCTTTTATTTCCGTTGCAATAAGTATATTGAAAATTTTTAAAACAACTTTTTAAAACCGCAAAAATTGCAACTTTTTCGAATTTGTTACTTTCGTTTTGATTTTAATTACGGTTTAAGTAATTATTCCGGTAACATATCAATTTGTAAAATTGTGCTAGCAGACAATTTTTAATTATCGTAATTTTTAAACGTGAGCTATGATTAAAACTTGCAACCATAAGTCATGATTAAATAATATCTTTATTAAACCTGAACATAATTAATTCATTTTTCAAATACGATTTAAAACCACCCACTTCTTCAAGTTAAAATATTGTAGTAAACAATAAAAATATTGTGAATTACATAATCAAAATTATTGTTTTATTGCACGCACATGTTACTTGCCATTAATTTTTAACTACCACAATATATATTTTTATAAGTCATTAGGTGCACAGGACCTACTTTCTAACCTTAACAGGTAAAAATGAGCGAATATTGTGTTTTATTGAAGTGATATTATTAATCTACATAATATACATTGTTACTTAATCATTTATTATAATTTTACTCGTTGAAAATACATTTCTAGCAAGAGGACCACTCTTTTAATTTCATTGATCAAAAATCGATGATATAATCAAGTACTTCAAGTTATTATAGAAAGTGATTTAGCTTGTAAATTTTAATTTAATTTTTATTAAATAACGTTACATTAGTTTTAAATTAAAATCATTTATGAGAATTTACATTGATTTTAAATAAATAAAATATCGATTACGTAAGTTACACACACTTCGTAGTAATAACGTTGTGCAAAACTAATCCAATAAAATAAATTAAACTATTTGCAAGTTATTTTAAATACATTTTCATTTATTTGCATATTTTTAAAGCAAATAACAAATTTACTATGTACTTAATTTCCTTATAAATTAAACAAGTTCCTATTAGCTATATCAACCATTAACAACTTCAATACAATGTACATACGAAGTTTCTAACTTCGCGCGTTTGAGTAGGTAAACATAATAACTTTAATCGCGGATTTAGCGAAGGTATAAGTTTATAAGCTATGTAATATTAGATAAAAACTTGTAATTCCATCTTAGGATATTCTTTTAGATACAATCTCGAGATTTAAATGTTCTAGATTTTCCTACATGAAAGTAAATAATTTGTCGCAAAACAATAATTCGATGCACTTACTATTTCAGTTTTTAAAAGCACCAATAGCAACCCATTGCGGAAAGCTCACGAGAATAATTTTATATTTATTGCTTTACTTATTTTAATATGTATTAATTTTTCACAGGATAAAATTAGCATACAAAAATTTATTGGAAGTATAGAAATTGCGAAGTAAACTATACTTTGAATTTCATAATGCATAAGTTTATGGTCTGCAGCTTACAATAATATTAATAATATAGGATTAAGATTTTGCATATTTATTACAATTATTATTATTAGTTTTCTTTACACCTCGAATGCGGGTGGTTTGATATTACCATCAGTTATTGTAGTAATCCAAAAAAATGTCGACATGCATACCAAGGAAGTAGATTCAGTTACACGATTAATTTTTATAATTGCATTTTAGTATTAAACGACTTATTGTAGGTACTATACTATTTGCACTTTCTCCCTGCAGTAATATCGTTTCCTGTATAAGTAACAATTTAAAAAAGTAAAGTACTTCGTTTTATGGCACTATTGTATTGCAAATATTAAATTATTATTTTACAATGACAGAAAATATGCAAAATTATCTTAACGACACTTGTTGAAAAAATTTATGCTAAACATCAAATAAACAAGTTTGACATTTTAATTTTTCAATCACGACGAAATGTGTAACTATTACGTAACGAATACTACGCATTTTCCGGTAGCATTATAAATCTCTTCAATGGGCTGTTAAATCAATGTTGCAATAGTTAATACTGTACTAGTTAACAGTTAAGTAACTAACAAATTTATTTGAAATTAAAATAATCTTTCTGTTAATAATTCTGCTTTTACTTGACGAATTGGCATTTACTCTTGGCCGAATGCCATTTCAGTTGATTTAATAACCACAATGAACAATTACTTATTCATCTATCACTTCAAAAATTGCATTAGTAAAACGCCGATAAATAAAAATACATTAATATTTCCTCAAATCATAAAAATATAATTTCACTTTCGATCTAAATGATTTACAATCAGGTTGCGTAGACCTAATAAGGGACGTGTTTTCTTAAATACAAACTTTTAAGGTCAGGGCAACTTTTACCAAGTAAAACAAAGCTCAGCTTGTGAATACATTTGCAATACATTATCATAAACGGAATCAAACCGCATTGCAAAAATTAAAAATATTGTACAATCCTTTTATTCATTCTCCAACGCTCAATACAATTCATTTAATGTGTTATATTGTTTAATCTAGAGAAGGGCCTACATAAAAGCTAATGAAGTTTAAGCTTTGAACCCCCGATATAATTGGAGTTCCCAGGGGCACTGATTGGCGGTCAATTAATTAAACAAAACATTTTTTGCCCACAAATCGTTTTCAAAGATATTTCAAATTTCATACCTCTTTATTTTGATCCCATCGTAAAAGCTTTTTAATACATTATTATGAGGTATAATTAGGCAAAAAAATTCTTTAAGTCATCATCAAAAAAATAATGTCGTGTGAAATTTCTAAAGTAGAATACGAAACTATTAATAGTAGCAATATAGAAATATAAATAGTTAATTCTGTGTAGTAATAACTTTTTAATGGCTTTTTTCAAAATTTCAAATATTATTTGCAAATTTTACTTCACACTAGTTAATTTAATAAAAAAACAACTTTTCAGACTCCCAATTTGTACCATTTAAGTAAGTAATCGTGCATTACTAAAATGGTACCCTTTTTTATAATTATTCCGAAATAATAAATCTTAAAAAAATTTATTCTAATATAATTATTTGTTTCATAATTTTATAAATAATTATAATAATAATAAAATTTAATTTGTTAAAAAAAATTATTCGTAATTGGTGGGTTGAAACACGGATCTATTAATGATCAATTGAACTAGATGCAATAATTCCTCATAAATTCAGTTCTCCTACGAATTTTCAAACCTTGATTATTTTTTAATGTAAGTGAAGCAAAAATAATCTCATTAGAATTTATTACACTAATAACCTTCTGTAACAATAAACAATAACAAAATAGCTAATCGTGAACACGATTTAACAATTTTTCAAACCGATGACTTAAAAAATAAATAATAAATTGAATCTGTTAAGCTTATTATTTAACTGCAAAACTGTGTACCGTCAATTTGGAGATTTGCTGAACTTGAAATAAATTATTTCCCAATTTAAAACAACAAACTTTTGTTTCAAAATGTTGATATACAATGTTTAACCAATGATTACTTCCAGGAAATAAAAATTAAGGTAGGTGTCGATAAGTTTGTGGAAGGTTATTTATTTTGAATTTCAGTATATATTATTAACCCATTTTTAAAGAACAAAAAAATATAAATTTTCTATAAGTTGGTGGGGGAGGGCTTAAACGTTTTAAATGTAATAGCTATCTTTTATATTTTACAAATTCAACTGTTGATCATTAAATTGCGTGATACCTACCTCTCAAATTTTCCAGATGTTACAAGTCGACCAACTTTTAAATATCCTCAAGAATATAAAAAAAAATTGTATCTTTCAATCAACCTACACAAAATGATTTGAATTTTTATTAATCGTGACATGTACGTTAAAATGTTAAAATGCAAATACAAGAAATAATAGCGACAGGTTTTCTGCTTGTTTTGTAACCGTATTAATTTTTAAGTTAATACTTTGTGTTTACATTGTGCTAAAATTTCATTATTACTTTTCACAAAAAAGAAAAGAAATTGTTGAACATAATTTCTACAATTCGATTGGTTCAAAGGTTCAATACACATTACAAATTTGAATATTTTAATATCGCACCATTTGTTAAGCGAAAGTTGCATTTGTTATGCAGTTTATATTTTTTATGTTTACTATTAATCTCAAGTTTGATGCTTTTCAAACAGAGAATTAGTCACAGTTTTTGTTAAATTGTTTTCAAAATTCAAGTTTTCTCAACGAAACTTTTTCCTATCGCTTATATCCATTACAAAAAATTACGTTCACTTTTAAGTTAATAAGTAAAGTTGCTACTAATCAAAAATTTTTAGATTCGTTGAGTGAACATAATAAATAAAAATCTCCTGAACCATATCAACTTTTTATCTAGGAAAATTACAACTAAATCAAATTGTGATTAAACCATTAGCATTGTTATAATTTAATTAATTTTTTACTTAGCTTCTCATAAAATTAATTAAGTATTTACATGCAAAATCATAAACTAAAAGCTTTTTTCAATGTATTCACTTCTGTCAATTTTCGCTGCATCAATAGCAAAAGAAAATTAAAATTTTTTAACGGAAAAATTCCTTAGTGCAAATCACTTTACATTATAATAATTATGAATTGCTTCAATTAATCAAAGTTATGTGTAAATTATTTAAAAGTGAATTAGCAAAACAGTTTCTGTTAAAATACTAATTATATTTTATTTTCTAACTGAATACTTAACACTCTTCCTCATAACATTACAATTATTATTGTAATATCACGTAACGTTTTTATTTACATCAAAGCATTTTACACTTTCTTCTTCAAAACACAATTAAAAACTAATTTATTCAATTTGTTTTTCATTATATAAATAAGCCGAGTATCGTATTGTTAATATTTTGGGTGATTTCTTCGACTTGAGATTTATTTGTATTTTATACAATGTGGTGATATTGTGGTTGATTTAGTCGAAGTACCAGTCACTTTGGTTTTTATTAATTTTGCCCATAAATTTCTCTTTAATTAGATTAGGTTGATTGAATTTTGTTGTACGGAATGAAAATTGTAGATTCTTTATTTTGTTTTATTACTATGCACTTTTCTCCAAAACTTTCCAAAAGATGAATGCATTTAACCGAATTACGATAGAGCAGAAAAAAATATAATTATGTATTAATATTGTTTCTCAAAAAATTATTATAAAATACATAATAATTAGGTCTAAATTTACATGTCGCAGATTTTCATATATGGTGAACATAATGATCATAATTGTTATAATAACTTATAGTCCGCATTAAACTTTCAATTTTATTTCTTAATTTTAATCATAATTTTATAATTCTTCAGACTGTAGATTATCAGATAATTTTTCATTTTGCAACATTTGAAGACATTTATTAGTGATTAACAAATTATTACCACTACTACACTTAAATAAATAAAAACTTCTGGAAAGTAATTAAGGCACCAATTAATATGTATGTATTTTACCTTCGATATTTTGTAAAATTATAGAAATTTAGAAATCAATAAATTAATTACCCATTAATTATAATTCATATACCACTATCCCGTTTTTTACGTGGTTAATAATAATTATTATATAAGTTCTTGATGGTAGACGGCTGATTGTGCTATAGTCAGAATATTTATTTAAATAGCATATACCTAATAGGTTTATTACTACAGGTATCTGTCGATCTTAAGCATACGATCGTAACACCGAAACGAGAGATTTAAAAGAGATTCACTTAAAATATCAAATATCATTTACTGTAAATTTTAGGTTTACTTTTTTATTAAAATATTATATATAAATTATAATGCCAAAATATCAAAAGTCTACCAATCCATAATTTGTTATATAAACATGTTTTATAAAATTAAATTACATTTATCTGATACATCTGAGTTTCTTTCACTATACATGTTATAACTGATCGATACGATGATTTTTGTTTTTCAACATGTTAACATCGAAAATTTTGATTTATTAAATTCAATCATAATGTATGCTGCTTTACTAATACAGATCAGTCTTATAAAAACCAGTCGATTGTAAAGTTACCATTATGACATCGATAATTGCCAACGCTTAGACATGGAAGTGAAAGGTTTTTTTATTTTTTAAATTCATCATTAAATTAATACATATGTACGTATCTTGTGTAATTACGGCACGGTACTTCATACTATTCGAACAAATTAATTTAAAATTATAACAGTTACATAGAAAAATATGTGTTTTAACTAAAATCAAAGTTTTTCACAGAACAACTTTATACACAATAAAATATCAATTTTGTTTTGTTTTAACGTATGATAATATGTTCCGCACAAAAAGTCTCGCAACGAAATCAATTATATAGGTACAATATTGAATAAAAATTTAAAAATAAATTGATAAACTGATAAATTATTTTTTTACACTAAAATTATTACAAAATTACATAATTTTAACCGTAAATAATGTATTACCTAAAACTTGTTTGTTCAGTACATTTACCACCTTGCAGCTATCATCTGAAGCATACAATGTACCAAGTTCAGTTATAGTACCGATTGTCATGACCCAAAGATATAGAAACAAAAATCTTCGTACTAATATGAGATTATGTTTCTTAAACAATCAAGCTTTACATTTAAATTATTTAAGAACAATGTAATAATTTCATAGTAAACCATAAATAAGAAAGCAAAAATTACCAAGTGCAAAAGTCCTTAATAGATATGTAAACAAAAACAATAACACAATTTAAGGAAATTTATTATTAGCTACTAAGTGATTAGCACTATAACTTTTAATACTTGTAAATATCTACATTGTATTTATGGTTTCATTTATTATTATAAGTTCTACATGCAATATAATCCATTTGAATCAATATTTTTGAAAACTTCTGCTAAATCCTTTTTTCCATTTTCTCAAAATCAAAACTTCCCACGGTAATTCAACTATTACTTTCTTTTTCAAAAAGAAAGAAAGTAAAAATTATTAATATAATTTAGATCATTAGTCGCAAATAAAGATGCTAATAAGTAGGAGTCTGCAGTTTAGTCATTTAGCTTCCTATAAGAAAATGACATGTTGCTAGATAAACGATATACATTTAGATATATTAAAAAGTTGCAATACAACCATCTGTTTGAGGATGATGCATATTAATTTGATGTTATGGAAATGAAAATCATATAGGAGAAGGAAATTTTTTAAAAATCATTTTGCATAAAATATAATATGCAAAGAAAATAAAAGTATGTCCTTCGGTGAAATTTTAAATGATAAGTAGGTGGTAAGAAACTAAAAGTAAATCAAATGAAATCTCATATCTTTATTATCATCTCTAAATCTACCGACTACTACTACTAAATTTATTATTAAGCGTGTGGGTAATTAAAACAAAATTATTCAAATATTTTAGATAATTAATCTTGTCGATTAATTAAGTTTTGCCATTACAGGATGAGTTAACGATAAAACTTCTGTACAGTTAGGTAGTAGATATATAATTAACTATTTTATTTGCTTTAAGGTAATTTTGAGTGTGTGTGTTATTATCGTGCCAAGTTATTTTAATTTAATAGAGACATACCTATCTAATAGCTTGCCATTGAAAGTGAAAGATACTTCTTGGCGGATTTGTGATTATTTTATGGTCTACTTAAATTAAAATGCAATAAAATAGTTAGATCCTTTAAAAGAACATTTTCTGATACAATGCCTGCAGGCAGAACATAATCTTTATTTATTAACTACTATATTCCAAAACAAACATTTTACTATAATAATTTCTAAGCGTTTAGAATATATGTTCCAATTAGCAAAATGTTTGCAGAATATTTATGAAGTTCTTTGGAATCTGGTGAAATTGCAAATTACACTCCGAAGGGTAACACTTGTAATTTTGAAAAATTACTTCTAATTATCGAATGATATTTTCTAATGATTGTATATTACCATTTCTTGACCTCGGGAGGTCGTGACCTACCAACTATGCAAATTAACAACTAACAAGTAACTGAACGCTAAAAATGTTACTTCGCCTTAGAAAAAAGTAAGTCAGCTTAATGTTGACACCTTGATCATTAATATTAATGAGAAATATTAACAGGTTTAAAAAAAAGAAATTAGACAGATATAACTAGAGTATACTACAACAGATAGGAGGCAAAATATATAATTATCACTGCTTTGCATACAAATAGTAAATTTACTAACTTTTTATGCAGACAAGACAAAAAACAAAACTATTACCAATTTTTTTAATTTGATATAATTTAAGTTCAAACGATTAATTTAACTGGTAAATTTTGTAATCACTAGCATGCCAATCATTTTGTCACTCAATATCCATACATATGCATGGTACTTAAGGCACAATAGTGCAACAATATTTAGCTGACGCAATACAATAAATTGTATTTGTAATTAAATAATTTTGTATAATAATAATAATGTTAAGTAGAATCACAGAAGAGACAAAATATAAACTTTATTAATATGGACGCCCATAATAATATCAAAAAAGACACATTAGAAAGCAATATTGCGGAACAAATAAAATTCAAACTATGTAGGTAACAAATAATAATTCTTGAAAATAGTAGGTACTACTATTGCTACTCTAAAATGTTTACGTTTATTTTAACAATTCAATTAATTTAATTCAATTGATTGAATAAATAATGGGAGAATTATGTATCAAATAACGAAAGATTTAACTTTCTCTAAAGAAGCTAATGCGTTCCAATGTTATGGTCAAATAATTTTACAATTTGTTTGTTTATTCATGGTTATCGTGTATAGCTATAGGTATAATAGTATAACGTATAATTAAATTACAATCATTAACGATTTTACATAGGTAAACTTTCCTCTTTGGCACAACCAATTTTTAAACCGCTTTTTAATTATTTTAGCCATTTACACGCAATTAATTAAATTTTAATAAAAAATGATTATAAAAATTATTTGAATAAATTATCGAATACAGCAATGCACAAATATAACCACGTGCACGTACAACGATATACCTACGTTATTTTAACGTTATTTCCACTGTAGCAAGAAAACACTCTTTTAATATCATTAATATATTTTTTATTAGAATTAAAAGTTGTTCTGGTTGTTTAAGTAAATTATTCGTACCAGCAATATCAAACAAATGTATTGGCACAAATATTTTCCATATATGAACATCAAGATTAAAACTTGTCAAGAACTTCTATTTACTCGCAAATTCCTTTTATTGTTTAACACGTAATTACATAAATTAAATAAAAATAGTTGCTTTCAACACTGCATGTAAGTTAATTGCCCTGAAGTAACCCACATTTAGCCGACAATACGAATTCGCAAACTAACTAAGCTAGCCACTCAAGATATTGTCGTTAAATTAAGTCAGTAACTTGTAGGCTTCATACAGGTACTAAATTCGTATGGAAAATATTGTCGTGTTTAAATAAATCGTTTGTATCAAATCGTGCTACGAACTTACCTATCGAAACGTTCAATGGTATAACAATTATATAAAATAGTTTTAACAAGCTATTTGTATACTTTTCCATAATAATTGACAATTATTATCCATGCAACCTAGTATAACGTGAAATGTTGTTTTGTAATATTTGAATCTATATAATTTTTAAATAAATGCTATTGATATAGCAATGACATAATCGCACCCTAATATCTATCATGAAAGTGTAAAAGTTTTTTAAATTGAATTATTATAACATTTTTTCTTATAATTTTATATTACAAAATGTCTCTTTTTTATTATAATATCATACTTTTTCTTTACGTACTTTATATTATTTTTATTATATCTGTCATCGAAACGAATAGATTAACGATCTTATTAAAAAAAATCGATCTCCGCATCAAAACTCTTACAAGTTTTTGACCAATTGCTTAGGAAATTATTAAATTATTATCATATTTCAAATTATGACTTTTTTGTAGTAGAATTAAATTTTTATATTGCATACTGACATTTCACGACACATTTTAACGTGGCAAAAAGTTTCTACAATTTGAAAATTGTCTATTCACACACTTTATATTAAAAATATGTACCTGAAGTATCTAATTAAAATTGTATATAATCAGCCAAGAAAACATATATATATTTTTTTTACACAATTTTCTTATTATATGTACCCAGAAACCACTTAATTCGTTTACACGTTCATACTCTTTATAATTTGTTAGCCTACACAAGTTATATTTAAAATAATTGCCAAAATTTATTTTTAAATTTAAGTACCGGGTTGATTATAATTTCAGTTAGTTAAATTGTTTGGAAAAGGTAAATTATAACTACTGCTTCTCTTTTTTATGACTATATGAGTAAAATACAATTGCAACATCGTTAAATCACAGGGCTCCACTTGTTTTTGAATTGTAACAGCCCTAGTTTTCCATTATAGTACATAAAAAAATTTAATATATGACTTTTTCTGATTCTAATCGTTACGTGTTTAAACTAATTGTTAGATTAGGAAAATTGGAATTATGGAAAATTGTGACAATGATGTAAATATTTTCATCTGATTGTAATATTTACGCCTTTGGCCGGTCAATGACGTTATTGACCAAAACGGATTGGACAATGATGATTTATAGAATAAATACTATAAGAAACAGTAAATTGGCGATTTGAATTAGACAATTAACTGGCAAGTGACATTCACGTGTGATGCATGCATTGCATTCTAATGAATTATAATCATTTATTAACAAAAATAATAAAAATTAACAAAAATTTAAAAAATAATATTATAAATTAAAAAATAATCAAATTAAATTTCGTAAATTATTTATTTTTATTCTGACATGAGAGTGATCCATGGCATTTCGAATTGCAAATTTGTTTGCTGACGCGACAACGCACATTTAAAAAAGAGTTTTACCTTCGCCCACTCTGTATTGGGCAATGACATTATTGCCCGGACAATGATGTAAAAACCTCATATAAAATTTTAAATGTCAACATCGCCCAAAATGCACGGTCAATGACGTTATTGGCCGGACGTTAACGTTAATGTTCAGTTAAGCAGGGCATTAACGTCATTAATTGACGTTAATGGCCGAGTTGTCATCATTGACCGTAATATATGTTTATATTCGTTTGTTACAAATAAAATTTACAAAATAAAGAAATACTACCTACCCAATTTGAACAATTTCTTTATAAATTTTATTAAATAATTAATTATTTTAATAATAAATTACATTGAATAAGAAATTTTCAGCATTTTCTAATAAAAAGGTGGAAAATAATCTTACTCGCACCCAAGATGTCTATAATACGTTGGCTTATATTTTGGTTGATAGCCCTAGAAGTTGTTTAAAGTTAGCTGAAACTTATGGTGAATGCAGAGTGTGTGGAACTTGATTTTATTCCTTGACAAAATGAAAGCAAAAAATGATATAGCAACAATTTTATATGAATAAAATTAATCTGCAAATTTACCACTATTAACAATTGTATTACAATTGTTATACCGGGAATAACGTTATACCAAGTTTATTCAATTATTGTAATTAATCTTGGTGTTTAGTATAATTTTTCTCAAACATTTAAAAACAATTACAATACGAGTTGCGGCAATGCAAATATTTCCTTAAAAAATCGTTAAGGTATTACACTCAATACGGTATATTGTATCATCGAGGCAAAAAGAGCCAAATAAGTACATGGATAAAACTTACATGCTTGATGTGATTGATTCGATCCGTCACCTTTTATTGTCTGCTATGTTTATTAGTTTTACAATGTATTTTTTATTATTTATTTAATTAATTTTTGTTTTAAACTCTTTTTACTTTTACGAAATACAAAATGGGTAAGGTAGTTATCGCGAAATCTTTCTAGTTGTATATACCTTAATACTTACTACCTACTATATTTTATAGTTTTCATAAAAAATTAGAATTTTTCGCTTTAAACAATGATATTAAATCAATGAGACTACTTTAAAATAGTACCATAGTATTTTTATGGTAAAACTGAATACTAAAATTATTGCTTATTGCTTATTTCTCTGACACAAGAAGCATTATACATATTTTGCCAGTTATGTGGTAACTCTGCGAAGATGTTAACAATTTGATGCACACAGCCTATGAATAATAATAATCCCTTTTTGGAAGTGCATTAGGTAACTAGCATTTTTACCGTGACATAAATCTTATTAAAAAATGAGTAACATATTTTAAGTTTTTACCTAACACGAGAGAATTATTTAAGAAATAACGGCTGTAACCTAATTTATATGTAGCCTACGATGTAGACTTGAATTAGTAAAATTCACGAAAACTACATAACAAAAAAATATGTATAAAATCAGGAAAAGTGACTACAGCTATTAATTTTACAAACTTTCGAAAAATTATACATTTTTCCATAGTTGTTATGCATAGCATATTTTCAAATATTCTAATAAAATTGACGTTCTGGTAGCAAAAAGTGAAAATTCGTGTAATTTATGGCTTTGTAAAACTATAAAAACGATAAAATTGATATTGGTGCCTGTCGTTTTAAAAAGAAACAATAGATAGATATACCTTCATCTTCTTATTTAACGTAGCTGAAAATTATAATAAAAGGATTGCTCGTTATTAATAAAATATGCAAGTTAAAAACAATCTTATATCATATTGTAGTTGTAGGAAAGCTTTCGTAACGAATTTCGCAGCTTTGACTTACGGAACTGAACTACAGTAATAATATGCAATATCGAACAGTAGGTATAAATCATATAATTTAATCAAACCAATCAATTCGAATATCATGAAGTTCTTTTTAAAAATATAACATAAAAAGTATGTAATATAACATAAACGATTCTGAAAATCACGAGTTTAAAAATAAATTTTTAACAATTTTTAAGCTGAATTTGCGAAGAAATGATTTAGTTTATAATATAAAAATTGCTTATAACTCCGAATCGCATAATAGAGTATCTGTAGAAAAAATTATGCAAAAGCCATTAGTCATTAATTAATAAAGTTGAAATTATAAAAAAATACTTAAAAATGTGGTCTGACGTCAAAGTTATCCTATGTCAATTGTATCGGAATCAAATGTATTGCTTTGTCATGAAGCATAAATTGTGAATACGATCTAAACATGTCGTTCGTTAAGTGATTTTTCATTATATAGTTTTCTTTTCTAGTTTTTCAATTAACTTTGATTTTGAAAACGGAAATGTTTTAATATAATGTTGGTTTTGTACCAGGAACATAAAGTTCAGTTTTAAAATAAATAAATCCAGTGAAATAAATAAAAAATTAAAATTTAATTTATTAATTAAAATATAAATTTTTATTTAATACATTTATGTACATTATTTTTATAATATTGTTATAGTGTTAAAAGTGCAATGTACCAAATTGCAAAACACCCAATAGAAAAATATGCATTTTTATATTTTTGCATATTTTTAATGTATATTCTGTACCTGTGCAAGCATATTATGTAGTTTCTTTTAAATTTGTTGGTAGGTTCTTTTATGCATAGCACTATTAAATCAATTGAAAGCTTTTAATTTGCACATATGAATTTATTCAAGGTAATTAACGAAGAATTCAAAAATGCAACATTAATGTTTTATTTAATACAGTCGAATGTTTCCAAATTTATCGAAAACTTGGTATACGACCTTTTTGTAATATACGTTATAAAATTCTTTTTGTATTTCCGGTTTTTTACATAAATAATAAATAAGTTTTATTTATTTTTATATGCAGCTTTAGAGAAATACTTAACAAATAAACGCTCTGTCGCCATTATAAGTACACATCTCTGGTTATTGTTCCGGTAAGAGTAAACGGATTCAATTGTATTTAACATGCATAATAAAACAACAATATACAAGCGCATTAGACTTTTAAGTGTCATTCGAAACAAAAGAATTTTGCTTTCGAAAAGATTTCTGTAAATACTTGAAAATATAATAATATAGTAGATTATGGTATTCTCTAAAGTTGTGTGGGTGTTATATATCGTAACAAACAAATAATTTACTGTTTACTTTCAATAGGTGAAGATATTAATAATTCATTAAATTTGATAGGAAAACGAATTTTTAGCAGTTTTAAATTTTAATATTCGTTTATTGTTCACATATTTTATTTATTTTAATATAATAGATTTTTAATATTTATTCGGTTCCTAAATGCACAAAAAATTATAAATTATAAAATTAAATTTTTACTACTGCATACTGTAATTAATTATTAAAATTTTACAAAAACGGATTTCTCCTCTATAAGTAGGCAAAACAGTCGCATGGCTATATCAGAAAGTAATTCAACATTTTACTTTCTGCGAGGAATTTTTTCAAATCACAATTAAAAATAAAACGCATGTTTTTAATATTTGGACAGAAGTAGGCACACTTTTACATACATTAAATATATTTTTACTAATCTCCAAGAGAAATTTGCTCATAAATCTGTTTATCGACAAGAATAAATTTACGTTGTTTTTGTTTTTATATTGTATATGTTATAGGTTATGCATATATTTTAATTAGCAATTAATAATTTTATGTAGACATAGCAAATTTATGTTCTAAGTAGAATTATTATCCTATCTGAAGTACTTACAAATTTTTATATTTAAAAAAAATATATCCTTCATTATCCATAAAGCTGCATAATCATTCTCACGACCTACTAATACGTGTTGTATGGCCTAGGGTTAAAAAGTACTGATGTATGATATGTAAAACAAAAGTGGTTTCCACAGAACAATATTGTTTTTGTTTTATTTTTGTAATCATTAAGTTAACTTCTTTACAAACCAATTCAAAAAATTTGTCTGTTCATATTAACAACATAATATGGCGATGCACGATGTTAAGTCAAATTCGTTTAATATTTTGAAATGAAAATTTTATCTTCACACGGTAAGTTTGTTTTATGTAAGTTTTGAGTGTACATTAGTACCTACACAGTACTTTTTAAAATCTATTTGTTAAAATTTATGCCAATATTTAATTGCGCTTTCACTTTAATATATTTATATAATTTGTCAAAAAATTCTATTTATGTCATATCAAAGTATTAATTATTTAGTATTGAAGTCATGTCAACGACTTAAAGAATATTAAATGTTGAATGGAGAGAGGTGATGTATTTTTACATTACATTTTGTGTTGATTTACTCGAAAGTAATTGGTTATAAATATTTTCCTTCTTAAAATTAGCCCATAAAATACTTAATCACTGTGATGCCCTTTTATCTGTCAATATGTTAATTTATTAGTACAGACTTCGCATTTTATAATACATTAACATAACCCACTTGTATACATCGTCCAGTACTTATTGTATGTTATTACTTTTACTTAACTACATGTAACGTTTTTTATTACTACATTGCCAAATTTATTTGATTTTATATCACACACATTATATAATCACCTAAAATTAGTCACCATTGACTATTCTTGATGGTATCATCCCGATCATCAGAAAAACAACTCCAGTTTTTTGGTCCAAAGTTTTTTGCCTACATTAACTATAACAATTAATTATCAAGTATTGCGACTTCCGGAGTGTCCTTGCCCACCAAAAAGCTATTCCAACCCGGAATTTTGGCCACTTAACTTAAATTATATCATTTGATTAAATTTTTGAATCTGATTTAAATGCTATACATATTAAAATTCAATGATATAACTTAAATGTGTACTATGAGTTTTTTATTTTTAAAGAAAAGGTCAATGTAACATTAAAATTAAATTAGTAAAACATGCTTTTAACACTTTTACTTTATACGCGGAAAATTAATTTAATAACACAGATACATATCTGAAATCGAAACAAAAAAGAATAAAATTTAATTTTGATTATTTTTTGTTTCTGCAGTTTTCATACCTTTTGGAAACGTTGTTGCACATGGAGTTAATTTCCAAATTGATGTAAATTAATTAAAATATTTAATAAAATTTTGAAAACATTGTTTCTAATGCAATCTGTTACTTCAAGAAGAAAGTCAATAGTAAAAACTAGGTTAAGATTTTTAATGTCAACTTGCGATAAATTATTATGGTTGTGGGGCATGCATTGATGTATTCACCGTCAAAATGAATTATAACATTTAAATGTATTTTAAATTATTTTTACTAATTGAGGATTGCAGACACAATCTGAGATAAAATCCGCCATCTGAAGCGTACTAGCAAATTATTATCGTGACATGAACGCTATTAATCGTTTATAATATAAAACACCCGATTACCTTCACACAAGGTTTTGTTGAATTAAAACAAATTATTTTTAATTTATAATAAAATAAAAATTTAAGTTGTGCATTCACACTGATATGATGTAGAGTAAGGTCGCAGTGTAAGGTAATAAGCAAAACAAAATTTTATTAGGATAAATAAAACATTGTAATTAACGTTTTATTGTTGTGGTATAAACTTTCCTTCTAAACTATAGAATCAAAAGAAAAGCGAGAAAAGTGAAAATTTTTTAAAACAATTTGAAAGTGTAAAAACGAAATAATAGGTATACGTGCTAATTTTTTTTTTAAACGTGGCAATTAGTTTTAGTAACATGTGTTTATTAAGATTGTACTTGGAAAATTAAGTGTACGTGAAATTAATTATTGTTAACAAAAAAAAAATGTTTGTCAGGAAGGTGAAAATATTTAATTTTGTACAAATGTAGAGTGATTGCAGTTATTTTTAAGGCCACACACACAATTAATTATACTACTAGACTACATGCTAAAACTTTTTGCAAATTTGTATGATTATAGTAATAATAATAACTAACAATATAATATTTCTATAAAATCTACCCAAAAAACAAAATATACAAAAATGCTTATGGATAGCTTTTTTTTCAAATAAATGCGTATATTTAGAACTTTTGTTGTCCTTTAAGATCAGGTGAATTTCAGATTAACCTTTTTATTATTAAAAATAAAAAAATAAAATAATTATTGATTACAATGTCGAAATATCGCTTGCACGATATTATTGTAATAATTATTGTTAAAAAAATAACACAGCTTGAATCGGAAATTAATTAGTTTATTGCACGGTTAACATTTTTTGCTTCAATGATATATACCTTGTTAGATTATTATTATCGAAATAGGTTACCTATATGTGCTTGTATCATTTATCAAATACATTTCGTACTATAAATTTTTCTTATTTTTATAAATATCTCTGTTTTCAAACATCCCAAGACAGAATAATACTTTTTTTTAAGTGTGAAGATGATATAATAGTATTAAAAATTCACAATATACATCCTTTGTGTTGTAATGATGCACTTAAACATAAATCACCAAATTGCCTAGTATTCCAAGCGAGAACACAATGAATCCAAGTGTTAAATAAGCCTTGAGATATGAATCTGCAAAATTGGAAAATTTCATTCTTATTCTTCAGATTCCGAGGACAGCACGATTAGACTATATTATGATAAATAGATTACGTACTATGATTTGTTGCTACCTACTCATTAACAATTTATTACTTAATGCCATATTGTTTCAAATCGTGTTTAACCTTTCGTTACTTCTATTGATTACCTATTTACTATACTTAACACTTAAAAAAAAGATTGTTGATCAATATGTATTAAAAAAACTTTAGAAATTACATTATTTATTCTCAATTATCAAAGAGTTCTCTACAGTAAGAAAATGTTGGCTATAGAAATGTGGTCATCACAGTTCGATTTAATTAATTACATTCGGTAAAGACGCAGCAGTGCAGCAAACTAAGCTTTTGCCTCCGGGAGCCATGCTCGAGAAGAGCTCTAAAGTGGCAAAATAAATTAAAAGAAACAACTGGAATTTTTTTGATATACTCCAATGTTAACATTAATAGAAATTAAATAATTTAACACAGAATTATTTCTCAAATTTAAATGATTAATACGAGATATTTAAAATTATATTTAATTTTAGCATTTCGAAAATATTTTAATAGCAAGCACAATGATCAGTAGTGGGTTCATCATCATCATCCAGCTATAACATCTATCATTAGATAAACTGACTCTTTTTCTGAATGAAAGGAGTCAACATTTGGACTCCACGGCTACTTAATCCGGAGTTGGGAATGCCTGAGGCAAACATCAACCCAGGGGAATCTCCGGTTTTACTTGCCCTCCGAAGCACGGAGACGGTAATATAAAAATTTTAGACTCTTTCTGGATTCGATCGGAGTACCTCCGACCGTCTTAGCAGCAAGTTACTATTTCGAGTGGTATTCGTAGAACTAATTAACGAATCAAACAATTTAAAAAAAATTTTTAATCAAATTGCCAACGATACAATTTCTACAATAATATAAAACATACATCTGCGTTACTTATGAAATATAGCAAATTAACTTTATATCAATATTCAAGATATATTATATTCAAAAAAATCTAGATGCGCCACTGGTTTTATACATTTAAATGATATAATTCGGTGTTTATAGAGTCAAATAATTACGTTTATTTATGAAATGTGTATATTTTAACGACTACATGCAGTAGATAGCAGACAGCAAATAATAATACTGGTGACATTTCAAACAACGTCATTTACATAGATTTACCCTAAGGAAAATTTCCGGTAAATTAAAACTCTTTTTAAAAACGCATTTATGCAATCGATAAGTGTATTTCAAAAGATTTTCAAATAAATGTTACGTTCGCCAACGTGCACTAGTATAACTGCAATTTTTGGTCTTCACTTGGGAGATATATCATTTTCGAAATTTTAGGAAGCGGAATTAAATAATTTTCAATAGCACCAAAATGTTGCACCGGACCTGATTATACTAACTTACCCTTACTAAATAATTATACATTTATTTATTATGTAAATTTTCCGTGATAGGTACCTAATCAATTATTCTAATTATTTAGATAATATCTCTCAGACTCTAACTTGATCCTAAGATACATTATTAAAAATATTATTTATTACCAACGAAAGTTCTGCACAAATTAAAACAGTAATTATAATTTCATTCAGCATTGTTTAGAAAAATTATCCGATATACAAAGACTTTCAGTGTGAGATAATTTTGCTGTTTAATTACTTCTTAAATTGTTTATCTTAAATGTTTACATATTTAATATAATATATTTCTTTGTGCTAATTTAATTATTCTTATTTGTTATTTGAACAGCATTTTCAAATAATCATATATTCTTATAATCACTTCGTTTATGGCTTGACGAATATACGCAAAATTTTGATCCAAAAATTAAGTTAATGAAAATGAAATTAATATTTATGTTTCAAAATTTATTTTTTTAATTAATCGTACGTTTGCATTGTCTTTTTTTATATTATGCTATTACTAAATACCTTCTTAATTTTTTACCCAAAGCTTTTATTTTTCATTTGTTTATTAATTTATTAAAATATATAACAAGTTTTGTTAGAAATGGGTTACGAAAACCTAGTTTCCTTTGGTTTCACTTTACATTGCATATAGGCAATAAAGTAATAGATAATTAATATTAATTATTACTATTAATATTAACAAATTTGTTAAACATTTGAATGGAAATGAAGCTTAACGAATGGGCATTATATTTTATGGGTGTACTTGTATATGTATGTATATCATATATTACTTGCACACCTGCTTTAAGATTTATTTTTATTAACAAGCGCAATGATGCTACACGGTAATAAATTTTTACATTTAGATAATATACTATATACTTACTAAGTATATTAAGTTTTATAGAAAAAGTAAATTGCTAAAGATGAAATGAAAAAATTAACTCATAATAGTAAAGTAACTGTCGATCAAACCTGCAAGCCTCACCGATAGCTCTACGAGTATTTGGTTACTAATAGTTATTTATTTTCAAGAATTTATAAAGAAATTTAATGATATTGCATAAAATTGAATTTTATTCTACTTGGATGCATTTCTTATTTTAATGTTTTTCATTTTGTTCAACTCTTTCAATTATTAAATATCTTATTATTGTAATTTTACTTACATTTTAAAAATATACATAATAATAATAATAATTAAATAGCAGAATTGCTTATTTTATGACTTTTATGTCACTTCCTCAGAGCAATCTGTTATCGGAAGTTGCAAAATTTCTTTTAATTTATTTCTTATTTCTTTATTATATAGAATTCATCGTCATGCCTCTACAAATAAGTTAAATATTTATATATTTTTAAGTATTATACATATTATAGTTTGCGCTCTGGTGTACGTACCTAAACCAAATTTTATGGTTTAATCACTATATGCATTTCCTCGATAAAAAATGTATATTCATTTTAATTAAGAAAGTTATAAAACTACAACAATTAAATTCGTATACATATTGAAAGTGAATACTGATAATAATAAATTGTTCAGTTTGTGTGAATATACACACATACAACATAAGAGAAAGCGATATTAATTAAAATAATTATGAATACAATTAAAATGTTAATACTTTGACAATAAATCTAATATAAGGTGTATCTATGTTTGTTTATATTTAAATTAAGCTCAATGCTTATACTAAACTCAATGAAAGCAATTTATATCAAACTTTTGCGAAATATTTTTATCTGCTTAGTAATATTATATTATGTAGCAAAAATTAATTATATTTAAAAATTTAAATAAGTAATTTTAATTGCAAAAACTGGAACAAGATTTTCCCCATCAATATAGCTTGATTTGATAAACAGAAAAAACAATAATACAATAAAAAGTCATCGAGTTCCTATACTATTTAAAAAAGTTAAAATCTATAAACTTTCCCTTAAGATATAAATAAATTAAGCTTTTAACAAAAGAGAAAATCGATTAGCCAAAAGTAGCTCAAAAAAGTATAATGTTTTAATTCCAAACCGGTAAGTGCCTAATATTAATTGAACATTGTGCATTTTTCTAATTTAATTGTTAATTATTATAACATAGTAATTGTAATTTTAGGTAGAAACCTAGCAGTACAACGAACTATAATTATTACTCAAGTGGTACATTTATATTATGCATCAGAAATAGCCAACATAATACCTACTTAATTAGAATTATTTAATCGGTTGTACTTCTTATTTGTTTCATGGTGTTCGTAATGAATGCAAATAATGCTGTTATTATTATTAGCTACAGATACAAATAAAAAATTTAGATTTAAAAAAAAAAAATTTAAAAAAAAATTTTAATGAAATAATTTTGTTTAATCGACACCTGCAATCATCACCTCTAATTTAAATAAATTAATTTTTGCATATAGTAGATTTATTAAAATTAATAAGAAATTTAAATATTAACTTTCTAATACTATTTGTAAAAATATAATGCTTTACTTTTAACACGAAGAATATGTCATGTTATTATGAATAATTGCAAATTAAAAACTAATTTATTAAAAATTATTTCTATATTGGTATTAAGCAGTCAATCTAAGCTATCTAAACAATATTGTGTTATTGTATATGTATATTTATAATTTCCGAAGGTATTCTCCAAGGTGTGTACTTATAACAAACGGTTCATCCAAGTTCACGGTCTCTTGGTGAAATTGCTTGTCCAATGTTTATCGGGAAATTCTAATGAATACATTAATTTTGTAAAAACCTAAGTAACAAATTTAATTAATGAGTAGGTAAAAGTTTGTAAACACAAATTTCGATTAACATTTAATTTCACCGAATGTTAATTTTTTAACATTTAAAGATAATGCTACATTAATTAATATTAAAAAATATGAATAATATAAGTTAAAAAAGGTTTACACCAATAAATGTTACATCTAATGTCAATTTATTAAATGTGAATCTATTCGTGCACTGAATATTAATTTATTGTCACATTATAATAAAATTTAAAAGAATTTTTTATTTACTTTAAATATTGATATTACAGAATCGAAACAAATAAAAATCACTTAAATAAATAAAAAAAAGCTGATGATTTTACTGCCCTGTCAGTATATTATCGAAAGCTCGTTTTTTTTGGTAGATCGTCAAAAAGATGGCTTTAGATTAGAACATTTTTTAACATTAACACTATTCTGATCAGGGTTTTAGTCTTTTTGTATAATATGTAGATAATCAGTTATCATACTACTAACAAATTATGTAATGCTTTTTCAAGTCCATTTCGTTTCTTGATTTTTAAAACATTTAGTAATAATAATTGATCGGCTTAATTATAAAATCTCCGATAAATAAATTTAATTATATCAAAATGGTATTAAGTAATTTCTGGTGCTTTCTACTACCTACATGTTGAAGTAATATTTGCAGAAGGACACTTACGCTTGTCGCTTAAAGAGAATTACTAGTATTTACATTGTAATTTTAAAATTAGTGAGAATGACATTGTTGCTATTTTTTAACAATGAATATTATGAAACAAATCTTTAAAAACCTTAATTGGTTAGTTTGTTAATTTGTTATTGTAATAATTTACTACATGATGTGTGTAATAACATGGCACGCTTTGTAATTTAATTAACACTGTTTCCTATTTTATCGAGTTTAACAAAATTGGACTTACCGAGCTCTACTGGTAGAACCTCGCCCCGGTGGTGGTCCAATTGTAGAAGATATGGTAGTTTTTATCGAAGAATTTCTTAATTCAGCCGACGTTTTATTTTTTGCTGCAGCGGCCGCTGCAAGCTGCCCTGCGCTAGTCCTTGGTAGTCGCGAAGAAACCCCGCACGTAATTCCGAAAAATACACTTAATACAATCACCACGGGTACACACAACCCCCTAAAACGCCCCATTGCGTATGGGGTTTTCACTCACTTAACACTATTTATGTACAAATATAATTTTGGCAAAATGCAAAAAATTATTCTATCAAATTTAAATTTAAAAAAAATATAAAATAAAATTACTTTTACTTTTAAGGGTTGTTATGCTAACTCGATCTGACTAAGCTTAACAACAACCTGTCATTCACTAAGCTCAATGGAAGTGTGTGTGCTACTGACCGCACTGTTTGGTCAGACTCTTGAATCGAAGAACTTTCACTTATGAACCAAAATTTTGCGATGCCGCTACAGGTGCTTACTAGTGTCACTATAGCTTGAATATATCAGCTGGTAGTCCATTGTACTTAATAAAAATCGTGCGAATTAATTGAGAGCGAAATCAACAGGAGATTTTTAAATTCGACGCGGTCATTTTTATGTTTCGATTTATAATTCATAAAGTATTTATGTACATTTTATTAACAATATAATGCAATATCGATATAATATTTTTTATTTTATTTTTTTCATTTGCACGTTTAAACATTTAATAAAAATAAGTCCGATACAATTGATTTTCAGCCACTCTTGCTAGCTGGTCTACGTAAATAAAGTTTTTATTTTTCATAACTTGTGCAGCGTCTGCTACGCACGACAACTAAAATTTAAAAAAATATTATTTTTAATACATATTAATAATACATATTTTAATCAAAATCAAGTATTTTGAAAGAGTTTGAATATTTAAGATAAAATAAGAATTTCTAGGTTTATAAATGTAATTAAAACTATTTTAGATAATATTACTAATTTTTGAATTAAAATTATTTTTGAAAAAATAAATACAATATTACAAAAATAATATTTGTTTTCTAGATCTACTTTTAACTATAAAATTATTCTGAAATATTTCAACTTCTTGTCTTGGTGGGGAATACGATTCCTCTTCACTGCTGGTAATCTTTAATTCTATATCTAGCTCAATATGAAAATTTTCACGAACTGAAATGGTAAGCATTTGAACTTAATCTCGTTAATTAATGCATGCATGACACTATTGAGATAATATACTGTACCTGTAACGCACGGGTCTTGAAGAATCAACAAATAGAAAAAGTCGGAAATAACTTTTCTTGATAAATTGCAAAAAAAATTTCTGATTGCTTTCACGAATCAGTACGGTTTTTAAATATTCTCCATATACCGGAACATTTGTATATTTTTTTAAAGAATAGGAATGGGTTCCTTCTATTTCGAGCACTTATTCTATAATTATCACACCTTTACTTGTAATTAATTTTACATTATAATTTCTACGATAAATTGTTAGCCGTATATTTAATTTTCACCTGATGATTGTGTGGTGAAAATATTTGAAAAATTATACTTCCTGTACACTTGACTTGTAAAGATTTTATACCTACATTTTAATAGATCTAAAAAAAATATTTACAATTTTTGGTGGTTCTATAATTACTTAAAAATTTGCACATCTTAATTCTAATTTATGTATATAACTGCATTAACTTTTTTAATGTGCAAGAAAAAACGTTGACGATTGTAATTTAAATGGAAGTAAATATAAATAGAACATTTGGTTTGAAGTCTCATGGTTTACTAGAAGCTCTTGAAAATAGCTAATTTAATTTTATGTACCAATTAATTGCTTTATTTACCATAATTAAATACTATTTCTAATTAATTTCAGTATAGTTCTGTAATGTGGGAAAATAACTGTGCAGAAATTGGCAGATTTAATCAATAACTTATTCGAACACTTTTTTACATATAATTGCATTTTTCACACAGAATCAGCACATTAAACGTTGAAAACACGTGTAAAAATAATCAAAATTTAACATTGAATCAATGTTTAACTTGTTGCATTAATAATTCAACATTTAAAAATGCAGTTATTTATTTTTTAACTTTTCTGCTGAAAATAGCTAAATGTGAAATCGTTTTGAAGTTTAGTTTTAAACCTATTTTCATCCAAGATTATTTACAATTATAATAGATAGGCTTGTAATAAGAAAAAAACTATTTGTACAACTAGTCAAGAAAAGCGACATCTTCCTGTACCAGGCTTGAGTTTTTATTGAGAGTTTAACCGAGATAAAAAGCACGCCGAGTACGAAAAAGTAAGTTTTTCATAAGCGTTCCACACAATATATTTTTCTACTATTGCTTGAATGAGAAACAAAAAATTTATTAGTGTAACTACTAGAGAGTATTAATTTGCGAAGTATTTTTGTTTACAATAAGGTATTATATACTAGGGTAGGCAGCCGTCCTACCTATAGCAGGTAGGCGCTTAAGGCGCGTTCTCACAAATCAAGTTTAGTTGACCGATTACAGAAAGTTAAACAATTTTTAAGTGAGAACCTTCGTTTCTATCAAGTTGACTCTATTGTTGCAATAGAAAAGCATTCAACTTTCGTTGATCAACTAAAATCGGTCAACTTAACTTGAATCGTGAGAACGCGCCTTTAGAATAGTTCGAATCATTTCCGAACTGCCTGCCGCTTGAATGTAGAACACACGTGTGCGTAAAAGAATTACATTTCCACACTAGTGCGGAAAAAACTTATTTCACCTTACTCAATCCAATATCGAAAAGTTGAACTTTTTCAAATAAAAAAAAAACAATATATTGAAACTGCTGTACCCATAGCCAGAATTTGTGAAGTGCAAAAAATGTGAAGATATTTCTGATTTATTCTTCTTCTTTTATCATTGTCATTCAATTCTGTGATTCTTTTGATTTTAAGTTGGTCTTTTTATTTATATAATATGTTATTGAATAATTTTAGTTGTAAAAAAACAATACCACGGTATTTACTATACTATTTGCTTTCAAAATATTTTTTAATATTTGCATGTGCTCTTACACTGCAATTATTGCCACTAAACAGTAAGCAATAAGTTTTGTAATATACCTTAATCATCAATTTCACAGTTCTCGCAGTATTACTACAGATAATTTTTCAGTAAAACTTTTATTGTAAAATTGACCTATCGTAATTTTTCTATTTAATTTAAAAATAAACTGGAAATGCAAGTGAAGGCTGTGGTCTCCATTGCAGATATGAAATAATTACCGTTATACAACCTGGCTGCACGAATTATAAGCATACAGATATAGGTAATATATAACAAGAGTGAAAACTGCAGTCTCGCGTGCTATATCTACATATTATTGCAGATAGTAATGAATTTACTCGAGCGAATATAATCGAATACATTCATCTATTGCAGTTTAATTTATTACTGGATCAAATCGATATTATGTAAGCGATTAGTAATTTTGTGCATACATAATATTAAATAATTTACAAATTGATATTGTATTATCTATTATTATAATTGTATATTTTCAAGTACTTAGTTTAAATATGATTCACATAAAATTTAAAAAATTTTTCGGGTTAATTATAAATTAACTTTTAATTTATACTTTTATATTGCAAAAAATTTAATAATTGAACTAAAAGTCCGTTAAAATTACTAATACTAATTATACTGTAATAATAAAATAATATATTAAATTTAAAACAGATATTAGTAAATATTAAAATATGTTTTAAACATATTTTGCAATATCGTCACAGTATATTTTGTTTCATTTAATTCTATATTGTTTTCTTTTTAAATTTACGATATGAAACTGAAAATTGAAAACTAAATCGATGATTTTCGTTTCAACTTTCTGAACAACCTTTGGATTGAAAATAAAAGAAAAATATCTTGTCAAGTTTTTTTTTAATGTTTTTTTGTTCAATAGCTAACTTTTTGTATTTAAATTTTTTGTTTTGAGAAATATTTTTACAATGTAAAAAAATATTACACACTAACTGCAAGGTAAATATTATTTTCATTATTCATAATGTATATTTCACATTAATTACTTTAATTATCACTGTTAGTGTTTATTAATCTTGGGATATTTAAACAAATCATATACAATTTTCAGCAAAGTGTGCCTTCAGGATTATTATGAAATGAAAGAAAATTGCACAACCGTTTCAGTAAGCAGTAATTATATATTTCTTGCTTATTTTGTGAATTGCAATAGTATTTACATCCTGTTATTTATTTTTCATTATTTGACTTGACGGTAATTTATTGTGAATTGCTACATCAGTAATTTCAAAAATGAACAAAATAAAATGTGAAATATGACCATTTTTGATATAATCATTATTATTATGTTTTTCACTTTAGAGCAAGCGAATTGAAAATTATTCTTGTCTATAAATAGGTGAAAAAATTTCAGAAAGACTTATAATGTGCATATTTTTTCAAGTTGAATTAACAAGTCGGTGACCAAGTCTTGAAATGTATTCATTCTCCTTATAAATTTTGCGCACGATTGCATTGATGTTAGGTAATCGTTCACTTCCTTTCATTTTCAACTTCAAATAAAAAACCGTAAACGCTAAAATTACAATAAAATATTGATATCAATTTCTAATTTTTTATAAATAAAAACAGAATATATCTCAAATAAATCACTTTTGATTTCCATCATATTTTATCGACAAATTAATGTTCTTCGGAATTTTCTAAAGCAGATTGCAAATTTTTTATAAAATCAATAATTAGTTATAAATGGTATGTACCCATACGAACAATACAATAGACGAATGTCAATATTTTCATGTTGATGTTGATTTCTAGCGATTTATTTGCTTGTCAATAATGAAAGCACAAAATCAAACACACAAATACAATTCCATTAATAATGAATTGCGCGTACTTAAGCAAATATAGGTAGGTACATTTACAAACAACTTAATAACCATTTAGATAGTAATCTATAAAATAACCTAATTTTAATTAAACACTTCCTTCATCTGAGTAACTTGAAGTATCGCCCTATTCAGACGAAGAAAGGTAACCACAAAGTGTCATTTTTTACTTTTCCGGAAATACTATATAGAAAATAATATAAAACTAAAAGCATTTTTAATATGTAACGATTTATATTACTTTCTTCGAAATTTTCGATCCTGATCATTAACTTGATAAATTATTTTTAAAAGTAACAAATTAATAAATTAATAATGGGTTTAAACAATTCGAATTTTTACCTATCTTCGGTTACATAATCTTTAATTTTAATGGAACATTTTATTACAAGTGTTTATTAATAAAAAAAATTGCAAATTAATGTTCAATTAACCGAAAAATTTTTACTTCCGATTTCTTAAATTACGTTGGTCCGGTATTAAACAGTACAATTAAAATAAAAACTTTTAAAACCAAAATTATAGTTTCTTTTAATATCAAAACTAATGATAATTATTGTGCAATCAACATTTTTTATTTAGTAATTATATTTAAGTGTTCAAGCGTTCAAAAATTACCGTTTGGAATGTGGGTAGGAATCTTTTAGTAAGAATCGTTGCAAAAGGAATCTGCGAAATAAAAAAAAATTCCAACTTGGCTGGGAGATAAAAGCTTGCTTTAGATCTAAGGAATTCAGTGTAAAATGTGGACAAAGAAAATCATGCAGGTTCATGAAGATTTCTGAAAAAAAAAATATTTTTATAATAAGGATACTTAGTTTATAAACTCAGGTTAATTCCATTATTTTTATTAGTCACGTCCTGACTTGTAATTTTTCTAAATTTCTAATAAGGGAATGAATAATATAGATTATTTTATGTTAAAAATAAATAAGTGAAAATAAAAGTACAGATTATAATACCTATAGTATCATAAAAATTATTATTCTCCTAAATAAAGTACCATACCCCATGCAGTGCGTAGGCGATTAACCTGGCCGAAGCCAAGAAGACTTACTAGGGATCAAAAATTATTTTATATATCTAATAAATTTATTATTTCTATATAACAAAAATTACTATATAAAAAATGATATTTATAAATAATTCAATTGCTAGTAGTATTAGCATAATATATTATATGGATAAGTAATTTAATATTGTTTTTTAATTCTGTAAAAAGTGTTTCGTTGACTTTTTGGAAGTAAAATTTTTGATCCTTACTTTACATAATATATTTAAATCAAAAATTATATCTATATAAAGTTTAGATGTGCGTATAAAAAATACAAACGAAACGTTTATTAATTCTATATAACAAAAATAAATTTATATAGCAAAATTAAGATGATTATTCTGATTAAATTTCATTTTTTTATTTGATTTCATCAATTTATAAAAAGCTTTATAGGCTATTTTTAGTTCTTCAAATGTTGGTAATATCTACATTTACATAAAATTAATTATCAGTTAATTAGAAATAACAGTATCAATTGCATAATTTTTCAAAATAGAAAAACTAACACGAACGTAATTAATTTATTGATTACATTATGATTCACCGTTTTAATTATAAAATGTTATTATTTAGCTTTTCGCTCATATTAGCAAATTTCCATCTTAATTGTTTGTGAACCTAGAAATACAGTAGACACTTAGTAAAAACTCAATTTATTTTTAATTATCAACGAATTTTAAATTCAAGGTCGCGCCAGGTCTTAATTAACTTTTGTAACTACTCTAAATACTTGACTATCAACATAAAAATACTTTACGTTTAATTAGGTCAAAATAAAAACAGTATTTTTCTAAAGCAAGATCTAGTTTCCTTTATGAAATAAAATAAAAGTTGTTGGGGACTGACTGCCTTCGTCAATCGCTGAGTACCATTTGAATAAAATTAGTGGTATTTTAGCACATAAACCTTCGATTTTCGTTGTAATATAAAATCGAATTAAGGCGATATTTGCAAATATAAATAAAAATTTTATTACGAAACATTAAGGCAGATTTTAATTTATCATTTAAATATCAAGATCTTTGTAAATTGTTTTAATTATCTATTTGATATTAAATAGTTTGGATAGTAGATATCGCATACCTTTGTAATGAAATACCTAAGCTATACATACTTCTTATTAAACGCACTTTTCCTTTCACGACCTATTCTTGTTCGTAAACTTAGTACCTTAACCAGACTGTGAAAGTGTATTTGTTTTTAAAGTTGCAATATTATTAGTAGGAATTTATTTGATCAATAACTATTATTTAATTTTCTTCTGCATAACTTTTGCATAGCTAACATAAAACTAATGCAGTATAATAATTTCAAAATTTAAATAATTATTTTCTTTCTTATTCGAGCAATAATAGAAATAACCTTGCTGAATCGCATTTGAAAAACTAATTTTTCTCTGCAGTCTACACGGATCTAACATCTAAATACGGAAAAATTACATTTTTTTATAATTATTTCCACCATAGTTATTTACCGTTACCTTTAGTTTAAGTTACATTTATTGTATTATGTATGTATTTTAAAAATATTTTTAATCATCCGATATTTTCTGCATGACAAAAATATTTTTATTCTGAATAAACAGTAATCTAAAAATTGTGCTTACATTGCTTTGCTGCAACACAGCAATATATTATTATGTACATATTTAATAATGCGTAAAGTAACAATTTAATTTATTTAAATTTTGTGTACACTTTCAGAAGATAAAAATATTATTGTAAATTACAAATATTTTATGTGTTTTTTTGTTTTTTTTTTTTTTGTTTTCCAAGTAGGTAGGTGCCTATAATAAATTAGTTCTTTGGCATCAATGTTAGGATATTTTAAATAAATATTTTAGTAGGTTCATAAAGAAAAATGTATAAATGCATATTAGTATCATTTCTCTTATTTATTATTAGCACATAATTTATTCTACTTTCTTTATGTTTTCTTTCTAGATTAATTTTGTAAACAATGGTCACCTGTTATTATTCCTATGGGTATCGCTTAATGCAAATTTCAGTTATTGTATATATTTCGTTCTTTTTTTAATTATAAGATTAATTAAAGCTTTATAGATGTTTTTGTAAAATATAATTACTCCCTATGATAAGATGCAGTTAATTTTATATTCCACGACTAAATAGAAGGAGATTATCAATTTCGTCTGTACTTATTGTTCGTTAATAAATTAAATACTGCTGCAAAAGTGAAATGTTGACAAATTCAGTGTAGAACCTACTTGTGTGACTTTTAAGAAAATTAATTATTTAAATATTTCACTTATAAATCGGTAAATATATTTCTCGAAATCGAAATTAATAAATTATTATTATAAGTAAATATGTATACTTTAAAAAATAATACCTAACGATAATATTTAAAAAACTTCTTCTAATTGGATTTTTAAAATAAAAATTATTTGAATTATTAAAAATATGACGTATTGCATAATAGAAATGTTTCAGAAGTGCAGATTATTAGCTATTGTTCTATTCATTTTAATTTATTATTAATATGTCAGCTTAAAAATTTAAATTTTCTTATGTCAGCATGAATTAACAAAATACATATTTAGGTATTTAATTTTATATATGATTTCTTATAAAACCGCACCCAACTGCTGTAAGTAGTTTAAATCTGAACTAGAGCGCTCGTTTAATGAATAAACAGTAACGAAATCCTATTCAAATAAAAAAATTATTTTGCAAAGGAAACATTTAAATAATTAACAAATTTATATATTATATATTATATATTATACAAAATAATTTTGATATAAAATGAGCTAATTAGAAATAAATCGAAGAAAATATATTTCTCTTCATAGTAGTATTATGTAGACTATGTAGACATACTGCATTTATTTATATCTAATAATAGGTACATATATAGGTATGTCAGTTATAGGGCATTTTGCTCCCGGAATTTGCTACTACCCCTGGTCTACAGTGGCGGATTAAGCTATTAGTGACGTACATGCGCAAGCCCCATTGATGCCCCTCTTAAACATTTTTTTTAAATCTTATAGTTCAAAACAATAGTTATAACTAAAATAAGGATTTTTAGGCATAAAATATCGTAAAATGGCACTTAAAATAGCACAGAAAACTGCCATTATATACATAAAAATATGCATTAAACTTAAATATTATCGGGGGTTAATCCACAAGAGATTCACTTTTTATCAGATAAAATTGTTTTTGGACGAAAACATGATAACCATGAAAATAATTCGAGAATCAAGGGGATTTTATAAATTGCGAAAGCGTAGATAAGCATAAAAATATCAAAATAAGCATATAAGCAACGATATAAGCATAAAAAATAGCTGTATGTACAGCATGCTGTATGTAGATGATATTATCACAGCTGCCCCAGAGGATATAGAAACAGCATTACTCGACATACTGAATGAGAACAACGATAATATTACTTTCACTATGGAAAGAGAAGTGAATCAATCTATTCCCTTCCTGGATTTGCGCCTTACGAGAAGTACTGATAATCATGTTGTGTTAAACTGGTACAGAAAAGAGATTTCTTCGGGTAGACTTCTTAACTTTAATTCGGCACACCATATAAGCCTAAAAACATCGATAGTTAAGATGATGAAACATAAAATAGAAAATATAAGTAGCCCTCATCTGATTGGAGAAAACTATAAACTAATCACAACTATTCTTAATAAAAATGGATACCCGATCAAGTTCATTAATGGCATTTTGTATGAAGACAGAAGTTACAGAAGACATCTGTAACTACATCTTGTCTGAAGACAAGAGGTAGCAATAGATATTAAAATAGGTCAAGTCAAGAAATATGTTAAGATCCCATACGTGCCAGGGCTCTCTAATAGATTAAAAAACCTTTTTAATTCTGAAACTTTAAATACCGTATATTATAGTAAGAAGAGCACTTCCTCATTGTTTAAGTATGGTAAGGACAAGAATGAAAAAGACAATGAGAGCGGTGTAGTCTACAAGGTAAAATGTGAATGCGGTCTCAGCTACGTAGGACAAACTAAGCAATATCTGAAGAAGCGGATATACCAGCATGAGTACGATATAAAAAACAAAAAAAGCGCTACGGGATTGTCGACTCACATTATCGAGACTGACCATAGAATGTTGTTTGGCGAAGCTACGATTATTCATCGAGAAAAGAACACAACAAGCGGTTGGTGTTGGAAATGCTGCACATCAAAGAAAATAAAAGTGAAACACTCAACTTCCAAACAGATACGATAGGCCTGAGTAACATCTATGCTGGTCTAATAAAGCTTTAGAAATGTTAATTTTTCACTGTTGAATTTTGCTGGGGACGGACCTGTGTTTGATGAACGTTTGGTATTTTATTACAGATTAGAATTGTTTGAGAGATTGTGTACAGAATATTGTTCGATTTTATTTTATTTAATTTTCACGTTGGTTTAAGTTTTTTTACACCTTGGACTACATTTTTACGAATGTTTCATAGTTTATGTCGGTATATAAATATATACACCAGTGTGTTTTTCTGTTTTGTCCTGATTTGATGGATATTGTTTGTAGCAGTTTTTTAACAGTTTGTTGGTATGTGATTTTGCCTGATGCTGGATGATTGTATTTTATGATTGTTGGATTTTAGATTCTGGTGAAGGCCAATATATAGGTTGAAACCGGTCAATAGACATATGTAGCATTTATTTATTATAAGGACCCAAAAAACCCACGAATCCTCCAATTATAAAGAATTTCGAAACATAAAAATTTTGTGTTTGAAAAACTATCTAATTTGGCCGGGAACTTTTTAGCACACCTAATATAATATGTAATAATATAATGTCCAACTTACAAAAAATATAATTAAATACTAGTTAATTTAAATAACTAATAATTTTCTTGAGTGACTAAAGTTCAAGTTCATGAATCAAGACACTATACAGACGAAATTAAACAAAAATTGTAAAAATATTTTCAGATTACTACCATAGACTTAAAGCTTCTAAGTCCATGATTACTACATATTAATTTTTTTTAATTTCCTACAATTTGGGTGGGCACTTGGGGGGCACTCCAGTCAGTAGGGTGGCATTGTGGCACTGTAAGTATTAATAATTTTTCTTTAAATCAAATAAACGTTTAAATCAGTATGTTGTCATTATAGTAATGCATTACAATATTATAAAAAATTCATACAAAAATAAGATTAGATACCCCCCCCCCCCAGGGGGAGCCCGAAACCGGTCCACTCTGATGCTATGCGATTCACGTTTCTGATTGCTATATTTTATAATATACAATTACCAATATTATTAATCGCTCGCAAGTACATAGACATGATTATATTATTTTAATTTTGTTCAAACAAAATTTTGACACTAATGGACGTGATTTGTTTTCTTAATGAACGAAAGTAGATTTATGTAAGTATTGAAGCAATATTTAAACATACTTATTAATTATAGCAATGTGCTTGTTAATATGATACATATTGAAATTATACTTGCGTGTACATAAAAGACAAACGTTGTAAAACTTCTTTACATGATCAGAAAGATTCACGTGCATAGTATTTTAATTTTAAAATGCGAATAACAACAAATAATATCAAACATTATTTGTATTTGAAAAAATAGAAAAAGAAATGAAGCAATAAATTAACATTTAAGCTCTAAAGTCAGACTCTATATTATAATTTACCATCTACCAGAAGAATTTGGAAAACACTAACTAAGAAAAAATGCTGATTTGGATTATTAAATTTAAAAAGAAGTAATGTATAGACCAAAGACGGCGAATGTCTTAATTTTCTTAAGGAACTTAATTTTTGTTTCCCTAAAATTAATTAATAGAAGTTATCTTATTATTTTGATCTACCGAAATCATCATATTCATAATTTTATTTTATAAATTTTATCTTCTATGTACCTTATTCAAGGTGTGTTTTGTTTATGAGTAATAAAAAAATTAGAGATAGTTATATAATACTTAGCTGATTACATATTAAAATTGCTAAAAATATGTTGACCACGTATTTGCATTATTTACATTATAATAAAAAATTAAACAATTAAATAAAGAAATCATACTCATTTACAGTTTCATTCAATTTTCCCTAGATTGTACTATTTGGTGTGTGAACTTCAATTTATACCACAAGGTAATTAAGTATTTATACAAGGTTATACAAAAGTAAAAACGTTGATTATTAATCCGTCCTTTTTTGCATGAATAATGGCTTGAAGTACAAAATTGAGTTTACGATTCAATGATTAAAAAATGATCGAAAGGGTAAAAAACTATCAGTTAATTTTTAACTACCTGAATGGTAGTGGAGTTTGAATTGGTTTTGTTAGGAATGTGCAATGTCGAAATTTTCAGAGAAAATTGATTGTGATTTTATAAGCGACGATGAAAAATTATAATTTAAGTAGAAATAAAAAAAAATTATTTTGAAAGTTAGTTTTATTATATCAATAAATAATTGATAATCAAGTACAAGAAGAATGGGGAAGTTTCCTAAGAAATTTTTTTTTTAAATAACATATAAACATGAAACTGGGGTTCATGGGAGTGTATGCGCAATATACAGCCTCTACATTTCAACCCTGTAACCGGTTAACCCTGTTAACCGAGCACACTCCAAGGTTGAGGTAACCAATCCCATCACCGGAGTGAGTTTGGAGACTAACGAGAGTAAGGGGAAACACCTAGCTTGAGGGTGGTAACCTCACCGGGGTAAAGAAGACTACTCGCAAGCCTAAAAATAGCCTCGGATATACGGAAGGATTTAATGTTGACGACTCAAGCAGACAAAATATGAAAGAACGATTCAGGAATAATAAAAAAATTAGGGAAACACTGAAAATTGCTACTTGGAATGTTAGATGCTTAAATAATAAAGAGGAAGAACTTTAAAGAGAACTAATGGCCAGGAAAGTACATATAGCTGTAATATCAGAAACTAAGGGAAGAGCTTAACAGAAATACAACAAATACAAAAAGATAGTTAGGAACAATATGCGAACCAATTAGAAAAAGACTTCGGACGACAATTGTTTGCGTATAAAGTAATAAAACACATGAATAAAATCGAAAAAGACACAGTCCGAATAAATAACATAACAGAAAAGGAATGGCTTACCCACTATGCAGAACTTTGCAATGCCTCAATAGGCCCTATTACACTGCAGGAACTAGAAGAAACTCTAAAATCAACTAAAAATAGGAAAGCTACGGGCACAGATGTAATTAATACGACTCTAATTAAATATGCAGGAGTCCTTTTTAAACTTACTTAGACTCTTACATTTCATTAACATGTGTTGGAGATACAGCCAAATCCCTTGTGAGTGGGAAATAAGCATCATACACCCAATATATAAAAATGGTGATCCAAACCAATGTCATAATTACAGAGGAATTAGCCTCCTAAATTCCACCTACAAATTATATTCTAAAATCTTCACCAGAAGACTTCAATCCATAACTGAGGAGATTATATTAGAAGAATAAAGAGGATTTCGCGGGGGACGATCCTACATTGATAATATTTTTACTCTACAACAGCTAATGGAGAAAAGACGAAAATATAATTTAGAAACACACATAGCTTTTAGAGACCTTGAAAAGGCATTTGATAGAGTTAATACGCATTAAATTATTGAAAATTGTGGAACAACGCGGCTTCCTTCACACCTGATTAACGCAGTGAAGTCTCTGTATCAAAACACACGAGTAAAAATGTCAAGAGGAAAAAAATCATTACCGCACACCTGGGCGCGTCAGACTAGGATGCAGCGCACCCACAATTCTGTTTAATCTATTGTTGTAAGATTTTGTATCTACAAAATACCTACCCTGCACAATTCTAAAACTTTTGCCCAGCCGACTATCCAGCGGAGAACAAATGAGCTCTATCAGGAGTGGGTTCCCGTGGATTTCTCCGTTTTTCTTGTTAGTACAAATAATAATGATACTCTTTTCTTTTGACAACGAAAAAGTGATTATTTTATTTAGAGGAAACTTAAATAGTGCGACAAATTTCGCTGTTTGACCTTTTTGTGTATAATTGTGTACGACCAATGGTTTTGAAATTTTATTTACGTATAACAAATCTATAACCTGAACGATAAAATAGTCGGAAATCGTACAAAGTGGGAAGAACACCTGGAAAGGATGGAAGAACACAGAATACCCTTTCAGGCATATAGATATCAACCGCGGGGACGCAGGGATGTCGGAAGACCTTGGAAGAGATAGGCCGGAACAGGTCAAAGACAATCCATTAAGGAATTATGATAAACATGAAACTATAATAAAAATGCTGCATGATGATATAATTAGTTGGTCTTAAAACTCAGCGTAGAATTTTTTAAAAAATTCTAAATTTGAAACAAAAATTTAATCTGCCCGCCATAGCTAACCAATCAAAATTAAACATGGTCGTCCGATGTTGACAGTTCTTAATTGTTCTTAAATTGGTAAATAAGTTCTTAATTGGAATTGACAGTTCCAATATTATGCATATAACTATTGCAATATAACGTAATAATGCAATATTAGCTTAGTTCACAAAATAAAAATTTGTAATCAAATGTCAATAACACACGACCGGCATACTTATATAATAATTTTCTGCATTACCAACATTTAAATAAAAGAAACATATGCAACAAGGTTGAATAGTCTAAAATATGATTGGTTTGTGCGTTCCGCTCGAGGCAGGGTTATGGCGGTATAACTCGGCCGATTTAAATTTCAATAATATTTTTCTTATACTAAACGCACTCAAAAAAATCCGAAAAAAACCGAAAACTCCGTGTGATCTCTAGTTTCAAATAAAATATTTTAAAAAATTAGGAAACTCCTCTATTAAAATGAAATTGAGAGTTTAGGTTTGGAAGAATTTTATGGAATTATTATTTAAAATTTTAATATTTGCAAGATCAAAATTATTGGTGTGATAAGTATTTACAAAGTCGATATAGAGATTGTATCACAGAAAATAATTCGTTTATTTAAAAAAAATTTTAGATGCATCTATAATATCAATGATAGTTATCACTCTCCGGTGGGGTCACTTGAAGCCTTTCGCGGTCACTGAAGGAAATATTTACTATAAATTTACGAAAAATTGGGTAATAATCACAATAACATCACTCTCCTCGTCTTGCTACATACGATTAAACTTAAAGGTACCATATATTTTCATGCTTTAGGATATGCATGGGTAACGAATATTAGATACCAAAGCATAATATTTGATTAATTTTTATTAATAAGCTCATTCCACAGAATAATTTTACGCGTTAGAGTAATAAACTCTTACAAAAATTTTATTATAAATAAAAATATGTTGATTTATTTATTGTTACATATTTATTAATATTGATAATAGTTAGATACATAATATCGACACATCCTTTGATGTAGTCACACATCTTTATTATGTACTGTAATACAATTGCGGCTATGTAATATATTCCTAAATTATATGTACGTAAATAAAAAATCGTATTTGCATGCTTAACGCTTCATTGATCATATTTAATGAATTAATTATATTGTTAGCTACAGAAATGGTATTCTACAATAATTAAATTATGAAAAAACTTTATAATAGAAATAATTTTGATTGCCAAATTAATGACTGTTATTGTACCTCTTTAAGCAGATCAAACTAACCGCTATCTATAATTCCAGTTTAATCAATTTCTCCTTTTTTAGGAACTAAGCTTTATATTAACGATACTTCATTACATAATTAATTTTTTGCCAATTGACAAGTGTAATGAAAACACTTCCTATGCCTCGGTAGTGGACGCGCCTTATTTTTGTTACGCACTTGTTTCTTACTTTCTCTACTGTTCCAAACGCATACGAGCAATAATTTTGACATTGTTTTGCACATAGTGATTAGCAACATTTTAGTAATTTGTTTATATTATAATAATTTATGGTTAAACATTTCCTATGGTTTGCAATATAAAAAATTATATACTAGCCTACTAATACTTCGTTATTATAATTAGGTAGTACAAGAATATCTCTCTAAGAACATAACCTGTACAGACATTATTTTTTATGTATTTTATCATAATTTATTGTTATTGTAAATATTATTTATAAAAAATAATAATAATGTGTTTCGATTTTATAACCAAAATAATATGCACAGAACATCTTATTTTAACTGTATATATTCACAATATCTCACACGACTAAAATTTACTGTATCTTTAAATAAAAAACTAAATCCAATTAAGATATAATTAAAAATAACATTGAAAGCATCCTTAGTCCATTTCATAATTTTTAAATTCATTCATCAATAAAAATTGTAATAAATCTATAAAATTTTAAATAATTATTAATTAAGAAAAAGAGTTTTAAAAAATCAAAAAAGGTTAACCTAGAAAAGTTTTCTGTGAAGTTTTTGTTACTCTAAAATACTAGTATTGTATAGTTACTTTCAAGTTTCATTACTCGGACGTGAATCAGTGAACCACAATGAATCGATTATAAATAATATTAAAATCAATTGAAGTTAATGTTTTTTAAATCTGTTATAATTATAAATCCGAACCTGTTTTATACTCAATCGTTTTTATGCAACCAGCCATTAGAATGCTTGCGTCTGCAATTGTTTCGATTTTCCTCAAGCCAGCACCAAAATTATCAAATTGCAATTGTTTATCAATAAGGAAGATAAAGAAAGTTGCGACAAAATAAGAGGTTAGTGTGCAATGATTTGATTATATCTATTTAAAGAATCACTATTACTATTGTAATTAGAATATGTGAATTTAGGTAATTTACATGCAACAACATTAAAAAAATATATATTCAAGTTGCGGTTGTTTGAAAAACTGTATTTTTAATTCATATTTTTTATTTATCAGTTCAAGTCTGAGAGCAGCGGCGCAACAACGGGGAGCTTAGAACCAACATATCTCGAAGAGGCCCCCATATGTCTTTATATTATTAATTTATTAAATGCATTATTTTTAAGGAAATAATAAAATTAAATTATTAAGGTGTCGTCAATAAAAGACTTCTACAATTTTTTTACGACTCTTTGAGTCTCCCTTTCCGTTGTCACAGTTAGTCACAATTTTCGGTTTCTCCCAGGAATATTCGATGGTCACAAATGAAAGACTTTCTCCTTTATGTAAAATCGGATTAAAAACGGTTTTACAAAGGGTGGTTTAGTTTAAACTAAACTGTCTTATAACATGGTGCAGCATCTTGCAATGTCTTTATTTTATGTCAGACGTGTTGTTGAGGGATTTGAAAAATATATTAGCATATTTTGCGTTCCCGGCTTTAAACATATTTTGAAAATAGTTGTTTCGTTAATAACAAATAAATATATGGAAAAACGTTGGTACACGCGTCTAATTTATTATTAACTAGACAGTGAAAATGTGTATAAAATAAATAAATATGCTGAAATGAAAGCAAGAACAGTGCAATTATAATAATTATATTTAATTAAAATTTTAGCTCAAGAAAAGCTGGTTATTTTTCAGATTACAAAATTTATTATTAATCTACTAAATTAATAATAATTAATCAGTTTTAGTCTTAGTGCAAGTCCAAAATACATGTAAAAAAATACCTTTTCAAAAATAGTACTAATAATTGTATTTGTCAAATTAACTAGCAATAATTGGTATTTTCTAATTACTTCCCTATCGGTTGGATGGAAAGTTAAGTTTTTTATTATTTAGTAAATTACGTACTTTTTTAACTTAGGGGCCCCCGTGCCCAGCATAAACACGGCCTAAGATCAAAATGGTTATGCCAATGTCTGAAGATCAATTTATTATCTTGCAGTAAATCGTGGACGAGACCGACCGAGGTTTATATAATAATTATAATTTATTGTTGATCACTCTAATGAATGTGATGAAGGTTTGCATATTCACTGTTTCTTTGAAATACGTAAGTAGATTTTAATCAAATAATCTATATGTACAAATATAGATTATCGATAGATTATACTACATAGTTCTCTACCAGCCAATATTTATATGTCTAATATTACCTGCCATTGTTCGTTTTTTTATTTATTTTATTATTTATACCTAGTGTATTATATTTACGAGTAAATAAATAAATGTTACTTTGATTTTATTAACAATAAGATGTAAAAAACAAGATCTAGCTATAGTCCAGTCCAATGGTTGTGCAATCAAATGAAAAAGTTTAATTTCTAAAAAGTAATATCAAAAAACTATGCTGTTGCAAATATATCCGTAAATAAGCAAAGCAAAATATTACCAACAGAACAACATTTTTGATCGGAAAACTCTATAAAAGAAGAGCTGGGACAATTTTTTTTCTTATACTCTATTAAGTGAACTAGCCACAACAGCAGCAATGGTGTACAAACATAAAAGTAAAGTACATAGACGAACAAAATACGTTGTAACTTTTAGTTTTTATTGTATAGAAATAAATAAATATGCATCGTTAATAATGACGATTACAGTTTTCATATACAGGTATTGTGGATTAATTTTTTTTAAATAAAAAATTCTATTTTTGCTTCTTATAACACAATGTACTATTTTGCTTGGTACAAATAATTACAAAAAATTAAATTTATGGGCAACGCTCAATTGCAAAGCGTTTGCATCGGTAAAATTAATACTATAAATTTTATTTAAAATTTATTTGTTTATATATTATAAGAAATTCTTAGTGTTAGCCCATAGTCAAAAATATTCTTACGCCCGGATCTGGTTAATGCGATTTATATTTATTTAAATTTATTATACCTATTACATTTCGATTCGAACTTATGCTACCCACACGACAGAGTCGTACTATGGACTGACCATAAAGAGGGGGGTCACTAGATTTAAGTACTAAAACACGTCTTGCGTCTTTTAATTTTCATTCTGTCTTAATTTTTTTGTTCTTCTTAAGTTTTATGATGTTAAAAAATATAAATGCAACATCAGTTTACCTTGAAAACAAACTACATCTAAATAACATCAACCTTAACTATTTTGCGAATAGTAATACTGGAACAATTTTGTTTAAATTAATTAAATAACAGAATGAATAGTATCTTTTGATAAAATAAAAAATTGTAAAATTAATATATTTTAAATCACTTTTAATCAATGATAAATCATATTATTTTTCGTCATTTCGTAGCCTTTCTCCCTACATTGCACACCCTGTTGTAAATTTTCAGGTTACCTATTATTTGATTAAAATTTTTATTTGTATATTTTATAAACTGTATCTAGTATTTACTATTTTTTAAGTTTCTTGCTTAAAAATAACTCCAATTAACGAGAACCCTAAATCTTAAAACAAATTAAAATTAAAATTTTATTATTTCTTATAAAACTTTATAATTTTTATAAAATTACTACTTTACTTTTACTACTAGATATTATTATTACTTTAGTAATAAATATCACAATAATTATAATTTCAATAAGTGCTGTGAGCTATATACTATGTTAAATATAATATAATATAAAGTGAACCATAACATCTATGATGTACAACAGCTCAACGTCGGATTAAAGCTTACGGCTATTTTATTGTATTACAAGTTAATATGTAACTTTAAAATTAAAGGACGGCTCCAGCTCAACAGGAAGACATTTAACATAAAATAATTTGAAATCAATAAATTATATTTTTAAATTTTAAAAATATCTTAAGAAATCGATAAAAAATTTTGTTCAACTCCAAACTAATAAATTTTATTACAGCGATGATCTCCCAGACTTCTCCGTCTGTAACAGTTTAGACTTCAAGTAACTCAAAATGTATATATATGTATACTTACTATAGCCTACGTCAAACAAAAATTTGTTCGTTTAAAAAAATTATTCAAGCAAAATGGTTTCTTTGATTTATTAAAAAAGGTTTTACTATTGTACAGTAGTAGCAGTCTAGGCATTATTGACTACTAATTGCAGTAATGGAGATGACAGATGTGAAATTTTTAATTCCACTTACATAAATACAAACAAACCGTTAAACAAAAAAACTTTTCGTGGTGTAAATGATCCAAATTTCAAAAACGATATTTATGGATTCCCGGTTACAGCCCGGGTGCAGCAAAGAACTACAAGAAGCCCACTCAAATAAGCTTTCTTGAGCTATTTCTGAGTTACCCAAATAATTTAAACCAAAAATGAATGGGAACTCCTAATAAATATTATGTAGTTTTTGTGTAAGTTGTTTAAGTATCTTTAGTTATAATGTTTATACAGAATTTGATTTAATATTTAATTTAATTAATAAAAAAAAAATTCGAAACTTTTTTCACATGGGCTCGTTGACCTCAATGATGCAGGTACCTACCTGCGTCTTACATAGAATTCTTGTAGGCATTTTGATAACATTATAAAATTTTGTTTAACTTTTACACCGGTTAAATTTAAAATTTCAATTGTTGTTTTTAATCTTCAATTTAATTTATAATTATTTATAACATAAGCTAAGTAAATAATTAACTAAACCTTCATAAAAATTTTAAACATACAGTACTTTATTAATATTTTGATTAAATGACGCAATTTTACCACGCAATTATATATATTCGTGAATTCTTGCCAATATCCATTATTGTCTAGTCAATTAACTGCATATCGAGACTATGTTGAATATATTGCAACGATTTATACGTTACGATAGTAAATATCAACAATGGCCTCAAATTTGTGCCATCATCGTTGGTAAGTACAACTGCACGCAGTATTAATTTAAAAGTAAAAATTCTATTATTTCAGTATCTATTGGAACATTTATCAATGGAGCTATTGTGAACTGGACATCGCCTTCCATACCAATACTAATGTCAAATGCATCTTATATCGGTAAAATAACTTTGGAAGAAGCATCATATTTTACCGTGATACCCACAGCTACTGCAGCGATAGCATCTCCAATTTTAGCTTTTCTGGTAGACAGCATAGGACGCAAACCGTCTGTTATGATAACACCAGCAGCATACTTAGCATCGTGGATTTTAATCATTTGTGCACCAAACCACTATGTCATTTACTTATCCAGATTTTTTCTCGGTATAGGAGATGCTGGAGTATTTACTGCAGTACCTATATATGTGGGAGAAATTTCGGAACCTAAAATTAGAGGTTCGTGGGGAAATCTTGTTGCGGTTAGTATGTTTGCCGGATTCTTCTTCATTAATGTTATCGGTTCTTATTGCAACATTGTAACAACTGCTTACATTTTTGCTTTTATAACTGCATTGCAGCTTCCGCTAATGGCTTTCATGCCTGAATCTCCGTATTACCTATTTATGAAGAATAAAGAAAATAGTGCGAAAATTTCTTTGGAAAAGTTTAGATGGACAAATAATGTCACCGAAGAATACGCGCTGTTAAAAAAGAGTGTAAAAACGGGAATGGAAGAAAAGACCAACTTTATTGATATATTTAAAGTTCCGACTAACTTTAAAACTCTACTTATTTCGTTAGGTATTCGGGCTACACAACCTTTCAGCGGTAGTCCAGCTTTTACTATGTACACACAGTACATGTTCTTACAAGCGGGAAGCAGTCTTTCGGCATCCACATGTGCAATAATTTTTTCAGGTGCGTTTGCCGTATCGATGGGTTGCTTTTCGTTTTTTGTTGAAAGGTTTGGTAGAAAACCGTTGATGGTATTTTCATCTTTTAGTTGTGCTTTGGTATTGTGTATAGTGAGTATATACTTCTTTGTCAACGAAAAAACAAATGTAGATGTTTCGAGTATTTCGTGGCTTCCTCTGGCTGGTATGTTAACATATGTTCCATTGTGCTCAGCTGGATTTACCCTTATTCCTAATTTAATGTTGTCTGAATTATTTGCCACAAATGTAAAAGCACAAGCGCTTAGTATTTTGAATGTGTGGTTTGCACTTTTAATTTTAGTTATCACCAAATTATTTACTACTTTAACGTCTCTCTACGGAATATATGTTCCATTTGGTTTATTTACTGTGTGTTGTTTTGTTAGTGGATTATTTTCGCATTACTTTCTTCCAGAAACAAAAGGAAAAACTTTGGAAGAAATTCAGGAAGCTCTTAGAAGCTGAAAATTTTAAGGAAAAGAAAGGAAAATTAATTAATTACATTATTTATTATAGTTAGTACATAGAATACAATCATAAATAATATATTGTTTCCATCATTATCATATAAAAATAAAATGTTTTTGAATTATTAATATATGTGATAATGTTCATAATAAGGAGTTTTAACTTTTTCATATTAAACCAATAAGTTTAATTTAATAATTTACATTTTTCATTAAAATCACATTTCTTGAATAGAAATAATTATTATACTACTTGATTTCTAGTTTTTAAAATTCCAAACACAATGTTCGGGTAAAGTGTAACAAACTATAATCGTATCAATTAAAAAACATTTATTTTGATAAAAAGGTAAATTATGATATTAAATTTACTAATATAATATTATGTAAAAATTAAAATTCTTTATTATGTATACCTAAAGCAATCAAGATATTAAAAATCTTGTAATTTAAAAAATTAGGTAAATTTGAAAACTGGCTCAAAGGGTCCCTAAGGTGTTTCCAAAAATCTCCAATCCCACAACCGCCCGTTTTCTTGGTACGCGAGTAACAACTGTATAAGCCACATGCATATTAGGAAAATTTAGCTCAAAATCAGAAAAATATATTAAAAATCTAAAAATCCTGAAATTAAGCTATATACAACATGAACAATATTCAGAGAAATTAGGGATCAACAAAAAACTATTTACTGGAATTGGATTGTTTCCTAAAACTAAAGAAGTCATAAAATTATAAAAAGAAAGCTTTAGCAGATGACATGTTTTGATCTTATTCACGAGTTGCACAGGTAAAATCGTTAATTAGATTGAAATACATAATCCGTTAGAGTTTTTTCTTTTTCATTTTTTTCAATTGACACTAATTTTGAGGGTGGCCAGAATAAGTAGAAACATACTTATCTTCTCGATTCTTTAACCATGATTCTATAATTATCAATTTACAGTTAATTATTTATTTAAAAAGTTTGAATTTAAAAAAAAAATTTTTTTTTCCACCATTATTTTCACCATTCTTTATGCTTTTCTTTCTTGTATATTTTAGGGGGACACAAAAATTAATTTTGACCATTTTTCAGATACTTTTATAAATTCATCCGGCAGTTATAACCATGAATTACATTCTAGCACAAGTGTCAATAAGCAACACTTCTGGTAATTAATGGACCCCATTTACAAGTAGTCTCCTTAAAATAAATTACTTTGTGTTGGACATAATAATAATTTTGACTTCCTTTGGAACTAGAATTAGTTCAGTAGTTAATTGCGCTGCAGTAAAAGTAAATAGTTAAACAAAATTAATAAACGTAAAATGTAAAAATTAAAAAAGATAATTAAAAGTCTACAATTCAGGTCTAGCCTACAATTATTACAACAGGTTGTAAAGAAATTTAAATTTTATTAATATACAAATAAAAACTTTATGTGGGTACAAAATATAAACTAGAAAATTTTTATTGCCACTTTGAAAGTAGTAGCATAATATTATTGAAACTCAAACAGGTTTTGAACTCAGCTGATTTTTAATTTTTATACAGTAGAGTCTCACTCATGTGTACTCTCAGTATAACTTTTAGATGAAAACTCCATTACATGTACATTTTAAAAGAATATTTTGCTGCTTGCCGATAAGGAGATTGCGATAAACATAATAAATGTATATAGCCCACATAAACCCCGCTGGCGTCGGATGCACTGCTTAGATTAAACAAGGTGGAACTCGAATGACCGCAGTTTGTACTGTACTGGTTTAACTTGAAAATTATAGATTATAATACAGAATATAGAAAAATTCCAATTAAACCCGACATTATATTAAGAATATCGGATTTAAAAAATATTAAAATATTATTTTATATTTTGTAGGGTGGTAATATAATTTGACTAATATAAGAAGGATAATTTCTTAAGTTTCAAATTTTACATAAAAGTGAAAGCTTAAACATTATTAATATTTACTTAAGGAGTAAGAAATTGAAACATGCGGACTATATATTATGTACTTTGTATAAAAGTCTAAAACCCAAGATCAACATCTGTGGACTATGGAAAAGGCATCTGAAAACCACCTCGTAAATTAGATTCCTTAGTAAGTAATCTTGGCTTTGACAAAGTTGATTTTAATCAACACAAATTTTAAATTAACAGTAAGGTGCTATTCAAAACAGAAAAATTAATAATATTTTCAATTTACATTCGGTCAATCGTTGTAAGCTCAGTTTGCACTTCCGTATTAACTTTCCCTAATATTTCTTTATTATAAATTTGAAAAATAAAAAAAATACATAGACTTTTGAAAATAAATAGTAATTAAAAATAATTTGGTGCTATCGATATGTTAAATTTAATCAAAACAGAACCTTACACTTTGACCATATTATGTCGATATAGATATTACGTTTGAAATTTTCGAAACGTTTCGTTATAATAAAAAATAGTATGATATTTTATTATCAAGTTTTACAAGTACCAATGTAAATATTTTGATTTTTATAGTGTTGTTTAAAATTAATTACATACATAGTTCATTTAACTGTGTTTACGAATTATATTTGGGTCAAACTTTTTATTTCTTATATTGTATAGGCACAAAAGTCAAGAACGGCGTATTGCTTCGAAACTCTCAAAAGTTTTTGAAACATCATTGGAAAGTTCAAAATGTGATATTGTATAATATACATATTTATTGCTTTATGTCTAAAAAATAAGACTTTTATGGATTATTAACCGTGCAAGAAATAGTATTAATAGAACTTTAAAAAATAAATAGGCTAAATTAACAAATAATAATATTACAGTAACGTTTCTTAGCAACCATTAAAAAAAAGCTTATGATTTTTTGCGGCAGTTTGTTTGAGTGCAATTCCTTAAATGCAATAATGCATGATTGCAACTGAAACTGTTCGAGAACATGGCAGTTTTTGTAATTATTTATTACAGGAGTTCTAGTATAATTACTTGTTTGCATTTTTATTTCTGAAGAAGTTTAAAGCTGTTGCCATTTTTAGAACAAAAACGTGCTGAACTCAATCGTCTTAATTTGGTTCAAAATCTAAGTATCAAAATTATTGCATTCATTCTGAAGTCATGAGAGAATAGTCAAAATCAACTGAAAAACGTACTGCTATGCAGTAAAGAAGATAGTTCTTGTTTTCAAAGAACGGAGCTTTTTTTAAACGTAGTGCTACTGGACTCCAATTGAACTCAATTATTAGCCATAATTTTTATCAATGAAATAATTTGGATCGGTATAAGGACGTTAGCATTTATTTTCTGTTAGATAAGATAAATGACATTTAAAAATTATTTTCAAAAAGAACTAAACGCACAGATTACTTTATTAGTTTGATAAGATTTAACCGATAAAATAAATAACGTAAATACCTATTATAAAGAGAAATTAACTATACTATTATTGACATGTTAAATTATCTGGAAGATCCAACAAAAGTTTTCTTTTCAACTAATTAAAGAATTACACTACTTTTTAGTTCTTTTTATTTTAAGTTTTAATTATTACTGCATTCGGCTTTTTGCAGAAAACATTAAAATAAAAATTAAATTAATAAAATATAATTAAAAATTTAAATTTATAAAAATGCTAGAAAGTCACCTTTCATTAAATTATTAACGACATTTAAATATTTGTTCCAAGAATCAATATAGCAATAAAAATATTAAAATGTGATATCAATCGACACAAATTTAACCTTTTGTATAGTATGTTCAAAATTTTGTACTTCCTACTACACAAGTGAACAAGTGATATTAAATTAATATAAGCAAGTTTTGTTATCTTTTGTACAAATAAATACTTGATGAACCAAATTAAGGAGTATTTATTGTTGTTTTATAGACTATAAAAATTATATTATATTATTAGTATTACCAATTTATTATTTCACAAATTATATTTTTCAAAATTAAATGTTTGGTGTAAAATTCAAAGTGCAGTTCAAAATATTTTAAGACCACTGATGCAAGTTGCATATCGGTACAATATGGTTAAAAATATTGACCTTCTACGTTTGATATTCAATCATTAAAGGCCAATAAATTTTATTTCTATTGTACACAATGAAGTGGATTATCTTCAGTGTGATATTAGCAGTATACTTTGGTGTACATATTTTAAACAGAGAAACGGTTAACAATGTTTGTATTACCTTTGAAGACTATTACACAGATCGAGATCAGAACAAAAATTGTTATTACAATCCTGATTATAATCTAACAGTTGTAAGTGCATAAACTTTTTTAAACTTAAATTCCGTTAAATATTTATTTTGGGTTTAATGGGTACATTTTACGTATTTGAAAGTACTTCTCCCAGAAGTACTTTTAACCGCCAAAAAGAAAGAAAAAGATTTAGTTGAGTTATTTTTTTAGCCAGAAATTATTAAAAGACATAACTATGCAGTCGAAGTGCATTTCGCAGACACTCCAGACGGATATATTTTAACCTTGTTTAGAATACCTTCACAAAACAACAAAGTGAACAAACGGCCAATTTTTTTGCAACATGGATTTAGCTCGAGCAGTAGCTGCTTTGTAAATATCGGAAAAAAATCGTTAGGTGAGTTTTTAATTGAATAAAAAAATAGACTATAAATAATAAAATTTTAGCATTACTTTTGGCCGATCAGGGTTATGATGTGTGGATAGGAAATTTTAGAGGCAGTTCGAGTTCCAGAAAGCATAAAAATTTAAGTGACTTTTCTAGTGAATACTGGAATTTTAGTTTTCACGAGTATGGAATTTACGATGTTCCTACCCAAGTGGAATATGTGTATAATATCACCAATCAAAAAATAATTTATATTGGATATTCTATGGGAACTACGTCTATGTATGTTTATGGCACGACAAGTCCTGATATTGCAGCTAAACATGTTCAACTATTTATTAATTTGGCTCCAGCTGTGTTTATGGATTCACCTAATCGTTTTTTAAGATTTGCATTGCATTTGTGGACGCTGGCAGAGGTATACTCTTTATATTTTTCTATGCTTCAAGTATGGAAAACACTTAAAGACTTGCAGAATAAAAAAATCTTATGTTTAGCCCATAGTACAAATCGCAACAAATGGTAAAATGCATGCTCGATACATTTACGAAGTTTCGTTACTAAAATATTTATGTCTACCGTATCCTTTTCAAACAAAAATTTGTCAAATACCGGAGTTAATGATATTTGGATTTACCTATAACCAAAGTGATCCAGTAAGTAATTTCTCTTTAAATTAATTACATCTAAAATGAAAATTTTAAGGAAACACTTCCGATAACGTTTATGCAAAATGCAGATTGGAGTTCTACTAAAGTATTGTTGCACTATGCGCAAGTATCATTAACCGGAAACTTTCAAAATTTTGATTACGGCAAAGAAACCAATCTAAAAGTATATGGCCTATCAGAACCTCCACATTACAATTTATCGGAATTTAAAATTCCTACATACTTAATTTCTTCTGATAATGATTTAGTTTCAACTACAAAGGTAAAACACATAAAGTTATTAAGAAATTGAATTATAAAAATTATATTTATTACAGAGTGCCAAGAAATTATATAAAGCGTTGCCAAAAGATGTAAAACCATATGGAATGTACGTCATCGAACACGAAGAATTTAATCATTTAGACTTTATTATGGGAAAAGATGTAGTACCTTTACTTTATGATCACATTATTAATTTTATTAGGAGCAATTAAAAAATTGTACATTAATTTGATGAAACCACAGACTACTTTAACTAATTTTAATAAAACTTAGTTAGATTGTACAGCGTATTACAAATTAAAAATTTTATTCCGGTTATTTCTTTGAATACGTTTTAGTATGCATTTTAACCTAGTTCACCCATGTATAACACAAATATTGCCGCAATATTAACTTTTATTATTTATTAATTTTTATTTATTATAATAATTAATATTGATTTTCAATATTGCACCAATATTTAAATGTGAACATTTTCCAATATTGCTGCAATATTGATTTCAAATATTGACGCAATATTTATTTGCAATATATAATATAATAGAAATATGATCATTTTTCAATATTGGTATGTATTTATAAATATTTTACTAAATATTCAATAGTTTTAATTAAGACTCTTTCCAAACAAAATGACTAACCCTAAACTAAGATTTTCATTAATTACAAAACTTACTGCAGTTTATCGTTAAAGCGCTGATAAACAATCTACTCCTTCGTTGATTTACGTACTCACATAAAACATTACAAAAAGCTTTAATTCCGTAAATAAGAAAAACTTTGAAGTTTTGGTTCAATTTTGGGCTGAAGCCCGAAAGTAATGTTGCATTTTAATAAAGTTCAAATTTTAGCAATTTTATTGACCAACACAGAAAACCAACTTGCTTGGTGGTAATATACAGGAATTTCCTCTACGTTTTTTTTTTTCTTTTTCAACTACATTATACATTAAAATGAAGTTATTTATTTACACTTTTGCCAAACTTATTGCATTTATTTTGTTTCACCTAGAGTACTATGTATATTGTCAGTGCCGTTACAGTGCCTGTACAGAATTCCTGACTTTTTTTCATTTAACGAAAATCAAACAGTTATGCAACCGCACTAATATGTGTTTATAAAAGTTGCCTTATGCATCACTTTTATACCGATTTTAAGAGAGAGAATTTTTTGTACTCTTCCATCCAAAATTTTTATTATAATAATGACTTAAATTTTAAACCTGCCTTTTGTAGCAAACGAGTAAATTTAGTGGTTTTTACGCTAATTAGAATATTTCATTGTTGGAGACTTTGAAATATATTTTTGCTGATATTCAACGGCGGCGGCGCGGCGGTTGCAAACCACTTTGACAACTGCCAAAATCATCACACCGAGACGCAGTTAAGTAAATCGGTCATAAGAATCGCGAGATCATCAAAATTGAATTTTTAGGATTTTTTTGGCGGTGTAACAATAATTATCTATGTATAATACATATATGTATTAAAAAGGTAATTTTTAAGATGATAAAATAAAATGTATGATAAATCTTTTAAAACAATTATTCATTTATAACACTTACTTTTCTTATCTAGCTCAGTCGGCTCAGACTTCCCAATAAACAAAATAAAGATAACATTTTGTATCAAATAATAAATTATTATTGAATTAATTATAAATAATGTTAAATGCAATTCCAATTTTAATAAATAATATGTAAAAATACGTAAAATACGCTTTAATGAAGAAAAATTATCATTCACAAAAATGTGTAATTTTAATTATAGATAAACAAGGTTTTTTCATCAATTTCATTTAAAATAGTTTATAATAAGTAAAAAGTAAAGTAAAGTAAAAAGTGGTAAGTATTTCAGACACCTGAATTATCGTAATGTAATCGTCGATAAAAAAAAATACAATAAAAGTTTATAAATTATACTCTTATTTATGAATTTACGTATGGGTTTGATCTTATTATTAGTTGTATCTTAAGGGAAAACTCTAATGTCATATTTTTTAAAAATCCAAAAAATTGTTTTACTTTAAGAAATTGTTCAACATCTTAAGAATAATGTGTAAAAATTTCATGCCGATATTCGGAGTATTTTCTTAGTTATAAGGCTTTAATCTGGTTATGATGTAAGCCATAAATCGCTCAATTTAAATCTTTTGTTTTTTTAAATCTAAAATTTTTAATTTTTTAAATCATTTAAATCTGTTGTATACCAACGTTTTTACTTAAATTTTATTATTTGTGTTGCACTTTCTATCAACCTGTAAACCCAAGCGTTTACTTAAATTTTATTACTACCTACTTTTTAAACTTTTAAAAACAAAATTTTTTTAAATCTTTATTTATAGGTACATATAATTGCAGGTTCGTTGAAATGGCCAGGTTTTGGTAATTTTTTTTATATTCTATGCCCTAGCAAACATCTATTTGTGCTAAACTTTTATTTATTAATATTTTTGAATTATTTTTCAAAATTTTTTCTTTTCCGTTAATTTTTTATTTAAGAAATAGAGTAAGAAATATGCATTTTTTTATAACAATAAACTAATAAACTTTTTTTCGGCAATGTAAAAGAATATCGGGAAAATCTCTCGTCACGCCATAGCCAATACAATAAATTTAATTAACAAAAAAATTTTTTAAATTTTTTTCGGATTACGTAAAGTAATCGCGTAACTTCTGTAAATATAATTATTTTTTAATAAAATTTTATGTGTAAACTAAGTAAACTTATGTGAACTTATTAATAAATATCCAAAAATTTCAAAAATCGCATTTGTAGTTTTTTCGGAATTAATTTTCAAAGTTCACATTGATTTTTGCTAGCTCACATTAAAGTAACCCTTTAAATGCAAAAATGTTTTCAGATTTGTTGAAGATTTTGAATTGTTTACCCTTCCTATAAATCCAAGAAGACATATTATTTGTATTACGTATATTTAACTTTGGAATTATAAAGGTGTTAAAAATTACTAGAGCAAATTTGGATAAATATAGTATACTATAGTTGTTTAACATGGCGTCCTAATATTTGTTGTTTTTCAAGAATTTTCTTCAAAAAATATACAAATTCAAAAATCTTCATCATCACAGTTGGTTTTCTTGTTGACCAATTAAAATTCTATCAATTCTTCTCGTTGCAGGTAAGTAATTTTCATAGCACTTTATTTAAAACTAACTTTGATTTTAAAAAGTTTTGGGCTTAATTTAAACATTAGAAGAAAGCCGAGAAAAGTAGCGTAGATCAAAATAATCTGAACTTATGCCCTTTAGTTGGTATGTTATTGATATTTAAAATTAAAGTCAATAGCACGTGCAATTACTCTCTCTTAACTAAAATAAATTTTTCCCTGCAAAATGACATAATTTTACTTTTGCATTAGTGCATTAGTGGAGATATACGTATAAAGTAAAAATCTTTGTTTTCAACAATATTAATTAAAAAATGTAAGTTATTTTTAATCTCATCAGTTATGACTTATTATAACAGTTCTGCGGACTTCCTCGGTCTCCTGACTAGTGTCAGATATTATAAATTGTCAAAAAGTCAGATATTATAACTGGAAAATTGTGAATTTTCCCTGCTGTATTATTTAATGCAGGATAGATGAATATTTGATTTTATTTGTATATATAATTTTATACTGTATAACCTCTGACTAGTGTTGCAATCGGAATATTGTAAATTCTTTCAGCTACATTCAATACATTCAGATCTCCGATAGATACAAATTTTATTTTATTTAGAAATTAGTGCAGAGCACCCATTAAAAATATCCGTAACAATTAATTTGCAATTGCGTAAAATATGTATTAAATAAACACTTAATTAAGTTTCTTCTTCTTTAGTAACTTTTGTTCACTGACATAAAACAGTCGGATTTTTCTCTGATTAGAGAATAGTTTCAACATTTAGATACCACGGTTGTCTAATTAAATTAAATGTCTAGTAAAATTAAAGCGGATAGAGATATCAAGCTTATATTAAATAAATTTTAGATATTATTTCCAAATTAAATATTTTGTGGCCTTATTCTAATTTCCATCTTCTTGCTAATATAACCCTCTATATAAAATATATTCTGAAAACACATTAACGTTTTTCGTGAAATTTGATTTTCAAATGTGTGATATTGCAGCTAAAAATCGTGAGCGTCATTTTAAGCTGTTTAACGTTATGAAAGTTAAAAAATCCCAAATGGCGCTATTCTCAGGTCGAATCATAACACATTTCTCAAAGTATCAATATAAGACTTGCAATTCAAATCAAATTATCGCTAAGTCGATTTGTCGCCTAAAGAATAATCAAAATCAAAAATATTCATTTATTATACATTGTAATTGCCCAAAATTAATTTAACAAATTAAAACTATAATAATATTATATAATCATAGTTCTGCTAAGATGTTTAAAATATGAGTACAGTATTATTACATTATATTCTACTTACATAATATGAGACATTCTAAGTCAAATTATTGGATGCGAATAACACATTTAATAATAAGAGTATGTGCTTTTAAATTGTAATATTTTCCAGACGAAAAAATTAAAATACTTATTTAGTCTGTTTTTCGAGGTAGATCTTTCAAAAAAAATTATAAGTCAAGATTAGTTTGAGAGAAAAGTTATAAAATATTTCTATTTCTTTAAAAGAATTCTGGAATGAAGTGAAAAGTTTAAATTTAGGGGCTTGCTTATTTGGCATAGAATTTAACATAATATATATAAATATTTGTGGTAATTTTTTAATAATTTGCGATCTTATTAATCAAAGGTTCATAAATTTTCACGGGAGCATCAATTCCGTATAAATAATCAAGATTGTTAAATCCGGTTAGTTCAATTGGCTCCTTCTGCCTAACAGAATTAAGCTGTAAAAGCAAGCGACCTACATCCGCCACATCGGATAACCAATCAGAATTGCTGTACCAAATAATATTGGGGCAAGTTATGTTTGCTAAAACATAATCTGGAGGTATTTCAGTTCCATAAGTGGCTTTATTACCCACACTTCCATAATCAAATTTACCGAATTTTCCTAAAAATAAATTGATGCTTTATAATATTACACTATGGCTAGAATTTCACCTGATTGCATTTCTTGTATAAAATGAATAACTTGCTTAGTTGAACAGCCTGCAGGGCTGTGGCCCATCATAACAGGTAATATGGATGCATTCATTTGATCAGGTGTAAATCCGCACAAAATAAACATTACGTTAGTGCAAAGAATTTGTGTTGGAGAACCATCCGAGGCCAAAAATCGAGCAGCTTGACGTAGTAAATCGGTATTTGGCAAAAATTCGTGTTCTCCAATCATACTAGCCAAAACCTTAAAGTATTTTTAATTATTTAATTAATATTAGACTGAAATTTATTCTTACTCTCGCTTCCGCGCTGAAATGAGATATGAATCTAATTAAAGGACTTTTTGCATTTTGCATATATTCCATTGGAGCCAAACTCACACACACTGCTATTTTATCGTTATATTCCGGCTTTTCCGAAAGTAAAATACATGCAGCCGTATTACCTTGTCCATGACCGACATAATATAATTTGGATTGCCTAGTTTCGTTCAAAATATAATCAATCATTGCCGGACAATCGTAAATGCCCATTTCATTAAAACTGAAATCCCAAAATTTTGCATCATTTGGGGTCAAAGTATTGTGTTGCCTAGAATAGCGGTTTCCACGACAATTAGCCAACCACACATCATAACCAGCGTCAGCTAATAGATATGCTGCAAATACAAAAAATATAGTATATTGCTGTGATATGTAAATAAACCTAATTTTCTTAATTTAGAAATGTCTATATATTAATAATTATTTTTAAAATTACCCAATCCTGCTTTAGGTCCGGGAACTACAAAATCAGCAGAAGACGATAGTATACTATGAACTAATAAAATCGCACGTCTATTTGGGGTAGCCCCTGCTTGACCGTACGGAATACGATGTAATGCTAAATTATATCCATCTTCAGTTGAAATGGTGTGGATTTCAGATGGATAACCATACTTCGCTATTAAATTCGGCTATAAATTATGAAAATTTAATAATAATAATTAACCTAAACTTTGGTTTTACTTACAACTAACAGCTCAGAATCTTCTATAGTAGATGGAGGTAGTGTTTGGTAAAATTCTTTTGTTTCGTTTTCAACTTTAGTAGTATCGAGTAATCCATATATAGGTAGTTTAAATGGTATTAGTTCAGGTAATGCATTAAACACGGTTGGTAGATTTTTAATTAGATCTTCAACTGTTTTAAAACTGCCACACGATAAATTTTTTGTTAGATTAAAAACGTCACCCACTAAATCTGTAACCAAGTGAGGGGCATTCAGTGGATTTGCAGCCACATGCAACGCATTGCCCACCGCATGTGAACCCGTCTTTACGACATCCGTTACAGCTTGTGTGGCAGTATTGGCAGCATCGTCCACAAGATTTTGGGCGGTATCGGCAATATTACCAATGACTGAAATATAATTTATTATCTATTGTTAATACCCATGAATTACTTTTAAAGCCTTTAAATTAGAATTGAAAAACCAGTAGCTAAATAATGAATTCAATCAAGCGTTGCTATATGAATTTAAATTTATTTGAAATATTGTAAATTATAATTTATTAAAGGAATTTATTAATTTAATAAATTATTAAAGGGAAATTTCTAAATATTGCCATGGTTACAAAAATTTTGTCTGCGGTTTTCCCCTCGGTAGCAGCTATAAATAAATAATATAAATTCTAATTAATGTAACCGCCTAGACCTAGAGGTTCGATTTCTCAAAATTTGTATTTTGAAAACGTTTTGGTTTGAAATAATGGAATTTTTGGTCCTTTACACTAATCTATTTGCTATGATATAATATAATTTTGAAATTTTGTCATAAATTATACAAAATTTGTTATTTTTTAAAAATTAATAGTAGTATACTTATTTCACTTTTATCCTAAATTAAATTGGGATTATTCATATTTAACTCATTTGACTTGATATTATTATGAATATTTTCGTGTTCCGACAGAATAATGAATTGATGCTAGCTTTGCATAGAATAGTCGCAGGTTCGAACCTCAACCAAGTATAAAAATTTATAAAATAGTTGTTAATATAATAATTCAATACAACTGCTTTTTGCCAAGTGCGTTGACAGAAGTGGTCACATTTACGAAAGCCTCCAACAATTTAATAATTTTGTGTTTCTAATTTGAAATTAATTTATAGTTTTGTGCAAATAAAATTTTATTAGTGGTGATACGGTGAATGGTATTTTATTGAATCATTTGGACTTTGTGGGCCCCAATTTGAACGAAATTTGAGTAACTTTTGGAAGTATTTGAATAATAATTTGGAAGTAATAATTTGGTTAAGAATTGTTTAATTGGAAATTAACGAAGATTGGATAATTTTCAAAATGAAAATTAAGTTGTATTCTCAAAGTTGGATAATTATTGTGGTAAATTGTGAGAAATTTTAATAATTAAAAGTTAAATTCAAACGCTATATCAAGTCATAATATTATGACTTGATCATATTATTATGATCTGCTTATCGTGTACATTTGGTGTACAAGTTAGAACATTTTGACGGTGTTATCCAAAATTAAGTAATAAAATAAAATTGGATATTAATAAAATAAAATTGGACATTAATAAAATAAAATCAGATTAGGAAATAAAAATAAAAATTTGTATTTGTATAAAATAAATTAAAAATTGAGTCTCGTGTTACTTAAAAATGAAGGGCCCCGTTGGCGAAATAATGTTTTCTTTAAAATAAATTATTTTATATTTTGAGACCATAGGGTGAGTGCAATATACATACATCCCAAGTAACATTTTCGGCTTGGCCTATATATTGTCGTGTTACCGAATAAAATTTTGAAAATTTTGAATTTTAATGTGGTTTAAGTTTTTATATTTTTTTAAATTTTTGTTAATTTTTCAAATTTTGAATAATTGTTCGCGCCAATAACGTTTGCTTTTTGCCTGGTCCGTCAAGTTGGACGGGCGCGTTATGCGGAGGTCTCCGCTAATTTTGTTTGGATTTGCGTCTCTAATTGAGATTATTGATTTGATTATTGTGTGAATAAAATTTGATATTGAAACGTGAGTAATATTTTCTTTAAATGATTTGGGAGTTTTGTCCGCAAATTGGATGATATTGGAGAGATCATGAAGACATTTTTGAGATTTTCAATGTATGGATTTTAATTTATTGAGAACTAGAAAATTATTTTGAATGTTAAAATTTAAAATTGCATTAATTTGTCAAATATAAAAGTTAATAAGTTGAAGGCGACGTGAACAGTTCCGATAGCGAGATTTTTTTGGATTTGGAATTTAAATTTTGGGATTAGAAAATTATACTTCAATATATAATACCTGCCAGGTCCTTGGCAAGTAAAATTTCAGTAAAAGTAAAAAAGTCCCTGCACCTGTGAGGAACCTGTAATAGCCTTGCCACATGCTTGTGATAGTTAACAGGCAGGGACTTGGCCAGGGATCTGTTACAGGTACCTGACAGGGACTTGTCAAGGCTTGCCAAGGGCCTGTCACAGGGTGATTACAGGCATGAATGTGGTCCTATTTGACTTGTTACAAGCTTTTGGCAAGGCCGATGCAGATCCCTGGCAGTACCTGTAAAAGAATGTTTGATAGGGAAATATTTCTATGTGCAAAAAATATTTTAATTTTAATATTATATTAAAATAGTAGGAGTACTTACTACGACATAATATCTTCTTCTTAAATAAATGAGCCATGATTAAAAGTTGATGAACATAATTTAAAAATATTTAAATATAATGCTCTCTGTTAGTACTAACTCACACAACAAACTTCTTGTCGGCGAAGTTATCAACGTTTTTGTCGGTGATAAATATTATGTGTATTCAAACAATAATATACTAGATAACATTAGAAATGCCATAAAATTCATATGGAACTTAGTAAAAGAGTTTTTTTTTCAAGAGCATTTTAAGTGTATTAAAAATTTACATTTTAGTCAAAATTCGGTGTCAAAAACATTTGACTTTATGTCGTTCAATTGTCAAACTTGAATAATTTTTTGTATAATCAATTGTTTTACTTTGATAGTACTATAACCAACTACTATTTTTGTGCAATTAGTAAATATGTAGTTTAATTTTTCCGTAATTTTTTTATAAAAACTAGCCAAGATGAAAAACACGCCATGTACGTTTCATAAAATATTTCTTTTTTTGATTAAATTAGAGAACAAGAAATATTATTTAAACTGTTACAGAGTATTAAATTACAAATCATTTTTGTTTATAATAAGCATTTATATATTAGGGTAGGTAGCCGTGCTATCTGTAACATGTAGGCGTCGAAAATATTTATAATCATATCTAAAGTTTGAGCCTGAAGCACCATATGTGGAAAAGTAAAATGAACCGGGTGCCGAAAAAATTACTTTTTCGCACTAGTGCGGAAAGAACGTATTTTATCTTACTCAAACAAATATCGAAACAATGGAATATTTCAAACAGTAGTAGAAAGTAATTTAATGTCACGTTTTCAGTGTCGACCGACAATAAAACTAATATTAATTAAAATAAAATAAGTATTTTTGCATTATAAAATCACATTGTTTTACTCATAATAAAACTAAAGTTTTCAATAAGTTCTTAATTTAAGGTTTAATATTTGTAAAAAAAATATAGCTAGTTTTTCTGGTTCAGAGAACGGTTGTAATTAAAGTAATGTTTACATAAATTAAAAAAATTTTGATCGTACTTACAGCTGAACATAATTATTATTTTAGTTGATTTCGGTTTTGATCAATTGTAACTTATATGAATGATTTCGTTTTTTATGTAATTCGGTAATCTTATATAGTAACAAAATTGTATATATTTTTATTACTAATCAACTCTAGTTTACCAACTTCCGAAATTCCGCTGCTAAAACTGTAAAAAACAACTGAAGATAATAAGCAATGTATAAAAAAACAAAGTTCAAGGATTTGATATTACCTACTATTTTATATTTTGTTTGAAAGGTGGGTAGATAAAGAATTCATTTTTTTTTGTAAAAACGGTAGAACTCTTTTGTACTCTCACGGCCGTCAAAGTCTCAAACATGGGGTTATAAAGCGTTTTTTTATAATTTTCTAATAGTGCCTGTAATTATTTTCGATCATTTAAAATTCAACCAAAATTTTAAAATAATCAAACGTCATCTGTAAATCTCAAGATATGCTTTTCATGACACAGCAGATTTTTTAGACTTTTGTTGTATATTTTGTTCCAATACAAGTAAAATAAATAATTATTGAACTTTCTGTATTGTAATAGTTTGAAGTTTTAATATCATCTGAGTCAATTTTCTTAATATGGATATTGCTTGTACCTAGCAAGTTACGACAAGGATAATGGCATAGTTTATTGTAGAATGATTGTTAATATAATAAGTATTATTTTATTTAGGCGAAAAATCAGGATAAATACAGCAGCAATACAAATTGCATCGGAAATTATTGTTTTATTTCTTAAATTTAGTCAAACGAGTCAATTTTTACATTAAATTTGATCACAAACGTTAAATTCCAAAAAAATCAATTAGTCCAGTCAATGAGGACAAAGATATGGTATTTCCTCCGAATTCTTTCCTAAAGCATCGATTTTGATGAAATTTTGGGAATAGGCTCTACTTACCTCCCACTTCAAAGTCTACCTTATGCCGATATATGCTTATTGTTTTTTAGGGGTGAAAACTACCTCTTATTGCCAAAATTGAATTTAGGCATTAATAACATTTAATTACGTTAAATAAAGGTCTTCCTATACTTTAAGGCATTATTATTGGATGGCTGAATAACTTAACCCTTATAAACCAACCCCTTTTATAATAAAATGTTTAAAAAACGTAATTTATTCTATCTAATAAATTTAAATAAATTTATAATAAATCTAATCTAATTTAAATTAATTTTAAATGTGTATTTTGGGTGAACATCATTATTGTTTTTTTTCTATTTTTCAACCCTTAAAAACATCTTCAACCCTTATAAACTACCCCCTTTTATAAAAAAAGGTGTAAAAAACGTAATTTATTAATATTTTCATATAATTCTTGTACCTGTATTTTGGGTCTACATTATAATTTTTAAATTTTAGGTAGTGGTTTATCTCTAAAATCATTAAGGGATCGCGGCAAGAAAATCATAACATGATTGTTTAAAAAAAAGACGTTAAAGATGCTTTATGAAGGTTTTAAAATTTTGGGGGATAACCCACCCCCGAAAAATTTAAGTAATCGCTTCTGAAGAATTATATGTATGTATTATTTATTGGTTATAAAATGAAGTATTTTCTAAATAAAAATTAAAAAATTTTATTTTGCACCTTATTTTTAAAGGGCGATTACACTCCTTAAACTCGCGTTACAGCAGCTAAAAGACTTAGGGCGGGTTGTACATTAGAAGTTTAAACTTGAGTTTAACTTGAACCGACTTGAACTTGAGATCAACTGCAGTTCAGAAAAAAAATGGGTTGTACAATGCTGGTTCAAGACCATTTGAACTTGATCCCACCAACTTTGGCAGTTTAAACTTCAGTTTAACCTTACTTGCCTACTTTTGAGTTTGTTTGTTATTTTTGTTGTTGGTTTTCTTTTTAAGAAATTTAATTCAATAATTAAAATTTAATATTAAAATTAATTTAATATAAAATGAATGCCGATGATGATATTATGTTAGAATTGGCAGGTGTTCTAGAGCGTCAAAGAGCGCCTAAAGTATTTCGAATTCGCGAGGATCACTTTGAAAAGTGGAACGACAAGGAATTCCTTGCAAGATTTCGTTTGTCGAAAAATGGTGTGCGTTTTGTACTCGACAAAATTTCTCAACAAATAGCACATCCTACCAATAGGTTTGTCTTGTTAATGGTTAATTTCTGGACCATTTCAATAACACCTCTTTTTTAGAAATAATGCTGTTACGCCAGAAGTAATGCTTTTTATTACTCTAAGGTATTATGCGACTGGGTCCTTTCTGCAAGTGGTGGGTGATTTTGTGGGCATACACAAATCAACAGCTTGCAGAATTGTTTACAAAGTTAGTGAAGCAATTGCTCGCCTGCGTCCTAGCTTTGTAAAAATGCCGGTGACTGAGGAAGAAATGATTACAAATAGTGCAGAATTTTATAGAATTGCTCGATTCCCTAAATGCATTGGAGCAGTGGACTGCACTCATGTTAAAATTTCTTCTCCTGGAGGGGAGGAACCGGAAATTTACAGAAATAGAAAGCATTTCTTTTCTGTAAATGTTCAAGCAATCTGTGATGCTAATTGCAGATTTCAAAACATCGTGTGCAGGTGGCCAGGAAGTTCACACGATAGCACTATATTTGCAAATTCTCGAATAAGAGCACGATTCGAAAACAGAGAATTTGCAGGATTCCATATAGTAGGAGATAGTAGTTATGGAATTAAAGAATATTTATTGACACCTTTAGGTTAGTTATACTACTTATTATTATTTTATTATTATAGTAAATAATACTTTTACTACAGTAGAACAAAAACTGTATTTTAATTTTTAGGCAATCCACGTACTCGGCCTGAAGAGTTATATAATGAGTCGCAAATTAGGACTCGCAACCCAATTGAAAGAGCATTTGGAATATGGAAACGGCGTTTTCCTGCTCTATCATTTGGGATTCGTTTGCAATTATTTAAAGTAGAAGCAATTGTTGTTGCAACAGTTGTTCTACACAATATTTGTTCATTATTATTATTGCTACCACATATCCAAAAATTATTCAAATCGGTGAGGGACACCGGGGGTCTTTTGATAGTGAGAAACAGCGCTACCTCCAGTGATGCTGGGTTTTCGAATCTTGAAAATTCGAAAGGGGGCATAAATAAGCACAAAATATGCATATATTCCGGACTCTAGTTATGACTTATGACTCCGAACTTCAACACTCTAGTCAATTTAAAACGCGCGGATTTTCAAACAGCCTTACCTTTCATGTGCTAGCAAGTATTTTTTTGTGCTGTTTCTGGTGCGTGGTGCCCCCCAAGACGTGGTGCCCTAAGCAATTGCTTAATTTGCTTAAGGGTTTCCTTGGGACGAGTTGCACATCAATCAAGTTTCCAACCAATCGGGTCTAGATGCCCGTCCGTGGACGGGCTTTTTGCTATTCATGTATAAAAAGAAACGAGACACGACACGTAAATTTTACAACAGAAATTGTACACATGCTAACACCCCCCCCCACGCATGCGTGCACGCATGTATATATAAATTCTACCTTTCACCAACAACTGCAGAGAGAGGGGGGACAGAGAGAGAAAATGCATATATAGTCGGTATACGGAGATCATATTATACACATCTGCTCTAAAATTCGTATATATATGCTTCGAAATGGGAAAAAAATGTTGTTTGGTTTTTTTACAATAACTTCCTTCATTTTAAAGATACCGTATCCATTCAAAAACCATTTTAAAGGAAATTTCAAAGGCTATAAAATCATATTGATTGCATTATTTAAAAACCTTCAGTTTTTAAAACGTAAAGGGTGAAAGAGTGCAAGAAAGGTGGAACTCGCGCTATCTACCCAACTAAAAGTGTCGATATCTCCATCAGTTTTTATGCTACAAAAATAAAAAAAAAACTAAAATATTTGTTTAAAAAATTACAACATTTTTGTACTGAATAATTTTTTACTTATCTCTTATCATTTCTGAGTTACCCGAAGAGAAAGGCAGATTTTTCAGAAAATCGAAAAATGCGCTCTACACTTTGATCGTATTTTTTTCAAAAAGTATGCATTTTAAACCAGTCAAACTTTTTCAGCATATACATAACACTAAAATAAAAGGTACTGTAGAAGGAAAACGATGTACTTCAATTATGGTGAACGTGGGGTTAATTATACTGCTCATTTTTTCTTTAAAAATTTGAGAGGTCAGTCTTTTTTGAATTGAATCTCTCTTAGTTTAAACGCAATCGACTTTTAATAATGCTCATTTTAAAGGTTTTTTTCAAGTACTACAAAAACTGTTCTTAGCATTATACCCGTAAAATTGGTCGTTTTTCCGTTATTTTAAGTTGAATGCATCGATTTGAGCATTTACAAAGAACAAAGTCTTCTTTCTTCAACCATATCTCGCTATATATTATATCTAGGACATTTAAAAAAAAACTAATATTTTTTTTTTTTATAAGCTACAATTATGTTTCTAACACTTTTTTTATTAGACGCATAGTTTTTTAGTTATTCCAAAGAAACCGTTGAAAAAGGTGTCATTTTTCAATAAAAATGACAAGTTTTCAATCTTGAATAACTCAAACAGTATTGAGTTTTGGAAAAAAACTTTATAGAACATTTTTCGCTTAAAATTAGATCCTTTATCGACTTCCTTGATTATTTTGACCAAAAAATTTTCCACCCCCGAGAAGAGGTGGGTACCGTCCCCAAGATAAAAGCATACTTTCGCATAGGGTAAACTTTGCTTTGCGAGCTATTTCCTACCTACTGTAAAAATTTCAAGTAAATCGATGCTTTAGGACAGAATTCGGACCCAAATACCTTCATTGACTGGACTAAATCCCAGACCTTTTCTATACGTAATCGCACACGTAATAGTATTTCATGTACCGAGCTGAAAAGTTATGTATTAAATCCGAGTGCTAAGATACTTTACTGTACCTTTTTATTCGAAATCAGTCAATATTACAAATTACTAATCAATAATTAATTATTTTATTCAGCTTGCTACAGGTGAAAGTAAATAATAAACTTTTACCCAACTTATCAAATTTCCATGACCGCTACTGTATATTATATTTCAAGCTTGTTTTACTAAAATAAATAGTTTTGCATTATAATTTTAAGGTTTCCTATGTTCATTATGTGTAAATATTTTATATATTAAATCATTTTTATAAAACAAATAATAAAAGATTATATTAATGTAAAAAATTTTTTTTTAATAAATACACTATAAATTATAAAACTGTGTTTTATTATATTATTATCGAAAACTAAGAACAGCAAAATGCTATTTTACATGACAGAAACTTGGCTATGTAGATATCGCATAACTTTCTCCATTTATACATATTATTTTTTGTAAACTTTTGAACCTCCAAACGAAGGGTAAGCGGAAAGAAAGATCAATGTCCATTGCTTTACATCCTGAGGTAATTAAAGATAAAGATCCCATTTTCCTACATAATGTGTGTTGTGGCGTTTCGCCCCACTACCTTTCATCCCCGCTAATTTCCCTTTCTTAGTGCAACGCTGCATTTTATTAGGCATTAGCATTTTGACTGCCAAGATTCAAACACGTTTATTTTAACTTATTTACAGTCCACTATATTTTTTGTTTGTAGTTTAAAAATAAATTATTGTTTTTTATAAATTGTTTATCTACAAGCACCAATCAACCCCAACATTTGGTCCTTCGAGCCGGATTGAGCTGCAAATTTGTCATAATTGTGGCAACAATACTAGTTCATCTGAAATCAAAGATTGGCAGATATACGAAACGCTTTTCAACATTATTATTATATTGCTTGTATTATTATATGCAACAAACATTTGCCACATAGCAAAAAGAAAAACGATCAAGGAGCGATCGACGAAGAAACCGCAACACACATGGTCGACCTCTTCGCTATCGAGTAAGTCACATTCCTTTATATTCCTTATCTATATTTCCACCTTTTGTGAGAACAATTGCTCTGTTATTTTACGGGTTTATAATCATTTCTTGCTACTTAGCAATCAACATTATTTATTATTTTTATATTTATTCGTACACATTTGTAGTACTTTATCTCAACATGTCAGATAACGAATTAAAAACTTTAATAAAAAGTCGAGGCAAATTAAAGAGCCTTTTGACGCGTTTTAAAACTTATTTAGGTAATAAACAAATAAATCAAAACGACTTAACAGCTATAGAAGAATTGCGTACCCGCTTGGATATTATTTTATCAAGTTTAGGCGATTTAATGTAATACAAGATCAAATTGAAGAATTTGACCCAAGTGAACTTTCGGATTCACATGAAACCGAACGTGAAGAATTTGAATCTAAATATTCTTCATTAAAAGGCAAAGCACTTGCGATATTAAAAACCGCGGATTTACAATTTAAAGATTCGGACAATGAAAGCATTCACACTGTAAACAGTAATCATTCTTCCGTTGCAAGTATGCAACGAACTAATAACTTAAATCACATAAAACTTCCCACATTATCTTTACCTAAATTTTCTGGTGAATATGATCAATGGATGAACTTTTACGATACATTTAAATCGTTAATCAATGAAAATGAATCATTAAACGATATTCAAAAATTCCATTATTTGCGATCAACTCTTACAGGTGAAGCAGCTTCAGTTATTCATTCATTAGAGGTTTCTTCCGAAAATTATGAAATAGCGTGGGAACTTCTCAAAACTCGGTTTGAAAACAAATCATTATTAATTCATAATCACGTAAAAGCTCTTTTTGAGTTAGAAAATATACAAAAAGAATCACATGCAGCTTTGCAGCAATTGTTAAACAATACTCAAAAACATTTACGTGCACTTAATGTGATACAACAACCCTCATGGGATACACTAATAATCTATTTGATTACCACAAAATTTGATCCCGTCACTAAACGTGAATGGAATAAACTAAGATCAGAAGTTACAGAACTACCTATAGTAGAAGAAATGATAAGTTTCCTAACTAAAAAATGTCAATTGTTAGAAACATTGCAAATTGGTAAACGTCAGTCTTTAAATGAAAAGTCAAATACACGTGCAGTTCATATTGCTATTCAAAAACTTTCTTGCAAATTTTGTAAGGAAGAACATCAAATTTATTTATGTAAAAATTTCCTTAAATTAACAATATCTGAACGGATTTACGAAATAACAAAACTGAAACTTTGTAAAAATTGTTTCCGAAGTAATCATACTACTAAAAATTGCAGATCAACATCTTCTTGCCATACGTGCAAGCAAAAACATATAATACTTTATTGCATTTAGCTACTGAATACTCAAATGGGCAGTCTAATGTGTCGGAACCTACAAATTCGAATATCACACCCATTTCCGCAGTAGAAAGCACGGTGACAGTAGGATTAAATAGTAGTTCGCATACTACTACTCGTGCTCTATTACCTACCGCAATTGTTTATATTTATAACAACAAAGGTTCAAAAATTAAATGTCGAGTTCTTCTTGACTCAGGATCGCAATCCAACTTCATAATTTCACGACTATATAGCGACCTTGGTCTGAAAGGAAACAAGGTAAATTTTCCTATTTCCGGTATAAACAGAACACAGTCTCTTATTTCATGCGAAACTAAAATAAAATTAGAATCATTACATAGTTCTTTTACTTGTTCTATTTCGTGTCTGGTTTTGCCACAGATTACACAGCACCTACCTCAACAATCATTTTCCGAAGAAAACTTAAAATTACCTTCGAACTTAATACTCGCCGATCCTAGTTTTAATAATGCCGGTGAAGTACAAATATTATTAGGTGCTGAAGTATTCTGGAATATTCTGTGCATCGGTCAAATTAAATTAGGCAGGAACTTGCCTATTGCTCAAAAAACGCATTTTGGCTGGGTGATATCAGGTCCTATGTATACATTTCAAAGTCATTCAAAATCTCATTCACTTACATGTTGCCTCTCGTCTTCAAATAACGATGACAACACCGCAATCCAAGAGCAATTGACATTGTTCTGGACGGTGGAAGAATTAAATACACCCAAAGTAAATTCCACCGAAGAAATTGAATGTGAAACTTTCTTTAAAAATACTACTACTCGCGATAAACATGGTAGATTTATTGTTAGATTACCGTTTAAGGAAAACAGCTCTTATTTGGGCGAATCCTATAGCATTGCTCTTCGACGATTTTTATCACTAGAAAAACGTTTGGAAAATAACCCAAACCTTTACAAAATGTATCACGCATTTATTAATGAATATGAAAACTTAGGTCATATGACAAAAAAAATGTTACAAGGCGGAGGAACGAGATGTAGCATACTTCTTACCTCACCATGCCGTGTTAAAGGCAGATAGCCTGACATCAAAAATTCGGGTAGTGTTTGATGGTTCCTGTAAAAGTTCCACAGGAATTTCTTTAAATGATACACTTATGGTTGGTCCCACAACACAACCTGATTTAATTTCAATTCTGTTAAGATTTCGTACGCATTTTTAGCAACCAGGTGCTTACTGCAGATCGCAATTGAATGCGAAAACAATTTTCCTGATGCATCAGCTATCATAAAAAATGATTTTTACGTTGATGATCTCATCAGTGGGGCTTCCACTCGTGAACATGCCATCACTATGGTCAATCAAATAAATAATTTGTTAGCTTCAGCTGGTTTTTCTTTAAGAAAATGGGCTTCTAATGACCCACAAATATTAAAAGATTTAAACAATACGACAAATGTCATTCAATTTAGCGACAATAACTCGATAAAAACTTTAGGTTTAGTCTGGAACTCCAAATCCGACAATTTTCATTATCCAGTAACATTAGAAATTTCTAATATCCTTACGAAGCGTTCAATTTTATCTACAATAAGTAAAATTTTTGACCCCTTAGGATTGATAGGTCCAATTATAATTACTGCCAAATTTATGTTACAAAAATTATGGAAATTAAATTTGGAATGGGACGAGTCAGTTCCTATAGATATTTCTACCTCTTGGTTAACATTTGCAAATGATCTCAAACATTTGGATCAAATTACTATTTCAAGATATGTTTTGTGTCCTCAGCCGTCAGAGATACAAATGCACGGATTTGCAGATGCAAGTGAAAAGGGTTACGGTGCATGTATTTATTTACGATCTACTAACGCTGATGGAATTATCACAGTAAAACTATGGTGTGCAAAAAGTCGAGTAGCGCCATTAAAAACTTTATCTTTACCGCGTTTGGAGCTATGCGCAGCTCTTCTTCTCGCAAAATTAATGCATCAAGTCAGTCTAGGTTTACATTTAAAAATTGATAAATTATATTATTGGAGCGATTCCACTATTGTCCTTTCTTGGATTAATAAATCTCCTGATCAATAAAGACATTTGTGTCCAATCGTGTTTCTAACATAACTCAATTATCTAAAATAGACCATTGGCATCACGTACGAAGTCAATGCAACCCTGCTGATATCATATCTAGAGGTACTACTCCTAAAAAATTTGCTGAGTCTAATTTATGGTGGTATGGACCATCTTGGTTAGCCGATGATGTTACATTGTGGCCAATCGAAACATTAAATCTAAGTCAAATCACTATTCCTGAGACAAAATCTATCGTCGCCACATCATTAAATAACGACTATATTAATGATTTTATTTTAAAATTTTCTAACATTACTCACATTCAAAGAATTTTAGCTTATTGTCTCAGATTCATAAACAACTGTTCTAAACCTCATGATACCAGAATTTCAGGTCCTTTAACGGTTCTTGAATTAAGAACAAGTACGAATACGCTCGTAAGAGCTATACAAGAATTATATTTTTTTGATGATATATGTAAATTAAAAAATAACAAAAAATTGTCATCTACCAGCAAATTATTATCTTTAAACCCCTTTCTTGACAAAAATAATATGTTGCGAATCGGTGGTAGACTAAAACATTCTAATCTTAATTATAATACAAAATTTCCTTTATTATTACCATCAAAACATCATTTTGTCACACTTCTAGTCCGACATTTCCATATTAAATATTTTCATTCAGGACCACAAGCAACCATATGCGCATTAAGACAAGAATATTGGCCTCTTTCCATTATGTCTACAACTAAAAATATATTGCGACAATGTGTTACATGCAAGCGCTTAAATGCTAGAAAAATAACTCCTATTATGGGTGACCTTCCTAAATCTAGGATTACAGAATCATCTCGTCCATTTATTACTTGTGGGACTGACTTTGCCGGTCCATTCACTATTCGTGAGTCTATGGGTCGAGGGCGCAAGACCGCTAAGGCATACCTTTGTGTTTTTGTTTGTTTCACTACTAAGGCCGTACATTTGGAGGTAGTCAGTAGCTTAACCACTTCAGCCTTTTTAGCATGTTTGAAACGTTTTATTTCAAGACGAGGGGTTTATGTCAAACTATTCATTCCGATAATGGAACAAATAAGGAATTGAAAAAATGGTACGATTTAGCTTCAACTGAAACACACAACAATGCTATATCAAATTTCCTAACTCAATTATCTATTAATTGGAAATTCATACCAGCGCGTTCTCCACACTTTGGTGGAATTTGGGAAGCAGCGGTCAAATCGGTCAAAAGGCATCTTTATCGCATTACCGGCAATCATTCTTTTACCTTTGAAGAATTAAGCACATTGTTCTCACAAATTGAAGCTATTCTAAACTCCAGACCTTTAATTCCTTTGTCTTCTAATCCTGACGATTATAATTTCCTGAGCCCTGCTCATTTCCTAATAGGTGACAGTATGTTGGCCATACCAGAGCAAGAATTACTTGATGTTAACAGCAATAGACTGAAACATTTCCAACTATTGCAACAAATGCAACAACAATTTTGGAAAAGGTGGTCTCATGATTATTAGATCATTTTGCAACATCGACCAAAGTGGTCCAAGTCTACTGGCTCAGCCTTGAAGTTGGGGGATCCTTGGTTCTACTTCGAGACCACACGCCTCCATTAAACTGGCGTATGGGACGAGTAGTCGATATCCACCCGGGTGCAGATGGAACACTTCGCGTAGTGTCAGTTAAAACCTCTACCGGGCTAGTTCAAAGAGCAGTAAAGCAGCATTCACATAGGGTATTGTATTTGGATGGTAGAATAGGTAAGAGTTACAAAGCATGCGCACAAGTGAACGCGTTCAGATAGACTTAATTTCTTGCACGGTGGAAGAAGCGGTGTAACAGCCTGTGGAAAAGTTACTAAACTTTAAACTTTTACAATACACGGTGCAAGAATTTTTACAAGCGCCAATCGGCAGCGTCGAAGGGCGGTGCTTGTGACTGTCAGTTTATATATTTTGCAACATAACCTAATTCTGTTTTGGTTTCGTAAATAATAAAAATAAATTCAATCCGAAAATACTTGAGACGATTTTTTTAAAACGCTAATTTACTGTGCGTGTAGCATGGACCCCTTTGAAGATGATGAAATTAATATTCGACGTACGCTTTTTTTACGTAAGCTGTTGGTTTTACACCAGCTTTTAAGTTTATGTGAATGGTATGTTGACCTTGTGCAAGAATCTGTTGCAATAATTCTACCATCCACCTACCATGCCCCTGCAATACCCTATGTGAATGCAGCTTTACTCAATTGTGCGAAATTATAAATGACTAATTATTTCAGTGCTTCTTATTATTTATGTTTTTATATATCTCTATGTGCTAATTGTATTTTCTTTCAGCATTATTTATTTAACATTTAATCATTTTGTTCTATAAATGGATCTTGTACATTGTGTTCTTGTTGACTTATGTTTATATTGTAATTTTTACTTTATATATTTGTTCACTTTTTAAAGGCAAGTCCTTTCAAGGCGGCCGGCATGTTGTGGCGTTTCGCCCCACTACCTTTCATCCCCGCTAATTTCCCTTTCTTAGTGCAACGCATTTTATTAGGCATTAGCATTTTGACTGCCATGATTCAAACACGTTTATTTTAACTTATTTACAGTCCACTATATTTTTTGTTTGTAGTTTAAAAATAAATTATTGTTTTTTATAAATTGTTTATCTACAAGCACCAATCAACCCCAACAATGTGTATTAAATTGAAACTTAAACCTAGTATGTATTACATACACATTTCGCTCATCAAGTTACATCAAAATCTATCAGATAGCACCATTAACTAATTTTTTGATTTTATGTGACTTGGATCTTTCTTTCCGCTTACCCTTCAATTATTAAAGCATAATATGTTTTCCTATTCCAAACCATTATAGTCCGGTCAAATTAGACCAAAAAATAGGGGCGAGGTTACAAAAATTCACACTCATCGATCCTACACCTGGAAAAAAATTTACTCGGGGTCAAAGGTCACAAAAACGGGTTTTTCGCGATTTTCAGCAAAACGGTAAGTTTTATCATAAAATTAGTTCAGACAAAAATTGTAGATCTGATAATTATCTATAAAAATGTTTAAATAGTTTTTTTCCTAAGGGCCACCGTTTTTGAGATATAACGATTCAAAAAGTTGAAAGACTTATTGCAATCTACTACAAAAAAGTAACACAAATTTTTAAACACGATTTTGTCTTGTGATAGGTTATTTTAATCACCTTGAAAAGCTTTATCCAGAATAGGTGAAATTAAATTTCTATCTGTCATCTGTCAAAAATTACAAGCTGCCAAAGTTTAAATTTCAAGAGTGAATAACTCATGAAGTATTGAAAGGATTTCAACCAAATTTTGTATTTAGAAACATTGCCCCCACAGAACTTGACAGCATATAGAACCATTTGATAAAAACCAAGAATTCAACATTACAAAAAAAAGATTACTTTTGTTTGCGAAAACTTAAAAAAAGTTCTTGTCCCTCGATTTTCTTCAGCAGTTCTGCGTCGATAGCAGTCAAACTTTTTGGACGTATGTCTGGTGGGCTCTAGTAGTAAAGATAAGGTTTTGGCAAAGAAATCTTTGCGAGGGCTAACACAAATCGAGGGATGAGGACTTTTTTCAAGTTTTCGCAAAAAAAGTAATCTTTTTTTGTAATGTTGAATTCTTGGTTTTTATTAGGATTAGGGAATATTCTGCGCACGAACAATAGTGTTGAAGTGTGGCACAATAGCTTTACGTCTATAATCAACGCCGCCCATCGCAGCTTGTGGAAATTTGTGAATGCTCTTAGAATGAAAGAAAGTTTACATAAATTAAAAATAGAAAAATTTGTAGCTGGAAATGAAATACAGCAAAAACAGTGTACAGAGATACTGCTAGAAGAGTAAAAACAATAGTTGAGGATTACACTAATAGACCAATTTTAGATTTTCTTCGAGGTATGGCTCATAATTTCCAGTTACAGTTATAAAAATATGCTTTGTTTCTAATCAAAATTTGAATTGTCGCGCACGATGAATTGTCGTAGATTCACTAAAAATATATCTCTAGACCGGTCCTCCTCGTCAAAGTGTGCTACCAGGAAGGGGGTGATTCTCCCTCGTACGTAAAAAAAATATTTATAGAAAAAAAATTTAATATTAATAGTTGTAACACCCTGTACTGTAAAATGACTTAAACATTGTAAACCTTTAGAAGCTTAAGGAATAAGAGGATTTTATTTAACCATTCTGACCATGATCCCGTTGGGACGCAATACCCGTACCCTTGACCACCCGCATCAAGCTAGCGCCGCCACTTTTGCAAAGCCTAAAAAAAATTATATGGGAATTTGTGGCTAATTTGTGGCTAATTAGTTGCCGCAATCGCGAATTTATCGCTCTTACCGTTCGCGAATTACAGCTGTTTGAGTGGTGGCGGCGCTAGCTTGATGCGGATCCCTTGCCCGTGGGACGCAATTTGCCATCTCCGGTTTGAAGAGCCTTTTACCCTTCCATTGTAAACATATGTGGCAGATTTTTCTTCTTTTAGACCTGGCACTGACTTTTTTAAATTTTCTTTTTATCTTTTTTCTGTATTTTATAACCCGTCTGTATGGGTCTTACTGCTCTTAGCTACTTTGATTCCGATATTTTTGGTAAGTATGCTTTGGCACTTATGTATATATTTCTTGAATACAGAGGATAAATCAAAATTTGTTAGATCTGAGATTTGCATTGAAGGGGAAGGGAATGTTTTCAGAAAGGAGAGGAGATGTTTGCTAAATTCTAGGAGAATTATTTTTTCTTTTTAACGAGGGGTGTGTTGGGTCAAAGTTATTTCTAGTCAGGAGGGAGTAGCAAAGAAGAAAGATTAAAATCTGATTATACAGATTTGCGAAGACTTTATGAATTAATATATTATACAACTGGGCGTACCACACATCCGCGGTGTGGAGTGTAGTCAACGTGTATGTCATAGATTCAATAGTTTGACGAATGTATTCCACCGATGCGATATCAAGCTACAATCCCCACTTTGTCAAAATTTTGTGCCTTTTTTTGTGCTTTTTATAGATCAATATATTTAAGAAATGAATTAACTTAAAATTAATTGAAAAACACTCCTGTTTGATTTGTGATCTTCTCAGTTAATGTTATATATTTATATTTTATACCCAAAAGATATAAAAAGTAATATATATCTGCATAAAAATAATTTGATTTGTTAATTTGTTTATAAAAATTAATTCTGGACTTAAATAATTAAATAAAACATAATATTAATTAGTTAAGCGTTGGGTAACAATATAATTAAACGAGAAAAGGATTAGTATTATAAAATTACTCTGAAATAATGTAAAGCAGAAATCTTCAAATATCAACTTTTTATTGCATTAACATTAAGTTCATTTTTTCTTAACTACTTACTGTTTGCTGTTTACAGGCTCAACCTGATGCTATTAGGAATTTTGCATATTTTTTTTATAGAATTATAATGTAGTATTAATGACTATTACGTTATTTTTGTTTATTGTATTATATTATATTTACATACGTACATTTATTTATAGAATAATGGTAATTTCCAAGTTATTGTATTGTGTAATCAATATAACAAACATTTTGAAAGTTTACTTCAAGTAGAATACCTACATTTAAAATTTTATTTTAATATTAAAAACATACGTATTAAGTTTTTTAGTAATAAATTTAAATAAATAAAAAAATAACTTCGGCATAAAAACTTCAAACCGAGTTTTTCACAAATGTCGTCTTAACCTTTGGTTAAACGCATTACATTGTAGCTGTACCATTGTCCTTTAAAAATTAAAATAAAATAATTTTATTATTAATAGCATTACATTCTATAGTGGAATTTAGCTGTCCGAGGGACTTACAAAATTCATTTCTTGAGGTGGATTAATCCTCATAAAATAAAATAAAATAATTACATTTACAAAAAACACAAATAAATTTAAATATTGATCTGATTTAATTTGTGTACATTTTTGTCTAAATATATAAAATTTATTAAATAAAACAGAGTTGCATAAACACAATATTGTTAATCAAATTTAAAAAACAATAAAGATTAGAAATATTTAAAATTGGCGGCAAAAATCAAAAAAAAATATTTTTACCAACCAAGAATTTTTTTGATTTATTTATATTTTTATTTAAAAAATTTAAGTATTTAATCCGTAGATTAATAAAGTACGGAAAAACTTCTGATATCGAATAATTTAGAAAATAATCAATATTAAAGGTTTGATTTTTTACATAAGAAACACACACTTGATAGAAGTTAACACCGAATTAGCTCATTGTATTGACAAATAAAATTAAATCGCGTAGCTTAGAATTAGATTTACATTGGCCGTATACTTCAAGTCTTCATTGTTGGGGTTTTATAATACGGAGATCGTACTTTTATGTGTTTTACCGGCTATATCTTTGATAAGACCACTGCTGACGACTCTCTTTTGGCCGTTACACTAGGTTAATTTTCTGTTCCAGACGAACAATGTCTGAAATTGTTTGGGCTTTGAATATTTATTTAGTGGGGGGATTCCTTAAAAACGCGATATCTAGAACGTCATGGTGACGCTTCTTGGAGTATCTGTCCACCAGTGGGTCGTAAGTTTTATAAATTAAAGTAAAGTTTATAAATCTTTTTCAATTTACTAGTTTTAGAAAGACTGACAAAAAATAAAAGCATCGGAGTGCCCACTGCACCTTGTATGGTTGTACATCGAGAACTTGAAAACCGTGCCTATAGCAAGGCAATATTGGCCTAGATGTCTGCCACTTTGAATTTTTTTGGGACGCCTCTGAGAACTACTTACCCAAAACCCATAGTATTGGCGATGCGTGTACTAGACGTAAATAGTTACAGCTAGATGTTTTACTGGAGAGAGGGAGCCGGCTGCAGGTGCCTTCTGGGAGTATTAACATCGCATCATAAATTTATTTTAAACTGCATTTCAATAATTATAGCCAAATTTCTACGTAAAACCAGATTCCAGCTATTCTATAGTCGTGGTTTTCGAATTCGGACTACCTTTAGAATGTTTTTACCAACAACGTGAACTTAAAAACTCATTTGTTTCAACTTACAATATTTTCTTAAATCTGTTGTTTACAGCGAATGTTTTTAATAAAAATTATAAAAAGAGATAATATTAATATGATTTTAGCTGTAACAGCTTAGACAGCAATGTAAATTGCCAAATTATGCCAAAAAACCTTTGCAAAACTTAAAGTAACTCAATGGGTGACTAACAAATTAATCTAGAATGTTTTCCATGACAACTATAAAAGTACAGTTTTCCTTGAAAAATAGTTCACTGTGAAATATAAAAAAGTATATTTTGCAACGAGTGCGGGGAGTTTTCGCGATTGCGCACGAGAGCAAAGTTGCTCTAGCAAGTAATTGACAACGCCCCTTACTATTTTTTATTACTAATTTAAATGATGAGACCGCGATTACCTATTAGTAAAAGTAATAAAAGTCAACGCAAATTACTAAAAAGATATTCTAAATTCATAATTTACTCAGCCGCAAAACTAAGGATAATAATTTTTCCTTTTTTTCTGCTTTGATATTAATTTTATGGATCTTCCTTTATTTTAATAATTTTTACTATCTTTTAATATTATTCAAAAAATATAAAAACCAAAATGTATTGCTTTATTTAAGACGAATTTAGTAAAATCTAAAATTTTATAAACAGTTTTGCTGGTCACTGTACATACGACGGGCGTTCAATAAGTCCGGTAAAAATCAAATAGATATTGTCACAAATTCAAAAACAACTGGTCTATATACTATAAAATTTCAAACAGTTATGTCAATAATTTTTGTCATGAGAACGATTTAAATAACGCAACTTTGACTTGTTTATAAAAATGGACAAAAGTGAATTTCGCGTATTAATAAAACATTATTTTTTGCGGGGAAAAACTATTACATAAACAAAATCAAAGTTGGATAAATATTACCCAGAGTCCGCACCGTCGATTAAAATGATACATAAGTGGTTTACGGAATTTCGTTGTGTTCAACGAGGCCAAATGAAGTCACTACTCAAGAAAACATCGATAAAATCCGTGACATGGTTTTGGGATATCGCAGATTGAAAGTAGTACATGAGATTGCTAAAGCTATGAACATGTCAACTAGTGCAACAATTTCAATTTTACACAAACGTTTAGACATGAGGAAGCTATCAGCAAAATGGGTACCGCGTTTGTCAATACTGATGATCAAGAAAGCAAACGTGTGACAACTTCAACACATAGTTTAGAATTGTTTCAAGGTAATCCAAGTCCATTTTTGCGTCAATATATTACTGTTGATGAAACATGCATTCATCACTATACGCCAGAAACCAAGAAACAATCTAAACAATGGATAAAGGCCGGTGGAAGTGCTCCAAAGAAGGCTCTTTGAGGTGATCTCAAAGGTATAAGAGGTATAAGAAAGCAGTGCCATTAAATGGGAAGGTACTGACAACTGAGGTTTGGGATGCATGTGGTATAATATTTATTGATTACTTGGAAAAAGGAAAAACGAAAACAGGATTATATTATGTATCATTACTGGATCAACTTAATGATGAAATCAAGCAGAAACGACCACATTTATCATGGATAATGCATCATGATAATGCCACAGCTCATTCGTCAAAAATTTCAATAAAAAACTTGTAGAATTATGCTACGAATTACTTGCTCATCCACCATATTCTCCAGATTTGGCACCTTATGATTATTTCTTGTTTCCAAATTTAAAAAAATGGCTTGCTGGAAGAAGATTTCAAACAAATGATGAAGTAATCGTAGAAACTAATTCATATTTTGAAGGTTTGATAAATCTTACTTTACAGACGGTATTGAAAAACTTAATCAGTGTTGGAATACATCCAGTCAATAGGAGACTATGTTGAAAAATAATAAAAAAATTTGTGCTAAAAAATTCCTGGTTTCATTTTTACCCTACTTATTGAACTCCCCTCGTATTTATTATCCGGTATAAATTTTACAAATGCAAAGTAAAATAATTAATATTTGACATGTTGTAATGATATTTACGTAATTTATATTTGGCGCTTAATGAACGATTTAAATGATTAAAATATACCGTCAAATATACATACATTACATTGGAAGTGATGAACGTAGATACTGCCGATTATCTAAAAGGACGTCACCTGAGACACTACCAAAAGAAGTGGGAGAAGAAGGGCTGCAACGGGAAGAAGGTACAGTTAAGGGCAACCCATGGCACTGTTATACATATAATATAATATTATTATACTATTATTATACTATTAAACATATAATAGTACCATGGGGCAACCGGTTAGATTGGGGCAGTCAAGCATGCAGACAAAACGTGTTTACACGCTACCTAAATTTATTTGTTGTACTATTGTGTTATATTATTTTAATTATTGTGGTTCGGCAAATCTAGAGGTAAATCTTATTGTAATATAATTAAATTCAAAAGGTATGAGTTTCGAGTAATCGAATTAAATAAACATGTGTATTAAAATTTTATGAACTTTAATCATCATTAGAACTTATGTGCAGGCGTGCTCACGGGCTAATGTTAGAACCACATTTATGGTAGATAATTATCACCTATGACTAACTAAAAAGCTGAATACTGATAACACAAGAACTGCAGGTACTCTTAGATTCTATGGTATGAGATTAAAGTTATGGGAATTATGTATTTTGACCATATATGAAAATGACGTATATGTAATTTGCCCGACCACAAATATGAATATTGAAATGACAAACAAAAATGACAAAAAGCTAATCACAATGTGTAAACTGAAATTATACGACAATGATTTACAAATTATAAATATTTAAACTGCTCTGTGTTTTATATGTGTTCGCTTTGCGTTTCTCCTGACTCAATTTGCTACTGCTAAAGTGCATTCATCATTACGAAGGAAATACTACGACGTGGGGTAATGTCATGGTGATGTGCATTTTAGACGATACGGCATTTCGCGTGTGGTGGCTACCATTATTATAGCGCTTAGGAAGGTTAGAGTATGGTTTAGAAGGTATAGGGATTCGGTGGGAAATTTGAGTTTACGTTTTGACATTACAATGTCAAACATAAAATTTCCGGCGATCGGCGAGTTCGCCCTATTGGCTTCGTGCACAACATAGGGTAGCGACACCGGTGCTAGATTTTGAAACTTCGGTCGCAACAGCTAATCCATTTATTGGTCAATTTTGATGTGCAAGTCGTACCCCCTAAGAAGAAATAGATATAAAACGTAGCATCTACGAAAAAAATAAAAACTATGTGTGGTAATAATATCTTGTGTTGTCGTTACTAATATTTATTACAATAAAATTCCATAAAGTCTATTCTCTTAGATAAAATTAATAATATTTATGAACACGAATTTAGTACGACTTAAGAAACCAGTATTCTAAGTCGTACCCATCTAAAACTTAAGTCGTACCTACATTTAAAATTAGAAAATTAGAATAAAACTTTCTTTTCTCAATTAATTTATGAATACAATTAATTACAATGATATTTTTTAATTTTCTCTCTAACTTCTGCTCATAAGTCATGTATCCATCCCTTGCATTTTATTTTATTGTTATTTTTTTTATCCTTTGCATTAATAACGTCATGAAGGTACCACTTAAGACACCTCACAATTTATAATTTAAATAAACATAACCAAACACTGAATAAAGCTAACACGATTTTGTTTACAGTAAACAACTCCTTAAATGTTACTGGATGACTTAAAAATAAGAAACATGATTTTTTCAACAATATATTTGCAAGATAAACTACCAAACAGGCAGTAAAAATTATAAGAAAATTACGATAAACTTACTTGTTGAGCGGTTGCTTACTAACGGTATCGGCGGGAGACGAACACGATGTAAAACAATATGGTTGACTAGGGAGTAACTCATTTTGCCAGAAGGGGCGCAGTTGGTGTCATATTACGCCTAATATTTAAAAGATACGACTTAAACAGTGGTACGACTAGCGCAACCTTACCCTACATTTTTTTTTGTATTCACACAAATTAAGCTTAAATTTAAGCAAACCTCTTCCATATTTTTCGGGAGTTTCAAGTCTCCCAACGACTTGTTGGAAAGTAAACTCATACTCGTCTTTAATATCGGGAAATTTATAGATATGTCCCGGATAGTTTAAAGTCGTTTTTTCCCGTAAGAAATTTCCTTCGAACACATCATTATTTACATAATTCGATACATAATTCTTCTGCTTCTGTTAATACTATTTGACCTCCTTGCTTCTTAACATTTACATTTTTGAGATGTCTTTGAAGCACGGTGTAAGCAATATTGTGTTTTTTGGCCGCTTGTCTTATGCTACAACCATTATTTGTGACAAATTGCAATTTGTATTACATTTAGGTCAACTAGTTTGTAATATTTTCCCGCAACTTTAGGCTTGTAATTTCTTGGCATTTTTACTTATGGATCCTATTCACCCCAATAACCTAAAAAACATTAAGAAATTAGTAATCTTTGCATATCCACTCTTGATATAATAAATAAACAAAAACTACTTGGTATATATCTTATTTACTAACCTGCTGGTCTCACTAGTTACAATTATTTTTAATGTAGCACTTTTAAGATTCGAAATTTGAACAAAGTTTTTACACCTACAAAAACCGTTAGATAAATTAATATTTGCAGTTATTTTCTGTCTTCAATACTACCAACATCTAGTGACCAAAAGTCACCAACATTTCTGTTATGATGACTAAGAAGCCGTTCAAGGCCAAACAAGCATATTTTTTGATTAGTTATTTTTGCTTTATGATTTTTATAAGAAAGTTCCTAAAGTCGTCACTTCGTGCGCCACCATCAGAAAACAAAGTGTTGCACTTTATAATATAAATTATAATAATAGGGTAATTCTAGGAAAGATGGACCACATTTTGAAAAAAATTCATAGCTTTTATATAAAAGTTATCCAATCATTAACTAATTTTCTTCACTTATTTAATTATCATAAACTCACAATATAAACGCGAAACTTACACTAAATTTTCAAAAAAATAAATGTATGCGTCGGCCCATCCTAATCAGTATAGTAGAGATGGACCACACTGTTTAATTATAACAAACATGAAACAAACCAATTAAATATAAATTATTATTATAAATAATATTAATAATTTACTTAAAAATACACTCAGCATTTTAAGACATTTTTACCACAGAAATGACACAGATTGTTGTAGCGGGTGCAGCATTCGTACATCCAACAGCTACATCTAAGACACTAAACTTATTAAGACACTTAAAAAAATTTGAGTCAATAACTAACAGTGACTCAAATTCCAAAAAATAATTTGAAATCATTAAAATTTAATAGGAAATTTGATGTGTAGCAACGGTCCAACTATCCTTTCAAATATGGTCAATCTCATCTAATTACAGGGAGAGACGGACCACACTCTTTTGGCCGTATAAAGAAGCGTATTTATAAGGTGAGGTAAAGTTAGAAACAATTTATTTATTTAACACTATAAGAATTATTTTAAAAAACTCACCACGACTTTAGCAATCTTATAAAACGTACAACGTTCAAAACCTTCTGGTTACTAGTATTAAACAATATCTTGATAACACAAGTGAATAAGTCAATGCAGAAAGTGAATATGTCCATTGACAGTAGTTTTGAGTAAATTACAAAAAACTGTTTGTATGCTTTAATATGAAAATTAAATATTTTAAATAATTTTACCTCCAATCAATTTTTAAAAAAAATTGGAGGTATGGTAATCGAAAAAAAATTTCAACTTTTTTTTTTGCATTTTTGAGATCACCGTGTTCAGAAACGTAAAGATCTGCAAAAAGTAAAATAAAAATTTCTGTGTCGGTCTGTCTGTCGGTCTGTCTGTCGGTCTGTCTGTCTGTCTGTCGTCAAATTTTGTCGATCGATTTGCTTCCGAGCCATCCAACCAATTACGACCAAATTTGGTATGGTGGTAGGGTTCACGGTGGAAAGGTGAAAATAAGGTTTTCGTCGCGATCTATCAATCAGGAGTGCCACCACAAGAAAATAATACGGGATTTTTAAAAAATATTTTGTCTTGCGATATGTTATTTTAAAGGCCTTAAAAGGCTTTATCCAGAATAGGTAAAATTAATCTTCTATCTGTCGTCTGTCAAAAATCACAAGTTGTCAAAGTTGAAACTTTAAGAGTGCATAATTCAAGAAATGCTGAAGGGATCTTACCCAAATTTGGTACGTAGGTACATTGATCCTAATGGATATGAGAGCATATGTAATCCTTCGATAGAAATCAGTAATGCAACATGAAAAAAATAAAATTAACTTTTTTGGCAAAAACATGAAAAAAGTTTTTGTCGATCGATTTTCTCCGGCATTTCTGCGTCGATTGCAATCAAACTTATTGGACGTATGCCTCGTGGGCTGGAATGGTGAAAATAAGGTTTTGCCAGAGAAATCTTCACCAGGGCAACCACAATAAAATAAATAAAAAAAAATTAAAATGTCGTCGTATCTCCGGAAATGTTTAACCGATTCAGCTAAAATTTGGTGTGTCGATGGAGCTCTGAAAGTATAAGTATTGGTGAGAAAACAAACCGAGCCAATTGTAACAGGGCGGGGCAGGTCAGAAAAATTATAGAAAATATTAACTGAAATCTTAATTTATATATTTTTTGTGAGAATTGGTCAGATGGCTGGCAAAAATAAAACAATATATTCAAAATTTTAATAAACGTCATAATTTTGTGACATATGTGTCAAAATTAGGTTAATGTTGATTTGTATACCGAGTGCAGCATAAGAGTTGAGTTTAGGGCTTTTAACAATTTATTTTAGAATACAAAAATAGGTGGTTTGGTGGGAAATATTTTATAATATCGTCGTACGGACTGACGGAACGTTACTTTATAAGTAAAAGGTTCTGCCACTAGGTAGTGACCAAGTTTAGGCTGTTTGTTAAATTTTTTCGCAAATGTTTTCAGAATCAGTAAATCGGCAGTCAGTAATTTACAAAAATTTATTTTCGAAAAATCCGCTAGATGACCGAAAAAATTTGTTGTACCAATCTTGGAGAAATTTTATTTGTGACTTCTTACGGTATTATGTGACGTATATAAAAATTTTGGAAAAAATTCAGTGGCGTACAAAAATAAAAAAATTTTTTCATTTTAGATTTTGTTAAAAAAACTTTTATAGATAGATTTAGGGTAGGGGTGATACATATGTATAGATATCTTTGCCAGGGCTACCGATATCTTTGTTAAGGCTACCACAATAGAAAACAAAAATGAACATTATGTCATCGTATCTCCGGACAAAATTTGGTGTGCTGGTGATTGGAGGTATTGCGGCAGAGAGTGACGATATTTTTTATTTGTAGTACATGTAATTTTAAGTCATATTCGTATAGATAACAAAAAATATTTTTATCGGTTTCATAATTAAAGAATAATTAAAGAAAAATTATATCATCGTGGACATATTCACTTTCTGCAATGAACTAGGTCGCTATAAAGAAAAGCAATACAAGGGGCAGGATTTAATGCAAAATTTATTAACTATTTTATAACTATTAGGTAGATATCTATCATATTACAGCTATAAACACATAAAACACCTATTAGCCAAAGAAAACTATAGTAGAATGTCAATATCAACATTAATTTCAGTTGAATTCAGATAGTATAGGAATCTAATGCAGCCGCAACAGCTTGTGATGCAGACATTAAACATGTCCCGGGACATATTCAGTTTCTGCACTATATGCTTACTTTAGGCATGTTTCAGGCCGTTTTTAAACTTAAGGAATGCATCAACATATTTTTTTTTTCTTTACCAATCGATAGAACTACCTTAAATTAATACGATTACACGTCAAACTCAAAATCGGTCAATTATGGACATATTCAGTTTCTGCATTGACCGATTCAAGCATTAAAAAGTAGTTAAAAAATGTTTTAAAAAATAGCTGTCATTCTTTCACTGGTCCATCTTTCCGCGTGGTTCAACTCTCCTAGAATTATCTAATTTTCTTCACATTGTAACTCGACCAATTTGCCTTTCCTAAATGGAAAGGTGAAATCGCAGCTACTGGGTAGCTACGGAAGCTTGGGTCCAGGGGTGGACTAACTTGTCGAGTTTTCTTGCTATTCACACTATTCTTTTTATAGAAACCCGGTACGTGGGCGCCAATTCGAATAAGTCGAATATAATGACTGGAACGGGGGTTAAATAAACAATTGATTCGAAAACAATAACAAAAATAAATAAGTTGTTTTATTTTCGGGATCTTGGACAAGGATAAATCAAACAACGTATATCTAAATCGTCGACGTTTCGCCCAACTTTGTTGTGGGCTTCTTCAGGACTAAAATGTTATATTTAGTAATCATTACAATCCATGCAATACAATTCTTACCAATTTAAACTACACTTGATGTTAAAATAATTGCAACAATTACCATCCTAAAGCTGAACATGGGTATGCTCTTGCAGATTATCCGAACGCCTTTCACAGAGTATAACAATTAATAAATAAAATTTACAAATACGTCTAAAGTGACGAGTCATAAACTAAAATTAAAATTACAATTAAAATTCAAAATTCACATTCAAACTCACAATAAATCGAACGATACAAACAAAATTTGCAATACATATTTTCAAGTTGAACAGATAAAACATAAAAGAGAAACCATCTGTGAGGAACATTATAACTATAAGATATCACAATAAATTACACTGAGCTTCTGTATGTCTTCCCTAAAGTTGACACTCTTATCAGTTTTCTTAATATGATACATTTCGCTTATCAATCTTTTCAGGTAGTTATCCTCTCTATCGCAAACTTCCGTCCTATCAAAATCAAAACAGTGACCTAAACTTTGATGGTGGTGTACCAACGCGGACGTCTGTGATTGTTTATCAAGTGCTGTACTATCTTTACTTTTTTTACAATCATTTTTGTGTTGGTAGAGTCTGTCTTTTAGCCACTGTTTTGTTTGGCCTATGTAGACACCTTCACAATCTTGGCATGGAATTTTATAGACAATTTCTGATTCATATTGTTTATCCTGCACAGGTTTTAATTTCGAATACAACCTGTTGTGGTTTTTCAAGTTGTAAGGTGCCAAGGTGCAGATAGGGCTTAGGAGTTTTTGGAGTTCTTCTGTCAAACCTCTTACGTACGGGAACCTAAAGTATGCAGTTTTTTCTCTTCCTGTTTGTGTCTCGTTTATTCCACCAGATATCTGCTTTTTCTTTACTTTATTTTCTGTCGCTCTTATAAACCATGTTGGGTATCCATTTGCTCTCAGTATCTCATGTAGTTTTCTTTTGTTATCTGGATGGAAGGAATGGTGGCTTATATCTGTTGTTCTTTTTATAAAGCCTATTACTATTGCCTTTTTTATATTTATGTGATGATAGGAGTTGTAGCCTACCAGTCTTTTAGATGCACAGGGTTTCATGTACCAATTTGTAATTACTTCATTTCTTTCGTTTCTAATTACTTTCATGTCTAGAAATGGTACCTCCCTATTGTGCTCTTTTTCGATTGTGAATTGTATCCTTTGGTGGTATTCATTAAATCTATCCAGTATCCATTCCTCTTTCCCGCCCGGAACTGCAACTATCGTATCGTCGACGTATAAATAGATAAATGGTATTTCACACTGAACAGATAAAAGGACTTCTTCTATCATCATCTCCATTACCAAACCCGCTAGAGCCGGGCTAGCAGGATTTCCCATAGCTAGGCCTTCCAATTGAGCATAAAAGTTATCTCCATATTTGAAATAGCTTGTTGTAAAACAAGCGTCAATCAATTCCTCCATCTCTTTTCTCTGCAATTCTGTGTAACATCTAATTACTCTCCAAAATTTCTTTATTGCTTTCTTTACTAGATCCCTAGGGATGCTCGTAAACAAGGACACCACATCTAAAGAGACCAATACATATCCATCCGGCAGCGTACAATTCCGAATTTTTTCAACAAAATCCATCGAGTTTCTTATTATATAATTTGAGGTAGACAATACTTTCATAATTATGGTGCTAAGAAAGGAAGCCACGTTGTAGGACGGAGATTTTGTGCAACTTACAATTGGTCTTATCGTCGGTTCTTGTTTATGTGTCTTTCTTAAACCATACAATTTTGGACTAATTGAGTTGCGTCTCATCAAGTTTTTATACTCCACACTGTCGATCGCTTTATTATCTCTGAGCTTTATCAGCAATTTATTAATTTTGTTTTGAAAGCTTGTGGTAGGGTCACTTCTTAGTTTTTTAAACATTACCTCTTCTTCTACTATTTGTTTCATAAGTGTACTGTATTCTTCTCTATACATTACTACTGTATTATTACCTTTATCGGACCTGGATACCAATAACTCAGGGTGTGACTTCAGGAAATGGTGTGTTTCAATATAGTTATTTTTAACTAATCTGGTAACTGGGTCATCTCTTTTATTTCTTATTCTTTGTTTATAGTTTGTAACCACATTTATACATTTCGCTCTTATTCTATTAGTGGTTTCTTCATCTTTTCTTATACCATTCAAGCAACCTTCCAAGTCTTTTATAATCGTGAGTGTAGGAAATTTTTCCACAGGTAAACCAAATTTTGGGCTCAGTTGTAATGAACCCATCACTGAGTCTGGTAACTCGACATTTGTATAATTGTATACAACACTATTTCGGTCCTGTAATTCGATATCATCTCTTTTCCTTAACAATGCATCAAACTTTTTTTGGTTCCTTTCTTTAGTTCTCCTATAAACCCAATTATATCTCTTGTTAACCGCCACCAACAATCTATGCATCAGGTCTACTTCTACCCGTTCGGTAAGTGATTGTTTATACTGTTTAATAAGTGCCTCAGTTTTTTTGATCTTCCAGCACGTAACTCTTATCTCCCAGCTAAGGATCGACATTTTAAACCTGTTGATACTTCTCATAATCTCACCACCGTAAGGATTATCCGCCAGTATCATTAATATCAAGTTTTTAAAAGTGTTATCTATATGTGATGGTATTAATTCTTGGTTTCTACATCTCAACAAAAAGTTTCTACTGTTCTTCAACCTAGCAATCTTGTCGTGTTCGTTCATGATCTTCTTTGCACTCTGCCACACACCTTCCCCATGCTCACTCCTAATGATGTCATCATTATGTCATTATGATGTCATCGAGTTTCTTATTATATAATTTGAGGTAGACAATACTTTCATAATTATGGTGCTAAGAAAGGAAGCCACGTTGTAGGACGGAGATTTTGTGCAACTTACAATTGGTCTTATCGTCGGTTCTTGTTTATGTGTCTTTCTTAAACCATACAATTTTGGACTAATTGAGTTGCGTCTCATCAAGTTTTTATACTCCACACTGTCGATCGCTTTATTATCTCTGAGCTTTATCAGCAATTTATTAATTTTGTTTTGAAAGCTTGTGGTAGGGTCACTTCTTAGTTTTTTAAACATTACCTCTTCTTCTACTATTTGTTTCATAAGTGTACTGTATTCTTCTCTATACATTACTACTGTATTATTACCTTTATCGGACCTGGATACCAATAACTCAGGGTGTGACTTCAGGAAATGGTGTGTTTCAATATAGTTATTTTTAACTAATCTGGTAACTGGGTCATCTCTTTTATTTCTTATTCTTTGTTTATAGTTTGTAACCACATTTATACATTTCGCTCTTATTCTATTAGTGGTTTCTTCATCTTTTCTTATACCATTCAAGCAACCTTCCAAGTCTTTTATAATCGTGAGTGTAGGAAATTTTTCCACAGGTAAACCAAATTTTGGGCTCAGTTGTAATGAACCCATCACTGAGTCTGGTAACTCGACATTTGTATAATTGTATACAACACTATTTCGGTCCTGTAATTCGATATCATCTCTTTTCCTTAACAATGCATCAAACTTTTTTTGGTTCCTTTCTTTAGTTCTCCTATAAACCCAATTATATCTCTTGTTAACCGCCACCAACAATCTATGCATCAGGTCTACTTCTACCCGTTCGGTAAGTGATTGTTTATACTGTTTAATAAGTGCCTCAGTTTTTTTGATCTTCCAGCACGTAACTCTTATCTCCCAGCTAAGGATCGACATTTTAAACCTGTTGATACTTCTCATAATCTCACCACCGTAAGGATTATCCGCCAGTATCATTAATATCAAGTTTTTAAAAGTGTTATCCACTTTTAAAAACTTTGGTAAACCAAATTTTGGGCTCAGTTGTAATGAACCCATCACTGAGTCTGGTAACTCGACATTTGTATAATTGTATACAACACTATTTCGGTCCTGTAATTCGATATCATCTCTTTTCCTTAACAATGCATCAAACTTTTTTTGGTTCCTTTCTTTAGTTCTCCTATAAACCCAATTATATCTCTTGTTAACCGCCACCAACAATCTATGCATCAGGTCTACTTCTACCCGTTCGGTAAGTGATTGTTTATACTGTTTAATAAGTGCCTCAGTTTTTTTGATCTTCCAGCACGTAACTCTTATCTCCCAGCTAAGGATCGACATTTTAAACCTGTTGATACTTCTCATAATCTCACCACCGTAAGGATTATCCGCCAGTATCATTAATATCAAGTTTTTAAAAGTGTTATCTATATGTGATGGTATTAATTCTTGGTTTCTACATCTCAACAAAAAGTTTCTACTGTTCTTCAACCTTGCAATCTTGTCGTGTTCGTTCATGATCTTCTTTGCACTCTGCCACACACCTTCCCCATGCTCACTCCTAATGATGTCAAACATTCCCACATTTCGTTGTAAACCGGAAAAATTATTTTCGTCCATCTCATTCGATAAATAAGTTGTTTTATTTTCGGGATCTTGGACAAGGATAAATCAAACAACGTATATCTAAATCGTCGACGTTTCGCCCAACTTTGTTGTGGGCTTCTTCAGGACTAAAATGTTATATTTAGTAATCATTACAATTCATGCAATACAATTCTTACCAATTTAAACTACACTTGATGTTAAAATAATTGCAACAATTACCATCCTAAAGCTGAACATGGGTATGCTCTTGCAGATTATCCGAACGCCTTTCACAGAGTATAACAATTAATAAATAAAATTTACAAATACGTCTAAAGTGACGAGTCATAAACTAAAATTAAAATTACAATTAAAATTCAAAATTCACATTCAAACTCACAATAAATCGAACGATACAAACAAAATTTGCAATACATATTTTCAAGTTGAACAGATAAAACATAAAAGAGAAACCATCTGTGAGGAACATTATAAGATATCACAATAAATTACACTGAGCTTCTGTATGTCTTCCCTAAAGTTGACACTCTTATCAGTTTTCTTAATATGATACATTTCGCTTATCAATCTTTTCAGGTAGTTATCCTCTCTATCGCAAACTAATTGTATTGCATGGATTGTAATGATTACTAAATATAACATTTTAGTCCTGAAGAAGCCCACAACAAAGTTGGGCGAAACGTCGACGATTTAGATATACGTTGTTTGATTTATCCTTGTCCAAGATCCCGAAAATAAAACAACTTATTTATCGAATGAGATGGACGAAAATAATTTTTCCGAATAACAAAAATATTTATTAATAAAGGAAAAGAAAATATATTTACAAACTTAAAATGAATTATAAAATTAAAACGAAATAGTACTGCGTACGGCACTGGTGGTTTATTTACAAGTTAATAAAATGGTGGGTGTGTAGTTGTGTTGATTTTTGTCTTCTGCACTTTAGTTTCAACAGCTACTAGTTTCAATAATGCGAAATTACAGGTAAGTACGGGGAATCTAATTTTAATGTTCTTACTGAAATATCACACTACAAGTTCCTTTCTTAGATGTTGCAAGAACTACTGGTACCTAACTGAACTGCTGGTTAATTTAAAGTTACTACTAAAATATTATTACAGGAGCTGGATTATAAGTATCTAAATTTGAAATGGCGAGTACTACTGGTTTGGTTATCTGGAATCTAACATAAACTACACCCACATCTGATGGTCATGGCTACTGGTAAACTAATAATGACTACTTAGATGGTTTTTCGCCGGTGTGAATATTTTATAACAACAGGAAAGATGACAGGAAGTTTTTACGGGATAAATCTTGTCTCGCCAGGCTATAAACAAGATCTTTCAGGCTGGAGAAGATGAAGTTTTCATGCCAGGCTTTAACAACTTCCGGAAAAATAATCAGGACAGGTATTATGAATTGTTTTTAGGAATCTTGTCTCGCCAGGCTATAAACAAGATATTTTCAGGCTGGATATGATGATGTCGTCACGCCATGCAGCAACGGCTACCGGAAAACAGGTAAAATGGAAACGATCGCTAGGCAGACACGTTTCCAAAGTATTGAATGCAACACTCTTTGAAATGATCGCTAAGCAGACCTATTTCGGAAGTATCGACGGAACAATACCTTGTCTTGGAAAGGAAAAATTTAGACCAAACCAAACTATTAGATGAAAACTTAACTGGTTAGTTTTTCTAGTAGAATCCTCTATCATTTTTACCAGCAGCTAATGTATTACAGGCAATTGCAAACATGTAACAGGTTTCTTTTAATCTACTCTAAGTTGATAAAACTAATCAGCAACATGGGTTGCCTATCATTGAAATTTTAAATAGTTGTTTCACAATTTTAAATAAAATTTCCTCCAAAAATTGTAGTTTCATTACAACCCCGTGCCTTCCGGGGAAACCGAAAGTGCAAAAGATGAAACCAACTAACACAAAAAAAATATTAGATTTCATATAAAAAAAACAACGCCAAATGTTTGCTTTCACTTCCTTCAGGATTCTTCATCAGTCGGATCAAGTTTGCAATAAACTTTTCTTAGAATTCGGTAACATCTCGGCGAGCTTTTCTAGGATAACCCTGCCCCAAAAAAAAAACTGCGATTGGAGGATACCTCTAGCCACCATTTGAACCAGCCTTCCTTCTCCGGAATTGAAGGCAAGGGGGTTCTGGATCCACTTTGGTCATCCTCCGGACTGGACTGGACTGGGGCGGCTGAGCCATGCTAGGTCACTCGTCGCGATATCCCTTGCATTCGAAAAAAAAATAAAAATTAAAGGAAAGTTTTTGCTTACCGATTTTTCCTATCTGTGGCTGGTGGTCTAGTTTTTGCCGGGTGTTGGCGGCTGACTGGAAACGTTGACATTATCGATTTCTTGGTCGACTTTCTTCTCCAGTTCAACGACTCCTCGGTCGGGTTTCTTCTTTAGTTTAACGACGTCTCGGTCGCGTTTCTTCTTTAGTTTAACGACGTCTCGGTCGCGTTTCTTCTTTAGTTTAACGACGTCTCGGTCGCGTTTCTTCTTTAGTTTAACGACGTCTCGGTCGCGTTGGGCTGGTGGCGAATCCGGCATGACCTCCGCAAGGGTTCTTCTTCTTCGGGTTCTTCATGCCTCATCCTTAGAGGAATTTCGCCCTCTGGTAGTCGGGGGGTTGCACTCCACTTTATATCTTTCACGTGGGTTCTGCCGATCGGTTCCCCCGTTGGAGTGGTTAGTTCCACCACTACTGGTGATAATATTCTACTTATCACGTAAGGTCCGCGAAATTTAGGAGCTAGCTTCGCTATTACCCCTTCCGGTGCATTTGATAGGACTCTCTGGCGTTTATAAACTAAATCTCCCACTATCGGCGATCGGTGGCGTCGCTTCTTATCGTAGTGTTTTTGTTGATGTGTGAAGGCGATGGTCAGATTTTGTTGTGCCAACTCATGAAGTTCGCCGAGTTTACTCAGTTTTTCTTGATGCAGTGTGGGAGATATCCTGTGATCTGGAGGTAATGGCTGATCTGGTGAGCAATACAGTTCTCGACCGAAGTTCAACATGCACGGAGAAAATCCGGTAGAAGCGTGTTGCGCCGTGTTCAGAGCGTACTGGATTTCTGGCAGAAATTCGTCCCACTTACGATGTTGGTTGGCACATGATTGTGCGATCATCATCCCTATTGTTTTGTTCGTTCTCTCTACCGGGTTGTTTTGAGGTGAGTAGGGAGGGGTAAAAAGATGCTTTATATTCAACTCATTGGTGAGACTAGCCAGTTCTCTGCTGACGTATGGGGTTCCATTGTCCGTCAGGATTTGTTCCGGTTTTCCAAATCTTAGCAATATGCGGTTTTTCAACTCTTGGCACACTCCTTTGGCATTGGCTTGCCTGAGAGGGCACAGTTCTACCCATTTTGTAAATGTATCCTGGAACACTAGCAGGTGTTGGAATCCTCGCCGGGAACGTGGAAAGGGTCCCATGAAATCGAAGCTGACCGTTTGCCAGGGACGTTGCGGTATTCGTGGGTGCATCTTTCCCACTGGAACTCCTACAGGTGGCTTGTATTGGTTACAAGCGTGACAGGTTTTGACGTATTGAGCTACGTCGCGAATCAAGCCGGGCCAGTAGTATGCCCTCATAATTCGAGCTGCTGTTTTAGCGACTCCTAGATGTCCGGCGGTTGCAAGATCGTGATTGGCACTCAGAATTGACTTCCTCTCTGGTTCTGGGATACATCTTTTCCATGGGGAGTCAAAGTCAGCGGCTACAATGCTGGTGATGGTGGGAAACTTTTTGTACAGCTTTTTCCGTTTTATTCGGTATTCTGGATGCTGATTGGGGTGTCTCTTAACTTTTTGCCACATCTTCCTGTACCACCTACAGACAGGAGTCGATCTTCTCAATGCGGCTGTCGGAATGGGTTCCTCTTTGTTGTTTCGGGACAGCATGTCTGCCACGTAATTGTTCTTGCCTGGTTGGTACTCAATTTTATAATCATAGCCCTGTAGTTCTAATATCCACCTGGCAAGTCGTCCTGTAGGATTAGGTTGTGCTTGCAACCAGCGTAGACTTCGGTGGTCGCTTATCACTTTGAAGGTGTAGCCTTCCAAATAATTTTTTAATTTCTTAATAGCCCACACCACTGCCAGGCACTCTAGTTCCGTTACTGTGTAGTTTTTCTCGGCTTTGATTAGGCTACGGCTAATGTAAGTAATAGGTCGGAAGCCCTCCGGATACTCTTGTTCAAGGACAGCTCCAAGTCCAAGGTAGCAAGCATCTGTTCGTAGCACAAACGGTTTAGTAAAATCTGGACTGGCTAACACAGGGGCAATGACTAAAGCATTCTTGAGGTTTGTAAAAGATTTTTCTTGGGTCGCTTCCCACTTAAATTTCTGATTTTTCTTGAGTAGGTCCGTTAAAGGTCCGGCTATGTGAGAAAAATTTGGAATGAATTTCCGGTACCAAGATGCAGCACCGAGAAAACTTCGCACCTGTCTAACAGTGGTTGGGGTTTCAATTCTTTTTATAGCCTCCACTTTCTCCGGATCGGTTTGAATACCGGCTTGACTTACTACATGTCCCAGGTATTTGATTTCTGGTCTGCCGAATGAACACTTCTCCTCATGAATCTGGAGTCCCGTTTTTTTCAGGCGATCAAACACTTTCTTCAAATTTTCCAAGTGCTCTTTTAAGGTATTGCCTCTCACAATTATGTCATCTATATAGCAATAGGCGATCCCTTCTAACTCCGGTCCGATTATCTGATCCAACAGTCTTTGGAAGGTAGCAGGCGCTGAGTGGAGACCAAACGGCATCACCTTAAACTGGTATAGCCCCCTCCCGGGCACTGTAAAAGCCGTTAGCGGTTTGCTTTCTTCGCTAAGAGGAATTTGCCAATATCCGTCTTTCAGATCGAGGGTACTAATATACTTGGCTCCTCTTAGTCCATCCAATATAGCCTGGATATATGGTAACGGATAGGCATCCTTTTCGCTTAACTCATTCAGTTTTCGGAAGTCGACGCAAAATCGATACTGGCCGTTAGGTTTCCGAACCAGGACAATCGGCGAGCTCCAGGGGCTATGGGATTTTTCGATTATCCCGGCGGCAAGCATTTCATCAATTTTTTTATTGATGATTTCTTGGATCTTCGGATTCCGGGGAAAATATCGTTGTTTGACGGGTTGCGCACCTGGTTTAAGCCGGATTTTATGATATGTTTGCGATATAGGACCCTTAAGTTTTTTAAACTCCGGAAGATGTTTGTTTAGGAATTCGTGAAGTTGGTTAGTCTCTTCTTTTCCGGTTGTTTTAAGGGACCCGATTTCGCTATTTTTCTTTGGTTTGGATATTACCAGACGAGGAGGATCGAGCTTAATCGTAGCATGTAGCTGGTTTAATATGTTCATTCCGAGTATCGCCTTGGTGTTCAGGTCCGGCACATAGTTCCATTCACTCATGATGGTCCGCGGGCCTACGCGGATGAGTATTCTGAACTTTGCTTTTATTTGTGTTGTGCGCCCATCAGCTAGTAGTACCTCTCGAGAAGTGCTTATTTCTTGGTTGCGATACTGTCTTTTCAAGTATTGAAATATTTCTTTTCCGATGAAGCTTTCTGCTGCGCCGGTGTCTACTAGTGTGAGGAACTGCCTATGTTGAAACTTTACCCTGACATAGGGCCGGTTATCTCGAGAAGCAGTGGATCTTGTTTCGTAGATAGTGGAGACTATGGCCGGGGATGGAAGAGATCGCCTCCTTACTCTCTTCGGCCTCTTGCGTTTTCCGACATTTCTTTGCAAGGACATTTGGTACTGGCGATATTATTCCGGCCACATCTCGAACAACACATACGCCAGGGCTTTCTACAGGTATCCTGCCAATGGTCTAATGCTCCACATCTAGAACATCTCTCTCCTCTGGTGTTACCGGGTGGACTCGAAGTCGTGGGTGTGTTTAGAGGTTTTGCTGCGTAGAGCGGTTGCGGTGTGCTTTTCCGAGACGGCACAGTCTCTACTTCCGTTTCTCGCATTGCCAAAACAGGTGTGTTCCGATGGACTTTCCGGGTTTCTTTTAGCGTTCTCTCTGTCTCTTGTGTCAATTCGATCAACTCCTGGACGGTGGTGAAATCTCTTCGCCTTATTGTTAGTTTATACTCTGGTTTGAGATTCTGATGAATAATTTCTGCTTGTTCTTTGGGCGAAAACCTCCCGTAACGTCTCATCAACGTTAGCATGTCGGTTATATATTCTAACACTGGTTCGGTTGTATGGTGTTTGTTGAGGATTTCAGTTCCCAATAGGAATCGATCGTGGTCAGGGCAGAAGGAGCGTCGAAAGCAATTGAGAAATTGAGCCCAGTCCGTCCATGTGTTCCTATTATTTCTATACCACAAAAGCGGCCTGTCTTTGAATAATTCGGGTAATGCCAGGAGAAGTGCATCCTCTGGCACACAGTAGCTGGTTTTTAACTCTTCCAATCTTTCAAGGAAGGATATTGGATCTGTTTTGCCGTCGAACCTCAGGTTCCATTTCCGCACACTGGTGCATATTTCGGCCGGTGTCATTGTTTTCTGCGATATCACAGGAGAGTTTTGGGTTATCGTGATTTGAGGCTTCTGTCCTTGCCCTGTTTGGAAATATCCCTTTATTCTCTCGCGAATCTCTGCAATAGTGCCTGATGTTTTCAGCCTAAAGCTTTCCGCCAAACTGATTAATTCCGGCTTCTTTAGCGGATTGAGCCACAAGAAGGTGTTTTCTTTTGGTGGCGGGGTGGACTCTATCGGATCGAAACCTTCGGTAAATGGAAGTGTTAACGGGCTGGTGATTTCTGGTGTGGTTCTTCCCATTAGATCGGGTGTAGGTATTCTAAGATTGTTCATTCTGAAAAAATGTTTATTAGTTTCGAGATAGGGTGTATCTAATTTCCTATTTGATCGGGGTTGTCTATTCTACTATTCAATCAATAACCTACAGTTTTGGATTGCGGAAAACCAAAAGTTTTTTTTTTTTTCGAGGGGGAATGTGTGTAGCGGTCCCTGCGCGAATGCGCCAAATTTGTAACTCGACCAATTTGCCTTTCCTAAATGGAAAGGTGAAATCGCAGCTACTGGGTAGCTACGGAAGCTTGGGTCCAGGGGTGGACTAACTTGTCGAGTTTTCTTGCTATCACACACTATTCTTTTTATAGAAACCCGGTACGTGGGCGCCAATTCGAATAAGTCGAATATAATGACTGGAACGGGGGTTAAATAAACAATTGATTCGAAAACAATAACAAAAATATTTATTAATAAAGGAAAAGAAAATATATTTACAAACTTAAAATGAATTATAAAATTAAAACGAAATAGTACTGCGTACGGCACTGGTGGTTTATTTACAAGTTAATAAAATGGTGGGTGTGTAGTTGTGTTGATTTTTGTCTTCTGCACTTTAGTTTCAACAGCTACTAGTTTCAATAATGCGAAATTACAGGTAAGTACGGGGAATCTAATTTTAATGTTCTTACTGAAATATCACACTACAAGTTCCTTTCTTAGATGTTGCAAGAACTACTGGTACCTAACTGAACTGCTGGTTAATTTAAAGTTACTACTAAAATATTATTACAGGAGCTGGATTATAAGTATCTAAATTTGAAATGGCGAGTACTACTGGTTTGGTTATCTGGAATCTAACATAAACTACACCCACATCTGATGGTCATGGCTACTGGTAAACTAATAATGACTACTTAGATGGTTTTTCGCCGGTGTGAATATTTTATAACAACAGGAAAGATGACAGGAAGTTTTTACGGGATAAATCTTGTCTCGCCAGGCTATAAACAAGATCTTTCAGGCTGGAGAAGATGAAGTTGTCATGCCAGGCTTTAACAACTTCCGGAAAAATAATCAGGACAGGTATTATGAATTGTTTTTAGGAATCTTGTCTCGCCAGGCTATAAACAAGATATTTTCAGGCTGGATATGATGATGTCGTCACGCCATGCAGCAACGGCTACCGGAAAACAGGTAAAATGGAAACGATCGCTAGGCAGACACGTTTCCAAAGTATTGAATGCAACACTCTTTGAAATGATCGCTAAGCAGACCTATTTCGGAAGTATCGACGGAACAATACCTTGTCTTGGAAAGGAAAAATTTAGACCAAACCAAACTATTAGATGAAAACTTAACTGGTTAGTTTTTCTAGTAGAATCCTCTATCATTTTTACCAGCAGCTAATGTATTACAGGCAATTGCAAACATGTAACAGGTTTCTTTTAATCTACTCTAAGTTGATAAAACTAATCAGCAACATGGGTTGCCTATCATTGAAATTTTAAATAGTTGTTTCACAATTTTAAATAAAATTTCCTCCAAAAATTGTAGTTTCATTACAACATATATATGTTTTATTAATATTTATACTTGCATAAAATTTGCTATAACACTGTACATTTTAAAATTATTAATAATATACCTATTATATATATATATACGCGAAAAACTACTATGTGGCACCAATAACTAAAATAACGTTTACGCACCCAAATTTTTTTATATATAATATGATCAAGTGGCACCTATATATTATTCTGAATATATATGGGTTTTAGCACCCTATATATAGTATATATATTATATATTGTGGTTGCACTTCGTTGACAAATCGTATGCCGCGAGTCTTTTCTTGAAGAAAAGTTTGTGTAAAAATGTAAACATTGAACCAAGTTTTACTCATTTGATGCTGAATTCAATCTCAATGACATATATGTACATACATATGTACATCCTACAGACAATGTGTGTGTAGCTCATGGAACTGTTTGTCAAATTATTAAAAATCAATAATTCATAAGTAATACATTTTGTAGTCAAACCATCGGCAATGTTCAAGTTCTTTTAAAATAATTAAAAAAAAATGATTACTATGAAAAGATATGGAAAGACATGAATGTCTTATGAACTTATGATCTAGCCAACAATTCCTTATTGAAACTACATATTTTACACTTACGGCGCTATTTATATCTTTATTTGTGAGAATATCAAAATATTTCCATTAATAACGTGGAAGAACGGAATCTCGACTAACCAAGCCATTATTTTCATGTTTAATTATTATGTCCACTTTGGAATATTTAAACGAATTTCTTGTAATTGTAATCAGTGGTGTTAGGAAGGTCAACTCTCGCTTGATACTATAAATAGGAACGTCGAATCTGACATGCTAGTACGCACCATCGTTCTTTTAAAGAAAATTTTAATTGTCATTATTACTTTTAACATTTTTTTATTAAAATTATCAAAATAAATTAAATCAATTCGAGTGAGAAAAAATAATAAATAAATAAATTTTTTTTGGTCTAGTTGTGTATCATAATTGTGTATCGGAACCACGATCGGAACAGATCGAAATCGCGTTTGATTTTATAATGATTTCAGCTGATTAAGCTTTTGTTTTTCAAAATATTTAAAAGTGGTTTGGAATTACAGTTACTCACATAAATATTCGTACACTCCTATGTTAACAATGTTAATTTGACGTTTTCAAGACGTTTTTTTTTATATAAAAATTGCTTTTACAGCAAAATTTTGTAGACATTTTTTGTTGGAAATTTCATTGCCTTAAATTTTGTTTATTTACATTTTTCTATTTTGTTGCACCGGTTCCGACTGACAGCGACTTGAACAAGACTCGGTAAAATCCAAAAAATATTATCATCTATATCTCGGAAACGGTGCGACCAATTAGAAAAATGTATATGAATAAAACTGTAGAGAATGAAATTTACAAGAAAAAATGTATATTCACTTTTTTATTATGATGCACCGTTTCCGAGATTTAGATGATAATATTTTTTGGATTTTACAGGGTCTTGTTTAAGTCGCTGTCAGACGGAAACGGTGCAACAAAATAGAAAAATGTAAATAAACAAAATTTAAGGCAATGAAATTTCCAACAAAAAATGTCTACAAAATTTTGCTGTAAAAGCAATTTTTATATAAAAAAAAACGTCTTGAAAACGTGAAATTAACATTGTTAACATAGGAGTGTACGAATATTTATGTGAGTAACTGTATGTTATACCCGCCTAATTATTATATCATTAATATTTTCTAATAATATATTAAAAATAATGATAATTGTCTTGTTTAAAAATTTTCATAATAATAAATTAAAGTATTTCGCATTCCACAAAACTATTTCACTAAGATCTCAAAACGTGTTGCCGCCTTTATTAGTGTCAGTGTGCTGTAAGCAAAATTCCATAGTGTCTGGGTTTCCAGTGCTCTGTATGCAAAATTCCATGGTGCCACTTAGCTTGGTTATATTAACAGCGCCCTTGATAGATTATACCGATCAGTTAAAACTTGGTTAAAACCGTTAAAACTGAACGTTTATAGATAAATATACAGTTGAAGAGGCACCTTCGTTGTATTTGGTACTTATGATGTTCGTACCTTCTAGCACCTAAATACGAGAGAAAACGTTGTGGCACTAATTCAAATACGGGTGCCACAACGTAAATACGGGTACCACAACGTAAATACGGGTGCCACTTCGACTATTTATATGTGAATTTGGTGCCTGACCGTCACATTTTATATATTATATATTTTAATATTTAATATTTCATATTTAATATGAATTTAATCTCAACGATTAAATTTTAATTATTACATGACATATGCAGGTAGCTCATGTAGATATAACTCTTTGTCAAATCATTGAAAATCAATAATATATCAGTAATAATATTTGTAATCAAACCAACGCGCAACGGCTACTCTAAGGTTCTTAACGAAAATTTGCATTAAAAAAGTTTTGTTTATAAACTTGAAGTTTTCATTTTTGCTATTACAATTTGACATTTTAGAGGGTATTATTAATTCTTAAACCCCACTTTTTTCCCATTAACTTATTTTGTACTATACCAACTACATAATATAATTAAAAAGCCATGTTTTAAGAATTCATAAGAAGAAATAAAATACCTCCTTACTGTATAGTGTAAGAAGTGGGTCCTTAATAACATAATGGAATTTTCAGATATTCTTCGAAATTGTAACACATTACATTGCAATTTAAAGTTTAAAACGCATATTGTAGTAACTTTCTATAATCGTGGGAAATTAATTTTAACTACATATACAAGGTGGGTCAAAAGTAATCACTCGATGTTCTTTGGCTGTAATTTCTTTTATAATGAAACATTTTGGTTCTGCTTGTGAAATTTGTTTATTTAATCCATTAGAATTTATTCCATCAAGTCGAAAAAATGATATCGGCCAAGTCGCCGCGGCCAGAGTTGATGACCATGCGGAACCATTTTATGGCATTTTCCATCACTCTTGCCTGAACTTCGGGCAACAGGTTCTCACATTCTTTGCAAATATTCTCTTTAAGGGCTTTAAGAGTCTGAGGCTTGTTGAACTAAACCCGCGACTTCAAAAAATCTCATAAAACGAAGTCTGGTACGGTTAAATCGGGTGATCTGGCCGGCAGTGCAAATCACCAAAACGAGAGATTATCAACTCTGGCGGTGGCCACTTGGCCGATATCATTTTTTCGACTTGATGGAATAAATTCTAATGGATTAAATAAACACATTTCACAAGCAGAACCAAAATGTTTCATTATAAAAGAAATTACAGCCAAAGAACATCGAGTGATTACTTTTGACCTACCTTGTATAAGAAATAATATTAATTTGCAGTAACTAACTTGTTTAGTTTTATTATTATTTAAGCCGGGCGATTATCGTATAATATTTTTGTGTGGCTTAAACACCTGAAAAAATGAAAGCCTACTTCTCAAGTTGTATCTTTCTCGGAGCTTTATTTTAAATATTTTAATGAAATGGGTACTTTTAAAAAATTTACACTTTTCACCAGCTTTCACGAGTAGTTTTAAATAATATAAAGCAAGATTTAATATCTAATACATTTTTAATAAAGAGGGGCCAACTTGACGTATTTGCCAAATGTGCGTAATAATTTGTGTAATGTGTTACAGAAATTGTAACACATTACGTAGCAATTTAATGTTAAAGACATGCACATAGTTCCTGCTAATATTCGTGGGAAGTTAATTATAACTATAAGAAATATTAATTTACAGTAACTTGTTTAGTTTTATTATTCAATCCGAGCGATTATTTGATAATATTTTTATGTGGCTTAAACACCTTAAAATAATGAAATTCTACTTTTTCAAGTTGTATCTTGCTCGGAGCTTTATTAACTTTTTAATAAAATGAGTACCTTTAAATAATATACAGCATTCGCCAGCTTTCACGAGTAGTTTTAAATAATTATACAGCAACCTTTAATATCTAATAAGTTTGGAAAAAAGGGGGCTAACTTGACGTACGTGAATAACGAAAAGTTTCGCACACTCCTATATTAACAATGTAAATTGCCGGTTTTGAAGCCGTTTTTTAGCATATAAAAATCCATTTTACAGCAAAGCCTTCTAAACATTTTTTGTTGCAAATTTCATTTTCTTCAGTTTTGTTTCTATCCATTTTTATTTTAGCGCACCGTTTCTGACTGACAGCGGCTTAAACAAAACTCGGTAAAAAGGAAAAATATTGTCATCTATATCTCGGTAACGGTGCGACGAAATAAAAAATTTAATAAGCATTTTTTCTTATAAATTTTATTCTTTACTATTTTGTTTATATACATTTTTCTATTTTGTCGCATCGTTTCAGAGATATAGATGATAATATTTTTTGCATTTTACGGAGTCTTGTTTAAGTCGCTGACAGTCAAAAACGGTGAGCTAAAATAAAAATATGTATAGAAACAAAACGGAAGGCAATGAAATTTGCAAAAAAAAATGTTTAGAAGGTTTTGCTGTAAAATGGATTTTTATATGCTAAAAAACGGCTTCAAAACCGTCAATTTACATTTTTTGTTAACATCGGAGTGTTCGAAACTTTCCGTTATTCACGTATTTGCCAAATGTGTGTAATTTCTGTAATTTGTTACAGAAATTCTAACGTAAATGCTTTTTATTCAAAAAGAATTCATAATATTTTTTAATTTTTCGAAGTGCTAAAACAAATTTTCCAATCAACGATTTGTGGTGTCTCAGCAAAAATTTTGGAAATTTTCGATAATAATTATGTTAAATAATATCTGAAATCTATTTTCATTTGATTTTTAATCTTTAAATACCTAATCAAAATATACAACACAATCAATTACTTGCCAAAAATAAAAATCATCCAGCAAATATAAAATAAAAATGTATATTCTGCAATGCATAGAAGTGCTAATAACCGAGTTAGTTGTTGATGCACTCAAAATTAAAAAAAAATTTGAAAATTGTAAAAATTACTCCAAAAACAAGTAGGCTTTATTTCATGAGTCCGTTTTCGAATGAAAGTACAACGCAGTATAAATCGAAAACGGTGCAACAAAATAGAAAAATGTTATATAAACAAAAATGTAAATAAAAAAAAAAATGTAGATTACGCGAAGAGGTTATTATTATTTTCTTTGATAAGACGTCACAAGACAGTTTAAAACGGTGCATTCTCAATTACAATAACAACTTATAAATTTACACCTTGATAAGCAACTAAATATTAACTGAATTGATATAAATTTAAATCTTTTTCAAACGAAAAGATAAACTTTCCAACTTAAAATCAAGATTTTTTTGCTAATGCATTATCAAGTTTATTAATAAATAATGTAAATTTTATTATTTGAAACTTTGCATTTTTTGAATGTTTATCAATTTTATTCGCACTCAAATTTGGCAATAATAACTATACTAATGTAATCGTAATACCGGTGTAGGATTCAATAAAATTCAAATGTAAACTTAAAATCAGACGCTTTGTGATAAACCGACAAGTTACATTTTTTTTGGTAAGATTCCTCTCTAAAAGAAAAGGACCCAAAAAAATTGAGAAAAAACATTCCATTTTTTAGAAAGAAATTATATACTTATAATACAATTGTTAATTATAGTATTTGGTAAGATTGCGATTATTCTATTCAGGGTTAATTAGATCTTCTTGTAATTTATGTCCAGATTTTTTTATGTAAACACGTAAAAATAAATTAATTGACATATTTGAATGACGCTTAAAATGAAATCTGAAATTCGAATATACTAAAAAATTAAAATAAACCAAGCCAGTACGTACTCCGACGAGTTGCTTTAAAAATTTTCATATTATCAAACAAAGTTCTGTAAACGTAATGCTATCTTTACTGGTGCCAGTACGCTATGTAAAATTCCGTGGTGCCAGTACGCTATAAGCAAATTTCCGTGGTGCCAGTACGCTATAAGCATAATTCCGTGGTGCCACTTAGACGTGTTATGCGTTCCTGCTAACAGCGCCCTCTGGAGATTATACGGTTCAATTAAAACAGAAATTTTATAGATATACAGTCGAAAAGGCACCTTCGTAATATTTCGTATTTATGATGCTCCCACCTTCTAGCACTCAAATACGAGCGGAAACGTTGTGGCACCCTGAATTGGTGCCACAACGTAAATATGGGTGCCACTTCGACTATATACATGTGAATTTGGTGCCAAAACGTTACATTTTAAATATATACATAGATATATTTGATCTACGTTTATAATCTTATCAGTTGAAGTTATATCTCTTTTGGGATAGTCACAAACATCTTTGTTAAAAAGTTAATGTTAAAAGTTAACCTCTGCGTATTACATCCACATGTAATATAGTGAAAACTATTATATATTATATAGTGATATATAGTATGTTCTACAGTTATAGTTCTTTTATTAATATTTTTCCAGGATTTAGAGTATATACATAGATATGATTTAATAGGTAAATAAAGAGTCTTTTCTCCAAAGAACTATATAATAGGAAAAGCTAGTTTCGAGGCTCTTTATGTAGCCTCCCCCACCTTCAGTTGCAAAAAAAGCTACAATTACGAAAAAAACGAATATAGCTCTTTTATTATAAATATAATTAAGGTGAGTGCTTAAATATTTATATTTTTCTATTTGAATATAATTTATAAAATGGCTAACGATATATCAGGCCCGTAGCCAGGGGGGGGGGCATCTGGGGACATGTGCCCCCCTCCCGAAATGTTAAAAAACAACAAGATTTGTTTGCAATAAGAAAAATTCCCGGAAGGGAATCCGCCGAAAATGTTACTTTTTACGAAAGGTTTTTATGAGTGCCCCCCCTTCCCGAAATGAAATCCTGGCTGCGGGCCTGCTATATATTATAAACATTTGAACATTTGATGCTATCGAACGCAACATTATCTCCTGATTAGCAACCCTCAATTTTATGTAAAAAAATTACCTAATTTAATTTAATTTAACAATCAGTAGTATGATGTACTTTTAAAACATAACATAACGTAAATGCGTTATGTTATATATGATCTTGTTCTCTTTCTAACTTAAACATATCTGTATAGCGTTGTCTTTATTGTGCTATATATAACATGTGAACATGTGATGTACATTTGATATTATATAACATAAAACATAACGTACTTACGACTTACGTTATGTTATGTTTTAAAAGTACATCACACCACTGATTAACTTAATATTATTTTAGTTACTGTTAACTAGCTGAGGTGTGCGGTTTTGCTCAGATGTAAAAAAATTTCAAGATTAAAATACAGAGAGAAATAATTGATATTTTCACTTTTAAAATAAAATTAAAAAATACCGTCTACATATTAAGGTAGGCACACATTGCGGTTTTGTTCGACAGATTTGTTCGACGAACAAGTCTGTTCGAACAAAATCGACGCAAAACGGAAGTGTGTGGCAGGAAATCTGTCGTTCTTGCTCGACAACAAGTCTGACGGAGATAATCAAATTCAGCCTGATTATGTCCGTCTGATTTGTTTGACCAACTGCAATAAAATTGCAATAAGTCCGAAGTGTGTAGGGTCAACGTTTTTTAAAAACGACGGCTTTATCAGCAGCGTAGTAAATTACTCGTAAATGATGGATTTGCGCCAAATAAATCAAAAGTTTTTACTCAAATTTATCCAGCTATATCGAAGTTTTTCATGTGTTTAAAATATAAAATTCCGAAAATATAAAAAAATAATAAAAAAGCCACTCTTTTGTCCACTTTGTTTTTTTGTTTTGTTTTTGATTTTTTGGCTAATGCCGCCGTCACTGCACATAAATGTAAGGGTTTCATAAAGACATCTGTCTTGATTGCATCTGTGGAGGGTAGAGGTACCTTTACCCTCTATAATTGCACCTTTGAACAAGACTGCAGTCTGTGTCCAACTGACAGTTGGCGTTCTTGTTCGAACAGACTTGTTCGTCAAACAAATCTGTCGAACTAAACCGCAATGTGTGCCTACCTTTAGAATTTTAGCTGCCAGTGAAAGATATACTCTAAAATTCTTTACTAATAATATAAAATAGATTACAAGTTTGCATTGTAATATTAATTATCTACCTACTTAATTTTTTTGCACTTTGAATAAAGGCAGCACCGCTTAAGAAATTCCACATCCCATCTCATAGAAAACTTCACTGTTAGCTCAGTTTTCAAGGTTTAAAGTAGTTTTACGACCATTGGAATACAAAATAAAATTCAAATAAAACAATTCAAATAAAAAAAATAAAAAAAAAGGCAGAAATAGTATATTACATGCTGAGGTGGAAAATGCTTCATTACAGCCGAGCGCTAGTTAGTTGACTGAGGTGCGAAGCGCCGAAGTCAACTATAAGCGCGACGCTGGAATGAAGCTTGACACCGAGGTATGTATACTATTTTATTCACAATCAGATAGTAAATAACAAATAATTAAAATTTGTATGAAATTATACGCTGCTTTTCACTTTATTTCATTTTTGAAAAGAAAAAATAGTTTATCAAGTTGGTATAAAAAATAAGCAAATTGCTGTTTATGTCAAACAAAATGATAGTAAATATTTGAAATTGTACTTTAATAATTATTCTGGCTAAATTAACAATATTGTTATAAAACTTACATTTTTAAAGTAACTAAATTAAAATTAGATTATTGCAGTTAGCTTGCACTAAATTTGTACTTGACATTTGACATAATTTTAATTAATTTGACGCACATTATTTGTTAGTTCCTTTTCTTGCCATCATGCGACTTTGCAGGTCGGGAAGTGATCACTTCCCGACCTGAGGTAGGTTGGGAAGTAAAACAAATTAACTCTGATTGGTTGGCAAGTGAAAGTAAATAATAAACTGCTTCCCAACTTTTTAAAAATCAGGAATGTATTGATTACTAACCGATTGTGAATAAAGTAAATTAACTGACCGAAAAGTTATTTGTTTTGCTTGTCACAAAATGTCATATTTTTCACGGCTTACTAATTATTTTAAATTAAATACATACCGGGTGCTGAATTAAAATCTAAAATTTATGGCAAACGATACCAAAATATTGATCCATTTAAAAAAATGCTCTTATCATTCGTAGTTTATCTTTTTGCATTATTTTTGTCTTTTATTTATTTTTTTTTTTTCTAAAATAATTAGGGAAGCAGGAATTTGCATAAATAAGTATTTACATGTTAAATTCTTATGTTCGGATAACACATTCAGCACCCGGTATATGCACATTACAGTTTATCAAGAAATTCTTGATATTTATGAGCTCTCCCCTATTTTTTATTTGTGTTATCTTTTGCAAATATTACTGGTTCTACTTCATCACAAAGTTGTAAATATATTTTTAGAAGATTTTTTATATTACATTTTTATTTGTTCAACTTGAATTAAAATAAGTTGTACTTGGTATTTAAGATTTTGATAAATGTTGATCAAAATTTAGAGTTCTTAAGAGCAAACTATTAATTTTCTGTATAAAATTACCTAAAAAATCACTTTTGAAAAATGATTGCCAATGGTTTAGAATTAATTTATAAATATATAGTTATTAAACCTTATATTATATTTTCATCTAGGTACAATAAATTCTATGATGCATTGATTATATCTACAAAGTTATCCATATGAAGATGTGGTTCCAAGATGTGGTTCAAGTAGTAAATAGTCAATAAGAATAACAACAAATAATATGAATAATTTAATGTTAACAATATATATTATCGCTTCATTAATTGATAAATCATTACAAAACATTTGCAAAGAGATTCCTCGCATTGAGCAACAGTGCATCTGTGTACCTAACGATTACGTTTGTGGGTCTACTGTTCCTGCTGTTCCCATCCAATGGAGTCATAACCACATAGAGAAAACAAACGATGGAGAAGTCGATGTTATTTTGCAAAATGTAAAACTATGTGAAAATAAAAACTATGTAGTTAAACTCCAACTAAATGAAAAAGTAACCACTGACAAGAAATGCAACAAAAATAATGTATATTTACCATTGTTGCAAATACACTCTCAAGTTCAATTAGAAAAATGTCAAAATTGCAGTAATGTAAGTTTCTTTATAAGACATTTTAAAAACAAAAATTTTTTAAAAACACATTGCCATGTTTTTTCAGGTGAAATTTTGTATATTTGTATTTTGTAAATTTGTTTGGAATACGCGGGGTTCGAAAGTTTGTCTGAACCGAAGGGTTAATACTGGTCATCTGTGAATTTCTTCAAGTCTGAATAATTAGAAAGAAGAAATAAAATAAATTTAAATTAGTTACATTTGAAAATGATAAACAATGATGTTGTACTCTTGATAAAACGCGTTCTGGATGTTTTATTCCTCGCTCACTGCATTCGCTCGTGTTGTAAACAATTCTCGTGTAGCTTCATTATACACTCATTAAATAATATACTATTTTGTTTTAGATTTCCGAAAATATTACAATCAAATTTCATTATGTTTTTACCGGATGCTATGTGCTAAATATTGTACAAAACGAAGAAAACATTACTTTCATATCAGAACCCAAATTAATATCCACCAATTTTTCAAAAGAGTTAAATGGTACTTCGCACGGACTTCTTCTTAATCCTATACCGATTCTGTAAGTACCTCGTTAAATAAATTTGTATTATTTCTTTGTGAATGCAAAGCTTTTTAGAAATGAAACAAAAATAGAAATAAAATTTAATTCTATCAATATGACTCCACTAAGTATATACACAAGTGTATCTAAAAAAATGTGTAAACAAAATTGTATGCTCTTAAATTCTACAACAGAGGTATTTAATTATTATAATTATTAATATTTTTTAAATCATTTTTCTAATTTATTTTAAAAGAATTCATTTTAGATAGCCTTTGATAGTTCGCTTGGGTATAAAGAAAATTTTACACGATGTTCACAATTGGAAGCAATTGAATGGAAATGTAGCTATAACAGGGTAATTAAATATTTTACAGAATGCAACAAAATAGCCCGGTTATCGTTTGAATTCCTTCGTTTTGGTCGTAATTGATCGCATTATTGGTCGCATTTTCCATTCAATAATCCGTCTAAAGAACATCGAAAGCATACAAACTGTACACAGTAAAAAGTATTTTGTTAAATTAACAAAAAAATGGTGCCCCAGCAGGTCCACTACAATTTTTTGTTATATTAGCAAATTTATTACGCAGAATAACAATTTCTATTCTTCTTCTAACTATCAAGATTCTTCTTCTAACTATAGAAGTTGTTATTCTGCGTAATAAATTTGCTAATTTAACAAAAAATTGTAGTAGACCTGCTGGGACAAATTTTTTTTGTTAATTTAACAAAATACTTTTTACTGAATAATACCTTATAATATAATATAATACTAGCTGAATACCCGGCTTTGCCCAGGGTTTTACATAAAACCGTCTGTATAGAGAGAATTTGTGTTAATTACTAATTAATATTTCGCTTTCCGGACTTTTTTTTCTCCATTTAATTTCTCACCAAATTTTTACTGTTAATGTATAGCCTGCTCTCTGTCTACAACAGTAGGTACTAACTAATTGATTTAGAGGTTACTGTCATGTAATTGATCCCACGAATTGATTTTCTTCCTATAGACTATTGGAAAGAGGACAGTTTGGTTGTTATTGCTCAAACAAGTTGCTCATCGCTTGTCGCGAACCAATCAAACTTTTGATTTGTTATTTTGAATTTTAATTGCGGTTGTCTGATTTGTCACTTGACTAATTTGATTAGTTTTACTTATACTTATCCGATAGATATATCAAGGTGAAGAAATCGGGAATTAATCTATTAACATTAACTTCACTATAATTATAATGAATATTAAATATATTTTAGTTGAAATTTATATTAATTTAAATTCATTTCTATCTAGGCATTAAAAACGATATCGAATATTTTGGTGCACCCTGTAATTATGTTTTTATTAATATGATAATATTGACTTATGCATTTTAAATAGGATTCTCAAAGTTTTCTAACTTATTCATGTTACTATTACAATTTAAAACCAGGTAGCTACGATTTCTGTGCTAAATTTATTAATGAGTACACTCGTTGTAATACGGATTCCATATGGGCATCTAAAAATGTATGTGTTGGATCTTGTACATTTCGTAAGTTTTTTGTATACATATCTAATGATTTGTTTAAAAAATTATATTTTAGTTGTTTCAAATTATACAACTCAAAAAGAAAGCTATCTAGTTGAACAGCACGAATCGCAAACTTCCATATACGTTATTTCATCTACAATTATTATTTTCATAATTCTAATTGTACTGATAAATTATATTTACCACAAATTATTGCTAAATAAAAAGAGGTTGAAAGTACTGCCTCCTAATGAAATATTAATAATTTATGCAAGAGACGCACCTCTATTTTCGCAAATGATATATAAATTTAAAAAGATATTGTTATCTATTAATGACACTGTGGTAAGTAGAATATAATTAATTAGGTAGTACATATATACTACCTAATTATATTATGAAAATATATTAAATACCTACATTATGTATTATGATTAATGATATAAATTTTAGGTATACGATATCATGGAAGAAACAGACTTACTTATAGATAAGATATCAATTATAAATAACGCGATGGAAAATAATAATGCAAAAATAATTTTTTTTGTAAATACATGTTCACTAATTTTGAAAAATAGCAATTACACTTACGAATACATTAAGCCAAATTGTCAAGACACTCTCTTTGGGTATGTTATCCAACAATTAGAGCGAAGAAATCAGCAATATTTGGGAAATAATTTTACAATTGGAGTTGAAAAACAGCATTTAAGCGAAGTTCAGAATTTAAATATTAAAAGAAGGTATTTAATGCCTTATAAAATTTTGCAGTTACTAAAAAAAGTATTTACCGAAACTACCAAGTTCGAGGAACAGCTACTAATGGATTTTGAAAGCAAATGCCAGGAATACGATTACTTCACTACACAACAACCTTGTTATTATAAAAACATATTACAAAGAATGGAACAAATTAACTAATAAGCTATTTTAGAAAATTAAACTGCATTTATCTGCTCCTGCATACATAATAATTATAGAAATTAATGCTTCCTCAAATAGACAATTAAATACCTAGTTGTTACAATCTTTACTTTCTTCTTTTGGAAGGAGAGGGGGGGGGGTTCAACACTGCACTTTTTGTGATTATTTTATTAAGAATCCCACGGTCTAATTATTACCTGTTACTGTGGGTATTCGACTAATATTCTCGTTGTTGCTTAGGATAAGGGGGGTGTCCAGACCCCCTAAACACTCTCCTTATATACGTCGGTGCGATGTAATATACCTACGCATATTGTATAATATTAGTAGATATTATTAACAACACGCCAGTATGACATCTTTAGACCCAGTCTAGATAGCTGTAATAGTGCAAATTTTATTATGTTTCTTTGAAAAACTTGAGATTATGATTACTTTAAATTAAAGAAATATTTTAATTTTAATCTGTTCTTGATATAATTTGAACAATTTTTTAGAAACTACTTTAGTTTTTCAGAAGCAGGTAAAATACGGTCCACGACGTTTCGGCGCAGCCGATTCGGCGCAGCCGGTTCGGCGCAGCCGGTTCGGCGCGAAGACGTTTCGGCGCGAAGACGTTTCGGCGCGAAGACGTTTCGGCGCGAAGACGTTTCGGCGCGAAGACGTTTCGGCGCGAAGACGGTTCGGCGCAAAGACGGTTCGGCGCAAAGACGGTTCGGCGCGAGCCGATTCGGCGCAAAGACTTTTCGGCGCGAGAATAAAATATTTAAAAAAAAAAAATAATGTGGAAAAATTTAAACATTAATAGATAAATAATATATATATAATGAATTTATTAAAATTAATACACATGTATAAAAAATAAAAAAATGTTAAGGATTCATTTCGTAATTATACGAAAATTCTCACATATAGTCGATTATATTATAATATAACAAAACACCTTTACAACAAATTATTTACTTAATACAGTGTTAGGTACAATTATTATAAACAATATTAGATAATATAATTTAAATTAACAAGTTTGTATAGTGTACTATACAAACTTATTGTAATATAAAGATAAAAAATGTAATAATTTCATTAAATTCCAAATAACTAAATTAGTAGTATTAATTATAATCATTATACAGTATAATCTTATAATAATTATAATACTGTTGGTGGCGGCACTTGCTCACCACCCTCACCACTAAGTTTGTTGGCTAAGAGGCAGTGGGGTGTTGAAATACCTGATATGGGAGGATAAGCAACAATTTCCTATTGCATTGTGTATCTTTACTATTTATCAATCAACGATATAATGTATTTAATTCTTAAACGGTACCAACCGAGGAATTTTAAACTGTAATCCTTTGTAAAATGTGTCGTTTAAAAGATACTAGGTTTTCAAAATAATCAAAAGAAAAATCTTGATTTTTTAAATATTTTTTAACTTACTTTAATTCATAACTCGAAAGCCAATAAAATTAAATAAAAAGAATTGGTAACACAGTAGTTACATTAACTTATTTTCTATACATGTATATTATAGTTTTAATATATTTATTATTTATATTACTTATCTATTAATGTATCAATTTAAAGTAGATCAAAAATTTTAAAATATTTTATTCTCGCGCCGAAAAGTCTTCGCGCCGAATCGGCTCGCGCCGAACTGGATTGCGCCGAATCGGCTCGCGCCGAAACGTCTTCGCGCCGAAACGTCTTTGCGCCGAAACGTCTTCGCGCCGAAACGTCTTCGCGCCGAACCGGCTGCGCCGAACCGGCTGCGCCGAACCGGCTGCGCCGAACCGGCTGCGCCGAACCGGCTGCGCCGAACCGGCTGCGCCGAATCGGCTGCGCCGAAACGTCCCATCCCGGGTAAAATAGTAGGTATATTATATAACTCAAGCTTAAACTGTTTATATTAATCGCTCGTGTGGATTGTAAATCACTCGGCATAATTTTATAATACAAAAAACAAAATTATATTTAGGATTTAGATCACAAAACAGTATTTTTAATTATCCGATGTTTGGAGGGGCGTTTTGGTTTATTTTAAAAAAAAAATTCTCAGAAAAAGTCGCACCAACAAAATGGAAAATAATTTCTTTTCATTGTTACATTGAGTCAACACAATTCAACTGTAATTTTATAATGTCGACCAACGATCATCTAAAAAATGAAAACTAAAATCTCTTTAACCAATCAATGACAGTCTCTGGAATTCAGTTTTTTTTACTAAATGTTTACTGAAAATTTACGATTTCTTCCTTAACGGTAGACATTTGAAAGTCTCGTCGAATCGAATGCAACAAAAACAGTTTTTGTGTATGCTTTAATATTGGCCGCACACCTAATTATTTATGATTTATGTGGAGACGCGTCTTAATGTGTGCTGGTGTATTATCACAAATATTATCACAGTCGCAATTTTATAATACGATACAAAGTAATTAAATTTAAACGTCAAATTTTTAATTCAAATGTGTAATACCAACAACAACAAAATAACCCCAATACCAAATATTTAAAAAAATAATTAAAGTGTATGTAACAAATTATAGAAGTCGGCGTAAAAAATTACGTTTATCATGCGGCAGGAAACTTTTTTCCGAGTACTCGTAAATACAGGCCTCGGCTAATCCGCCTCAGCCTGTAAAAAACTCGTACTCGGAAAAATTCAGTTTCAAGCCTTATGATAAAAATAACTATTTTTCAAAATTTGTTTAGATTAAGGTGCTAGATCAATAGGAATAGATCATGAAATCTAGTAGATGTCACTAGTTGCTTTATGATAGTTTACTTTATTCAAGATCCATACCTTTTAAACAGGTATTATTGTAACATAAAAATTCAAAATTTGAAAAATAATTTCAAATAAATTCAAAGATTATACAAATAAAAAATTAGATAAAGCATTAAAACCAGGTAAAGGACAGCTTATAAATTACGGTAGCTCTGAGTGGTAGCTTAATATGATCACTTTATATTTTACCAATACAATAATAAGTGGGTTTGTGTCTTCACTTCAAATTTAAGTGTTGACATCTTTTTGAAAATGCTCGAACTGCATGTTTTCTCTGCGGTTGGTTATGCCATGGCACCAATTTGAAATTTCGCCTAGATTACCTGAATTCTTGTGTCAAGTTTGCAAACATATGTCAGCAGAGTTACCAAAATGTAATTATGTTAACGATGGGTATATTATTGATTCTGTATTCGTGGATGAGGGAAGCGTTCTTGAAGTCATACGAAGTGCTAAGCGTGGCTGTGGTCCTGATGGAATTCCGACCAATTTTGTTCAAAGGTTTGGACTGCAATTGGCCTTGCCTCTTGTCTTGTTATTTAATCAGTCAATTCAAACGGGAATATTCCCATCACAATGGAAAGTTTCTAGCATAACACCTATCCCTAAACATGGGAAGAGGGAATTAGTTGAGAATTATCGTGGGAACTCGATCCTGTCTGTAATTCCTAAGATTTTTGAGAGCATAGTAGCGAATCAATTGAAATTTAATGCTTTGGCTTTCATCGATGATGCCCAGCATGGTTTTATGGCTCGTAAGTCAACCGTAACTAATCTGATATGTTTCACTAATTTTGTTTCTCATGCTATTGAATCAGGTGAACAAGTAGATGTAATATATACGGATTTTCGCAAGGCTTTTGATTCGGTACAACACGATATCTTATTATCTAAATTGAGAAGCGCGGGTCTATCTGGCCGCTTGACGAATTGGTTGGAATCCTACCTCAGTGGCAGGACCCAATACATTGAAATAGGAGGAATACGCTCTGAAACCATTGATGTGCTATCAGGCGTACCGCAGGGAAGTCATCTTGGCCCATTGCTTTTTTTAATATTCGTGAATGATTTGACCTTCTTGATTAAATTTTGCTCATTATTGATTTTTGCAGATGATCTTAAAATATATGCTATAGTGAAGTCTTTATCAGATACTGCGTTGATCCAGCGTGATCTGGATATAGTTTATCGGTGGTGTAATGATAATAAATTATTTTTGAACGAACAAAAATGTAACATTATGTCGTTCCACCGCAAGCACTTTCCTTTTGTTGAGGAGTATTTCATTGACGACTGGAAGTTGGTGAGAGTGTTTGAAAAGATTGACTTGGGAGTTACATTTGTTTCTTCTCTAGAATTCTCACAGCATGTAAATTTGATAGTCACCAGAGCAAGCAGGCTCATGGGTTTCATTAAGCGTATTTGCAGGGAATTCCGTGATCCTGTTGCTCTTGTTCGGCTTTATAACGCATACGTACGATCGGTGATCGAATATGCTTCTCAAGTGTGGTGTCCTTATTATGAGGTTCACTCATCGAGAATTGAACGGGTACAGAAGAGATTTACAAGATATATGGCATGGAAGTTCGATAGTGTTAATAATGGTTATATGAGTAGATGTGTGAGGTTTGGACTTGAGCCGCTCAGTATAAGACGGGATAAGCATCGTGTTCGGTTTATCTCAAATTTATTGATAGGGAACATAGTATGCCCGAATATTTTGAATTTGCTATCCGTGGATACGCAAGTAAAACTTACTAGAGAACTTCGTTTGTTTTATGTACCGTGGCATCGCACAACATATGGCATGAATGAACCGCTCAGTGCCATGATGACTTTATTCAATAAATATTACCATAAATTGATTTTCACTGCGGTATCAGGCAATTCAGAGGAACGGTACTCGATTGTTGAGGATATTATATTATGCTGCCCGTCTGCGCTCGGGTCGCAAAAGTTGGCGAGACTAATCCTAAAACACCTACCTTTACTTGTTACAAAACGGCGCTACGGCTCAACTCAGTGAAGAACAAAAATGGGGGGGGTCGGAAGACAAGATTGAACCTTGCTCCACTCAAAAATCTCATCAGTTCAAAAATATGGCGCCATGCACTTTTTGCCGCTCGCCAGAGATGGTATCCTAAAGTGCAAAAGCAAAAAGAAAAACACAAGTAAAGGTGAAACTGCGTTTTATTTACAACAAAATAAATGGTACGTCGTCGAATTTTCACAAGTCGTATCACGCAAGTACCGCAAACAGTACGCAGTAAGAAAAATAGAATTATATAAAATATATAAGCGTTCAGATCTGAAAGCAACCCAATTTTAACAACTCTCTAATCGAGCTTCGCTCGATCTGCAAACAATCAAAATTTTAGGGTGATTAACCTTTCTTCTTCTCTCGCAGTTAAACAAACAACGCGTAAGTCGGTAGACACCGTTTTTAAAATGAATCGCAAAAGTAAATAAAACCAAAATTAACGCTCACCAGTTTCGTTGGTACGCCCCTGCTATCTTGCTTCTTAAGTTGACCACAACTGTCGCCTCGCGCATCGACGGCTTCCGATTTGCAAGTAAACAAAAAAAAGGTTTTCTGGTTTTCTCGATGATAGATGTTTTGTGGCTCGAAGTGAACTTTTGGAAAGAAAATATCGAACGAATCTTGATAGTTAACGGTGGTAGAATTCGTCCTCGATAAGGCCGTACGAAATTTCTCAATTAAATAACACAAAGGTAAAGTTGTAAAAGTTTCTAACCTAACTTGCAGCAAAGTAATTCTGTTATTGATAATAAACTTTTAGCTTCTATATTCGGTGCTATCACTTTTGACCCCCAGGCTGGGTTAAATTCCACATTCGTGTTAACCGAAGGATGTAATTTAAGTACTCGATGAGGTTCGAACCAGTGTAAACTGTGAAGTTGTTCGTTGCTAAACTCGCCAACTGAACCAACATAAAACCAACAAATCGAGGTAATAAACACTTGAATAATATCACTAAAAATTGGCTACTCGATTCACCTGTGTCACTTTTCAGGAAAAATTCGTCTATCTAATCTCTTACAAAAATTGTTGCCAACCCTAGCTGTGTGAAGATATCGCATTTCCTTAATTTAACGCGCCTAACTTAAAGTTGCGATGGACGTAGGCCCCGGATAAACATACTTTTCATGAATAAAATAAAATGTCATGAACAGTTATGCATTTCGGATGGACGATAATGCATTTTGTTACGTTTGGGGCGCAACGGTGAAATCTAAACGTAACAATTATATAAGAGTAAAGTAATATTGAAACCATTTTAAAGTTTCATTTTGTTTTTTTTAAGAACTTTACAATGATTCTGTATCTGCCCATATTATGTATCATGTATAAAGTGCTCTCTTTCTTTTTCTCTGTTTATATTGAGTTTTTTTTTGTTTGTATACTTCGAATTTTGTATATTTTGGTTATCAACATTTGGGACTCGTCCCGTAGTTGTAATATTAAACATAGTAAAAAAAAACATATTAAAAGTCAAACCAATAAAGTTAATCTTACTTTTTTTATTTGGTTGATTAGTATGATGGATATTGCTTTACATCTCCTATTTTATATTTATAACTGAAGTGTATTTTATTGAAAACTCAGAAAAAATATTTTTTTTATTAATTTTTTTAAAATAAAAATTAGCAGGTGTTATGTAGAACAATATTTTACGTATGTACTGAAAATTTCAACTCTCTACGACTATTCGTTTTTGAATTGAACTTGACACCAGATCAGCGCCTATTGATCTAGCACCTTAATCAAATTTTGTTTAATTTTAATAATTGTTTATTACTTCAAATAAAAGATTTATTTTAAATCAAAATAAAATCAAATCAAATAAAACGTTTCTTTTAGGCAACTAAAAAACTTCAAACAAAATTTTTATTGGGGTTAATAAACACTTTGGTTGCGTTATATAACAAAATATTTTGTTTGGATCAACTAAATTTGCTTCGGTCAAACAAACATTTTTAACTGTGTAATTTACTTAACTTTATACTAAGTTGTTTTCTCTCAGTGAAAACATGCTTACGCCAAGTCAAGCTCCTGGTGAATGCCCAAGTACTTAGTACTTTTTTGGTGCAGAGTGACGCGGTTTTATTTAGGAAAATCTCTTCCGTTATATACGCAACCGTAAAGATGTTATCGTTATCGGCAATTTCAATTTTCCTGGTCTCAACTGCCCCGGTTAATTTTTACGTTTTAATTTTTACATTTGACGTTGAAATTAGATTTTGTAACTGTTAAAAATCTTTCAGTTTTTTCTTAAAAATACATTTATGAAATCATTTCAGTTATTTATTTGTTTAAACCAGTAGTTTAACAGTAGAGTTAACAGTAGCACAGTAACAGTAAACAGTAGAGGAACAAAGTAATAAAAACTACCCTTAAATCGGCTTATTCTTATAGTACTTGGTCGGTGTACTACGTAAAAATATGTCTTGATTATTGACAAAGTAGTTTTTCTGGAAAAAATTAGGCAAATCACAGTGGCGTAGCCAGAGGGAGGCTCGGGAGCCCCCCCCCCCCCGAAATAATTTTTTTATTATAATTTACTAGCTTTCTATTAAGCCCTTGACCTCGAAAATTTGAAAAATTTTTGTCTGCGATGCTATTACAAGACTCACTACGCTCGTGCCCCCCCCCCCCCCCCCCGAACTAAATTCCTGGCTACGCCACTGGCAAACCACATCTGGACATTTTATTATATAATTTGAATTTATTTTGAGGTATATTAGTACAATTGATAATTTTGAAATTTTATTTTATGCAAAAGTTAACCTTTACTTCTTCGTGAGAAGATTTTGGAAAATGAATTAGTGAACTATTAGTGAAGAGAGATAATTAATTTAGTACAATCAACGGTGGCACCTATTTAAAAACTATAATCAGGTATAATCAATAGGTACATATTTAATTTTATTTTGATTTCGATTTAAATAATTTTTTGCTTTAATAAAGAATTTTAACATAAGTAATTATTCGTCGCGATATAAAAAATTCGTTTTTGCAATTATCGTTTTTCTAATTTACAAAATCATTTGCACCCAAAGTGTGACAAAGAATTTTTAGCGATTTTGATTAGTTACCTATTAATTTGCGTTAATTATATTTTAAAGTATCAGGATGGAAAATAAAATAATTGTAAATTAAGTAACACAGCGGTGCTGCAAAAAAGAGATAATTGAAACAAATGCAAGTCAATATCCCAGTTGACACGGTTACGTCAAATCACGTCAAAATCACTTATATTTCTGATCATATTTCGTCGAGGACATCAAATTACTAAATAATGATGTGATGAAATAATGATGTGACGTTGTTTTATGACCTATTTTTGACGACAGAAAAGTAAGGTCTTTTCAATGTAATTCTGACGTTGTTTTTCTTTGTAATTTCCAATTTTATTTAAATAGTAGTTTTTAATGTAATAACATGTTAGTTGAAAAAACGATAACGTATTTTATAAATGAGTATATTCTCGGGTGTAAGGGAAGGGGATGAAACAAAACAACTGTTATCGGACCTCATATAGAGGTCGAAACTAGTTAATTTAATTTATATATTTTATAAAATTAATTTTATATTTTTATCCCTGCCGGCCCATTACCACGAGGGTTGGGGAGGGGGGCGCAACTTGACAGGTTTGCCAAGGGCGCAGCCTCCCCTAGCTACGGCCCTGTTACAAGGGTGTATTTATAAATTATACAACAAGAGACCCGGAAACAAATGTGTCTAGGTCCTCAAAAAGTTTGATCCTGTCCTGTGTTGAATAAAAATCAAATTTATTCCAACATGCCTGAATACGGTACTGTTTGGCCCTTTAACGATCCGTTATTTAAAAATGTGACAGGTGAACGTGACAGTTTCGTCCATTTGGATCAATGCCGTTTTTTAATAAAATAACCTTATAATTTTTCGTACAACGATATATTTATAAAAAAAGGAAATCAAACTACTTAATAATCATATTCACTAGCTTGCTGGAAACCAAAATTTCGTAATTTTATTTAAAAATTTAATTGTTAGGTTATGTTATTGTTTTATTTAAAACGACCGTTATAATCCAGATTTTTTAGACGCACTTTTCAAGAAAGGAAGTTAATTTACAACTTGTAAGTTGTTATTACATTATTACATATTAAAAATTTAAGTACGAATTCGACTAAATGTTAATAGCAATAATTATTTTTATAAGTAATATATGTAATTTTTCAGTGACATTGACAGAGCCTGCCACTTGAACAACTAACATTTTTCCAATTCGAATGATTAAAATCATAAGAAAATGCCAATATATTCGCGTTTAAAGCATGAAAAGGATGCAGTAAGTGTTGAACATAGAAAAGCAGAGGTGGAGTTGGTAAATGCTCGAGTGACTAAAACCAAAAAGGAAATTGAAGAATTAAAAGCACAATTGCAACAACTAATAAGTGATGGCATTAAAAAAACGAAATTTACCGAAACTAAGCAAAATATTGTAGCTTTAAGTGATGAATACAAAAAAGGAACGTACAACGAAGAAGCTCCAGTTGGCAAAAAAAGTGAATCGGTAGTTTCTAATGCAGCCGACGCAAATAGAGCGAAGACTTTTAAGGATAGCATTGCTGATATTATTGGCAATACTAATGAAGTGCACCATTCTGTTCCCGTGAGACATTCTACGTCGCCACAGAGAAGTAAAACTGATTTGCAAGACGATGCTCCTAGAAAAGTGCGACACTATGACCAAGAAAGTGCAAGGAAGTATATGGAGAAACAAAAACAAAAAAGGAAACAATTAATGAACCATCAAAAACATGAAAATGCAGATTTGCAACAAGTGAAAAAACAGAGGTTAGAAGAATTGCGTCGGAAATCGCAAGAGTTATTATCAAAAAATGTCAAAAGAAGATCTGTTCAAAAAGAAGATAAAAACAGCATTAATCAAGAAAGTGCAAAAAACTTATCTTCGAGTGTTACGGTTCACAAAGATACAATGCAAAAAAGCAAATCGGAAAATGTTCTTTCTAGTCAAAACAAGAGCTTCAAGTTGTCTCATCCTGAACTCAAAAACATTACGTTTAGATCTCCCAATACAGATTATTTAAGTGCCATTGCAATCCTAAACGAGACTAAACGTGAATTAGAACGAGAAAAAGCAGCTATTAAAATTCAATCTGCTTTTCGGTGTTATTGTCAGCGTAAAAGATTCCTCTTAAGTAAAATACAAAAACAAGAAAAGGAAGTACAAACTCAAGAAAACATTCCAGTATGGTTACAACAACCCACTGCTATGCCCTATCCTTATAACTTTATTGATGCTGTGAAGAAAAAATTAAATCTAGCTGTTCAACAAATTAATACTTATAATATCGAACCCACTATAAATACGGTTGTAAATGAACCAAGTGCACAGAAGTCTTTTAGTCATGATAATTTTATAACTTTTGAAGAAGGTCGACAACCAAAGCTTAACGTCTTATCATCGTTTTTGCCACACAAATTTACGTTAGATACTAAAACCGTTGAACCTTTAGGGTTAACAGCCAAAGCGTTAACTTTAGATTTACAAAGTATAAAATTCCAACCAAGTATTACTACAAATCAACAATATGTTGATTTGCAAAGAGTAAAATTCCAGCCAAGCCAACAGCAAAATAGCGATTCGGACACATCGAAAAACATTCCAGACCTTTCCAGCGAAAATAGTGTCAAGCATTCCATTAAAAGGCGACATTCCTCCGATACTGATGATAAAAAATTCCAAATTAATGTCGAAAAGATTAAGAAAATGAAGTTGCATCAACCAAAACGTATCAATTTTGATACTGTTAATGACTCAAATTCACCAGAGGAAGTCTTTTCACAAAATAATTTAAACTCGGATTTTTTGCATCTCAATCATAATTACGTGTCATCGGGTAAAGAAAGTATAATATCTTCTAATAAATGTGATTATTTTACAAACCATTCCACTAATAAATCTTTACAAAAGAATAAAAATGACAGCAGTAAATTGAATTCTCTAAAATCTAGTTTGAAGAATAACAGCGATACTGAAATTTTAACAGAAATTAATTCAAAAGAAAATGTAGCTTCTAAAAGTGTAGTTGAAAAATCGAAAAGTAATACGCAGGAGGAAAGCTTAAGTCCTGATAAAAGTCGACATTTAGATGTTACCAAGAGTAGAACTGCAAGTGAACTTGAGAAATCAAAAAGTAATACACTAGAGGAAAGCATTAGTTCTGTTAAAAATCGACATTCGGATGTTACCAAAAGTAGAACTACAAGTGTAATTGAAAAATCAAAAAGTAATACACGAGATGAAAGCATAAGTTCTGTTAAAAGTCAACACTCGGATGTTACCAAAAGTAGAAATAGTATAGAAAGTTTGAAAGCTAAAAGTGAAACCGTTGTTAGTAAAGATGCGGAATACTCCAGCAATTTTGCAAGTATAACTTCCAATTCTTCGTTGCCTTCATTAAAATACCCAAGTGCTTCGCTAAGAAGTTCTCATTCTAGTCTAAATAAGTTGAAGGATAACGAAGATGAAAATACTGATAGATCAGTTACCAATATCGTTTTAAAAGATGGGGAAAAAACTAAAACACAGGTATGAAATAATTGTGATATTTTATAATTCAAAATTTGTTTATTTTGTAATTTTGTAGATAAAAACCAGCGAAATTCATTTAAAATTTGAAGCAGAGTTGCATCTTTTAAACGACTTCAATGATTCACTTCGGCAAGTTATGGCAGTTGAAAAGGTAAGCATCTCTTTGTTTTAAATTGGGCATTTAAAATAATTCTGACCTTTTTTTAACCTTTTTTCTTCGTATTAAATGACATGTTTTTGACTATTTTGACCTACCCCACACTTTTCGGAACTACCCAAGACTTCTTCGTACTATCTTATACAACCGTATACCAGACTACCAGGTGATTTAACTCTCTGGTAGATCATCTTGATTGGGTCACTCGATTAAATAATTAATTAATATTTAATAATTTAATAATAGGTTTGTTCTAGCAAACAGTTTTCTGTAATTCCAGGACTATATGTGTATGCTCTTTAATTAAAATTTTAACAAAAATGATCTTTAATACCATGAAAATTAGTAAAAGAGTATGCATATCAAGGGGTAAATATCCAGTAAAATTTCTGTACCCAAGACTAGGAATTCTAAAGATTTCCTAGGAATTCCAAAGATTTCCTAGGAATTCCAAAAATTCTAACGATTTCCAAAGCATTCCAATAATTTCCAAGGGAATTCCAAACGAGGGTACACAAAATTTTCACCCCTTGATGCATATAGTCTTAGAACTGGAGAGAACTGTTTGTTAGAATAAACGTAATACTAATAATGTATTTGTTATAAACAAAAGAAAAAGATGGTGCGCTAACTCACACCCAAAATACTGCATAGACTATTCTGCCCTGCTAAAGGAAAGTGCAGTATGTTCAAAACAGTCATTCTGAGATATTCGACGTTTTAAATTTAACTTGAGCCAAGAGATTACAGTCAATGGCGTTGCGAAACATGTTTATTTCAACTAATTGTGGGATTTTCGTCTTTTTTGTTTCTTCAAGATGTAGTAAAATGCTCGTAGTTAACATATGGGTCATTCCACCAAATAAAATCATTTTTACGGGGCGACCCTCGCGGATTATGTTCAAAATTTGTGGAGATGTTCTCTATAATAAGAAAAAAATTCTCTAAAAGTTTTAGCCCTTAATATGCGGCGGTTTCGGAGTTATGATTTTTTGAAATTTTAGAAAAAAATTATTTTCAACTTTTTCATCAATTTTTTTGGTGAGGAGAATTTTTTTATTTAAATTAATGTAAAACTGTATCTTGTGGGAGAAATCTCAGCTTTCGAATAAAAATATCCATTTTATCGTAAACTCATTAATAGGCCCTTAAATATACAATTAAAGTGGAAAAATCGATTTTTTTCTGTGTGCGGCGCAAGATACTTTAGCTTAGCAGGGCAGTATTATTGTCTTGAATAATACTTGTCTTGTCTTGTCTTGATGTCTTGAACATTTTTAAATTAAATCAGTCGTTGGAGTACATTGGTTTTATATTTTGTTATTTTACAGTCTTTGTTAGAATTGAGAGATAAAAAAAGTACAACGAATGAGAGTAACACAGTAGCACCAATATTGTTTACTCGGGACACGCAAACATCGATAGTAACTAAGTCATCTACAGATCCTAAAGTTACTATTAATAATTCAGATCTTAATCCAACAATTAATTATTCTCGAGGATCAGAAGTACTTGACGTCACAGAAAATTTTGCAACGGAAAATACGGATATGACTGGATCAAGTTTAATTGTTTCTGGTATGGAACTGTCACAATTACAAGATAATTCCTTAAGTGTGTCACTTGATCAAAGTAACTTGAATGTTTCTGTTAGAGGTGATATTTCGGATAGGAGCATGATGAAGGATATACCACTTGAAATGGTGAGTGCTAGCTAATTTATTTTTATATACTTAACATTGTAGAGACTTGATTATTCTTATCATTTATTTTGAAACTGTCTTAATTTGTTCATAATTAACGATTACTCAGCGTGTATTAAATTACTTACATTTTTTGCATTCCATATTTTATTTACTTGACCTTTTAACGATGTTAAATCATTATTAATTGCATATTTTTTCTGTTAGTTCGATCAGCTTATTCAAGATGAAGACATACGAATAGAAAATTTAAAAACCATTTTAAAAATTCGTGAAAAATCTTTGGTGGATCGCACCAAAGGCGAATTGGCTTGGTTAGAAGTACAAAAGAAGTAAGTTTATCATTAAATCGAAATTTATTTAAATTTTCAAATTAAAATTTGTTTTAGACAACTGAAAGATTCTGGTCAGTTGCAACAAATTTCAGCAATTAAGAAAAAACAAAGAGGATTGCTAATAAAACTAGAACATGAACGACATGAAATGCAAAGGTATGTTTTATACATTATACAAACTAAATATTTTCAATCATTTACAACTTTTGTTTGGAAGGAAGAAAGTAACTCTGGAGCAGTGTTGCCAATACTGCAGTGGAATATTTCTCACTAATGTTACAAAAATTCTTCAACTCTTCTTAAATATACTTAGATTATTCATAAGCTCAAGTGTGAACCACAACGAACCATGCTTGCATTCCGGGATGTAACGAGAATTTTTATTACAAAAAACCCTTCTTCATGAAGGAGGTCATGTCTATCAGTGGACAAAAGATGACCGAATGATGATGATGATTCATAAGTTATTTGACTCGGATGTAAAAAAGTTCAAAAAGGCCTTTGTTTTAGTTTTTCCACTATTTTTTTAAGACAATCTTGTAATTTGTCGTCTGCTGTCAACTTATTAAAAGACAACCAAAAGAAATTGAAAATGTACAATTCAAATTATTTTTACTTTTCCTCAAAATTTCTCACTACTCTGAATTCCTAAAGTATTACTATACTTATAATATACCTACCTAACATTACAATTTCTGTTTTTTTCTTTTGAAAATTAATGAGTTTTTCTTATTTAGGCTAAAGCAAATGCAAAAGATTGCTTCAAAGAAACGAAAATCGGTCTTGACAGAAAAACGTAATATGATAAAAATTCAACTTTCGACAAATAACGTAATCACAAAAATCAAAAGAAACGCGAAAGAAGAAAAGCGTCCCACCGGACCATTAAAAGTGTACAATATTAAAAGTCACAGCGAATCGGTGAGATCCGAAACATCGGTTTCTAGAAGAAGTTCCATAACTGAAGAAATTGTCAGTGTTGTTTCGCAATCGAAATCTATTGTTAGTCACATTAAGGAAGAATCGGTTTTTGGAGAAAATCAGAAAATTACAAAAAATCAGTTAACTTCGCTGTTATTAAATTCTCAAATCGAGGCTGAACATATTAGAAGGTAACGCTAATTTTATAATTAAATTGTTGGGTTCATTGATAAACTATAATTAGAATTTCTACAGAAGTGAATTGTCTAATTTTAAATTACTTAATGCGTAACAGTCATTACTTATTTATAGCTTTATTTACATAATTTAATTTTTGTGTCTTCATATTCTGTAGTTTTTAAGAATAACTTGTTTTTTTTTTCGATATTTTTAGAAAAGCTAAGAATTCATAAATTTGATACTTGTCTTTCTTTTAAGCCTTTGTTTTATAATTATAGGTAAACGGGTTTGTTATTATTAGTTAGCTGTATTATATTTGATTAAAAACAAACCACCTAATATTAGATATCCTGTTGGAACTACTCCAAAATTATGTTTTCTTATAGGAAGCTTCCTTTGGAAAGGAAATATATATGTATTTAAAATTAGTCAGCACTTCATTCAGTGGGAGGTTGTTATTAGTTGTACTACATACATTTGTGTCACTTTTGATAAACATTGTACATTACATTATTTACTCGCACGTAGTAGTAATTCACTTCTGAATTACATTAATTTAAATGATTAAACTGCTTTCAGGTCGTTGTTAATGCGAGAAGAAGCTTTACAAAAGCGAAGACAAGCAGCAGAAGAACTGTTACAATGGCATCAACGGCTTATAGAAGAGGAAAAGAAGATTGCAGAACTGGAATCGGCAGCCAATGCTATCGTCAACCAAACACAATCTACCGTAGTTATTCCGATAGGTACGAATTTAGATAATTCAAGTCAAAATGGTAAACATAAATTTAAAGGATCTCAATTGAACATATTATGGAGCAATATGACTGGTCGAGAAGAAAAGAAATTTAATGACAAACTTACTTATTCCATGTCGAAAGCTTCTTTGGAACAATTTTGCCAAGATGCAAAAAAAGCCATCATGTCACATAAACTTAAAAGTTTAAATAAAAAAAGTGAAAATCGTGCTAATTTATATGGCGAAAGTGTGACATCGAGTGAAACTGTTAAACATAAAAATGATGGTATTGTGAACATAAAAACCGATTCAGATTACACATTGGAATTTGACTCCTCGTACTCGATCGCTGACGAGTTGCAAAGTAATAAATCGATACTACTAACTAACGAATTGAATGAAGAAATTAGTGATGAAGTTGTTAGTGAAGAAACTATTAAATCAAGTGTAAGCGAAAAATTAAGCAATCCACAGTCTGTTACAGAACAAATTACAAGTAATAAATCTGAACTGTCTAGCAATGATTCACAATTATTACAAAATAAATATTCTGAATATCAAACTGAAGTTGATTCAAACGAAAATGAAACAACAGAAGCTACTAGCAATCAATTTGCTTCCGAAACTGGGTTAGTTACTGAAAATTCTCGTGAAAAAACTGATGATGGTAGCAATTCCAAATTAAATATCGAAGGAGAAAAGTCTGAAATTTCTTCTGAATATCCCGTAAAAGTTCAATCAAAGTCTGACAAAATATCAAATGGAGTTAATGAAAATTCAATTATTTTAAATATAGAAAACATTTCAAATACCGAATCGGAATTTCCAAGGAACAAAAAGTTATCAAAATCTGTTGAGTCTCCAAGTTCGGTGGCTAATGAAACTACTAGCACTAAAGTACAAACGATCAGTTTAGATAATCAAACTGGAACTGATATTTCCAAACATGAGGAAAATACGTTAATAACCGAAAAATTATCTGAGTATGATTCAAAGAGTAAAAAATCTGAAGATCACATCAGAAAGGATTTGAACGAGGAAAATTCCATTATTATAAGTGCGGAAAGTATAAAATCTTTAGAGGTGCCTGAACATTCCGGCTCCGATGATGAACATTCATTCACAACTATTGTTTCCTCAAATGTAATTGATAATGAAAAGTCGAGTACAAAATTAAACACTTCTCAATCTGAAATTAAATCTAATGATGAAAAATCATCAAAAATTGAAAAAATAACTTCGAGAGATAATGAAAGTGAAAGTGTTCAATATAACATGGCTTCAAAAGAAGAAATTAAATCAACTTTAAGCAAAGCAGATGAAAAGGTTTCGTCTATCATAAACAATGAAAATTCTGAAACAATTTCAGAGCAAAACACAACCCTTCACTCGATAAAAGAGATTTCTTCAAATATAATGATCGATAATTTTAGTTTAAAATCTGAAATTGATGACGAGATTAATCCGGCTAACCACTATGAAAATTCTCAAATATTTTCTGATTATGATTCAGAATCTTATTCTAAAAATGAAAGTTCTGCAAAGCAACCAGTGTCTATACTACATAGCGAGACAAAAATTGACCTTAAATCGAGTGTACTCGATGTACTTTCTAAATCTGAGATTAGTGACGAGATTAAACAGGCTAACCAAAATGAAAATTCTCCAATTATTTCTGACTATGATTCGGAATCGGATTCTAGAAATGAAAGCTCTGCAAAGCAACCTGTATCTACACTACATAGCGAGACAAAAATTGATTCTAAATCTGGTATATCTGAAGATAATTTCGATCAAACCTCTAAAGTTATTTCAATTAATGAATATTTGGAAGAACAAGAACATGAAAATAGTGAAATTAAATCTGAATCAAATTTCAAAACTGACGAAAATATGAAAGGTGTAGTTTCCGAGGAGCTTAACAAATCAAATTCAAAAAGCCAGTTAAATGATAGTGAGAGTGTTGAAGCAGAAACATCTGCACACATTTCAGAAATTGAAACAAATGAAGGGAGCAAGCGTGAAAGTTTTGAATTAAGTAATAGAAATCTTAAAAGCACATCTGAGATACTGCAGGAATCACTAAATCATGATGAAGTACCATCTGACAATCGTGTTGACAGCGAGCATGGTTCCAAGCTGGAAAGTTCAGAATCAAACAATAAAAATCTTCAAAATTTATCTGAGATTGAACATGATGATATGTCATCTGACAATAAAGTTGATTCAGATTCCAGCATTGAAGAATCAATTGAAAAACTTTATGGTTCAGGAAAAAACTCAGTTCTTGAATTGAGTTTGAAAGATGAAATTAAATCTGAGGTTTCAACTAAAACCCAAAATGAAACTTTGTTTGTTGAACATAATGATGAAGAATCTAGTAGAAAAGTTATTGATTTAAATATCGACAAGTCCATTAGTCACAACGAAATAGAACATAAGGATGATAACAAAATTGAATTACATACTCCGGAGGAGCAAGTCTCACCAAACGATTCCAGGAACTCAAGTTTACATGACATTGAATCACTTGAAAAATCATATTCAGAAAAATTTGATAACGATGATGATGTTTCTGAAAGAAATAAAGAGATTACTGAAATTAATGTAGGTACTGATAAGGAAGAACACCTTAATTTGCAGTTAGAAATAGAAAATGAAAAAAGTGTAACTACCAGTAGCGTTATTAGCAAAGTGGATTCTCCTTTATTGCTCAGTTATGGATATATTGAAACAAAAAATGAAAATGTAGAAGATGAAGATACATTAGATAGCATTAGTAACGAAGACGATTTCGATGCCAAAGAAAGCATATCGGTTGAATCTAACCTTGATCAAACTAAAAAAAGTGAATTACTTGAAGATCATGATGTAGAAGGGGAAGATAAAATTACAGTAGAAAATGTTGGCAGCAAAAATGTTCAAGTGGAATCGGAACCTATTGATGTGAAAAAGAGAGTTTCAGAAATCCTTGCAGATGCAAATATTGTAAGTCCGAGAGGCGATAGAAGTCCAAAATTGCAAAATTTGTATGTCACTGCATATGACATTATTTCACCAGATCATTCGCCAGAATCAGGTATATTAAAATTTTATTTTATAATTTTAAATTATTTAATTTTTCTTTTTGTGTCATTTAGATTCTCCAGTTGAAGAAACAAAACTAAGTTTTTCTCCATTACCACGTGTATATGGTAACGACGAAGTGGAAGAATTACTTAAAAAGCAACTGGCAATAGAACAAGAGGTATTGAAATGTTTTTTTAAATTTACATTTGCATTAGGTTTCCATAAAATTTTAGATAAAAGAAATACAACAGCAGCAGAAGGAACATTTGCCTTATGTTTACGTACGGGAAATACCCAACAAGCCACCTCCGCCATATAAGCCACCTCTTATTTCTCAAGTACCTGATTCACAGAGTATCATTCCTTCTACTGATAATCAAATGAGCGCTATAACTGCTTTATCTGCTGATGTATTGCACGGTGCTTATATTAACAGAAACTTAGAAGATGTCAAGTTGTCTGATAATTTGAAGTCTTTGCTGTGCAACAAACACAAAATTGAAAGTTCCTGTGTTACATTCGTTTTTGATTTGTGTAAAGAAGCTGCAGTAGAACACTACAAACAATTTACATCCAACGAAGGTCCATCCTGGATGCATTTATCTAAGAGAAGCAAATTAGCTGTCGACAATGTGTTAAGTAAAAGTAGTCTGGAAAAATCACTAAACAAAAGAATTGATCAGTGGTTAGGTCACGAAGTGGTTAAATCTATTGAAAATAATAAGCATAAATGGAGTAGCAAGAAACGCGATCACGTTGATGATTTGTTGGTAATTGAATGCCAAGCGGAAGAATCCGAATGGACCAATTACGATCAAGACGAACTTGTTGTTAAAGATGAACTAACAAAAAATATTATGGATATGTTGATTGATGAAACTGCTCAATTAATTAACGATATTTTAATTAAAAAAAGAAAGTTGTTGCGTTAACTTGATTGGGCTTTATACGAAAGAGGAAAGTTAACCATTTTTTGTAAATTTTTTCTGTTTATAATTGATTTTTACTCATAAAAAACGAAACAGAATTGTTGATATTTTGTTGTGTATTATAAATGATTAGATTTTTGTAAAATAACTTGAAATTTATTTCTCATATTTCTTCAAGTGCTAGTTATTTTTAAGATGCCATGTAAAGTTTATATTTTTATACTTGTTTGTTTTAAAATAAACAACTGTTAAAGTTTCTTCCTATTTTACTTACCTCAAGTTTAAATACACTCCAAACAAATCCCGACTTAGTTCATCTTATTCGTACGTTATTGCCGCATTAAAATCCATAAATAATAGCATGTACAGTTACTTCTACCTATTAAATACAAAATACAAATTGTATTTCAAATACAAGTATTTCAAATACTGCCCAGCCCTGCATTCTGGTATTTCTCAGGTGCATTGCAATTGTGCGAATATCTTCAGTTTAAATAAACAAAAATCATTTTAATTTGAATTATTGTGTATTTTTTATTTTCAATTTTGTAATAATTTATTTCAGTTTTACATGTCAACAGGTTTTCAATTGTCACATCTACCACATTTATATAAAGCTCGTTTATCTTTGAAATTCCGTTTTTATTATTATTTATTTAATTTTTCATTTTAGATTTATAGTATATTTTAAAGGGTACCCATGGATAAGATAGTCAAAATGCCCTTATCTTTAAATTTTTTAATTTACTTGATAAAAAGGTGCATCGGGGTGTAAAAATAAGGTTTTCATAAACATTTGCTCCAGATGCATTCTCCACCCCTTCTGGGGGTGAAAAAATAGGATTCTTCAGTCATTATTTTTTCTCTGACGATGAACTATGAAATAAACAATTTAGAAAAAATTTATAGATAATATAGTGATTAGAGTCATCTTTCAACACAATTTTTTTTGATCCCCTAAACACTCTATATGCCTCTTAAAAATATTCCGAAAAGTAAAAATCGATCTTTTTCTTATATTTTGAAGACCGGCAAAAAAAATTTTTCCCCATTTTTTAGGATGTACTTAAATCTACCTTCCTGATTTTTTTCAGAATTTTTGCTAAGGTGCGCCAACCCTAAAAATCATATTTTCCGCATTTTTTAACATTCTTGACTATTTTGGACTTCTTAACGCAACTAAAACGTTTTGTAAAATGTGTATCATGGGTATTTTTCACAAAAAATTAATCTTACTGACATATTATTCAATGTTTCTCAACCAAAGACTCAAAATAAATCGAAAAACTCATAGGATTTAAACAATTGATAATGTATCACTTTATTGTTATTTTTGTCCCTATTTGCTCCTCTATATACAGGCTAGATGTTTATTGTTAATAACTTATAATAAACATTTCTGACGAAGGCGATTTACCATCGCTGAAAGCTTAAATTGAATATCAATCATTGTAGTTTATTTAACTTATTTTATATTTAAAGTTTTATCTTAAATGTTATAATATTGAATACGACGCAAATGATTTGGGAATTGATGCCATCAAAGGGCACTGCTGCAACTGTGCAAATGGTCTGTGGACTGTTGGGTGCTGTTCCCACGTCGCCGCGCTGATATATCATTTATCATATGGAAGATTTTTAACTAGAACTTTGCGACCTGCGGAGGTATTGACTAATCTTTTCGACATTGATAATGTATGTCTAATAGTCAACGAAGATAGCGATGAGGACTAGACATAGTTATTAAAAAATGAAAAACAACTAAAGCATAGAATGCGATAACGAAGTGCTGTATTGTTGTTTTAGAATCTTTTTTTTATTTTTTATGTTTTTTTTTATTCATTAATTCATGTGTAATATTTGTTAATGTAAAAATAATTCAATAAATACGATTTTAAAAAAACAATAAATAAATAGACAAGAAGATTGAGATTATTTTTTGACTTTTTTTTCTTTCTTTTTAGACTTTCTATGGTTTCATTTTGAAATTGTACAAAGGAGTTATTTCTCCGAAAATAAAGCTTATTATTCGTATTGTAAGAACAATCATATTTCAATTAGGCAGAGTAAGAGAAAGAGGCAAAAAACGTAATGAATAGACTTGACCAGTTCAAGAAAGATCTTGATTTCCGTCAAGTATTATCTAGCCTCAATAAAGGAACAAAAAGGGGCAAAAATAACAAAAAAGTGATACATTTTTAATTGTTTAACTCCTATAATGAGTTTTTCGATTTTATTTTGAGTCTTTAGTTGAAAAATATTGAATAATATGTCAGTAAGATTAATTTTCTGTGAAAAATACACATTTTACAAAACGTTTTAGTTGCGTTAAGAAGACCAAAATAGCCAAGAATGTTAAAAAATCCAGAAAATATGATTTTTAGGGTGGGCGCACCTTAGCAAAAAATCTGAAAAAATTCAGGAAGGTAGATTTAAGTACATCTTAAAAAATGGCGAAAAAATGTTTCGCCGGTCTTCAAAAAATAAGAAAATTATCGATTTTTAACTTTTCGGAATATTTTTAGGAGGCATATAGAGTGTTCAGGGGATCAAAAATAATTGTGTTGAAAGATGACTCTAATCATCACTAAATCTGTAAATTTTTTCAAAATTTTTTATTTGCTAGTTCGTAATTTTACTTTTTTTACTAATTTTACGTTTACTAATAGAATAAAAATAATGACTGAAGAACCCTATTTTCTGACCCTCAGAAGGGGTAGAGAAAGCATCGGGAGCAAATGATCATGAAAACCTTATTTTTACGGACCAAGGCACCATTTAATCAAGTAAATTAAAAAATTTAGAGATAAGGGCAATTTACCTATCTTATCCATGGACATGGATACCCTTTGGCTTAAAATTAACCTTATGCATGTTTAAAATGGTTCCAGAATATAGTTTAACATCGAAACTTGAGTTTTTCTGTATACACGATGTTAAAATATATATTTTGCAATATTTACTACGTTTACTTAAATTATTTAATTACTTTTAATTAAATCTACATTTAAGTTTAAGCTAAAATTAAGTATAGTCCAGTCACTACGTATGTAGGGAAAAAGGAGTCTGCTGCGTCCTTGGAAATGAAATTCGTCTTTTTTTCTACAACAGCTTCAAACCGGCATAGAATCAAATTTGTCATAAAAGAGTAAAATTTGAATTTTAAATTTATTTTTGTATTTGAATTTTGTTTTAATTTTGTTAATTTGAAATTTTTATTTGATTGTTTTGTAAGTTTAAATTTAATTTCGTTGTAAATAATATTTTTGTAAAGTTATAAATATTTGAAATTTTGTTCGTGCCAATATTTCATTATTTTATGTTGGTACGAAAATGTATTATAACTTTGCGTTTGCCATGTCCGTCAAAGCGGATGGACGCGTTCACGGACGGTTCCCGTAAAAGTTTAATTTGCGTCTCAGGTTTGAGATTTTTTGATTCATTTGTGCGAATAAAGTTTGTTTTTTAAGTGAGTAATTTTTTAATATTGAAATTGGAACTTTTGAATAAGTTTAAATTGCTGTTGATAATTAAAATTTGGATTGGAGGATTTAGATAATGCAAAATGAATTAAGAGTTTCTTGCTGACAGAAAATGGATGGCCCCAAGAAAAATTAACATTTAGGTTCGATTATAAAATTTAATTCGGGGGTGCATCGCACTATATTAATGATGTGTACACTGTCTTTGACCACTCGATGTTTCTCCTTTTTCCTGATGACTTGAAACCGTTTCGCAAAATAGGCTCTGGGATGATTGTGTTTTATTTCAGAAAACCTTGAAAATTTGAGTGACTGTGTGTTTAGGATAGTCTTCGTTTAAATATAAATATAAATTTACTCGTAAAAGAGCTAGTAATCACCTAACGGATTACAGTATGGAGTAACCTTCCATACAGCATTGACCGCCAAACGCTTGATATATATATGAATTATTATGAAATATGGTATATGAATTTAAAGACTTAAGGCGTTACTCTTTATCCCTCATTATTTTATGACTTAAACTTGAATGCTGTCATTTCTAGGGAAAATAAAATGGTAGGATTTGTGAACCGTACCCCACATTTTTTTTCTAACACAAGAGCATTCGTCCATTCGTCGTGCTGTACTCGATCTTGATGAAACCTATTCTGGACTATTGTTCTATAGTATGTATGGTGTTCTTCGTATGTATCTAATGTTCGAAGAATGGAAAGAGTCCAAAAGAAGATAGTTAGGCTGCTATGCTTTAGGGATCATGTCGTTTACTATTCAAAAACGAATGCCTTAATACTAAAGTATTTTGGTCTTAAGATATTGTGTGCAAGGAGGTCTATTACTTTAGATTTACAATTAAATTTATTTAGTAATAATTGTTCTTAAGACAGAATAAAAAAAAAGAAAAATATTTATTAAATAAAGATTTTCATTACTTATGTTTTTGTTCAACATTTTGAATTGCAATATTGACTGCTCAGTTGCTCAGGGTTCAGTCTCTCAATTTTCTTGTACCTCCAAGATCTCTTATACAAGTAACCTCTTGGTAGAAGAATTGTGGAGTACATGTACATTGTACATGATAAATAAATAAATAAATAAATATAGGGGAGAGTCTTGCAGTACCGGCCGGCATCCAGTACCGGCCAATTGCAATATTCGATATTGTGTATCAGATAGCTCTAAAACAGTTGTCTTAGAGTAAGTAAAACCTGCTGAAAAGTATATGTCTCGCACGACATCGACTTGACGCGATTGGTTTACTCTCAGTGATAAGATTTCTATTGCAGTTAGTGAACGCATGTGATTCAATTAATTTTTGTGATTGATTGGTGGAGTCCAGAGGACAAATTTTAAATAAGTCAAACATGGTATGTATTTATTATATATATAGCTATTATAAAATGCTTTGTAATTCAAATTATGTGAGAACAGTTTTGGCTACGCTCGAATTTAATATTTTAATCCGTTTCCTACAGTACCGGCCACAAAATTGTCCTACAGTACCGGCCACTATTTTAATTATTGTAATTTGTGAATAGGTGCACAAAAATGATCCAAACCTACAACTTCAACTTCTGGAAAGTCAAATCTGATAATTGTGACTACCACTGCCATCGATCTACCTGAAGACAATATTAAAGCAATAATTGCAGAGTTGTCACTAGTTCCTAATGCTTCGAACAGAAGAGCTATTGTACGACGACGTCGCGTCGTAAAGCTGCAAGAAGTGAAATATACACAAGTTCTCCATATAAAAAGATGTTGAAACAAAAAAGAGCAAATAAGAGTGTCGAATGAGCTAAGGGAGGTAAGAGTTTGCTCTCAAGACAAGATGTCAGTAAGAACGGCAAGAGCTTGGTTTCAGGAAAAGATGTCAGCAAAAGAGGAAAAAGTTTGGTTTTAGGAAAAGACGTCATCAAGAAGAGCAAAAGAAAAAGAAAATCAGAGTTCTCAGAATGAGACAATTTGAACCTTCTGCCTTGAATCTCGTGAAGAGGATTGGATACACTGTGGAAACTGTAAAAGTTGGGTCCACGAGGCTTGTTCAAACCTATTAGAGCTGTCAAATCAATTAATTGCGATTATTGCATTGTATAAATATTTATATTTTTGCTGGCCGGTACTGGAGGCCAATATTTTTATGGTTAAATTTTCATTGCTTTAAAATTTTACGAATAAAGTTGTTTTTTTCTAAAAATATCTATATTTTATTATTCTTAGTTAAAGTGCATAAGTTCCTTTACACATTTCAGCAGGTATTAAACATGTAACCTAAGGCATTTTCATTTTATTCTAAATAAACCTTAAGGTGTCGGTACTGCAGGACTCTCCCTACCTAATGACTGAACTATAGTAGTACTACCTAAATTAACATCAACTTACTAATAGCATAAAATAAATATAAATCTAAGTCCAAGTTCGGATCAAAATTTGCCTTGTGCATTTTGCGCAAAGCTTTACTTTATATTGTGTGCGCCATTTCAAATATTATTTTCAATATTTACTACTTTTATAATTGCCCAATGGCTTGGAGTGCTGATGTCTATATTTAACAGGGTTCCCATTAAATTTTCTAAAGCATGCAAATTCCCTGACAATTGCAGATATTCCCTAACAAAAAATAAAAATTTTTCTGACACTTTGATAAATTGGAAGATAAAAAGATAAAATATTTAATTTTAAAATTAAATATATTTTTGAAATAATTTTTTTTAAAGACTAAAGATTTAAACCTGACTTTCCTAGGCTTTCCAGACGAGTGGGAACCCTGCTTCATTTCTAAAAGTGCTAAAAGTGCTAAAAATGATTTATATTTTATAATATAAATTTTTCAATTTTTTAGTTTAAATTATGTCGAATCGGTTCCATACAACCTTTTCAAGACCGTGAAATATGACATAGAAGTTTTCAAAATCTACAAATAAAAATGACGGAAAAAATTCAGTATAGCTAAGTATATAACTTTTCTTACCACCACAAACGTGTCTAAAGATATAATCGAAAATTTTCCAATAGTTAAATAAAATGGTTGTTTAGTTCTTTCCATCATAATATACAACGTTTTACGCACCGATGGTCCACATGCTCTCCAATTTGACATATAACATGCATCACGAACGTTTTTGCTCTGAAATATAATCTTGATAATAGCATTTAGATCAAATTTTGTTATTAGTTCTTAGTTCTTACCTCTAGAATAATTTCATTGCAATGATAATAAACCACAAATACTTGTGAAAGATCGGCCATAAAAAAGAATATACATCGAATAAAATCGAAACTATCAATTGACGCCTACAATAATTAAAAGATTTATAAATTACAAATTATCTCACATATTTTAAAAGTTGAACGGACATTTCGCCACAGGATATTTCGATAATTTTTTTTTCATTTAAGTAGTACTTTTTCTTTGATTTTTCTTTTGCCGTTAGCTATTGTTTTAAAAAAACATTAGTGTAAAATCAAAACTGGCAACGAAATTTCCGGGAAAGCAATGTTCTAGAACCATTTTGAACTATCTACTACTTATTACAAACTAGATTTTGAATAACATTATTAAAAAAAAACTTACAAAAATAAAATTTAATCCGATTAAACCCGTCACACCTAAAGTAATGCAATATTGTACTAGAAATCCTAACGCAAATTTAGCTTCCAGTGATGCGATGTATCTAATAGAAAAAAAGTGTATGAACAAATGATTTAAAAGTATCTACTTTTTTTTAAAACCTTTCAATTGCATTATGACGCTTCACACATTTGGTCAAATTTTGATTAGCCACTGTATCATAACGCTGAATTTCTTCTTTGGTAAGATTAATATCGGAAGGGTAAAAATCCATTGCGTGCGTTATTTCTTGCTGCAAGATTTTAAGTTGAGCGATTCCCAAAGATAAAAAAGTCAACACCAGTCCTTCGAAAGCTCCAACAATAAGTCCACAATACAAAATAGATACTGTAAAAGCTATATCCATATAGTTAAATATGAAAACAGATGACTGACATCACTTTTAATTGGAATTAGACGTGGATTTGTATCATATCCCATAACAAATTCACATAATGTAATGGATATCCCTGCATTTACGCATAGTATCACCAATGTATTAAACATTTTCTTAGTAAATTGCAATTTATCTTGCAAATCAATATCGAATTCATCGGCGTGGTAAAGTAATGATGGAAATTTGAAAACAACTCAAAAAACAGTGATTTATTTGTTAATAAATACCATACTTTGAATGCCGCGTGAGCATAAACTAACATGATGCACAATGAGTAACTACCTGTTTCATAATTGCCGTCTCTAAAATCTTGTATGCCCTTCGTCAGTAACAAGAACATAAAGACAGCGTTGAGCATAAATACATAAAAACCTCGTATGATATACAAAACAGATGGGTTAGCTTCCGGCCACATTCCAATAAATTGCATTATACGTTTTGGTTGTTCTAATATTGCCTTTGCAATAAATTTTTTCATTGCGCACAATTTTTTTTCCAGATACTCGTAGCTATGAACTTAAACAGTTTCGGTGTTTTCTCATATTACATGTAATATGAAATTGGGATGTTAATCGTCAAACAGAATTTACAATGCAACTTATTGTATATTAAAATTGTTAGAATTATACACTTTGATTATATTTTCATAATATTATCAATGTACCTATGTAGTATATAATCAAAGGTACTACGTTAGAAGTTGCACTCATGAATTAATTATATACCTATCCTATACACATCATTAGAATGTTTTACAACAATACTATTGATATATTGTAACCGCTATAATATTATTGGATTAAAATTAAATGAGCTTACGTTACGTAAAGTTTTGATCATAATTGTATGATATCATTTGGAAAATCCGAGTTGGGGATTCTATCTTTGTCCAAGAGGCTGTATTGCTGTAAAATACAGTTTCAAGTATTAAATCCATATTATCTTCTATTTCACCATCTGATTTGTTATCTTCCATTTCTCCATCTGAATTCTTATCCTTTATTTCTTCAAGCCTTCCTTCCATTTTTTGTAGCAGTGTTCCGGCAACTTCTTCAAAGGAAATTTAGAATTTCATCATGCGGTGTTCTAGTCGAAGCTAATCTTAATCTAGCCGAACATCCAAACATTGCTTTACATGAGCATTTTCTAATTTAGGAATGCAAAGCATGGTTATTCTTAAACTGAATAAATTTAATCACTGTGATTTTTCACATTTTTCATTTTTTCACATTTTTCGCCGTAGAATAGTAGTTTCATCATCGTCCACTCTGTATTGAGCAAAGACGTCATTTAAGGTGTTTTTTCAAGCTCGATAAAAAATAAACAAACAATATTTTTACCATTAATTTTATTACAAGATATTTATTGATATTTTGACAATCTACAAAAATATTTTTGAACAAAATAAAATTAAAATTAAGCGACTTATCAGTTAGTAAAGTTGAGTATAAGATATAATAAGTTGGGTGTGCTGGTTGACACGATGGCAATAACCCATCTGGTCATCTGAAATAAAATTATAAAAAAGATTCATTATTAGTAAGATTGTCGTTATAACTTCTAGCAGAAAAAAAACTGAAAAAAGTTTTCGCGAAAAGGCAGCTATCTGAAAACAAAAAACAGTTTTTGGCCCGTTTTTTCCAGTTTTAATTTTTTAAAATAGTTAACAAAATAATTTTGGCACCAAAGTGGTAGAGGCTATATGCAGATTTATATTGAAAGTTGGTACAAAATTTGAATTAACTCGGTCAAACAAAACTTCAGATATTATGTCAACCAGGTCGAAAAATGTAGTTTTGTAATAAACGCGTTTAAAGTTTTGAGTAAAAGTTTCAAAGAGTTACAAAAATAATTTTGGTATAATAGCGGTAGGGGCGATAGATAGACACTGAAGGTCGACACCAAATTTGAAGTAAATCGGGTAAATATAACTTGAGATATCACGTCAACAATGTTGAAAAATGTAGTTTTGTAATAAACTTGTACCTTAAACGTTGACTTTTAAAAGCTATACTGAGCTGAAATGAAAAGTAAGCACGAAAATATTTACGATTACGAAATCAAGGTAAAGGGGAACAAAAATATTTATCAACGATGATCTGACCGTCGAAGAAAGAAAAATACAAAATGATCTGAGAGAAAGAGCCAAACACGAAAAAGAAAAAGGTTACAAGGTGAAAGTGGGGTACTATATGAAATTGAAAATTAACGAAAAGCAACTAAGATGGAACTATGAAAAAGGCGAACTCCAGGAGGAGAAAGCCATTACCGGAATCAAAAAACTAAGCCGAATAAACGGAAAGACGAATAAAAAGACGAAATGGCGTGAAAAGGATACAGAAAAAACATAAATGTAAAGGGGTTATTATATAATAGCAAATTGGAACGTAAGGGGATCGTATGTAGAGGGAATGCTAAAACAGATAATAAAACTATTGAAAAAGTACAATATTGATATTTTGGTGTTACAGGAAACAAAGCATTCTTCAAAAGTAGTGGAAAAGATCGAAGATTGGGAACTGGATTTATTGTTAGAGAAAGAATGGAGAGGATAGTAACAGAATTTAGGGCAATATCCGACCGAATGTATTTGCTAAGATTAAAGGGAAAGTATAGGAAGATGACTATAGTAAATATTCACGCCCCAACGGAAGAAAAGGATAGAGAAGTCAAAGAACAATATTACGATTTGTTGGAAAGAGTGTGTTACGAAATCCCTAAATATACGACCTCAAGTTATTGATGGGCGATTGGAATGATAAAGTAGGACGAGAAAAGAATTTTCAGTCAACAATAGAAAGTTTTAGTCTACATGAAGAAAAATGAAAACGGTAGATTTATGATAGATTTTGCAATGAGCAGAGACATGCAGGTAAGAAGCACACACTACCAGCACAAAAACATACATAAAGGTACCTGGATAAGCCCAGATGGTAGAAGTATAAATCAAATCGACCATGCACTGGTAGAGGAAAGAAATGTAAAATGTATTATAGACATAAGATCGTACCGAGGAGCAGATGCAGATTCTGACCATTTCATGTTGTTAACAAAGAAATATACAGCAAAAAACCTAAAGATGCCAATCAGGAAAGTACACCGTAATAATAAAGAAGTACAGAAAAAATAGGAAGAGGAATCGGAAGGAATTCTAAAAGACAAAGAGGTACAACACAGTGCAAACAAAATACTAGCAACAATACAAGCAGGCATAAGCAAAATAACACAAAATCAGCCTAGGGCGAAACTAAAAAGAGAGAAAGAATGGTATGATGAACAATGTGTGAAAGAAGTTAAAAAACGCGAAACGCTAAGGGAAAAATGATAAGAAGAAAAACTGAGGAGGATAAACATAAATATAAAGAACAGAGAAAAAAATGTAAAACAATAATTAGAGATAAAAAAAGAAAATACAATCTTCGAAGACTGGAAGAAGTAGAGGAAAAGTACAATAATAGGGAAATAATAAATTTTTACCAAGGGGTAAAGAAACTTAAACGAGGTTTTCAAGCAAAGACAACATTTTGCAAAGACAAAGAGGGAAACTTGGTAGGTGCAAAAGAGGATGCAGCCGAGAGATGTGCCGAGTACTTCAGGGAATTATTGAACAAACAACCGAACAAGAATAAAAACGAAAATCAAAACTTCTAACAAACCTGCGAAGATAGAGGGAACGATAACACTGAAATGCCAAGCGAGGATGAGATACAATACAATATACAATATATAGTCTTACATTCCCGAAAGGAATATGACTGTCCATTTTGGACTTAACAAATCCGTTTGTTGAGGTGGATTAATTCTCATTAACTTTACATTTTACATCCATATATTTACAATTTTACACTTGTTCTTGCGTCCATTGTCATTGCCTTCCAAAAAGTCCTATCCTTCACTTTCTCTCTCCAGTTCACGACCCCCATACTTCGCAGATCCCCTATCACTTGGTCATACCATCTTAAGTCCGGTCGTCCTCTCCCGCGCTCCTGCATCGGTTTCCACTCCGTGATCCGCCTTATCACATCATTCTCCTTCTTCCGCATGATGTGACCAAACCATTGCAATCTATGCGATTTGATTACTTTGACGATGTCTTCATTTCCAACTGCTCTCAGTATTTCATGATTCATCATGGGTCTGGTTTCTTGTTCAGCAATTTTTATTGGTCCCAGTATTTTACGCATTATCTTTCTTTCAAAAACCTTCATCTTTTCTTCCTCTCTTCTACTATAGCACATCGCTTCTGTCGCGTACGTAGCCACCGGTCTAATTATTGTCTTATATATCTTGATCTTTGTTTTTTTTGACAGCTTCTTATCGTTCAGAAAGTTTTTGTTCGCGTAGTAGGCTCTATTTGCTTGTTGCAATCTTCTTTCTAATTCTTGTTCTCTTTTGTTTCTATTATTTAATTGTGTTCCCAGGTATACGAAGTCGTTTACCTCCTCGTATGTGTGGTCTCCGATTTTCAGTTCACCTAGGTCTTGTATTTCTCCTCGTTGACATCTCATATATTTTGTTTTCTGTTCATTTATTTCCAAGCCAATTTGCTTCGCTGTTTCTCTTATATCTTGAGTTCTGCTTGTTAATTCACTTTTCGATCTTGATACAATAACTACATCGTCCGCATATGCTATCAACTGCGTTTCCTTGTTGATTATTGTGCCGTTTACTTGTATCTTCCTCATGATCTTTTCTAGAAGTATGTTGAACAGGGTTGCCGACATAGCATCTCCCTGTCTCACTCCACAATTTATCAAGAAATCTTCAGTCTCTCCACTTGAGGTTCTAACACAAGCTGCTGTTTCTTTTAATGTCATGCGTGTAAGTCTTATTAGCTTTCCGGGTATTTCCATTTCTTGCATTGTTGCCATCAGCTTACCTCTCTTAACCTTATCAAAAGCTTGTCTAAAATCGATAAAAATCATATACATGCTTATATTATATTCACGGCTCTTCTCCATAATCTGTCTCATTACATATATCGCATCTATCGTCCATTTACCTTCGACAAAACCGCACTGGTAATCTCCTATTTTATTTTTCATCGAAAGCATTATTCTTTTGTTTAATATCGTTGACAGCACCTTGTATGTTACATTCAACAGTGTAATTCCTCTGTAATTCTCACACCTGTCCGTGTCTCCTTTTTTCTTTATTGTAACAATTATTCCTTCTCTCCATTTTTGTGGCATTACTTCTTCTGTCCATATTTGTTTTACAAGTTCATAGACCCTTCGATATAATAATTCTCCGCCATATTTTAACAATTCTGCTGCAATACTGTCTTTGCCAGGGGACTTTCCATTTTTCATGTTCTTAATTGTCTCCGCTATTTCTTCATATGTTGGTTCGTCTATTTGTTGTTCTTCACTTATTATTGTTTCTTGTTCTTCCTCTGGTACGTCATTCAGTAGTTCTTGAAAGTATGTCATCCATATCTGTTTTATTTTTTCTGTGTCGTCTTCTATTTTATTGTGCTTATCTCTCATTCCCCTCGTTTTGATTCTGTGTCCTGCTTTCTGTTTCTTCAGTTTTTCATAAAACACCTTACTATTATTTTGTCTGTTATTCTTCTCTATATCTTCCATTATGGCTTCCACCCATTTATTTTTTTTCTTCTTGTATAACTTGTATGCTTCACTTCTTTTTCTTTTGTAATTCTCTCTATCTTTTTCTTCATTTGTGTTAAGGTATGTCAATCTGGCTTCTCTCTTCTTTTTTTCCATCTTCTCACAATCCTCGTCAAACCAACTCTTATCTCTCTGTACTTGTCTATATCCTATCACTTTCTTTGCTGCTGTTGTTATACATTCCGTGATATTCTCAAATTCTTCATCTACATCGTTACTTTTTTTACTGTTTTTTATATATATTTGTATCGTATTTTCATAATTTTCCCTTATTTTGGCATCTCTTAGTTTTTCTGTTGCAAAAAGTTTACTTTTGTTCTTCTTTATGTTGTTTATCGCTTTCTTCATTTTTATTTTTGTCACTACCAAGTAATGATCCGTTTCAGCATTTGCTCCTCTATATGATCTTACATCATTAATCAATGATTTTCGCTTCCTTGTAATTAAAACATGGTCTATTTGGTTCCCTTCATCTTGTTCTCCTCCGGGCCAGACCCAGGTTATTTTATGGATCTTTTTGTGTTTATATCTGGTACTGCAAATATCCATATCTAAAGCTGCTGCCATGTTGCAAAGTCTGTTTCCATTATCACTTGTTTTGCTATGTATCGTATGCTCTCCCGCCACATCGCTTACATACTCCTCTTTCCCAATTTTTGCATTAAAATCTCCCATCAATACCAATGCATCTTTCCTTTCGCTTCTCTCACATAACTCTTCTAGTTCTTCGTAGAATTTTTCTTTTTCTATATTATTGGCTTCTTCCGTTGGTGCATAAGCACAGATTATTGTCATATTTGTGGATTTCTTTCTCATTCTCAAGTATGCCATTCTTCCGTTTACTGGTTGGAACTGCATTATGCTGTCTTTTTCATCATTTCTTACCATAAAGCCTACTCCGCTTCTTCCCTGCTCTTTCTCTCCCGAGTATAACATAGTATATTCCTTGCCAGTTACCTCTCCTTGACCCTTCCATCTGATTTCCTGCAGCGCTGCTATTTCGATCTTATATCTCTTTAACTCATTCTCGACTTCCTCCATTTTTCCCGGTCTCAACAGTGTTCGCACATTCCTTGTTGCAATTCTAATTATATCATCTTTTTTACCATTTGCCTTTCTCTTATTTCTATTCTTTCTTTTTTTCTGTATTAGCTCATCTTTTTCCGTTTCATGCCTTATTCGATTATCTTCCCCAGCCTTTATTATTGGAGCATCTGTCTTGGGATGACATCTGTCATCTGAGGATGAGATACTAAAAATAATATCAAATCTGAAAATTAATAGAAGTGCCGGAGAGGATGATATTCAAGCTGAGATGGTAAAGTACGGTGGAAAAAAGTTGCATGAAATGCTAGTGGACTGGATACAGGAAGTATGGAAGAGAGAGATAATGCCGCAAGCATGGAATATGGCACTGATATGTCCAATTTACAAGAAAAGATATAAAACAGAATGTACGAACTATCGAGGAATAGCGTTACTAAATGTATTATATTATTAGATCTTATCGACGTGCATAAAGAATATATACAGAAGAAATTCTAGGCGAATACCAGGCGGCTTCAGGAAAAATAGATCAGTTACTGACCAAATCTTTGTATTAAAAGAAGTTTAAGCAACAAGTCACGAATATGGACTTAGTATAAATGCTCTCTTCCTAGATTTTAAGCGGGCTTATGATAGTATCATAAGAGAAGAACCAGGGCCGGCGCTAGCCAAAAAAAAGCTCGCCTCCGCGGCTAAGTAGCATTTGATTTTTTGAATTTATGCCAGTTTTTAAAGTCAAAAACCCCACTGTGCTCCGCAAGCAAAATTTTTTTAAAAGAAGCGTGGCCGTCATTTCATGGCTTTCATACGAATAAAATATTGGAACTGTTGGATAGATGATGGAAAAACAAACGGGGCGTCCGAATAAGCAGAAGCGACAAAGATATAAAATAATATCCAAAATTTCACATGCAAAAATACGAAAAATTGTCGCCCCAAAAATCTGCCGCCCTGTGCAAAGGAACCGTTCGCACATATTGTAACGCCGGCCCCGAGAAGAACTTTTTGAAGCTATGGACAACCTCGGAATTCCAGTAAAATTGATATCTCTGGTGAAAATGACACTAAACAACACGCAAAATAAAGTAAGAGTACATGGAATGGTGACTGAAGGTTTTAGTGTTGGAATAGGGTTAAGACAGGGAGACCCACTGTCGTCGATTTTGTTCAATATAGCCCTGGAAAATGTAATAAGAAAAGCAAAGTTAAATAGAGGCGGAACAATATATAGACAAAAGCATCAATGCCTAGCTTTCGCAGATTACTTTACCATCCTGACGAGATCTAAAAGTGAATTACAGGAAACTACGAAGAGATTGTTGCTGGCAGCAAGTAAGATGGGTCTGGAAGTTAATGTAATGAAAACAAAATACGTGGTATGGGAAGACAAACCGTTTCAACCAGACGGACACTTAAAACTTAACTTAGACGATACTGTAATAAAGTTTGAGGAGGTTGAGTTCTTAGTCCGGTCAAATTAGACCAAAAAATAGGGGCGAGGTTACAATAACTCACACACGGCTGAAAATTGGTAGGATTGTTTAAAACACTATTATAAATGAAATGTAAAAAGTCCTCATCGATCCGACACCTGGAAAAAAATTTACTCGGGGTCAAAGGTCACAAAAACGGGTTTTTCGCAATTTTCAGCAAAACAGTAACTTTTATCATAAAATTAGCTTAGACAAAAATTGTAGGTCAGATAATTATCTATAAAAAATGTCTAAATAGTTTTTCTCCTAAGAGCCACCGTTTTTGAGATATAACAATTCAAAAAGTTAAAAGAGTTATAATCTACTGCAAAAAACTAACACAAATTTTTAAAAACGATTTTGTCTTGTGATAGGTTATTTTAATCACCTTGAAAAGCTTTATCTAGAATAGGTGAAATTAAATTTCTATCTGTCATCTGTTAAAAATTACAAGCTGCCAAAGTTTAAACTTCAAGAGTGAATAACTCATGAAGTATTGAAGGGATTTCAACCAAATTTTGTATGTAGAAACATTGCCCCCACAGAACTTGAGAGCATATAAAACCATTTGACAAAAACCAAGAATTCAACAATTAAAAAAAAGATTACTTTTTTGCGAAAACTTGGAAAAAGTTCTTGTCCCTCGATTTTCTTCGGCATTTCTGCGTCGATAGCAGTCAAAATTTTTGGACGTATTTTTGGTGGGCTCTAGTGGTGAAAATAAGGTTTTGGCAAAGAAATCTTTGCCAGGGCTAACACAAGTCGAGGGACAAGGACTTTTTTCAAGTTTTCGCAAAAAAAAGTAATCTTTTTTTTTAATGCTGAATTCTTGGTTCCAAGAATTTCACTATTATGAAATTTCACTATTTCATAATAGTGAAACGGTGTGTGCCATATTGGGCCATACCCACTTTTTTTAAATATTACAATCATGGACTTAGAAACTTCTAAGTCCATGCTTAGAAGCATGGACTAAGCTTCTAAGTCCATGATTACAATGAATTGTTAAATAGGGATTTTTTTATTTTTCCCATTAACTACAGCATAATAAGTAACCAAAAAAATATTTTTTTTCAAAATTCCTTTCATCATGTAACGAAGCGTTAACACTTAAATAAATTTCCCGTCGCCGAATCGACGTGGTCGATTTTTCTGTAGTCGCGTTTTCTGTGGCCAAATCGGAATCGTCGAAATTCCGGTGACGAATCACTTAACCCTTATTTATACAGGGTGTCCCAAAACTCAACGTTATCCCTTGGAGGGCTGATAGGCCAGCTCATGACCGATCAGAATATCTATATATGACCTTATATGCGAATGGTAGGATGCTTCACACTTGCTCTGTATCATCAAGACCAAGTATGAATTATGATGACGAAGGCCGTACAGGGATACCGAAATCATATGTAAATGGAATTACACGACGGTATTAGTACCACCCATATCATGTGCAACGTGTGCAAATGTTGCTTCCAGGTGACTATGTAAAACGTGTCCAATTTTGCCGAAAAATGCTGCAGAAACATAAGGAAGGCCCAGAGTTCCTAGATCAAATTTCATGGACAGATGAAAGCACATTAAAAAAAGACGGCTTTATGAACATGCACAATCTTCATAGTTATGCACTTGAAAACCCACATTCAATGCGAGAAGATAAGTCACAATATCGTTTCAAAGTAAATTTGTGAACCGGCATTTTGAACGGCCAAGTAATTGGCCCTTTTGAATTACCTGAAAATTTAAACGGGGAAATTTATTACGATTTTTTAGAGAACGAACTTCCAAATCTTTTGGAAGATGTGCCTTTGCCTACACGCAGAATAATGTAGCTACAAAGTGATGACTGTCCAGCTCATTATGCGCGAAGAGTTCGAAATTATTTGGACGAGGTTTATTCGGAGAGATGGATCGGCCGTCTTGGTCCCATTTTGTGGCCTCCTAGGTCTCCCGATTTAAATCCATTAGATTTATTGAGATACGCCTTTAAGTTTTGATACCGATGATATAATTATAAAGCTTATTATCTTTGAAATTCTGTTTTTATTTATATTTATTTCATTTTTCATTTTATATTTAGATATATTTTAGAGTTTGGCTTAAAATGAACCTTATGTATGCTTAAAATGGTTCCAGAATATATATGTATCTACTTTAACATCAAAACTCTAGTTTTTCTGTGTACACCATATTATTTAATATATATTTTTCAATATTTACTACGTTTATTATTACCTGACAGACTAGAATAAAATCTACATTTAAAAAGACAAAATTAAGTACAGTCCAGTCATTAGGTAGTGAAAAATGAGTCTGCGTGGATATATACATATACCTAGTAAATGAAATTTGTCTGTAAGTTTTCTACAACAGAAAAATGTTCAAATATTCCAAAATCTAAAATTGGCCGTTTCCTGTATATCCTCTACCGAAATCAGAATATATCAAAATTAACGTAGATAAAACTCTGCATAAATGTATTGAAAAATTGTTGTTCTTCTAGTCTATCTACTTTCTGAGCTGTAGCTCTTTAGAATTCTGACTTTTATTATTTAGTTTTTTACTGACTAAAAAACGTTGTTTTCAGCTTTTGATGTAGAGCTTCTTTTCTGTTTATCTAACACAAAAGTGGTCTACAAATAATTATTGAACCTAGACTCAATTACTAATCAGTAAATCTATGAATAAAATAGCTTTTTAGCTATAATAGGGTCTTAGCTGTAATCCTGTAAATTTAATTTCTTCTGGTCCTTTTTTTCCCAGTTATTACATTTTTGCACACATCATGTTAGCTCAATTCCAATGTACCTCAGACGCAATATTAACCTTAGAAAACAAAATTTTATGTCTAGAAAATAAAGAAACAGGGTCGTAAATTTAATAGAAACTAGGTAAACTAAATAGTCCAATGAAATTAGACTTGAACCCAGAAGATCTGTTTCAGGGCATGAAATTTATACCAATCGATGGCTTATGGTTCCCTTATGAACATCTTAAAATGTATTAGCTTAATTTTTCCGACCTGATTTATAATTACAAAAATCAATGAAAGATAATCGACTTTAACTTTCCATTTTTTCAAGTTACTCACTCAATCCAAAACATAAAATTACCAATTTATAGCACGGAAAATTTACTATCAAATTCAATCGGAAAACATTGTGAGAAATGTACTATTAATTGATTTATAATTTTTTTAAGTAATTTAAAAACATTATTGTTGCTAAGACGTCAGCTGATCAGCCGCAGGTGCAGAGGCTACGCGATCTGATCACTTGACAACCTGGCAACAAATATTTACAAACCACTTTAAAAAATTATAATAAATTAATGGTACATTTCTCACAATGTTTTCCGATTGAATTTGATAGTAAATCTTCCGTGCTATAAATTGGTAATTTTACTTTTTGGATTGACTGAGTAACTTGGCAGAAATGGAAAGTGAAAGTCGATTAGTCGTAAATCTTCGATAGTTTTTCATTAATTTCAAATCAGGCCGGAAAAATTTAAGTGATACATTTTAATATGTTCATAAGGAAACCTTTAGCTATCGATAGGTGAAACTTTCATACCCTGAAATGCAACTTCATGGTTACCCTATAATTCAAAGTCCGCTTTGACTAGACTAAAAGCAATTAATTTGTTATACATTTTACCTCCAAATCAAAAATAATATATTTTTTTGAGGTAAGAAGGTACCTAATCGAAAAAAAATTTTAAATTTTTCTTTACATTTTCGAGATCACCGTGTTCAGAAACGTAAAGATCTGCTAAAAATAAAAGAAATTTTTTTGTGTCAGTCTGTCGGTCGGTCGTCAAATTTTGTTTATAAATCTCGGTTTATTCCAGAACCGTCTAACCAATCATGGCCAAATTTGGTATAGTAGTAGGGTTTATGGTTGAAAGGTGAAAATAAAATTTTAGTCGCGATCTGTCAATCGGGAGTGCCACAACACAAGATTTTTAAAAACGATTTTGTCTTGTGATAGGTTATTTTAAAGACCTTGAAAAGGTTTATCCAGAATAGGTGAAATTACATTTCTATATGTCATCTGTCAAAAATTACAAGCTGCCAAAGTTTAAACTTCATGAGTGAATAACTCTCATGAAGTACTGAAGGGATCTCAACCAAATTTTGTATGTAGGAACCCATTGTGTTGCCCCCACAGAACTTGACGGCATACAGAACCATTTGATAAAAATCAAGAATTCAACATTAAAAAAAAGATTACTTTTTTGCGAAAACTTAAAAAAGTCCTTGTCCCTCAATTTTCTTCGGCATTTCTGCGTCGATGGCAGACTGCTCTTTAAAACAAAAATTTTTGTGATATGTTAATGTTAAACCGTAGGTACTTTAGCATTAGAAATTGTTTAGAAAAAGCTTTCGGCCAAATGGCCTCTTCTTGAGTGACCACCAATATAGTACACACTAAACAAATCTCCGGATATGTTTCCATAAAATTTGGTGTACTGATGATTGGAGGTATTGCGGCAGAAGTGACGATATTTTTTTTCCATCTTTAATTTTATCTACTTTAATTTTTTCGAGTTTTATTTTGGGTATAATATGTACAGAAAACGGTCAATTTAAAAGTTTGTGATTTTTGGGATCTTTCTTAACAAATTTACTTTTGTTCTGGTTTGAATTAGTTGTAGAAAACTGAAAAACTTCTATCATATTTTAAAGTAATGGGTTTGAGCAAAAAAAAATCATTTCCGAGTTATTTCTCCATAGTTATTTTTCAACTATCGTATGTATCTAATATTCGCAGACTGGAGAGAGTCCAAAAGAAGCTCGTTAGGCTGTTATGCATTAGGGATCATGTCTTAATACTTGAGTATTTTGCTCTTTAGCTATTGTCTGCAAGAAGTTCTATAACTGACTTAATATTTTTATTTAAAATTTTAACTATCAATATTGACTGCTCAGAGTTACTCTAGTGCACTAACAGGGAAGTATGACGGGTCCAGCCTTGGACAAGGCTTGGCCCGACTTTGTAGAAGTCGGGCGAAGCCTGGCCCTATCCCTGGCCAAGTCTGGACCGTCATACTTTCTTGTTAGAGTGTTTCAAGTTTCCTGTACCTGCGAGACAGCTATTATCAAGTAACCTATTGGCAGATGGATACAGATACATGTACATGATTAATAAATAAATTAAAGTACCTATAATGACTGGACTAGTAGTACTATTTAAAATTAACATCAACATACTACTAGCATAAAATAAATATAATCATTAGCCCAAGTTTGGATAAACATTTATCTTGTGCATTTTGTGCAAACTTCGAGATTTTTTTGTCAGCCATGGTAAAATATTATTTGCAATATTTACTACTTTTATAATTACCCAATGGCCTAGAGTGATATCTATATTTAACAGGGTTCCTATTAAATTTTCTAAAGCATGCAAATTCCCTGACATTTGGAGGTTTTCTTTGACAAAAAATTAAAATTTTTTCTGATATTTTGATAAATCGGAAAATAAAAAAATAAAAAAAAAACAAATTAATTTAAAAATTAAAAAAAAAACTTAATTTTAAAATTAATTAAATTTTTCCGTCCCTAAAGAATTAATTTTCCTGACTTTTCCCCGGTGAGAACCATGCTTAAGCTACAAAAATGCCAAAATTAAGCAGTATTACTACAACTACTACAAAAAATTGAATTTGAAATTATTTATATTTTATAATATAAATTTTTCAATTTTTTAGTTTAAATTATGTCGAATCGGTTCCATACAACCTTTTCAAGACCGTGAAATATGACATAGAAGTTTTCAAAATCTACAAATAAAAATGACGGAAAAAATTCAGTATAGCTAAGTATATAACTTTTCTTACCACCACAAACGTGTCTAAAGATATAATCGAAAATTTTCCAATAGTTAAATAAAATGGTTGTTTAGTTCTTTCCATCATAATATACAACGTTTTACGCACCGATGGTCCACATGCTCTCCAATTTGACATATAACATGCATCACGAACGTTTTTGCTCTGAAATATAATCTTGAAAATAGCATTTTGATCAAATTTTGTTATTAGTTCTTACCTCTAGAATAATTTCATTGCAATGATAATAAACCACAAATACTTGTGAAAGATCGGCCATAAAAAAGAATATACATCGAATAAAATCGAAACTATCAATTGACGCCTACAATAATTAAAAGATTTATAAATTACAAATTATCTCACATATTTTAAAAGTTGACCGGACATATTTCGCAAAGGAATATTTTGTTCCCGGATACTTCGCTTCAGGATAATTCGCTTCCGGACGTTTTGCTATCACTGCTGAATTATTAATTATAATTATAAATATATTCAATTCTGAAATATTTAAGTTATTTAATAATAATAATATAATATAAAAAAAAGTAATTTTTTCGTTATTTGTTTTCCATTAGTAATGTTTCTTTGATTTTTCTTTTTTGTTTTAAAAAAACATTAGTGTAAAATCAAAACTGACAGCGAAGTTTCCGGGAAAGCAATGTTCTAGAACCATTTTGAACTATCTACTTATTACAAACTAGATTTTAAATAATATTATTAAAAAAGAACTTACAAAAATAAAATTTAATCCGATTAAACCCGTCACACCTAAAGTAATGCAATATTGTACTAGAAATCCTAACGCAAATTTAGCTTCCAGTGATGCGATGTATCTAATAGAAAAAAAGTGTATGTAACAAATGATTGATACCATTTCGATATTTTTTAAAACCTTTCAATTGCATTATGACGCTTCACACATTTGGTCAAATTTTGATTAGCCACTATATCATAACGCTGAATTTCTTCTTTGGTAAGATTAATATCGGAAGGGTAAAAATCTATTGCGTGTGTTATTTCTTGCTGCAAAATTTTAAGTTGGGCGATTCCCAAAGATAAAAAAGTCAACACCAGTCCTTCGAAAGCTCCAACAATAAGTCCACAATACAAATCAGCTATTGCAAAAGCTATCCATATAGTTAAGTATGAAAATAGATGACTGACATCACTTTTAATTGGAATTAGACGTGGATTTGTATCGTATCCCATAACAAATTCACATAATGTAATTGATATCCCTGCATTTACGCATAGTATTACCAACGTATTGAACATTTTCTTAGTAAATTGCATTTTATCTTGCAAATCAATGTCGAAGTCATCGGCGTGGTAAAGTAATGATGGATCTTCTAAATTTGAAAGCAACTCAAAAAATAGTGATTTATTTGTTAATAAATACCATACTTTGAATGTCGCATGGGCATAAACTAACATGATACACAATGAGTAACTACCTGTTTCATAATTGCCGTCACTAAAATCTTGTATGCCCTTCGTTAGTAACAACAACGTAAAGACAGCGTTAAAGGTAAACATACACAAACCTCGTATGATATACAAAACAGATGGGTTAGCTTCCGGCCACATTCCAATAAATTGCATTATACGTTTTGGTTGTTCTAATATTGCCTTTGCAATAAATTTTTTCATTGCTCACAATATTTTTGCCACAGCTATAAACATAAACCGTTTCGGTGTTTTCTGGTATTAAGTTACATGTAATATGAAATTGGGATACCAATCGTCATAAACAGAATTTACAATGCAACTTATTGTATATTAAAACTGTTAGAATTATACACTTTTGATTATATTTTCATAATATTATCTATGTATCTAGGTACGTCAGTATATAATCAAAGGAACTACCTACGCTAGAAATTGCACTCATGCATTGATTATACCTATTATACATACATAATTAGAATGTTTTTACAATAATACTATTGATATATTGTAACAGCTATAATTATTAGATTAAAGTTAAATGAGCTTACCTTAGGTAAAGTTTTGATTATAATTGTATGATCCTTCGGAAAATCCAAGTAGGTCACTCTATCCTTGTCATAGAGGCTGTGTAGTCTTTTATTTTTGTTTCAAGTAGTAATTCTATATTATCTTCCATTTCACCATCTGATTTGTTATCTTTCATTTCTAGATCTGAATTTTATCCTTTATTCCTTCAAACCTTCCTTCCATGTTTTATTTAAACAAGTTTCGACATCTTCTTCAGTGGAAATTTAGAATTTAATTATGCCCTGGTTGAAATATTTCTCTGAATACTCTGAATTAGACTTTTACAGGGTTTCTCAGAGTTTGTAAGACTTCCGCAGACTTTGTTTTACTTTTGCAGAGAAATATTTCCACCAGAGTGTAGTATTCAAGTCGAGGCTAATCCTACTCTAGCCAGATATCCAAATATTGATTCATATGGGCATCTTCCAATGTCAGAATGCAAAGCATGGTTTATTCTTGAATTTAATTCTTATAATGCGAGTCAATCAAACCCACCAACTATAAAGGTTACCAGTGTTGCTATACAACATTTCTCATATAAAACATCACATATATAGAATTTTAAATATCTACATCGCCCAATATGCATGGACATTGACGTTATTGGCCGGGCATTAACAAATGTTCTGGTTAGCTAGGCATTAACGTCGTTGTCCGGCCATTAATAGTCAAATACTAATTTCTGCACGTAAAACAAAATATGTAAAATTATTTTAGGCTATGATTATGAGATTTTTAATATTCTGGAATCTATATATATAAAAATGAATCCATATTTCCTTGGTCATCGCATAACTTGAGAACGCCTTGACCGATTTTGTTAATCTTTTTTTTAAACGTTTCCTAATACTATGTAGAAGGTTCTTACAGAAAGAAAACTTCAAAAAATTGCGCGGAAAAGTTAGAAATTCGCAAAATGAAAATCTTTTTTAGAATCACCCTATACAATTAAACTGCCAGACAAGTACTTAAGGGTATTTAACTTTATCTTTTTTAAAATCACCCTATACAATTAAATTACCTGCAAATATTAAGGGTAGGTACCAGTGGCGTAGATGTGAACACCACCTATTTACTATTTATTTTACACAAATCTACACAGTTAGAAATATTTTGTAAAAATTAACAAAAATGAAGAAGTTCCTTTTTTGGAGTGAATAACAACAAAATTTTTTAGTTAACTTTGCATTTCTAAAGATACACGTTATTTAAAATCCGTAGAAGACAATTTGACACAAAATATTGTAAAATGGACATATTTTTAATGTTTATATTACTTTCTGAGAGTAAATTAATTAAATTTTGCCAAAAATTTTGTCAATTATAATAAAATTAGTAGCGTTATTATTGACTCTATTTGTTGTTGCCGATTTAACAAAAAATAAGAGTGGACCTGTGGGAACTCCGGTTTTTTGTTATTATGACAAAATATTTCGAACAGTGTATGTTTCACAAACCCTTTATAAGTAAAACACCAATCACCACTGGCGTATTTACAGGGGGGGGGGGGGCAAAGGGGCAATTGGCTCCCCCCCCCCCAAGTATGATTCGGAATTAATTAATTTGATTTCTGAAACATTTGTCAGTCGTTTTACAACTGATGCGCACAAATGTATTAACGAGATTAAAAAAACAAACGTTCATTATTCTTATTTGTAAGGTTTTCACTGGTTAGTGAGCGTTTTAGTTGAAATAGGTTTACAATACTTTTTTTATATTAATGTCAAATTATTACATGCGTCCAATTGTCGCGGGTCCAAATTCCCGCGTCGTTTTTAAAAATCTGTGAAAAATGTGAAGCGTCCAAATATCGGTTGATTGGTCTTTTTTTGACTAAAACCGACGTGATTTGATGCGAGGAGTTCGAAAAACGCGGTATCGTTTGGAAAAAACGCCCGTAAGCGGTTCAAAATGACGTTCAAATATTTCCAACTTTAAAGACGCATAAATCCTAAAATATTTAGTTTCTTTCGTTTATTATCGTCGAGTCAATCACACAGTCCGTAAGGAATTTTTGTTGTAATTTAGTAACTCACAATATAACGGATAGATGGCGCTACTCTATCTATGTACCTAGCAGAGTTATCGCCAGTGGTAATGATAAACACAGACTACTGCATCACACAATCTTATAAATACAGACTACGGACATCATCATAACAAACAACTTCGCCCCTCTTCTACTTTTGTATATATTTTTCGATCGTCTTTGAACTGATTGCTAGTTTTAAGTGTTAATTAATTTTAAGTTTGTTAAACCAATAATAAGGCTCAAGGCGCTGGGTTTTGCACTCATTTTACCCAGCAAAAACCATAATAAAGCAAAAGAAACAAATCAATCAACCACATTTATCCCGGTAAATGAAAATAGGAACGGGAACCACAATCATAAAAATTTTTCTATTCTTAGAATATGTACATAAATTAATAACAATAAAGAGTTTTCTAATCTAATCTAAGACTGGGGTTTTTTTTTTTGATCAATTGAGCAGTGACAGTGATCTGACGTGTTTTTTGTATTCGTACAAAAACTGCTGAATTTCACTCGAGCGACAGGGTCAAGTGCGTTTTGACGCAAGAGTTTTTTAAAATTACAGGAGATATTACCCCAAAATTCATAATTCCTACAAACGTGGCTACAGAACCTAATGATAAATTCCACAACAGACTAGCGCTGCGCGTAAGCAGATTACACGTAAGCAAAAAAGTCAGTCTGAAAGCCAAGACCAAAAGCAAAGATAAGTGTTATTTCCTCCCAGTTACAGTTCCCTCCCCCAGTGAAAAAGGCACTCAGACAATTTCCAAGTTAGTAATAAATAGTGACAGTGACAGATTAATTAATTTGACATTAAATTCAAAAATGGACATCACAGAAAATCAAGCAAATGTGCCAACTTTTAACAGCTTTGGCATTCTGATTAATGCCCCCGAGCGGATCGACCGAAATACCGCCAACTCGACCCCATGGACTACGGTGCAACGGACGCCCCTGCACAAATCTACCACAAACGAACCCAAATCGAAGACATCCAGACCTCCCCCGGTCATTTTAACCACCCCAATTGGCCAAGCACATACCTTCCTGGCCAAGCTCAAGCCATTGGTCAAGGGAAAAATTCTAATACAATACGTCCGGGGTCAAACCTGGATTTACACCGATACAGCCGAAGACCACCGGGCAGTAAAAACGAGTGTGTTTTCCGACAAAAACGTGCACGGGTACTCGTACCAGTTAAAAGAGGACAAACTAAATAAACTTATAATGAAAGGTTCCCCCTTTGTTGAAGAAGAAGAAGTTATACAGCAACTAATCGAAGAACACCAAATCGTGCCCAATGCAGTCACCAAACTCAAGAACAAGTTTGGTGACATAACTGGACTTCTTCTCTAACTTCTTCCCATAACTTCTCCCCATCCACTCCAATGCAAAGTATCAAGAGGATCAGAAGCCTAGGACATGTCATTGTTCGTTTTGAGGAGTATTCGCGAAGAAATTCAAGAACGCAATGTTACAAGTGCCAGAGCTTCGGCCATGGCTCTTCAAACTGTTTTATGAAACCTAGGTGCGTCAAGTGCCTAGAATCCCACCTCACCCAAGATTGTCCTAGGAAGACACAAGATGCTGCAGTAAAATGCTGCAATTGTGGCGAAAATCACCCCGCCAACTACCAAAGCTGCAAAACTTATCTGGAGTACGTCAACCGGGTAAGTGCAAAAACTCAGCGCCTTAGCCAGCAACCACAACCGTCGCAACGCAAATCAGCGTGGTCCAACGACAATTACGGCAGCGTCATCAACCAACCTGCAACTCTCGACAACAACAATTACCCACAACTGCCACAACCAACTCAGCAAATGCGTAACTTTTCCCCTCCAGCTAACCTAAGACAAACCTACGATCAAAACGTTACTCAACTACGAGACCAAACCGACACGACTAACAACCCCGCCAACCTGACCACATTATTTAAAGAGTTAAGAGAACTTAACGAAACCATAAACATTCCTCTAATGATCCAAATCATTCGTGAAATGAAAGTCAGGTTGGCAGGAGTCACCGACGCATTCGAAAAAATACATATACTTAACGAAATTTCCACAAAATTTAATGTTTAATACGACAAAGACAAAACTTAAAATCATTTCGTGGAATGCCAACGGACTGCGGACCAAGACAAACGAACTACAGATACTTATACAGGACAACAATTCCGACATCGTACTACTACAAGAGACCAAACTGAACAAACTTAACCCTACCAAGATTCCAAATTATACTGCCATAAATTCACCAAAAACGACGCACGGAGGACTACTGACTTACCACCGTAATACAATCGACCTGACCCCCCTGGACATAACAAACACCCAAGCGGAAACGCAAATCTTACAAACAGGCGACCTTACCATAATTAACTATTACCTACCCCCACGCGAAACACACGACACCGATAAACTGGACGAAATACTGCGACTCACTAACAAAGTGGTTATTGCAGGTGACATGAACTCAAAACATTTCACCTGGAATAACCCGACTTCGAACAGGGCGGGAAACGACCTTTACGACTACTGTACCACGACAGACACACAAATTACACACCCGGACAGCCCGACCCACCACGACTACGCCGGACGCACCCCTTCAACCATCGACTTAATCTTATCAAAAAACGTCAACATAAGAAACATCGAAGCGCTAGACAAACTTTCTTCCGACCATCTACCTGTACAATTTGAACTGGCCACCCTAAAAATACCTTTCTACCCACCTAGATCGCTCAAAAAGACTAACTGGGAAAAACTAATCGAACAATTACGTGACATCAAAATTAATACGAAAATCGACATCAACGAAGACATCGACAATGCAATCTCGGACTTAACACTCAAGATCAATCTACTATTACACAACAACACAAAAGAAACGCCCCCACCCAAACGCAAACACTTCCACACAATTTGATTGAAAAAATTAGACATAAAAACAAACTAAGAAAAATCTACCAACAACACAAATATCCAGCTTTAAAAGAACAAATTAACGCCATCACCAAAAACATCAACAAAGAAATTAACGACATTAAAAACAAAAATTGGACAGACACACTGGAAAACCTCACGACAAAAGACATGAGAACACTTTGGCGCATCACTAAGGCGTTAAAAAACAAAAGCACACCAACAATTCCAGCACTACACACAGCTAATGGAGTCAAAACCTGCAGCAAAGACAAAGCCAACGCAATGGCAAGCGCATATTTGGAGCATCACAACCTCACAAACAAAACAACAAATTCCAAAACGGAAAACACAGTCAAACACACAATTTCAAACTTCAACTCAACTACCTACCCCACCCCTCTCGAACAATTAACTTCACCACGAGAAATTCAACTAGCCATCCGAAAACTCAAAAATAAAGCTGCCGGAAACGACAACTTAGGAGCATCAATCATTAAAAAACTTCCGAAAAAAATCATCGTCCAAATTTATTACATCTTAAATGCTTGTCTTAGAAATCAATATTTTCCGAATGCTTGGAAACGTGCCACCATCATTCCTATTCTAAAACCTGGCAAATCCAAAAAACTTCCGACCAGTTACCGTCCTATTAGCCTCCTTCCCACCCTATCAAAAATTTTAGAAAAACTCATTCTCGGTCGCCTTCAGCAATTCATCAACGAACACAACACCATCATCCCTGAACAATTCGGGTTCAGGGCCCAACATAGCACAACTATGCAGCTTGCCAAACTCATACACAAAATCACCACCAACTACAACACAAACAAAACTACAACAGTCATGACGCTCGACCTCGAGAAAGCATTCGACACCATTTGGCACGACGGACTTATCCACAAATTAATAACGTACGGCATTCCTCCATACCTCATCAAAATTATTGCAAACTACCTGACTGACCGGACATTTCAAGTAAAAATTTTAAATATCCTTTCCGACCCGCTTCCCATCCCTGCCGGAGTACCGCAAGGCTCCATCCTTGCCCCGACGTTATTTTCACTCTACATTAACGACATACCGAAACATAAAGACACCGATATTTCACTTTTTGCCGACGATACGGCCGTAATAGCCGAATCAACCAAAAAAGACCAGACGATTGTTTACTTACAACGACATGTTGACCTCCTACAAACTTACTACGCAGACTGGAAATTAAAAGTTAACGAAGACAAAACTACACTGACAACTTTTGCATACAGACAAGACCCACTAAAGAAACAATTAAAATTTAACAACATCGACATTGCAAGGACAAAAATAGTAAAATATTTAGGCATACACCTCGACGAAAAACTGACATACACAAATCACCTACAATACACGACCAAAAAAGCTTCCAACGCACTTCATGCACTCTACCCCCTTATGACTTACAAAAACAAACTCGACTTAAAACTAAGACTGCTACTCTACAAGACCATGATACGACCAATTTTGCTTTACGGCTGCCCCGTTTGGAGCAATACATGTGACACAAACGTTAAACTAATCCAAAGAATTCAAAATAAAGCCTTACGAATAGCGACAGGACTACCCCGACGTACAGAAATTTACCTCATGCACGAAGAACTTAACATACCGACACTGAAAAACATAATATACAATACTGCCTACAACTTCTTCCACTGGACAATTAAAAAAAACTCCTCGACTAAACACATTGCTCGACTGACCAACGAAACCGCGCCCTTCAGGATAAAACACAGACTACTGCATCACACAATCTTATAAATACAGACTACGGACATCATCATAACAAACAACTTCGCCGCTCTTCTACTTTTGTATATATTTTCGATCGTCTTTGAACTGATTGCTAGTTTTAAGTGTTAATTAATTTTAAGTTTGTTAAACCAATAATAAGGCTCAAGGCGCTGGGTTTTGCACTCATTTTACCCAGCAAAAACCATAATAAAGCAAAAGAAACAAATCAATCAACCACATTTATCCCGGTAAATGAAAATAGGAACGGGAACCACAATCATAAAAATTTTTCTATTCTTAGAATATGTACATAAATTAATAACAATAAAGAGTTTTCTAATCTAATCTAATCTAGACTGGGTTTTTGTACTCGTTTTTTCCCCAGAAAATTCATACTTTTATTTACCACTCAAACTGTAATCACCTTCATTTTTTGTCTGATAAATTGTAAATTAGAAGCAATAGGCACTGACATGTAAAACCTCATATATCCAAATTGTTAAATGACATGTAAAAACACTATGACAATATAGAGATTATTGATTGATTGATTGGCTGTTTTGTGAGTGAAACAGTGAGGATATCCAACTGGATTGAGAGCATTCATTGCGAAACATTTATTCCGTAAGTTTTTTTTTAAGAATTTTGGTTTTTTTTGTTGTTTGTTTTGACTTTGTTGTTTTTTAGGGAGAGTTATTTACTTGACTAATGCCTCCTATTCGACGATCAAACCTTGGACGACGTACGCGTCGTACAATAATTTCTCAGAATGTCCGTAATACTCAAACACAAGACGAACGTGCAGAAAGAAATGAAAGGACACGTACCGATTATACACAGGTTTGTGCTGCAAGAAGACCTGTAGACTTGAATCGCGCTGCTTTCGAATACGATTCCGCAATCGCTTACAAGGATCTTCGCTGCGTTGATATCGGTTCATTGTCTATCGTATGCCAGCATTGCAATGCATTGAAGTTTAAATCGGAAACCCCCGGTTTATGCTGCGCTGGTGGCAAGGTGAAATTGCCCGCTTTGACTCATCCACCAGAACCATTGTATTCCTTTCTTTATGGAAATACCATCCAATCAAAACATATCCTGGCGAATACACAAAAATATAACGGATGCTTTCAAATGACGTCATTTGGAGCCGAAGTTGTCGATCAACCCGGTTACAACCCCAGTAATAAGGTAATGCAGTCTCATTATTATCAAAATGAACAATTCTTCTAATTTTCTTCTAAAATTTCAGATTCGAGGGCAAATCCATCATCGACCGGGCGCTTTGTTACCACCTCCAAACGAAGATCGTAAGTTTTTTCCAGATCTACTTCGTTGGTGACTAGGCAATTGAACTAGATCAGCGTTGTGCAATTTTTACTGCGACTAAACGTGAAATAATCGGACAATTGTAAAATCTTCTGCACGAGCATAATGAATTGGTTAGAATATTCAAAACTGCATTGGATACAATGCATTCTGACGACCACAAAATCATAATCGGAGCAGACAAAAGACCGGCTGGAGGCCATGCAAGACAATTCAATGCTCCTACTATCAATGAAGTCGCAGTGGTTATTGTTGGCGAGATTATGGAATCACGCGATATTGTTCTCAAGCGTCGAGATGGTGGACAATTGCAGCGCGTGTGCGAGACTCATCGGTCATATGATGCACTTCAATACCCGTTGATGTTCTGTCGTGGAGAGGACGGCTATCACTTGAATATAAAAATGGTCGATCCAACGACAGGTTTCTTTACAAGTCATCACTTCCTTTTTCATTCTACAACTAAGTTCGAATTCATATTTCAGGAGCAGAAACGAATAAGAATTTTCCTCCATGAATTTTTATGTGTATCGATTGATGATTTGGCAAGATGTTGACAATCATCTGTTAAGATATCGCCGGTTGTTTCAACAATACTGCGTCGACATGTACGTCAAGGTCGAAACGGAGCGTCTCAATTTCATTCGTTTCAATCAGTCGAAGTTACGATCAGACGAGTACATCCACTTGCGTGACGCCATCGCTACTGAAGGAGACACGGCCAACATCGGTCGTTTGACCATTCTCCCAGCTATACTTATGTTGGAAGCCCGCGTCACATGCATGAGTAATGTGTCGCTCTCTACTGATTTCGATTCCATTCAAATATATAACATTGAAATTTGAAATAACTGTGTGTTATTATCACTCTGGAGTTTATCTAAAGGCGTTAAATTGGGGCGATACAAAGTTTGCCAGGTCCGCTAATTTATAATTTATACAGGATGCTACAAAAGACGCAACTTTTATAAATATTCATCAAAGCAAAAACCGAAGGTTACAATTACATTTCTAATGCCCAGTTTCTTCACTAAAATGATATATAAAATGATATTCACCTATAGATATCCGATAGATAGGAAATAAGTATAGATAAACATGACAGAACGCATTGTTGTTTTATTGTAGTTCTGTCATATTTTTCTATACTTATTTCCTCTCTATAGGATCATTTTAGTGAAAAAACTGGGCATGAATAAATGATTATTATTCATTTTCTGAGGCAGGACAACGTCTGCCGGGTCAGCTAGTATATTTATAAACTTAAAGTGACATTTATAGGAAAGTCTTTGAATTGTCAAAATTAGAACTCATAGGTAACTAGAGATGGCAGATATATGCAAGTGTTCAGTTAACCTCATCTTACCCTATACCTAGATATTATGCGCATGAGTAGGGTGGGATTGAAATATTCGTATGTAACAGCCCTAGGGTGCGAAAAATATTCGAGTATAAATACTCGAGATATTTTTTGCGCTCGAGGGCTGTTATCAAGATTATTAATCGAGAATAAAAAATTTGCTATGTATTTTAAATTATTTTTATTATGTCAGATTTTTGTCAAGTTTTAATAATTAGCGCCATCTGCCATCTGGATTAAATTAACCTAAATTAGGTTAGGATTTCATTGTTAAACGTAACCCGCAAAACTTTGACAGTGACATTTATATTGTGGTGAAGGGAGAAAGCTATATTAAAAGAAAAAGGAAAGCTGCAATAGCACGATCGACTACCGAGAAGCAAAAATTTAAAAACCCGAAATACGCAAAATAAAAGCATCTTTTAACATTGACATTCAATGAGGTATTATTTAGGATAACTTAAAATGTAACAGAAAATTTTTAATCCGAAAATGAAAAAGTTTTATTAAAATATAGCAAAATTTTACGCAAAGGGCGAAATCGAATTACGTATGAATGTGAAAATATAACAAACAGCTAAATTTAGAAGCAAGTTGTAGAAAATAAACAGCACAAAAGGTCTTGAAAATAGACGAAAAAATTTAAATAACCAAAGTAGCTAGTGCGTACGAGTTGGGATAAAGTGTAGCATATATACAAAATGAGAGTAGTATATTTTAATATTAGTGTTTCGATTACACTAGCAAGCACGTGACTTAGCGTTTGTTTGACATTTTTAGACAAAATATAAATTTCAGGAGCTGGAACGTCTCTGCCCGAAACTAAATTTATAAGTGACGTTCGAAGACCGTCCAAGGCTAGTATTCGAATATTGCCCTAAGGAAATATTCGAATATTGCCCTAAGGCACAAGCATTTGTCTCCGCTCAGACAGCTCCAAATGCGACTCTCTGATTCGTCGGAAATGAGTAAAATATGACTTAATAATCAGAGAAAGGATATCATACAATTATGATGAGATCTTCACTTATGCCCGTACTTATAGTCACGGATCAATCCGAGACTCAAAATGATCCTAGAATTTACCAATGAGATTACTGGAATTTAGACCGTATCGTAGCAACAGCTGTTATTTCGAGAATTGATCTCGATTCTCGGTTCAATCCATGACTATAAGTACGGGCATTAAAGTACATAAGTTCGTTTTAGTTATTTTCTATACAAGACGATAAAATTGAATTTTATCGACTAGCGGAAATTGTTAATTTACGAGCGACGAAGTCGCGAGTAAATTATTTTTCGCGAGTCGATAATGAAATTTTATCGTCGTATATAGAATTTAATTTTTTTCTATAGCATATGTTAAAGAAAACATTTATAAGAAATTTATAAATTAAATTATTGAGAGTTTTTAATTTATTTTTAAAATATTATATTCAAGCTTTCGAGAATTTAATGTTCTCTTTTTTTTGAAAATTTTTTATTTTTTTAATAATTTTATTAATATATAATTTCAAGAGCTAATAATTTAATTTGAGTAAAAACAAAGTATTTTATCTACCCTTGCTGTTAAAATGCTACTTTATCTACTCAAATGCTATTTTATCTACTCTTGCTGTTAAAGTATCATTTTTTCAATTATTTTCAGTCGGACAAATCGCACTTTAACATCTGCTATAGAAAAAAATAATAATTGTATTTCTATCCTTCAATTTTAATTTGTAGATGTTTAAAGTAGATTACAAACACAAAATGGAAACAAATGAATTGATTGGAGATTTGACACAAAAAAGAATGAAAGCTAAACTTGAAAATAAAATAAAAAGGAAACCACGACGTCCCTTTTGAGTTAAATCAAAAGAGGCTCGAAAAATGACTGGCTAATATTCTGCTACAGATCTAGAAGAATTTTTTTCTATTTTACTTCTAGACAGAAAAATTCCTCAGCTCATAGTTAACTTTTTGACCTATCTAATTTTAATTTTAAAAATTCTGTTCAGAAATCATCTTATCTTAGGGGGTCATTCCATCTCAAGTGGTCCAATCTTGTCGCTCGACCATTCTAAAAAAAATTGAATTTTTTTGGTGAAAATATTCTAACATGTTAGTACTTAGTAGTACTAAAATGGCCATTGTTTCAATTATATTGTTTTTATGTGAAGGCCATAATTGCTTTGCAATGCGCGACATTTTTTACAAATTTAAGGGTTCACGGCAACTGAAATATTTCAGCTCTATTTGTCCTATCGAGATGGGAAAAAAATGAAATTGTTTAAATAGAAACATACTACAATTTTGCTCTTGACATATTTTTACTTAAAAATAATCCTAAAGGGTAAAATTACAATTATTAGATTTTTGTTGAGGTTTAGGTCTTTATTTTAACAAGCTATGTTGTCCAACGTTTCGAGTCGTTAATGACTCATTTTCAAGGCTACAAAATAAACTATTAATAATATATTAAATTTAAAATTTTTTAAAATATTTTACCTAAAATGACAAATTATGTCAAATTGTTAACAAGCAACATAAAAAATTGACAATATAGCCATCATAAATAAAACATTTTTAAAAAATTTTTTACAAATAAATAATTTAACCAAAAAGAATGTCTTATGTTATACGTTCAATTAAATTAAGAATATGTTTATACCCTCCATGAAAATAAAGGACATCTCTTTTATCATTCATTGTTTTGTCATTTAAATGAATATTGATGGCCTCTTTAATTTTTCGTTTTTTGTCTATTTTCTCCCTTGCCAGTATTGTGATATCTTCACGTTTTATGGAATGAGAGTTCTCTGTCATGTGTTTGCATAAGGCAGTATAGGTGTTTTCGTCTTCTTCTCGTAAGAAAACGCGAGCTTTCTTAACATCTCTAATATGTTCCTTTATGCGAACACCTAACTTTCTCGAACTCTCACCTACGTAAACAGAATCACAATCCTTGCAAGGGACAAGATAGACTAACCCGCTTTCATCATCTATGGGGGTCGGATCTTTAATTTTGGAGAAGAATTTTAAATTTTTATTAGGGCATTTTAGACCAAATTTAATGTTGCAGATAGGTTTAAATATAGAAATTAATTTGTCAGAAAGCAGTGGCGCAGCCAAGGGGGGGCTACGGGGCTATAGCCCCCCCCAGACGCCCAGACACTCTTTTTTTTTTTTAATGATAATTTTCTTTTAATGATCATAGTCGGTTTTTTACCGGTGCAATGAAAAATTTTCATATATAATTTCCCATGTGCATAGAATATTATCGATCATTTCGTTCGATTACATATTTTTGATAACAATCGGCCCGACTCGCAGAGGAGGGCCGATTGCGATCGAAAATATGTAAGAGAACAAATGATAAGATAATATTCTGTGCAAAAGGGAAATTCCCATGACTATCTCCCGACGATTAATTTGCTTCGTTTTAAATTACATTAATTTGTTTTATATTAATATAAAAAGAGTGTCGGCTATGACTTTGTTTATTAAATCTTACAAATGCCTAGTTACCATTCGTTATTAATAATAATAATAATAATAATAATAATAATAAATTTATTAAGAAACTATAATACATGTTCTTAATTGGATGGCTTCTAACAAAGTTAGGTTTTCAAGCCACCCATATTGACGCAAAAAAACAAAAATAATAATTTATAACATATTAACAGTTACATTATCAATTCAATCAAGATGAATCACATTAACCATTTACATTTGGGCACGTAAAACAGCGTCCAGATCACGGCGGAAGGACCTCACACTTGTGCAGTCGTTGAAAAGTTGTCGATGTTTTTCCATAAATCTGGGCGCCAAACACGCAAAACACCGCTCGAAACCTGCCGCGGAATAGGAAGGAACATCAAAGTTCCCCAAATCCCTCAAACTACGAGTATGACAAGCCGAACGAGGCCTAATCATACTTCTCAGATAGCTCGGTTCCCCACTCTTCACGATCTTAAAAAGCACAACGCCAAAGAGTAAAGAAAACCGCTCATCAATTTTAAGCAGCCCCAGATCTCGATAAAAAGGAGTAACGTGATCGTACCTACGCACGTCAAAGGAAAACCGTAAACAAGAATTTTGCAAGAGCTGGAGCTTGCGCTTATATTCCTGCGTGAGGAAACCGTAGTACACCGCAGCACAATACTCAATGTTAGACAAGATCGTGGTACTAACGATTGACCACTTCACATGTGAAGGTAAAAGAGTTTTGAACTGGTATAGCGATCGGAGCTTGTAATAACATGCCTTCAGTTTCTGGTCTACATGTCGACGAAAGTTCAGCTCACCGTCCAAGACAAGCCCCAGACACCGAGCACAATCCACGACCCTGACAACTTCATCGCCAATCGCAACAGACAATGTTGCAACACTTAGAGCCCTACGCACCAGCCCCGGATTACCCAAGAACAGCAGTTCCGATTTCGCTGGGTTCAGAGCCAGACCATTCGACAATGACCAAACACGTATCGACTCGAGATTGCGATTTAATACCTCTATTGCAGTGTCAATGTTTGAAGGCAGGCACGACACACGTACTCGAGAATCATCGGCATAAAGATCGAGAGAGCAATCCGATTCCACTACTCTCTCCAAATCAGTTGTATATAAAATAAATAAGAGCGGGGCAAGAATGCTCCCCTGCGGAACACCACGAGAAACAATCAAAGGCCGAGATACCCTCCCCGCCAACTCAACCATCTGGGATCTATCACGCAAATAGCTCGCTAACCACCTAACCAGTGACTCATCACAGCCGTAATGGTGTAATTTGGCTAAGAGACGATCATGCACAACCGAGTCAAATGCCTTAGAATAGTCAAGAAGGACCAGTAAGGTGACCTCAGAACGATCGACTGCTGAAGCAATATCCGAGGTAAGCCGCATCAAAGAGGTCGCAGTGCTGTGATGGGGTCTAAAACCAGACTGGGCAGGCGACAAAATATGGTGGAGTGCCAAGTGCTCACATAAGGCAACCTTAATAAAGGACTCAGCTATCTTTGCAAATGGCGACAAAATACTGATAGGACGGAGATGAGAAAGCTCCGAGGCCATTGGAACCTTGGAAAGCGGTGTGACACGTGATGCCTTCCATATAGATGGCACCTCTCCGGTTCTAAACGAGAAATTTAACAAGTTGCAGATCGCCTCACTGCAAAACGGAAGTACAAGCCTAAGCATACGAAGGCTGATACCATCAGGACCAAGGGCATCGGAGCGCAGAGCCCCGACGACATCAATTAACGCCTCAGGCGTGGCCTCACAAATGGAGAGTGGCTCAACTTCAGGAAAAAGCAAATCGTCAAACCCCAAATCCATCCCCGTGATTATTATAATAGTGTCACGATTATTTTTATTGTAAATAAAGTAAAGATGAAAAATTATCGAAAATGATCGGTAATTCGTGCATATTACTCGTGATTGGTCGATTTCACTAGACAACTTAAATGTTCGCTAAATTGAAATCTTATTGGACTACATTTTTGAAATGAAATCTGGTGATTGGTGGACAGGTTAGTTATGACGTCAGAGGGAGATAGTCATATATAATTTCCCATGTGCATAGAATATTATCGATCATTTCGTTCGATTACATATTTTTGATAACAATCGGCCCGACTCGCAGAGGAGGGCCGATTGCAATCAAAAATATGTAAGAGAACAAATGATAAGATAATATTCTGTGCAGAAGGGAAATTCCAATGACTATCTCCCGACGATTAATTTGCTTCGTTAATTACATTAATTTGTTTTATATTAATATAAAAAGAGTGTCGGTTATGACTTTGTTTATTAAATCTTACAAATGCCTAGTTACCATTCGTTATTATTATAATAGTGTTAAATTATTTTTATTGTAAATAAAGTAAGGATAAAAAATTATCGAAAATGATCGGTAATTCGTGCATGTTACTCGTGATTGATCGATTTCACTAGACAACTTAAATGCTCGCTAAATTGAAATCTCATTGGACTACATTTTTGAAATGAAATCTGGTGATTGGTGGACAGATTAGTTATGACGTCAGAGGGAGATAGTCACTTCAATTTAAGGTAGGTAACAATGGTAACGCAATAATTATACTCGAAAATAAGATGACCACGCCCCTTTCTTCGAAAAATTTTTGCCTGCGGCGCACGCCTTTGGCGTAGCTCGCTACGCTCGCATCCCTAAGCCCCCCCCCATAACAAAATCCTGGCTGCGCCACTGTCAGAAAGGCCTTTAATATAAGTTAAGCTATGGAAAATTACAGCCTCAACTCTTATCAGGTTTTTTAAGAATGTGCCATTTTTGAAGGGAAGTTTGTGAATGAAAGGAAAAAATTCTCAATGCTAATTTTTTTTACAAAGAGCTGGTAACCAGATGAATGCACATACCAAATACCAACCCTAAGATTTATTCCCCTTTTCTTTAAAAAAATTTCAAAATTTAACAAAACGGTGATTTTTGGTACTAAATATCTCTGGTGGGGGACAGGGCCGGATAAAGATTGTTTGATGCCCTAAGCAATCCACGCCTATGGGCCCCCCTATCCATAAGTAAACTAATATCGGTCTTAAAAAAAAACAGTGATCGGCTAATGGCAAATCGGAAGTATTCGAATTCCAGAATGCTGCACACGATGCACGAGCGAGCGGGGTTATGACTTATGACTCCGAACGTCAACGTTCTAGCAATGGTTCTAGCGTTTAGTCAATTTAAAACGCACGCACGTGATAGATGAAATTAAAGATATTGCTCCGTCTGTAACTAAGGTCATTTATTTTATAGATGGAGCATACTAGCCAATAATATAAAAATTTTGTTAATTTATGTTTCCATAAACGAGATTTTGGCCTTCAAGCAGAGTGACACTTCTTCGCTTCATGCCACGGAAAAAACGCATGCGATGGAATAGGAGGAACTACAAAAAGAGCAGTAGCCAAGAAAAGTTTGCAGATGTCTACTACTAATAACCATATTTTGACCTCAGAAGACATGTTTAACATTTACGATAAAAACTTTCCTGGAATTAAATATTTTTATGTAAAAAGTTAGGAGGCGATCACGAAAGGAATTGAGCTAAAAGAGCGCTTTGATAACTGCTTGCCTGTTCCCAACACAAGATCATATCATAAATGAATCGGTCAATGCAGAAACTGAATATGTCCATAATTGACCGATTTTGAGTTTGACATGTAATCGTATTAATTTAAGGTAGTTCTATCGATTAGTAAAGAAAAAAAATATGTTGATGCATTACTAAGTTTAAAAACGGCCTGAAACATGCCTAAAGTAAGCATATAGTGCAGAAACTAAATATGTTCCGGGACATGTTTAGTTTCTGCATCACAAGCTGTTGTGGCTGCATTAGATTCCTATACTATCTGAATTCAACTGAAATTAATGTTGATATTGACATATTCTACTATAGTTTTCTTTGGCTAATAGGTGTTTTATGTGTTTATAGCTGTAATATGATAGATATCTACCTAATAGTTATAAAATAGTTAAATTTTAAATAAATAAATAAATTTTGCATTAAATCCTGCCCCTTGTATTGCTTTTCTTTATATCGGCCTCGTTCATTGCAGAAAGTGAATATGTCCACGATGATATAATTCCTTTAATTATGAAACCGATAAAAATATTTTTTGTTATCTATACGAATATGACTTAAAATTACATGTACTACAAATAAAAAATTATTCAAAATATTTAATTTTCATATTAAAGCATACAAACAGTTTTTTGTAATTTACTCAAAACTACTGTCAATGGACATATTCACTTTCTGCATTGACTTATTCAAATATGTTCCAATGAATGACATCCCAGTAAACACAAACCTGTCATAGAGATGTAACATAGTTTACCCGTCGGGAAGCGTGATGTTCTGATCTAGTGCCTGTTAACTTCTCTGGGACGTCCCTGTCTACTCTTATGTCCGACTTTTAAGGAGCAGTATAAGATGTCACATAGAGCTTCCACTAATACTACTAACATCTTATAAACATCTCATAGAAGTTTTAGATATGATGTTATGCGATTAACCGCTATGCAACAACTAATAGATAGCACAGAAAGATATTATACGCGGGATCAAAATAGGAAGTCGCATAACATCCCATGGAGTTTTGTGTTTACTGGGATCATGATAGTGTTACCGTACCTCACTTTCTGAGGAGGTGCAGGTGTCAAAAGCCGTAAGAAATTCGAGAAATCACTCAGGTTTTTAACATCACAGTTATAGTTGAAGAATATTTGCTTAATTTTACGAAGAAAGTTCTGCTTTACATTTCATTTATTTGAGTTTTTGTTCCTATTTATGTGTTTTTATGTAATATTAATTGATTTTATTTGGTATAAAAATTTTTAATTTCTTTGCCATTTTGTGATTGTAATATCTCGCTTTGAGGTCAAATCTGAAACTCAATTTTTTTTGTGCGTAATGCCTTTATATAGTACTATTGTGACATGAAATTTCAGATTTTTTCTAGTCCCCCACCAGAGATATTTACTATCAAAAATCTCCCGTTTTGTTAAATTTTCAAACTTGGAAAATTTTTAAAGAAAAGGGGAGTAAATCTTGGGGTTGATATTTGGTGTGTGCATTCATCTAGTTACCAGCTCTTTGTAAAAAGAAATTTAACATTGAGAGTTTTTCCCTTCATGCATAAACTTCCCTTCAAAAATGGCATTTTCTTAAAAAACCTGATAAAAATTGAAGCTGAAATTTTACCCTTTAGGATTGTTTTCAAGTAAAAATATGTAAAGAGCAAAATTGTAGTCTGTTTCTTTTTAAACAATTTCATTTTTTTCCCATCTCGATAGGACAAATAGAGCTGAAATATTTCAGTTGCTGTAAACCCTTAAAATTGCAAAAAATGCCGCGCATTGCAAAGCAAATATGGGCCTCACACAAAAACAAAAGACAACATAATTAAAATAATGGTCATTTAGTACTATATTAATATGTTAGAATGTTTTCACAAAAAAAATTAATTTTTTTTAGAATGGTCGAGCGACAAGATTGGACCACTTGATATGGAATGACCCTAGGGTGTTGAAGTAACAAAATAAAAGAACACCGGTTCCTTCCTATAAAAGGCAACATCGAATCAACTATCAATCAATCAACAATTTTGCTATAATTTTTGATATAATTATAGCGTTGAATATATTACTTTAGGTGAATATTTAAGTTTAAGTAATTAAGTTGCAATTATTTGGCTATAAACTCGTTATTTTTAATTTCTAATTTTTATAAAAACAATTTTAACTTTTGAATACTTATGTGTTTTAATTTCTTTCTTTTAATTTATCTTTTCCTTTTATACATAATATGGAAAAACAAGTTTTTAAAAAATTGTTCACATTATAACAAGAATAGATTAAAATATATCTTGAAGTAAAAGTAATCAGTCTCGACTTATTTAAAAACACTTAATACAATGCATGTATTCCGATACGTGTTATCAAAGAAATCTAATACATCTTGTACCATTATAGCTATAATAAGATATAATATTTTATAATATGGCAAAGATAAATTAATATTTACCAGCTATAACGAACTTTGGTTATAATATAATAAACCAAATTATCCCGTACCTTGAAATTTACTATTACCGGAAACTAATTATTATAGAAATATATAGTATATTAAATCTATATATATAAAAATGGAGGGCAAATCTTCGTTACCTCATCAATTGAGAACGGCTCGGCCGATTTGGCTGATTTTTTGAAGAGTTATTGTCTATATCGCTGACAAGGTTTTTATGAAAAAAAAAGTTCGAAATTCGCGAAAAAAATTTAACATTACCGAGAACAAAGGGTTTATCTTAGGGTTAAATTAGGTAGGTAGGTATTAGGTACCAGGTATTAACTTAGGGAACATGTATTAAGGTAGGTAGATGTGAACACTACCTAATTTATTTAATAACGGATAGATGGCGCTACTCTATCTATGTACCTAGCAGAGTTATCGCCAGGGGTAAAGATAAACCCATGTGTCTGTAAGAATGTATATATTTCTTATTATTATTTTACAATGCATTAACCCTTTTATGTTTCAGGATCCCCGATCCAGCACGATTTTAGTTTCGCGCTAAAATCGGAGGCTAACAGCCTCCTAAAAATCCAAAAACGTAAGTAGCCACTTATACGACGAAGGAGCAGAGGGGCTTGCCCCGGTACTCCATTAAGTGATGCGAATGAATGAATGAGAATATATATAAAAAAGTTTTTTGTAAAAGTTCATTGATCGCCTCAAAGAATAACTTTGCGTTGTAAAAAGTGAGGTTATCCAATTAGACTGCGGCCATTCATTGCGAAACAATCATTCGGTTAGTTTTTTATTTAACGAATTAGAAGATAAAATAAGAGTTATGTCACAATTTCAAAAGGTCATACAAGATGCTTTAGCAAAGGCTATATCAATCAGGCTATATATATGAAGATTGGCAAGTCAAATCAGAGTACGCCAATATCACCGCACAATGTTTGGCAGAGCTACTAAACGAGGACAATTGCCGTCTTAATCTGAAGGTTGCGAAAAAAAAAGTCTCGGCGCAGCGCATTCGAAAGCGAAAAAGGGAAGTGGAAATGGCGGCTCACTAGACAAAAAGGAAAAAAAAAGAGCAGGAGGATTTGTCAACGTCGCTGCGTGCCTTCCAAATGCTATTAGAAGAGAAAAGCGAAGGGGCGGAGAAAGAGGAGTTGGAAGTTCTAAACTAATTTTTTATTTATTTATATTATTTATATTATTATTTAATAAAGTTGTAAATATAAAGTGAGTAATTGTTGTGTTTTCATATTCCAAATTTAAAACAAATTTATTAGTCTGCCGGGATCATACATAAGATCATACTTCACAGGACATACTCACTCAACAGAATAATTACCACAAAAATTTTTAGCTACCCTGTATTTTTAATTCTTTCTTAATCGATCTATTTAAGTGGTTTTCAACTGTTTTGGACCACGGACCTACTTTTATAGTTAGAACTTTTCCTTGAACCCACGAAGCTTTTTTTTCCAGCTCTTTCGCTTTTTAGGAAGACGCATTAATGATTGACGCAAGAATTGCCCCCCCCCCACACACCTCCAAACCAAAAAATATAATACAAACATATAAATTTGTTAAATAACTTTTTTAGATAGTATCAGAGAGGGAGAGAGGAGTAAAGTCAAACATATATATATAGCATCGGTCAAAAAAATTGCATCACTTTAATCTATTAATCCCAAATTTTGGAAAACATTTTAATGCTTTTTTACACTTTATCACAAACACATTCAGTGTTATAAAATTTATTTTATAACTGATAGATGGCGCTACTCTATGAACCTAGAAGAGTTATCGCCAGTGGTAATGATAAACCCATGTGTCTGTAATAAAATAAATGTATATAAAAAAAGTGTTCTATTGTATTGGCTGTTTTGTTATTGATCGTATTGTTATTGTTATTGTAAGTATTACTTTGCGTGTAAAAAGTGAGGTTTTCCAATTGGATTGCGGGACTTTGTTTTTTTTTTTAGAGGTTTTTGCTTTACTAATGCCTCCTATTCGACGTTCAAATCTTGGACGTCGTGCAGTACGTGCTCAGAATACCCGTAATAATCAAAGGAGACAGGTTCCTATACCTGTAGACTTGAATCGCGCTGCTTTCGAATATAATTCCGCCATCGCCTACAAAGATCTTCGCTGCGTTGATATCGGTTCATTGTCTGTCGTATGCCAGCATTGCAATGCATTGAAGTTCAAATCGGAAACCCCCGAATTATGCTGCGCTGGTGGCAAGGTGAAATTGCCTGTATTGACTCATCCACTAGAGCCATTGTATTCCTTTCTCTATGGAAATTCCATCCAATCGAAACACTTCCTGGCGAATACGCAAAAATATAACGGATGCTTTCAAATGACGTCGTTTGGAGCCGAAGTTGTTGATCAACCCGGCTACAATCCCAGTTATAAGGTAATGGCGTCTCATTATTATCTAAATAACCAATTCTTCTAATTTTCTTCTAAACTTTTAGATTCAAGGCCAAATTCATCATCGAACGGGCGCTTTGTTACCACCTCCAAACGAAGATCATAAGTTCCTCCAGATCTACTTCGTTGGTGATATGGCTATTGAACTAGATCAGCGTTGTGCAATTTTTACTGCGACTAAACGTGAAATCATCGGAGAATTACAAAATCTTCTGCATGACCATAATGAATTGGTTACATTGTTCAAAACCGCATTGGACACAATGCATTCTGACGACCATTATCAAAGAAGACACAAGATAAAAAAATCATTATCAAAGAAGACAAAAGACCCGCTGGAGGCCATGCAAGACAATTCAATGTTCCCACTGTCAATGAAGTCGCAGTGGTGATTGTTGGCGAGAATGTAGAATCACGCGATATTGTTCTCAAGCGTCGGGATAATGGACAACTGCAGCGGGTGTGCGAGACTCATCGGTCATATGATGCACTTCAATACCCATTGATGTTTTGCCGTGGAGAAGATGGCTATCACTTGAATATAAAGATGGTCGATCCAACGAGAGGTTTGTTTACAACTCATCACTTTTTTTTCATATAAGTTCGAATTAATATTTCAGGAGCAGAAACGAATAAGAAGGTCAGCTCAATGAATTTTTATGCGTATCGATTGATGATTCGGCAAGATGTTGATAATCAACAGTACTGTGGGATTAATCTGGAATTTTCCTGTTTTTCGCACGGTCAGCTGTACGTTGCCTGTTCGCGTGTTGGCAAACCGTCTTCGTTGTTTGTTTTTGCGCCGGAAAATAAAACTCAAAACATTGTTTATCATACCGCTCTGTACTGATTTCCAATTACATTACATTCTAATTTTAACTAACTGTTTAAAATGAACAAACAAATTTATTCTAATTTTGGCAGGACAACGTCTGCCGGGTCAGCTAGTTGTAATAAATAAAAGATTTAAAATTATTTAACGTACTATATTGAGATAAGAATAACTACAGTTTGAATTAAATTTAAGGCCAAGATGGAGCTTCATCTGGTTGACGATCCCTCTTATACAATGCACTTTTGTCCCTAAATAAAGTCATTCTTTCGGTTTCTTGATTATCAATCCACCAGCCAATTCCAAAGCCGATAAATGGAATGGTGCACCATAGACTTTTATTTAGCAACGACATTATTTTTCACGATTGGCTCGATTTCGTTTCCACTCTTGTGTATTACTGTAATCTGCGAAAATTGCGGCTGCAGTAAGAGTTGGTAGAATGACTACTACTGAGTACCTGCCAATTAATCGCCCCAATGACATTAATCTAAAACAAGGAGGTTAGAAATTATTGACTTACTCAAACGTAACCTGCAAGTTAATCAAAGGCAACAACAAGTTTTGGAGATAAAATTCCTTATTTCGTAAAATAATTTATGATAATTTAATTAGGTACCAACAAAATATAAACATGCATTAATACTTACATAATGTACAATTTTAATTTGTTTCCAAATTGAAGTTAGCCCGTTAGCCCTTTTATCGCGCACTCTATCGAATACTCTCGAATACTTCAAACTAATAACACAACATAACCTAGAAAATTAACTAAATTCAGTGATTAAATCGCAGTAAACCATAATTATGTAAGTAATAAAGACACCTTTTTGTAATATAACCGTAATAAATTTTTCATAACAGAATTATGATTAACGAATACGACTCGAGACTAATACCACCAGGAAAGGAAAGTGCTCGACCGGCTTGCAAAAAATGTGGATATGCTGGTCACCTTACATATCAATGTAGAAATTTCATTAAAGTCGATCCAAACAGAGAAATACTTCTAGATGTCAGTAGTACCAGTAGTGAAAGCGATCAAGATTTTCTTACACCGTTAACGGAAATGAGAGAAAAAGAATTGTTAGAAAAATTGAAAAAAGCTAAACAGAAGAAAAAGAAAAAATCAAAAGACAGAAAGCGTAAATTGTCTGTGTCTTCATCTGATGAAGAGGAATCGTCTGATAGTGACAGTAAATCGAAAAAATCTCGCAAGCATAAAAAGAAGAAGGAGAAGAAAAGCAAGAAATCTAAGAAACACAAAAGAAAAAAGGAAACTTCATCGGACACATCACATTCTAGCAAATAGTTATTACTAGCAATGTTATTTAATATCAGGAAACCGAATTTTGTGAGTAAAAATAAAATATAATTGCTGTATTTTTATACAAATTTAAATGAAATTTCATTTCATTAGATGATTATTTTGTAAGCAATATATAATGCATTAACAATTTTCCAGTAATTTTAAGTAATAGGTTTGTGATTATAATAGTGGCGTTTAGCATATAAAATAATACCAATAAGCAATTGGTATCAATTTCATTCAAGTCACACCAATTAGAGCTACAATTTAAAAACAGAGCGATTTTTACGGATTGTTCCCTACATCGAACGCAACTTATGTGAAGTTAAAAATTATAAATTTTAACAAGAATTTAAATGAAATACAAATACTGAAATAATTGAATTTAAATGTACAAAAATGTTTTATCGAATACATAGAAATTTGAATTTATTTTTCACACGACAGGACTATAAATATTTTTGAAAATAAATTGTACCTACTATTATAGTGTTGTTATTAAAATCCAAAATAATTATTTTTGAAAACAATATGAAAATTGAAAAAAGTATGAAAATCTATTTAAAAAGCAATAAAACATTATTGATGCATATAATAATGTGTGGATGATATTCCAATATGGCAGCATTTCATGATTATTATCAGTCGTTAGATACCTTTAACCAAAAATATGACAAAAACATATATATATTTATATTAAAAATACATTTAAAAATTTAAAATTGTGTAATTCATATCATATTTGGAAAAATCAAAATCTGCCCCTTCCAATCTTTGCGAAAATGTACAAAATATTCACAAATAAGAATCACTGTAAGTATAATTTTTGCTAACCATTTCGAACCATATACTATGGCATCATGACTAGGCAATCAACCAAAATGAAAAGTAGAGAGAAAGATGGTAATTTGAAAGTTTATGATGGGATTCCCTGGTGGAAATATTTCTCGGAAAACTTTGAATTAGACTTTTGCAGAGTTTCTCAGAGTTTGTAAGACTTTGTTTTACTTTTTCAGAGAAATATTTCCACCAGGGGGTTTACATGTGTAGGGAAAAAACCATTTTTCTATAATCTGGGTTCCGTTACAGTTTTCTCTTCATATGAGCTTTTGTAAATTTTTTTGTGGAAATGAAAATAATTATTATTTCTAATACATAAATTGTTGTAAGCAATTTTTTCGCATTATTAATCGGTCATAGAATTATATTTTAGGTTATATGAGTTTTCGTGCTAATGTCATTTATAAGTTTTGCTCACATGTTAAAAAACAAAATCGAAGGTTCAAGGTTATATTATAATTACATTCAACTTCACGTTAGTTTAGTTCTAAAAAGTAAATGAAACGTCATTTTGTCGTTTATTGAATTTGTGAAATATAAAAAGAAGCACAATTACACGAACAATTTTAAGCCCAATTTTAGTACTAGGTATAATTTTTAAAGTTATTTCGTATTATGGCTGACGAAAAACGGATCAAACAATGGTTAGCAAATTCAAATGTAAGTTAAAAAAAGTGGGATGTAATTTTATTCTTGAACAAATAATACATTTTTAGTATCAAAATTTGGATAAAACCCATGCAGAAATTGTAACTACCATAAATCTTTATCAAGGTTTACATGCTCAACAAGAAACCTACAGTAAGTTACTTATTATAACATTAATTTAGTTGTCACGAATCTTAATGAATTAGTCATAATGTTAATTGATTAAAAAATGTTTTTAATTTTGTATTTTAGCTTTTAACGATGGAACGCCTATGGAATTAGTTAACTTATCGGGCACGATACCAGTGAGATACAAAAGTAATCTTTATAACATACCAATATGTATGTGGTTAATGGATACTCATCCAAATAATGCTCCTATTTGTTATGTTAAACCAACATCGGATATGTCTATAAAAGTATCAATGTTTGTCGATCAAAATGGTAAAATATATCTACCATATCTGCACGATTGGGTTCCCGTATGTTATTTAAGCTTAGGTGGTCGAAAACGAATAATTTATTAATTATAATTACAGAATTCGTCAGATTTATTAGGTCTTATTCAAGTTATGATTTGCACCTTTAGTGATCAGCCGCCAGTGTTTGCTCGACCAAGAAATGTTGATATGCCGTATCCACGTAAATATTAATTTTACCTTGTGATAATTTTATGGTCAATACATTAATTTTTAGCATTTATGCCTCAACCGACTACCAGCTCCAATTACCCTCCTTATTCTAGTCCCTATCCACCTTCTGGTGGTTATGGTGGTTATCCTCCTTATCCACCCAGTACTGGTGCATCGTTTTCTCAGTTTCCTTCTTATCCCAATCCCACTTCTGCTTATCCCCCTTATCCATCATCAAATTTTGACAATTCGGCTCCTTCGATGCCTCTTCAACCTGGTGGAACTGGAACTATTAAGGAGGAACATATTCGAGAATCTCTTCTCACTGCAATCGAAGAAAAGTTAATGAGACGAATGAAAGAACAATTTCAGCAAAGTTTGGCCGAACTTGAAACTCTGAAAAGAACACAGGATGAACTTAGGCAAGGAAAAGCTAAACTTGATAACATTTTGAGCCGATTAGAAAAAGAAGAGGTAAAGCTATTTTTTCTTAAACTGTTACTTGGTAGTAGTAAACAATACTACTTGGAAAAATATATTTTACAACTTGCAACAGATTGAATCTCTACAATCTTTGTAAATGTTATTTTTTAATAATGCTTGAATTTTTCAGAATGATTTAAATAAAAATATTACATTACTACAAGATAAGGAACAAGAATTAGACAAAGCCATTGAAAGGTTGAATAACGAAGATCCTATTGATGTGGATGATGCCGTAACTACCACTGCTCCTCTTTACAAACAGTAAGAACAACTGAGGCATTATTTTAATATGTAATTGTTACCGTACTTATGTTTAGGTTACTGAATACCTTTGCAGAAGAAGCAGCATTAGAAGACGCGATTTACTACATGGGAGAAGCACTTAGGTGTGGCGTGATTGACCTTGACGTATTTTTACGCCAAGTTAGAACTCTGGCACGTAAACAGTTTATGCTACGCGCTTTAATGCAAAAATGTAGACAAAAAGCAGGTCTTGCCATATAAATTTATTAATTGCTTGTTACCATATTCTATAATAAATGCATTTTATTCATATTATATTTTAGTAATTTTAATGTTGTGAATTTCTTATAGGTATAATAAATCATATTAAATTATATTTGTTTTTATAGATATTTACAAAAATAATTTAACTATATGCAATAGAGTTGGGTGGGTACTTCGAATACCAATTTATATTGTATTTGTAGTTTCAGGTGTTCACTAATGATTTACAACCCTTTACAATATGAAATACAAATTCTATTATAAATTGGTAATTGGAATATTAATGTTTTAATTTTGTTATTCGTATGCACGAGCACTTCCAACGGAATACCTTGACTTCGGGGGGATTGAAGATGTGGAAATCAAGGGCTGAACCCCAACCAAACATTGTGTACTTCTACTTTCAATAATTGCATATTTACACGTTTTTGTATACCTATTGCCAAAAATAAGTAGTTTAGTGGACGAAAAAAAGGAAGTTTTATTTCTTTAGCCAGTGAAAAAACAAGTCAACTCTGAAATTAATTTATTTTTCTTAAACTCTTGACTTTAGTATCAGAAAAAGAGCCCGAAGTTTTCTACAAAAAATTCAAACCGGAACAAGGAAATATTTGTTAAGAAGTCCCAAAAATCACAACATTTTAAATTGGCTGTTTCAATACAAAAGTAAAAATAAGAGGTAAAAATCTTTTCAAGAATTTAAATTTACTCTATTATATAATTGCATTTAATCTGGTTACTATGTACACAATGGTTATTTAGTTTCATTTTATTGTAGAACTAATATTGTTTATTGTAATTCTTCCCTGGTGGAAATATTTCTCTGAAAAAGTAAAACAAAGTCTGCAGAAGACTTACAAACTCTGCAAAAGTCTAATTCAGAGAAATATTTCCACCAGGGTTAAATTAAGAAGTTTGAAATGTAGGTGGTGTACCTATACTGTTTCCTTGCAGATCTAATAAAATTCAAGTTGCAAAATTTCAATATAAAATATGCTTAAAAATGAGATTTTGATTTTACAAATATTGAGAATTTTAAGGGAACAGTTAATTTAAAAAATTTCATTTTTCCCCCACCCCCTGGAGGCAGATCATTTTGAGCCAGCCACTGTGGAAGTAAAATAACTGATCACAAAAGTAATTTTAGCATTGATACACTGGTGAGTTTACTGTTGGTAAAACATGTACTGTCCAAAAAGATATATACCTACGGAGGTAGATACACTTAATTTTAATATTATTTCTAAAACTTCTTAATTAGTTATTTTAATAAACTGTAATAATTTCTTAAAGTAAATTACAAAATAAATTGAGTTGCTTTTTACAAATAGATGTTAAACATAAATTCCTACAGATAACAATAAAAATAATATTCCGAACGCAGAAAATACAGATGCGCACATCGAAATCAACATTTCCTTTGACTTCAGTTTTGGTTTATCGCTTGTCACTTCATAAACGAAAAAGTAGGCAGTGAAAAATATGCCTATACCCAAAAGTAAAGCACTCAATTGTGGAAAAATTGCAGGATTAATAGGCGAAACATAGCGAGTCCAGTTTTCAGGGTCAGAAACCTACAAAGTGAATTCAGTGCTTAATAATATAATTTCATAATATATTGTACAATTAACCCTTACCATTTTTGATGGAGAGTTCGGTAATTAAATTATACAATTATTATAATATGTGGCGAACAACCGGTTAAAATCTAACCTAACAGAACGTCAGCACTACAAAACGTCACCACAGAAGATTAGCCATGAAGGAAGTGTCTACCCAACCGCCGGCATCACGGCGGAAAAATAAATAATATTCCTGTGCGTTGGCAAAGTAAAATATTGAAAACTAAATAAACAAGATTCTTTTTTCTATTCTTTTCTTCTAAGTTATAAAGGGTTTCCATTTTGATGAATTTCACCATCAGCGGTAGATGCTGTAGGGTTACTTTTCTTTCGTTGTTAACGCCACCAAAAGTAAGTTAACTTTTACAACATCCTGTATATTTCATAGCAACGCCGAGTTCTGCCATCTTTTGATGTTAAATTAAGTTAAAAATCCTCTAACCATACTCAAAGAAACCGTACTGTTTCTCGTTCAGTTATAAATAAATATTTATAAACTTTAATTACATGCACGTGTTTATTTCGTTATTGCGGAGCACAAGGCTCGTTCTTTTATGTTCACTCATTTAAATGTAAGTTAAATTCGGTTAAAAATTTTCCGCTTCGCACATATTTGAAGTTGTCAATTAAAATGTTTACGTGCTTTATTTGGAGCGCTGGAATGGTAAGTCCAATTTATTTATTTCTATTAATAAAGCAAAATCGACAACTTGCATTTGGCTCATAACAGTTGTTTACTTTTGGGAAATCCTTGAGGGGCGTTTTAACTGTAATCTTGGTTAACTTAATTTGACAGTTCTTGTGGCAAAGTGTTATAGATTTAATTAACATATTATTTTTCTGCGATTAATATATTTACGTTATAACATTTTTTTGTAGACGTAAGCTTCTCTAAGGTGGCTTATTTTTAAAAATTTCATTATAAAAGGAATGTTGGACAGTGGTGAATTTTTATCATACATGGGATGAACGAGGAGGATTTATTGAAGAGATCAGCCGAAGAGCGTGAAAAAATATTCAAACGCTATGAACTGGGTAGAGAAGAAGGTGCCGAGATTGATCCGTGGGAAGATCCATCGTTCGAGGTATATCATGCAACTGATCGATACGGATTCATACACGATAAACGTCTGCCAACCAAAGTGGACACGCAGGAAGCAAAAAAACAACAAATTGAATTAGAACGCGTGAAGAAATGGCTCAAGATGTTAAAATCGTGGGAAGTGTCTACTACCAAAGAAAAACTTCACAAGCGTGTGTATAAAGGAATTCCCAATTCGTTGAGACCGCAAGTGTGGTGCAAACTGTTAAATATAGAAAAGTATAAGAAGGAAAACATTGGAGTTTATGTGGAGATGATGAAGTTGGCCAGAAAATACTCAACAGATGCTCGGCAAATTGATTCAGATGTAAATAGGCAATTTCGTGAACACATTATTTATCGTGAACGATATGGCATTAAACAACAATCACTTTATAACGTTTTAACTGCTTATGCTATGTACAATTCGGAGGTAAATAGAGTTTTTCTAGAACAATTTATTTATTATTAATAATACTTGTTTTAGGTTGGTTATTGTCAAGGTATGTCCGGTCTTTCGGGCGTTTTGTTAATGTATATGGACGAGGAGGACGCTTTTTGGGCAACTCACATTTTATTAACTGGACAAAAATATATGATGCACGGTTTATATAAAGAAGGTTTTCCTAAACTGACAAGGTTCTTAGCACATCACGATCGTATTTTAAATAAATTTATGCCTAAATTAAAAAAGCATTTTGATAAGCATGGCCTCGATGCTATTCTTTACTCTTTGAAATGGTTTTTTGTTTGTTTTGTGGAAAGGGTGAGTAGTTGATTACTTACTTGCAATTGAAAGAGAAGAAAACTTTCAAAAATGACCTTTTTGTATTATAAAAGCTTGACAATCTTCTCTGCTCTGTTATGATATTTTCTCTTATTTATAGGTACCATTTAGTTTATGTCTTCGAGTATGGGATATATACATGTTAGATGGAGAAAGAGTAATCACTGCTATGGCATTTACAATACTTAAATTGCATAAACGAAGCATCATGAAATTGAACGACATGGATACTATCGTTAACTTTATTCAGGTTTGTAATTAAATTTAATATTCTATAAATAATGACAAATAATATTCGACAGGAAAATTAATTTCTTAAAATATCCATTAAATGATATGAAAATAAAATAATAACTTCAATCTTGCAGTCCCGTAAAATTGTATTTATTGACAAAATAACTTTTTTTTGTGCCTAGAGAAATTATTACAAGGTGGAAACTGAAAAAATAATGTATATTTTAGGTAAAATTATATAAAGATTTTCTTTACGAAGACGATATTGTGATACAAGCTCTGGAAAAATCTATGGACGAATTAAAAAGAGCAAAATTAGATCATCCAGGACCTCCGGTAAAAGATGAGGTACCTAGTAGACCGTTCGGCGTTTTAAGTCACCCTTCTTTTGAACAAATTGTTGGACGTAGAGCAGAAAAATTTACTGAGAAAGAAAAAACTACAAACGAAATTATATCACTCAGAAGGGACGAAGCCCAAGAAAATGTAGAACGTGAAAAAAGGGAATCTCAGTTATCCGTAGGGGATTCTGCAGGATTGGCAGGTACGGACTCAATTTCTATCTGTGATAGTACCACCACTGTAGATGGTAGTAGTATATGTGATAGTACTGAAGGTAGTTTATTTGAATGCACACGTTTATAGTTTCATTTTAAAATTTCAAATTGTCGCTTTCACGCAAATTAAATATTTACACGTTTTTTTAAAGTAACAGTATTGGCTTTTAAAACTAATGTTTTATAAAAAGGAATTTAGCAATTTAACTACTTATTCAAATGCAGGGTATAATAATTATTATATTTAGATAAATTTATAAATTTAATTACTTATCAAATCTTTTGCTGATATGGGCAATAAGTTTAAAAGTTAAGACTTGAGATTTTTTAATTTCAATAAGTTTAATAATAATATTACGGTGCTTTTTTGAAATTATTATGATATTAGCAGATATTTTTATTTTCATAGGATTTATTAAGTTTAATTAGTTAGCTTTATGCAGACTGATTGGTGAATTCGATGTTAGAGATTTGTAAGCAACATAATTTTTAAAATCTTTTATAATGCTGATAGTTTATTTTTATACTTTGACTTATTTTTGCAGTAAATCTCACCAAATTATTTTTTAAATCTTAAACTAATATTTTAATTTATTAGTAGATATCATAAAATATGTAACTGTATGTTTCATATGTTCAGAGTGTCTCAGAAAAAGATAATTACAGTTTTGGGGTGTAATACCTGACCCAAAATAGTGAAATAATTTACAAACTACATCTAATCTAAACAAACACGCCATAATCTATTTTGTAAATTGAACTTAATACAAAAAATTAAATAAATGAAATGAATTAATGAAGAATCAACATTATCTAAGTTCTTCTTTTTTTTTTTGTTATTAGGACTTTGCCTTGTAATCATGCTCCCTTTTATATGATTGGTATTCGTACAAACTATTCTTTTTAAGAAGGAATTTTTAGGAAAATAACACTTTAGTGGTTTGCCATTCTTCTTAGAGGAGACGGTAGCAGTCAAGACACTTGATTGCTATCTATGATACCTAAACATTTTATTTTTAACTAACAAATATCGTTAATTAGCTCTTTTGTTGCATTAATTCTATATGAAGGGATACCCTACTGCCAATTCACTATTCTGAAATTTAAAAATGGCTTCTTGACAAAAAACACACCATTGCCACTGTTTTAGATCATAGAATACGTTTTAAAAATGTGATCACACTTTTTTTGAGACATTCTGTACACTTTAATTTTATATATATTTTTGTATAAAGTAACGCAATTGCTTTAACATTTTCAATGGTTACTTGGTTTGATATTGCATTTAAATAATTTACATGAACTGCAAGTTCAGGATAAGTCTTCATTCTTACTACTATTAAAATGTACTTGTTTGCATGTATATGAATTGCATGTAAATGTGATTATCGTGTAGTCTGAAATTGTTACTTTTACTTTTTTGTATTAAGCACATGCTAATATATTATTTTTGTAAATAATCACTTGGTTTTGGTTACACCTCTTAATCCATCCTACCATTTCTTCCACATCGAGTATAAAACAATTATGCACATGGAATTTAACTAACACTAAAAGTGCATATTTTATTCGAAATACTTTAATTCTGTGAAGACTAATAAATGTATTTCGGAAAAAAGTTTTTGCATGCTTATCAAAATTTTTGCAAGTTCTATTTTATATCAAGCTGTTTGTACATTGCACTTAAAAGCTTTTTCATAAATTTTATTTCATTTAAAATATCAAAAGGTGTTTGTGTATGCTTACCATGCTTCAGAGTGGTTAAATGGAATGTTTATGAAAGCAAATAATAATAATCAAAAACTGCTTTTTTATTCAGCGTGTCATATATACATGTCAGTTTATACTCTAAACTTCTCAGATTTTCTTTTATATAAAAGGAGCAGGACTACATATTAATTTATTTATACCTATGTACTTAACTATAGCAATTTGTATCACTTGCAATTTATCCGATGACAATAAGTGCACAGATTTTATTTACATATTCATACATAAACTCTGTTCTTGAGTTACTAATGCGGTTAAATGATTTTTTTTTATTTTATTGACTTTAGCGACACTAAACTAAATTTTTTATAACCTACTTTTGTATTTACTTTTGAAAACCATTTTATTTAAAATTATATAAATTACGATCAGTAACACACATATCAGCAATGTGGTATAAAGTATACATCAGTAGACTAAGAAGGTAGAAATTGTATTATAATCTAGTCCTATATAGAACTAGGTTTTCGATATACGAAACGTATTGCACGCCTAAGAATTCTGCTCCCTTCATAATGGGAACAATGTTAACATCTCGAGTGGCAGCATGCGAAAATTTGTTTAGAAATATAACTTAAAAATATTATTTTAAGAAAATAGGTGAAAATTAGTAGATAACTGTGTTTCCTTGAGTTTCTCAGAAGTCTCACGAGTTTCTCTATAGCTTCTTGTAGTTCTTTCTGCGTTTCTTTCGAGTTCCTTTTGGTTTATTGATACTTTTTTATTCAACGGTTGCCCCTGTTTTGAAAAGAGTTTTTCCTTAGTTTTTTGGAATTTCTTTTGAGTTCTTCATGAATTTCTGTAATTTGCCTAAGAAAAGATAAAAACGATCAGGTCCTTAAGTTGTACAATGTAATCATAAAAATTTGCGTTCATTATGTTTGCTAGCTGGTCACCGCAACGTATTCTATTAGTGGGCTTATCACATCTGAGATAAACACATTAATGGAATCCTTAGATTGAATTAAATTTCGTCTTATATCAGTATCACTTCACCAAAAGTCACCTTGGCTTTAGACCAGTTGAGAGCTCAAAGTCTTTACATACTACAAAGTGTTAAGCTGTGATGAAGATAATACCTTGTCTCTCTCTCCAATTAGTTTTATTAAATGTATTACGTCGATGAAATTGATGAATGAAATATGTCTATAATATATGCATATTGTAAATTTGGGAAACACTATCTCTAATTAACAAACCAATCAATTAGTAGCACTACAACCCACTGGGTTTTGGCTGACTACTTCATTTTATGAAGAGTTCAAGGCAGATTACCTCAATGCTTTGCCATTGCCTGCCAAGAGAGGATGGCTTTAATAAAGTTCTAGTTCTACTTGGGTTTCAACCAAGGATCTCGTCTTAGTAGTCTACGCACTGAAGCATCAGACCTTAACCGTCCTCCTAAACTGGTCTAATTAACAAACGCAATATTTTAGTTTTCGTCTTTCACTAATTTAAATTAAAATAATAGTCAGAAAACTATATTAAAAAATATGTTTTGGTTTTCTAAACCATAATTTAATATTAATATTATTATTCATTGTCGTTTTATCATCCATAACTCTTTAAAAAGATTTAACTTTAAAAGGGTTTTTATTTTAACCAAATGTCCAATTTCCGTAAATTTTTATATGAATATTAATATTGTTTTGTGATTATTATTTTAGTTTGAATTAGTAAATGGAGACAACAATAAAAAATTATTTTATTCATTATGTACGTTTTTTATGATATCATGGCCAAACAAACCGAACAAAACTGTGTATATCTAATAATAGATTATTCGTGTTGCATTTCTCTCCGTTTTTGCCATTTTTAATAAGGTGGCGATATGCGTAAATGGGACCAAGTACCGTTCGGCGTTATTTGTAGTTTCTACAAACTAGTAACGGATACAGAATTAGTGATTGGTTCAGAAACCAAGCAAAGTTCAGAAAAACTACATCTCCGTGCTCTCTAGGAATTGATAATAAAATACTTTCGATTACTACCGATTTGGGGGGGGGGACTAGATCTTTTTATCCCCATCCTCCCTAAATCTACTAGTGCTAGAGACACAGGAACTTACAGTTTAACGTGGGTTCTGTACCGTAGGAAGTGAATACTATTTAATTACAGAGCACTAGGTTTGAGTAGTATTTAAGCATTTAAATATCTCAAAGATATTGCCAGCATCTTGCGAGTCGCAAAAATTCCTTTTATTTGAGTGACAGCAATCTAACATTTTAAACTGTCAGAATTTGACAGTGTTCTTTGATTTTACTAATAATTATTGCAATAGCATTTTTTTAAAGATATTTCTTAGATATTCATACTGTACAGTACGTAGGCGATTACTTGGCTGAAGTCAAGATAACGTACTAGGGAATTTAATTAATGGGGTGGTTTGCCGTTGCCTTTCCTATAGTCCACAGATCTATCTTGGACTTTAGATCATAGCAGTGTATTCGACACGACGAGGATTTCAGCCGTGGTTGCCCGCTTCCCAGTCGGCGGATGTAGGCTTTACGCCATACTACTGGTGGAAAGCTGCTTACAAACTATTTTACAAGTTGTAACGTTATTTTACATTCTATGCAAAATTTATTCACATAATCGAAAAATGTCTTGAGGTTTTTCTCATCAACTTTCGACGAAGATGTAATTTTTTAAATCTTAGGCTGTAACTAATAATTTTCTTTAGTTTAGATTTAGAAGAACATTTTTGATTCTTTACACAATAAAGGTGGTTGGTCTTCAACGGGTTTGTTTCTACAAGGTTGGAAGTTAGACTATCTTTGTTTATTGGGTAATACTGGATTTTGTATTTTATTTGCTTATTTTGACATTGGAGGCTTAAACTGTGCTATTCTCTTGCAAATTGCGCCTTTCATATCTATCATACGAATCAGTAGCCAGTCAAATGATTTTCACTTTGCTTTTTCTGCCACCGTTGGGTAAGTAATCATATAAATACGTTCATGTAATTTTAAAAGTATGATAAAAATTCGCAATCGGAAATGCAAAAATTATAACTACGTAATTTTTAGGTATCACTTTATCAATAATACATACATATTATATTGCAATGATCTATTCGATAATTTGGGGTAGTTATAAATTTTCAACTATATAATTTCAAGTTTCAACAATTTTTTAAAGACAATTTTACGCTCAATAATTTTATTCTCCAAGTAATTTGTCGTATTTGCGGATAACATTATATTTATTTGGCCATTACTCCCACTTTATGGAACTTGTGAAGGAGTATCTCAACAACATTTTTTTGTTTTAAACCTAAAAATTTAGCTTGTTTGCAATTATTGCTGGGCAAAAACCTATATTAAGTGGAAAAAAGAATGAATGTAGTATATTATATTTAAGTGAAATACAATTTTTGAAATGGTTTAACTTAACGTCGGGTGAGTATAATAGCAATGTCCAAGCGAAATAGAAAGGCATATTATTTTTTATCATGTGCAAAATTTGTGGATATAGTAGAACTCAAAATTGTAAAGTCTAATATTTATGATAATATTTCAGTAATATGTAGTATTATAAATAAGTAAATTTTATCAAGTTAATCCACAAATAACTCTTTATTTTAGTTTTGCCAGAAATCAGCATTTGATACAGCTACGCTTCCAACTTTGATTTGTGCATGAGTATAAAATTGCATGTATAATAAATAGTTTAAATTTATTTTGAAGACTTTCAGAATTGAGGATGTTTAACATTCACATCTGAATTATGCGCCTCGAAAAAACTAACAAGTTTTTCTAACATGGAAAATATAACAAATACATTGGAATGATCTGCAAAATTTACATATTGACCGATATTACGTTATTCACAATTTTATTTATTGTATATATTGAGATACCGGAATTGGTTTAAAGACAATAATGATTTTCACAAAACACAGACTTTTAAAAGGTGTTTCTTGAGTTATTATAATAATTTTTTTAATATGTTACAAAAGTTACACAGTTCTTCTTTTTAAATTTTGTAGGTTCCAAGTGTTCATTTGACCCTAGTCTGGATGACGGAAATTCTCTACTAGACTGCCATCATGCAGGATCAAGACACTCTTTAGCCGATACCAGCGTAACGTCAACTGCCGATTTATCTGTGTTTTCAACAATCACCCGTTCACAACCACACGAAAATAGTTTAGATACACACAGCAATATATCAGAAAATTCCATCGGTGGTGCCAGTTCTGTCGGTTCAGGTATAGTGCAGTCTAGTAGTATTCAGAAACAACCATTGAGCTCGCATTCAACTCCTAGAGCAACCCCTCATAATCCTAGTCCTGATATTGTTAGAATATATGTACCATATTCACCTTTAGATACGCCTGTTGCGAGTCCCCAGAATGGAGATGTACATAAGTCACCCCCAACTTCTTTTCCCGAAGGAAATAAAATTAGAATTAGAATCGATAGTGATGAATTGCCTACTCCATTAGTTGAACATGGTCAAATTAAGCATTTTAGAATTGATAGTCCAGACATCGATTTAAAGTAGTTGTATCAAACCAATAATTTAAGATTCAATGTCAATTTAAGTGTGTAAATAGCTGGTGAGGGTCGAGTCTAAGAACAACGTATAGAAACTCTTTTTAAAATTTGGCATACTTTTGCCTTCGTAGTGAAAATGTCTTGATTGTTGTAGTATTTAAGGAAATTGGAAACTTCCTTTTCACATCTTGTGTTTAAAAAGATTAAATTGAAATTGAATCTACTAGGTATGTGAATACATGTTTTAATTGATTTTATAATTAAGTATACATATTTTATCTACTTTGTATATTTTATCGAAAAATTCAAAGAGTTAATTAAGTTTGTTATAAAGTCCAGGAAAACTCAGTTAAAAATAACAAATATAGTAGAAATTAAAATAGGAAAATTTCTGTTGTGTTTGCCCATTGAACCACTAAAAATTACTTTTACTCTTCGCGTAGAAAAATCCTGAAACTAATTTTTTAACGAACATGATCTTGCCATTAAGATAGTATTATATATATTTGCTGTAAATATAATAGGAAGCAAATTGTTTGAAATAAATTTTAAATTTGCTTTTCGACTTTTATTATGTCGCTTATGCTCGTACTTATAATCGATACTTTGTTCGATATCATACTTGATAACGACTCTGAAATTGACCAATCAAAATTGCCCATTCCCTATTCGAGTCGGATTAATGTATTGCTCGAGTGCAGTATTGATTATAAGTACGGCTATTAGAAAGGTTCAATGGGTAAACCTCAAAGTTATTTTTTTATGGCTTTTCACATCGATATTTTGCTCCAATTTCCTGGATTTTCTACATATTTTCGAAATAGTAAAGGAAGGTGCTATTCTTCATTACAATAATAGGTACAGTTTGAGCAATATTTTTTATTTAATCTACAGAGAAAAATGTAATTTATTTCTACATCATACTATTTTTGTGATTTTGATATAATCCTTTATTTTGAGACTTTCGACCATAATGATAATGAAAATCAAATATTTTTATGCTAACGGGATAGATTTTTATCACACAAAAAAAATTAAATTAAGTAACAGAACTGTTCAATTTTACTGTATTAGTGGTACACATAGGGACGAAGTCGAAATTTCTTTGGCTAAGCCATTGCTTCAAGTATTGCCAAGTTATTCTATTTTATGAGTAATAATGTTCCACAGAAATTGAAATGAAATTATTATAAGATGAGATTGTGTTACCTAGTACTTTTCTACTATCAATTCTATCTATCTATCAATTCTATTTTAGAAAAAATTAAAAATATGCCAACAAGAGATTTCCTGTTATATCTATCATTGGCCGTTAGGATGGATCAAAATCACATAATATAACGTGATATGTATTTGAGTGAGTGAGAAAAATACTAAGGACGACATCTTGGTCATACTTTAATTAATGTTCTAAACAACCTGTCACTTTATTATATACCGTGCTTGATGGAAAGTCACTAATTTTTCGGAAAAGAAATGAACTTTTGCATTTAACAATTTATAACTGTCGCTGACTATCGCTCGCATTGATATTGGTCACAATATTGAATATCTGCTCTCATCTTCATCTCTCTCAATTGCATGGAATATTAAAATTTACTGTTTTTCTCCTTAGATACACGACGTGTAAAGTTAATTAGTAAAATTCTAATAAATTGTTAAAATTTGCGGTAGACCGTCCAAAGAAACTCATCAAATATTTTTTCTTGCAATTTTTTTAATTGAAATTGAAAATACTATAATATTAAAATTAAAAGTATTGATAATTTGTAATATACGACAATATCATTAATAGTGACAGTAATTTTTACTATATCTACATTATAATAAGACCTAAATAATACAATATTCCATTTTTATCATTCTTTATTAAAATTGTTTTTGGCGTTTTGTATAGTTATTATAACCGAAATACATTAATTTGTTTTTAATGATTTCTGTTTTATTGGTATTATGCATTGGTCAAGTTTTAACTATATAAAGTGCCTGAAATCTATTTTTTTATAATATGAACAACTTTGTTAATCATTGGCAGATTTTGTTTTGCAGCCTTTGAACTATTTAAAACCCAGTATTTATTACGTTATTTTTAGAATTTGTTTATTTTTGAAAGTACTACTAAAGTGTCAGTAGCAACAATAATGTTTTGAAGTTTTTTTTTCATATTTTATGTACATTTCATTCCACTTAGCATTTATATACATAAACTTATTACATAAATTATGTGTTATCTAATCAATATTTTTAGCGTTTATTTTGCTTTTGTATTATAATATTTAATATATTTATGCATTTCAAAGTTCAGGTGATGTTTATATGATAAATTTTAATATAATTTACATCTAAGTAGTTATATCTCGAAAAATACCTTTTAACATAATAAAATAGTACGTATTATCTTCCTGAAAATATCTTTGTAAATGTCATCTAAGAAAATATTTTAAGTAAATGGACGTAACGAAATGAGTATTTATTAAAAAATTATTAAATTGTGCCATAAATTATAGATAACTTTAGTGGCTAAGTATTGTAGATTGTGCAAGTACGCAAATCACTTGCAAGTTGTCTGCCTTTTTAATACTTTTTCTGCAATAAGAAATGATAGTTACACTATCATTCTCCAGCGGAACCATGATATAATAACTTTTAATCAAAAGTCATTATATCATGCAGTGGAATTAGCTTAATAATTTTGAGGTGGGCATATTAGCACATAGTTCGATAGTTAAGCTTTATTCGAACTATCGATAATTACTGTAGAAACTATCAAGAAGTTTTTTCAGTCACCAAATATTATCGAATATTTTTAGTTGATACTAAAATCTGCATTTTTCGAATAATCCTTTTAGTTACTATCACTAGTCGAAAAGCATCGATAGTGCCCCATCTCTAATGTAAAGTGATACTCAAAATTTGTTTATATAACTGCCACATCATCACGGTTGCATTGCTAGCTTCTTAACTCAAACATTGCTTCTTTACTTTATCACGTACAATTAGTTTTAGGCATAGCATTCTTTTGGTGCAATTTTTGATTTTACATACCTACCTTTGTTGTTTATCTTAAAATTATAAAATATAATTTATGTTCTATTATTGTTTACATTAATTTATGTTTTAAGTAGCAGACACATAATTTCCTTCTTATTTGCAATATACATATGCAAACCTTTCCATAATATCTACGTCAGTGGTATTTCTTACTGTATTTTTAAATTTTTAATATTTGCAAGTGATTATTATTGTTAAGACTCTAATTTTGGTAAAATGTTCAAGTGATACTTGCAATAAAATAGTTACATTTTTGAATTATAAGTTTAATATTTAAATTTTCTTAATAAAGCAATTCTTAAAATCCCTTAGTTTATTTTACCTTTCCTTCCAGTTTCCATAGCATTTTCAAAAATCGATAAAAACAATAATCACCTAAATTAAGATTTATACTTATTATATTACTTTATAATATCAATTTTGCTATCGTGCAGTATTTAATTAAATTCCAATATTGAGTATTATGTTGCACCTGCGAATTCATTAATACAAATAAATCCAATTAATGTACACAAATAGGTCATAACCGTTAAGTATATAAAGCAAGCAGTAGAATATTTTTTCTCTTTAAAAATGAAAATGATTTTACCGAAGTTGTTTATATTGTTTCTGTTCAATTGTAATTTTTGTTCCTCGTGGTTTTTGAAAAACGATACAAAATTTTTGTACAGATTGAACAAAAGAGCATTAGAGAAGTCCCACGAAAAATCGCAGGCCGAAAAATGGATGGACTCGTTTTTTGGTAAACAATTACACTTTGATCAAACCAAATCTTTGGTAAATTTAATTACCATGATTTCTAAAACTTATCTAAGTGACTGTACGTCCGTTGTATTATACGATTCTTCAGTAGAAGGCAGCGATGAGTTACTGCTAGAAAAGCTATTTAAAGATTTTCCAAATGCATTGGTTCATGGACAAATAAATAGTGATTATTCAATAACTAAAAAGGAATTGCTGAGATATTCTCAACTGCACTGCGTTAATTACGTTTTAATAATGGAAGATGTAATGAGATGCAAGGAAGTTATTGGCGCACAAAATGAAAATAAAGTTGTTATTCTAGCTAAATCTTCACAGTGGAGAGTTTACGAATTTTTAGCCAACGAAGTGTCACAAAGTTTTGTCAATTTGTTGGTAATTGCATTATCGGAAAAGATCGCAGCAATTCGTGAAGTATTTAATTAATTTTTTTTCCAAGTCAATTATTGCTACATGATTTTGTAATTTAGGAATTGCCATACATTTTGTATACCCACAACTTGTATGTAGATGGTTTAGGATCCAGTACACCACAAGTACTTACATCGTGGATAAGAAATGCTCTAACCAGATCAAATGTTAATTTATTTCCTGCAAAAATAAAAGATGGCTTTGCTGGACATCGCTTTATATTTGCTCTAGCCAATCAACCTCCTTACGTTATTAAAAGGTTAAGAGTACATCAAGTTTAATTATTGGAGCACCTACAACCGATTATTTCTTACAGAGAACGAGATACTAACGATGAGTTAACATGGGAAGGTACTGAAGTTCGATTGGCAAAGTTATTGGCAGAATTGTATAATTTTACCACCGACTTTAGGGATACAAGTTCAACTGATTCCATTGGGTAAATATCTAGTTTGTATTAACTCTTTGTTATCCGTCGCAGTACCAAAAACCAAAACTTTTTGAAAATTTGATTACTCTTTCGGCAAACATAGAGTCTCTATTTATTCTAAATCCTAATTATTTAAAACGGTATTACTCTTTCTTTCGTGAGTATCATCATCAGAAAACTCACAAAATAGAAGATATAATAAACCAAAATTTTTCATCAAAATCAATTATTTTTGATTTGGAATATAGGACAGAATTTCTTAGTATAGTCTTCCGGTGCACCAATGTGCGCCAATTATCAAATATTTTGTTCAATTTTTTCTTTTAAATCCAAACTTATATGGTATCGGATGGTGACTTTTGCACCACCTAGAATAACCATATTTAAATTTCTTCTAAAAATTGTTCACTCGATATCTAAAAAATATTGTTTAATGATGTTTGAATAATACCTAGAACACGCGTTTTCCTAAGAGCGGATACAAATGGGGGGAAGGGATAATGAGGGTAACTATAAATTTAAAATATTGAAATTTGCTCACTCTCGTCATGAACTTTGGCTAAATGCTTAATTCGTCTTTTTACCAACAGCTACTGAAAAATCCTCAAATAACCCAACACATGTAGTCTGGCTCTACTTACTCCTACGTACCTAAGCTTGCCCAGTTATTCCAATTAGATGTAGTTATGCAAAAACGACCCGTTCCACAAAAAGTTAAAAGAATTTGTTCAACTTCTTCGCGTTTGCATATATCATGCATTCATTTGTTTTTTAAATTCTGCACGGTATACCCACCCTGTACGACAATAAAATATAGGCTTAAATTTATTGATGAGCTTTAATAATCTTTTGTTATAGAGGGGCCGAAGCTGTTATTATGGAATTACAGAATAGAAAAGCCGATATAGGCATGAGTGGAATATACATAACTCCGGAAAGAATGCACAACGTTGATATATCGTATGGCCATTCACAAGATTGTGCAGCATTTATATCTATAGCTTCAATTGCCTTATCCAAGTAAATTTAATATCTTTTAATAATTGAAATAAAATTATGCTTATTGCTCATCACTCATCAGGTGGCGTGCTATAATGGGACCTTTCCAATGGACAGTGTGGCTCTGCTTAACTTTGGTTTATCTTTTGGCAATTTTTCCCTTGGTTTTTTCTGATCGCCATAGTTTAAGGCATTTGATTGAAACGCCCGAAGAAATGGAAAATATGTTCTGGTATGTATTTGGTACCTTCACTAATTGTTTTACTTTTTCTGGTGCCAAGTCGTGGAGTAAAACGGACAAACTTGCAACAAGAATATTAATCGGCAAGTCTTAAAATATGTTAGATAACTCATCATTGCAGATTAAAACTTTTAGGATTTTATTGGGTATTTACCATAATTTTAACTGCATGTTACACAGGCTCGATTATTGCATTTGTAACATTGCCAGTACTTCCAGAAACAATTGATACTGTTCAACAGTTAATTTCTGGTAGATTTCAAATTGGAATGTTAGGTAAAATTACAAATTTTATTTTTAACAATACTATTCAAGTTTTTGCAGATAAAGGAGGTTGGCCGTATTGGTTTAAAAATTCATCCGATCCAAAAACGTTAAAGATTTTAAAAAATGTAGATCTAGTTGAAAGCGTAGAAGATGGCATTCATAATATTACATCTGCTTTTTTCTGGTCTTATGCATTTCTTGGCTCCAGAGCACAATTAGAATATGTTGTTCGTAAAAATTTTACACTAACGTACGTAATGCCTACTTATTTATATCTTAATTTTTATTGACCTGGAAAAATGTATATGATTTTAGTGGTAACAAAAAATCTCTTTTTCACATCAGTTCTTCGTGCTTTGTACCTTTCCGCGTTGGAATGTTATTTCAAGCAAATTCTATATATAAGTCAATTTTAAATGATGGAACTATAAGGGCGGTTGAGAGCGGGTTTCTTAAAAAATTTCAAAGCGACGTAGAATTTGAAATGATGCGTAGTGCTTCTGGAAAACTATTGCAGGCTAATGGCGTGGGTTCGCGAAATATTTTATCTCCTGAAGACAGAGCACTAGCTTTACAAGACACACAAGGAATGTTTTTATTGCTCAGTGCCGGTTTTGTCATGGGAGGAGTTTCGTTAATCTCGGAATGGTTTGGAGGATGTTTACATATATGTAAGAAAAAACTAAGAGGGAAAAGTAGCACGAGTATAGACAGCAATCCAAGGTCATATGACATTCCAACTCCACGCCAGAAAATAGACTCGATTCAGTATAGCCAAAATAGTTTATTGGGAGACTTAAAAGATGAAATCAATGAAACCGAACATACAAATGATGAAGTTAGTAACGAAGAAGAATCTATTTCTGACGATAATGAGGAACCATTAGAAAATAATGTTCAGGAAACGGAAAACGACACACAGACAGAAATAAATTACGATAATGAAATTAATAAAATATTTCATCTCGAAGAATTGTTTGGCGAAGAAAGTATTTTGAATATCAATGAAAACAATAAATCAAGCAAAAATGAAATGTTAGACGAAATTGTTTCAAATAAAATTATTTAATTTATTCTTAGAATTAACATAAACTGTACACGTATTGTTTCTTAATTGGCACAAGTTCATTAAATACCGTTTTGCCAATGCTAGGTTAAGTCTCTATAATAGTAAGCTTTATGTAACAATAGTTTTTGTAATTAAATAAGGATTTACTCTACAAATAAATTTGTGGTTACTTTTTAACCTCAATTTAAGTTCGTGAACTATCAGATTATGGATACTTGATTCGAATTTAGGAGAAACTCAAGAACTTCATTTTTTTTACAGATATTCTGCTTCGGAGGGAACGTAAAGATGTCAGCACTCCTGGTTGATGATGCTACCGTCAACTCTTATTAAACATTGTTATAAACATATTCTTGCAATACGATTTAAGCAGTCGGAAGGTCACAATATTGTAATTTTTTTCTCAAAGATAAAGGTTTGGCGTGTTAATGTGGATGGAAAAGGTTCAAGAAGTTTGGATTTTACTCAGAATATTTTTTATCAACAGGTTTCAAATTTTGCGTCATTTTTGAAATTATGTTGTAAAAAATTGAAAAAGAAGGTAACTAAAAAGGTGCTTAAAAAGTTACTTTTAGGTAAGAAAAATCGAGTTTTAGGTAAAAACATATATTTTGGGTAAAAAAAAACTGATATTAAAACAATGTAATACAAAAATTAATTAATAATTTTTTAATAAAGTAATACTTAAATAGTATTAATAATATTTTTTATTACTTTAACAAGTTATTAATTTTTCTAATATTTTCGGGGGTTAATCCACAAGAGGTTCACTTTTTTCGGATAAAATTGTTTTTGGACGAAAACCATGGTTTTTTAACCATGGAAAAAACTCGAGAATTAAGGGGATTTTAAAAATTGCGAAAGCGTAGTTTGAGCAATTAACATTTCGACTTGAATGGAAATGTGAATAAACAAAATTGTCGTATTTGGTCTCCCTCGAACCCGAATACCATCCAGGAAGTCAATTTGCTTCCGGAACGTGTCACAGTTTGGTGTGCGGTGTCGCCCAAGTCCATTGTCGGACTTTTCTGTTTTGAGTGTCGGGACCGTGCCGTGACCGTCAATAGTCAGCGGCATTTGGCGATGCTCAGAGATTATTTTTTGCCTAAATTGCGTACTAAGCAAATCGTATTGAAGGATACTTGGTTTCAACAAGATCGGGCATCATCACATATTGCTACGATGGTCATGGACTTCTTGAAGTCTAAATGTAATGCATAAATCATCAGCCGATAGGCCCCATGAGATGGCCAAGACGGTCACCAAACTTAACGCCACCGGACTTCTTTTTGTGAGGGTATTGTAAGGCCAAGATGTACGAAGCCCGCCCATAAAATATTGCAAAATCTGAAGGCAGAAATAACCAGAGGAATTCAATCTATTCCGCAGTCGATCTTAATTAACATTTTCAATAACATGATTATTCGGTACAAAGCTTGCATCCAAGGTACAATCGAAGATAAAAGTAGGTTTAATTTTAATTTCACGAATATTGGCTTTACAGATGAACCACGCTAAGAAAAGCTCTGAAGCTTTTAAATATGTTAAATATGTACAACCAAAAGAAAATTAAAGTGCGTTCTAATCTAAAAAAGTACTTACCAAATAATGTTTAATTAAATATAGCATATAGCTATGAAGATTTGTAGAAGAACACTTTTCCGTAGACAATAAAGCTCAAATATGAATAACATGAAAACGAACAATACAAAAAATCAGCACAATGACAATTGACACACAATGATTTGTAACTTTTACAACAGAATGTATACTTGAGAAATAACTCGATACCCTGAAGATACACAATAATTGATATTTTGTTCTTAAATTATTATTATTGTTCAAAACTTAATAATAAAATGAAAATACAGCTCTTTTGCAAAACTTTTGAAAAAAAAATAATATAATTTTTTTGCACTCGGCTCGTACTTCTTTATCTATATATATAATATAATATATAAAAATGGATGTATGTATGTATGTTCCTTATAGACTCCTAGACCGTTTGAGCGATTTTTTTTTTTTTTAATAATAATAATAATGTTTATTTACGGAGTGAATCCTTATAACTTTACATTCTATACAAAACAAAAAACAAGAAAATAAAAGATAATTCTTTTAAATACTAAGATCCTTTCTTAGTTGAGTTTTAAGCCTACTTATTGAGTTGGCAAAAAAATCAATCTTGATTGAATTGGCGAGAGTCATTATTCTGTCTGTAGGTGAGTGCATTCCATAACTTGTCCTATGGAAGTCGGATAGGAAAAGGTCCGGTTTTCGTACCGCACATGAATGAGCCCAAAAGTTGATTGATTGTAGGAGAGCTGGACAGTCGAACAGATAATTCAATAATTTGTACAGAAAGCACATGTCCAAGTACTTTCTCCTATTTTCTAATCGAGATAAGCCCAGGTAGCCAAGCAATAAGTCGTAATCACTCTGCTCCGACGAGATGTGAAACTTATAACTTGATTTGAACCAAACTTTGAACATTTACTCAGTAGGACTTGGAGAATGTTTCTGTGCAAGCAAATATTAAAAAAGTTTAGAGGAAAGTGAGATCGCACGAAATTATGTGACGCGCATAAATGGATTAACGAGATTACCAATAGAAACTTATCAACGGTTAGACGGATAGACCCAACCAAATTTCTAAATTCACTAGAGCCACCTGGAATGCCACTACACATATTGGCATTGAAAATTGGGTCAGCGGTGTTACTTCTTCGAAACTTAAACGCGCCAAATCTGTGCAACGCAACCAGACTGACCATAAAAAATTGACACCTAATTTGATCGAGGCAACAATCATCAGTGGTAAATTCAAAGGAGAAGATGTGCTGATTCCACGCATACCGATGATTACCAACGATTTACCATTCGCGTTCAAGCGGCTTTAGTTCCCTGTGCGTCTTGCCTTCGCGATTACAATCAACAAAGCACGAGGGCAATCATTGACTATTGCTGGCTTGCACTTGGAGAATTCGTGTTTTTCACAAAAAATCTTTCATACACTTTTTTCAATTATTAAGGTTTCATTATCATTTAAAATATAGAAAATTAGAACTCACTGTATCAATTTATTGTAGTATCAAAAAATAATAATTCATTGTATTCACTGATAAAAATTATATATTAATTTTAAATTACAATAAAACCAAAAAAAACTTTTAGGCAGGACAACGTCTGCCGGGTCAGCTAGTTTATTATAATTGTAACGAGTTTCGACTACAAACAGTCATTGTCAAACCTACTATAAAGAAATATGAACTAAAATATAATACGAGTAAATAAATTAAATTATAATATGTGTAAATAAATTAAAATATCTTACGTTTTAAAAGATTAAAATGATATGAATTTTAAAATTGTAAAAGTATTAAAAATTAACCAAATTTTCACTTTGCTATGCAACTCCATGCAAACTCATCCGTCACATAGAAATAACATAACTTTTTTAGGCTTTTTTGTATTTTGCGTTTTTTTGTATGATTTTTTGTTGTTTTGAAATATGGGAAAAAAATTTTTTGGTGGGAAAAAGTTCCGTTTTTTAAAGGGGGCGCTGATAATTTTTTTTTGGTGGATGGGGGGCGTGACACAAATAAGTTTGGAAACCGCTGAATTAACCCTTCGTTACATGATTTAACGAATATTAAAAAAAAAATTTTTTTTGGTTACTTATTATGCTGTAGTTAATGGGAAAAATAAAGAAAAAATTCCAATTTAAAAATTTATTGTAAAATTTAAAAAAAATGGGTATGTGCCAAATATGGCACATCATGAGAATAATGATGTTTATTGAAAAATCACAAATTTCTTAAATATAGAATAAACTAAAAAAATTCTGTCTTTTGAGAAAAAATTACATCAGAAAAAAAGTGTCAAAAGTCATAGAAAAACGGTAAGTCGCGATAAACTAAAATTGTTTGGTTTTCTAAATCAGTTAAATATCCACGTCTTGACATTTTGGCACAATTATGTTAAATTTTAAATGAACTAAAGACTCTAAGGGCACTAGGTAACAACTGAAGTACTTAAAATTTAAACCCGCTTTTGAAAAAATCCCTGCCCCTAAAATTACTTACCTGTAGGGCTTGATTATCTTTGTATATTAACCATGCGCTTTTCATATGACCGCCACTGTACATATATAAGGTACAATTGTTTCAAAAGGATAGCATATAAAGGGTAAAAAATAATAAACATTTAATAAAGGACCCAATACTTTTCATATTTTGTTCAAAAATTACAACAGACAAGTTTTTTACCTGGAAGTTATAACCCTTTTTTGAATACAATAAATTTTATTACAAATATGGTAGTGGTTGCATAGTGTTCATTATGATCATGATGTGCCAAATATGGCACATATCGTTTTTATTGCGCCGTTTAGTCAATAATACTTAAAAAATTAAAACTATTGTTTTGCACTATATTATATACCTTTACTATTTTACCATACCAATTTCATAATTTTCCTTTGAAAATTTTCAGTACAAAACTTGTAAACAAATACACGTCGCACTGAAAATTTCCCAACTATAAAAAACTCTGATTCTTCTTATGCCTAATCAATACTGTTGTGCCCTAGAAAATCTTTTTTCAATTTTATCTATTCCTAGGTATTATATAAATATGCTGCAATAGTTAAAATTGGACATTAACTTCAATCGTAGGAAATATGTATAATCAAAACTTCGGTATGCGCCAAATCTGGCACACCATGAAACGAAGCGTTAAAGCCTTGTTATGTAATATACTATTAATAGTATACTGAGTAAATAATATTTTGTTTTATTAGGAGCCAATGTTTGACTTTTGTGGCAAATTTGAAGAATTAACAATTACAGACAAGCTACAAAAAGTACATTAGCTTCGAATAAAACATCCACGTTTTCTGGTAAGGTAAAATTGTAATTGTTTAATTTAATTACTTACGATAACAATTAAATACCGCTACGACTTAAAAACAATAAATTACCAACTCAATAACAAATTATTATTTACTCAAATTACAAAAAAAACATTAAAAACTTATTATACTACAAAATTCAAGTAAGTTATTAGTACTATTACAACGAAAATTGCCGACAAAAATTATATTTAAAAGCCAAGTTTACAAAGGTTAAGATATTTTTATAAAAGTAAAAGACAACATTCCAATAATTAATAGAAAAAATGAGATGAGAAATTATGGCTTATTATAAAATACTTATTTCTTCTTTTTGCCTTTGGCACTTTTATCGCCTTTGGTTCCTTTCTTTTCTTTGCCCACTTTACTTGCCACGCTAGGTTTTGTTAATATACCTCCAGCATCTTCGTCATTCCATTGGGTGTCCTTTGTATCATGTACAATGGTAGATTTTGTATCTCCTGAATTCTTTGGCGTACACAGCTCTAGTTCTAAATTACTTTTTTTGTCTGGTTTATCACTTTTTTTCCCTATTTTTAATATAAACATATCTCTCTCTGGATCCGATAATTCTGTATATTGAGTTCCATCTGGTGAAGTACAAACGGGAGGAACAACAGTTACATTGTTTTGAGAAGGAAGTCCGCATCCTCCCATTTTAAACGAAAATGGTGAATTTGTAATATTAGACTCGTTACATCCTGGTCTCATTACTAAATTAGTCAATGTTTGTGTACAACTTGCCGTGTTTCCACTTAGTTTAGACGTTTTGCAAGCACATGAAGAATCGGTACTGAGCTGTTCGACTTTATTCATATCTTTGTGTACGCGAATTGTCAAACAATTACCGCCCATCGTGGCTCCAATTTCTTGAAAGCATTCAGCTTGCTGTTCGCTTTGTTGTTGCTCTGTAGATGTTGAACACTCGTTGCAGGGTACAATTCTTGGTTTACCATTAAACGATTGTCTAGGGGAAGGAACGTTAGGGCAACTAGTTGAACAGGACCCATATGCTCCCGAAGAACGCCTGTTTTGAAAAGATCCTCCTCTTTCAACATCAAATTCATTTTGTCCTAGAGAAGTTGATTCCTTGGCAGGCGTGCTTACCTTTTTGTATCGGTATAAAGAGTGGCCTTCTCTGTCTTTAAACATTACCGATTTATCATCTAGATTCATTTGAAATTGTGTAACTATAAGTTTGCCAAAACATGACATCCTGATGTACATACTAATATCACCTATGTATTGTCCATTAGCATTTGTTACCTTAAAAATGTCTTTTAAAGTTTTTGCAGTAGGAGCTTGATTAGTATTGGATTCTATTAACGAAGAAACTAATTCGTTGAATAAATTTACTATGGATATAAGAGACCCTCCGATTTGCATTCTATCGGGTGACACTCCTAATGGCATCTTTTGAAATATGTCCACATAAACATCAAATTGTGTTACAGCTTCATCTGCTTGCGAAGGACTTAAGGAAAACAGACAAGATTTCCCGCTTTTCAAGTTATCATTATCTTTTTTGTTGTGGTTCTTAGTTTTGAAATCGTCTTCGCATATATCTAATGGTGCATTATCTAAAAATTGCACCGAAACACATGTAGCACCTGCAGTATCTCCAATATTTCGAGTTAGGGCAGGATCCAGTTGAATTTTGTCTACTAAAAATTCCAGTAGAAATAAATTTTCAGTTGCTATTTTTTCCATTCTTAGAGTATGTTATAACAGAAATTTTGAGTTTAATTTTTTAGTTCTTGACGGTTTTATGGCACTAAAAATTTATAAATTAAAATGACAAAAAAAATAACAAAAATTTGATGTTGACCACCTTACTATAAATAGTTATTGGAATTTTTTAATTTTGAAAGTGTAACATAATTTGGATTCTTTCAAAAAGTTCTGTTAATGAAAGTTTACAAAATTAATGCATTGCAAAGGAATTTTTGAGAAAATATAATAATAATTAGAGTTTACTTTTTAATTTTCATAAGACTTCTTATTAAGGTGGTATTTGTTCATCTCAAATTATATTTAGACTTTTCGTATCTTCATCTGGTTTTAGAAGCTAATTTAAGAGAAAAACTTTTGTTTACAGGATTAATCAATTTTAAGTTTTAGGAAAAATCATAATTTGTTTATAGATAATTAGATGGTCTTATAACTGCATTAAACTTCTAGTGAGTAATTGATTGGAACTCTCTTAGTTGCCATATTTTTTAGGTTTACTAAAATTATATATAATATAATCCAGATTAAATCCAAAACTGATAACATAATATACACCTATATATCACTATTGTATTGTAGTGACCTTGTGACACAGGTAAACAAGAAGTTTGACAGTTGTAAGATCAAATACCATTAGTTATTCACTAGCATTATTTTAATTAATAATGTTAACTCTCCCACCAAGACCTCCTAAAGATTATTTCTTAAAAGATGTTACGGGCAATCAAGCCACTTCAGAGGCATTTACTCCGTCGGCACATCCAAGAGCTACTCAAGCATCTATTGCAAAATATTGTTATCCTATACCTACAAGCGATGACGAACCATTTGATAAATCATCAATTGAACAAATGGGCGATTCAGTTTTAAATAATTGGACTAAGGATGCAAAGGCTTTGTGGGTAGACAAACCTGGTGAAAATGCATATTTCGTACACGATATCTATAAAAAATATTACGTAGTCGTTGATCCAGATTATGATCCACGATATAAAAACAGACGTAGGTAGTATCTTACGTTAATAATAAATTATGAATTTTATGTTCCATTATTTAGCCAAGATCTTTCAACGTTCTTACAAATATGAGCTTGATTGTATGGAGAACGCACGCTTACAAAAATTATGGCGTAAAATACAACGCGAAGATGAAATTGATAAACAAAAATTAAATGCCCATGTAAGCGCTTCCGATTCAGATAAAGAAAAAATAGTAGGTTGTCAAATGCAACCTCCATTTTGGTGGAAAAAATCGGAGGGTGACAGTAAAATATGCCCTGATTTTAAAAAAATTTCAATTCAACCAAGTAAATCAACTTATCAAGCTTCATATCTTAGATGGCAAGAAAAGCCCAACCCTATGCAAACAGGCCACGATGATTTTTGCAAGCGCAGGAACGATTTATTCAAGTATGTGTCTAAGTTACTATAGCAAAAATATTGCATGCTTTTTTAAGTTGGTTGTCAAATAGGTGTGGGTAATTATTTTACTTGAAATTATTAGTAAAGAATTACAATACATTAGAAAGTAATAATAAGTTAATTACATACCTTCTCTATGTAATTATTAAACACATAATATACTGTCGTGAAACGAAGGTCGATCATATTTAAAATTAGAACGCGGCCATTTGATTTGTTTATGTGATGCAAATTAGGTAAAATTATTCAAAGGTAAATAACAGCTGATTTTGTATTGTTACTTAAACACATTTTTTTTACACAATTTTACCATTTTATTTTGTAACCATCAGTGTTTGTTTTGTGCTACGAAGATCTAAAATAATAACAGTGAATTTCGAAACATCGTGTATGTTTTTTTTAAGAACGTACGAAAGTTTGGTTTTCTTAAGGTTGAAGCAGGGCTCTCTCCGCATACGCCGAGGAAGAGAAGGACGTGTTTTCCAAGCCGGGCTTTTGGAAGCCACCCTGAGTGCAGTTTTTCACCAATTTCTGGGTGAAATTTGTGAAACTTACGACGAGTGTGATATTTTTGAGACGACGACCAAGTTTGGGGTTGAACGACCTTCCTAGAAAGATACAAGCGTATAATTGAGAAATTTGTCAAAGGACGCCTTGAGGACGCCATTTTGAAAAAGAACCAAAAATTTTATAATTCATCTTAATATTACTTACCTCGATGAAATTTGAGGACGAGGAACTTCAAATATTATTAAAGTGCATTAACAACAACCGTTTGAATAATCGTGGCTGCGATTTGGAAGGAGATTTTATGAAAAACCAAGTTTTGTACGGCAGGAACTGTGAACGCACGGGAGTACACCTTCGGAATACAGTAGCCTTAAGCAACGTAGCAACTACTGGAGGGGACTATTACGTCATCGACAACAGAGGCGTGCAAGGTATCGTTTACTTAAAATTAAAAGATAGTGAAAATAAAAAAAACATTTAATTTAATTTTTATGAACATTCAATTTTTATTTTGTACAAATTTAAAACACACAAACACACTAAGGTGGCAAATGATCACAAAATTAAGCGATCCGAATTTGATAGTAAATGTAATTTTGAAATCAATTGCCAGAGACATTTTACACCCGATTTTATTTAGCTACGAGTTTGTTCGATATTATTATTTGCCTTTGAATAAACCATTGTTTTCGTTGTCAATAAGAGTTTTACTTACAACTCAGGGGATAAATAAGATCGACAAGAACCTACTAACTGAGAGTTTCATCTCCCGACGAAAATCTGGCAAGCCGGAGCATAATTTAGAGTTTGTATGTGAATGCAACAAAAATACACAACAACTTTTTGTCGCCAGAACGTGGGGCTTCACAACAACTTTTTGGCACCGCAACGTGTGGGGCATTGTCAGGTGGAGTTTTTGTCAGGTGGCGTTTTTATCAAAACGACCAGAACGTGCATTACAATAACTTTTTGCCGCAACGTAAGGGGCTTGACGGTGATCATTTTCTTAGGGTGTGTTCAGCAAAATCTGAAAACAAAGAAATAAAATTAGTAAAAATGGAAACAAAAGGCACTGTAGGGGAAAAAGACAGCAGTACGCCAGAGATGATAGAAAACATTTTAGCAGGAGTATTAGGGGAAAATATCTTAGAAATATCAGACGGTACCGAAACTCCGACAGCGTCACCGATACACTCAAGTACACGAGCTGAAATAACAGGTGCGGGAAATAGCGACATGATGAGTTTCATGCAACAGATGTTTGAAAAACAAGAAAAAAATAATGAAAAAAATGAACAAAATTTTGAAATCATGCATAAAGAAAGTAAAATTATGCAGGAAGAAAGTAAAACTATACGGGCAGAAATGAATAGGGGTTTTGCCAATTTAGAAAATAAATTTGATAAACTTGAAGGTGATTTAAAGATTACCAATACAAGGGTAGATAAAATTGAAACAAAAGTAAACATTTTAAACACAGAGTCAATGCCGGCTAGGCTTATAATTCAATCATTCAAAAACCAAGAAAGGGAGCTAGATTTAAAAATAAATAAAAAAGCAACAGAAAATCGAAATGAAATAATACAGGAAGTAGGTACGAAATTAAAAAATTATAAGAGGGTTAGAGCTGTATTTAGTGAAGATGGGGAAATCAGGGACACCATTAAACGGGTCAAATTTATAAGCGAAGATGTAACAAAAAATAGCGATAATTTAATTAGGGTTGAGCAAAAAGTAGAAATACAGGGATGTGAGATAGGTAAAGTAGGAGAAAGCGAAATTAAGGACACGGGGGCTGAATTGTCTATAATAAATCAAGGTCTAGTAGAAAATAAAAAAAGAAATTTTGACAAAAAGATAATTAAAGCTAAAAAGGTAAATTTAATAACTGCAAACAAAAGAAAATTTGCAGAAATAAATAAAGGTACAGTGGTAAAAGTTAAAATAGGCGAATACGAAATTAAGGATGATATTTTAATTAAGAAAGATTTAAATTTGGGAGGTATTCTTGGAATTGAGTTGATAAATAAATTTGGAATGATTACAAATGCAGTAGATAAATCAATAATAATAGGTAAACGTTCTTTTAGTTGGTTAAATAATATGATGTTAAATGAAAATAAAAATATTAGTAATTACACGACAGTTAGCAAACAAGTTAGTTATATTAATAGGGAAAGCAGTAGTAAATTGGTAGGGGATGATTGTATTGATAATATTAATAATGATGAATTATATGGGAAAAATTATATGGAAAATTTGGAAAATGTTAGTAATGATAGGGAAATCGATAATTTAGTAGGGGATAAAGAAACTTTGAAGAAAAAACTGTTAAACTGTGATGAAAAATATTTAGAAGTTGTTAAAAATCTACTGAAACCAAACCAAAATTATGTGAAAAGCGTACAAATAACAGAACCGGGGGGATTAGTAGCAATAGATTACATAGGAAACTTAATACCTAGCGGGGCTGGTTACAAAAATATCCTGGTAGTGGTCGATGCCTTCAGCAAATATGTAAAGTTGTATCCAACAAAAGTTTGTACAACAGACGTTTCCATTCAAATGTTAGAAAGATTCTGTAAAGAAATCATTAAACCTAAAAACATCCTAGCCGATAATGCCACTTACTTTTTTAATCAAAAATTCAAAACTCATTGGAATAACCAAGGGATTAAGGTATTTTATTGTTCCGTTCGACACCCGCAGGGGAACATCAGTGAACGATACGTGCAAGAAACCGTAAAATTCTTACGACTGGTGGTTTACAAAGATCAAACATCATGGGCACGATACGTTTCTCAAGTAGAATACTTCATAAATCATACTCCTAGTTCAGTTACCGAAGAGTCTCCTATTTTAGTCATGTTTAATAAAGAACCTGAAAGACCATGGATTAATAACCACAATATTGATTACAATGAAATTATAAGGGGGGTAAATAATAAATTAATAAAAAGAAGTGAAAGCTACTTACGTAAAGTGAATAGTAAAATAAAAAAATATTGTTCTTTTAATGTAGGCGACTGGGTTATAATTAGAAGTTTAAGAGTAGGGAAAAGATCAAAAGATCAATGCCTCAAGCTACAGCTCCCTTTCGAAGGTCCATTTTTGATAGACTCTGTCAATGAAAATACTTATTTGTTAAAATATTCAAACAACAAGATTAGGAGTAAATTTCACCTAGACATGATTTATGCGTACGATCAGGGGCTAGAGGAGGATTTCTCACAGGATGAATCCGATTGATACCGTCCTAAAACAAAGAAAAGTTTTATTTAGTTAGAGATTACGGGGTTAATTTTATTTAGTTTAAATTTAGGAGAGAAGGGGTTGTAAATACTGGAAAAGAATTTATTTAGTTTTGTTAATAATAAGGTTTTAGCTAAGTTTTTATAAAAAATAGCTATTTATGTCATGAGTACATAATTTAGGTCTTTATCGGACGAAGCCCAGTTTATGGCAGAGCGAGCTTGCGAGCGAGGCCAATAAATAGGCTGAGTCCAAAAAGCTTAATTATGTGCAAATGACGTACATAGCTTTATGTTCGACTGCACCGTAGAAAATTTTCTTTTATATTTTTCTACTTTGACATTTAGGTAATAAAATTGTATAATTTCGAAGAGTGCTTTTTCTATTGCTCCTGGTTTACATAAGTTGTTTATTAATTTGGATTAAAATTATGTGAAAAAATGGAAGAAATCGTTGAAATTACTTCAAAAGCTAACTTTTGTAATCTATTATAATCAAAGTAATAATTAATGTAATCGTTTTTAAATTAAATTAAATAAAATAAAATATTAATTTTGACGTTTATTTCAATGACATTGACAGGCGGCCGTTTTACTTTATAAATAAAGCAAAACGGCCTAGTACCATAAAATGTTATCTTATGGTCGCTAAGTGATATTGTAATGATGTTATTATCATACAGTCGGACATAAAAATTTTTTTTTTGGATACTTACTTGTTCACGATTTTGTTGATTTAGTGAAAATTTATCAAATCACTACGTTCGATTGATAAATTATAACTAAACAAGGGGCTTTGCTGTCGTGAAACGAAGGTCGATCATATTTAAAATTAGAACGCGGCCATTTGATTTGTTTATGTGATGCAAATTAGGTAAAATTATTCAAAGGTAAATAACAGCTGATTTTGTATTGTTACTTAAACACATTTTTTTTACACAATTTTACCATTTTATTTTGTAACCATCAGTGTTTGTTTTGTGCTACGAAGATCTAAAATAATAACAGTGAATTTCGAAACATCGTGTATGTTTTTTTTAAGAACGTACGAAAGTTTGGTTTTCTTAAGGTTGAAGCAGGGCTCTCTCCGCATACGCCGAGGAAGAGAAGGACGTGTTTTCCAAGCCGGGCTTTTGGAAGCCACCCTGAGTGCAGTTTTTCACCAATTTCTGGGTGAAATTTGTGAAACTTACGACGAGTGTGATATTTTTGAGACGACGACCAAGTTTGGGGTTGAACGACCTTCCTAGAAAGATACAAGCGTATAATTGAGAAATTTGTCAAAGGACGCCTTGAGGACGCCATTTTGAAAAAGAACCAAAAATTTTATAATTCATCTTAATATTACTTACCTCGATGAAATTTGAGGACGAGGAACTTCAAATATTATTAAAGTGCATTAACAACAACCGTTTGAATAATCGTGGCTGCGATTTGGAAGGAGATTTTATGAAAAACCAAGTTTTGTACGGCAGGAACTGTGAACGCACGGGAGTACACCTTCGGAATACAGTAGCCTTAAGCAACGTAGCAACTACTGGAGGGGACTATTACGTCATCGACAACAGAGGCGTGCAAGGTATCGTTTACTTAAAATTAAAAGATAGTGAAAATAAAAAAAACATTTAATTTAATTTTTATGAACATTCAATTTTTATTTTGTACAAATTTAAAACACACAAACACACTAAGGTGGCAAATGATCACAAAATTAAGCGATCCGAATTTGATAGTAAATGTAATTTTGAAATCAATTGCCAGAGACATTTTACACCCGATTTTATTTAGCTACGAGTTTGTTCGATATTATTATTTGCCTTTGAATAAACCATTGTTTTCGTTGTCAATAAGAGTTTTACTTACAACTCAGGGGATAAATAAGATCGACAAGAACCTACTAACTGAGAGTTTCATCTCCCGACGAAAATCTGGCAAGCCGGAGCATAATTTAGAGTTTGTATGTGAATGCAACAAAAATACACAACAACTTTTTGTCGCCAGAACGTGGGGCTTCACAACAATACTTTTGTGATAGTTCTATCTCAAATTTATCAGTAAAAAATATGTATCGCAGCAGGAATTTCATTGTTATGCAGTTTGCGAATCAATTATTTTTTAATAACAAAATATATCAGTTTAATCAATCTAAAATAGAATACCTGAAAACGAACATGGAAAAAAAAGGCTTTAGGCCACATACATTTTTTTGTGTTATTGCAATATAGAGTTGTTAAGGAATCCACAGAAACGTTTTCAAGATCAATAAGTAGATTTTAATTATTTCTTTCATTTTATTTCAAAATCTATTTAAGCGTGTAACGCACACATTAATTGTATTGCATTCTTCTTGAAGAGTACTTTCATATTTTTCATTAATAAACAAAATGGGACTTTGCAAAAAAATTAATAATCTATATTTTTAGAGTTGGGCAATCATTTAAGCACGAAGCTTGCACATGGTATTTTAAAAACTATCCACCTCCAAATATAAAATTTATTCCGGAAAAGTTTGCAAAATAATAGAGGCGGCGAAAAATAAGAATTTCACAATTTATTGTTTTGTAATGTCAATCAACTAAAAAATTTTTGTATAATCTAATCATAAAACTAACAATATAAAAAATAACAAAATTTTGTGTTTAAAATAAAATGATATAATATGGCAACCGTTGCAAATGAAAATTTATTCCTACTCGAATTTCTGGTAGACAAAGTACATTTAGATTCGGCAGAAAATGGTGGAGACGTATTGGGTGATGTTTGCGTTTCGGTACAGTTTCTAGATAATGACCCATTAGATATATGCGAAGATGACTTTACACCTAAAAGAGAATACAGTAACGAAGGTGAGAAAATCAAAAGTGGAAAGTCGTGTTTGTTTTCATTAACTCCCGGTAAGGCAGAAGAAGCACTTGAAAAATTCGATGTATATGTAAATATATACAAAAAAAGGGAAAATGGAGCTACGACTAAATCTGAAATTGGAAACTCTCTCTTTTCTTTAGTGGATATGTTTAACGAATTGATAACAAACGTATTAAACAATGAAAGTGGAGCCCAAGCTCTTTCAGCAAAAACTTTAAAAGAGAATTTCCCAATAACAAATGGCGAAGGAGATGGCATTGGCGAAATTGGCATATACGCAAGAATGTCATGCTTCGGAAAACTGATTGTTACTCAATTTCAAATGAATCTTGATGACAAATCCGTACTTTTTAAAGATAAAGAAGGTCACTCTTTATATAGGTACAGAAAAATTAGTTCGGCTGGTGGGAAAGCATCATCTTCTTATGCTGGTACCACTGGTGCTGCTGGACAAACTGGTAAATATGAAAGAGGTTCAAGAGGTGAAAGGGGAGAAAGAGGTTCAAGAGGTGAAAGGGGAGAAAGAGGTTCAAGAGGCGAAAGGGGAGAAAGAGGTGAAAGGGCAGAAAGAGGTGCAAGAGACTCGAGAGTTACAAGAAGTGCAGGAGCCGCTAGACCATGTCCTACTACATGTCCTAGCCTTCCTTGCTCTAATAAATCTGTCGGTGTTAATGCTAAATCGGCATATGCTTCTTGTAACGAGTGCACAGATCCTGCAAGTAGTGGGCAAAGATCATCTGGAACTGATCCTTGTAATGAATGTTCTACACGTAACGCAGGCAACCAAATGAGATCGGTTTCTCCTTGTAACGAATGTATAGCAAAAGGTTTATTAGACAATCCAACTGATTCTTATCAAGAAATTGGTGCTAAAATGGGTGGTAATGCTTTAACTATTCGCGTACACAAAGATAGAATTGTACACAGAGGAGGTAACGAAGATGACGAAAATTGTGCATGTAAATCAGGAAAAAGCTCCAATAAAAAAACCAGTTTAATAATGGCACCGGGATGTAATACTGGAGTTACCAGTAATTCTCCCTTTTCTTTTAAATTGGCTGGAAGTGGAGGATGCACTCCCAACCCAAATAACGTAACTGTTGTTCCTCCTGTCTGCACAGACGCCGATGGAACGCAACATACAGAATTATCTGATCCAGAGCGAGATGTATTTGTACTAAAAATAAATAAAAAAAGTGAAGGAGTTGAAAGGAAAACCAATTTAGAATTAGAATTATGCACACCTAAAGGTAAAAATGGAAAAGGTGATGGAATGGCGAAAGAATCTCAGTGGGACGATGCTGATGCAGGTATCATTGGTGGTGATGGCCTTGGTGCTGGGGCTGGCGGTGGAAAAGGTGGAAAAGGAAAAGGTGGAAAGGGTGGAAGAGGAAAAGGAAAAGGAAAAGGAAAGGGCGGAGGAAAAGGCAAAGGTAATTAATTGTTGTTGCAAATTATATAAGTAACTAACCAGCTTGCTTGATCATTAATTAAATGTATATTTTTAATTGATTTAATTTTTTCACAATAATTTTTATTTTTAAAGAAAATTTATTTTATAAAAGCTCACTTTAAGCTTTTTTGTTTTTAATGGGCCCCTAGTCGTGTTTAGTTTCAGCATTTGAATAAAACATATTATATTATTTAACGCATAATAGTGGTCATTCTGTAAGGAATATGTTAAATTTTAACGGGTGTTAAAATTGTAACGTGATGCTAATTTTAATTCCAATTCTATAAATAACAATTAACGTAATGTTAAAATTTTAACGTAAATTCCGATTCTGTAAGATCGAGAACCGTTAAATTTTTAACATAATGCGTTATGTCAAGGTGCTTATTGTTTGATTTTAAAGCCTACCCAAGTAGTACATGTTAATAATTTGCATTCTTGTTTTGTGAGAGTTGTTAAGGTTATCTTGTAAATTTTTGTTAAAAATATGGCACTGGATGAGTTTATTCATCTTATGATTGTTGATAATCATGATAAACATCAAATACAGTACGTAATTTTTATATAAATATTTAGTTGTATTTTATAAAAATATTTAAAATTTAGCCGAGAAGTTCGAACTATTCAAAGGCAATTAACATAATAATATGCTAGTATTATTGTAGAAAGGGATATTATTCAATTAATGCACAAATTATTTGTGATTTTAGTCGTAACTTCAAATATATTAAATTTAAATGCTCGTTTCCCCGGTTCTGTACGCGATTCTGCTATATGGATGACGTGTGTTGCAAGAAGAGTCTTAAGACGCGTCTGTACTTAGGCAATTTTTTCCGGCGGCTTTAGTGGGGAGGTGTGCAGGCAATGTTAAAGCATACATAAAAATCCGCCCGGCTTCAGCCGCCGGTAAAAACCGCTTAAGTGGAGACGCGTTTTTAGAAAGGAATCATTTTAAATACCGTCTCTTTTAACTATCTTCTTGGCGACAATGGTATCCATTAGAACCTTGGTTGTTGGTACCATTTATAAATGCTGCAGAAAATTGCCCTCAATCAAGATTTTATGTTGCTTTATCAAACCAGAGAATTATAGTGGAACACAGCTGTAGCTTTTGGATGGGGGGGGGGGGGTTAACACTGAACTTTTTGTGATTCTGTAATTTTATTAAGAATCCCACGGTCTATTTACCGCCCTATTTAGACCCCCTAAAGACCCCTCTTAGATACGTCCGTGGTGGAACATACAACTGGTTTATTAAAAAGAAGATTTAGAGCTCTTGATGGCCATAGAGCTTCATAGTACAATCCATTAAGAGTTGCAAAAATTATTTATAGTGGTGCAATTTGGCATAATACGTGCAGAACCTACATCATTCCTCTTCCTGTTACTTACCAGTTACTTCCCCACCAAGATTTAATCACCAGAATTATCCGCCCCATAATATGGAATGGTTAAATCAAAAAGTTCAAATTCGATATCAACTATTTCCTGCTTTTCTTTTGTTCCCATTTTTTATAAATGTCCCATATGTTGGTTATATTTTGACATTTGTAATTTCGTTTGAGCGCTATTGGAACTAATTTAATAACTTGCAACTACTTTTAACGAATATTACCGAACGTTTTAACGCATGATGTTAAATTTAAAAATTTTAACACATACGTTATCTACTGTTTTACAGAATGCAAAATTATGTTAAAAAGTAATATATTTTAACGCACGTTAAAATTAACATATTCCTTACAGAATCACCACTAATATGATTGAATTGACTTTATATTTAATTAAAAATATTTTTATAGGAGGAAAGAATGGAAGTAGAAACGGAAGTAGAAACGGTGATAAGGGTGAGTATTATGATTGCAAGAAGCATTGAATAAAATAATAATAAAATCTATTTTTTAATATAGATGGTAAAGATGATGGTGGTGGATTTGGAAATGGAAATTTCATTGGTGAACCAAAACCAAAGAAATGTCCTTCGAGGGACAGCAATCAAGATTTATCGTGTTGCTTTTGGCCAGCACCAGTGTGCAGCAGACAATTTTCAACATGCTCCGTACAGTCCAATGATTCGTAAGTATTTTTAAGTATATTGTACATACTACTAGTAGGTAAATACTACATAATATATGAAAATGCCAATTATTCAGAGAACAAAATAATAAAAGAAGATAAATCATATACAAAGTTATTATTAATTCTTGACCAAAAGTCATTTACATTTAAAAAATGTAATTTTTGATTAAAAAACATTTAAAGACATTTTCGAGCAAAAATCATAATATAATATACTTACATTTTCAAGAAATAATGCTTTGGGTATAATAAAGTGTTGGCTTCTCTTGTAAATCCAAGAAGGAACATTTTATAGTTATTTTCGAAAGGATAAACGTTCGTGTAATACAAATTTCGTGTGCGATAATATAGAAAATTAATAATTTCTATAACAGAAGTTAATTGTTATTGTTATACGAAAAAATAGAGCACCCAATGTATGTGGGATATTATTAATACAAACTTAAAGTTACGTTATTAAAGAGCGTGTACCGAATTAATGAATGTTGAAAAAAATATATTGAAATTTAAGCAGCTGTAAATTTAGTTACAATCTAAAAATTTAATAAAATGAACCTAACTGAAACCTTATTAACGTATAACGTAATACATATTATTATCTACGGAAGTTAATACTTACATAATTTATGTGCTAAAACCATCTCTTTACAAATTTAATTTAATAGTCAATACCCTATTAATTTATTTAAGTGTTTTTTTTATTATATTTGATATTTTCTATAACTTACTAACATGCATCATTTGTTTTATACTGATTGTATATATTTATAATTTTTGTATTAGTTATTTATAAACAAATTTTTACTGCATACAAAACTATTGCAAACAAAGATTGAAAAATAATAGATTTAATTTAAACAAAATCTTGAAATCATTGAGGACCTTTGACTAGTACAAGCGATTTGTTATCATAATTGAAGTATATCCTACGTTTTGGAATATTCAGAAAAAAGTAAAAAAGATATTTAAAGAAATATATTTAATTCGGCATTATTCATTGAACAAAATTATAGCAACTTTTAAAATTATTTATAAGTTATCAAAAAAATATTAAAAACGTAAAAGAAAAACACATAATATTAATACTATGTAGTATAATAAATACCCTTTGCCCTGATAACTTGAGCACACCGTTTTGGTATCGATTCAATCAGTTTATTGTATCACTTGAAATATTAACTCGACTGTTTTTAAGTGCTGTATGCAGTTTATTCAAGTTTTTGTAATTTTTCTCGGGTAATTTGTGATCTAGGATTTCCCATAAGTTTTCTATTAAGTTTAAATCCGGTAAGTGTGACGGCCATGATAAAACTTCAATATTTTCTTTGCTTAACTAAGCTTTATCTGACTTAGAGGCTTCCTTCGAGTCGTTGTCATGCTGAAATTCAACGTTCGTGGCATTACCGCACTAGAATATTATGGTAACGTGACATCTTTGAGAATATCTTTATACATAAAACTTCAGACAATTTAATTGTTTATAGACCTTAAACTCAACAATTTTAAAAAAAGTTTAAATTATATACTTGTATATATAATTTATCCATTATACCGTTAATACGATGAACTGGTCCCATACCAAAACCTGAGAAGCACGACCATAACATCGCCGATCCTCCACCGTGCTTTAATGTTAAGGAAATATACTTGGGATTCAATATTTTTCCTTGATGATGCCTTATACGAGCTATTCCATTACTTCTGAATAGATTAAATTTGGATTTGTCACTGAATACATTTTTTTCCACTCCTCGACTGCCCACTTAGCAAATTCTAATCTAGCCTTAATCAGGGCCGTAACTAGGCAGGGATAAAAATATAAAATTAATTTTATAAAATACGTTATCATTTTTCAACTAGCATGTTATTACTCTAAAAACTACTATTTAAATAAAAATTGAACAAATAATTTAAACAATATTAAAAATCAATAAGTTTTTGAGCTTTCAAAACAACAAACTTGTTCAATTTAAAATTTTATATAAAAGTATTATATATATTATAAAATATATAAAAGTAAAATTTATATATTTAAATAACAAAATATTAGCTGAAATAAAATACAAAATTTAACGTTAAGGTTTCTCATTTCATGAGATTGGAAATTACAAAGAAAAACAACGTCAGAATTACATTGAAAAGACGTTACTTTTCTGACGTCAAAAATAGGTCTTAAAACAACTTTACACTAACGTCAGCATTTAGTAATTTGACGTCTTCGACGAAATATGACCAGAAATACGTAACGTAACCAAGACGTAAAACCATGTCAGCTGGAATATTGGCTTGCATTTGTTTCAATTATCTCTTTTTTGCAGCACCGCTGGCGCTGGTGTTGCTTAATTTACAATTAATTTATTTTCTACTCTGATACTCTAAAATATAATTAACGCAAATTAATAACTATTCAAAATCGATAAAAATTTTTTGTCACACTTTGGGTGCAAATGATTTTGTAAATTAGAAATACGATAATTGCAAAAACGAATTTTTTTATATCGCGACGAATAATTACTTATGTTAAAATTCTTCACTAAAACAAAAAATTATTAAATCGAAATCAAAATAAAATTAAATATGTATTAATTACCTGATTATAGTTTTTAAATAGGTGCCACCGTTGATTGTACTAAATTAATTAATTCACTAATTCACTAATAGTTAAAGGTCTGTAGCATTGAAAAGAAAACTTTTGTATAAAATAAAATTTTAAAGTTATTCATTATACCTAATATGTATATGCACCTTAAAATATGCTTAAAATAAATTCAAATTATATAATAAAATGTCCAGATGTGATTTGCCTAATTTTTTCCAGAAAAACTACGAAAATCAAGACATATTTTTACGTAGTACACCGACAAAGTACCATAAGAATAAGCCGATTTAAGGGTAGTTTTTATTACTTTGTTCCTCTACTGTTTACTGTTTATGGCCGACAGCTGATAGATAAACAAATAAATAACTGAAATGTTTTCAGTTAGATTTTTAACAGTTACAAAATTTAATTTCAACGTCGAATGCTAAAATTTGTCTTAAAAATAATTGTTTTGTTAACCATACCTATAAAACTAAAACTACATAAAAAAAACTGCTTTGGAGCCTCTTACGTTTTTGTGTTAATTATGTAGAATTTATCTTCTTAACAAAATTTCCTATTATAAAAATGATCAATTTTGCACCCCCTTAGCAGTTGCGCCCTTGGCAGGGGCCCCACTCGCCACCCCCTAGTTACGGCTCTGGCCTTAATATCCATCTTCGATAACAAGGGTTTCTTTGTAGGACGATGACTAAATAACTTTCCATCAACTAATCTTCTTCGAATAGTCCTGGAACATACATTTAAGTGATCAGTTTCATTTAAATTTTAAACACGCCAAATTTTTACTCATCTTTAATAACACTCTTTTATCAAATAAAATACGTATGATAATAAAATAATATGTATGATATACAAAAGTTGCTATAATTATGACCATGCAGTTTTAAAGCTATAATTTCATTAAGCTGATAAGATCTTGTATTACAACTACGTGAAAAATTTTTACTATGCAACAATATTAATAGATATCTTTAGAGTACCTTCATAGTCATTTGATAAAAAAAAATACAATCATTTGTATAAGTAAATTGTGATTTATTGTTTGATAAGATTTAGTTGCTAATATTGGCCAATACTGTAAGTATTTTATTACATTTAAATATGTTTAAATATTTTTAATTCAAAATTTTTAACATCCATTCATGTGTTTCGTTTTGTTTATCCAAAAATACAGATATGGTTAATTTCGAGTTTTATTACTTAACTCCTTATTGCACACATTAATTTCAAATTTTCGGTTAAAAAATGATCAAATTTTTTTAAAGTGATAATGTAGAATTTCAAAACAAATATTGGAAATTTGCTGAGTAACTATAGCGGTCGCCCGTGACCCAGACGGGCGTGTGCAAAATTGCCAGTAATCTATTGCAGGCTTTAATTGATTAGCTTTACCGTTGTAAATAATATACCCAAGTTTCATTATTTATGAGTTGTGTTTTTTATGGTTTATTTGATGAATTTTAAAGAAAATTAATACAGTAATCAGTTTTTACTGCGAAACACATATTTTACAAATACCGCGAATTTCTTAAGCTCAACCTATCGATAATTGGTATATAAGTTGAAGAGGTTTAATAAATAAAAAAATGATATTTTAATATGCAAGTCATTTAGAAATAATCAATTTGGAATATACCGACTGATAGAAAGAATGCAGAAATGTACTATTAACATATTTGATATAGTCTTTTTGTACTGTCTAAAATATTATTTTGATGTAAAACTAAAATAAGGTTTTATAAATAAAAATGATATTTTAATATGCAAGTCATTTAGAAATAACCAATTTAGAATATAGAAAGAATGCAGAATATGTATGTATGTAGTACTATTAACATAGTATTTGTTATAGTCTTTTTGTACTGTCTAAAATATTATCTTTTAAAGTAAATAATCCAACCATGTGTTGAGATTTGGAATATTAACTAAATATAATATAAATAATTAGAATTATTAGCTCTTGAAAATTTATATAAATATAATATCAGTAATGATATTATGATATATAAATATAATATAAACTTATTATATTTATTACTAAATATATTATATGTATATATAACAAAATATAAAATAAATATAAACGAAATAAGATTTATATATATTATTTAGAAATATAGTAAGTTTTTGAGCTTATGAGAATTTATTTGATATAGTAGTTATGTAAAGATAAATAATATACAAACTAAAAGTAAACTATTAAAATACTTTGATCATTAAGGTCGTTTCTCACCTATCAGCACAGCACAGGATCATCACCAGCAAATATGATATCTTATTATGTATTTCAATGTAAGTGCACTTATCCAACAGCATCAGCACATCACCTGCACGGCACCTCAATGTTCCATTTAATAAATACACATAAGAAATAAAATTTGCTTGTGTTGATCAGTCGCTGTGCTGATAGGTTAGTAAAGACCTTTAGTCAAATGAATTATTCTTTGCATGTATTTGCTGTTTTAGTTATAGAAAAACTCAAATAAACGTTTTACTAATTTAAATTTGTTTTCTAATACGTATTGTACACAAATTTTAACATTAACTTCAAATAAAGAACAATTATTATGCAATGCTGAGATTTTTATAACGGATATATCATGTTGAAATATTAAGGGGGGAGGGCCAAAATAGAGCGACCAAAATTTTACAAACGAAGCAAGCAAAAATAACAATAAAAAGTAAAAAAAAAATTTTTTTAATTATTTCTTTTACTAATAGTCCGAGAGCCCGCGATGTTTTGAGGGTAGTCATTTTATCAAAGCTGATTTTTACATATATGTTAGGTCTTGTATGGTACATGATTGAAACGACCTTCAGCTGCCATTTTTCGGATGGAGGTGGGAGTAACGGAGCTTCTCCCGCTTCTCCCAAGACCTAACATACATATATATGTATGTGAAAATCAGCTTTGATACTATTGGTCACTAAAAAGTGCCTCGGGCTCTCGGACTATAATATTTCTAATATTTAAATAAATAATAAATTTAAAAGTTGAACTTTTTAATAATCCGGTTAAAAATAATTGATTTATAAATTTTTTGAAACAATTAAGTTTTTCGATATTTCGGACAAATTTAAATAGTATGTTTTTATCGACATTTTTACTATAGTTTAGTCAACTACTGTTAGTCGACATTTTTACTATAGTTAGTCAACTGTTTTGAGGGGCGGGGTAGTTGGGGGTTAATTATTGTCAACTTCCTAATAGGAAGTATCGTCTACATCGCCTAACCTAAAAGTAATTGTTATTTAAATAAATGTTAAATTTTTCACCTTTTCAGGTACTGCAGCCCATACCAACCCTGTAAACCCTGGAGACCAAGTTGTAGAATGTGGTGTTAAAATACCATACAATTATTTAACTTTATATTACAATGTATCTGTCATATATAAAAAAAAGGAAAAAGTAAAACTATTATTTTTAAGCTGTCGTTTTTATTCTTAATAACTATACTCACAATTGAATAGTAAATTTATCCAGTTTCCTTATTTCTGTTGACTATTTCACTCAGCTATCATTAGACCAATGGAATGAAATGTGTTTCAGGTACTGCAGCCCATACCAACCCTGTAAACCCTGGAGACCAAGTTGTAGAATGTGGTGTTAAAATACCATACAATTATTTAACTTTATATTACAATGTATCTGTCATATAAAAAAAAAGAAAAAGTAAAACTATTATTTTTAAGCTGTCGTTTTTATTCTTAATAACTATACTCACAATTGATGACAATGAATGTGAAGTTAAACTTAAACAACATATGTAAGTACAACGGCCACTTGGTAAAAATTAAAAGAGAATTAGTTAATAATTTTGAATTATTAGTATTATTAACTCTAATTTTCTTAATTAATTTTGTGTTTCAATCGTTTCGCGAAAAAGTAATGTTGTTGTGGTGATTATCAGAGCCGTATTAAGGGGGGGGCTAAGGGGGCTGCAGCCCCGAGCAACCACATTCTAGGGGCCTCAGAAAAATTGAAGCAACAAATTTTAAATTAGTACAGATTAAAATAAATTAAATAAAATAAATGTGTATATTGCCATGTATTTTCTAAGCAAACAATTGAGAAACAATTTATTTATATTAATTTGTAGTTCTATATTAATTTGTATTTTTTGTAATTTGGATATGCGCGCGAATGATTGTTTCTAATATCTATCTATCATATCTATCTAATAATAAAATTGTTTTAAACCAAATAAATAAAAGCTGATTCTTGTGTTTTTTTTTTGTGTTTTAATTAGAAAGTGATCCTAAGTTACAATAAAAATAAAAAGTTTGCGGTAAATAAGTTAGAACATCTGCGATGCAATAAAAATTAAATGGACGAGTTCATTTTTAAAAGTAAATAATAATTAATTGAAAACAACATAGCAATATATACTTCATGTGTTTTATAATAAAAAACTGTAATAAGCAATAAATTATGTATAATAATAATTATTATCCCTTTAAAAATTTGACATTATGTATTTTGTTAAAACATACAAGACCAAGGGGCCTCCAAAAAAAGTTATCCCCGGGTCTCACATATTCTTAATCCGGCTCTGGTGATTATACCTTGATTTAACATAATAATTTGCGTTTCTTCTTCTCAATATAAAATATTCTTCAATAGAAAAGAATATAAATTCTTCAATAGAATATTTTTCATGGATTGTTCAAAAATCCCTCTACTTTCATTAAATAGACTCAAATTTTAAAATTTCTATAAATCTATAAAAAGAATTTCCTTGTATGTAATTTACTGCCTATTTATTGAAAACAGCAAAATTTACAAATTTCAAATTTATTTTGTTTTTCTTCAAAATTTCCCAATACTCAGATTTACCCACAAATTACTCACACATTTTACAACTTTTCAGATTTTGAGGTAAGCTAAGCAATTAAAGGGAAGCAAATAATTAAATTTTCGGCTTAATATTTCATATAGTACTACATATCTAAAATGAATTACATTACATATGTATGAATTTTATCAAATCAAATCAAATAACTTTTATTAATTTAATACGAGGCACGAGGATACCTTACAGTTTCTTAAAATTACAAGTGGTATATAGATATTATGGCTGGGTAGCCTTCTCATCTATATTTAATAAGGTGTGTGAAGAATTTAGTGAATGGGAAAGTGAGTAAAGTGCAGAATAAAAATTTCAAAAACCTGCTTTGGTTGACCAAATTAGAAAGTTGTCACAGTTTAAATGTCGCGCGTAAGCGCAACCGCAGTCCGTTCGCGAATTGGCAGAACAATTTTGCGAATTTAAGTGAAAAAGAAATACAACATTTGAAGAATATTGTAATTGAATATGAAATTTGAAGAATATTGTTATGACTTTAACTATTATTAAACATAGGTGAGTTATAGAAAACTTCCAATGTTGGTAAGTATGTATTTTACGTATTAAGTTTAAAATTCCTACCGGTAAGAAACCATTTAAAAATTCATTTTTTGATACCTGAATTAGTAGGTGCGTATTTATAATCATCCATTCTAATACCTATTATATTATTATCGCATACAATGATAATAGTATATTGTATCATTTGGATCTAAAGTGTGATTTTGTTTGAGAAGTAATATTTGCATTTTTGTCTGCGCGTCAAACAAAGACACTTTAAATCCGCATGAGGCATACCTACTAATTTTTCTTAAAACCAAGAACAAGATTTTTAACATTGTAAAAAATTCAAAATATTTAAAAATTTAAAACAACTTTATAAACAAATAACAGCATGTCTGTTCAAATTTGTCATATATTTCCTGTTTGAAATTGGTATTAAATAGCTCACTTTCACTTAGTTCGGAGAAAAATTAATTTTATTTTAAAACTTTTACAGCGAATTTTTAAAAATTTATAGCAAACTTTTATGTATTTCTAATTTTAAGAAGATGATGAAAGTTGGATGGCGGCCCAATGCTGGAATCTAATATCAAATCTATTGTTTGTGATATTTTTATTTTTCCACTATTTAACTTATAGTAATAATAATAATTAGTGTTTTTACGTTAGACTGGAAAAATCAGTTGATTTTAATTCTCTATTACAGGTATCTTAAAAGAGCTTTTCTAATTTTGTTTACTTAAAATCTCTTTAGGGTATTTTGTTAAATTGGGGTTACAAATAGTATATTACATTACTAGTGAAGAAACCGAATGATTCGCTCACGCATTTGCGAGTTTTGCACGCGAGCGGTTAGGCGAGTGTGCAGATGCAAATAAGTGAGCTAAAGGGTTTCTCCACGAGTGATGTATAGCGTTTTGTTTAATCCTGCACTTATAAATCTAAAATATTTATAAAAATATAATTTATTATAATTCCTGTCATCAATAATTAAATTTGAGATTTTTAATTTACAATAACTCGAAAACGGCGCTAGATATCGAAAAACTGAGCAAAAAGTTTACCCCCATTTTTTGTACTCAATCACCCTAGCAATTTGTGGTAGGAAGCCTTATGCAAAATTCTAGATCAATATCGCGCACTTTGCGCGCAAAATAATTCAGAAAAAAGTTAGCTTTGGTTTTAAAATATAAAAATAAGTAGGCAAATCAACATAGATAGACGGCAAGTTGCGTTGCTATAGTTTGCATAAATAAATACAACGAATGACTGCATTTTTCACTCACTAGTGGGTGAAATTTTTTCGCCCACTCGTTACCTTAGAAATAATTTGAATGAGTAAAACAATAGGTTTCTAATTGCGTATCCAAGTAAGAAACGACATGTTTCAATAGCAGGATTGAACGAAAAATAATTGTAATTTTGAGTAGCCTACTTGGTATAGCTGCTTGCAGCGTTGGTTGATAAGACGAATGATAGGGTGATTGCAAATTACCGGGTTTTTTGTATTTATATAAATTGTATTCAAAACTTTATGTAATGCTAAAAAGCAATATTCTTACTTTAGTGCCGGCGACGAGAAACAAATGCACTTTTTTTGGCTCGTCTATACCTGCTTCTTGCCATTCCGCACGTCCATCAACCCTATACCCATGAGAAGTTCTAAATTTGCTCCGTAATCACTTATTAATAAATTATTAAAAGAAAACAACTTTTTTAAATTATAAAAATAAAAATAAATTTAATGAAAATATTATATAATTTACAAAGTTGTATAAATAAATTCAAGATTCAATTTCCGGTTTTTTAACTTATTATAACATTCTTATCTAGACTGCACTGTTCAATTAATAGTTCAACGATTATTATAAGTTAGTAAATTTCAAGTATCTACTATCGTGATTTATTAATCTCCAGGATATTTTTTTTCTGACGAATTGTTTTAAATTTTCCCTTAAAATAATAACTGAATACTACAGAGTATTGCATCAGACTAATTCATAAAATTAGTTTACTACACATTCCTCTGTCGTGTATGTTCGGTTTAACTATCTCGTAGTAGTAAAAGCGGTTGCTAGAGCTTCCAATGACCAATTTTACCGCGCGCGTTATTTGGATAAATCGCAACGGAACTACGGTGTTGTGTAGTAGTTAAAACAGGTGAATACACGTGGAGTCAATGGTTAGTTAATTTATTAATTTTTTATTGTAATAATTTAGTTTTAGCTTAAATTTTATTTATGACATATTTGTTTTGATTTGTTATGATGTATTACCCATGCACGTGGAAAGATTTATTTTCGTGAAAGCATGGTCGTCTAGACGTCGACGACGCTGAATTATTGCATCACCTATATACATAGATATCGACCTAGGGTGATTGCAAACATTACTAAGGTTTCATCATAAAATATGCACCTTCTTAGATACATACTCACCCTTAAAGAAATTTTATTTGTCGCGAAATGATGTACACACATGCATACATCGCCGTTTTCTTTTATTTTTAGCGACTTTATTTTTAAGCTTTGCTATATATCGCATAACTGGTAAGAGGATCTACCTGCTTATGTATTTTAGGGTGCATTTACCTATTTGGTCTTCTTTTGACGATAAGTTATAATATTCCAGTTTTTTTGTATACAACCTTTTCACAAAGGTTTTTTGAATGCCTACCGTACTTGCGAAGTAGGTAGGTACATGCATGCTTCTGTTAATTAAAATTTTGGATTAGGTAGGGTTGCTGCTAATAAAAATACAAAATAGTATATTCTGAACAAGTGAAATCATAGAAAATTAAAATTAAATATTAAAAAGCAGTTTAAAATTAATTTAATACTCGAATTAAATGTTATAAATGTAACCACGTGGAATAAATATAAAAATTAAATGCAGGTTTGCACGTTTATTATGTCATATTTATTACATTTCATCATTTTCCGATTTTCCGTCCCGTGTTAGATATGAAAATGTATAAATGTATTATTACTTTTAAACGTGGCTCACGGTATGGCCCTTATCTGTCTAATAAAGTCGAAACTAATTAACGCAACTAATACAATGAAATAATAATTATTAGGTAGGTACTATGTACTATTATGGAGTTTTATCAAAAGGAGCAAATTAATAAGATTTGTTCGCTAATAATTGTTTCGCCTACGTTGTATGCAAAATTAATTAACTTAACACCTACTACTAAATTTAGTACATTAAACTTTTTTTAATTTTTTTCTTATCTATACATTTCAAGTTCATCAAGTAACCTTGAATTTTAATTCTTCTTTTCAGATGGCCAATTTTAGCAAGTACCAGTGTAGGTAAATTCACTTCGAAAATGTGTAGCTAGGTACACCTACACGTGAACATACTTTATTTAAAAGTTATTTATTGCCAAAATGTAAAATGCGGATTTAAATTTTTATGTAGTATTATTTATTTACAACGCATTATTGGAGAATAAATGCAGTCAGAAAATCTAAGTACCTTTCCGATAAATTGTTAATATTTTCTAAAAATAGTGGTGGATAATAATTGTGAGATATTTAATACCCCACCAAACTAAGGCAAATTATTTATATCAATAAACTAATTTGTGGTGTTGCGAGGTTCTTGATAAATATTTATATACATATTATAAATTATTTATATTATAATTATGCTGGAAAATTCTTAGTCGGTCTTCCTGATGATAAGAACCTAGATAACGAATTTAAATATACATACAGGAGATAAAATATTATTTCGGTTAATCATCGAAAGTTTTGGTAAAAATTATTTTGTGAATGTACCTATATTATTTGTCTCGCCCCGCTGTTTGACATTATTTAGATCTTGGAACTCCGCGTTTCAAACTTCATAATTCACTTCTTGTAATAAAATAGTCATTACACAACTTCCATTTCTACTAGTTTATTTTAAGAGCACTCTCGAGAGCCACATTGAGTAATTCGAATTTTATGTCACTATTTCCAAGACATTGCAAAAAAAATATTAAGTAATCGCTAGTTTCCATCAATTTATAGGAAAAAGAGATTATCCAACCCTGATTTAATTTTACGCGATTTTGTAATGAGTACATACCAAATTTTTTTCGTATTTATGAAGTATGAAAATTATTTTTTAAAACATGACAATAGGAGTGTGTCTAGAAAAACAGGAATGGGCTTCTCAAGTTACTTCAAAACGACAATTTACCATTTTTTGTTATTAATTTTTCTTTATCAATTATTTCTTCTGTTTTAGTATACATATGTTACAATGCAGTGCTGCAAAATCATGTCAGCTGGGTTGGAGGGTCATTGGCCAACGAAAACTTGACAATGAAGGTTAAGCTGACCCTCCAGATTAATTGTTGGTTTAAACCAGGTGTCAGGATATAATAGTAATATCATAAAAAATTACATTAAACGAAACTGTTGATTATATATATTGCGCAGTACAATTTGCAATCCCGCAGTTTTTGCTCATCATTTTTTGCAATATTTAATAATACTAATAGCTGTTAGGTATTAGCTTAAAAATAATTAAATGTATTAATCCTCAACAATTTTAATTAGATTAGTATGTCGTATACAGAATGAAGGTATTATATTACTATCATATTAGTACATCAAAGGGTAGAATATATTAGACGTGAAAACATTTTTTTTTATGATAAAAAAATACAGTAAAGCTTTTGTAACTAATTTAAATTTCTGTAATTGGAAAATTGCTTCGAGAATTAAAATTGCCTTTATGTAATACAGAATCTAATATTATACTATCTATACTTTCAGCAAGAACGAACGATTGTATGTACATAACACAGTAATTATTTTTAGATATTATGTACATTAATGTCTGTTATACCAAATATAGCCAAATTATTGACATGTGTTGTTACATAAATATTTAAGTGAAACGGTTTTGTATTTATGATTATTTCAGTATTAAATTATCTATAAAATTCAAATTCAATATACGAGTAAATAGGTACTATGTACCAAATATTCATAATTTTCTTCGCGTTCAACTCCGCGTTACAAGTTCATAAATTATTAATATCTATGTTGATTAAAAATTGAATTCGTAACTCATCAATAACAAACTGTTACGATTTTTAAATAATCAATTTTTTAAGCATTATAATGCTATCTATAGGCGTGTTTTTTTACGGGTTAACAAACTCAAAAATATACCGTATTACTTAGTGGGTGCCAAACAGCTGTATTGTATGCTCCAATTTTGGAGAATAAACTATGAATTGATTTCTAAAGATTCTAATATTAGAATCTACCTATACTAATAAAATACTTTGAATTTTTACGTTAAGGCTTTATTGTCGCATTAAATGCAAAATAGTATATTATACATGAAGTTATAATATTTTACATCACAAAACATCGAAACACTTATGAGCAGTTTATTTTTAACTAAAATATTGGTTTCTAATATTAATTTTTCACAATACGCAATTATTGTAACAATATTTATCTTTAATTTATAATCTAATTTGAGTTATTATATATTTCCCAATGAAATGTGTTATCTCATATAACACAGATATATTATCAGTATTCATCGGATTTTATGTTCTGGTACAAATTTCTTTTTTTTTTTAAATACAAAAAAAATATTTTTTTTGCAAATATCATCTGAGTACACATTCATACATTTTTATAATATAAAGGGTGTCCTAAAATTCACGCAAGAAGTAACTTTAATAGAAAACACAGAGGTTTATAAGTAAACATTGTACATTTTTTATTGATTCATCAAGTACCTATACCCCATAGGATTATATACAGACGACATATCGGGTAAACGGCTTCCGTGGCTTTGCTGGCACATACGCATTTTTTGTCGAAATTTTCTATGAGCGTTTTGCATCAATGTGGCTGAATTTTGTTGCTGTAGCGCTCAATTTCTTCCTCCAAAACGTGGATGGTCGAGGGCTTACTGGTATAAACCTTAGACTTTAAAAACCCCAAAGAGAAAAGTCTAACGGCGTTAGACAGTCAATTCTGATTACCAAATTTGGCCGAACAAAAACCACCAAGTTATGAAGAATTTTGAGAAAAGTAAAAAAAAATTGAAATGCCTGGTTGCAACACGAGCAAGAAAACTCAAAAATATTTACAAATTAAAAAAAAAATAAAAATGTTATACTGTAAAAATCTTTAAAATATTGTATTTATACATATTCTTACAGATATAACATAGTATACTATTATATTATAATATAAATTATTATAATTGTTTAAATTTACAGCAGTTTCATATTTTCATGCCAATAATTTTTGGGGAACCTAAAAACATTTAATATACTTCTGCCAAAAATTGCAAATTATAGCAAAACAATTTTTCGCATTGCGACTTACAGTAACATTTGCGCATATTATAATTTATTATTTGCAATAAATGAATCATAATTTATAGAAGTTGATATAAAATTTAAAAAGAAATTAATGTACAAGTAGATAGATTTCAGAATTAAAATCGTTTTTAATGTTGCTGATAAAAAGGAATTAGATTTTAAAGATGGTTTGTATATTAAAGTACTTTGATAAAAATAAGCCATTTTATAGAGCCATCAATTAAAAACTTCCTTTATAAATAAATACATCTCCGATAATTTCTTGGAAATAAAAAGTTCTATTTATAATACATAATATGATATATTTATTGAATATAAGAAGGAAACCCTAGTTGTCCTGTAAGAATATTTGAATATTCAATACAAAGCGTCCATACAAATTAATTATACGTGTATAAATTTTCTTTGGGTTATTACTGCCAGTTCTAGATTCATAAATAGGTAACTGAAATTTTAGCATATAGGTCAGCATATCAACATATAGTAGATATCGTAGCTAACAAAAAGTTGCATATTTTAACAAGACATTAAGGTAAACGTCCGGTATAACTGGAAAGCATGGTTAATTCAAATTTTATAGATTAAAAAGATTTAATTTAGTTAATTTAATAAATATATACTTTAAAACTTGGAATCTAACCTCGTCAACTTATACTGAATTTTTTTGTAATTATATCTAAATAATCATTTCTCGTATTCATTATTTTCAAAGCCAAAATTATATGACTCATACTTTGCATTTAAAGAATAGAAATTTACTTCTTGACATTAATTAATGTTGGTGTACATACAACAGAGTATTGCACTTCAACAACTTTCTATTTTAACATTGCTTTAATAGTTTAATATGTAATAAGAAAAGTGTATACCTACTACGTATTAAAATGGTATAAAGATTTTTCTTCGATATTTTAACGTAGATAATTTTTACATCTTATTTTTGTTGCTTAAAAATATTTAGTATTTCAAGTTACTAAATTTATTTAGTATTATTATCAATATTTTTATACATAAAATAATGGTAACATTAAGTAAAAACCTTGCCGTCAAAATTTTAAAAATTATTCAGGTTGAAAGGTTAAACGATTTTAAATACAATTATTTTGTGTAATATGTATAAAAGTTATTGTAAGTTGTCTAATGAGGCATTACAAAAAGTTCTACTTTTGCGCCTATCAAAATAATATACCTATATTATTGTTTACAAAAAATATAATAAAAGAAAAATAGTTGAACAATTTAACGTGGTTTCTGAACCACAGGAATACACTTTTTGTGGTCGAGGCATAGTTTAATAAATACTAAACTATGGTCGAGGTACATACCTCAGAACTTGACCTAACGAGGTAGAATATTTTCTGCTGAATCGGAAGCTAAAGCTTTTTCAAAAAAATTTAAAAAAGACGAGTGCCAACTGGTTCGGTGTCCTGTACGATACGCTGTATAGTAGAATTTGAAAGTTGTAGTTTATTTCTGAAATAATATTTACATTTCGTTTTGTTAACTTTAGTTATTTATAAATCACCGATCGACACTTGGTGCGTTATTCGATTTTGCTGCACTAGGTCGAGACGAAAGCATGACTAGACAAAAGTATTTTCGTTAAATTCTTGAGCTAAACAGTATTAAATTTATAGCTAACCCGTATATTGCTACAATTTACTTGAAGCACTTTGCAACAGTACCGTACCTAGAGGTGTACAATACCATGGTGCAGCGCCGAAGAGGTTGCTTTGATTTTATTACGCGAGTTAGGGGATTGTGCGACCTCAGAAGGGGATTGTTACAATAGACTTTCAGGTTTTGGTTTAATTGTACATTCAGGTTGAAATTACGGTGAATAAAAGGTAAAAGTTTTAATTTAATTTTATTTTTCACTACCTTTATTTATTTTTAGTAGACATAAATTTAAATATAAAATATTATTGTATACATCATATTAAAAAGAAAATAATTTTGTAATAATATGTAGTACGTTTTTAATTAATGTCTTGTTATAAAACGAACTTAAATCGTTTTTCGACATTAAATTGATGCAATTACATGATTGTCAATTTTAAATTAAGCCATTAAGTTTATATTAAATAAGGAAACTCTAACAAAAACGTATAATTACTAAATTTACTAGTTTCCTAATAATTTAAAAAGATTCAATTTACTTAATTGTTGTCTGCGTTTGTTTGGGTTACACACGAACGTAAATAACTTAAAGCTGCACAACATTTTTTCTATCGCGATTGCTTTTTTTGTGTAGATCTGTAGATTCTTCACCGCAAATCAGGATTATTCAAAGTAAAATAATTATCTACATAGGTACGAGGTTATTGTGCCCCCACGTACCTACAGGAAAAGCCTTATAAATCATTTTTATTTATTTAACTAATTAGTTTTAGAATATGTTTTATTTTAAATTTAAAAAAAAATTTTTGTTTTTGTTTTAAATATGTTTTAAACAATAATTATTTATAAAAGGAACTTCAAGTGCTACTATCGTGTTTGGGTAAATTCAGTAAATACATTGTCTACATAAGTGCATGCTATTACATAAATATATTGGCTATGAAATATTCCAATTGGTAATATTTTTATCATTACATCTGCTTTACTTTACAGCTTCCTTTTTACTTTCATCTTAATATTCACATCTTATAATTTACATTATCTTACAATTATTCATAATTTCTTATCTAAGTTCAAACTTAGCACTTTCTTTTTTTTTAAATATTTTTAATTTTTGTTTTGATTGAACAATTGTTTACATTTCATTTACTTTTAAAGTGAAATTATTTTTGAAAATTATAGTTTTACCTATGTATAATATGCTTTGTTATACTATTTAGACAGCTTTTTTGCTCAATATGTGAAATTTATTATAAATCGTATTATTTATCTTACCTACTTTTCCGTAGAAGTTAGATAAAATAATTGTGATAATGTCCTATTCTTTCTTACAATATGATGACTTGGTTTAGTTGATAATGATTAATTAATATCGAATGCAGTAGTTTTTTCGAACACTACATCTGAACATTTTTCCTACTGCAGTTTCATAATAAATAGTTCATAATAATAATTGTAAAATTGGTGACATCAATGATACGTTCGTTAATATTGTATTGTATTTTAATTTTGAATTTGAAAAGAAGCATTGTTTAAATATAAATAACATGTTTTCATATTTAAATCATCTTTTGTGTTTTGTCCACACAACCAGCTTGCAGAATATGTATAGGTACATTGTTTCAAATACTAAAGCATAAAAAATAAATTGCACAAAGGAAAATGCGACGCTTTAAAATAATGTATTTTTATAATAATTAATTTATTAATAGACGGCTTTTTCCTTAAATTTTCTGTACAAACAAAGGACGAATATTTTGTACAACACTCATTTTTCTTATATATAGCTGATTTTTTGGCAATTCCTAAATTAAAATTTTTTATCCGTTTGTTTAGTAGGTTCTTAAATAGAATATGTAAACAATATTTATTATTAACATTCTTAAATTCAATGGCCTCGCAGAAAGTAACTGGAGAAAACGAAAGGTTTGATGTGAAGGGTGCGAGATATGGTGCGAACGAACGAACACTTCCTAACTGTGTAATATTACAAAAAAAAATGAAATATAATAAATTACGTATTATAATAATGGTTTTCTTTTATATTATCAGCAATACCTGACGTATTTTTGTAATCTGTAATAATTGTTGTTGTTGACGAATTTTTGTTGTTTAAAAAAAATTGTTGAGTGAAACCAAAGCATAGTATTCTACATTTGATGCACATACTAGAGTATTTAATGCAGTGCGTGATCACTAGTTTTAACAGTAATTAAAAATCCCGATAGTAAATAATCAGACTAGACCAAATCTTAAACCACGAATAGTAACCATGACTGGAGTAAATTATTATTTATTTTAAGATAAAAGTGCGAGTAGGCCAGCGAACTCGCATATCAAAATCTTGCCAATTGTAACGTTAACCTTTCGGGATAAACTCTATTTGGTACATATTAATGCTGAAAGGAAAATTATTAAATTTTGACGATTTCAAATATTATTTGCTATCAATATTTAGCAACTAAAGATCAATTTGGATGACGAAACTGTTGTTAGTTAGTAATCACTAGAGTACGGACTTTTAAGCATAAAAAATCTTGAAAATAGCGCTTAAAATAGCACAAAAAATTGTCATTATATGCATAAAAATATGCATTAAACTTTAACATAATAATTAATAAGCACTTAAAAAAAGTAAAAAAAAAAATTTTTGAAATTTTATTTCAATTAAAAAATTTTTTTTTTTTGATTCGAAGTAAAAACTTTTTTAATAACATTTTTTTGAAAAATAACACAATAAAAAAAAGGCGTTCTACCTCGACACTATGGTAATTGGGGCGTTCTTAAATTTCACACTTAGGTTTTGTGGTAGTTCAAGCTTCATTTTTTCTTCACTAAAATTTCCATTGAAAATACCTAAGTTTTCATTATACCTCCTATTATATCGTAGATCATTAAATATCAATATCATTAAAAGTTTTGAAGCCACTATTTGCCGTCTTTTTATTTGTTTATAAACCCAAAACGTTTTGTCTCTACTAAACATTAAATTTACAGTAAGCAAAATAGAAATAAATGTAAGTATTAATTTATGTATCTACTGCAATTTTTGTTAATTTATCGAAAATGTGCTAAAATAAGCACCAAAAATGCTTAAAACTAAATTTAAGCATAAAAGTATCAAAATAAGCATATAAGCATCAAAAAAATAGCGCCAAATGACTTATTTTTATCAGATTCATGGACATTATATCAATTACACTTCTGCTATCAATATTTCTGTATAGCAAAATTTCTAGAAATCCGTACTCTAGTAATCACTCTAGAGCGATTTTGTGTTCATAAATATTAATAGTTTTTTTTTAATTTACATTTTTTATTTTAAGTAGTGGTAACCTATATTTCATTTTGTAATTTATCAATCTTAACATTTACAATAAGTATACCTATTGTATACAAAGTATTGCAATTTGGCAATCGATCTTATTTATTTACTTGAATTGTCAAACATCTAATATTGTGAAAGTGGACGTGCTTTCTTGAGAGCTTTTCTTATTTTGTGTGCGAGCATTAAATGAACTGCAACATGAGAATTTTATATGTTTACTTTAAATTGAAGCCCCAAACTAGTTTGAAGGATATAATTACCGATTGACATATATTTGGGGATAACAAATATTAAATTTCGCTACGTAAATTACTAATCAATGGATTAAATTTACTAATTGCAAAAATGAAAAACAATCGGTTTCAAATTGTTCTTATCGCAAGCTATAAAAAGTATAATTACCCAAATTATACAAATATAATTGCCACTAAGTTTTCCTATAACCAACTTTTATACATTATTATTACATATTTTTTGTTTTATTTAGTGATGTGCGGTAGTGGGCTCGCGGGAGCTTGCCGAGTCAATTATTAAATTTTTTAAATTAAAATAAATGAAAAATAATATTTTTACTAAAACATGTTTTAGTAAAAAGTGACGATAGCAACGTTAGTTTTATTTTATTTCATAATGAATACTTTTTACGATATCTCGGTCGATCAAAATGAAATTGAAAAATAATATAATAATTTTTTTAATATTTTTGTGAAATATCGCGATTTTATTTATATTTTAACAGAGTATAGTTTGCATATTTTTGCAAAAATAAAAGAAATCTGCTAGCCCGTTGATACAATATTCACAGCACCGCTGCGCACTGCTCTGAAAAACAATTTAGTGCTGCATTAATAAAGTGATTTGTTTAACACTATTATCAGTTTTATTGAATTATTAAAACTATTTATACGTAAAAATACCTATAAATGTGTACGAGTTATCAGATCGTAATTACAACTTTTTGCTTTCTTTAGTGGATAAACTTGACGATAACCTTTGGTATACGTAGTATATACTTGTTGATGCAATCTAGTTCGTACATACGAGTATATACCTATATATGATGATATTATCATTTTAATATTTTATTTTCAAATTTACTACGGTGGTAAACTTCCATCATATTTCATTCTAAATAAAAAAAAAATTTTTGAACTGTCGATTACCTGTAGTTTATAAATACTTACAATATACGGTATGTAGCACAATATTATACCAAGTCCGACATAACGATATTTCCTATTTTTTTAATTTTAAAATTTAAACGTAGATATATATATAGTATAAAATTGATAATTTTTGAAGTAGACTAAATTTGAACATTTTTTTGTAACATTTTATGTCTTGGTGTTATATTTACCATTCATAAAAAACTACTCAATTAATATTTAGTTATTCATGACGTAAAGGTTTTTAATGCAGTGGGAAGTGCGTTACTGAGGATGAATTTAAATTATAATTATTTTCATATTACCTGCATTGAAACAGTGTGTTTCAATAGCTGTCAAGACAGTCGAAACACGACAATTTCAGACCACTGCGAATATTGGTCAAACATTAAAATGTTTCTGCCCGAGGGCAGAAACACTCAAGTTTCTTACCGCCAACTCTGTTTCCGATTTCATTTCAACCCTGTCAGAATTAAAATAATTTTTCATTACTTCAAATAAAATTTAATTAGTATGACAGCTGTCAGATTAATTCGATATTGTTGTTTATAAGTAATTTTTTTTTGCGAGCGATCGATCTAAATTTTTGCATATGGTTTCCTACCGATAATTCACTGGGGGGTGAGTACGAGACGAGGGGGGGGGAAATTTTTTCTCAGTTTTTCGATATCTAGCGCCGTTGTCGAGTTATTGCTGATTCAAAAAAATTTCGAATTTAAAATATTTATTTTATAAGTTTCAATGCAAAAAAATTTTCTGTTTCAATGCAGGTAATATGAAAAATAGTATGTGTGGCGCGGGGTGAAACGCGATTTCAGACGAAGGTGATGCCAGCCCTCGTTTCACTCGGGCAGGCAAATTTCACCCTCGTCTGAAATCGCTTTGTTTCACCCCTTGCCAAACAATATACTATTTTATGTTATGTAAATATTGATGCATACACTATTATAATATTAAATTTTACAAAAAGTATAAGATACAAGGTTAGCTGTACTAATATTAGAACTTGGCAAAAATTAATTTAAAATAAAATAATTTAAATCGATTAAAAGTGTAATATAATTATTACTTAATTAATTAATTTTTATCACATTACGATAATGATGTAAGTTTATCGTTACAGTCAAGGGTCAATTTCCAACTTCATGGTGGAATTAAACTTGCTTAATAATTTTGATATCAATAACTTTTGTCTTGTGAATAGAGCAAGTTGGGTATCGTGGAAGAAGGTATGTCCATGCCTTGTATAGATTATTTATTTGCGTACTACTTTGTAGTTCAATATTCGATAGTTTTAAATTATTTAATAGATTAAATTCGATTAGTGCACGTAACTCTTAATATATTTTTACACGTTTGCATAGCTTATCGTGTTTTTTTTTTGGGATGTTCAATTCTTAAGTTATTGGATATCTCTTGGTTGTAGTAACTATTCTTCAATATTTTAAACGTGTTGTGTTTACAAATCTAAACAATATCTGTTTTTATTACTAAGTTCTTATTTTATTATCTCATTATCGATCAGAAAAACAATAGTAATACCTCTTAATAATCTCGGTATAAATATTGAGTATACTTATAAAAACTTAACAAAACAATGGATTTTGAACCACCGATTGTCTGTAATTCTTCATCGTGTACTATTTAAAACTCATCAAATAAATGTAACAAAATATTTGTATAAGTAAATTTAGAGAGATGCAAAAAATTACACGTATGTTATAATGACGAAGTTAATGATTCAAAACTTATTTTTTAAATCCCTTTGTTTTTAAGCAAATACTACTGTGTTATAATTAAGTTATATAAGTAATAAAAATATTGTGATGTTTTTTTCGCGTTGCTAACGGTATCAGCAAACTTTAAATTTACACGTTTGTTATAATTATAAATAGTTATTGATAAATAATCTTAATTACTTTTGTTGCAATAATAATTTTTTTCTTACAGCTTGCTCGACGTACAAGCCGAACACACTAAATCTACTAATGGGATTCGAATAGTTTTTACCTACGTTTGATTTTATATAATTTTAATAGCAACAAGAAAATTTTTCAAAATGGTAAGTACTACTACTCGTATTTTTTACAAAAACAAAATTTAATATTTTTACGTTTTGTAGGAGAAAGTTCCAGTGACGGAGATGGATACTTTCATCCCAAAAGATGAATTAAATATTACGAATGGAAAAACTAAGTAAGTATTAATTAAATAAAACGAGTACATCTAATGCAGGATGCGGTGAAATAATTTATAACATATACTATATAATGTAGGTTTTGAGTCAAATTTCGTTTTGGACTTACACCCACGAATGCAATGTCTAAATTTAAAGTTCAATAGAATTTTGCACATATATTTTATTGTGAAATTTTGTCTATTCGGTTTTGTGAAATTGTGGCCAAATGGTTAAAATTGAAAAACTACAATTTGTTTGAAATTATTTTGTGTGGCTCCAATTTCTTTTTGCCTAAATAAAATATTTGTAATTTTGGCTGAAAATTTACTACTTGTTTGTTTCTGCTTGGCTCCAAGCTTTCTTGGCCAAATGTAAAAATTTTATTAAAATTATTGGAATTAGGAGTCGACTGTGCAGGAAACTTTCTTTTTTTATGAATACTTTTACACCTGAATATGGGTAGGGAAATAATAATGAGAAGCAGAATGTTAAATATGTAAATGATATGAACCGAAAGGCATTTAAATTAATTATTGTTAAAAATTCCAGAACATATAGTAATTGCTTTTTAAAACATATGAGTTGGTTCTGATTATTTTGGTTTATCCAAGTGTTTTCTATAGTATTGAGTATCAACAGTTTTTTTTTATTTACCTTCAAATGAATGCCAGTTAATTATATTAAAGAGATAATAATTACTTATAGTTTTTGTATTATGCATATTAATATTACGAGTTAAAATTTTGAATTTTTAATAATTGAGTGATGTAATTTTTACATAGTAATTTGCCTGTTACTTGTCGCACTTGATAGTTGATTTCTAATGCTAATTGAAGTTTACTATTGAATATTTAATAAAACAAATAAATTAATCAGTAAAATAGAAACACCTGTTATAGACAAACTCCCTCTTCCGTGCATGTGGGAATCGAATTTGTAATTAAAGTTTACTAATCAAAACAAAACTTTTGGTATTAGGTGTATTACCTATATACATTATATATTGATAAAAAATATCAATCGATTGAAGATTTTATAAAAGTAAAGAGAGAATACATACTACAGGTATCTTAAGATTAATTTTATTTTTCACCTGTTAAAGAAATAAATTATCAAATAAATTTTTCAATAATGACGAATTGTGTATACTATAATAATATACACAAATTTATTTCGAATGTTTTACTACGGAAGATGATAAAGCATTTAGTCATATCAAAACAATGTCGGAATTTGTTCCAAATAAACTTTCATTTGATTTCATTGCCAGATAGTACAACCCAGTATCAAATTAAAATTGTTCAAGTGTTGATGTATATGAATCGACAAATATATATAAAACATTGACAGATATCAAAAAAGCAGGTATTTACTGCTATACATAATATATACTATAAGCAGAATTGATGGTCAGTGATCACATTTTTCAACAAATTTCTAAATATCAGCCGTTTTTAGGGGTTTTCCAAAAATTTTCCCAAAAATTCTCTTTCTAACTTTTTTAAATGAGATACACAATTATTGTATCTATTCAATTTGTAAATAAAATAAAAAAATAAAAATCGTGTAATACATTTGTCTACAAGTCTGATGACTGATCGTTGTGTGTATGGCAGCTTTCGTCTACGATGATTTCTCTAGAGCAGTGTTTCTCAAATTGGGAGGGAGGGTCGCAAAATATTTGAGGGATCGTAAAATTATGAGAGTTTTCTAAATTTAAATTAAATCCTCCACTCAGGGGGATTTTTTGGGAAATGCTTTGACCAAAAAGTTTGAGAAACACTGAGCTAGAGATCCAATGATTACAAAATTAATACAATAGAGCAATAAGAAAATTTTTAATTGTATAAGTAGGTGTATTTTAATATTAAAAATATCTTTATTAATTATTAATTGCTAATTATTTTATCTGTTTTGATATAATCGCAGTTCATATTCTTGTATTTCCTATGATGGATTACCGATTTATTCATTCATGAAAATTCATTTAATTGTAAAATTAGCAACAATTTCAATTTTGCATTTTTATCGTTATCTTCAGACAAGTTTCCATTCCATACCATTGTCCTTCTTATCCGTTGCAACGGGAAGCAAGAATCTCCAAAAACGATTTAGAATGTTATTTTTTTACACTCGGGTGTCACCACATTAAGTAATAAAAAACTAATGTATTCATTTGAAACTGTTAATTACACTTACCTCAAGTATTTTTCAAAAAATTTCGTGTAACTTCTTAGCATGAATTACATAGTACATGAACTTTTACTATACTATAGTTTGTTCAACTAAAAATAAATCGAAGATTATCTTATATTTATTTATATTATAACCTTTGATATGCTTCATTTCAGAGATAATTAAATTTAAATGTGTAAAAACGCAGTTACTGATTTTTAAGTTCGGATTCTTAAAATTCGAGCTAATGAACTCTCTTTATTGTAAAAGAGGAGTTATTTAGTTCTATTGTATCAGTAACAAAGTGCAATATAATTATTTTATGTCCTTATGCAGATTATAATATATTATATTAAAATATCTATATATACCTACAGCAATAAGTTTGAAAGTAAAAAAAAAAGGAATTTTACTTCGCAGTAGTTTAATATTCCATAATGTATGAAATAGGGAGCTATCTAAAATTATATTGGGGCAAGAAATAAAAATATTTTTTTTATATTATACCTATACTTACTTTGTATTTTAACCTAAATATGCAAAACTATTTATGCAAATCAATATAAATAAAATAGGAAATTGATATCAATAATACATATCGTTTAAAATATAATATAAGTTATCGGGGTCGTTCTTTGTGTTTCATCTTGGTTCATTTGACCTATACTTAATCCCGGCGAGTCCCCCCATGAAGATTTAAAAATTGTTTAGGTACTTATATTGAGGATATCAGTTTTGTTCCATTTGTTGCAAAGCGAGTATGTTAAATAATATTCTCTGAAAAAATGTTAACTGAAAGTACACCCATACTTGCATTTTCAGTTGAAAAATTTTATTACTTTCAGTAAGTTTTTTTATGCATTAAATTTTTTTTTATTTGCCGAATCGGTGCAGCTACCAGAAACGTGTGATTGAATCGTAAGTAAAGTTTCATCAGATTTTAACTGCTATTGGCAATGTTGTCCTTATGATTATTTTTACCGAACCGTAGAATTGGGATGAAAAAACATTGAACTTTGTAATGTATCAGAAAAGACTATTCGGTTATATTATCAGTTGTGTTATGTTGACGGGATTATGAATGACATGCAAGATTCAATAGGCAAACAATTAATTTGTAAAATTCAAAATTCGAGTGATTATGTGCGCACGGGATACATTTTCAGGAACCCAATATTGAACTTACCCACCTTCCCCAAGTGTACTTAATAAAATATGTGATTAGTCACCAGTGAACTTTATTAAAATTAAAAACAAACTGAACAATAAAGCCAAAGGAAATATTGAGTACCTATTTGATAACTAACGAAATAATAAGGTAGGGTAAAAGTGGTAAGGTATAATAACACTTGAACGATTTTTATTGATACACAACATGGAATAATTTAATGAAGCACTGTAAATAGTTTTCATTATTTTAAATTTTATATTGTTATTATTATGTTTAATTACGATCTTTAATAAAACAACACCATTTATTATAATGGACTCACGCTGATGATAACTGGCTTATTTCAAATTTTTCCAATACCTATTTATATTATGTAGTAGTATAGATTAGGAAAAGAAATTTTATCGAAACTGAAGGTTTAGGAAATTTTTGTTTAATTTGAAACGTTTGAAATAATAAGTTTATGATCAGGAGTCTACTGCATTATTTCATACTAATGTACACTTTTTCCGTTTTATCTAAATATTAAACCGAAATATTTTGCAGAGATTTAAAATAATCTGTTTGCAACTCTTTAACCATTTGAATAACCACTATTGTGTTTAAGAGACCACCCAGTAACTTAAAATTTTTGCAGGTACGAAATTAAGAAAGGAGATCCTGAAGCCGCAACTGCTTTAACTGGAATATATAACATCATCAAACCAAGGCAACTTGAACATCCAGTCAGGTTAGTTTTTATTTTATATTTACATATTTAGGTACAGTTTAGCATCGTTAATATTATTATGACGCTTTGCAATGTCCTTGTACGTTTTAAAATAAAATTAGAACAAAAAAGTTTATTTAGATTAGTATTACGAGATATTGCATAGTAGCGAAACGTATTAAAAATCAACTTTGGCCTTATGAAAATAAAAACGTAGATTAAAAATATTAAAAATATCTTTTAATATTATATTCATAGTTAAAGGAATCAGTAGGTAATGTCAAAACCAGTAGTTAATTGCTTGTGTTAGTAATATCGTGCGCTCTGTCGATAATTTTTTATGGCATAAGGAAAGGTTGAATTTTATGCTGGAATAAATTTTTTATGCGCCATAAGCATGCAATATATGTATAGTTGCAGTTTCCTATATTAGGTGTTAAATTTTCTTCGTTCAGTATTTTTACAAGAAGAAATTGTGCAACTTTTTCTGAAGTTGTCTTTTTTTTATCTTTTTGACGTGATAGACTAAACATAAGGCTATCAGACTGGCGTCTGATGAACGTTTCGCTGATATTTTCTTAAATAGCATCAATGCAACATAAAATTTTTTAATCGACCAAATACTAGTGAAAGTTAAAGATTCGCAATCACTAGAAATTTCTGGTAAATTTGGTTTAAACTAAGTTATAATCTTTTGTTTTGATCTACAATCATCATTTCAATTTTGTAAACTATGTACAATAAATTGTCCGTAGGTTAAGTTGGCAGTGTTTTGCGAATTTGCGAAAACTCATTACATGCTTGCGTGCAATTTGGCACCAGTAATATTACAACATTTTTTTGAAAATGTATGTTTTAATTTTAAAATGGAGTTATGCACTTTTCCAATTAAAAATCAATAGGCTTTCAAGAAAGCTGTTTGTATTACTTTGAACTTGTTCGAAAATTTGAAAAGTTTGCTTGACATTTTTAATTTGTAATATGGAATTCAAGGACATTATTTGGTATTTCCTAATGACATTTTGCAGCACATGTTTTATATTATATGCATATTATCTTTGTTGAAAATGATAATAGTTTAATTATTATATTTCAATACAGACAATTTTAACTGCGCATTGAATGTGCAAGTCCTTATTGTATATATTTAGATTGAGTTTTTATCAAAAGCAATTGACACATATTGCTTGTTTACTACGTTTTTTTAGTTACAAAGAGACTCTACGATCGACCACCCAGTGATTTTGTTTAACTCTTTTTTTGAATGACAGTATAGAGCCAAAATAAAGTAAAATGTATCTTGGCATTTGATCTAAATCTTGCTTATTTTTTTTTAATATAATCGGAATCTGTAGATGCGATGTGCGTCTAGACGTAAAAAATAAGTAAACCACATATGTATATAACAGGATGTTTTAGTGACGGTCAGGGTTCAAGAGTAAAAATTTGTTACAATTTTAAATCCTGGTTCCAGCTGTGTATATTTACTTTATATGCAATAGAATAATGTTGCTTAAATATATAATTAAAGAAATATTTTTGGAAATAACTAAAAACAAATTCCAATTAAAAGTGCTAGCAAATTTTAACTTCGAAAGGCTGACCGCCAAACCTGCTACCTGTTGTTTATTTTTGAAAGCTTACAGAATTTTTTCGGAGTTATAATTTTTGAAAATAAATTAGATCAATAGTTGAAACACATATTTCCTCAATAAATTTTTTTCTTTGACAATAAGAATAAATGTACACATTTTAATATAATTCGCTGAATAACTCCGCACCCATAATAGTTTTTAAATCTTATCATTCCAGGGGTCAGGGCGACCGGTTAGCCGCCTGACCTGCTAGTTATACTTTAACAGATTGTACTTAATGCTTAATTAACAAAAAAACTTTCTTAAACGTTTCATTGAAAAGAGAGCAGTATTACCACCGGTCACTTAAAGCAACGTTAGCTGATTTAAAAAATGTATATTTCCTGTTATTTGAAATATAGAAACGTAACCAATACCAATGATGATCTTTTTATTGCAATATTAAAAATCATGATTATTACTTAGTTGCCAATCTTACATAAAAATATTATTTGCAAATTCTCGCAAGTTGACAATTTCAAGCAAAATTTATAAATAATATGAAATAGTTTGCTTCTGTATACTTAGTTTTTAGTAAACAAAATACTAATCGAGAAAATCTGACAAAATGCCAGGAGGAGCCAGTAGGCATTCTCTTCAATTGTACGGAAAACTAAAATATGTAATAATAATTTTTGTATACAACTATAAAAACTTTAACATTGAAAAAATATCAGACATATATAGGTTTGTACTTTGGCGGCGCTCTAGAACTTCCGCATAATATTGTCTAAATAAAGAAATATATTATTTTAGGTTTGCCAAAAAAAATACGTGTGAATGCAAACATTATGAAGTGCGTAGAAGCTTCAAAGATTAGCATAGATAAGCTAGGCTAGCATAGAATCTACGTTATTGGCTTGTTTGTTGAATGCTAATATTGTCATTGATCAACTTATAGATTAAATGCTATTTCATTGTAAGAACACTTACATAATTCTCGTATTATATTCAATTAAGAGTGGGCATCAAATAGCTATTTATGCCACTAGTGGAAAAAACTTAATTTTTCCTTTAACGCCAGAAAATTTTCCACGAGATGAATAGCCGATGTTAAAAAGGACAAAAACATTGTGCATCATAAATTAACAATCAATATTCAAATCTAGAATTTAAGGGATTAAGTAAAACATATTTTCTTCAAACTTATAAAATGAAGAAAACAATATTAATTAATTCCAATAGAAAATTAATTCACATTAGAAGTTCACTGGTAGAGGCTCTGTTAGATGTAGAAGATTATTTAATGCGGGAACTTACAGGTAATTAATGCTACCAATTTATGGATCACTTTTGTATAAAATGAACAACAAGTTTTTATAATTTATTATTATTTCCTACTACAGTTAGGATAATCTAAATAATAACTCGGCCACAAAGATAACAATATAATTGTGACCGCATTTTGCGTTTTTCACATATTGAAATTTATTCGTGTGGTTATAAATACTATGTGGAAGTTCTCTTATCTGTTTTCGGATTTACCGAAACCCAAAAAACTATAACTTCTCTTAACTTTTCCTAATAAAAAATACCTACTTGATTTAATATTTGTTTTATATTTCAGTGAGACCGGTACACTTATACATTTATTAAAAGCATGTTTGGGAACTGGAATATTGGCCATGCCATTGGCGTTCAAATGTTCTGGCCTTCTTGTGGGAATTATTGCGACACTTTTAGAATCCTTAATCTGCACACACTGCGCTTACATATTAGTAAGTCCGTTGCAATTTACATATTAAGAAATTTTATAACTAATTTGTTAACAGGTTACATCTGCACATGAGTTGTATAAAAAGTCAGGAAGAAATGCAATGACTTTTGCTGATGTTGCCGAAGAAGCTTGCAGGAGAGGACCGCAATGGGCTAAAAGATATAGCAGTTTTGCAAGGTAGATCCTTGAATTGAATTGCCTTAATAAATACATAATACGACTGTTTAATTTATAGGCGGCTTGTTGATATAGCAACGTTTGTCACATACTTCGGAACTTGCAGTGCTTACGCTGTGATAGTAGCAAAAAATTTTGACATGGTTACTGGTTACTATTGGGGATCATTAAACATAAGATTATATTTACTTATATTGCTGATACCATTAATTATTATATGCTACATTCCTAATTTGAAGTACCTTACGCCAGTTTCAATGTTAGCAAACGTTTGTATGGCTCTTGGTTTAGGAATTACATGTTACTATCTTGTCATCGATCTGCCTCCAGTCAAGTCTGAACAACTTACTGCCGATATATCATATTTTCCTAGTTTCTTTAGTATTACCATTTTTGCATTGGAAGCAATTGGCGTTGTAAGTAATACAGTTTTTTTAACAAAGGTATGTTTTTTACACATTACTTTTCAACAGGTAATGCCGTTAGAAAATAATATGAATAGACCTGAAAAGTTTATTGGAATTACGGGAGTATTAAATCAAGGAATGGCTGTTGTAACTATAGCGTACATTTTAGTTGGATTCTTAGGATTTTTGCAATTTGGAGAGGCAACAAAAGCTAATGTAACTTTAAATTTGCCACCTGGTGATATGTAAGTATCGTCTACCATTGTATTGATGTAACTAATTGCATTTTTGTATGTTACAGTGCAGCGCAAATAGTTCAATTATTGGTTGGAATAGGCATATTTTGTTCATTTACACTTCAATTTTTCGTGTGCTTAGAAATTGTTTGGAATGGAATAAAAGAGAATTTTAAGAGGAACGCAACGTTAGTAAATTACGCACTTAGAACTTTTATGGTTTTCGCATGTGTTGCTGTGGCCATTGCAGTGCCTACGATTGGACCTTTTATTGGTTTGATTGGAGCTTTATGTTTCTCTATCCTAGGACTTTTGATACCTATTTTTATTGAAATTGTTACGTTTTGGGACAAAGGTTTCGGGAAATATAATTGGAAAATTTATAAAAATATCATTGTTATAATAACGGGAGTATTAGCTTTAATATTTGGTTCTAAATCTGCTATCGAAGAAATAGTCGATATGTACGTGCATCCTGAAGGAAATAATGCAACGCGTTTTATAAACGTTACTGAAAGTTTAACTACAGCTTATACAAACACTACAACGGAACTTTATACTATGGCCTTATAACATAAGCTGTTTTAGATATAATTTTTTATAAATTTTAACATCTTTTATTTTTTATCAGCATTATTTTTTAATGCTAATTACATTTAGACGCCGACGATTAGTATTTTTTTTATAATTTAACTGTATGGAGAATTTCAGCATTTAAACTATAAGTGTTACATCTAATTTTAATTAGGTACATATATAAATTTAACATTTGGATTAATTCAAGGAAGAGTGTTGTTCGTTTAATTATATTGTTAAGTTAGTTTATATTGAATATAAGTAATTTATTGATTATGCAATATGTTAATTATAATGTGCTGTATCTGTTTTTATCGATACCATCTATTTTATTTAGTTTATATTATTTAAATTATTATAGCAAATTTACGATATAAGAGAGTGTACAAAATTTTAAATTTTCGAGAAAATCTTTCCGGGATTCGTGATTGTTGCTCGGTGCTCAACAGTACTCACATAATTTGATTTTTATAATTTATATAATATTTTTTATAAACTAAATTATTTAATAAATTTGTATTAATTATTATTATTATTCCTGTACATTATTTAAAAATTAATATTAATACAATTTATTATAGTTCAATTTTATAAATTAATTGTTAGTTCTATTTGATATTACTGATATTGAAAAGACTGATGGTTAAAATCTATGTTAAGAAAAATTTGTTAGGTAATTAATATTTTTAATTAAATTATGCCGAGGAATTTACTAAACATTTTTGTACGTTGTAATACAATTATGTTAAAATTTGCGAATCTATCATTTTATCAAATGTACTTTTTTAAATTACATTTTAAAATTTTTAATTTTTAAATTGAAGTGTATAGTTTTTTTAAATATAATTAAATAAGCACTCTATTATACCATTTTATTTGTTTTTGTGTTAAGGTTGTAAAGTATACATAGACCAGGGTTATATGCATGAGTAAGTTAAAACATAAGCTTATGTTATGTAATTTACAGAGCACATACCTACATATTCAACTGAAAAGAATTTTAACAAAAACTAAACAAAACGTTGAAACATTAGAATTTTAACAGTAAAGTGAAGAAAAATATTACCTAAAATTTGTATAGAAAGAAAAGGAAATACCTTAAGACATTAATTATTTAGACAGACAGTAATTAGTACTTAAATATTTAAAACACAAAGTAATCGAAAAAAATCGGGCGTAATATAATTGGTATTTTTAAATAAAAATGATCATATTTTAGTTGCATTTATCCAAATATTAAAAGTTAATCTATATTGAAAATTTTTAAGCAGAAGTAAAGGTAAAAAAACTAGTGCACCATTCTTGATTAAAAATGGCATCCATCATGACAGGCCAATTTCGGTGTGAATTTATTTCCTTTTTAGTTATTGAAGATATATTAGCAAATAAAGGGGATCAAGAAAACCGAAGTAAAAGAGGGAGGAAGTTAAGTATATTTTCAGCGCCACATGGGCTCGACATCAAATAGCTAAACTAACGATCATTAATTTGCATCTGTATAAATCTGCATAAAAAATTTAAAATTAATAGTATTGTGAGTGTTGTAAGTGACAGCCTGTATCAAGAAAAGTACGATATTTTTGAAATCGGTAACAAAGATAAAGAAGTAATAATGTTGATAGTTAAAAAAAACTGCAGTATTTTGGGCATATTCTGAGAGGATAAAAGTATGACCTCCTACAACTGATCATGCCGGGAAAATTGTGGAAAAGAGACGTATCTTGTGGCTCCGTAATCTTAGAGAATGGTACAACTACAACTCCAACCAATTATTCAGGGCGGCAGTGTTACGGATACGAATAGCCATTATGATCGGCAACCTTCTGAAAGGAGACGGCTCTTAAAGAAGAAGAAAAAAATAATAAAAGTAATTTAAAAATACAATATTTCTTTTTTTTAAGTTAATAATAAAGCGTTTTTAACTATATGGTTATTACGCATATTTACATTTTTTATGTTGAAGCATTATGATAATTTATTATGATAATAAATCCTCATAGGACAACTAATCAGAAACCAACTCCACCACATTTGAATCTAATTTGTGTTCATAAGATCCCCGTAAAAAATGCTAAGTTTTTGTGTGTCGTCGCGAAAATTTATAGATTGTTCACTAGTTTTTATGAAAAACATTTTGCTAATATTCCTTTTTAATGTGTTAGTTTCACTGTCCAAGATCTTGTAATTAAGAAATTAAACTTATGCCCAGTTTCCATATGGTGCTGAACTAATGCCGTGGTACCCCACCCATTTTATTTTTTCTCTCTTTCAAGTCTTTTGTCCATGGCTGCTGTCTTTGACTGTTCACTATTACTTTTCTTACAGTCATTTTCATTCTGGTACAGTCTTTTTTCTAGCCACTGTTTAGTTTGACCAATATATGTACCCGGGCACTCACCACATTGAATTTCATAAACAATTTCTGATTTTTTATTTTTGCTAGTGGGATCTTTCAGTGGCGTTAACAACCCCCTATGATCTTTCAAGTTATAGGGCGCTAGGGTACAATATGGCTTCAACAAGATCGACATTTCCTCCGTTAAACCTCTTACATACGGAAATTTAAAATAACGAATTACTTTTGGCGCACTTTCCATTGGTCCAATTCCGAGAAGTAGTGAATACAAAGAAGTAGTGAATCTTTCTGATCTGTTTGGTGTTTGCCATTCCATATATTGACTTTTAACTTCTCTCAGTTTATTATGTTATAGGTTTTTCCAAAATTAGTCTCTGTGTGTTTTTTAATACTTTCTTTGATTAGATGTTGGATATCAATAGATAACCTGCGTTGATTGAAATGTACGTCTGTTGCGACAGCATCTGCCTCTTCGTTGTCCCGGATTCCAATGTGAGATGAAACTCAAAGAAATTCCACCAGAGTATCTGAGTTCTACAACATAAATATATTTTCTCGAATTTGATATGTGATAGCCTCATTACTGTGTGGATTTTCAATTGCTTTCAGTACACTGTACGAGTAGCTAATTATTAGATACTTTAGTCTACATTCATTATGTTTCTACAGAATTCCGTTTATGGCTAATTTTATGGCTATTGCCTCGGCGCTAAAGATTGAGTTTATTTCAAGTAGTTTATATCCTATTGCTTGGAATGTGCTGATTTTTACTGAACAAGCTGTGGAGGTTATCGTTTTCGAACCATCGCATCGGGGTATATTTGGATGGAATTTTGACCATATTTTTTTATTATTTTCATATTATGATCGACGGATCATTTGATTATAAATAATCAGTAAAATGTTATTTTCATTAAGCTTGTTAAATTCAAAGCTTATGTTTATATGTTGTTGTATTTTTGTTAGTTGTTAGTACAACAATGTCCCATTCTCTAATTATGTAAAATGATTTGAATTACTGGGATACATAGTCTTATTATATCTTTAACCCGCCAACTAACTTGCTCGGTTCAGGTTAGTGCAAGCAAACGAACAGACCTATTTATTTAAAAAATATAAAAAAAATGAAAACGGTTAATAATTTATATTAAATGATCATCATCAGTTTTTCAGTCAGCTTCTTATTTCAGTCCATCAGCTTTTTTCTTTTTTTCAGCTTTTTTCAACTGTTTTTCAAAAAACATTTTGTTTAGAAATGTTTCAGCATTACGATCCCACGGTTGTTTAAACCTGATTCGGCAATCGGGACCGTTTGCTTCTTTACATGCTCTCTAAAGCATCGAGATGGTCATTTGATAGATTTGGACTTTTTCAGATTTAAACCGAGTACATTAGAATCAGCAGTTATACACCGGGAGATAGTGACAGAATATTTCAAATCATTTGTTTCAAGTATGTTACACGTTGTTAGTAAATATGACTAAGCAGAGGTCAAATTAGGCTATTAACCAAAAACAAAACAGTAAAGGTCATAAGCACTGGATGTCGGGGCGTAATCTCAGGGTAATTAGTTAAACTTGTCGGATAAATTATGGATTTCAAACAATTTGTAACACAAAGACTTTTGTATTTTCCGGTTATGAATAAATAATAAACTTTGTGCTAGCGAAATGCTATACTTTTATGGTGGGGCTTATGGCCTCGCAATACCAATTAGAAGACGTGAATTAAAAAATCTTTTTTTAACATTTGTTAGACAAATTTTTTTTTAATTAAATTTTTATAATTAATAAATTTTAATTAATTGAATTCATTACATAGATTTGAAGAATCTTGTGTGATTTATTACAGATAGCTACTACTCTCACGATACATATCCATATCTCAAAGCGATAGGTTACTATAGAAACAGCACATTTAATATAGAATATTATACATGCAGATAGCACTTAAAATGATGAATTATATAGTATGGAATACGTAGATTACATAACTGTCTTTGTGTTTACTAAAACGGATTAAATGGAATAATTAGATTTCCGAAAGTGTGTTTTTTATGTTGATTATAGGTCAGGGATGAATTACGGCATTAGTCAATTAAATCATTGCGTTGAGGAGTTGGATTTCGGGGAATATAAAAAATTGTATAATATAACACTAAATACCTATAATTGTATATTATCAAATAATAGGTTTATGCCACCGAACAGTTTTCTTTAGTTCTATACTTAAGTATATACGCATGCTTTTTAACTGCGTTTTCGAGCATTTAAAGATCATTTTCGTTAAAATTTTAACTAAAGATTTATTTGCCTTATACATTTTTATCTGGTTAAGTAGTATTTGTACTGTGTTTAAATATGCTATTAAATAATAAACCGTATTTTCTAAGATATGTGTACGATTATTTTAATTATGTATACAGATGTAGTATAGTGTATTACAATTTTAGTGATTGTATAATAATTATTATTTCTATTTTATTTAATTTTCAATGCAAGGGTAAATTATTCTACTTTTTTAATAAAATTAATGTATCATGTTATATTTTAGAGAAATTGGAACATTAATACATTTTGTTAAATCATGTTTAGCATCGGGAATTGTAGCAATTCCATTTGCTTTCAGCAATGCAGGATTATTGTTAGGAACTATTGGAACGATTCTAATAGCAATAATAAGCACCCACTGTGCATACGTATTGGTTTGTTCAATTATTTTAATTCCAAAATAATAAAGTAATAATAAAGTTGAAAAATTAACAACTGTTCTATTTTCAAAATTAAACCTCTAACGTTCATATAATCCATTTGCTTAAATCTCAAATTCTTATAATATTATTTATATTACTACTTTTAAGTTTAAACGTGTTGATGTTTTTATACTATTTGCAGGTTACGTGTGCTCATGAACTGCGAAAAAGAACAAAGAAAGATATACTGACCTTTGCTGATATAGCTGAAGAAGCGTGTTTGCTAGGTCCTAAATATTTACAAAAATACGCAGAACTTTCTAGGTAAACTATTAAAATTCTAATATTAACTACTATTGATCAATTTAAAATCCGATATATATTTTTTATACTATATTATAAAAAATATTATATACCTATATTATAAATATATAAGTATTTACTACGTTTTCCTATTGAAAGGAAAATTTTGCATACAGATTTTGTTTTTTATTTTAGGTCAATTGTGGATATATTGATATTTACTACATATTTTGGAATTTGTAGTGCTTATACTGTAATAATAGCTAAAAGTTTGGATAAAGTTACAAGTTTTTATTGGGTTTCTATTAATATTAGAATATATATTGTAATACTATTGATACCCTTCATACTACTCAGCTATATTCCAAATTTGAAATACCTAATACCGGTTTCTATGATGGCTAACATATTTTTGGGTTTAGGACTTGGAATTACCACTTATTACTTAATTAAAGATACACCATCGGAAAGTGTTGAATTGGTAGAAGACATCAGTAAACTACCTAAATTTTTCAGTTGTACGATTTTTAGTTTGGAAACTATTGGAAGTGTAAGACTATATTTAATTTTTTAGTTTTTTTACTCATATTCGTATATTCATAAGTCTTTGATTTGATATTTTTTTATACATTCTTTGTTATATTTACAAATATGTTGGGAGTTTCACCCTTATAAGGGTATGACAAGTGAACATCAAGCTAGTATTCACATCATTTAAAATTTATTAACATTGATTGATATATTAATCGATTAAGTTTTATTATACAAGCTACCTTGCATTTTATATTCTCGAAAATTTTTTTTATTAAATTTTGTACTTCTGCTGTTTTTTAAATACATAATATATGTCACGTTTATAGTTTGATAATGGCTTTTATGAGTAGATTGAAAGGTTCTGTTTTATATTATTTATAATAAATTTTCCAGTAATTCAAATATCCACTTTGTTAATTTAGGCTTTATATCCTTCTAATTTATAAGCCAAAGTAATGGTCGATGATCAGTAACTTTTTTGTTACTAATCATATTTTAAATCTGAAATACTCGGATATTATTAGCAATAGATACCTGTATTACTTCTATTGTAGTTGCTTTATAGCTTCTTATGTAGACATTATTATTTTACAGGTAATGCCCATAGAAAACAATATGAAACGACCTTTTAACTTTGTAGGACTTTTCGGTGTATTAAATCAAGGAATGGCTATTATTACTGCTGTGCACATTGTAATAGGTGTTTTAGGCTATCGACAGTTTGGTGAGGAAACTTTAGCTAATATTACCTTAAATTTGCCAAATGACGAATAGTAAGATCGTATTATTATAATAGATTGTGCAAGATTACCATTGTTAAACTCTTAAATTTTAGTTTGGCTCAAGCAGCACAAATTTTTATTGCATTATCAGTATACGGAACTTTTGGAATTCAATTTTTCGTGTGCCTATATATCGCTTGGAATAACGTAAAACATCGTTATAAAGATCGAGAAATACTTGCAAACTACATTTTGAGAACAATGTTAGTTATTTCACTAGTTTTGGTAGCACTGATAGTACCTTCAATTGGTCCCTTTATAAGTTTGATAGGAGCACTTTGCTTTTCGACTACAGGAATTATATTACCAATTATAATTGAAATTATTACGTACTGGGAAGAAGGATTTGGAAGATTTCACTGGATGTTAATTAAAGATGTTGCAGTGATTACGACAGGAATTCTTGCTCTATTCTTAGGGACAAGAGATGCGATTGTAGATATAATCGAATTATATTCTTAAGAAAACTTCGTTAACATAATCTTCACGTGCACATTAAATCAATGATTTAGAATATGTGCTCCGATAAGTAAAAGTTTACGTGATGGCTTACCTAATATAGAACATGTCGTGTCTAATTAAATATATGAAAATAAAATTAAAAGAGTAAATTACTTTTTTTTACTTTTACTAATATAAATGTGTCTTCAATTAATTAGAGCAAATCTATGAACAATGTATAAGTACATGGAACTTGCAACTGTAATTTTCATTGTAACTGCCGTTTGCAGATTGTAACTTTGCTTTAATATATCAGAAATGTATACCTTTTATAATACGGTTATAAATAATAATTTCTTATTATTACGTGTTTTAATTCTTATTGCGATAGTGCGACAAGTAATAGCTGCCCATCACCGAATTATTATTAAAGATAGCTCATCGGCCAAGGAAAACAAGGTAAAGAGATACATTTATACCTAAATCAATAAATTATTTAAAAAAAAGTAATAAGTGCAGAGGATTGTTGTATTCAACATCACAATATTAAATTCATACAGAGCTGGTAGATTTTTCGGGTATGAAATTTTATTTGGAATTTGTTGTCGCTTTGGCCTATATTACTGTATACATAAAAATGTATATCATTTGCATGTAAATTTTATTTTTAATTTGTAGCATAAGTCAACATATACTCCAAAGATAAAGAAACCTGACAGCTTTGAGTTTAGAGAAGGTAAATAAGAGTAATGGAGAGCTACAATAAAATATTAAAATATTTTATTTTTTAATTATTATATTTGTAGATGACTTTTTGCCCGTAACAACTGAAGATTACTATGAAACTATTAACACAAATAATAGAAACAAACAGTTCGTTGATAAGATTAAAAGATTTAAGTCTCGCACCACACCAAGAACTACAAATTTTGCCGATTTAATAGAATTTACGACACAATTTTCACAGAAACTCTCAGTTCCCAAATATGAAAGTTCTTTCGATCGATATCATACACGACTAAATAATTCTCTCGATTTACCAGCAGCCAGCAGTTACAATCAATTTTCGAGTATAAATTTTAATAAGTTACTGTCATCCAAAGAAGAATTCATGAATTTTCGTAAAAATTATTCTATTCCCTATGAGGTACATGAAGAAATTCAAGAGGATTCAAATTCAACATTACCAGCAACTTTATATAATAGTACAAAACTAACAAATATTTATCATAATCATAAGTACTCCTAATCAATTGACATCGAAAGAAGAAAACTTTCAAACAACCTTGGCTTTTTAAAATTACGATAGGGAAAGCAAATAACCAAATTTTGTATTATCGATATTTTTGCTATTTTTGCTTAAATTGGAATCCGCATGCTTTCTGCACTATAAAAAGGTAGAAATAATCTCTTTTTTTGCTTAGGTTTACTATGTACAGAATTCTATAGAATTCAAAATTTAAAAATATTTACTTCAATTTTCAATTCTTTTCTCTTTGGTAAATTCAAAAACCGAAACAATAGAGATACTGCATTTTTATTCAAAAGCTTTTATTTCTATTCAGTTTAAGAGGTAGTACAATGGATCCATTTGGAAAGTATCAGTATAACACAGGACTTCTGCACGCAGTTTTCCAAATTTATAATTTATCTAGTTTTTTTTTTATATTAATTACTTAAAGATCTTATAATTATTATGGGAGTTTATTAAAATGCCCATGCTTACAGTATATACTTCGCTCAATCTGATACTTGAGAAAAACTGGGAGGGGGGTAGTGTCAACTATAATAAGTTATTTATTTGACACCTATTTTGAATCAGCAAGATGTTTGTAGACTATTTTAATAATAAAAATAATTGTTTTTGTAAAATTTTAATATTCCTAAAAATATTTTGTATCAATAAATAAAAGCTAATTAAAAAACATAAACATCAAGTACAAATTTAATCACTGCACTTCTTTTGTGCGCTAATTCTACAAGAGTAGCGCTGATGGTGTATGTCACATAACAAACATAAGTGGAATTCGGTACTATAATTGCTTAGCGAACGCTGTGACTGGATTAAGTCGACATAACAGATAGGATGAAAAAATCTGTCAAGTATTTGAGCAAATGGTAATAGTACTGAAGTCCACCAAACTCATTTAGTTTATTAGTAACGATTTCTTAATGCCGATTTTAATGGAGGATTTGCAAAGCTGTCCACACTGTTTGTATCAAAATCACTTTCGTCGGGTTGTAATGAATATAAATAAGAGCCATTAACGAACTCTGCGGGTGCTCCAGGCGCCGGGTACGTTACTTTATTCAAATTTGTTAACCGCTCATTGGTGCTTTGAATTGGTGGTAATCTTGGTAACCCATGGAAAATACCAAAGGTTTCGTTTTTTATGCTGGAAAAAAAAGTTTAATTGAGGCGTTAAAAAGAAAGTTTTAAGGTTTAGTCGAATAAAAGTAACTTACGTGGCAGCGGAAGTTCCAAAAGCATCTACAACAGGTTCAAAGTCGTCTTTGGAAACCTAAGAGTCATTCAAATTATGAGTTATTTATATTATAATTTATTTATTGTTCACCACAAGTTGGGAAAAAAGATTGCTTTTTTTCATAAGTGCGGTGCGACGTACAACGTTTTATCTAATTTCGCATGGGAAACTCGTCTTTAGGGCAATAAATAATTAATGTAATAGATTAGTGAACGATTTTTAAAACTAAGACATTTTGATGTCCGAAAAGACGACTTTCCCCACGACTCGACGTTAAATAAATTGTTTTTAATGCATTACCTCACTGGGCATATCAATAGCTAACTTGATTGTGATAACAGAAAAAATTAAGTTGACTATCCACAGACTAAATCCTTTAACTGCTAAAGTCATAACTATACCACATGCTAAAACTTTCATGGAGTGGATGGTATTTGCAGAATTCTACGATACAAAATGTGAGAGAAATTAAAGTCTCATATAAATTTTATTATGATTGTTTTATGTGTAACCTTAACTCACCTTGTTAACTTCTCCTACAATGGTATCGTAATCATAGGCAAAGAAACAACCCAATACTAGATCATAAAAACATATTACGCCCATGGAAATACCGAGCGTAAGATACCATTTTTTAATCCAACTTACTTTTCTTTTGAAAATAACTACGAAATAAAAGTAATGTAATAAAGCTTTTTCTTATACTTCGAGTTACAATTACTTACTCCAAATTACTATTAATGCATATACCACCCATATTACAGATAAAACCAAATATGCAATTGAAAAAATTAAAAATTCACTAGGTCCAATAGTCAAATCTGCCTTTAACTTGATCGAATATTCTTCTATATTAATCAAATGAATATTACCAAACATGTATTTGACATAAAATTATTGTTTAAGGATTAAGTAAAATTATAAATTTAATCAAAAATTTTTAGCTCTGAATCAGACAAGATATGATTAGTTCTATTATTATGAAATTTTAGTGACTCTTAAAACAATTGCTAATCATTGACTACAAATCTGTTGTCATCGGCTTGAAAACATTCGCTATGGTTACTTACCATTCAAATACAGCGCTATAATTTCGCTACTTAATAAATTTCCATAGGTTGCTTTCGAAAAACTTGGTTTCCAGACCTTGGTACTAATTAATATGGCAATTATTGATAAAATTATCCATACCAATCCTTGTATCTACACTTTTGAGTTATTATATTTCAATATTTATAGAACGATTTTACATACCAATGATATTACTGCAGCTACAATTCCCAAAGGTTTACAAAATGGACTAACGGCCATTCTAATATTAATATTAACAATAAGTCATGATAAAACACAGGTATTCGCTAGTAAAATTAATCACGATATGATTATAAACATGATAACAATTTACGTATCTATACTTGATAATATTTCGTATTATCGCATTATTATTATCATCAAGTGGTGTTTAATTTTTTTACTGTATCTAAACAGCAGCGGTTCGTCTTAAAAGGTACAAAGAGCCAATATCTAGCGTGGACAGGTTCTCTTGACTAATTACCTAAAAACCTAGCCTTCCGAAGGAAGACGGTCAAAATAAATTTTTTCTTCGCCGGGAATCAAACCGGGTATCTTGACTTGGGAGTTCACGCACTTCCGGGCCAGGTCGTTACTGTCTTCTTAATAATAGTTTTATAATATTCTTCAATTATATGATGTTGTCCATAAAGACTCATACACAATTATTGATCTGTAACAGTAACGTAAACAGAAACGGGAACGGTAAACAGTTAAAATACATGCATTCAGGTGGCTCCGTTTACAATTAAGCGAAAAGTAACAGGAACAGGAACAGAGACGATTTATCTTTCCTGCTGTGGTTTCTTGCATGCGCAAACTTTTGAAAGTGTGTTTTAAAAATTATAGTTTCAAAAATCAAATTGAACTTTAAATTTTAAATGTAAATCACCGGTATTTTATTAATTACTGTCGTTACTGTTACCGTTCTGGTTTATTCTGCCCTACTAAAGCAAAACACCTTATCTCCAAAATATCGATATTGAGATATTTCAATAAACAAATTTTTTATTTGTTTTGTGTCCTGTGTTCTTAATTTTTATTGGAAATAAATTTCAAAAACATATTTAGAAAGGTAATTTGATGTACCATCTTCTCATATAAATGCAATTTTTACTTTTTATATTGTATTGCTAACAACGCCATTTAAGAATGGATAACTACGTATTTAAAAAAAATTTTTATCCAATTTTGATTTGTAAAAATTCGATCTTGGGTTCTATTTTGTCATTTGACATACATATTTTTAACTATCAGTACAACTTATCTTTTAATAACTGGAACTTAGAAAGGAAGGTAATTTATCTTTCAAAGTAAATTTCTTTTATAGCCGTATAATGAAGTGCTAATATAAGTAATTACATTAGTAACCAAGCACAGCATGTGTAGGTACTAGTGCAACCGTGCTTGGCAAGTCAAAATCTAAGCTTTAATAATTTTTCTACATCACTTTTTGTATTATCATGTTTCTCATATTTTTAATCCAGATTTTTACTTATCTAATCTTGGTAATCGTTTATTTGACAAAGACAATGGCAGATGTAATAAAAATGACGTTGATTAAAGTTTGTATAAAAAGAAAATCAAATACATTTTTGTGTACGTTTATTGATTTCATTATATTTTAACGCAGAACGTGGAAATAAAATCGTCGGCTTACAAGCAAGACACACTTTAGTCAGTTTTTTCATATTTGACTTAATGACACTATTTATATATACAGTAGAATCCGGTTATAGCGACGCTCAAGGGACCGGCGATATTACGTCGTACTAACCGGACGACGCACAAAACGGTTTGAAATTGTATTTGAAAACGTTATATGAACACCAAACTTGAGGTTGCACTTACGTCGTTAAAAGCGGTCGGTCGCTATAAACGAAGTCGTACTATTCGGATTCTACTGTATATATATATATATATAGATTCTTCCGCTCTATTGACTGGTAAACCACATCAAGTCATGAGATTTCATGTTAAAATAAAATTACAATTTTAAGTTTTTCACTAAGTCGTAAATTTGGGGATACAAAACCGTAACAACTTCTAACTTGATTTTTTCTCTACACTAACAATTTTGACTTGGTGTATTTTGCTTGTAAGCCCACAAAATACACAATTAATAGCGGCCCATAATGGAAAAAGTATTATTTCGGTACTGATTTTTGTTGATTTTTTGGTATCCGGTATCAAGTCTTGCTATGAAAATAACGATAAATATATAATTTTTAGTTTATTAAAATCTCTCTGTATATAAAAAGCATTTTTTTAAAGAAAGTACATTTTCCAACATAATATATTATTTTCATTTCCAACCTTCAAAATTCAGTTGTATAAATATTAAATAACTATTTTAATCCATCTCAAACTAAATTCAATTATATATTTTTGGAAATTTGGAATTTAGAATAAAATCTATCCATGCAACCTGGAGATTGAATTTATTTATTTAATATAAAAATATCACACGGGTACTAGTGTAATTAGTCCTGTAGAGGCTCACAGTCAAGTTGAGCGAAACGTAGACAATACACGGTAGTTTTATTAACCAAAATTTCAAATTCCCAAAAAATATATAATTGAATTAGTTCAATAGTATCATCACTTCATCAGGTACTTACTTAGTTTTCTTACTTATTATAACAATCAATTTATTCAAACATTGATTTAAAAAAATTTCAAACATTTTATTTAATTTTTGATCTAATTATTAAAAATAGTATTGGTATTTTTAACAGTCAAAATAATTTAATTTTGACTTAATTATGGTATTAATAAAAGTATACAAACTATAATACAATATATAATTACAATAGTTGACTTCTTCCTAGACAATAAATTTTTGTTACTTTAATTATAGTTATAACCGTATGCATTTTGAGAACGACCCTTAAGTACAGATTTTAACTGTGGCTGGATAGGACTGCTAGGTGGTGAATAATCAGGGCTTGGTACTCTTGGAAAAACTTTCTGAGAACTCTGAGTGGGTAATCTAGGGGGCGGTACGCTATGTGGGGGAGATCTTTCAGGGCTTGGTACTCTTGGAAAAACTTTCTGAGGACTCTGAGTGGGTAATCTAGGGGGCGGTACGTTATGTGGGGGAGATCTTGCTCGAGGTTTGCCAATTTTTGCTGTACGGTCGTTCGGTTTTATTGTGGGTTTTGGTAAAACTTCAGGTTTTCCATAAGTCTGAGGGGCTGTATAAGGACTGCTGCGAGGATATTTAGGATTTTCACCTTCCCAATTAAATGCTTTATTTACATTTCCTGTAGGTGTGGCAGAACTATTAAATACACTTTGGCTGGGAACATGTGTTGGAGTATTGTCTATAATCTGAAATTAAATATTTTATTATTGGTTTTTTAATTTTACTTAATTTTATGCTGTAAGTACATACGAGTACTAAGTAAAAAATTTAATTATTTTACAAAACTAATTATACATTACCTCATCTTTAACATCAGCAGAAAGAAGGAAAAATAATACCGCCAACGCTATATTGACCACCCACAACGTAAAACCTCGAGAAGCTATTGTCATAATAATACCAGTTGAACTAATTTTCATAGTATCATGTTTATTTTTCTGAAAATATAATCGGCTATAATAATTTATTAAATATTTTTTAACAACACTTGAGTAATTGTGTATTTTATTTAGACTTGTTTTTTAATTTTTATTTTATTTAAATTAGTATTTTACTATACAAATTTTACTCTTGGTTATAATATGTATTTTGGGAAATAAAACAGATTTAGACATATTGTAGAAATTAGAAATCGTATCAAAATCAATATGGATTATTTAAAAACAAGAAAATTTGGTTGTCAGAACGGCTCTAAGTTATGAAAAAGTAAAACAAAACTTTCAAAAAACAGTTGAAAGTTGAAATAATTAAAATTATTTAACATAAATAATATTTAAAATGAATACTAAAAAATACACAGGAAACTTTTATAGTAAGAGCAAAAAGGAATCAGAAAATGATAAGAAAAAAGGCAATCAAATATTCGTAAATAGAAATTTTAGCTAAATGAATTGATTTTGCAATGCAGAAATAAACATATATGTATGTATATGAGTAAATCTGATTTTCGTAAAATATTGATATGTTTCTATCCAGGGTCTAAATTTCTTATTGGTCGATTCTTTCATAAATTAAAAGAAAAATTTTTTGCATTTTTCCCCGTTCAATCGCTTCATATTTACAAGAATTGTTATCGTAACTATGAAATACTAGGAGCGCACTTTGTGTGACAGACCCACATAGTTTATTATTAACAATTATAGTAGAATCCGAGATTACATCAAGTTATGGAAGAATTAATTTTTTTTAAAACTTACGTCTAATACATTTACGAAGTCCACTATTGCCAGGATTAGCGCAACAAAGTCTACAGTAGATGTTATTATAGTTATTGCAGACCAACTTGTATAAATCAGTTTTAACATAGAATAATTTTCTCTAACAAGTGCTAAAATTTAAAAACATAAAAAAATATTAGTAGGTTGAAAAGAATTTATGAAATAAACTTGAACTCTTTGAAATAAATATAAAAAAAAAATACTAAAACCAAATCACACAAAAAGCAGCTTAATATTTCTTAATCAAAATTGATAGATAACCAATAGTTTTTAATTTTAAATTTAATTTTTTAAACAGTGAGCTGCTTCATTAGCGATTTTCAACACGAAAGTCAAAGTAAAAATAATAAACTAGAAATATGCCATAATTTTAATAAAATTGATAAATTTTGGTATCTACCCCTTTCTAAAAATTACTTGAAGTTTACCTGTCAAACATGAAATTTTAGGCCGTCATAATGTCATTTAAAAAATAATAGATGAAACATTGATTTTGGCATTTCATATTCTTTAAATATTACCAACTTAAAATTTTATTTTTAGCCAAATAAAAAAATGTTGTTTTTTAAAAATTTAAAAAATTTTCAAACCTCGCAATTGAAGTTCATATTATCAACTAATTTGAAACAAGTTGAGCGATTTTAAATCATGTGTACTTTAGTTTAATTTTATGAAATAATATTGCTCGATTAATTGAAATTAATTTTTAGATTGTGATTGCTTAGAGAAAATGTAATATATGTTTCATTCGGATGAAATGGTAGCTTTTCTTGCCATGCAAGTTTTTCATTAATCTTTTTCCTAAGTTAATATATCCATCCTAATAAAATAATATTACACCTAATACTATTTATTGTAATACTATGTATAAATTAAAATGAATACCTTGTATAACTAAAGCTGATGATGCTATCCATGCCAACGATGTAATTAAATATATAACTGATATTGACAGAACCACTACCGGATTTAATATTATTCCTTGGCTATCGTCTGCAAGAAAACATTTAAATATGAACAAATGGTTAAAATAATAATATAAATTCATAAATTACACAACATCACGACACGAATAAAGCTGAAATGTGTCTTCTATATTAATAATTTCATCACCATCGTCCAGCTATAACATGTATCGTAGGATATAATCTCTTTCTTTGAAAGAAAAGTTTGAGCATTTAGACCCCACGGCTGCTTAATCCGGATTGGGGAATTCCTGTAACCCTGTTTTTAATAGTTGATGCCGGCAATCATCAACGCAGGGGGACCGCCGGCTCTACGTGCCCTCCGAAGCACAAAGACAGTCATATCAAATTTTTATTAATAATTTAATTTACGTAATTATATAATATTAGTTAAACGCTAAAGAAACCTAAACAAACTGAGATTTGTTATTGCCATATGCAGTATTCGAACCTGCAACTGTAAACCAAATACAATAAAAAAAATAACTTTTAGGTAAACATTTAACTATGTAGTTATCAAAAATGAGGTTCTCGCTAGCAGCAAGTAAAAAGTTTGGAACTTTATTTTTTTTTTAATTGAAAGTATAATATAAGACAATTGTTCTATGTTATAATAATTAAGGTTTTCTCGTAAGACTAAGGGCCAATTTCATAATAAAAACGTTAATGTCTGCTTAACTAAAAGATCGCTTTGTATAACGAGAGACTTAAAATCTCTGTTAAAATATTGCATTTCATAATGATTTTAAAACTACTGTTAAGTAATTGTGCTGTTAGAACTACAGATGATATAATTATTGAACTAAAAACTATAAAATGTAACCCATGGACCCTTTAAATGAACAAACGAATGAATAAATATTAACTAAGAGGTCTGTGGAATAACGTCAAAATCAATGCGCTTGTGTCATTTTAGGTTAAAACACGCAGTATAACGCACAAACTTCAAATAAACTTTGGTTATGTTTAACATGCCTCTTAAGTATTATGATATACTGTAATTTAAAAATATAGTTTACACTCGAATGTAAAAAGTAACAAATAAATAAAAAAATTTTCAGTTTTCTAGCCTATGTAGGAATAACGTTTGAGCGAAGTATTATTAAATATACATGTAAGAATTATTTTACAAGTATAAATAATTCCTATATATTTAAATTTCAATGTTTTGCTCAAATCTCAAATAGCTTGCATGTTTAACCCTTAGATGGAAGGGTGGACACTCAGTACAATTCTGCCGGGGTGGCGCACTGAGTACACCAGCCCATTTTTTGATGTTTGAACCAAATTTTCAACAGTTTTTTTTCAGTTGTTTCAGTACAGTAACAGTAATTCAACCGATTTGAATTAAAAGTTCAGGTTAAATAATTGTTTATTAATCAGTAAATCCCACTAAGAATAATCATGCTGGCGTACTCTATACGCCAGCCCCTCCATCTAAGGGTTAATATAGAGAGATAATCATAATAAATTTAACATTCCGAAAGATATACATATTATGTCAAAGTATCTAGATAAGTTGAAGACAAACTTAAAATGTATGCTCTTTTGACAATTTGTTTTAAAATTAGTATACGTCCCCTCGGAAATTAATTGTCTAACCTCTATTAATTGAATTTAATTTAATTGAAAAATATATTATTATAAGATAATCTTATCTAAAAAAAATATCCTATTATAAGATATTCTTCAATTAAATTCAATTCAATTTAAATAAAATTTGGTTTATAGTCAAGTGTACCTTGAAACTTAAGTTTACTTGCTAGATGAATTATTAATTTAAAACATGTTTTAAAAAAATTGGAAATTAGACACATTTTGTCTAATACAAACATTTTTTACCTGAAATATATAAGCGATAGAGGCTTCGTTCTAATCGAGTTCCATAACTTTCTAGTAAAATATTCTGCTCTACAGTAAAAGGTGACCAAGCTTTTGCATAAAGTAAAATAACCAGCAGTGATAATACTGTCCAAGCCAATCCTTGCAACTAAAACAAAATAAACAATTTCAAAGTATTGTAGCAAATTTATCCCCTATTTTCTTATATTTACCCTACATGTTATAAAAAACTGATAATAGTATATTATAAGTATACATAATATTACTTATTACGGAATGGGAAGTCTCGCCGTGGCCGTTTCGCCGTGGCCCATTTCAATATAAAACAAAAGGTAAAAAATTAAATTATATATATAAAATTTTATATATTATTTAATGAAACTTTAATTTAATTAAATATAAAAAATATCGAGGGTTTTTTCATTTCTGCTTTTCTAATTTTCCATAGCCCCGAAAATATTCATTTTTGCAGTCAAAATGTTATAGCTCTTTTTATAACTTTTAAGTTATAGATTACTTTAACATTCCCAGTCAATAATTTAATTGATTGATTTTATAGCTTATATACAGGGTGTCATACTTTTTTAAGAAAAATATTTAAGGAATTTTTTTTTCTAAATTTAAACCCTCGAAGGTTTTTTTTTACTTTTGCTTTTCTAACTTCTAATTTTTCATAGCCCCGAAAATATTAATTTTTGCAGTCAAAATGTTATAGTTTCTTTTATAACTTTTGAGTTATAGATTAAAGTAAAAAAATGTCAAAACGGCGACGGCAAAACGGCGACGGCAAAACGGCCACGACGAAACGGCCACGGCGAAACGGCCACGGCGAAACGGCCACGGCGAAATGTTCTATAATGTCCTGTATAAATTATATTATTACCATACACAAAGATCATAGTTGCTAGGTTTCTTGTATAATTTAGATTTTAAGGCCTTCAGCAAACGGATCGACTGTTTTGCAAGAATAATCTCAAACCAGTTGCGTAAGCGACTATTATGCAACTGGTTTGCAATCGATTTATGTCCTCACACCGCACACGAGCGCAACTGAATCTTGATCAGTCGGTAGTTTTATGGAAATTGCCGTGAAGAGAAAACGTGAAAACCATGCAACCACGCAACTGAAACCAACTGAAATTTGGTAAATGCTTGGTGATAACTACATCATAGATTTGATTACCAGAGCTGTCCTAACAAGTTTGTACGCCTTGGGCTAAAAATATTTGGCACTGTAATCGCATTGAACTGAGTAATAATTGAATACATATTTCTATATACCAGATTTCCGATTAAAAGATTTCTCGGATTTCTTGAATTTTTTTTTATAAATTATAAATTTATCTTCTTAAAACATGATACAATCTTATAATTACATTTTACTTATCATCAAGATGACCCGACAACCATAATTAATATATAAATCAAACCAAGCAAAGGTATGTGAGGTAATAAAGAAAATCAAAATTCAGCACCACAACTTAGAAATCTACCCTATTTAGAGTACTTTACTCTATCTGTCATCAACAAAATTATTCTACAAAATTCTGAACATCAAGGTAAGAATAAGCAGATCTCAGAGAAATGTTTTGGTTAGCGATACTTGATTCGATCCCGGGTTGAGCAAAAACAATATTTTAACCATTTCCTTTCTGGAAAGGAAAAATTGCCTTTTACACAGTGCACAGAATTAGAGATTTTGATACGGAATAATTATGTATTAAGGTTTTGGTGCGTTTTTAAGTATATTTTGATGTCTGCAATAATATCTCAAATGTCCGAAGAGAGGAGGGCTACGCCAAACAACTGGCAACAATGTGAAAGTGCTTTAAAATGCTTTTGTGATTTTTTCGGTTCATATCCGTTTTACGACAAAAATACTTCTATTTAAAAAGAAAGATACGATAATTCTACACAACAAAGTTTCTTTAAAAATTATTTTTCCTAGAAATATTTTATATTATGATAAACTCCGCTGAAAAAATATGTGTAAAAATTATACACGTATAATTTACGCGGAGCCGGACATTTGAACGCGGCCGTTTGAACGCGGCCGTTTGAACGCGACCGTTTGAACGCAGAGATGTTTGAACGCAGAGATGTTTGAACGCAGGGAAGTTTGAACGCAGGGACGTTTGAACGCGAGAAATAAGATGCAATTGATCCCACCCCCTTATTATGTTATTTAATTATTATTATATTTTCGAGTTTCACCTTTTTCGAGTTCCACGTTTGGCGAGTTCTTTCGGTCTTCAGGGATATTTTTAATTAGTTTAGTCTTTGGCAAAACGGCTCGGAGCGTCCGGAGCGGAGGGAACCGGAGCGTAGGGTAGAGCAGAGTCAAATTTGACAAAGACAATCATGGCATACACGGATCCACCATAATAATATTTAAATAAATTTTACTAATAAGTACACAACTCTTTGGGTATTACTACTTAAGCTACCCTACCAACCGTTGGCGCAATTTACTACTTGTCCTTAAGTTACCGACCAAGAAAATATTGATCGCTCCCGCAGTTTACATATGTCCTGACCCGGTAAACTATGTTTCGTCTTAGAAAGACAATGAAAATATCAATATCTCGTGATTTCTCGAATGCGAATCGAATATCGATTCGTCGAATAATAATTATATCGGATGATTTCTCGAATAAAAGGTTAAATATAATAAGAGGGGGGTTAATTGCATCTAATTTCTCGCGTTCAAACGTCCTGCGTTCAAACTTCCCTGCGTTCAAACGTGTCTGCGTTCAAGCGTTTCTGCGTTCAAACGGCCGCGTTCAAGTGTCCTAGACCGTAATTTACGAGTATAGAGAATATAATAAAAGGAATTTCAAAATAAATTTTTGTCGATGGGTAAATAATGAGCAGTTGAAATAATCAAAAGATCTACTTCTCCTCCAACAACGACTGTGAGTGAGAGAGAGAGTGTATCATTAAAAGTATTGCCCGGAAAATTTTTTTTTATAGAATCTTTATTATACATAAATATAACTAAAATTATCGAATTTTTCTTTTTGAATAGAGGCATTTTTGTCGTAAAATCAATAGGACTCGAGAAAATCACAAAAATATGTTTTGGAGCACCATTGCACTATTGCTAATTGTTTGGCGTTGTTTCGGACTTTTGAGACATTATTCGGAACACCAAAAATTTATACCTGGTGACCGGCCAAACATTCAGTTCATTGTTAATCAAATTAATTTTAATCTGTCAAAGTAACTAATTGGTAATTGGTTTTCAAACAAAAACGATAGCAATTAATGCGGTAACTAGAAGACGTAATGCGATGCGACCAAGCCTGCTAATATTAAATATTTTTTCCCAAAAATTTTTTTTTATCTCTTTAATTTGATATATTTTTTTATTCTTATCCGTTATAACAGGAAGCAGGAATTTAGAAAAACCAATTTTTCATGTTTTTTTTTCCATTTTTGATCTTGACGTTGTGTTAATTGGCAAGACTTATGTAAATGCAGATCCAATTCTTAAATCCACAATGTGATCATGCATACCGAAGGGCCGAGCTAAAAACTTCTTTCAAGTCCGAGATTCAAACCCAGAATTTCCGTTCTCTAACTCAACCATAAATGACACCAATCCATTGCTGCGGTTAATTTTCCATGTTGTTTTCCTATGTTCGGTGCTGGCTGGTCACCTGGTACAAAAACGGACCAAAATCTTAATATTTAATTACTTCGTATCTTCTAGGCATATTTTTTTACCTATTCCTGTGGACTAGTTAGGTTACGACGAATCTGGCAAGAAGATTAATAGCTCAAGAGTGCTTTTTTAAGTTCATGACTCAATTCACGCCATTCTACTATATATTTGTGATGTTTAACCACTCACGTTTATAAACCTCACTTGCTACAATACTGTAATTTATTTCATTCTGCCGATGTCGTGGAACAATAGCCGAATAATAATATTCTATTCGTCTGTCGTCTTCACATGTTAGCGCACACAAATTCTTTTGTCGTCAATCTTGTGTACTAAAACCTATAGAACAAGGTTTTTGAACAGATAGTTTATTATTATTAATCTTATAAGTTATAAGTAGTTATTGTGACCATGCCATGGTGAAAAATGCACCGATACTAGTAAATTTGTACTTTATTTAACGAAGAATTGGTTAGATTATTTAATATTTATTTATGCCATTAAAAAACTAATTATTGGAGTATTATAATGTAAAAAGATTATTCCTGCCCAATTGTTTCAAAGAATTCTAATATTTTTAAAGTTGTACAATTTTCACAAAAATGTAAGATTCTAGTGTTCAATTATCAAGTAAACAAGAATAATTTTCATTTATAGTACATACATATATACAGGGCCGGCTCAGGGGTCGGGACTTTGGGGATTCTTCCCGAGGTCCCGCGCTTTCATATTTCTAACAATATATATTATTGAATATATTGAAGAAATAAATATTTCATTAAATAAATTGATAAAATTATGTTCGTGTATCATTTCTTCCTTTTTGGGAAGGGGACCCGCATATATTATTTTCCTGACGCCCGGCAAAACCCACAGCCGGCCCTGCATATATAAATAATATACGTTTTTTTCCAACTATGAACTAAAGAATTTGTTGCAAAATATTTCAACGAAACCTAAGTACAAATAAAACAAGGTAATCTGATTGAGTAGGTATAAAGATACCTAATTACATAATAATTTTAAATATTTTAAGAAGTTACCTCCTAGTTTATATTTCAGCTTGATAAATTTTATGAATACTTATTAATAAAATTTTTAACTTACGATTCCAAGAGCGGCGCCTAAGAAACCTATATATTTCTTAGTTGAAGAGACAGACATTTTTAGCGAGAACTAAAAAGCACTAATACTCAAAATACAATAAGTTTTTATGGTCGACAAAATTATAAAAAGATAAAACAAAAATCTACTATCAATTGATTATGCTCTTATCGTAGTTGATAGTTATGAAAAATATTTTACATTATGAATCGATGTAACTATATAGGTATGTTGTATCAATTTTTACTAAACCGATAATAAATTTTAATCTATAGGTGCTTTAATAATGTTCCTACGTCATTTTTAAACCGAATTCCTAAGAATTTGTTTATAAGATTTCTAACAATGAAACAGTTACATTTTTAATCGAAAAGAAACCAATATAATTTATTTGTAAAATATTTTTTGTAGTACTACGCTATTTAATTTTAATTAAATATTTAAAGTTCATACCCAATGTTGAAAATAAAAACTATTGAAATAAGAACTTATTGGACAAAAAAAAAACAAAATAACTTAAATTTAATTTTAAAGAGATTTCAATATCGGCAAGACTTAAAAGAGAAATTTTGTACTTCTTCGCTAGAAGAAGGTGAAAAGCTGCAAATATTCAGAATAGTAATAATAAAACAAACATGAGTTCTAAACGTTAATTAGTAGGTCTTGCGGAACCACAACAAAAAAATTCATAAAGCGGACTTAATTTTCACATGTTCTAACCGCCTCAAGTATTAATATAACAAATCACATCTAAAGGGTGTCTCAAAATTAACGCAAGATTTGAATTTATTTACGGTTAGACCAATTTACATATATTTACAAATAATCAAAAGACCCTACACAACCTTAAATTTGCCGCCATTTGAGAGGTAAAGTGTTTCTAACTAAAAAGAAAGACAGTTTGACAGCTAATAGTTTAGGGTTACTAAAAATAGAGCACTATACGAAAGAAAAACGCGTTTTCATTGTTGAAAAATATTTTAATACTTCAAGAGACATTTCCTGGTCGTGTAGTTTCTCGTTTGGGTGACCAGAATTGGCCTCCTAAATCATGTGATCTAACCCCACTGGATTTTTTCTATGGGGTTTTTTGAAATCACAGGTCTATGCCAACAAGCCTCTAACCACCCGTGCATTGAAGGAAGAGATTCAACGCTGTATCAATGAAATTCAGCCACATTTAAGCAGAATGGTGATGGAAATTTTTGAAAAAAGAGTTCGTATTGTCAGCAAAGTCGTGGAGGCCATATGTCCGATGTGCTATTTTATACGTAACCCTAGACTATGTACATTATGTTACAATAAAGAAATTTAAATTTATTTAAGATAAATTCTGTTTTCTATTTAATTCAAATCTTGCGTAAATTTTGGGACACCCTTTACAAAATAATGTAAAAGTATGATTCGGAAAACACTTGAAATATTATTTCAAAACGATGATTCATTTTATTGATAATACGTCGGAAACATCTTCAAATATAAGCTTTGATTGCGATACCAATATCAATAAAGTAAAATAATTAGTGAAAAAAGTAAATACTAGGTATCATTTGGGGGTGCTATGCATGAGCCTGACTTTATAATATAAAATAATATATAAAAAATTACAAAATTATATATAATATATTGATATATTATTATAAAAATAATGGGTATATATTATTATAATAAAAAAAAACTCAAGAAAATTGAGTTTAAAGTTTTTAAAATTGGTTATATTATATGATCTAGTCTACAAACAGGGGTTTTCGTTTGAAAATCAGTTTTCGAGAAAATAGCTGTTAAAGATAATCCACTCGTTTTGTCAGTTTCTCGTTAGTTGTTCTGTTTTCTCTGCGTCGCTCGTTGTTTCGCCATAGACTAAGAAGTATTTATCTATGATGTTTCACTATGTTCAAGGACGTCAAGTGGAATGTCAATGGTACAGTGGCGTAGTCAGCAGTGTTCCGTGTGTTCCGGGAGCATGAGCCCGGGTAATGTTTAAAAAATTACTCACAAAGATTGTGAAACATTAAAAATATGCGGGATAAGTTTAATTTAATTAAAACAGCGGCAGTTGATTTAGAGAAGGAATGGGGAACTACTGAATTAAAAAGAAAAAAGAATATCTAGGCTAAAAATGTTCTTCGACGAAATTAAGAACCAATATAGACCAAATTCAAACCAATATATAGTTCGACCACACTAAGAAAAGCTCTCAAGGGGCGTGGCTGGCGCTGGCTGGTGAATTTAAATATGTACACTCAAAAGAAAATTAAAGTGCATTCTAACCTAAAAAAGTACTTACCAAATAATGTTTAATTAAATTGATTTATTAAATATAGCTATGAAGATTTGTTCTAAAAAGAACACTTTTCTGTAGACAATAAAGCTCAAATATGAAAAACACGAAAACGAACAAGACAAAAAATAAAGAACAGATATTGAAATAAAATTTAAGTGCTTTTGCAATTAAGAACCTACTAATGGAGTTTAGATCGCCAATAAATGAACCATCAACATTTTTGTTATTATCATCGATTTTTATCGTTTATCCATTTTAGTTTAATTATTTATCAAATTCTAATACAAACATAACAATGACCGCAATAAAAATGAGGACATACATATGTACGTGGTACCACATTCAAATAGAATTTTATATTGGAAATTTAAATTAATAATTACATCTAGTATATAATTTGAATTTAAAAAATTTCGATTACTTGATTCATTTCGGTGTTATTGGACATCTAAATCAAACACAAAAATATCTGCAATAAAAATGAGAATATTATATTCACATAGAATTTTATATTGAAAATCCAAAATAGTAGCTAGTACATCTACATACACCTTGTAGTTAAAATTTATTATTCTGTTTTATTAAAAAATTTTTACGTCGATGTTAATTTAAAATTTACATATTAATAATTTATAAAAATACTATTGAATTTTTCAACACGAAAATCTATAAATGACTTAGTCTTCTACATTACGTTACCTATTTTATTTTGAACATATGCCCGCTTTCTTCACCTTCAGATATCTATCAGATATTATCTGAAATTTTATCAGAGGGTGATGAAATCGGAAATTAACAAAATCGAATAAAATACAATCAATAACAATTATTATTTACTGTTTCATATTAAATTTAAATAACTTCTCTTTCTACGTGTTTTTCTTTAATATCATCAAAGACAGATAACAAAATTATGAAAAACTATTAATTAAAAATTAATTAATTAAAAAATATGAATGACAATATGAATAAATAATATCTACCTATAAGCAGATTTATTTACAAAAAACCTCAAAGTTATAATTAAATCTTTAATAAAAAAATGTTACATTTTATTCTTAAATATAGGTACTTTTTATCTTATGTTAAGTGTCAGGTAGTTAATTCTGAAATAAATTGCAGAAATGTAAAATTTGTATCTTTTTAAGTTTTTCTTTAAAAATTTACCGAGCAGCTCTTCCTTGAAATTAATTGTTTTGAAGTGACAGCTGTAAGAAGTTTGTTCGACTATGATGTAGAAAAATATTTTCACCTGTAGGTACAAACCCACAATTTAAATAATATCTTTGTAATGGAATAATATAAATGCGATAAACTGCTCACAACTGTTGAACTATTTTTTAATAAAAAAATTTGATTGATAAAAACTATTTTTCCGAAAAAATTAACGGTTCAGGATATATTAATAAAAACCTAATATACCAATGGCGGCTAAAGCTTCTCTTGTCCGAAAGACGAAAAGTTGTCCACTAATGGGAATTAAAAATGAAACAATAATTGAAAAGATTAAAATTATTTTGCATATTTCTGAGATTGTTTCCAAATTAGGTCTATTTTTCATTCCTAGCGGATGCGCCTATTCTGTATTAATTCTCTAATACAAAAGTGTATTATTAATTAAATTAATAACTTTCAATCATACATAAATATTATATTAACTACGATATTCGTCACCTCGTTATAAAATTTTTGAATTCTTAAATATAACTACTAAAAACAGTTTAAAACTATTGGTTTAGAACTGAAGTGGCAACAGTACAATGTAGACTTTATTAATTTTTATTACGTTGGCAAAGACTTTGATATTTGAACTACATAACTAGAAGTGTATGTCGAAGAAAAATTAAAGGTTTGTTTTCTATTATAATTTGGCGAAGGAGAATTTGAGCGATCACCTTCGTATCCCACAACAACTTTTAAATAATTATCATCACACACTTGCCCTTCTTCATTTAAATTTGATAATTTTATTATCTCTCTGTTAGTTTCAAAATTTGAACAACTCGGTATTTGATCTATAGTTTGGTTATGTATTTTCACTTTCTTTTTGTATTTTCGAACAGTTCGAATATCATCATCATCATCTGAACCATACTGAATTTGACTTCTTCGTCGTCTTACCTCTAACAATATGGGATTAATATTACGCACCTGAAAGTTGCGAGAGCAAATGTTATTATCAACACTTATGGATGTCACTACATCAACGTTATTAGCTTTACTTGAGAGGTTACTTGATTCATCATTGAAATCGTCAAACGCATTTATAGCCGCTTGTGTTATTCTAAATAGTAAAAACAAATTCATCAACCATATCATAAATAAACGGCTAAAAATTGTAGTCATAATTATGGAAGGAAGTGATGTAAACGGTCCTATATATTTTCTAGAAAGCTCATCTAAACCTTCTTGTTTTTCGCCGCCAATAAATTGAAACCAATTCTTCAAACCCTAGAAATGTTTTAAATTGTTATACCTACATAACATAAAGTGACGAAATATATACGTAAGTTGATGTTACATCCATTCCAAACCATACGGCTGCAATTGAATCAAAAAATAATATAATCATGAGAATACAAATCCACGGAAAGTAAAAAATCATCGATAAAAATTGTTTCACTTGGTAATAAACTCCGACTAAAACAATTACAATTTATTCTATTTTAATTAGTATTAAAAGCTATCCTTTACTTAATAATGCGACTGCTGCTATCATCCAAAGCGAATCCACTATAATGAAACCTTGCATAATATTAAAAGTTCTGTCGGCTACCCATGATTCTGAAGGAAATTGTATATCTGGAAGATCGTCTCTCGTTCTTTGAATTGAAGAATTTCGTTGTTCAATTACAATTGGCATCAAATTATTGTGTGATGATAAACTTCTCTCAAAAGGTAAATCCGACGCAGACACGTTAGTACATGTACCAGCTGAAAATATTCACAACGTAATTTTATGTATCTAGTTTTAATACGAGACTTTTTGAACTTCAAAATCAATAAGACGTTTACAATAAAAGTAGGTGAGGTAGAATAAATATCGAAAAGTTCCACTTTGAAGTGAATATCTGCATAAATAAAAGTTAGTTCCCCATACACAAAATCCTAAATGCAATGCCGACTGCACCTAAAAACACAAAAATGCGAAGTGATAATTTTAAAATAATAAGAACTTACAATTGAAAAAATCGCTGCAAAAACCGAAGCATAGTAATCTCTACAACACATTTTCTACGTGACAATTTTAAAATATATTTTTGATGTCAACTAATTAACTGACAGTAACTTCATAAACAGAACATATCAAAATACCTAATACTTATGTAAATTTATTCCTAGTTGATTAGATAAGAAAATATTACTTATACAATTTTAAAAGGTAATGCAGAAAATATTTATTTTAGAATATTTTAACCAAAATAATATTTTTGAATTTGTAGTATATTATTGAATTTCCGTTTGTTTTTATTGATTATGTTCAAGGTTACTCAATTTGAAATTTTTACTAACAAGGGAATTCCGTACCGTTTCAGACTTTTTTTTTATAGAAGGTAATATTAGAAAATTCTTCTGCGATGTGCTAAAATTAGAATTTCAAAATTTATTTTATGTACAATAATTATTCGACCAACAATATTATTCGATCACTTTTGTTCGACTGATAATTTATTCGACATTTAAAAAAAAAATTTTTTTTTTATTGTTCTCGATTACTCTTCATTTGTCCTCAATTGTTCTGATGTTTTTTTTTAATTATTCAAAATATATGACCAATTTCATAAAACTCTTAACGAGTCATTAAAGTTAACCGATGATTTCTATTGTTTTATGAAATTGGGCATTAAAATACTAAAAATATCAACAAATGTCGTACAAAGTTCCATGTCGGACAAAGATTAATTGCATAAAATAATGTTGAGTCGAAATTTTAATGAAATTTCCCATTTAACAAAATTTCTAAAATCCAATAAATGTGTATACGCTGAAAAAATATTGACCCTAATCGCCTCCAAGCTGGCAACTGATGATGCAAACACACTGATAGTGCAGACGACAAAATCCCTAGCTTTGGCTCACAAGAGTGTTGCAATTGTGGGGAAAAATGTTAACCTTCTAGTCATCAGTGATGGTCTCCTAATGTATATTTTCTTAAGCTATGGAGAGGTAAAGCCCATCAATTCCTCCATCACTCTTTATGCTCTTTTTAGAGTTATTCAACAAAAGCAAGATTAAATTTCTCAAGACCGCCTCCAAAAATTCGGATTTCGAATCATACATTACTAAATTCACTAATTCTTCAGCTCATCTAATGAAAATTACAATTGCTGGTCAAAATTTTTGACTGATCTTTATGTTGGTAACCACCCAACCACAACATTCAACAACCATGTGTTAACACTAAATGCCTTCTTTCTTTTCCAATGGAAAACCTTCTCGAAGTGATGACCCAATCCTGTGTTCGACTTTAACTCATTTCATGACTCATGTACATTACTACATTCATATTTAGCTTTATTTTCAGTGTCATGTATACCTAATATGTTGTAAATATAATTAGTTAATAGTTTCATCAAATATGTTTTACGATCAATTAATTCAAAACAACCTCTTTTAACTGTAATACATCAAAAGTATAGCGCTGATGAAAAATATACACGTCATTGGACTGAAGACATTTATTTTCGTCATTTTTTCTTTGCTACCCCCTTCTGAAAAAATTCAATGTTAGAGATACCTTTTATAGGAAATATAATGTATTTTTATGTTGATGACAAGTAGGTATATTTTTTGAGTTGTAGGAGCTAGGAATGAGTGCTTTTGACATTTTCACTGAAGGGTCAAAAAATCGTTGTTCTTTAGCGCTCTCTAGCTCTTTAATGCATACTGTTGCGGTAAAGGGCCATTTACACGAGGCAAGTTGGTAAGTGATTTAGTTGGTAAGTGAAACATAGACTAGAGTCTATTCTATTTATAACTTACCAACTTAATTTTCACTTAATAAACCGTTTACACGTTACAATTAAGTTGTCAATTAAGTTAAATTCAACTTAAAATAGAATAGAATCCAGTCTATTTTTCGATTTAGTTATATTTAACTTAATTGACAACTTAATTGTAACGTGTAAACGGTTTATTAAGTGAAAATTAAGTTGGTAAGTTGTTAAGTTGGTAAGTAGAATAGAATCTAGTCTATGTTTCACTTACCAACTACATCACTTGCTTACCTACTTGCGTTGACGTTGTAGTTCTGTTAAGGTGATAAATTATTGATATTGCTGTTTCGGACAAATGCAAGCCTTTCATAATTATTTGATTAACAAAAATAGACGCAACATAAAATTTTCTGGTGTTTTTAATTTATTTTCATGTGGGTTAAATTTCCAGGTTGTAGTGGATATTCTCAAACATTTTGTGAAAAATGTGGTTTACTTATGTGTTAATAAGAAAAACAACTGCTTCAAAAAATTTTACACAGAAGCGTAACAGAAAAATTACCTTCCCACTGCATAATGTTGCACATCACTTTTTTGGAAGTTTGATTGCCACCGACTTAAAAAAAAATTTTTTTCTTATTTTCTATGAATAAAGGGTATAAATTTATACATTATATATTTTTTGTATTAGTTTTAAAAAAATCATGCATTAAAGCACCAAAACTGCTTTTCAGAAAATCAAAGTTGACTAGTGTGTTTCGTAGGAAATTTTGTTCACTTTAATTTTGTATAGAATAGTCTTCTTCAAAACACATATAATTTTGGAGATGTAATTGAAAAACTAAAGCAAATGCAACCATTTTTAGGTTTTTTTTTTTGTAACTACCTGGAATGTAAGGGGAACTTATGTATAGGGTCTACCAATAAGAGTGATAGAACTTTAGATAGGTATTGCCGCCGTGTTATAAATGACATTGATGTCTGTCATAGTGTATTTTATTCAGTAAGGCTCACCATTTCATCATGGCAAGACTGACTCCGCAAGAACGTTTGCAAATCGTAAAATTATATTACCAAAGTGGGAGCTCTGTTCGAGCTACGTTCAGAGCATTACACAAATTTTAATACACTTCGTTAATAAGCAGAATATCCCTTACTGGGCTGAAACAAATCAACAGATGGTCCATGAGAGTGACTTGCATCCAAAAACAGTTACTGCTTGGTGTGATTTGTGGTCTGAAGGCATCATTGGACCTTACTTCTTTGAAAATGAGCAATGAGAAGCTGTCAGATGTTAACAAACTTTGAGTGACCACAAATGGATGAAATGGATCTGGGAGAGACGTGGCTTCAACAGGACAGCGCAACATTCCACATTCCGAACGAAACAATCGACGTATTGAAAGAAAAGTTCGGGGAGTCGATCATCTCAAAAAGTTCGTAAAATTATACTATTGTCAACTGGCCACCGCGATCGTGTGACTTAACTCCACTGGACTTTTTTCTTTCGGGCTACGTAAAGTCATTAGTTTACGCTAATAAACCGCAAAGAAAGCCAAAAGAAAACTCTTAACGAGTCATTAAAGTTAACCGATGATTTCTATTGTTTTATGAAATTGGGCATTAAAATACTAAAAATATCAACAAATGTCGTACAAAGTTCCATGTCGGACAAAGATTAATTGCATAAAATAATGTTGAGTCGAAATTTTAATGAAATTTCCCATTTAACAAAATTTCTAAAATCCAATAAATGTGTATACGCTGAAAAAATATTGACCCTAATCGCCTCCAAGCTGGCAACTGATGATGCAAACACACTGATAGTGCAGACGACAAAATCCCTAGCTTTGGCTCACAAGAGTGTTGCAATTGTGGGGAAAAATGTTAACCTTCTAGTCATCAGTGATGGTCTCCTAATGTATATTTTCTTAAGCTATGGAGAGGTAAAGCCCATCAATTCCTCCATCACTCTTTATGCTCTTTTTAGAGTTATTCAACAAAAGCAAGATTAAATTTCTCAAGACCGCCTCCAAAAATTCGGATTTCGAATCATACATTACTAAATTCACTAATTCTTCAGCTCATCTAATGAAAATTACAATTGCTGGTCAAAATTTTTGACTGATCTTTATGTTGGTAACCACCCAACCACAACATTCAACAACCATGTGTTAACACTAAATGCCTTCTTTCTTTTCCAATGGAAAACCTTCTCGAAGTGATGACCCAATCCTGTGTTCGACTTTAACTCATTTCATGACTCATGTACATTACTACATTCATATTTAGCTTTATTTTCAGTGTCATGTATACCTAATATGTTGTAAATATAATTAGTTAATAGTTTCATCAAATATGTTTTACGATCAATTAATTCAAAACAACCTCTTTTAACTGTAATACATCAAAAGTATAGCGCTGATGAAAAATATACACGTCATTGGACTGAAGACATTTATTTTCGTCATTTTTTCTTTGCTACCCCCTTCTGAAAAAATTCAATGTTAGAGATACCTTTTATAGGAAATATAATGTATTTTTATGTTGATGACAAGTAGGTATATTTTTTGAGTTGTAGGAGCTAGGAATGAGTGCTTTTGACATTTTCACTGAAGGGTCAAAAAATCGTTGTTCTTTAGCGCTCTCTAGCTCTTTAATGCATACTGTTGCGGTAAAGGGCCATTTACACGAGGCAAGTTGGTAAGTGATTTAGTTGGTAAGTGAAACATAGACTAGAGTCTATTCTATTTATAACTTACCAACTTAATTTTCACTTAATAAACCGTTTACACGTTACAATTAAGTTGTCAATTAAGTTAAATTCAACTTAAAATAGAATAGAATCCAGTCTATTTTTCGATTTAGTTATATTTAACTTAATTGACAACTTAATTGTAACGTGTAAACGGTTTATTAAGTGAAAATTAAGTTGGTAAGTTGTTAAGTTGGTAAGTAGAATAGAATCTAGTCTATGTTTCACTTACCAACTACATCACTTGCTTACCTACTTGCGTTGACGTTGTAGTTCTGTTAAGGTGATAAATTATTGATATTGCTGTTTCGGACAAATGCAAGCCTTTCATAATTATTTGATTAACAAAAATAGACGCAACATAAAATTTTCTGGTGTTTTTAATTTATTTTCATGTGGGTTAAATTTCCAGGTTGTAGTGGATATTCTCAAACATTTTGTGAAAAATGTGGTTTACTTATGTGTTAATAAGAAAAACAACTGCTTCAAAAAATTTTACACAGAAGCGTAACAGAAAAATTACCTTCCCACTGCATAATGTTGCACATCACTTTTTTGGAAGTTTGAATGCCACCGACTTAAAAAAAAATTTTTTTCTTATTTTCTATGAATAAAGGGTATAAATTTATACATTATATATTTTTTGTATTAGTTTTAAAAAAATCATGCATTAAAGCACCAAAACTGCTTTTCAGAAAATCAAAGTTGACTAGTGTGTTTCGTAGGAAATTTTGTTCACTTTAATTTTGTATAGAATAGTCTTCTTCAAAACACATATAATTTTGGAGATGTAATTGAAAAACTAAAGCAAATGCAACCATTTTTAGGGTTTTTTTTTTGTAACTACCTGGAATGTAAGGGGAACTTATGTATAGGGTCTACCAATAAGAGTGATAGAACTTTAGATAGGTATTGCCGCCGTGTTATAAATGACATTGATGTCTGTCATAGTGTATTTTATTCAGTAAGGCTCACCATTTCATCATGGCAAGACTGACTCCGCAAGAACGTTTGCAAATCGTAAAATTATATTACCAAAGTGGGAGCTCTGTTCGAGCTACGTTCAGAGCATTACACAAATTTTAATACACTTCGTTAATAAGCAGAATATCCCTTACTGGGCTGAAACAAATCAACAGATGGTCCATGAGAGTGACTTGCATCCAAAAACAGTTACTGCTTGGTGTGATTTGTGGTCTGAAGGCATCATTGGACCTTACTTCTTTGAAAATGAGCAATGAGAAGCTGTCAGATGTTAACAAACTTTGAGTGACCACAAATGGATGAAATGGATCTGGGAGAGACGTGGCTTCAACAGGACAGCGCAACATTCCACATTCCGAACGAAACAATCGACGTATTGAAAGAAAAGTTCGGGGAGTCGATCATCTCAAAAAGTTCGTAAAATTATACTATTGTCAACTGGCCACCGCGATCGTGTGACTTAACTCCACTGGACTTTTTTCTTTCGGGCTACGTAAAGTCATTAGTTTACGCTAATAAACCGCAAAGAAAGCCAACATCGAGCGAGTAATTCTTGGTATTCAGTCAGCCTTACTTGGAAAAGTAATCGAAAATTGGACCCATAGAATGCGTGTGTGTAAACGATCAAGAGGTGGACATTTAAAAAATATTTTTTTCAAAACATAAATGGTATGAACTGAACTTCAAATAAATACCAACAAATCCATTGTATCTTACACGGATGAGTTATAATTAAAAAACAAGTTCTATCGTTCTTATTGGTAGACCCTATAGAATGGGCAATTAGACAAATAATAATGGTTTTGAAAAAGTATAAAGTTGATATTCTAGCACTACAAGAAACGAAACAAGCCAATAACGATACTATGGATATTGAGGGGTATACCTTTTTTAAAAGTAGTGGAAACGATAGAAGGTTGGGAACGGGTTTCATGATCAGAAAAGAAGTAAAGAGAATGGTAATTGATTTCAAACCAATATCGGAAAGATTATGTCTTTTAAGATTGAGAGGAAAATACAAAAAGATAACCATAGCAAATGTACACGCTCTAACGGAAGAAATGAGCGAGGAGGAAAAAGAACAGTTTTATGACATCCTAGAAAAAATATTTGGAAATATCCCTAAATACGACTTAAATCTCATTATGGGTGACTGGAATGCTAAAATAGGCAAGGAAGAAATTTATCGACCAACCATAGGAAAATTTAATTTACATGATGTTAGTAATCAAAATGGAATGTTTCTGATAGACTTTGCTATGAATAGAGATATGAGAATAAAAAGTACGTATTATGATCACAAAGACATACATAAGGGCACATGGATAAATCCAGACGGTAGATGTATATAAACCAAATAGATCATGTGCTGATAGAGAATAGAAATGAAAAATGTAATAAGAATGTGAGAACGTACTGAGGAGCTGATGTAGACTCGGATCACTTTATGGTGGGAGTTAGAAATGAAAAGAATGAAAAGAAATGCTTAGGAGCCAAAATAAAAGAACACAGCTCAATAATATTTAGGAGCAAGAAAAATATAGGGAGGAATTAGAAAAGGTACTGGAGATGACCGGAATTGAAGAAGATTCAATTGGAATCTTTGAAACAATTCGAGATAGCATAAGCAAAGTAACTATAAACAAGTTCAAAGGAAAACAAAAACAAGAAAATGATTGGTATGATGAACAATGCAAGGCGGAAGTAGAAAAACGAGGAAACGTAAGAATAATGCTAAAAAGAGGAACTGTAGAAGATACGTGTAATTATCAAGAACAAAGGAAGAGGTGTGAGCGAATAATAAGGGAAAAAAAGCGAAGATATATAGCGTGCAAACTAGAAGAAATTGAAGAAAAATACAGGAACAAAGAGTTAAGCAATTTCTACCAAAGAGCCAAGAAAATTAAACGAGGATATCAAACTAAGACAACCTTCTGCAGAAGTAAAGATGGAAATTTGATTGGGTCGACAGAAGGGGTAATAGAAAGATGGGTCGAATATTTCCAAGAACTCTTAAACAAGCAGGAAGAAAATAATGAAGAAAATCCTATGAAATACATGGATATAGAAGACGGGACTTGTATAGAGACACCGACAAAGGAAGAAATCTTAAAAGTAATACAAAATATGAAAAATAATAGAGCTGCAGGAGAAGATGAAATACAGGCGGAGATGATTAAATATGGAGGAGAAAGATGATTGCAAGAAATGACTATAATATTGATCCAACAGATTTGGAGAAAAGAAGAGATGCCGCCGATGCGACGTGGAGAATTGCGCTTATCTGTCCTATACATAACAAAGGAGAGAAAACAGATTGTGAGAACTATCGCGGTATAGCCTTGCTGAACAAATATATTAAATTATGGCCACCTGCATAAAAAACAAATTGCGAACCTATACAGAAGAGATAATAGGTGAATACCAAAGTGGGATTAGAAAGGATAGATCTGTGACAGACCAGATCTTTGTAATAAAAGACACGAATATGGTTTGAACACGCATGCACTGTTTTTGGATTTCAGGCAAGCCTACGATAGTATCATACGAGAAGAACTCTTCAAAGCAATGTATGATATGGGAATACCAGCAAAGTTAATTAGACTGGTAAAAATGACACTGAATAGTACACGGAATAAGGTGAAAATATATAGATATATATCCAGAGACTTCGAAGTAGAAGTGGGATTGAGATAAGGAGATCCATTGTCGTCGCTCTTATTTAACGTTGCGCTAGAAAAAGTGATAAGATAAGCAAAGAAATGGAACAATCTACCAGCGAAAATACCAGTGTCTGGCTTTTGCAGACGACCTGACGATATTGACGAAAACAAAAATTGAACTAAAAGAAACTACAAAAAAGTTGTTAAGAGCGGCAGGGACAATCGGACTAGAAGTAAACGAGAACAAGACCAAATATATGATATGGGAAAAGAAGCCTTTTGAATCGAATAAAACACTGAGCATTAAAATAAACCAGGACAAAGTATTAACCTTTGAGGAAGTAGAGTTCTTTACGTATTTGGGTACAGTCATCTAAAAAAAACCAGGTAGTGAGATTGAAGTGAAGGCAAGATTGGCGGCGGGAACATGAAGTACTTTTGCGATCTACTCAATACTGAATGGTAAAATTTTCTCTCGGTCATTGAAGTTGAGGTTAGACAAGACTGTAATAAGATCAACAGTAATTTAAGCAGGAAAAAGTGATGTTGGGGGTATGGGAGAGAAAGATCCTGACAAGGATTTTCGGAGGAAAACAAGTAGAGGACAAATGGTTGAGAAGAACTAACAATGAACTAAAGGAATTATATGGAAAACCAAATATCGTGAACGTATAGTTAAGACATAGAGGATTAAATGGCTGGGTCACGTAGTGAGAATGAGTGACGGAAGAACTCCAAAGAGTGTGTGGAAATCTGATTTCGGTGGTATGAGGAACAGGGGAGACCGAGAACCAGGTGGAGTAAAGAGGTGCAAGATGATTTGTCTGAATTAAAAGTGAGAAACTGTTGAAACGGCTTTATTTGTGCACCAAATTTTAAAAAATTAAGACGTATACTACATAATTATTAAGTTATATGCTAAAATTAAAAATCATGCAAATTGTCCATTGTTTGTGATATTAAATTTCATCAAAATGTGTAAGAACCGTCTCCCCTCCGCGAATCAAGAGGTACATATTGGTATGATATTTTGTACCATACTTAATCGCAACATTTGTACTTCATAGTGAAATATAAAAAATATTATCACTTCTAAAATAAATAATGTGTTTAAGTTAAAAACCAAATCAAGCGTTCTTAGGCCCAGTTTTTCAATCGCAAGTTAATCTAAATTTGAGGGTTAACCTACGTTTATGACTACCTGATTGGTCAGAAATCTAAGTTAACCTTTAAATTTGGGTTAACCTAAGGTTAACTTGCGATTGAAAAACTGGGCCTTATTGAATCACCTTTTATAAGGGGTATTCAAATTTACAGGTTAAATTATGATTTATTAATAAATCGCCTACATAATTTGAAAATCATTGATGTCTTTTACATCAATATGAAGTAAAACTGTTACGATATTGTGGAATATAATATCGTTTAAATATCTTCTTCGGTTCCTCTAGCAGCTACCCATTCTTTTGCTGTTATTTTCTATAACATTTTGGCATAATTGATTGCAAGATTTGAATGGTCGCACTTGACTTCATTGTTTCCAGACATAATCCGATTATTACATTTGATGCAATGAAGCCATTGTATCACCACCGGCACCGCCTGTCTATATGATAAGTGTCACTATCCTGCTGAAACCACATACAGTCCACAGCCATATCAACCAATGTAGGAGGTCTGAAAAGATTTCTATTCATGTCGCTGTTGCAAACGCCTCGCGTCTTGTATCGACACAGTTCTTTCAAGTTTACTGATTATATTCGTGAATGCAGTTTGCGATAGTTGTTCGTATTCGTATCTGCCACAATTTGCATAAAATTTTCTTTGTGCTTCTGAAAAAGTGTTCCCATATTAATAATGAGATTTTACAATAAATACCTAAGCGTTGCTAGACCGTGTAGAAGACAAATAGCAAATATGACAACTGTAGGTTTGATAATTTGAAAATGGCACAGACTTTAAAATCCAAGCTGCCATTTGAATATCCTGTACGATTAATACTCATTCTAAGTGCCATGAAACGTCGTTAAATGAAATTTAATCGATATCGCTATCATACAAAGTTTTTAAAACACTGAAATAAGACATGGATGTTTTCAGTAGCTAAAATAATAAATTAAATGTTTCATAATATTCATAGTTTATACATAATATGTTTTTAATTCTTACAATCAAAAGAGTTTGCAATGATATAATAGTAAATTTTCCAGAAGTCAAAAATAATGGTTTTTTGCTTCTTTCCATTATGATAAATAATGTTTTGCGTACCGATAGACCACATAGATACCAATTAGACATATAACAAGCATGCAGAATCATTTCACTCTAAAAGGTTTAAAATAAAACAGTTTAATTATTGGTACTTTGACGATATTAAAACAAAGGCTATAGCCGGGTAGCATGGGGAAATGGCCCTTACACCGATTTGGCTCATTTTTTTTTTGATATTCCTTTCAAAGCACCATTACATTTTCCAAAATATTAGATCCTAAATGTTGATAGTTTCTTAGAAAAAAATTATTTTCGAAATTTAGAAAAGAATTCTTTTCTCAAAAAGTATTATTACAAATTGAATGATTTTGGAATATGTTATATAGGTACTTAAGACCTATAAGTGGTATTTTTTTGTGGTATTAGCTCCACATGAAATAGAAAAAAAAACGGGAAAAAAGTTTTCAAAAATTAAAAAGATTAAATTTTGGCCGTACAACAATCACCAAATTTTTGTCAAATATTCCTTTTATATGCCCTTATAACATATATTAATTTCAAAATTTTACGAAGGGTATAACATATTGATATTTATAAAAGTTCTTACCTAGAATCACCGGCCAGCATCGATTGTCGTAGTAATCATAATAAAGAAATAGAAAATTCCATTTAATTGCAATTATATAACTAATCATTTAAGTAACTAATGGTTATCACTATCGCCTTTAATGATATTCTCTGATATGTTTGTATTTTTAAATTAGTCCGTTAGGATTTCAGCAGGTTCTATTATTGTTGCACAATATCTTGCATAGCATAAATAATATCAACAATCACCAAATTTTTGTCAAATATTCCTTACATATGCTCATATACCATATATTAATTTATTTTTAAATTTTAAAAACAGTATAATAACACATTGATATTTATAAAAGTTCACAATAGCACGTTTGTGAAATTGTATTTTATTTATTAATACAAATACTGCTGTAATAATATCCTTTCTAGAAAAAAAAAAATGTAGGACATACATGATTTGGCGATTGTTGATATTATTTATGCTATGCAAGATATTGTGCTAAAATAATAAAACCTGCTGAAATCCTAATGGACTAATTTAAAAATACAAACATATCAGTGAAATCATTAAAGGTGATAGTGATAACCATTAGTTACTTAAATAATTAGTTATATAATTATAATTAAATGGTATTTTCTATTTCTTTATTAAATTATTATTACGACAATCGATGCTGTCCGGTGCATCTATGTAGGTAAGAACTTTTATAAATATCAATATGTTATACCCTTCGTAAAATTTTGAAATTAATATATGTTGTAAGGGCATATAAAAGGAATATTTGACAAAAATTTGGTGATTGTTGTACGGCCAAAATTTAATTTTTTTAATTTTTGAAAACTTTTTTCCCGTTTTTTTCCTATTTGATGTGGAGCTAATACCACAAAAAAATTACCACTTATAGGTCTTAAGTACCTCTATAACATATTCCAAAATCATTCAATTTTCAATAATACTTTCTGAGAAAAAAATTCTTTTCTAAATTTCAAAAATAATTTTTTTCTAAGAAGCTGTCAACATTTATCTAATATTTTGGAAAATTTAATAGTGCTTTGAAAGGAATATCTAAAAAAAATTAGCCAAATCGGTATAAGGTCATTTCCCCATGCTTACCCGGCTATAGCCTTTACTAATCTGCAACTAGTTTTGTAATTATTATAATATATTACATCTTCAAGTAATTAATAGTCAATAGCTTAAAAAGTTATTGTCAAAATTAGAAATCACATAATTAAGTTAACGGAACAACCTTATTTTTGTATTTTTGATTTCTATATTATACAATTTTTTTTAACAATAGGGTTGTTTTTAAATTTTTTTTAAATGTTAAGTTAATAACTAAACTATTTAGGTAAATTTGCTGCAGCTTGCTAATAAAATAAATTATTGACTCAATAATTAATTTTTATTGGAATATACAACATATAGCCATATAATTGTACCAATCAAATACTGTAAATAAAAAATGTACCCACCTGGGTTATTATTTCATGGCACGAGAAGCATAAAAATATTAATTGCATCATATGGGCAATAAACATCAGTAAAATTTTGAAGAAATCTGCACTAACTAGAGATGTCTAAAAATAAGAGCATTTATTAATACAAATTGTTATGTTCATACTAATTAGAAATTTAGTATCCACCTACCAATATAAAAGTTAATCCAATGAGAACGGTTGCAATTAAAGTAATTAATAACTGCATCAAATATGAAAGAGTAAATTTATTTTCAATTGCTTTAATGTAACTGTAAATTAAATAAATCATCAACCTCCGAATTGAATAGTCTGCTGTTCTTACCTTGCTATTATCATATGGCGTTTTACACAGTTTTTAAGTAATTGATTAGTTAACTTATCATAATATTTTACTTCATCTGGATTTAAATATCTTGATGGATAAGAATTAATAGCAGAAGTAATTTGGTTTCGCAAAATTTGAAGTTGAATAACTGCCATAGAAAGAAATGTAAAGGTCAATCCTTCATAAGCACCAAGTACATAAGCGCAATAGATACATGTTCCAATAAAATACATCCAAGTGCCAACATGGACTCCCATATTGTGATGTTTTTGTAAATAAGAAAATGATAAGTACTGAGGAAGATCCTTATAATTTTCAAATAAATCATATAATCCAAACATTATACTAGCACCTAGACATGAACCTATTTGACATTGGATAATTAATTTAATCCAAGGCATTCGTCGTTGCACATAAATATCTAAAGAGTCTTCGTGCAAAATTACTGATGAATCTTCTAAATTGACAATTATTTCGTAAAATTTCGATTTTTCGATAAGTAAAAACAATACGTTGGATGTAGCATGTCCACAACTTAGTGCTAAGAACAGCGAAAAACTACCATTTTCGTAATCGCCGATTTTAATTTCCTTAATACCTTGCACCAAAGTTATAAGTATAGAAATAAACGTAATCAATAAACCTAATTTTCCTTTCAAATTATACCACATATCATCATTGTTTTTAGGCCATAATCCAAACGGTTCAAACGTATTTTTAGAATATCGCAAAATTTTATTCACATCAAAAGATTTCATTGTCGTCGGTATTTATTGTTGGATAATAATTAAACACACCAATGATTGTGCTTGAAAATTTTTATAGATGATAATGCAGATATTAAACTCAATTACGTTGCGGTCTATTACAAACTTGCTTTTATAGCTAAGTTGAAAGTTAAAATACAAAATTATTTATATTTAAATTATTTTACTTTAATCTATTATTTAACTTTTGATGCAACTATATACGTAAAATGCACCTTTGTTCTTTTGAAAATTAAAGGCTGCACATATTTTTCTCTTGTAAAAATGTTTAACCTTAACATTTATAGTATTCATATAATATTTAAAATAATATAGTATTAATACCTATACATAGTTGCACGATTTATAATTTATTTTAATCTTTATCATAACTTGATTCCTTACTCGTCATAGGCAATGGCAAATCAACAACGTAATCTGCATTAAAAACCCTTCATTAAAATGAATTTTCCTGGGTTGTAGCGCTACTGTGTAGGATTGCACTATGTTGCAACGGTTCTTCGGATGCGTGGGTTGTAGAAAAGAATTTATTCAATCTTTTCAAAATAATAATTTTTACTGTTTCTCGTCGATTGCTAAACTTGAATTTTTATTCATGGTGGGCTATTTGTTTTATGCATCAGCAAAGCACCCAAGTCCTTTGGTTTCGTTATTTGATTTACCATTTTTTTAAATGTAAACAAACATTTTCTTGTTTTGTTTATTTTAAGACACATTTTTTCTTTAATTACTTTTTTCTTCAGGAGTTTAAAAACTTCTTTCTAGTTTTTTTCTTGGATAATTATCAATAATAATTAGAGTTCTAACAATAATAAACCTTTGGAAGGATTTAAAATTCAGTTTGTTTGTAAGTACCAATTTTGGATTTTAAAATAAAAACTATGGTTGTAATTTTTCTTTTTGTTACGACAAATTTCCATTCGTCTTATACGTGAAAATTATGTTACAGGAAAATTGAGTCATACAGCATCTATGAGGTAGATTTGGAAATCTTCTAAATTTTTCTTTTCTCTACGCCAATTATTGTTTTAGGGCCTTTACTTTTCCGTTGGTAAATTAAGATACCACTCATTGCGCCGATGCATGGAACGGGGGTTCAGAACGGGGGGATTACTTGAAGCTATAAAATATAAATAAATATTAGGAAAATTGTTAAGTCAGCGGTCAAAATGAAAAAAATTAATTGGCCGACGTTTCGGGATCTTTATTGTCCCACTTTCAAGGCTATATAGACAAACAGAATGACATTATAATTAAAATACAGAAAAATTAACAATACAGAGAAAAGTTGTACAAAAGAAAAACGAAAAACAAAGACATAAAAATAAAAATAGGGATAAAAATGATTTCTGTATTTTAATTATAATGTCATTCTGTTTATTTATATAGCCTTGAAAATGGGACAATAAAGATCCCGAAACGTCGGACAATTAAATTGTTTTATTTTGACTGCTGATTCAACAATTTTCCCAATATTTATATTATGGAAGGTCAACTAAAATCACACTATTTCTATAAAACATAATCCATCATAAGTTGTAAACACAATGAAATAGGTAAAAGTTTATTATGACAAAAAATGATCACTCTCAAATTCCTACCACTTTTGTTCTATAAATATTTTAAATTCTTTTTTTAAATTTTTTTTATTAAATTTTTTATGTCAAAATTTCGTAACAGTGTAAGTGGGTGAAAAATAATTTTTGAGTGAAAGGAAATATATGGAGACGTTAAGCAGAGCCGCAATGCAAATTTGGACCATTTATATTCCGAAATAAGAAGATGCAAGCGAATTAAGATTTCGTAAAACCACGTTCTTTTGAAACTTTAAATGCTCCTAGCGCTCCTCTGGATGAACAAACTTTTATAAAAATTCTTGAGAGTGTTCCTGGAACTTAAAGCAAACTTTTCCCCAAGTTTGAAGCAAATCGGTAGATAAAAGAATTTCCAAATAAATATTAGTAGGCTGTGGAAAATTAGGTGGCAGTGTAATTTAAAACTTATAAGAACATTTCTAAGATAAAAATGCGTTTTTACAACGTTTTTACAAAATAATTTAAGTTTCATGAATTTTATTTGTTTCATTTTATTTCGTGCCAATCAATTAATATAATTTTATCATTTGTATTATTTTTTGTTTTTGCTTATTATTACGATTTTATGAATGATTTTCATTATTATCGCTGCGCTGATTATTAGAAGTATTGTAGTTTGTTCTATCAGCGGTAAATTGGGAATCACTTCTCGGAAAGTTATGCGATAGCCACATCCGTTTTTTTTATATTACCCACTTTTTTCACCGGAATTTGCATAAATTCTATCGGACTTGGATGTTTATTTTTAATAATTCCTTCTTTGTTGATAATTTTAGTTTCTTCAGTTTGTTCTTCAATTTTTTCTACATTTTCCTTGTTGAATTTAAATTAAGTCAAATTATTTTCTATTTTGTCTAATTGTTACTTCTTGCCTTATCTTTTGATCCTTTCCTTCAGTGTTACCTACCTGTTAAATCCATCAAACGGTCCTCTATTTTTTTGTTTATGTTTTCATTATGTTATAACTTCTAGTTATACAAACGCGGAAATTTTATCAAAACGCCTGGTTTTTACCGCTTATCACTGCCACCTTAACTAGTTGGCGGGAAAAGTAGCAAATTCAAATTATTTACAAATTACAAAATAATTAATGTATACCAAAAAGAACAGCATTACCTTTACAAAATAAATCAAAAATCGAATGAAAAAATTTAGAACATGACAATATGCATATTCTATTGTAGTACTTGACGTGAGCTTTCCGGATTTAGACGACACGAAGAAAACATTATGAATTGATCAAGATAAAAGTTCTCGCAATCTTGCCAGTATAAATTTCAAAGTTTTAAAAATAAAACACAATTAAGGAAGAGCGACAGACACACACTGCTTCTTCGACTATCAAGCCATCACACCATCATGTATGTGTTTCTGACTCATTAGTCGTCATCAGTGTCGCATACTAGTTGAAAAAACACTTAATTGTGTGCACCAAACGGCTACTGGTCAAAGCACATGCCGGACTACTATACGCACGTCACTAACACGCACAACGACCTTGCCAACGTGATAAAATGTGATAAAGATAAAAGTTCTCGCAATCTTGCCAGTGTAAATTTCAAAATTTAAAAAATAAAACACAATTAAGGAAGAGCGACAGACACACAATGCTTCTTCGACTATCAAGCCGAAGAATTGAAACATTTAATTAAGATAACATGTAATAGATAACATTATACAAGTATATGTGTTTAAAAAAATGTGTTTATTTTTTAGTTTTTCTAATGGGTTATTTATACTTTCATTATGTACAAGGAGCCCACACGATGATATTTGTGATCTCATAAGGAAACCAATTGATTTATACATAATCAAGTAGAAACTTGATTTACCTTTTTGTTGTAAAGGAATATTAATCACGGTTCGGTCAACTGTGTCTGTAATTTTGTGGATTACATTAAAAAGGAATTAAGTAAATACGATTACGAAAACATATTAAACGAACATGTATTTGGATAACAGTTTCAATATTACTCATCGTAGTATACCACAAATAGCACTTCAAAATTTACATTAAATGAAGCCTTTTAATATTCACGCTATTCTGCAAAACTCAAGAAATACAATGCGAATTATTGGATTGTGGCCAGAAAAATCTTCAACAGTTTTGTATAACTTAAAGGGTTTAATTTCTTTTTTTGTAACTGGTTCTTTCACCCTTCTAACATTAATACGAGGTGTGCAAGATTTTATTGAAGGAAATTACGCAAGTGGAAGTTTTATGTTTTGTGTAGTGTTAGCTGCAATACATGCTGCATTTAAGGTATGGTTTCTACATATACAAAAATCTAGATTTTATAAAATAATTGAGAGTTTGACCGACTCATCAGTTACAACACACGATGATTGTTTTGATGTATATTTACAAAAAAGATTGGTTATCGTTAAACTTATATTTAACTTTCAATTAATAGCATGCATAAGCGCCGGTGTAATGATTTCGATAAGTGATTATATTTTTGAATATAAATTTTTTCCTCGAATTTTTATTAGCATTATCCCTTCCAAGTACAATAATAATTTACTAATGTACATTTTGACCTGGAGTTATTACGCTGTAGCAGGTGTTTGCACTGGTTATGTTATCGGTTCTTACGAAGGATTAATGTTCACCTTTCTGTCACTTGGAGTGGTACAACTTCAAATTTTGCGAAAACAAATAGCACAAGCAGTTGAATTATATCCATCAAAATCGCTGAATGTAGATGAAACCATATATTACAACCAATTGGTAAATCAACGACTCAAGAGTTGTGTCCTACGTCACAATGCAATCGAACGGTAAAATTATAGAACTTACGCATTTAAAAATTTGATTAATTTCATTTTAGCTATATTGAAGCGATAGAAAATAAATATACTTATGCATATTTGGTGCAATTACTAATAACCTTAATTGTAACAGGATTAATTGGATTAAGTATAATATTTGTAAATGATCATAATGTATATGATCATATACACATTTAAAGAAAACATTTTTAGGTATCACCAACTAGCTTCGAATTTGCAAAAAATGTGATATTTGGCATTGCCGATTTAACACAGTTGATAGTTTTATGTATACCATGCACAGAAATTATTGTTCAGGTAATATTTAAAAAATTGTGGTTTTTGATCAAACACATTAATGTTTGGTGAGTAATATGTACATGGGCGTACCCAGGGGAGGGCAGGGAGGGGCAGCTGCCCCTCCCTGGATCCTACCTAATACCTGTAGTACCTGTAATAAATGCACATTTCTATTTATGTTGAATTATTTATCAACAGAAAATTCCTGATTTGCCCCCCCCCCCTAGGCCAAAAGCTGGGTACGCCCATGAATATGTACTATACTTCGTTGTATACTTTTATTGATTTTTATAATTTTGTGAATTCAAAAATTATGGTGGTCTTACCAAAAAAAAAAAATATGTGGGAAATATCTATGGGATGTCAGTAGCTATGTACTTCTATTTGCTCAACTCCTTATCGAGTAACGAATTAATTAAGTATATTAATTTCAAAAAAGATAAATGGTAGAATGAAGAAGTAAAATAAACTATAGTAGGTACCTATAAATTATTTTCAAAACAAGAATTTTAGAATAATATTGAGGAAAATAGAAATTATATGAGAATAATAAAGAGAATATTTTAAGAGGACATGGTGAAAGTGCAATAAAAATGAGAAAATGTTATATGAGTGAAAGAATAAAAATGACGATGCAATAATAGTTATTAACAGATGATGTACTATAAAAGTTTTAAAAAAGCGGGACAGATTCAGTTATGGCTGCGATTACAAATAAAATGTTAAAATAATATATTCAAATTACTATAACTTATATAATATCCAGATTGTGAGACAATAAAATTCAAAATAATTATGTATATCACAAGTTCTCAGTAATCGGTTATTTATTTCTTATTTACTAATAAAACTTCCACAAAAGCAATATCGGATTGCCCAAAAGTTTATAAAAAGCTGTGAGTTTTATGATTTAAGAAAAATTTCCAATGCCGGAATCACGGTTTTTTAATTTGAGATTTTCTCCATTATTACAATTTTTAGAGTGAAATGATACGAGAGGCTTGCTATTTATCCAATTGGTGGCAATGTAACGCATCTGTGTGCAAAACTTTATATATTATGATGGAGAGATGCAAAAGACCATTATGTTTAACTTCGGGGAAATTTACAATTATATCTTTAGAAACCTTTGTGATAGTATGTACTATGCACTTACTGTTGTTACTAACATTTCTTATTGTTTTTTTAGGTATTAAAAATGTCAATGTCATATTTTACGGTTTTAAAAAATTTATACGCCGACGTGGACATAAATTAACCAATGCATAAATTTTATAATAATTTATTATAACATATAACAATATTTCGAAATATGTATATTTATGTGAAACAGAAAGACAGAATATAATTTTAATTTAAATTTAATAAAATTAAAGATTGATTATATTATGTAAAAAAATAGTATTTATTGTTTTACACTTAAATTAACTTAACTTAATTAACTTAACTAGCTTAGAACTAGAGATGAAATAAAGCTGAAAATTTGCAATGACTATCGATTATTAAGTACTGAAGAAATACTAAGAGCCGCTGATAATGTGGCCAAAGAAGCTTAACAGTGTTTAGAAGTCAATGAAAAAAAGTTTAAACATTTGTGACATGGTCTAACTAACATTTTAAATGCCATAAAATTTTAAATTTCATATTATGAAATTTAACATTTTTTTTCGAAAAGGGTGAAGGTAATAAAGGAAATTTTTCTACAAAAACTGCTCAATTTTTAAAGATTTTTCTTTTTTTTTAAATTAAATTTTTTTTTAAATTTTGAAATTCTTGAGAATCAGGATTAATAAAAACGGAGTTATTTTAATTTTGGGGTAACCAATCAGAGCTTGTTTTAGGTTGGTAAGAAAAGCTGACTAATCAGAGCGTGGCACAGTGGGACCAAAACACGAAAAAGTGGCCAACCATCAGATTTTGACTTTAATGACTTAAAATTAGCATAAATAACACGGGAAAATTAATAAAAAAATTCAAAATTGACAGGGGGTGATTTAGAGGGGTGTTTTTTATAAGAGTTGTTATTAAAATATGATTTTACTTTTAATGCTTATTTTACTACTTACTTACAAATACTTCCAGAACATATTAATTCCGTTTAGGGAAACGTTCTTGGAAATTTTATTGGTTTGCAATCTATTATTCAATAATTAATAATCAATATTTAATAATTAAAACATCAAAATAATAACCATAAGTACATTTTTTTATATCCTTTACTTTGTCAATAGACACCGTAACATCACCATATGAATTTAAAATATTTTTCATTCGAGCAATCTTTTGGTGATTTCAATGAAAGCGTTTGATATTACCTTTATTCTGCAAAATTCTAAAAACACAATGCGAATTCTGGGATTGTGGCCAGAAAAATCATCAACGAATTGGTATAAACTGAGAGGAATAGTATCTTTATTTTTAACCGGTTCTCTTACTTTTCTCGCTTTTATACAAGGTATTCGAGACTATAATAATGGAAATTATGTAGATGGAAGCTTTATGATGTGCACAATGTTCGCTGGGGGACACGCTGTATTTCAAGTATGGTTTCTACAAATACAAAAATCAAAATTTTATAAAATAATTGATAGTTTGACCGATTCGTCAGTAACATCACATGAAGATGACTCTGATATTTTTTTGCAAAAAAGACTGGTAATTACTAAAGTCATTTTTAATTTTCAATTAGTAGCCTGCGTAATCGCTGGTACAATTATTCCGTTAAGTGATTTTATTTTCGAATATAAATCTTGTCCTCGCATTATTAGCATTCTCATTTCCCAAAAGCGCAACAATTTACTAACGTACATTTCCAGTTGGAGTTACTATTTTGCAGCAGGTTTTCATACTGGCTATGTTATTGGCTCTTTTGAAGGATTAATGTTTACATTTTTATCACTTGGAGTGGTACAGCTTCAAATTTTACAAACACAAATAACCGATGCTATTGAATCATATCCATCAAGATTATTAAATATAGATGAAATAAAATATTACAATGAATTGGTCAACAAATTACTCAAAGAATGCATATTACGTCATAACGCAATTGAACGGTAAAAACCAGGTATTATTTTTCATTTTTGAAAAGCAATTTATCTGTTTTAGCTACATATTATCGATTGAAGATAAATACACTTATGCATATTTGGTGCAAATGCTAACAGCTTTAGGCGTTAACGGATTAATTGGCTTTACTCTTATAGTTGTAAGTTATCATAAGGAACTTATCGGAGAAAGTGTCCTACTATGACAAAGGTTTTTTGAAATAAAATTTTCTTTAAATAAGCTTATTTTGCACTTTGGAGTCGAAGCATACAACAAAAGTTGTGACAATCCGGTGTACAAGTGAAGAAGAATCAAAGGAAGTCCGAGGAAATAATAAAATTTGCCACCATATAAAATCATTCAACTTTATCATTGGCGAAAAATAATGTGTTATGTCATCTAATGTGTTACCAAATAATATGCCGTTTTATCGACCGTGTCATTATAGGGCACTTTTTTTTTATTAAGTAAGAACAATTACTCAAATAATTATTTATTTTTAGGTATCACCAACAAGCTTACCTTTTACAAAAGAGGTGTTGTTTTGCTGCGCTGATTTAACTCAGCTAATACTTGTGTGTATATCTTGCACAGAAATTATTACTCAGGTATGTAGTATGCAGTAGGTTATATAAATAACAGTTGAGAATTTATTTACTTATAATGTCAAGATTGATTTCTAATGAACGATTTATTCACCTCGCGTTATCGCTAAGATAGAAATTTATTAGATAAATTAACCAATTAATAATTTATATAAATATATATCTACGTGGATAAGATGTCATTAGACGATAGCCGTTTTTTTTTATATAAATATAATATCAGTAATGAGCTAAAATAAACTATAAATCAATAAACTAATATTTTCGAGCTTTCGAGAGTGGATACTCTCTTTTTCAAGATATATTATAATAATATATTATAATTATAATTATAATTATAATTATATATTATATTGAAAAAGAGAGTATCCACTCTCGAAAGCTCGAAAATATTAGTTTATTGATTTATAGTTTATTTTAGCTCATTACTGATATTATATTTATATAAATTTTCAAGAGCTAATAATTCTAATTATTTATTGTTTTTTTTTATAATGTACTAAACTTTCCTGTAAGTTTTTTTCTAACTTCAGAACAGCAGAACATTTGGAGTTTATACAAACGCATCGAAATTTATGCTGTTGCTATAAAAAGCACAACATTTATTGTTTTTTAATTCTTTCTTCAGCACCAAATTTCTACATCATGTTACTCATGAATAAGGTTTAATTAATATTCTGTATAAATTTTGTACTTATTGGTTACGGAATAATGAAATTGTACCTCTGTATGTTCATATAGCTAAATAACATACAAATTTGCCATCTTAGGAATTGTAGGCTATATAAATGTCAATGTCAATGTTTACATGTATCAATTTTTTTTTAAATTACTAACTACCGGATAACAAAAAATTTCTTTTAGAAATAGTAATTGATCAAATATTTTTTTAAATAATGCCATATTATCTTTCAGTTTATGTTTTATCTTCTGCCGAAAGGCAAATTCAAATATTACTTTATGCCATGTGTTATTTCCATACCATATTGATATGGAAAACTTTGACTTTTGTATTTAAAATTGGTATTGAAACAGTTCAAATTTGTTTAATTTGAACTAATTTCATTTAAATTTACTATTACATTTTTAGAGTGAATTGGTTCGAGACGCTTGCTATTTCTCCAATTGGTGGCGTTGTAATTCATCTGTGTGCAAAACTTTATATATTATAATGGAAAGATGCTAGAGGCCGTTACATTTAACTACAGAAAAATTTAGTGTAATATCGTTAGAATATTTTGTTGCGGTGAGTTAAATCATAATATTTGTAGAAATTAATAATTATTAATATTTTTTTAGATATTACAGTTGTCGGTGTCTTATTTAACCGTTTTAAAGAATTTGTATGCAGAATCATAATACATTTTCTCATATCAGCTTCTTTTTTTATATTATAGTAAATAGTATCTATCTTCGCATCAGATCCTGAACTTTTTATTATATAATTAACAGTGATTTATAAATAGATTAGAAAACAGTTTTTAGTGCATCCTGTAAAATTGAGTTTATGGACATCTTTTTTCTTTTACTTGGAAACAACAGTTTTTAGGCAAACTTATCCGATAAATTGTCGAATAATCGGCTTCTAGAGAAAAAGTTTTAAAAAATATAATCAAATCACATTATTATTGGTGCTTACATAAACTAGATGCCTCACAGTAAACAGTTTGTTCAATAAATTTGTTATTCTCCATAAATATCCTTTGATTGAGTATAACAAACATCTAAATTAAATATTGATTTATATAATTTGGTTCCCCAACTAATAGGAGGAAGACACCCACGAACCTGTGAAAGGTGCACTATAAGAAGGGTAGGTAAAATAAAAGAGGGTCATAGCAATACATGTCGAATTGATAACCTCCTCCTTTCTTCGTTTTCGTCGGAAAAAACAGGCTTTTGAAGTATTATATTATTAAAGGGGTATGTAATGAAAAAAATTAACACCCTGTATCTCGGTAAGGAAGCATTTCCGGACAAAAGATTATAGGAAAGTTTTTGTTTATTTTTCATCAAAGAATCTGTTTTTAAATTTTTTTGCAATATTTTTCAATATCAAACACCGCTTAATCGGTGTTTTGATCAAATTTGTAAGTATTTATTTTCGTTTTAGCCATATCAACTCCAAAAATTAAACATGAGTAAATCAGCGAAAGATGAAATATAAAATGTTGAAGTGGATTAACATGAAGACAGGGCTGGAACTAGAGCGTGGCGAGAGAGGTGTCCGCCACGGGCGCAGGCCAGTTAGGGGGCGCCAAAATTTAAATTTTAAAATTAAATTTAAAAAAATCGGATGTGGCCATGCCCATAACTTTATCATACTTTTAAATAATAATACAATTTTAAAAAAATTATTATTTTGGAGGGAAATAATTATAATAAAGAAATAAAATTTAAAAAATAAGAAAAACATTGTTTTTTTTAATTTGTAAAAACTATATAACCAAAAGTAGGATATTTACACGATTATTGATTAATACTTTTTTATTATTATTTTGAAGGAAAATATAATAAAAAAAATAAAATTTTAAAAATAAAAAAAAAAAATTTTTTTAATTTACAAAATATTTTTTTTTTGCTTTTCCGTTACCGATTTTAACCAAAATCTAATCAGCTCTAAGTCTCAATATTTATGTACTAAATACAAAATTTTGTTAAAAAATTTCTATTACTTTTTGAGGTGAGCGCACATAAAATTTAACCACATACATACATCCATACATAAAGGGTTTTCCAATAAGGACTTGACAACTTTAAACTTTAATTGTGAACGCACCCTTAAACCAATAACCAAACTATTAGTGTCAAAACATTTAGTAAAGACAACATTTTCATTATGGTAAAGTACACAAATGAACAACGTCGATAAATAATTAAAATTTACTGCTAAAAATCCGAGTCTATGACTGCAACTTTGTGAGCGTTAATTTTCATTTTTATTTAAACTTTTTATTTTATTTTTGGGTAATTATCGTCTCAATAGACAAGCAATTCATAGTCTAGGGAACAAATTTAAGTCTAAATATTCGCTGCTGGATGTTCCCATGCCAGTGAGACAACGGGTTGGTCGAAGTGCCGAGAATAATGCTGCCGTTCAAGCATCCGTCGCAAATGAACCAAAACAGTCGATTCCTCGGCGTTCTGAAGAATTGGGCATAGCTCAGACCACACTTTGGCTAATTTTGTAAGAGGATCTTGGTTTGCATTCTTATAAGATCAAGTTAAGACGAAAACTAGAGCCACTCGATCATATGAAGCGACATACGTTTTCGGATTGGGTTCCGGAAATGTCGATTGGGCGCCTAGATCGTGTGATTTCACACCTCTAGACTTTTTTTTATGGGGCTACGTTAAATTATTGGTATATGCCAACAAGCCGGCGTCGTTAGAGGAGCTGAGAGCCAATATTGAACGAGAGATAGCGGCCGTTTCCGTCGAAATGTGTGACCGATTCATCAAAAGTTGGGTTCAACGAAACGACCGCTGCAAACGTGCCCATGGTGGACATATGAACGAAGTTGAATTCCATACATAAATGTTTTAATTGTACTTCAAGCCAATAATAAAATTTTCGAGATATCTCAAATGGTTTGCGTTATATTTAAAAAAGAAGTTGTAAAGTCCTTATTGGAAAACCCTTTACATCCATACATACATACATACAGACATTTTTTGGAAATGACGATTTTCCACTTCTGGGACCCCAAAATGTCTAAATTCATCAAAATCTCAACTTTTTTTTTTCTGCAAGATTACAATACTTTCTCAGACTTCGTATGATAAAGTAATAAATTTAATATTTTCAAATAGATAATATGAGGTTTTACTTTATATTTTACGCTTTTTTAGGAGAGTTTTCTACGTGTCTCATACCTGGGTACAAATGTTTTCTTGCCAAGAAACCTTATTTTCATTTCCTTTCCAACAGTATATTATAACATCCGAATTTATTTAATTGGTGAGCATTTTTGGCTCAAAAACAAAACCCGTCTCATACCCGGGAACACTCCCCTACTTGTTAATTTTACGGTATTGATAACTAATTTACTTTTAAAATACTATTTAATCGCAATTTAAAATTTGTAACTTAACTAAACTTATTCTTACCAAAATTCAAGGCGGCTGATCTCTGTCACAAGACGAATCCAAAAATTTAGCTTTTACAAGAAATGCAGAAGATATAAATATAATATAAATAGCTGTTAGCAAATATTAAATAGAAGGTAAAAGTGGGAAATTTAAATGAAAATCTGGGACATAACAGTTTTCTCTATATTTTGAAAGTGTTGGAAAATTTTTTTTTCGTAAACTCTTGTTTTGCTGTAGAACTGTTAATTTATTGTTAAAAAATTACTCGTCGAAAATGTTTCACTTTTGCTGTTTAGCAGATGTAGCGACTTGAAATACAACTTTTTCCTAATTTGCTTTTTTTTGCTAACAAAATCGTGGTACAAATGTAATTTAAATGTTTTACATAACATTTATATCAACATTTTGCAAATTTTGCAGAAAAACCAAGAGACTATGTTAGTAAACATGCAGCTTAGTTTGAATTTGTTGGAACTTGTCTAAACTTGTTTGGACCAAAGACCGTCTTTAAGTCGAATTCTGCAGAAGCAAGATTTAAAGTATGATTAAAAAAATCTCCAATGTGCAATTCTTTCAAAAAATGCTGGAGAGGTACATGAAAAGCTTAAAAAGCTGGAAGTGAAAACTGCTCTCGGTGAAAATTTTCTACTAACAATTCACAATCCAATATTCTTGTCTTTTCATGTTCCACAAATTTGAGTACGTTGTTAGCAGCTGAAGCAATATACATGGCTGGTACGTTAAATTACTGTACAAATTTCTATACGCAACTGTTTACTATCCATGGACTTTCTAATGGCCACTATGTGTTGCTCGTTTTTTGCCTGTTGCCAAATACGAAACAAACGACGTACGCGAGTTACTTCAAAAAAATATTCATGCTTGGTAGTGGCTTCTTGGTTGATGACAGCTTCTTCAAAATATTTCAACTATTATTCCCAACTAATTAAATATGTACTGATTTTGAAACGCATATGAAATACAATGACCACACACATCGATAGAAGGATGCAGATTTTATCTAGGTCATAAAGAAATGGTTTAGCTTCTGACTACAGAGATGTGAATTCAGAAATTGGTAGATGGGCACAATATTCCTTTGAATTGAAGTTTTTCAAAGCTGATGACCTTTTAGATACATTTTATGATTTACTTAAAATCAAACCTGCCAATGATAATCTCGCCAAGTTTTGCGAATATTTGTTTACTTATTATGTGGGGGAAAATGCATTTTTGTGAGCTGACTAGGAATGCTTTGCTTTGGCTGCCGAGCGGACACTCGGAAAGCACCGCTTTTTCGATAAAAATATTTACATAGAGATATACAATGAAAAGTGTATTATAATATATTTTTAACTTTGCAACAATTATTATTTTTAAGTATATCCTACATTATCTTTTTCATAATAATAGTAACTATTAAGATTGCAATTTTGCCATTTTTGCCATGTTTCACAAGAAATAAGTGATCTTATAAACATCTCAAATGATTATTAAGGAATCATATATAAAATAATACAAACGCACAATAACTCGACTATTTTATAAAATTTTTGTAGGTATATTAAAAATTTTAAATTTCATATCAAAATATCTAGTTTCGAATAATTGTGCATAATTTAAAATGATCCGTATAAAGTATAAAAATTTTTTATTATGCAATATTACATTTACGGCTATAATAGTCTTCATATAAATGGAACAAAACACTTGACAATATCAATATGTGCTCGCGAGCTCTCTACTTCATCGAAAAGTCGACAAGATAATTGTAACATCAAAGTTAACGCATTTACAGAAATGCAAATATAACTTACTTATACTGAAATACTTGTACAAAATTTAAGATTAACCCTAGAAATTGTGTTTCTAATTCATTACTACTCATACTTCCGGTATTGAGGAAAACTAATGGGTTTTTAAAAACTACAAAATTTTAGTTTTAAATTCGTATTTTCTAGAATATAAAATAGCATGCTTATATTTTTTATATTATGTATATTCGCAAAATTTCAAGACAAACTGTCCTACCGTTTTAAAAAATTTAAAGAAATAATTCTTGTGAAACGTAGCAAAACCACATCCTTAACTAACAATTTGTATTATTACACTGGACTAGGATTTTTAAATTTTATAAGTGTTAAAATTTATAAGGTGTTAAAAGCGTGAAACCTAAATAAGTGCTTTGTCGACTTCATAGAACTGTTAATTAAAATCCCCATACATGCTTTTTAAAACCGTGAAATAAGACATAGAAGTTTTCAATACCTACAAATATAATATTGAAACAAATTTTCTGTAATTATACTAGTTGTGTGTCATTTCTTACAACCACAAAAGTGTCTAAGGATATAATTGAAAATTTGCCAATAGTTAAATAAAATGGTCGTTTGGTTCTCTCCATCATAATAAATAACGTTTTACGTACCGATGGCCCACATGCCCTCCAATTTGAAAAATAACATGCATCTCGAATTTTTTCGCTCTGAAAATATTGATAAAATTTTATTAAATTTCTTTTATTTATTTTTACCTCGAGAATAATTTCATTGCAATGATAATATACCACGAACACTTGTGCAAGATCAGCCATAAAAAAGAACATACATCTAACAAAATCTATACTAGTAGGTGATGCCTAGAAAAACAACATTATTAATTGATTACAAATTTTCCCGTTAAGTATGTTACAAATATTAAAATAACTTACAAAAATGAAATTTAATCCAATTAAACCGGTCACACCTAAAGTAATACAATATTGAACAAGAAATCCTAATGCGAATTTAGCTTCAACCGAAGCGATATATCTAGAAAATAATAATTTATAGAAAAACATTGCTGACAGAATTTGGTTTTTCTTTTTTAAACCTTTCAATTGCATTGTGGCGCTTTACACATTTACTTAATTTGTCATTGACCATTCTGTCGTAATACTGCATTTCGTCTTTAGAAAGATTCACATCTCTTGGATAATAATCGACTGCGTGAATTATTTCTTTCTGCAAAATTTTAAGTTGAGCGATTCCTATAGATACAAACACCAGCACTAGTCCTTCGAAAGCTCCAACGGTAAGTCCACAATAAAAACAACATGCAGTGAAATATATCCATGTAATCGTGTACAATATTGGTTGGTTTAAATCAGTTTTCATAGGAAACGGACGTGGATTTGAATCGTATCCAAGAGCAAATTCACATATTGCCACTGATAACCCTGCATTTATGCATAGTACCACCAACGTATTAAACATTTTCAGACTAAATTGCATTTTATCTTGAAAATCCAAGTCAAATTCATCATTATGACAACGTAAAGACTTATCTTCCAAATTGGAAAGAATTTCGAAAAACGGAGTCTTATTTGTTAATAAAAACCATATTTTGAATGCCGCATGACCAGTAACCAACATCAAGCACAATGCGTAACTGCCTGTTTCATAAGTGCCGTCTTTAAAATCTTGTGCGCCTTTCAGTAGCAGACACAATGTACAGACAGCGCTAAGAATAAACAAACACAATCCCCGTAAGTTGTACGAAAAAGATTGACGAGTCTTTGGCCACATTCCAATAGATTGCATTACTCGTTTTGGCTGCTCCAATATGTCATTTGCATTAAATTCTTTCATAACTATTTTTTTAAGAAGTATAAGCAGAAATGCTTCTAGTGCTTACTCGTATTAAGTCAGAAGTAAAATGAATTGTGACATCAAACATCAAACGGAATTTACAATGTAACTGATTGTATATTAAAATTGTTAGAAATGCATTAGAAGTTGCACTCATGAATTGATTATATACTGGAGAACATACAGGCTGGGAGACTGCAACATATTCGAATATGAAAAATGAATGTATCTGGATGTCCAGGTAAATATTGAATTTGTTTTTCACAAAAAAAATTACACAGAAAATCGTAAGCAACTTTCGGACCAATTATTAACATTTTGTAACTTGTAACTTTTATATTCTACTAATTACTTCTCGTAGTTTGTGTAAAGTTTCTCTAGATACATACATGTCAGTAACATTTTTTTATTGTAGTTTTCAGTGGAGCTTTTCAAACAAATTGGAAATTTTCAATATTTTCTATGTGAAGGTGTTTTATTTGTATTTCTTCCTTAGGTGATTAAAGAACAGAAAAGAATATAATTGAATATCAAAATAGTTATTACCTAAGTAAAAAATCGTTATTTTTCGAGATATTAACAGTTTTATAAATTTTTTGAAAATCGACACCTTACGAATGTAAGGTACGAAATTCCATATAATAAATTATAATAATAAAATATAAAAATATAAAACAATTTTTTTTGATGTCATATTTGATATTCTGGTCATGAGACCATGAGCTGGCCTGTCAGCCTTCCAAGGGACAACGTATAGTTTGTGATCAAATTTTGTGTGCGCTTATACCTCAAAAACTAATTGATATTTTAAACTAAAATTTTGAATTTTGTTCTTTAATGTCGTGACTAAGAATTGATTAGATTTTTGTTGATATACCTAAGATTCACGGAAACCTGAAGAATAAATTTATTATTTACTTTGTTTTTTTATCGCTTTATATTATAAAAAGCAAAGTTCTTTATGTCTATTTTTAGAACTTCCCAACAGAAGCTTTAATTTTTAAATTTAAAAAAAATTTAAATAGTGATGAAACTTTTGCAAATTTTGAATATTTTTTTAAGCAAATGCACGATTGTATTGTAAGATTGAAGGCTAGTATATCTAACTCAAAAACTAACTCATTGAGTTCCCACATTTCTTTCTGGATGTGTGAATTTGTATGTTCTATAATTTGTTATAATCTTATATAATATTCAACCGCATTATAAATATAATATCGCATTGCCACACAATAAATAATATCTTTTTTTATACGGATATGAAGAATATTATGGTAGTATTTGACATTTTCTATTATACATAAGTAACAGTGAGGTATTGTTGAACTGAACCGAATTATTTATTAGAATCAAAAATCAAGCAGAAGAGATATTTGTGTTGTAAAAGAATATTAATTCCGTTTCGGTCAATGTTCTTTGTAATTAGATTGGTTTACAATCAATCGCTAAATAATTATTATTAATGGTTAATATTAAATATTTATAGACAACAAATATAAGAATATTAAGAACTTCTATTATATTTCTCACTTTGCTAATAGAAGTCGTAGCATCGTCATATCAAATAAGTTTTGATCTAAGTAATCGGTTTGTGATTTTAATGAAGCTATTTAATATTAACGCTATTCTGCAAGACTCAAAGAACAGAATGCAAGTTATGGGATTGCAGCCCGAAAAGTCATCAAAGATTTGGTATAAAATGAAAGGAATATTATCTTTATATTTTTAACCGGTTAAGTGAATTCTCTCACTTTTTTCTCATTCATACAAGGTCTTCGGGAGTACATTATTGGAAATTATGTCGATGGAAGCTTTATGATGTGCATAACATTTGCTGCGGAACATGCTGTATTTAAAGTTTGGTTTCTACGAATACAAAAACCGAAATTCATAAAATAATTGAAAGTTTGAACGATCCATCAGTAAAATCACACGAAGATAGTTCTGATATTTACTTGCGAAAAAAACTGGCTATTTTTTTGTGTGTGTGATTGAGTGACCCTGGGGTGTGTGGGCTGATGGTTTTAAACTGATATATCAAATTGAACTAGAAGCTCGGAGACATCGAAGTATTTTAGCAACATAACCTATCACTCCATTTGTACTTCGATAAAAACCAAGAATACAGTAGTTCTCCGTATGTGCACGGTCCGATGTACTGCTTAATTTTTGCTAAACGTGGGATTACCCTCATTGAGTGCGAACGGGTTCTACAAGTTTATCTATCGAAGTTCCGCACCGCCGAAAAACCATTCACACCGGACCTCTGTCTTTTTGATGGGAACAATTTTTAAGACCCAGATTGGGATCACTCACACAATGAAAACCAGAGGGAAATCTGGTGGGGATCAGTTATGTGGTGGGTGTTCTACTTCAGTCAAGGATTCTATAAAGTGTGAACAATGTAAAAAACGTTACCCTCCTGGGTGCTTATTGAAAGTTAGAGGTACTTTTGTGAATGACAAAGGCATGGTGTATTGCTGCAAGGACACATCATGGATGATGAGTAATTACAAAAAAGTGGAGACCGAAATAGGGGAGTTGCGTGCAAGACTGACTAAATTAAATAAATAATAAAAAATTGATGGATGTCTCTATTCCTGGTGACGTTACTCATGAGCTGAATTTGACCAGCCGGCAGAGGTTGACACCCAAGGCGGTGAAATGTGAATCTGCTAGGAATTATAACCGACTTTTCGAATACCTCCGTAGCATGAATTGCGGTATTCTGCGGGACATTAAGAGGCTCAAGTTGGAGATTTCCAATGGTGGTTCCGATATCAATACGCGGACTGCATTAAGATTGAATGATGAGTATCGCTATGCAACCCCTAAGCAGGTGGGTCCCGTTTTGACGGATGCGGAAATACATGCGCCCCCTCGGTGCAGAGAGTTGGTAGGGACGATGTCGGGTGCGACGACGTCTGTTAGATGTCCTGCGTCTAATGAGACTGAAATCGAAGTTGAAATCGATGAAGAAAGGTCTGGCTCGGATAAAGTGTCTGAGAAAGTGGAGGTGGTTCGCAATGATTCCCGGAGTGCTTTGCGTCGCCGGTCCTGGCGCCAAAAGCGCCCAAACAAAAATAATAAAAGTGTAAGTGGCCCGATAAACAACGATAATCCAATTGTAGAAAACAAAGCGGCAAAAAACCATTTAAGTGCCACCGGTGTTACTGATTCACAGCCATGGGGGGGGGACCAGTGTGGTGCCAGGTGAGTTGCCGGCTGGGTCTGTATCCCACACATCCCTGCATCAAGGATGGGGAAGAAATAAGAGGCCGATGGTCATGGGTGCTGCTGGTGATGCGGGTCTCAGGGGTGTCCCTAGATTGGTCCATCTACACGTGTCCAGACTTGATAAGGACACGGATTCTGATGATATCTGTACTCATCTGAAGGGGATTGGGGTGACACCCGCTGCCTGCGAAAAACTAATATCTAAGCATCCGGACTGCTACTCGTCGTTTAGGATGGCAGTCTCTCAGGAGCAACTCGAAGTGGTCAAGAGTCCAAACAATTGGGCATATGGTGCATGTGTAAATCCTTTTTTCTGGATGGTCACAAGGCCGAGGCCAACAAATTAATTTACGTGTTCCACATAAATATTCAGTGTTTGACGGCTGCTAAGGTGCTCGAGTTGGAACATTTTGCTGGAGAGTGGAGTTTGTGTTTTATTTGCATAAATTAACATTGGCTGAGTGCATTGGAACTGGCAAGTGCAACTGGTCGGGGTTATAGGTTGGCTGCCTCCTACTGTAGGACTGTGAGGAACTCTTGACTTGGGCTTCTTTTGTGAAGACATACACTTTGAAGTGGCTGGAATTCAATGCAAGGATATGAAGATATTGACTGTATATAGGTCTCCATTGGGAAATTTTGAATGCTTTACGCAAAAACTATATGGTGTCCTCGATTTGGTGTGTAGGGGGTCCAGGGTGGTTGTCTCTGGTGATTTTAATGTACGCTTTAATACCCCCGATAGAGACGCATTGGCGCTTTGTGGCTTGTTCCAATCATTTGGTCTGGCTCTGATTAACCGTGGGAATACGAGATTGGGCGCTTGTCTGGATGCTTTCTTCGCCTGAGATTGTCTACTGAATTTTGAAATAAATGACTCGATTACCTCCGATCACGCTGGAGTCTTGTTGGCTCTGGAGGATTTGACTGGCGCCCAGGAAGTGGCTCCCACAAGACGTGTTTCGTACACTTCCATTACTGACTATGGCCTTTACCTCTTATACAACGAGATGGAAACGATAAATTGGTCGTTTGTGTCGAGTCCGTGTTTGGAATTGGATGATAAGGCTAGCAGGTTTGTTAATTTGATAGTATCTGCCATTTTGTCCTCTTTCCGAACGAGAACGAGAGTCAGTGACAGACAGGGTACAGGAAGAGTGGCCTGGTTTACACCGGAACTGAAAGCGATGCGAGACAGGTTGCAGTTTTACTGTATACTGAATAGGCAGTATCCTGGTGCTTATACGGAAAATGTGAGGTCATTAAGACAAGAGTATAAATTGGAAATTAGGAGAACACGAGTGGCGGAACATGATGACTTCTTTACTCAATCCGACAATAAGCAAAGATCGGTTTGGGAGTTGATAAGAGAGGGGCTGCCTGGGAAGAAATGCCCGTCTCCTTCGATTCCTGACGATTTGAACCGGTTTTTTTGTCGAGGAGCCGGGGAGGGTTGTGAGTGGTCTCAGCCGAGTGCCTGTCGGTCCCCTGGGTCTTGGCAGAGCGGATTCTGACGTCCACCAGCTGAATTTTGGAGAGGTGTCGTTAAAGACGTGCGTGATGTGATCGACGGAATGAAGAGCTCACAAAGTAGGGATCCTTATGGAATGAACATGAAAATAATTAAAACAATAAAGAACATTATTTTAATACCTCTGACGGGTCTGCTGAATCAGTGTATAAAGGCGAGTGCTTTTCCTGATGTGTTTCGCCTGTCTACTGTAGTTCCTGGTTCAAGAAGGGCAAAGAATGCGTACTACATCATAACACAATCGGACGCTATAACAAGTATTAATTTTTGTTTTTTTGAAAATCATTTATTCTGTTACAGCTATATATTATCGATTAAAGCTAAATATACCTATGCATAATTGGTCCACATGCTAACAGCTTTAGGTATTAACGGATTAATTTAATAAAATAATTTAATAAAAAAATAATTTAATAAAATTTTTTTTTTTTTTTTTTTATTGACACCATGAGTGATTACAATCCGTCCGTGGACGATAAGCAACATTGTTTGTCTTGATTAATTACATGGCACAGTAGAGAGCCAGCCCACTGGCAAGCCTCTTTTAGAAATTATTACATAATCTAAAAACTATACATAATGAAGTTGTCATCGCTACGCTCAAGTTCTTTGGGGCAGGTCCGTCGGGTCGTACCTCTTCAGTCTTTTCGTCTGGAGTCCAAGGAGTAGGTCGCATACTAATACGTTGGGATGGTCACTTAGTCTTAGTTGGTACTTTTTGCTCAGAGATGATATTTCTTCCTTTATGCTGACTACCTGCAAATCAGTAGCAATATTATGATTTGTAACGTACCATGGAGCATTACAAATGTTACGTAGCACTTTGTTTTGGAAGCGTTGAATTTTCGCAATGCTGGAATCGCAGGCAGCACCCCACAGCTGTATGCCATATGTCCATATGGGTTTTAAAATGGTTTTATAAAGTAAAACTTTATTTTCAATAGAGAGAGGCGATTTATGACCCATGAGCCAGTACATCTTTCTATGTGTTAGTCCAAGCTGCAGACGTTTGCTCCAAATATGCTTGGCCCACGTTAATCGTCTATCGAGGTGAAGTCCCAAGTACTTTACTGATTCCTGTACAGGAAGGGTTTTGCCATATAAGGTGACACTTGGGCAGGTTCCTCTTCTGAGAGTGAAGGTAATGTGTACAGACTTAGTGGTGTTGGCTGTAATTCGCCAAGTCTTCAACCAGGTTTCAATTTTGCTTAAGTGAGTCTGCAAAAGTCGAGATGCTTGATTTGGATCTTCGTCGGATGCCAGTATGCCTGTATCATCTGCATAAGTTGCTGATTCAGTATTTTCGGTTACCGGTAGGTCCGATGTATATAAAAGATAAAGAAGTGGTCCAAGAACGCTACCTTGCGGAACCCCAGATAAAATGGGATGTAGGGTCGTATAGGTTTCTCCGTATTTGATCAGAAAATACCTGTCTGTCAGATAAGAACCCAATAGAAGACTGAATGAATGAGGCAGGTTTTTTTTAATTTTGTATAGCAGTCCAAGATGCCACACCCTATCGAAGGCTTGTGAGATATCAAGGAAGGCAGCTGAACAGTATTTTTTACATTCTAAGGCAGTTCTGATTTTCTTCACAATCCGATGAACCTGTTCCACCGTTCCGTGTCCTTGGCGAAAACCAAATTGGTGATCCGGGATTAAATTTCTATCCTCAATAATAGTTAGCAATCTTTTCACTAAAAGCTTTTCGAATATTTTAGACAGAATGGGCAGCAGACTAATAGGTCTATAAGATGAGGCCTCAGTTGGGTCCTTTCCAGGCTTCTGGATCATGATAACTTGTGAGACCTTCCACTGAGATGGAAAGTAACCTCTTGTAAGGATTGCATTGAAAATTATTCTGATTAGCTTAAAGCCATTTTCTGGTAGGTTTTGCAGAACTTTTCCGGTTATTAGATCATATCCCGGGGCTTTTTTGACATTGATCTTTTTGAAAATTATATGTTTGATTTCATGCATCTTAAATTTTTTTATTGGTAGGCTCATTTGGTATGGAGCTTCAAGCAGCTGATGAATTCGATGTTCGTCTTCATGAATTTGATGATCGTCTTCAGGGGAAATTTGCCTTGGTGGAGGTTGAAACACCTTGACGAGATGTTCTACAAACGGCCCGGCCTTCTCCTCATCATTCCTTGCCCAGGTTCCATCGCTTTTCTTAACCGGCTGGTTTACTTTTTGTGGTTCCTTTGCTTTTTTTGCGACCTTCCACAGAGAGTAGTCGGTTGCTTCACTGGCTGAAAGGTTTTCTAGAAAGTTTCTTATTCCTACGTTTTTCTGGTCTTCAAGTAATTTTTTGATTTTTTTTGTGGCTTTATTTAAGTTCGTTTTGTCACTTGGAGCATGAGTTGATTGCCAGCGTTGTCGAAGCTTTCGCTTTATTATAATTTCCTTTTTTATGTTTTCAGGGCAGTACCCAGGTTTATCGATGTTTGACATTTGTGGGGTGGCGTTCCACGCGGCTTGTTGAATTTCTACTGTAAGGTGTTCTACCGCTTCGTTTATTTCAGTTTCTGTTTTCAGCGATGTATGAAGGTTTAGTTGCTCAGAAAGGTTAGTTTTAAAAGTTTCCCAATTTGTGAATTTGTTGAACAGCGAGGGTGGTTTAGTAGTTTTTGATATAACACTATTGAGGGTGACTAAGAGAGGAGTGTGATCAGATGATAAATCTAGACATGATTCAATTTTTAGATAATTGTGAGAAATACCTTTAGTTATACAGAAGTCGATCACATCCGGAACCTTGTTTTGATCCGTAGGCCAGTATGTAGGCTCCCCTGATGATAGTTGCAGTAAGCCACAACTCTGCAACCAATTATAAACCAAACCAATTATACCAATAAAATAAGGTATAATTAATAAAAGTATATGTCCTAATAATGGAAAATAAATTTTTTGTTAAATTAATATTTTCTTTAAATAAACTTATTTTACAAATTTCTTTGGAAACAAGAGACTACAAATAAAAGTTTAATGTCGGTTGGAGTAAAAAGGATTTTGATTTTTAAGTAAATTAAAGAATTAGTTATACAAATATGTGGAATTTAATCGGAATTATTGGAATTAACATGGAATTATTGGAATTTATGGGAATTACTGGAATTATTGAAATTAACATGGAATTACTGGAATTACTGGAATTACTATGGATAGTTATTCCATTGTTGGAATTGTTGGAATTACTATGGAATTGTTGGAATTACATTTTCTTGAAATTATCAAGTGTTTTATTTCAAAATTTTCTGCACTATAGCTTTATATCTTAAAATATCTTGCTACTTAAGTTACAGACATCTCCGTTGCGATGAATTTTATTGTGCGGCGAGGCGGTGAGCATCAGACCGAGATAGGACTCGGCGCTGCCAACTCGGCGCCAAACCAACTCGGCGCCAAACCAACTCGGCGCCGGACATTTGTTTGTTATATTTTATAAACACAAAAATATAAAGTTATAAATTTGATATGTAGGAACATTGCTCCCAAAGAACTTCATAGTATATGTAAACCCTTTGATAAAAAAAAATGCAACATGAAAAAAATTAACATTATTTGTAAAAACTTTTTTTAATTTTGAATTTTAAAACTTGAAAAATACGAAAATAATACAAAAAATAATTATTGCTTCATTTGATAGTTATGAGCTATACCGCGTAAAAATATAATAATATTAGGTATGCTAAAAAGTTCCTGGCCCAATTAGACAATAAATGACTTCAAAGTAGATTATTTTTGAAACTACGTATCTGATCGCATAATAATATGTGTCATTGGAAAAATGACACTTTTAGCTAAAAACTAAATGTAAAATCATTCGATTCGGATCATGCAGTTGTGAAAAATTGCTGTTTAAAGATGGCAGTAAATAAAGAAAAAATTTGCTACATTTTTTGCTACACAAAACTAGCAACTTTATCCTGCGCTGTTAAAATATTCGTCATATTTTCTTGCAAGGAGAGATTAAGACCGTTAATTTCACTGAAAAAATCAGCAAAATAAGATAGCCGTCTTAACGGCCAAAGCGAAGCTTTTGAGCTAACATTTGAGGAGCAACTTGTTTCACAAGTGCTTGAAATCCAGAACGAATACCTATCATGGAAGGGCGCCCGTCTGTGGTCTGTACAAACGCCAACCAGCTTTGCCACGGCGGTACAGCGCAGTGCTCTGTAATTTTTTTTTATTTTACGATCCTAATAATTTGGCTCTTTGTTACCCCCGTGAAATAGCTGATTTACCCCTGCGGGGGTAATTACCACCAGGTTAGGAACCCAGGGTCTAGTTGCTTTATCGAAAACCGGAGCAAAATAACGGTTCGCGCGTTATCGTTCTGGAAATTTTGATGTCAAAGATGCAGCACACTCTGGTCGGACATTCATTGAAAAAGTGGAGGAAATTCTAGAAATTGTGAAACAAAACCGTCATCTAAGCACTGTAGAGATCACCAAGAGTGTAAACATCAATCGCCAAACAGTTGCAAACCATTTGAAAAAATATAAATTCAAAAAGAAGCTTGATATTAGATTGCCACGTGATTTGATGCATAAAAATTTTCTCGACCGAGTTTCCATCTGCGAATCGTTGCTGAAACGTAATGAAATCGAACCATTTTTGAAGGGAATGGTTACGACAACATTGTGCGCAAAAGATTGTGGTTGAAGCGAGGTAAAGCGTTCCAGACGGGGCAAAGCCGGAACTCACCAATCAAAAGGTGAAAGGTCTATTTGGTGGATTTGGAAAGGTATTCTTTATTGTGAGCTGTTCAAACAATTGATTCTGCACGCTACTATCAACAGTTTACTGGATTACAGCAAGAAATTCAAAAAAAGCGGTCAGAATTGATCAATAGGAAGGGTATTGTTTTCCATCATGACAACGCCAGACTTCACATATCTTTTGTGGCTCGAGAAAACTGGAAGAGCTTGACTGGGAAGTTCTGATGCATCCACCGTATAGCCTGGACCTTGCACCATCTGATTATCATTTGTTTCCACCTTTTCAGAATTCCCTTAATGGTGTAAAGGTGGCTTCAAAAGAAGCCTGTGAAAACCAATTGGTTAAATTTTTTACCGATAAATCACAGAAGTTCTACAGTGATGGAATAATGGTTTTGCATAAAAAGTGATAAAGGGTTTCCGAACAAAATGGAGCATATTTGGTTTAAATAAAGAATTTCGAAACATAAAAATTTTGTGTTTGAAAAACTATCTAATTTGGCCGGAAACTTTTTATCACTCCTAATATTACGATTTTCGTAATCTGTAACGAATTTTAAGATTGGTTCATCGCAATCCCTATATTTTTTTTATTTTTTCGGAGGCTCGTTGCCCGCCACAAGTTGTTCATAAAATTGTTAGGATGATTAAGCAATAATTTTGGTTTTTATTACAAAAACTTTTTATTCATCTGAATAATATAAATTAAAAATGAACATGAACAATAATTATAATACTTGATTTAAAATTGCTATAATAATATGTAATATTTAAAATTTTGTTTGGGAACGTGTTGTCCCTTTGGCGGACTCGTTTCAACTAGCTGTTCCAGCTAATAACAAAAAAACCTTAACAACGCTTAGCATTTGCTTTTTTTGTTATTAACCGGAAACATTATCCTTGAGTTCCTGTATTTCCAAATTAATTTCCAATGGCCAAGTAATGCCATGGAATGTAGCTGCAGTGACATTGTCCTGCATGCGTGTGCATGCATGACTGTGCCACCACAAAATAAATCACGACCCATTTGCACTTTTTGAAGTCCTTCGATTAACTTTAGTTTACGATTAAATTTAAATGTAGTTTAAACACGCGCCGAGTTGTACCTGACCGGCATCAAACAGCATTAACAATATCAAATATACTTACACCTTTGATAAGCATAATTTGTAGTGCACCTTTATATGCAATTATCAAGCGTCTGGGTCCATTCACGCAATTTTCAGTTTAATTTCCAGCTGCTTCAAGTTTTAGTTAATCTGATACACAACTGAAAAAACGTTAAAAGTTCGTAGCAGTTTGCAGTATTTCTTTAAATAGGATTTTAATTTAGTTGTATCATATTTTGATACCTTTACTCATTTATTTTCATGAAATTAAAGTGTTTAGTTTTGGATAGTTATGGCGTAATTAATTTTTTTATTATTGTTAATCATAATTGCCAAAATTTGAATGCGACAATCGTGAATAGTGACGATGAGAGTGAAATTGATAAAACCATGCATAAAAAAGTAATTTCTTTTAGGTGCCAAACAGACGTCATCTCCATTACCAGTGCCTTATATTTTCTGATTTTTTCTAATTCCGTAGTCAAAATATTCTTTGATAGAGGTACTGCAACATCTATCATAATTGCATCTTTATCCTGTTTATTAATCAAAATAATATCGGGTCTATTATGACAAACTTCCCGGTCTGTCAAGATTATTCTGTCCCAATATAAAATAAAGGAATCGTCTTCAAGAACAGGATCCGGGGTATACTTATAGTAAGGCTCGACATTCATTTTTAAACCTACTTTTAAAGCCAACTGCTGGTGTAGTATTTTACAGATTTGGTTGTGTCGGTGAAGATAATCTGTAGGTGCTAAAACTGAACAACCAGCAATAATATGTTCTATCGATTCGTTCAGTAAGCTACATTTTCGGCAATAATCTGCGACATCCATTTTCATTATATATTTTTTATAATTGTTGGTAGCTATAACACCATCTTGAATGGCACATATGAATCCTTCCGTCTCGGGATACAGTATGCCTTTCTTTAGCCAATCTATTGACATCTTCTTGTCTATATTTTCTGAATCCAAAATTGTCGGATGCTTACCGTGGAGTACTTTATTTTTCCAATTAATTTTTAATTCCAAATTTTCTTCACAATTTAAATTTAGCTTTTTAAGATTAAGACCGGTAAAGTTATTATCTAAATTAATTATATCCAAAATAAACTGAGAGTTAAAAGAATAAAAATAATTACGTATAATAATTTAGTTTGTGATTTACAAAAATTAAACAAATTTATTAATCCACGTCCCCCTTCCTTTCTTTTTAAATATAATCTCTCTACCGCTGATTTTGGATGTACTAAGCATCTGTATTTATAAAGAAACTTTCTGGTTAAAGTCTCCATGGCATTTAAATCTGTGTTTGACCATTTTAATATTCCGACAGAATATGATAATATCGGCACCGCCCAAGTGTTGATGGCCGAAATCAAGTTACCAGATTTTAGTTTGCTTTTTAAAATTAATTTTAATCTGTTGGTTAAACAGATTTTTTTTTGAAGTCATTTTTTATAAGAGTGTGGTCCAAAACAAAATTTTGTACACCTAAATATTTGTAAAATTCGTTTGGAAGTAACTGTGGAATTTCGTTTATAATATTTTCATTTAAAACTGTAGCACCTTTCACTACATTAATTTTAGCACATTTTTCAAAGCCAAATTCCATAGCAATGTCATTACTGAATAATTTAGTAGTTTCTATTAAGCTATCCAATTGAGCATCATTGCCAGAATATAATTTCAAGTCATCCATATATAGTAAATGTGATAATTTGGTGTTCTTTTTGAAATTTAATTTAAATCCAGCTTTAGACTCGTTCAGTAATGTCGATAATGGATTCAAAGCAAGGCAAAACCAAAGCGGGCTCAAGGAGTCGCCCTTGAAAATTCCAAACTTAATTTTAATGTTATCCAAATAAGTTTTTCCATTAAAAACTACTGTGTTCCATTTGGGCATCACTACGGTTAGCATTGCTATAATTTTGGGATTAATGTTATATACTTTTAAAATTTCGATCATCCAGTCGTGTGGTACAGAGTCATATGCTTTTTTGTAATCAATATAACACATTTTTAATTTCTTTTGTTGGAATGCGCCAGTTTTGTGGCTATTGTATCAATGATTAACTGTTCTTTGCATCCTTTCGAATTTTTAGCGCAGCCTTTCTGTTGAAATTTATTATTATTATTATTATTTTTATTTTATTGTATTATTATTAATTAAACAAATAAAACATAAAATCAAACTTAAATTATCATGTTTTTTGCACTTGTTTTATACCTTTTCACCGCCGCCATCGAGTTCTTCACTTATAACTTACTGAGTGTACTGCACTGAGAAAACTGTTTGGTTATAGAGAACAAATGTCGTTTGATATAATCAAATCCTAAGTATAAATACAGAGAATCAAATATTATGTTACGGCAATCGAAGTATTTGGTTGGTGAATATATTGGGAGTAAAATTATATTAAGTAACTAATATTAACATATCAGAATGTTGGGTACACGAAATATTTGATAGATAACAATCATTCACTATTACTATTCAAAAATTCATTTGGTTACTGTAAGCAAATGAAGTTAACTATAAATTATTGTTTTAATCTATGCTATCATAGATATATACCTTTTAAAAATACATTTAGTAATAGCTGCCAAAATATAACGTTCAATTAATAAATTGTTAATAATTATAAAAGCATAAAAGGCTTGGTTGAAATCAATGTTATTCATGATTAAAATATTACTCTAGTTCTTGTAAAAAAATGTTTTGTACTATAAAACGATATTTAATTACAGTTAATTAAGAATTTGTATTTATATAAAAATCATTTAATTGTCACTATTATTTATTGCTTTATTTTAAATTAATCATATATTTAAAAAAAAGATAGGTATTGTAGTAGCCCAATCGCTGGTTGGTTAAATAAATTTTGACTTCTAAATTGGGCTGATATAATAGGTTTCTATGTAGATTTGAGTTTTACTACTTTCCTAATTATCAACTAAAGTAGAAGTCCAAACTCATTAGCCAACCAGTGATTTGACCACTATTATATAGGTATACACGTATAGACATAGGTATTTATAAATAAAATTGGACATTTTATAAGAAATAAATCTATATAGGTACTTTTTAATTATAAAATAACATAAAACGAAACAATACGATTTTTATAAACTAAATTAATTATATATTTTTATAACTTAAAAACTAAAAAAAAAATTAAAACATTTTCTTATTCAACTTTTTCAATTATTGTAAGAAATAAATTTATAGGTAGATATTTGTTACAAAATTACAAAATATAGCAAAACAAAAATTCTTTTATAAACAAAATTAATTATTGTATATTTTAAAACTTGAAAACTAAAATCGAACACCAAAAATTAAAACTAAAACTACAAAAATCAGTTAAAAATTCATCATGATACATTCTGATCCACAGTTGGTAGAATGTATTTGATAACTTTTAAGACCATTTTCAACTTGAATAATATGGAATTGTTTACTGGTTTCACTGATATTTTCCAAGTGAAAGGACTTAATATGTTTGTTCACACCAAGACAAGTATGTTTTTTATAAACAAGAAAAAAATTGTTATCATCACACTTGATAATATAACTTATTACTAATTTTTACTAATTAAATGTGACTGGGTGTGTTTGATTACCTACACAGATATGTTCGACGATTCCTTCTACACTATCGACAATGCTTGGTTTAAAATTCTTCCCCCTTTTATTAGTTGATATTTTTGATTTTGGTGGAATGTATGTTTGTATGTAAGTTCTAGCATCTAAAAGTTCTAAGATAAAAGAAACCCAAGTTACCATCAAAAAACTTACCATCATCTAGTTCGTTGCCATCTAGCAAATCAAAGAGAATTTCGTTCGTTCCGGTTATGGATGCCTTTTTCAAATTTAATATATTGGTAAAAAACTTATTTCATTTTAATAATAAACATGATGTTTTACCCACAATCAAATGATTAAAATTATGTTCAATCTGTCAATATTTATGATAAACGTGTAAAAATGATTTAAATTTTTAAAAAAATATTTTAGTACTAGGACTAGGGTATATCCGGAAGGAGTCCTTAGTATTGGCCATTCTTCGTAAAAATCTTTCACGTGTAAGTATTTTGGCTGTAAATTTTTTAGGCGCCAACTGTACCTTCTTGCGGATCACTAATATCTAAAAAAATATTTATATTAATGCATCCGATTTGGGTAACCTATATAAAATAATAAAATTAGTTATTAGACATCATGCAGTTTACCTTGAAGGTTCTCTTCAGAATTTTTTTTATTCCTAGGGTTTTTTATTTCTATTTTAATTCTATATTTATCTATAAGTTTTTCCTTAGAAATGCCAGGTTTATTGTCTCTACTTTCACTCTTTTTTGTAGGTGACACGTAATATGTTTCTCTTATCTCACGTGGAAATATTTTGGTAATTTCTTCGGCTAAACAACTTAACAAGCCGACTAAAATTAACACAGTTCTTTTGAACATGTTAACGTTTAGAGGCAATCTACTTACCTTCCACAATTATTCAGAAAATAAGTTGTGATTATATCACATAAATAGCCTTGGCAGCGTGTATCCAGTGGCTTCTTATCCCGCCTGTAAAGTTTTAAAATGGCACTGCCGATTAAATCTGATTCCATCAGGTTTTTCAGATTCAAGTTGCTTAGAATGTTCTTCTGTTTTTTGAAATGGGGTTCATCTGAATTACTCTCCGCAGAATTGAAGGCACAGTCCCATGACCTGAGATGTTGAAAAATGTACAAAAATTAGCCAAATTATGATGATAAAGTGGGTATTTGAGTGAACCCGACTATACACTTCACCAAGCACGGAACTACCCCTGTTAGACTAAGTGGGCCGAAGTCGGGCCCAGTTATTTTTAAGAGGGCCAAAGACCTAGAATGTTTTTAAAAAATCAAAAAAAAAAGGTAATGTACGTGACTAAAATAACAAAAAATAATGCAATACTGCGATTATCTTAAAAATGCGTATGTAAAATATTTTAAACTTAATTAGTCAGAAATAAATCACGAAATTATTGGAACGAAATTCTTTATTTGCCAGGGTGGGCCAGCACAACTTTTAGGTGGGCCATGGCCCACCCTGGCCCCCCCGTAGTTACGTGCCTGCACTTCACACTGAAATGATTTAAAAATTGCCATAAAAGTATTTATAATAGTGCTCACATTAGTAAACCCTTCACCATGAAATAATTAAATAATCAATTGATACGTGGTTTTGGTAATGTAATTCGATATAACCATAATCAATATTTTTGAAAACCAAAAAAATGCACACAAGTTATTTGTGTTAACTTAAAAACATTTTAGTTCTAAAAAGTGGGTGTATTTTTTGTTTTTTTCTAAAATATTGATACGGAAAACAAGTCGAGGATCCATGCAGCAATGTCAATAATAAACTATAGATACAGTAGAACCCCTATAACTCGACACAAACGGGACCCATTTCCTGTCGAGGTAATGGGACTGTCGAGGTAAAGGAATCGGTTTAAATTTCATAACAAAACGTGCTTACGTGCCTTTGAAGCTGCTTACATATCGGGTTACTCTTGATTATATGATAAGTTAATATCAATTTATTTGCACTATGTACTTTCCATAGCAAACTTGATGGTTTAATTTAAAAAATACAATTTTATTTTAATTAAATTTAATTAGAACAATACAAATTAAGTTTTATAAACGTATTGTTTTACCCCTTGATAATATTTAGATCAACGAAAAAGTACATTTCTTAGAAAAAATTTACGTTTTCCACTTTCCATTTGTAATTAATTAAACAAGAAGTTAAAACAACCAAAACAAATAAAAAGTCCCAAAATAACTAATATTTCAATTTTTATAAAATTAAATTACACGGAATATGATACTGCACTTGCTTGCATTCTAACACAGATCAAACACATCAGTATGCGAGTTTTATTAATGCGACTTGCATTAAAGGATCCTAACTGCTGACGTACAATTATTCATACGAGTTTATTTATTACAATAATAATAAAATATTTCCACCCTAACCATAAAAATTTGTATTTTGTGATGCGTTTGATGCATTTTATGAGTGGAATAATCTTTTTCAAATTTAAATTACATACGATTTATGTTTAATTATTGCATTACAAATATTATAGTACTACCATATTTTACACCTAAGTAAATATAATGTAAGTCCAAATTGTTTTATTACAAATTACAAATTGTTTTATTGACACCATGGTCCAAAATTCCCCACTAATGATCGTATACAGAAAATGTAAGTATTTTATCACGTAGGTCACGTACTAGGTAATTAATATATCTGCATATAATGTTTCACCTCCGAGTTGCGATGAGATAAGGCACACAACAATCTGTCGACTACATAGCAAAATTCTCAGAATTGTCGAGCTAGAGGGGGTCGAGCTAGAGGGGTTCTACTGTAATATAATTTGTTATCTTTGTTGTTATCATTGTTGCAATGATGAACTCACTGATGAAAAGTAACGCTGAGATTAGGTCTATGATGGATGACCTTTTGTTAGAAAATAGAATTCTTAAGGCGGAGTTGTTAAGATTTATGGACGAAAGAGGTGGAGGTTGTGTTGCCAAAGCAAAAGACACATACGCTAAGGTTGTTAAGCCGCAGTTGCTGTTTGTGAAGCCGAAAACTCAACCAACAACAGTAAAAAAAATAAAAGATGATCTACGAAGCAGTGTGAAACCTTCAGATATGGGTGCGGGAATTACAATGGGAAGTGGTGTCGGGGGCGGGGGAGTGATGTTGAACTGTGGTGACTCTGAGCGGATTGATGAGATACAGACTGAGATTCAATCAAATATGGGTGATGACTATGAGATAATTAAACCAAATCTGAGAACTAATAGAATAAAAGTAATTGGAATTCATGAAAATGAATTCAACGTAAGTGATGAGGAATTGCGAACAAAGATCATAAGGCAGAACAATTTGGATGAGGTTGGGGTTGACCTGAGAGTTGTGCGTAAATCGAGGGTGTTGGATAAAAAATTTAACATCTTTATGGAGGTTGATCAGGGTACATTTGATTTGTTCTCTAGGAGGGAAAGAGTGTGCATAAGATGGAACCGTTGCAAAATAACAGATGACTATAATATCTCAGGTGTTATAAATGCTGTAAATATGGGCATAGGAGATACGAATGCAAAGAAGAAAAAGTGTTGTGTCCTATATGTGGAAATAATCATGAAAAGGATTGTAGAAGTGAAGATAAGAAATGTGTGAATTGTGCAGCTGCTAACGAAAGATTTAATTTGCGACTAAAAACTGATCATCCAGTGTGGAGTAGAGAATGTGTGACTTTAGATAGAATTATCGAGACTCAGCGTAAGAAGTTTGTTAACTCAAATGCAAAAAACTGATAAGTGATGAAGTGTGTTTAAATGAGATAGTTTATTTTAACTGCCAGGGTTACTTGAATAATAGGGACCAAATAAAAATTTTTGTTGAAAGGTTCAGACCATTGATTGTGTGTTTATCGGAAACACATATTGTTGAAGACATAAGTGATCGCGAATTGGAGTTACAGGGTTATAATTTCGAACAGTGTATTTCCAGCAATAGTCGGACGGGGGGTGTCATTGTTTTTGTGAGGGGGAGTGTTGAATATAATAATGTGAATAGGAAAAGTATTGATAGCTATCTTTGGCTGTTATCTTTGGATGTCAGGATCAAAAAGTTAAAATATAGAATTTCCACCTTATATCATCCACCTAATAGGCAGGATGGTGCATTTGTGAGGTTTTTCGAGGATTTTATTGAACGCGAGCAAGATTATAACGGTTGCAATGTTATCGTGGGTGATTTCAACTTTGACTTGTTGAAAGATGTTTACTACTCAGATAGAATTAAGAAGTGTTTATACAGATCGGGACTTGAGCAGATTGTATTGGAGCCAACTAGGGTTACCGCAAGCAGTGCAACGTTGATCGATTATGTAATTACCAATGATCCAAAAATGAGGCACCGTGTGAATAAATATGACAAGATTAGTGACCATTCGATAATAACAATAAGCCTGTGCTCTCAGCAGCCTAGAGATGGGGTGGCTAAACCATGCAGGAGAAGATTTCTGAGGGATTATGATACATCTATCTTTCAGTCGATGCTTATCGAAAGTAGAAGGGAGTACAATGGGAAATGTGTTAACATTATGGCAAATGACTTGATTGCGGATTTGGTGAGTGCTTTTGATTTGATATGTCCTATTAAAGATGTTAGCATTCCAGAAAAATTTGTTAAAAATAAATGGATGAATGGAGATGTGCTAGACACTATGAGACTAAGAGATGAAAAATATAAAACAGCAATTATTACCAAGTCACAAGCTGATTGGAGTGAATACAAACAACTCAGAAATTTAGTGGTGAGAAAGATCAAGTTGGCAAAGGATGCATACTATGTTGATGTTATAGACAGTAATAAGCAGAACTCTTATTTGATGTGGAAGAACTTAAAGCTTCTGCTACCCAAGCATAAGCGTGAGTCGCACTGTGGTGTTATGTTTGATGGAGTGCTGGTGCGAGATGAGGGTTGCATAGCTAGAAGTTTTAATAGATTCTTTGTGGAAAGTATAAATGAGTTGGTTGCGGGTGTCGCGGGGTATCACGATCTTGAGTTCGTGGTTGGTGGGGTCGACGAGGTGTGTGGATTTGATGCCTTCGAGTTGGTGGACGTTGGTTGCGTTAGAGGCATTCTTAAGAAAATGAAGAACACCGGTGATAGTGAGAATGGATTGTCAACAAAGATTATAAGAGATGCTTTTGAAGTGATTGGCGATCGTTTTGTAGATGTTATAAACTGTTCATTGTCACAGGGAGTGTTCCCTTCGGAGTGGAAGACATCCATTGTTGTGCCTGTACCAAAGGTGAACAAAACGGTTTTATGCGAGGAATTCAGACCTATAAATACGGTGCCTGTGTGCGAAAAGTTGCTTGAAATGGTAGTTAAGGAGCAGTTGATACATTACTGCGATAGGAACAGCTTGTTGGTATCGAACCAGTCTGGTTTTAGAAGGGGTCATTCCTGTGAGTTCCTTTTGATTGACGTTTGTGATGAATGGTTTAAGAGTTTGGACGATGGATTGTTGGTTCTGGCTGTGTTTCTTGACTTTAAGAGAGCGTTCGAGACTGTTAATCGTAAATTATTGTTGAGAAAGCTAAAGAGGATGGGTATCGGTGGTGTGGTGCTGAGATGGTTTGAGTCGTATTTGACTGACAGACGTCAGAAAGTTAAATACCGAGAGGTTGTGTCTGAGGAGGAGGATGTTCTTCATGGAGTCCCCCAAGGTGCTGTGCTTGGCTCTATTCTGTTTATAATGTATGTTAATGATATGAAAAAATGTTTGAAGCACTGTGAGATTAGACTGTTTGCTGACGATACGATGGTTTTTGTAGTTGGAGATGATATAGATTGCATGATGGAAATAATGAATGTTGACCTGAAAAGTTTGAACATGTGGCTTTGCGACAATCAAATGTGCATTAATGTGAATAAATCAAAGTATATTGTTTTTTCGAACAGGTTTGGTTCATATGTTTCGGATTTTACTAGATTGGATATTGTTATAAATGATCATAAACTGGAGTACTCCAGTGAAATTAAATATTTAGGCATTAAATTGGACCAGCATTTAAACTTTCACAGTCACGCTGAATACGTTATGAGCAAGATGTCCAGGAAGGCTTATCTGCTAAGCAGAATAGGAAGGAATCTGTCCACTTGTACCAGACTGCTTCTTTATAAATCTATCGTCGCTCCACATCTGGAGTATTGCTCTACCATCTTGTTCGGGATGTCAGCTTATCGGTTTCAGGAGCTACAGTTGATTCAGAATCGATGTATGAGAAGTATCCTTTCTTGCAACAGATACACCCCAATTGGGGTAATGTTGTCAACTCTGAACCTGATGAATGTCAAGCAGAGGGTGATGTTTAGCGCTTTGGTTCTTATATTTAAGATTAAATTGAAGAGGGTTCCTGAATTCCTACAGCAACATGTGAGGTTTGTCTCGGATGTTCATTGCCGTAATACCCGACAGAAACGTGATTTCAGTGTCGCGTTGTCTCGTACTAATAGGATGAAAAGATCTGTTTTTTATGATGGACTACGAAGGTTTAATGACCTGGACGAAGAGTTGAAAAACTGCACCACAGTTGGATTTAAGATTTAAGAGAGGACTACTGACATTAATTGCTAATGAAGAATATCACTGACTGTTGTGCTTTAAAAATGATTGTTGTATGGTTTTTCTGGAGTGTTGTTTTTTTTTGTATTATGTTTTGTAAGCTGAACTATATTTATATAAATAAATTTGCTCTTATTATTATCTTACCTTCAAATGTAGCCACTAATTCTTCGCAATTAATATCTTTCAAAATATCTTGAATATAAGGCATTTTAAAGAACACATTTAACACAAAAACGTTCACTATAATACTGTACTGATTTCACATGCAATAATTATCACGTTAGCAATTTGCAACAGTTGCTCGGCGCCTTGTCGCCGCGATCACGTATTTTCAAAATCCTGACTTAGCAGTTTGGCGCTAAATCAACACAAATTACTTAGCGGATGTATGTACATCAGTGGCGGCTCGTGAGAGGTATTTTTGGGTGTTCTGCATTATAAAAAATAGGCACGGTATCACTAAAATGGCAATCTCAAAAAATAATTTTGTAATTAATAATTTTATTAAGTACGGCTTACGAGAGAAGTTGTGTTAAAAATATTGGTAATATTCCATTTTATTTTTTCTGCATTTAGTTGTAAATTCATAAGCATTTATTTTATGTGCAGTGTACTTATAATGTACTCATGATGTACTCATAATGAAATCCGGACGCTCCTATCCTATGTTAACAATGCAAATTTCCGATTTTGAAGTCGTTTTTGGATAAGTATATAAAAATCCATTTTACAGCTAAAACTTATTCGACGTTTTTTGTTGCAAATTTCATTGCCTTCAATTTTGTTTATATATTTCTGACTTATACTATAAACAAGACTCGGTTAAACAAGAGAAGAGAGAAAATTTTTCGTATTTTCCGAGTCTTATTTAAGCCGCTGTCAGTCTGAAACGGCGCTACAAAATAAAAAAATGTATGTAAACAAAATTGAAGATAATGAAATTTGTAACAAAAACTGTCTAGAAAGTTTTCTTGTAAAATCGGTTTTTATATGCCAAAATACGTCTTCAAAACAGGCAATTTGCATTGGTAACATAGGAGCGTCCGAATTTCATCATGAGTAACTGTAGTTAGGTACCCAGCGCTGCATTATGAGCAGAACGGTTGTACCATAGTAGTTGTATTATGCAATATTGTAATCTATAAATCGGGAGTTGAAAAAAACAAGATAAATTTAAATTATACTAATATTAATAATTAAACGTAATTTGAATTCGATTTTCTAATATACATAGTTAGGATCTGCAAAAAATAATTTTACTTCTATTTTGATAGTAGTATTTGTATAAGAAACTTAGTAAGATTTAAATTTGTACTAAATTTTCAAATTACACTATATTACCAATATTAAACTATTGTAGTTTATTGCTTAATTGTTGTTGAACAATTAATAAACAACAATTAACTCACTTAATTGTTTTCATAAATCAGATTCATAATTTATTTAAATCACAAAATACGGAACGTAAGATCTGCATACAACGCAGCTCGATCTGTAATGTAAATGAATCCGGGTATACGATTCTATCCGATAGCTCCCGTCGCCTAACGAATATGTGCGGATTTCATCACGGATTTCATGTTCACGAGAATATGCAGCTAAATGCAGCTCTATCGTGGTTAATAAGTGATTTCGAAAGCGTACCGGACATGTGTTAATTATTATAGCACTTATTTGACTTTGAAACCCAAACTGATTATTCTTCAATTATTGAAATAATCTGAAATATGGTGATTACGTATACTAATAACTTAATAAGTAATAATTAATTATGGTACACTTCATTCTTATTTTTGGCGGTTCTGCAGCTCTGCAGCTCCTATGGTAGAACCGCCGCTGATGTACATACCACAGCTTAACCGATGTAATATTATATTTGAGATAAATAAGTTATAGTTAAGATTTGGTTATTGTTACGATATTATTTATTGACTGTAATTTGTATTCATTTATAATAAAAAGTCTAAGTTTCTTTGAATTCTGCCTGGCGTTATTATAAAAATATTGAAAATTACAATCAATCTAAACAAATCTTTATAATAATAATTAGAAATAAGTAAATATAAACGATATAAGGTTACCAGCACAATAATTAGTTAATATTAAAACAATGTACTCAAAAGAAGCATTGTGTAGAGGTAAATTGACTAAAATTTTTGTAGTGCATTTATCTTTGTTCTTATTACTTTATTAAATGTAATATTAATGAAATTTCCCCAATTAAATATGTTGTGTTATAGACACCAATCTCTTTTCTCAGTGTGAGTACACCAGTCAGAAATAAGGAATGTACCTTGAATGTCCTTTGTACCGACAATATTTTAATAATCTGATAATATGTGACATTTGATTTCCATTTGATTATTCGGACATCGAGATTACCGGAATCAGTTCGAAATTACTGAAATTACATTGGCATTTTTGGAATTACCGGAATGAATGTGGAATTATCGGAATTAATTTGGAATTACTGAGGAATTATCGGAATTGCTTCGGAATTATTGGAATTATCGGAATTACTTTGGAATTATTGTAATTATCGGAATTATATTGGGTTACTGGAATTTTTGGAATTAAATTGGAATTGGAATTAATTGTATAAATTTTTTCTCAGCTGACGGCCCCTTGGAAAAATCAATATGTGTCTCATTTTAAAAATTGTTTGCAAACATTTTACAGTAAATACTACTGAATTATCTCAAAATAAAATTTACAGATTTTTCTTCTAATTTCTTATTAACTTATTATTGAAAATATGGTGATGTAGATTATATAGTATGCATACACTAAGTAATAAGAAAAGCAAAAAAATAATATTTTTCAAAAATTGCGTTTAATTTTAAGTATTTGCTTTTGCTTCTACTTTATGCATACCAGCCAATATGTTATTTTATCGGCCATTATAATACAGTTTCCCCTGCTAAATAAGAACAATTAGAACAAATATGTCAAACAAATTGAATAAAACAGTAATAAAACACTTGAACTTTTTTTATTTTGTTTATTATTTCCGTAATTTTCAACCGATCTTCGCCATTTTTAGCTGACCTCTAAGTTTAGTTATGATGCACGTTCATGCCAACTTTCATGACATTTGGTTATTTTTGGTTGCGCAAAAATTATACGCAGTTGGCCAAAACCGGGGATATTTGGTGTCGGCATATTTTTTATGGGCAATGGACTCTATGTGAATTCGGTGGAAAAGATTCTCGCATGTTTTTGAAAATTTTGTAAAGATACGAATGTTTTGGAAATTCTTAACTTTACTTTTAAATTAATAAGTTTTTAACTAAATTAAAATATTTTTAATTTTATTTGTTTAGTTCAATGGTTTTAATTTTTCTGTGTCGTCTTCTATTTTATTTTGTTTATCTCGCATTCGTCTCGTGTGGATTATGTGTCCTGCTTTCTGTTTCTTCAGTCTTTCATAGAATACCTTACTATTATTTTGTCTGTTATTCTCCTCTATATTTTCCATTATGTTTTCCAACCATTTATTTTTCTTCTTCTTCTTGTATAACTTGTACGCTTCTCTTCGTTTTCTTATGTAATTTTCTCTATTTTATTCTTCATTTTTTGTATTGAGGTATGCCAATCTTGCTTCTCTTTTCTTTTTTTCCATGTTCTCGTAATCTTCGTCAAACCATCTCTTATCTCTCTTTACTTGTTTATATCCTAGCACTTTCTTTGCTTCTGTTGCTATACATTCCGTGATATTATCAAATTCTTCATCCACATCGTTGCCCTTTTACTGTTTATTTACATTTGTACATTTGGATCGTATTTTCATACTTTTTTTCCTTTCTTTTGAATCTCTTAGTTTTTTTGTAGCAAAATGCTTACCTCTTGATGTTGTTTATTGTCGCTTTCTTCATTTTTATTTTTGCCACTACCAAAGTAATGATGAAATATGGATGACATACTTTCAGGAACTATTGAATGAAATACCAGAGAAAGAACAAGAAACAATAATAAGCGAAGAACCACAAATAGACGAACCGACATATGAAGAAATATCGGAGACAATAATTAACAATTTGAAAAACTATTCATGGAAAATTATTCTGCAATTTTCTTGCACAAAAGTAATAATAAAATTCTAATTTTTCTGCTAAATATGAAAAAAAAAATTAATTTAATAAATTTTGAACTATTAATACTTTCGCAAGATAATAAAAATATCTTAAATATTGTACAGCAACGCATACTATAAAACTAGATTTCTATGTTAATTTTTTCTAAGAGGCAGTTAGTAATCATAATTTAAAGCCAGGTGATATTATAAATTCTGTTTATGTTTTAACCTTTATCACGAACTGAGTATATAAACTACTGCACTTAAAAATCTTTGTAGTCATTCATACAAGTTTAAACTGGTCACATTGCAACTGAATATTTTAGTGATGAAAAGATTTAATTTAAATGCTATTTTAGATCATCCAAAAACCATAATGCAACATATCGGAATGTGGCCAGAAAAAGAACCTTCTGTCTCTTATCATCTTCGAGGAATAACCACATTTTTATTTTCATCGGTACTTACAATACTTTATGGAATTCAATGTTTTCGAGATTTTGTATTGGGTAATTATGAGAACGGTATTTACTTATTGTGTTTGGTTTTGTGTTCTTTTCATGCAACATTTAAAATATTGTTTATGCAAACGCAAAAGCAATTATTTTTTCAAATTCTCGATGAATTAGAAGACTCTTCGCTGGCTTCTCATCGAGATGATGTGGATAAATATTTACAATACAAGATAGATTTAAGCATAAAAGTATTCAACCTTACGCTAAGATTTTGTTTAAGTGCATGTATAGCAATTAACGTCAGTGACTTTATATTTGACTATAAGTCAGCTCCTCGTTGTTTACCAATTCATGCATATTACAGTAGCGATCCTATAACCTATCTGCTTTCTTGGGCGTTTATTTTTATTGCTGTTTTTCTTTGTGGATACGTTATTGGTTGTTTTGAGGGATTGCTGTTTACCTTAATATTTTTGGGAGTTGCTCAATTGCAAATCTTGCAAGAAGAAATTAAATATTCCATAGATTTGTATTCGTCGCAAATAACTGACTCAAAAGATCTTGGACATTATGATCAACTAACAAATCAATTACTTGCCAAATGCGTTAAACGTCATAATGCAATTGAACGGTAATAACAACTTCTTTAATTTTATAGAATAGTCTTGTACATTTGAAGTAATAGTATATTATGTAGGTATATAATTATATTATTCTCGCTATGTGATAAAAGTTTATCGACAATTAATAAATTAACGGAAATCTCAAACTCAAAACAATTTTATGTGGCACATAATAGCTATTTACAGTCGTGCTGCAGAAAGTGGAACATTGCGGTTGAGTAAGAGATATATCAGAACGAGCGATTAGCGAGTTCTGATAGCTTACGAAACCGCAATGGAACTTTCTGCGCGAGTCACTGTATTTAGCTTTACGCTTATCGATATCTCGATTCACACCAATAAACATTTGCTCTATGGCGATGCTGTCAACCGCTACATATACTTATATATACTATATACTAGTATACCCTGTATACTTTATTATATATAGTATTGTACTATGTATAGTTTTTTTTTGTATTATAATGTTCTAATTTATAATTTTTATTTGAAGGTACGTTGTAGCACTTGAAAGAAAATTTGGAGTTTCATATTTAATACAATTACTGATTACTTTAGCAGTAACTGGATCGATTGGTGTAAATTTTATATTTGTAATATTACACACTAATAGTAATATCATATATTAATTCATACTTTTTTATAGGTGCCGGTGAATAGCCCAGATTTTATAAAATGCGCATGTTTATTAACTGCCGATATAATACAAGTATTTATTTCATGTTTATCGTGCAACCAAATTATTATTGAGGTAAAAATAACTACTTCTTGTTAGTACAGATTAGCATTAAAAAACTGTGTGTGTGGTTAGCTCAGCTGTGTAAGGCTAAAATTCCGCGTTATTTAAGTCAGATTTTGATAAAACTACGTTTTGGACAACATAATTGTTTTTTGAAATATGCTTTGCTATAAAAAGTAATCGAGTTACAATCCAAAGTTTGTAGAGCAACTGTATGATTTCTGACTGTTGTTCTTGTGGCCATAAAGGCATTTTCACGAAAAAAAAAATTAAATTCATTGCCGGGATGTATAACACCACGAACTTGTAACAAATAACATAAACATATTTACATACTGCTATGTTTTGTAATTTATTTATGAATTTTGCAATTTTTTTCAAAAATTTTATTTATTTTAAAAGTTTGTAAATATTTATTTTCTAGTTTTCTGTGAACATGGTATATATAATAAGTATGTAGTCAAGGTGGCAATAATTGGGGGGGAAACCAGACTTTTTGTCAAAAAATAGCAGCCAGAAGCGGTTGAGAAAATAGTTGTCTTTTGAATTACTTATTTGAGTTTTATATTTTACCTTTTACTTTTCAAAATGTGTTAGTAATCTTACTCCTTCGTTATCTTACCTTATTTATCCATATGCATGTAGTAGCTCTTTATTTGCTTTCGAGAGGGTTATCTTACTTACTGGAAAAATAGCTTATCTAGATTCTTGTCTTGGTATGGATTATTTAGGAATTAATTCCTAAATTAATCGATATTTGGAGTTCATCCGTAGCTTAATCGCTTCATTATAATGTCATCTTTCAAATTCTGCAAGAATTTTAGTGATATCTGTAAAAACCTGTGGGCCCGGTTAGCGTACTCTAGCAAATTAATAATATGTAGTATATTCGTATACTATGTTATAGAGCGAAATGATTGGAGAAGCCTGTTATATGTCTAATTGGAGATTATATGGTCCTTTGGTACATAAAACTATTAGAATTATAATGGAAAGAAGCAAACGACCATTGTGTTTAACTGCTGGAAAATTTGCAACAATGTCTTTAGAAACCTATTTGATTGTAAGTATAAAGTATATGAAGTGATAGCTATGTAAATTGTTTATAATGTAATTATAATTTTTAGGTGCTGAAAACCTCAGCTTCATATTTTACGGTTCTTAAGAAATTGTGTGCAGAAGATCTTTAATAAATTATTTCTTTTAAATGAACAATGCAAATGCTGATTTAGTTATCTATAAAATATAATATAAATTAATTAATTAACTACCCCAATAAACCCCAATAAATAATAATTAATAAATAAATAAATAAATAAATTGGGGGAGTTTCCTAAAAATATGTTTTTGAAATAACATATAAACATTAAATATTGGGAAAATTGTTGAGTCAGCGGTCAAAATGAAACAAATTAAGTGTCCGACGTTTCGGGATCTTTATTGTCCCATTTTCAAGGCTATATACACAAACAGAATGACATTATAATTAAAATACAGAAAAATTAACAATACAGAGAAAAGTTATACAAAAGAAAAAAGAAAAACAAAACCATAAAAATAAAAATAGGGATAAAAATGATAAAACAAAATGAAAGAATTCAGAAAAAAAAATATAATAATTATATAAACAAAAATATTGAAAAAATGTAAAAGAAAATATTGAAAAACTTTTAAGGTAGAATACTAACATAAGAGGAGAAAAATGGAGGTGAGAAAGCCACCATTTTCCAGAATAGTGCTGTCCTTAGCCAAACTTCAGCAACATCACGTGGCGATTTCAAATTAATATATGTACTTTAGAGTAATCACTAAGCCAACCTAAACTAGTAGTTAAATTGAAATGAAACAAAATTCAATCCAATTTAACCCCTTCCCAGGTTATGTTTAGTGTAAATTAGGTTGGTACCTAAAGTTAAACCAAAATATTTAAATTTGAAAAAACCTCGTAGCAATTGAAAAAATTAGTCAAAAAACAGAACCGGCCTTAGGTTAGTATTCCCTCTCAGACCCAAAAATCATGCCGAATTCAACATATCAAGGATACGTTTGTAGCCCCCGTCAAAGTATTCGACATCCTTTTTATCATTTATCGACGTTCCCTGCGAGTAAATATGAATCGATTCCTTAATTTTAAATTAAGGAGTCCCCTTGAAAATGGGACAATAAAGATCCCGAAACGTCCGACAATTAATTTTTTTCAATTTGGCCGCTGACTCAACAATTTTCCCAATATTTATATTATGGAAGGTGAACAATCATGACACTATTTTAATTATAAACATTAAACTATAATAAAAATATTGCATGATGATATAATTGGTTGATCTTAAAACTCAGCGTAGAACTTTTTAAAAAAATTTTAAATTTGAAAAAAATATTTAATCTGTCCGCCATAGCTAACCAGAATTAAACATGGCCATTCAATGTTGTCAGTTCTGAATTGGAATATGATTGACAGTAGTTGTAATATTATGCATATATTGGATATATAATTGAATAAAGCAATATTAGCTTTGTTCATAAAATAAAAATTTGTAATCAAACGTCAATAACATACGACCGCCACACTTATACAATAATTTTCTGCATTGCCACTCAAGGTTATGACGTCATAACCCTACCGATTTAAAATTTCAACAATTTCTTTCTTATACCAAACGTTTTTAAAAAAATCTGAAAAAACCGAAGTTTCAAATAAAATTTAATTAGGAAACTCCTCCATTGCATTGATTAAGATTGAAAACTGCACGAAACGCTTTTGCTATTATAATAGTTAAGGAAAACTGTTTTAATATTCGATTATAAGTAAATAGATTAAAAATTTTTATGATTGAGCTAAGCCTTATAAAGTCATAACTCATAAGTTTCAGGTGTTCGTGACTTTTAGCAACGCAGATATGAAATGATTGCTTTTTAGTGTTTAATTTTATTAATATAAAATTAACTAAATTTTATGCCAAATGCTAAATTTCACTAAATATTTTTATCATAGAAATATATGGTTTTTTAAAAAACTTGGCAAGTTTATTTCAATATCTCTAACGGGCAATGTCGATCAGTGTTATCAACATCATGCGATAGATTCACATGATGCGTAATTATATTATAAGAAATAAAATATATAATGTGTTATATTTATTTTTGTTGGTTTAAGGCTCCTGCACAATCGGTCTGTTAACAGTAACGGGAACGGGAGCAGAAACGAAACAAATCGTTGATTCACAATAAACCAGAACGGTAACAGTAACGACAGCTACTATGTTTCAAGTTTTGATATAGATGTTAGGACAAATGGCATAATTAAAATGTATACTTTTCTCATGTTATTTACGTTATTTGTTTATTCTTTATCGAAAATAGTTCATTCTACATAAATAATAAACATAACTTGAAAAATTTCGATAAATTTCGTGTTTATGTATGAACTGACAGTTAAATAATAATACTCAAATTTTATTATATGTGGAATTACCAATATAATTAATTAATAAAATTACCAGTGATTTACATTTAAAATTTAAAGTTCAATTTGATTTTTGAAACTATAATTTTTAAAACACGCTTTTCGAAAGTTTGTGCATGCAGGAAACCACAGCAGTAAAGATAAATTGTTTCTGTTCCTGTTCCCGTTTATTGTGAACGGAGCCACCTGGTTACTATTTTAACTTTTTACTGTTCCCGTTTCTGTTCACGTTACTGTTACAGATCAATTGTGCAGGAGCCTTTTAGTCGCCCATAAGCAACTAAAAAGTGAAAGATCAGATAAAAATAACCCGCACACAAAATAGGATATTGCATGCATTAAAATTAAATCACTATTTATTATAACAGATGCATTAACATTGAGTTATAACAGAAAAAAAATTATCGAAATTACCCAGACTAGAGATCGATATTATACGCCTACGTGTGGGTAATATCGAGCATGTAATACTTTGTTTTTTAATTAGTTTTTATAATTTAAAATTACTTTTTACATGTTTTTAGTATGTTACTGTTTAGTATGTTAACCCATTCTGCAATTTGATTTACCTTAGATGGTCGATATTAGATCACCTTCCCCTGCTATATGGATAGTAGAATTGCTTTATGCACCATAATGATTTCAATGGTAAATTGTTAATATTTAATTATTTACTCCCCTATACATAGATACATAGTTATTTTAGAAAGTAACTGCGAGTACAGCGTTAGTTCACCGAGTACAGTGATAGTTACATACAATTATTTAGCTGCATCATGTAGAAAAGACTTATTTTGAATAAAAATTCGTTTTAAAAAAATCTAATAATTTTTAATGATTTCACTCCTAGTCAAATTAACATGAAATGAAGTGATATCAAGTATCTTTTCAGACAATCTCATTTGTTTCGGCTCTCGAACTAACTCATAGAATTTAATTTTATTACAAATCTAAATTTAAAAGCAAAGTTTTGGTGTCAAGCTTTTTTCTATTTTTAAGACTAAAATAATAAATAAGAAATAAGACTGTTCAGATTAAATTGTCTAATTATGATAAGATACATGGAGAGCGGCGGTAACCTTTTGTGGTAACACTCAACGAAGTCAAATAAATAAAAATTGTACAGTAAAACATGTAAAATAAATAAGTACAATAAAATATTCACCGAAACCTGCATAAAAATTACTACTCTGTAGAAAAATGGCCAAGATTAAAAATTATTCTAATTTCTAATTTCCGATAATAAAATGGATGACAAAAGAGAGGTAGAATTACAAATAAATTTGCAATAACATGTAACCCAATGTTTGAAATTCCCGCTATTCAGCTCCATCTATCTGCATTTAGACTAAGCTAGGTCAAAGCGCAAACCAATGACGCTTTATAAATGAAGGAAAGTTGATCAAGTTTATACAATTCCTATGTCTAAAAAATTGTTTGTAAACAACATTTCTAGGATTGAATTTGTTCTTAAATTCGCGCAATAGTTATATCTCTGTATCCGGTGTTGATGTATCGGAAATCAGTTTGTTTATTTAAATTGCCTGCAGTACAGTGGTAGATACGCAGTTTCAACAAAGTTTCTCTTAAATCCCTTTAAAAAGATTTTGTACCTTTAAAAGGTATTGATTGATAATGGTGGGGAAACGTCGAACTCTCAAAGGAAAAAGTTACATCACTAGGTGATGTTACTCACTCTTTTTATATTACATAAATGATCTTCCAAATTACATTGAAAAAGATAATATCCATCTTTGGATGTATGCAGACGACACCAATGTTCTGGTTCACAGCAGGAGTACTCCTGAACTGCAAGGGGCAGTAAGCGAGAGCTTGCAGCGTGTTGGGGAATGGATGAATTGCAATCGTCTCATATTCAACGAGAGCAAACCGGAAATGTTAACATTCCGTGCAACTCATAGGGAGACTTTCACATTCAACGTTTGAGCTCAAATCTGAGCTCAGTGTGTTTTGGTATGCGGGTGATGTCCAAAATTTTCTCTACTCAAACAATGAAAATGGTTTATTACGCCAACTTTTATTCCAGTCTACAATACGGAATCACCCTCTGGGGTAACGTTGTTTAACTATCGACACTATTTTTGTGATCCAAAAACGTGCGATTCGCTTGATAGGTAGAATATCTGGGGTAGGCTCATGTCGAGGAATTTTTAAGCAGGAAAAACTGCTTACATTATATGCACTACACATCTATAAATGCGTAATGTACATAATGTTCATAATTAAGAACAATCACCATCTTCAACATCTTGATAAAGTAAAAAGTCATAATACAAGACCAGCAACAAAATTCCTATGCCAACCCATCGGTTAGCTTTTTTTGAGAGAGGAGTATATTACAAGAGCATTAAGTTTTACAATGCCCTACCTACAGAATTACATAAGGACGTTACCCATCGAAAATCATTCCAGGCAAGACTGGATGTCTAAATTGACCGACTATAGAACGCCACATAAAATTGTTAAATTTGTGCTACTTTTTGCGTCTCTAGAGTGTCATTACCCCTTAAGAGCCAATTAATCAAAACTCTCAGATTTTTTAGGTAGTCCACAAAAACTGGACCTAATATTTGAATTTCAACAAAAGTTCGTTTCTCTTTAATAAAATTTAATATTATTATGTGTTTTTAAATGTGTATGCAATCTACTGGTACTTCTACCAGCAACTTTAATATTTTTTAAGCACTTTTTGCATTTGCAAAGATTAATTGTATTCTTTTCATCTATTTTAAGGTGTACTGAGATACTCAGGTACTCAGTTAAATATGTGTTCTTTTTACTGTTTCAACAGATGTGCTGTGCCGTGCCGAACTGAGATTTAACTGAGTTAATCACCTCCCACCCTAACCTAACTGATCTTGCTTTTTGAAGTATTACAACTGAGTACGAACTGAGCTCAATTGTAAAATAGCCCGGATTGGTCGGTTTAAAAAGGTTTATCTACGACTGTCAAACAATAGTGTCATTATATGTGTAACTATGAATACATAATTTTGTTCAAATTCTACTGATTCATTATCCACGGCTCCTGTTCATTATCCACGGCTGTTGGCATTTTTTATTTATTTTCTTTATAAATGACAAATGGCAACTTGATTCGATAGTTGAAAATTAATAAACGCAATACAATTTTAAACTTAAATAATTAGATAATGCAGTCTTAGTTCATGATACTATAACTTTACAAGATATGATATTGCGCAGGTAGACGCCCATATTTGTGACGTCACTGGAACGCTCTGGTACGTTAACAAATGCAGTTTTAGTTAAGAATAGTTTAGTTAAGAAATTAATAATGTATTTCTTATGGAGAAAGACCAGTGACGTCATGCGCGGAGACGGACGACTTTGAGAACAAATAGTATCATATCTTTTAAAGTTATAGTATCATGGTCTTAGTTAGTGTTTAACAGTCGTAGATAAAGAATAGTATTCAATTCGTGTATAATAAGCCATATTACACGAGAATAATTACAAAACTCGCTCACTACGTTCGTTCGTGTTCTAAACAATTCTCGTGTAATATGGCCTTCATTATACACTCATTAAACAATCTACTATTATATTACACTAAATTATTATTTGTCTTTTATACCTTGACAACGAGATATATTATATAGGCTATAACGCCCCAGACAGCACATAAACAACCAATGGACGTCCATTGAACATAGATTACTGGACATTAAAACGTCCAATAAACATCGAGATGGCACACAATTGGACGAATATCCGACGTTCATTTCTGGACGTCCATTGAACGCTATACAATGGACATCCATTGAACGTCGACTACTGGCCATTGAAATGTCCACAAGACGTCGAGATGGCACACAAATGGACGAATATCGGACGTCCATTTCTGGACGTCCATTGCACGTTATACAATAGACATCCATTGAACGTCGATTACTGGCCATTGAAATGTCCAAAAGACGTCAAGATGGCACACAAATGGACGAATATCGAACGTCAATTTCTGGACCTCCATTGAACGTTATACAATGGACAACCATTGAACGTGGACAACTGGCCATTAAAATGTCCAATAGACGTCGATATGGCACACAAATGGACAAATACCGGACGTCCAATTCTGGACGTCTATTGAACGTTTTACAATGGACATCCATTGAATGTCGACTACTGGCCATTGAAATGTCCAAAAGACGTCGAGATGACACACAAATGGACGAATATTGGACGTCCATTTCTGGACGTCCACTGAACGTTATACAATGGACATCCCTGGAACGTTGGCAACTCGCCATTGAAATGTCCAAAAGACGTCGAGATGGCACACGCATAGACGAATACCGGACGTCCATTTCTGGACGTTCATTGAACGTTATACAATGGACATCCATTGAACGTCGACTATTGGCCACTGAAATGTCTAAAAGACGTCGAGATGGCACACAAATGGACGAATATTGGACGTCCATTTCTGGACGTCCACTGAACGTTATACAATGGACATCCATGGAACGTTGACAACTCGCCATTGAAATGTCCGAAAGACGTCGAGATGGCACACGCATGGACGAATACCGGACGTCCATTTTTGGACGTCCATTGAATGTTATACAATGGACATCCATTGAATGTCGACTACTGGCCATTGAAATGTCCAAAAGACGTCGAGATGGCACAGAAATGGACGAATATCGGATGTCCATTTCTGGATGTCCATTGAACGTTATGCAATGGACATCCAGGAAACGTTGACTACTGGACATTAAAATGTCCAAATTAGGTCGAGATGGCACACGCATTGACGAATATCGAACGTCAATTTCTGGACCTCCATTGAACGTTATGCAATGGATATTCATTGAACGTTGACTACTGGACATTGAAATGTCCAAAATATGTCGAAATGGCACACGCATGGACGAATATCGAACGTCCATAGCTGGACATTCAATGAACGTTGTACAATGGACGTCCAATGAACGCGAACTATTTGACATCAGAATGTCTAATGAATGTCCATTGAAGGTGGATTGCTCAACATTGAAATGTTCAATTAACGTCCAAGGTGAACGTCAGCTGGGCGTCCATTTAACGCTTTACGATGGACGTCTATTGAACGTGGAAAAAACGAAATTGGAGGTAGGCAAATACAAATATTTTTTAAATATCAATGTTTAATCAAAAAAAGTAAACAAAAACAACTATAAATTTAAATTTAAGAAACTAAAGAAAAACAAAAAAACTAGTTCTTTCGTTCTTTTGCTCGCTTGAGCCACTTCATTATACTTATTTCTAATTCGCTTTCTGTTGCTTGTTTGAAAGCAATGAGTCCGGCTTCTAAAAAAAATTGCTTTTGTACTTTATTTAAACCCAAAAAGAAGTAGTATACTAACGTTTTATAACCTTATTCATTTTTAGCGAATTAAACGGCTTCTTCCCCTTCTTTCCGAAGTAACTAAATTCGGAAGCCATTTTGTTAGTTATGAGTTTTTTGGCAACTTGAGCAACAAAATCGTACGTCGTAGTGCCTCCCACGCGCGACAATTCCTTTACCTATAAACGATAAAATTAACAAACTAATTTTAAAATAGACTTGCAGTGCTTACCATTTTTTTTAACCTCCTCCTCTGAGTTTAATAAAATCTCTAAATCCTCCAAAGAAGTAGTATTAGTAATTGGAAGATTGCATTTTGTGAAAATTGATTCCACTTCTTCGGGAAAATTAATATGTTCTTTATTTTCGATTGCTTCCAATCGTACGTTGATGTTGCTTACAAGGCCCGTTAGTACATTGAGCTTTCTTACTATCGACGTTAAAATGTCTAAAAAAAAGATTATAAGTATTAATTTACAAATATATCACAATATTAATGAAGTACCTCGATCAGATAACTGATCAATACCATCAGTGTGTGGATTTATACGAGGGGTAACCTGGCTGCTCGATGGAGTTACACTTCCGAATATCAAACATCTACTGTTCGTATTATTTAGATCTACAAAAGGTTTTTTTAATAAATAAGTTATTACATGTGTAATACCAGTAATACCCTCTTTCTGCGCAATATCCGTAGTGATATTCTTTTCGACCCCATCGGACTCCACAATTTTACTTCTTTTCGAAGTTATTTCGGGGGGCGGGTCCAATAAACTCACATCATGGTCCGATTCTGTGAGATCGGAGCTACTCGAATCTCTCCTTACGATTCGCTTTCGTTTTGTTCCTTTTCCCGTGGTTAAGACGGAATTGTCGGAATCCAATTCGGATTGCTTTGTTGCCTTAGTAGCTTTCCACTTCGCTAATACGTATTTATCTAAAATGTAAAAAGTTAAAATTATATTCGTGGGAAACGTATTAATATGAGTGAGATGAAAATGAGTAGAAATGCAACACTTTGTTAATAGTTGCAGTTTGATTTCTACTAATTCTTTAATTCGTTAATTCTTAGAAATTAACAGATTAATAATATTGTTTGGTTTGTAATAAAAAGCACTATACACTTATTGATGACGCGTTTCGGCTTTAGGCCATAATCATATCGAACTACAAAATATAAAGTTAAAAACAGACAGATCATGTATGTATAGGTATACATCGTTCACATAATCAGTTTTAACTTTAGGTTTAGTATAGTGCTTTTTATTATAAACCATCACACAGGGCCGATTTATCCATTAGGCAAGAAAGGCAGCTACCTAGGGCGGCAGTCTTTTAGGGGGCGGCAAAAATACTAATTAATTCTAATAAAAAATGTAACATAAATAGAAACTTGATTGTAAATTGTACTTATTTAAAAATCATATTACATTATACATATCTAGAAAAAATAAATAATTTTTAAGTGCCGCATAGTAATGCAAGAGAGTAAAGAATAAAAATAACCGAAGAACAAAAAACTGTCTACTGTTTAAGTAAATAAATTTGTTCTCAGAGTTTATATTTATTTTGCTAATAAATATTATGCTGTTATAATAAGTTCAAATTTTAACTTTAAAGGGGCGGCAAAAACATATGCCTAGGGTACTCACATGCCTTAACGCGGCCCTGCCATCACACATACATTCAACTCTTAATTAGAGAAGAACATTTCATAGATTATTAATAATTTATATAAAATTATACATACCAAAAACATTATTGCTAAAAAAAGACACTCGGTGTTTTGTCCAGACGGCAGGAATGGGTGTTTCACTTTTTTTCATCATTTCTTTTAGCACGTGGCTGCTTGTTTCTCTAGGCCAATAACAATCCGTTCCTGCTATCCAGTTTGTAGGAACAGCCTCTACACTATTTTCTTCGATGAATTTGACCACTGTCCAGGTTTTTGCCATCGTAAAAATTATACTGAAAATAATTGCTTATATATTATTAAGGAATAAGGTTAAGGAAGAAATTCAAAATGTGATAAAAGTTGTAAAATTTTCCATAAATTTTTAAATTGCAATAAAAAAATTTTTTAATTAACGATAGAAACAGTCAAAAATACGAGAGAAAAGTAAAAAATATACGAAAATTTTATTTTAATTTTTAATAAAATTTTTTTAAAGGCGCGATGATAATAATAGTCAAAAATACGATATGAAAAGTAAAGTTTTCTTTAAATTTTCGATTAAAATTGTCAAAAAATCCGATGAAAAAAGTTAATAAAATACGATAAAAACATTTTAAAAATGCGAGAAAAAAGTAAAAATTTACAATCACAAAATGTGAAAAAAAGCCAAATCGAAAAAAATTCTAAAATGCTACAGAAATAATAAAGAAAAGTACTTACCTTGAGATGTTGCCTTGTTGAAGATTTAAATAAAAATGAACTCTGTAACGTTTATTTAGGCTACGTTGCTAGTGATTTGTTTGAACCTTTAAAACCTATTATGTTGGTATAGTTTTTTCAAAAAAACGGTATTTTCAAAGAAACGGTAAACGGCAAGTTTAAAAAAAATTTTTTATTTTATTTTTCAATGTAATCTCCTTGTATTGTAGGTAGATACACTTTTCCCAACGTTTCTGCCATTTCTTTAACTCCTCCAAAAAATATTATTTTTGAAATTCTGCAAAATACGCTTCTGTCTCGGCGATAACCTCCTTATTTGAGGTGTATTTTTTTTCTCCAAGCCATGTTTTCATATTGAGGATCTAAAAAGAATCGCAGGGAGCCTGGTTGGTTGGGTGAGTACGGTAGGTGCAGCAAATTTCGCTTAAAGAGGTCCAAACACTACTTCGACCAGGCCCGTAGCCAGGATTTCATTTGGGGGGGGGGCACTAATAAAAATCTTTCTTAAAAAGTAACATTTTCGGCGTGCCGAAAATGCCCCCTCCCCCTGGCTACGGGCCTGACTTCGACATTGACACACGTATGCGACACCTTTCTCACACATATCTTATCATTTAAAATAATAATTGCCGATCCTTACGACAAGCCTACAGCCTCTTTACCAAGTACTCGATTTCAAATGCTGTGGAGCAGCGGCGAGGGCGGGAATATTTTTAGCTAGTTAAATATTTACAATTCAATCACTAGCAATTCAGTAGTATTTCTTTTAAATTGGCAAAGGCAGTATTGTAAGCACAGGAAGGTGCACAGGAGGTGGGTTACATTTTTATGAGTTTATAATAGTAGGTATATTTTAATATTTGTAAAGGAATAAAACGGTAAGTTTATAACACAATAACCACAGTTTGCACTTTAAAGAATTTTATAAAGGCAGGTAAATATTCTCGCAGCTTTTAAGGGAAAAACCCTGAATTTCAAAGTTTTCCTTAATCCTTGAAAGAGTGTTTTTAAGTACGCCTTAGTTTGTCCTTAGCGAGCTACAAAATTAAAAATTTATCCTTCTATAACTTAATTGCACTTGAGAAAAAGAAAGAAATAATGTACTTGCAGTCAAATGGAGTAAATTGCATTAACGGGGCGAAATTGATCACTGCTATATTATCTTCTTTATTTTTTTATTTGTCGACCACATGACTGCATTACGCCTTACTATGGTTGACGCTGCAATAAACCGAAAAGTTTTTGCGAGAAATACAAAAATAAAGCAAATTAAACATAGGCGTCTATAGGATTTTTTTCAGGTAGGGGCAAAATCAAAAAAAAATTTTATTCTAAAAAAAATTCAACACTAAAAATTTTTATCGGAAAACATAACGAAAGCGATGCTTTCCGAGTGTTCACCCGGCAGCTAAAACGAAGCATTCCTAGTCAGCTCACAAATCGACTAATAATGTAAAATCGACCATTAATGTGTTTTTATTAATGGTCGATTCTGCTACTTCTGCAAGTCAATTCATTTATATTATAAAAAAATTCTATTATAAAAATTTGTCCGACGTGGGATTCGAACTGGCGATCGCCAAACGATTAATTATGATTCAATCGCTTATTGCATTTTGCCATAGAGGGTTGCTCTAATGACATTGTTTAAATTTGTCTTATCTGTCACAATTTGTAATTTAAACAATATTTTTTAATATTTGATATAATTGATAATTTTATGTTTTCCGATAAAAAAGTATACTCACTTCGCCTCGAAATATGATCCGTTACTGGGTGCGCAGCTATATTAAAAAGTGAGCGTAGCGAGCTTTTTAAAGCTGTAAGCCCTATTTTCTATTTTCTAGCCCTATTTTCTATGCTTGGCCAGTAATACACTATTAATGTTCTTTATTATTTGCAGAAAAGACAAATTTCAAATTCCGTGGTCCTTTGGAAACTCAGTAATAACTTTCTCCACAAAATTTAAAGATTTAAGGCAAAATCCATAAGGGGGCTGCCTCCCCATGGACGCCCACGAAAAAGGTGATCGATTTCACCCCGTAAATGATCAATTTAGCTTCATTTTACTACTGTAATAAACAAGAATAAGCAAATTACAAGTAAATATCAAAATTACATGTATAATTTGTCAATTTGAAATTGACTCTATTTGTGGAAATGAAAGCTTGTGCGGAGGTTTACCAGAACACCAAAAATTCATTAACTTCCTGACAACCCCTAAACAAATCAAATGCATATAATCTAATGCAATATCTCCTACCATATCAATGCCAGGAATTGTTTCAATAATGGAAGTTCCTGTATGATGAATTTCATCGCATTTATCTATAAATTCAGCATGATTTCTAAGTGTCCAACCAGAAATTTCAGGAAAGCAAACTCTGTTATCTCTATATTCACCAACACTGTTACATTTCATACATGAACTGTATCCGGTATGACCTCGGGTATATAAAAGAAATTACTTAGCAGGTGCATCACATATGAATGCCTTAATCTTTAAAGTAAAAAATTGATTATTGTACTCAAAACCATTTGTAGTTAAAGAAATCGCTTCTTCGACAAAATCTGCAAGAAAACAATTGGCATTCTTCGGTTTTTCATTGCCGTGATAAAGCCCCACAATATCTACCGCATTTCGATTGTTATAAAGAGAACATAGAATAGGGTAAAACTGACTGGATGAACTTGTTGAAATGGGTAAACCATCAACATTTACACATATTTCAACACACGTAATTTTAATATTTTCGCATTTTGCCAAATTTTTACATATACTCGTTTTAAGACCAAAATGATAATAATTCCCAGTTTCCATATTTTTTATTTTCGATTTCATAATTTGTCTAGAAGTATGCAACAGTGTTCTCGAATCGAGTGGTAAGTTGTCACATAAAGGTTTTAAAATTGCCAAAATATTATTCAAAGTAGCATGAGGAACTTGACGGTTTACAGCCCAACGTGCAAGTTTTGACTTTAGATCTGGAACATCAGTTTCTGTTGGATTAAAATTCGGTATGTGTTCGTCACCATTACTCGACAATACATTACTATCAGTTGAAAGGTCTACTACAAAAGAATTATCAGTTTGTGTTTCAACGACATTTTGAATCGAAATTGATTCAACAACTTCGGCTGCAACGGCGTGTTCAGCCAAAGTAGATCTAATTTTTATTGGCATTTCATTGGTACCTAATAAATCAATTTCGGTTTGCTCCTGAGCACGCCTGTATATGGTCCGAGATATTTTTATTCTCTTACTCATAATAAATAATATATCATATATCAAGTGTAATATACGACCAAAACTTAATTTACTTATACTTACCAAATTTAGGATAACACTGCTGTTTTTAAAATTTCTACAAATTGCACAAAAAAAATAGAAGAAATAAAAACGTAGGTATAAATTTCACAAACTAAAATTGCACTGTAAATATAATATCCGCAAACGTTCTCGTTATGCTATAGTCATTATAAATAGGAGACTGATTTGAAATGAAAATTTTAAAAGAAGGGATGCATATTTAAATAATACTTCGAAATCGTTTTAGGGATATTTTGGAATTAATTTGGTAACTAACTTATGCTTCATAACCTATAATAAACAATTAAGACATAAATATTACGGGAATGGGCCAGTTCGTTGCAAAGCGATTTCGACGCAAAATTTATTGGTCGCATGGACTATTTGCCGCAAGACTGTTTGTCGCAAAATCAATTCGCCGCAAGGCCGTTTGCACAAAAGTGCAAAAAAAATAAAATATTATTATTATTATTTGTAATTTTAAAAACAACTTGAAAAAGTTAATAAGGAGATTAATGTATACGTACTTTACAATATCTTCTTTCACAGCGATAGAATCGCGTCTTTTCGTCACTACTTAATCGTTCAAACGTATAAATATATATCCATCATTATGAAATTTTTCTTTACCGCGTTTACTTAATATTAACTTCTCCATTTTATTTTTAATTTATTTTTCAAAGTAAAATTAATCTATTTATATAGAAAAGTATTATACCAGTATTGTACCAATTAAAAAAAAAACAAAAGAAAATATCGCCGTTAATGCGATAATCCGATATGTAAGTTTTGCGACCAAAAGGACCTCGGCCGTCCCGCAACGAAACGGCCGCGACGAAAAGTCCTAGATTATGTGGATCTATATTGAACATAAATTGGACGTCTAGCGGATGTTTATCTGTGGACATACAAATAATGTCAATACTTGACGTCCACCGTATATTTGAGTGTGGACGTAAAAAGACTGCCAATAATTGGACGTCTACTGGACGCACACTCCAAGTCGCTAAAATAATTTGCACAATGTAAATATTTAAGATATTATGTGGACCTTGGCTGGACATAAAATGGATATCCAGTGGATATTTATCTGTGGACATACAAATAATGTCGGTACTTCGACGTCCAGCCGATATTAATTTAAGCGTCGACGTACAAAGGCCGTCTATAATTGGGCGTGCACGCGACGCACATACTAGGGCGACAAAATAATTTGCACAATGTAAATAATCAGAATATTATGTGGATCTACATTGAACATAAATTGGACGTCTAGCGGATGTTTGTCTGTGGACATACAAATAATGTCGATACTTGACGTCCACCGTATATTTGAGTGTGGACGTAAAAAGACTGTCGATAATTGGACGTCTACTGGACGCACACTCCATGTTGTTAAATAATTAGCACAATGTAAATATTTAAAATATTATGTGAACCTTGGCTGGACATTTAATGGATGTTCGGATGATATTTATCTGTGGACATACGAATAATGTCGATACATGGACGTCCACCGGATATTTGAGTGTGGACGTAAAAAGACTGTCGATAATTGGACGTCCACTAGACGCACACTCCAAGTCGTTAAAATAATTAGCACAATGCAAATGTTCAAAATATTATGTGGACCTTGGCTGGATATAAATTGGACGTCTAGCGGATGTTTATCTGTGGACATACAAATAATGTCGATACTTGGACGTCCAACGTATATTTAAGTATCGACGTACATAGGCCGTCTATAATTGGCCGTCCACGGGACACACATTCTAAAGCGACAAAATAATTTGTACAAAAAATATATTTTTTGATATATAATCAAAATATTATGTGGATCTTCATTGAACATAAATTGGACGTCCATCGGATATTTAAGCGTCGACGTACAATGGCAGTTGATAATTGGACGTCCACGCAACGCACGTACTAGGGCGACAAAATAATTTACACAAAGAATATAATCAAAATATTATGTGGATCTTTATTGAACATTAATTGGACGTCCAGCAGATATTTAACTGTGGACATACAAATCATGTCGAGACTTGGACGTCCATCAGATATTTAAGCGTCGACGTACAATGGCCGTTGATAATTGGACGTCCACGCAACGCACATACTAGGGCGACAAAATAATTTGCACAAAGAATATAATCAAAATATTATGTGGATCTTCATTGAACATAAATTGGTCGTCCAGCGGATATTTATCTGTGGACATACAAATAATGTCGAGATTTGGACGTCCAGCGGATATTTGAGTGTGGACGTAAAAAGACGGTCGATAATTGGACGTCCACTGGACGTACAATTCAAGTCGCTAAAATAAATAGCACAATGTAAATATTTAAAATTTTATGTGGACCTTGACTGGATATAAAATGGATGTTCCTCGAATATTTATGCGCGGACGTACAATGGATATCGATAAATGGACGTCCACTGGACGACCATACAAAGTCTATGGACGTTTGGACTTTTCTTGGACTTAAAATGGACGTCCAATGTTCGCCTTGTGCTGTCTGGGGCTCTAGGGCCTATGAATCATAATGCCCGCTTATGATTCCCTCTCATTCGCAATTATATAATATAATTCAAAACAAGGTGGAACTCGCTTTTGCGACAGTTCTTAGGCTTCTATACATCTACTTTTTCGGTAGGTTAAATTATTTGGGCTTTATTTTATTCCAATTTTTAATGCCTTAATCTTTTAATTAGGTAGATTTTTTTACTATATAAGGAAAACGCTAACATTTTAATATTTTTTTTTTATTTCGACCTTTATAGGTAAATATTTGCAATTTACAAACCACAAATAAAACACAATTCATAATGAAATATTAAAATACCCGAAACACGTACCGAATACCGTATTAGAAACACGTAAAATACCTACTCTAAAAATACAAAATAAGAATATCGGATTAAAAAATATATATGTAAATAATCTGAATAATTAATACCAATCTAAAAATATTCTATATGAAGTAAAATTGTTTTAAGAACGTGCGTTCTGATTGGTTTTGAATTATGCGGACAGACGGACAGACGGACAGACGGACAGACGGACACGGAGCTAGATCATAAGGCTTCTTCCTATACGTTGTATAGAAGCCTAAAATGAATCATTTTATTGTTTACAATTTTATTTAAAATTAAAAGTATAACTTTCAAATGAAGATCTACTAATTGAACAATTAAAAATTTTTAAAAATTTTAAATTTAGCAATCATCAAATTCAAAATTTATAAAAATTTTAAATATTGACAAATTCAAATGCAGTGAAATATAAAACGTTGTATGCATCACGAGTATTACTCGATGTTTATGCTCTCGAGCAACTTAAAAACTCTCGGGCGTAACGGTTCTCGCCCTTTTAAATTGGTTGCCCTCGACATAAACATCGTCATAATGCCCTAGATACATAAATAACTATAACGCCTCATTTGATTTTGTGGAGGTTATGGTTATAGTAAACATTGGTAAATACAATTTGGTTTGTAAGTAATTTATGTATCATGGGTTGGTAGTGTACTTTTGTTGTTCTTTTCACCTTATGTTTTTCTAACTTTGACTCAATAAATACCCGTTTGGCTCAGCTCACTTCGTCTCAGTTGTGTAACTGAGATGAAAATAAACTAGGTAAAAAGAATACAGCTATTATAGTTTTGTTTTGCAAAAATAATACCATGCGGATGTATTATCTACTGATGTTTTGTGTTCTTTAAAATTGTTGTCGTTATTAATTTTTGATTGATTTTTATTTAAATAATTTAAAAATAATATTCACTGACATAATATAAATCAATTACCAACATCAAAATTATATTAAATTAAAAAAAATCAAATACCGAAATACCGGTATTTACGAGTTTCCAACCAATTGAAGTACATATCAATTCAGTTCCCAACCAATCGACTTGAACACCAGTCGAGTTCCATATTAATAAAATTCTCAACTAATCAAATTGCACATTAATCGTGCTTACAGCCACTTGACTTGCACATCAATCGGGTTCCAAATCAATATAGTTGTACATCAATGAAATTCCCAACTAATCAAATTAATTAGACCCAATTAATTAAGTTGCACCTCAATCGAGTTCTGAACTAAGCGATTTACGCCCAGATTCATAGACGATGCCTTACTTATACTTAGAACGCCCCTTTTAAAATTGATCCTTATCAACCGAGTAAATAAGGTTGCAATAAAAACAAATGCAGTCCGATTTGCCTTACTTAGCACTTAATACTTATCTATGAATCCGGCCGTTACACATCAGTCGAGTTTTACATCAATCGCTTACCAAACCAATCGAGTTCTATATCTGTAGGATTCCACTTTATTTACTTAATACTTGCTAGTACATATTTAAATAATAGATATCAATAATTAAAAGTACATTATATATTTTTTTTCTATAGCAGATGTTAAAGTGCGATTTGTCCGACTGAAAATAATTGAAAAAATTATACTTTAACAGCAAGAGTAGATAAAATAGCATTTGAGTAGATAAAGTAGCATTTTAACAGCAAGGGTAGATAAAATACTTTGTTTTTACTCAAATTAAATTATTAGCTCTTGAAATTATATATTAATAAAATTATTAAAAAAATAAAAAATTTTCAAAAAAAAGAGAACATTAAATTCACGAAAGCTTGAATATAAAATTTTAAAAATAAAATAAAAATTGTCAATAATTTAATTTATAAATTTCTTATAAATGTTTTCTTTAACATATGCTATAGAAAAAAATTAAATTCTATACACGACGATAAAATTTCATTATCGACTCGCGAAAAATAATTTACTCGCGACTTCGTCGCTCGTAAATGAACAATTTCCGCTAGTCGATAAAATTCAATTTTATCGTCTTGTATAGAAAATAACTATTAACTATTATTATTTTTAATTGTGTGCTACATTAACTTTTTTTGTAATATATTAACTAAGTAACTAATTAAAGCTGGGGTTTAGTCAGTTTTGCTGTGTTTCACAAAAAATAAGTCATTTTTACAGGCAAGGCCCGGTCACCGGTGACCGGAGCACGTGCTTTAATATACGACAAGAAAATAGCATTGCCTGTTAAAGGTTAAAGACTTTAAAGCAAGTCAATTAAAAACAAAATTGGGAACATTGCAATACATTATCGCACTATCTGCTACTTTATATTTAACCAATATTATGTCAAAGTATCTAGTTTTGCACAATTTTGCATTTCTAATTAATGATGACCGATACACTTAACTGTGGTTCTGATTATTAAGCATTATTTTTCCATCCACTTAACTCGACGTGAAATAACAAAAAATAGTAAAAACATCAGACATTTCTTCTTTAAAACGTTCTCGTCGATGCATTTAACTTGAAGTGCATTTTTATTTATTTTTTTAACTTTTTGTTAATGTACCTAATGTCAGTTTCTTATAAAGAAACGTCAGGTTTTTTTATTATATTTTATTATTTTACATACCGTTAATTAGATTAGAACGACGCCTATAAGTTATATAAAAAACTAGAGGTTTAATTATAAAATACGTAATTTTTAAAATACAATTGGCCGTTTTCATTATGACTTATTTTTTTTCAAAACGCATCAAAACCCCAGACCCAACTAACAAATTTAAATATTACAATGGACTAGGTTTTTTACATTTAAAATTTAAAAATGAAAAAAATAAAATTTTAAAAAATTAAAAAATTAAGCACCGTAAAACGGGGTAAAGTTTACCGATCTTTAAATTCAATAGTTTTTTATACCCCTTTTAGATTTTAGCACTAGATGCTTTCTGCACAAGCACAGAAATTGTAATTATTGTGAATATTGTGAATATTGTAAACATTATTTGATTTTTTGTAAGTGTTTATAAACAGTTAAAGCTAATTCTAAAAGAATTTTGTTGATTTCATAGTTTTGTTAATTAAATTCACCGTACATGCTTTTTAAAACCGTGAAATAAGACATAGAAGTTTTCAGTACCTACAAATATAATATTAAGACAAAATATACTATAATTATACTAGCTAACATTTCTTACAACCACAAAAGTGTCGAGCGATATAATTGAAAATTTTCCAATAGTTAAATAAAATGGTCGTTTGGTTCGCTCCATCATAATAAACAACGTTTTACGTACAGATGGCCCACATACGGTCCAATTTGAAAAATAACATGCATCTCGAATGTTTTCGCTCTGAAAACATAACTCAAATCTTTACGAAATAATATTCTTTTATTTATTTATACCTCCAGAATAATTTCGTTGCAATGATAATATACAACAAATACTTGTGCGAGATCGGCCATAAAAAAGAATAGGCATCTAAGAAAATCTATACTGGCAGGTGATGCCTAAAAAAGAAAATATTATTAATTACAAATTCTCCCGTAAGTTATTTTAAAAATATTAATATAACTTACAAAAATGAAGTTTAGTCCAATTAAACCGGTCGCAGCTAAAGTAATGCAATATTGAACAAGAAATCCTAATGCAAATTTAGCTTCAATCGATGAGATATATCTAAAAAATAATACTTATGAAAAATATTTGTTGTTAGAATTTGATTTTCTTTTTTTATTTAAACCTTTCTATTGCATTATGGCGCATCACACATTTACTTAATTTGTGATTAACCATTCTATCGTAATACTGCATTTCTTCCTTGGAAAGATTTATTTTTGATGGATAACAATCGACTGCACGGATTATTTCTTTAGCCAAAATTCTAAGTTGAGCGATTCCTATAGATACAAAAATCAGTACTAGTCCTTCGAAAGCACCAATAACAAATGAACCCAAAAAACAAGCTCCTACGAAAACCATCCATACAAATATGTACAATATTGGTGTATTAAAATCAGCTTGAATAGGAATTAAACGTGGGTTTGCATCGTATTCGAGAGCAAATTCACATATTGCGACCGATAACCCTGCATTTACGCAAACCACCGCCAACGTAGTAAACATTTTCTTACTAAATTGCATTTTATCTTGAAAATCAAAGTCAAATTCATCATCGTGATAAAGAAAAGATTTATCTTGCAAATTAGAAAAAATTTCAAAAAACGATGCCTTATTTGTTAATAAAAACCATATTTTGAATGCCGCGTGACCACCAACCAACGTAATGCATAATGCGTAACTGCCCGTTTCATAATTGCCTTCTTTAAAATCTTGCAAGCCCTGCAGTAACCCGAACATCGTACCAACAGCGCAGAAAGTAAATGTACCAAATCCTCGTAATTTGTACGAAAAAGATTGATGAATCTGTGGCCATACTCCAACAAATTGCATTAATCGCTTTGGTTGTTCTAATATGGCTTTTGCATTAAACTTTTTCATGATTATTTTTTATTCGAACAATATAAGTCTAAATCTTGCTAGTGCTTATACTCATATAAAGTCACAAGTAAAATGAATTGTGACATCAAGCATCAAACGGAATTGACAATGCATTATTGCATATTAAAGTTATTGAAAATACAAGAGAGGTTGCACTCATGAATTATATACGTGTGTGAACTTAGCCCCGCACTGTTTGTAAATATAATTTTTAAAAGTTGTTTCAGGTTGTTCTGTGTATGCTTCATATTGTTCCACTTTCACATATCCAAAAGTAAAATCATGAGAAGAAGAGCAAGATATAAAGCCAGCGCCTCACCTTTTAAAAAAATTAAATTTTTGTTGTTGGACGCAACAAAATAAAACAAAAAGTTGTAACGGTTCAAAATTATATTTTACATGGTCGTTAATTTTGTTACGGACCTGAAATTTTTAATATAAGATTTCTGTAAAGTATTTTCTTTTAATTTTGATAGGCTGCATTGTAATGCAAATATTTGATTTAAATTTGGTCAAACAAATTTTTCCGGTTATCTTCCCGTAGATAACTTTTGACTAAAAGAGAAATCGTTTTGGTCGTGAATTTGAATATTAAGAAATTACTTAGTTATATTTTCTCTTCCATGTTTTTTGAAAGCTTATCGTTGACGATTTAGTAGCCGGAAGTTTTCTGTATAATTTTTCTTTGGGATTTATCATCGTCACCGATTTTTGTTTTGAATTGCAAGTTACGTCCAATTCAAATCTTCGCAGTTTGAAGGATTTTTCGGCTCCGAAATTTTGTTATCCATCGAAGATTTATACGACAACTCGATTATACATTCTTAGACTGTTGCCTGTTCCGGCACCCATCTCTTCCTCGGTCAGCCTATGCGTCTTTTCTCAACCGGTCTATATTTATTCCAGGCTGCCAGTGGTAGTCTTAGACCCTCGAACATCAGAGGCATTATTTTTTTTCAAGTCATAGATCAAGTTCTTACATCTTGTTTTTAGGGTTTTTAGTTTTTGTTTGATTTTTGGTGTATCCTGTTCCTTTCTTAACATTGCGGTTATTGCATACTAACTGCCGAAAAGAGCTTCCGCTAATTGTTCCGTCCAACTCCAGGTTCCAGCTTCAACCTTCCAAATACTTAGGATTTACAAGATAAGATCTGTTGTGTCGTCCGATTTATTTCAAATTTTTATATTACCATTACTATTTAAATCTAAACATATTGGGTCATGCTACTAATTTTCTCACTTCCAATATTATTAAAATAACAAAAACTTAAATTGTCTTATCCTGGAATTACTCCAGAGGCGTGTAATTTTCGTGTGTGCCTAGTATTATACATATACGGGGTATTATATGAATAGCAAGTTAGTTAACTTGTGTGTATTATTGCTATACTTTTTTTAACTTATATTAGTAGAGATTAGGGGTAGCCCAATATAAGTTTGTTCATTCATTTATTGTTTGTTGTTTACTCTTTTTTGGGTCCTTTTGTTTTAAAAGTAAATCAACGACAGCAGTTTGTTTATTCTTGCTATTCGGGGGTAGTGCTCCTATTCCTATATATTTATAATATATTTTTCCCTTAACCAACCCATCGCAATTCGGGTGGTTTTGTTGCATTATTTTACGGAGTATTTTTAACTGCGTGGCGCTCAACCTACCACCTTATCGGTTGCTCTCCGGACCACATTGTTATGATTCACTTCATAATATCTATGAACACCGTTCATTGTATACAATGAACCCGTTCATAAATATTAGAAGAAAAGTTCATTGACTGCTATTCTTGGTATTTATGATTCACTTCATATAATATATAGAGTAGATTGATAAAAAACATTTCAGTTTAAAAAGAAAATCGACCAATCACAGTTATTTGCTCACAGGTTGGAGAAAATAGTAGTAGTAGTAGTACCAACTTGTAACGTCCTAAGGTAAGTGGTGTCAACTTTGTACCACTTACATAATATAAAAACTTTCAGTCATTAAATTTGATCAAACACTCAAAAAAATAACCAACGCAATATTTGCAAACTACAGTTTTCAATTTATATTCATAAAATTAAAAAACTTTTTCGTCACTCTGAAGTAATATAATTTACCGAAAATCGTCATCAAATCAACAGTTCCCTGCTAATTTACGAGCAGGGAAATTGGATTTTAATGACTAGTCCGGTAATAATTAGTCATTGAAACAAAATCAAAGAGACGTCGTTCTTTTCTTTATTACTTATTATTGTTTTGACAGTACTAGCTATGATGGTCACTATGTAGTCTACAAATTGACACACTGAATTTTGCTCATTTTAAAAATGTTGTTGAGGATGAATATTAAAACTCTCACTGGATTTGCTTATTTCTTTAATCTGACCGATTACAATTTTGACGTCGCACTTCTAGAACTTTCTCTTTCGGGGGTTGTTGGACAAGTGGTTGCATCACATAACGATGCGAAACAAACCCCCTGAAAGACGCACATATGCTTACCCATTTCTGGGAATTGCAGGTCACTTTGCGGGCGTCAACATAGCCCCCGGCGTTGTTGAAAGCGTATCTTTTAACCAAAATTACACAAAACCGGAATGTGACAAAATGACCTCCCAAAAAACAAAATACATAAAGCATTGGTAAGCATACAACATGTAACAAATAATGACAATTAAATTTACAAAGAACAAAAATTGTAAAACCTTTCAAGACATAATAAAAAAAAAAACAAAAAACAACAATAATAACAAACAATAAAGATACATAACAATGATCATTATCAGACAAGATACATTAGGTAACAGTTCGATCATTTATTTGGAAGTGGGCATAATTTGGCCGCTGCCCGTTTAATTATGCCATTGATAGTTTTTATTGACGCCTCTCGCACTATATTGTCTTTTCCTGCATGTTATTAGATGCCCCATTTTCCATACTAATGGTGGTACATTGCTCTCCTTCACTAACACACATTCACCTAACTTTAATGTACCTACACCTCGCTTCCACTTGGCACGAAGTTGTAGTTCTGCCAGATACTCCTTGTGCCACCTTTTCCAGAAGTGTTGCTGAAGCTGCTGTACTCTCTGATAGTAGTCCAAACGCGTGGGTGGAATATCAGAGACGTCAGAATCAGGAACGGACACTAAAGTTCTTCCAAACAAAAGGTGATCAGGAGTGAGAGGATCTAGGTTATTTGGATCACTAGATAATGGGCACAAAGGTCGGGAATTTAAAATTGACTCTATTTGCGTTATGAGAGTGTATATCTCAAACTTTAGCAAAGCATTTCCAACTACTCGTTTTATGTGGTATTTTACCCATTTTATACTAGCTTCCCACAATTTACCAAAGTGGGGCAAACCGGCCAGTATAAAATGCCAATTTATTTCTAGCTCCAATGTTAGAGCTTCAATGTTGTTACAAATTTCCCGTAAATAGACAAATAGCTGTTTTAACTCCGCATTTGCACCTGCAAAATGTTTCCTATTATCTAAATGTAAGTCGCGTGGCCTATCTCTCCGAGCACAAAATCTACGTAACGCAGAAATGAACGCGTTTGTGGTCAGTTCAGTGACTAACTCTAAGTGTAGAGTTGCCTTTGTAGAAAAGCACACAAACAAGGCAATGTAAGTCTTTACGGTTTTGCAACCACGGCCTTTTCTGTCTTTCAGCAAGATCGGACCCGCGTAATCCACGCCTGTGGTTATGAATGGTAGAGTTGGCTGAACACGATTTACAGGAAAACTGCCCATGCTAAGAGTGACTTGTTTAGGAGTAGCCCGGAAGCATTTTAAGCATTTATGTACCGTCTTATGCGCTAAGTTTCTTCTCCCCAATAGCCAGAAGCGCTCACGAATAACGCCCAACAGTAGCCGTGGCCCAGCATGAAGATGGCGTTTCTGCATTATTTTTGAGGTTTTAATTTTCCGGGTATTCGATTTAGAAGTATGCAACGCTTCAATTGAGTTATCGCGCCAAATAATTCGTTGAAATGAGCGATGGTCAGGTTCAACTAGTACCTGTCGATATAATTTGGCTATACCAGCTGATAAAGCAACAGCACACTTGCGAAGCATTATTAAAATTTAAAACAAATCTGATTGGATAACAGGGCCAATCATTTGGAGATCATCAATTAAAACTCCAGAAGTAAAAGCCATAGAGGCATCATACACAGCACGAAGAGAGGTGGTTACCGACGATTCTTTGGACGCTCCATGATGTGGAATGTAGCACGCTCTTGCAGTAGGCTCGCTGTTAACTACTGACATATGCCCAAGCGCCACATATTTTTTCATGAATTTCTTATATTTAACGGCAAGGGAGTGACTAGAGCTTAATTTTTGCTCTAAATTCGTAAACCATCCTTTTGCCCGCTCATAAGAATCACTTAAACCTTCCAAGGATTCCTTAAATGGAATTGAAACAATAAACCTACCATCTTTATCTCTTCGGTGAGTTTCAACAAAATGCCTCTCGCAAAATTGTTTTTCTTCAGAAAGTGCCTTTGTGGTGTAAACTTCTTTATTATCCCAAAACCCTTTTAGCTCTTGTGAGAGCTCCGCTGTCTGCGAAAAGTTACATTGACTAACAGGGGATTGAAGACTAACTTGAATGGGGAAACAAACCACCCACCCAAACCTAGTTTTTTGGAGAATTGGGTTGCCCTTACCCAGGGTGTGTTGACCTATACATAAAACCTGCCAAAAATGACTATCACCTAACAAAATATTTACCTTAGCGGGGATATGAAAATTATTGTCAGCCAAGTATTATATTACTCGGTATTTTTAATGAATTCCTATCGGCTAATACTGTGGGAATGTTACTATAAATACTGGGCATTACCATAAGCAATGGGCATTTAATTCAAAGCGGGAGTTGCCAGAAATTATTTTGACTGAACATTTGGAATTAATTTCTGTACTCCTGTTAGATATACCACTAACACAAAATTTTGATGAACTTCTCTCTAATCCCAATCTTTTAGTAAAATCGTCTGTTATGAAGCTAGACATGCTTCCCGAATCTAAAAGAATTCGTGCAGCGTGAGCTCTACCAGTCACATCTAGGACGCGAACCATAGCAGTACACAATAATACTGTTTCGCGGCTAGAGGAGAAAGCAGACACCGTCACGTTTTCTTCCTGGTTGACCACCATTGAGGGATTACTAACCACGCCACGGCCGGAGAAGTTCTATCGACATGCAATAATGTATGATGCCTGGCCTTACATCTTTGACACTTAATCTTGGATTTACACCTTCCCGTAAAGTCCCTTGGCTAAACAATTAAAACATATTCTAAATTCCCTAACCTTAATTGAGCGCGTATCCGCGTCTAGTCCCTTAAATGCTTTACATGCACTTAAGATATGTGATATGTGAGCCATCGCACATTAGACATGACACTACGGTTGTTACAATGCTCTTTGATGACGAGCGTTCAATGCGTACCTTACCATCCCTTTGTTCTACATTTTCTAAACGAGATGCCCGTTTTTCTACAAAATCTATCAAAATTTCTAAGTCGGGGATCGCGTCTGACATGTAGAGAGTACGAGGTCCGCATTTTTGTAAATTTTCCCACTTATCGTGCTGAAAGATCAGCCCTCGAATAACAATTCCCCAAAGCCGTTCGACCAGATGGCCAGAAATTTTCGAGAAAATCGACTTTGAAATATTGCTATGTGATTTATGAACACCAGATGTAAAGCAAATGTCAACAGACGATTCATATGGCGTCGAGGTTAGGAAGGAGTATCATAAACGATGCGTCCACGGTTGAAAAAAATTTCAACTTTTTTTTTTTTGCATTTTCGAGATCACCGTGTTCAGAAACGTAAAGATCTGCAAAAAGTAAAATAAAAATTTCTGTGTCGGTCTGCCTGTCTGTCGGTCTGTCTGTCGGTCGTCAAATTTTGTCGATCGATTTGCTTCCGAACCATCCAACCAATTACGACCAAATTTGGTATGGTGGTAGGGTTCACGGTGGAAAGGTGAAAATAAGGTTTTCGTCGCAATCTATCAATCAGGAGTGCCACCACAAGAAAATAATACGGGATTTTTAAAAAATATTTTGTCTTGCGATATGTTATTTTAAAGGCCTTAAAAGGCTTTATCCAGAATAGGTAAAATTAATCTTCTATCTGTCGTCTGTCAAAAATCACATGTTGTCAAAGTTGAAACTTTAAGAGTGAATAACTCAAGAAATGCTGAAGGGATCTTACCCAAATTTGGTACGTAGGTACATTGATCCTAATGGATATGAGAGCATATGTAATCCTTCGATAGAAATCACTAATGCAACATGAAAAAAATAAAATTAACTTTTTTGGCAAAAACATGAAAAAAGTTTTTGTCGATCGATTTTCTCCGGCATTTCTACGTCGATTGCAATCAAACTTATTGGACGTATGCCTCGTGGGCTGGAATGGTGAAAATAAGGTTTTGCCAGAGAAATCTTCACCAGGGCCACCACAATAAAATAAATTTAAAAAAATGAAAATGTATCTCCGGAAATGTTTAACCGATTCAGCTAAAGTATTGGTGAGAAAACAAACCGAGCCAATTGTAACAGGGCGGGGCAGGTCAGAAAAATTATAGAAAATATTAACTGAAATCTTAATTTATATATTTTTTGTGAGAATTTGTCAGATGGCTGGCAAAAATAAAACAATATATTCAAAATTTTAATAAACGTCATAATTTTGTGACATATGTGTCAAAATTAGGTTAATGTTGATTTGTATACCGAGTGCAGCATAAGAGTTGAGTTTAGGGCTTTTAACAATTTATTTTAGAATACAAAAATAGGTGGTTTGGTGGGAAATATTTTATAATATCGTCGTACGGACTGACGGAACGTTACTCTATAAGTAAAAGGTTCTGCCACTAGGTAGCGACCAAGTTTAGGCTGTTTGTTAAATTTTTTCGCAAATGTTTTCAGAATCAGTAAATCGGCAGTCAGTAATTTACAAAAATTTATTTTCGAAAAATCCGCTAATGACCGAAAAAATTTGTTGTACCAATCTTGGAGAAATTTTATTTGTGACTTCTTACGGTATTATGTGACGTATATAAATATTTTGGAAAAAATTCAGTGGCGTACAAAAATAAAAAATTTTTTTCATTTTAGATTTTGTTAAAAAAACTTTTATAGATAGATTTAGGGTAGGGATGATACATATAGATATCTTTGCCAGGGCTACCGATATCTTTGTTAAGGCTACCACAATAGAAAACAAAAATGAACATTATGTCATCGTATCTCCGGACAAAATTTGGTGTGCTGGTGATTGGAGGTATTGCGGCAGAGAGTGACGATATTTTTCATGTTCTGTTCTTTCATGTTCTTTCAGGGAATCGTCATTTACAGTACTGTATAAGTCTGCTGCCATTTAATTAATTACTATTTATTATTAATTAATGTCACTTTTAAGCAAAATAATTATATTTAAATGAAATAAATAAAATAGGTATTTATATAAATATGGTAAAAATTTTAAACTACTCTAAATTTTATGACGATCGGCAGCTTTAGCTTAAAAATAACACATTGGTACTAAATTAGAGTGAGGCATTGTAAACCCATAAATTAGTTTTTTATGTACTACTATTTTGGTGTGAACTTTATGTAGTATAATACATTCCCTTAATATTTTTGTGAAACATTCTCTCAGTTTAATTTAGTTCTTTGCTGTGACAACGTTATTTTACCATTTGTGCTTAATTAGTTTATTTAGAAATTACAGTACATTTATACAGCGTAGTTACTAAAAAGTAAATATCATGTCGGATATCGAATCTATTTCTATTCATCGATATCGATAAAATTAAAAAGAAGAAAAAAAAAAGGTTGGCAAAAAGTGAGAACCGAACCAGGGACCCATGATTTATGAGACCTCTTGCTAACCTCAACGCCACGAAACGCCTATTGACATTTGCTTTACATCTAGTCTTCGTAAACCTTACGCAATATTTCAAAGTCGATTTTCTCGAAAATTTCTGGCCATCTGGTCGAACAGCTTTGGGGAATTGTTATTAGAGGGCTGATCTTTCAGCACGATAAGTGGGAAAATTTACAAAAATGCGGACCTCGTACTCTCTACGTGTGAGTTAAAGGAGTTTTCAAATAAAAGTAAAGTAGCATCATCTAATTTTGAACTTAATAAATAAACTAAAAGCGCATTTCTTTGTTTGTCTTCCTCTATTATTGAGGTGATTGCACGAAGATTATTCTTATAGTCGTCAACAAGGCTTAATAGTTTCGCGGAGGACTCTTTAGTTACAGCCGGTAGTGTGCATAACGCCTTAATATGATGGTGAACCAAGCTTCGCGGTTTATTGTATTGAGAATTTAAATTATCCCACACAATTTTGTAATTTGACGCTGTTGGAGCTATATTTTTAACAACCTCTTTGGCCTTTCCGACCAATGCTGACCGCAAGTATTGGTGTTTTTGAATATCTGATAAACAATCATTGTCGTTTTTCAAACTGCAAAATATATCTCTAAAATTCAGCCATCCTTCTGCTTTACCATCAAAATCAGGAATCGACACTCTTGGCAATTTAATGCTCGTTTGCAGAGTCGATCTTTCAACAGAAGCAACCGTGTGACTTGGATTTAATTCATGTGATACGCTACTAGCTATACGGTTATTTGAAGCATTTGAAGATTCGATTTTACGCAACATAATTTGAGCTGCGGCTACTACTTCGTAATATTTATTTTGAAAGGATTCGAGATGTTGCATTTCACTGTCAACATCTTCAGCTTCATTTTCAATTTGAATTTGAACCTGTTCGAATTGTTCCAACAGCAATTGCAAAGCCTCGCTCCTTCTTTGAACTTGTATTATATCTTCCGCTGCAAGTTCATTACTAGCTTCAAATATCGCCCTATTCTCATTAATAAATTTTTCTGCAATAGTCAAACGAGCCTTAATCGATGCTCTTGTTTATTTAAATTTACTGTTGTCATTGTGAATTTGAACTATTAACTTTGAATTGCAATAAAATTAAATACTGTACTACTATATTATATCCCGACTATCAAATGCAAAAAAATAAATTACACCGTACTTGAATAGAATGCTTTAAATAAGATAATTATCCTAGTTGCCAAAATATTCAATTGCCCTAAAATATAACAAAGTCACAAGTGCAACTTGTGTATACTGCCCCTAATAAATCACTCTAAACTGGGAGATACCAAAAAATAAATGCTTAATGTTTGCGCGTACGTAAGTTAAACCAACTATGCACCTAATTAATATTTCTTTAAATTACAAATAAATTTTCCGCAATTATAGATTGTTAAATAATTGTAATATACCACATAAAACAGTATCCCGATTTCATAAAATCAACCTGAATTATTTATAATTAATTTAACAAATAAAATCAAATTTTGAGGAAAATGGTAAAGGAAACCATTGACTTACCCACTTTTGTTTGTTAAGAAGTGTCTGGAAAACCGTGCTTTGACCAAGCTGCAAAATTTCACCTTCAAGTTGGAGTGGCGTAGCTTTACGTATTCTTCTTGACCAGAAAAATAGTTTAACACACAATATTAGCTTCGCGTTTCCAATTAATCTTGAATAATTTAAAATTTTAATACCAATCCGGCTCGAAGGACCAAAATGTTGAGGATGAATATTAAAACTCTTACTGGATTTGCTTATTTCTTTAATCTGACCGATTACAATTTTGACGTCGCACTTCTTGAACTTTCTCTGTCGGGGGTTGTTGGACAAGTGGTTGCATCACATAACGATGCGAAACAAACCCCCTGAAAGACGCACATATGCTTACCTATTTCTGGAAATTGCAGGTCACTTTGTTCTATTAATGTTTTAAAATTTCAATTTTTTACGATTTTCGTAAAATTTAATACCATACTTGTCAGGAAAATGTCTCACTTTACTCGGAGATTTAAAATACTCGGCACAGAGTGGCTCGTATTTCAAATTACTCCTCGTCAGTAATGCATCATTTTCCTGACTTTTAGGTAAATAACTATTTTTTCGTAAAATTCATTAATGTAAGTATTACGAATTTGCAAACGTAGATTTTTTAAGAACTCGGCATTCGTAACATTAACAACTTTTTTGTAACTATGAAGTAATATAATTTTTTTCGTAAAATTCATTAACCCAAATATTACGAATCTGCAAACAAAATAATTTAAAACTAAATAATTAAAAAACAAGTTAAAATAAATTTTGCGCCCCTCAAGTTTTGACGCCAGAAGCGCTAGCTTTTTCTGCTTCCTGGTTAATCCGCCTCTGTAGAATCAACCCTATAATATAAAATGATAAGGCTTTTTATGCAACGCTAAAATGCAACGTTTCAATGTAACTCTTTTTCATAATATAATGATATAATCTCAGAACCAACATTAATTTTGACTCTTAACCAGTAATTTTTTATCAATTATTAGTAAATGGTATTATAATATTACCTCCAATCAAAAAAAAATTTTTTTTTTGGAGGTAAGGTATCTAATCGAAAAAAAATTTCAAATTTTCTTTTTACATTTTTGAGATCACCGTGTTCAGAAACGTCAAGATTTGCAAAAAATAAAAGAACTTTTTGTGTCGGTCTGTCGGTCGGTCTGTCGTCAAATTTTGTTTTTCGATTTTTTCCGGTACCGTCCAACCAATCACGACCAAATTTGATATCGTAGTAGGGCTTATGGTAGAAAGGTGAAAATAACGTTTTCGTCGCGATCTGTCAATCAGGAGTACCACTACAAGAAAATATCACAAAATTTTTAAAACAATTTTGTCTTGGGATAAGTTATTTTAAACACCTTGAAAAGCTTTATCCAGAATAGGTGAAATTAAATTTCTATCTGTTATCTGTCAAAAATTACAAGCTGCCAAAGTTTAAAATTCAAGAGTAAATAACTCATGAAATATTGAAGGGATCTCAACTAAATTTTGTATGTAAGAACATTGGGCCCACAGAACTTGACAGCATATAGAACCGTTTGATAAAAATCAAGAATTCAACATTAAAAAAAAAGTTTACTTTTTTTGCGAAAACTTGAGAAAAGTCCTTGTCCCTCGATTTTTTTCGGCATTTCCGCGTCGATGGCAGTCAAACTTTTTGAACGTATGTCTGGTGGGCTCTAATGGTGAAATTAAGGTTTTGGCAGAAAAATCTTTACCAAGGCTACCACAATAAAATAAATTAAAAAAATGAAAATGTCTTTGTATCTTCGGAAATGTTGAACCGATTGTGATAAAATTTTGTGTGCTGATAGAGCTTTTAAAATGCAAGCATTGGTGAAGAAACAATTGCGCCAAATGTAAAAACAAGAAAATTACAGAAAATATTAACTGAAATCTTACTTTATTCACAATCGGTTAGTAATCGATACATTCCTGATTTTTAAGAAATTGGGAAGCAGTTTATTATTTACTTTCACTTGCCAACCAATCAGAGCTTTTTTTTTACTTCCCAACCTACCTCAGGTCGGGAAGTGATCACTTCCCGACCTGCAAAGTCGCATGTTGGCAAGAAAAGGAACTAACAAATAATGTGCGTCAAATTAATTAAGATTATGTCAAATGTCAAGTACAAATTTAGTGCAAGTTAACTATATTCTAATATTATTTTAGTTACTTTGAAAATGTAAGTTTTATAACAATATTGTTAATTTAGCCAGAATAATTAAAGTACAATTATGTCAAATGTTTACCATCATTTTGTTTGACATAAACAGCAATTTGCTTATTTTTTATACCAACTTGATAAACTGGTTTTTCTTTTCAAAAATGAAACAAAGTGAAAAGCAGCGTATAATTTAATACAAATTTTAAATTTGTTATTTACTACCTGATTGTGAATAAAATAGTATACATACCTCGGTGTCAAGCTTCATTCCAGCGTCGCGCTTATAGTTGACTTCGGCGCTTTGCGCCTCAGTCAACTAACTGGCGTTCGGCTGTAATGAAGCATTTTCCACCTCGGCATGTAATATACTATTATCTATTTTTTTGTGAAAATATATTAGGTGGCTTATTATATTAATTTCGCAAGTTTGACAACAATAACACAATAATTATTGTTTTATGATTTTCTATTGAACACGTACATTTTCAATCAATTCAAAAAATAATTATTATTAACAATTACTGATAATTGACATACATTTGATCACTTTTTTAAATATTCATATAAATGAATAGTATGTGTTGTATCTCCGGATAGAAATTGGTGTGCTGATGATTGGAGGTATTGCGGCAGAAGTGGCGATATTTTTTATATTAATTTTTTAAATGTATAAAAAGTTACGAAAAATATGCAATGGGGGGTTTAAATCCACCACCCTTGCGCAGGGATTTGTCCTAGGCCGATTTAGGGGCTCGCGTTGCCATGCTCGTTCCTATAAAGAGTGGTGGCAACCTGCAAGCCCAATATGGTATTTGGGCAGGTGGCAACCTGCAGTTTTACACCATTTTAATACATGGGAAGTGAATTGTGAACATATTATATAAATTACAAAAATATTTTACAAACTTTTCCAAAATTGAATTTTTAACCAATTTAATTTTTTAACATCCAAAAACTCTTAAATGAAAAACTCCCTGTTTACATTGCTAGACTAGTTGTGGTTTAAGAGAAAATATAAAAACTTTGTTTATTGTTCCTTTTGTTTGTTTAAAAATTTTGTAAAAAATATAGTTGTTGTTAATTTTACTAATTTACTTTGAAAACACTATTTAATCGTAATTTACAATTTGTAACAAAACTAAACTTATTCTTAGCATAATTCAGAGCGACTGACATCATCTGTCGCAAGACGAATCCAAAAAACAGCTTTTATAAGTAATGCTACATGAAAAGCTTCAAAAGATGGAAGTAAAAACTGCTCTCTGTGAAAATGTTCTACTTGTCAACAATCCAATATTCTTATCTTTTCATGTTCTACAAACTTGAGTGCTATGGCAGCAGCTGAAGCAATATACATGGATGGTACGTTTAATTACTGTACGAATTTCTTTCAACTTCTTTCAATTGTCTCAATAACCATTATGTGCCACTCGTTTTTTGCGTGTTGCCGGATAAGAAACAAGCAATGTACGCGTATTGCTTCAAAGAAATATGCACGCTTGGTACATATAGTGGCTTCTTATTGGCTGATGAAAGCTTCTTCGAAAAATTTCAAATATTCCCAAATAATAAGAATAGTTACTGATTTCGAAGAGGTGATGAAAAATGCATGTAAAATTTACGCCACACACATCGATAGAAGGATGCAGATTTCATCTAGGTAATAAAGGTACATAAAGGTTTAGCTTCTAACTACAGATATGTAAATTTTAAAATTGGTAGATGGGAGCGATATTTCTTTGGATTAAAGTTTTTGAAAGCTGACGACTCCCACTAGACGAAACCTCGAATTCGTGGACAAAAACCGGAAAGATGAATTTTGGATTCGGGGAATTTTGAATTCGGGGAAACAAGAAGATTTTCAAAACTTTTAATTTCAAATAGACAAAAAGTATAGAACACCATAATTCACATATAACACAAAACTTTTCAAATTTGAGGCTTTAGATGAGTCATATCAGCTATCAAAAACAACTTAAAATGCCTGCGGAATTCTGCGGAAACGTGAAGTTTAAGCTGTTTTAGCATAGCTTAAGTGGGTACGCACATTGATATACATGCGTTTCTCATCGCCACTTCAAAATCAGTAACTATTCTATTAATCAACTTAACAGGATGGATCTCTTGGGTTTTGGGTCAAAATAAAACTAAAATCTCTAAATCCAAATATAAGTTTTATTGAAACTGAAATTCTTTTTAAATACAAATTTAACAAAATATTAAATACTTCATAACATTAATTGAATTATTAACATTAATAAACACTTCATATGATTAATTGTAGCCGAGAGGTAAAGCTGCTCCATCATCCAAAACTAGTAATTCTTCAGTAGGTCTCCATTTCATCCTTGCGCCTGTAACAACAATTGCTCTCAAATTATTGCCACAATGCCACTTGCTTAACCGTAGATGTTATTACACGTATTAGCTAGCTTTGTTACTTAAAACGCAGTTCTCGAGAAGCGGGGTGTTTCGAAAAACCTCGTGGATTCGTAACCATGTGCTCAGATATCTTATCAGCTAAATGAAAAACCTGATATTATGTGGAATGCCAGTCAATACTAATAAAACCTGAAGAAACGAAGAGTCGTCTTATCGTAGAAACACAAATAGAAAGAAAGCTGTTGGCGACAATGTTTAATTAATTCACTATTCTTACATAAAACGTACACATAATGATCAAGATAAGCTGCTATTTAATTGAAGATTATAATAACAGAAAACAAAATAAAATATAAAAAGCAAGGTAAAATACTGACATCCACCTGAGGGGTAAATTCAGTTATGTAGCAAAAATACAATTGATCATCCCTGAGGAGGATAAATCAACAACACGAAGTTATGCTCTAGCAGAAACTAAATTGCACACCGGAATTCATTATTGATATTAAAAATAGAACCTGGCATACAGCATCATTAATAAATAAGTAAATGTATCTCTAAGAGACTTACCCTGAATGCAATGCTACCAATTTCACGACTAGGCAAGTGTCTCTCCTTCGAATTCGATATCCTTACTTCATCATTACGTTGGTCCACCATCCAGGAATAAAAGTCTACAATAATAGAGAACACAAAATACTTATTAAAAAATCAACATGCTTGCCATTTCCAAAACTCATCAATAAAGATAGTGTGACTGCAAATTCAAATTAATTTCTACTATCGCATCTTCATAAACCAAACATCTGCTGAAAGTCAAAGTCTCGCATCCCAACAAAACATAAATCCATGTCTACGATCGAACGGAAACGTAACAACTAAAGTCCACGAAGTCTGACTCTTCAATTCCATAATAATCTCGACCCCTTAGGCGCAAACGAATTCATAAGGAAAAGCCTCTTACAAATTTTACAAAAATCCAACCATCGGCATCGAAACCAAAATAACAAAGCTAATCATTCCTCGGGAAATTGCTACCACTAATTTCATCCACTTCACATCTTCCAACAGATAGTTATTCAAAACTTAAGCCATCGCAACCTTAACAACCATATGTCGAATACAGAAAAGATTTCCACTTATGATAACATGACATGTGCGACGACCATATTTATATTTCCAAAACGAATAATTATAATTAAAATGAATTAACCCGTAACCTGGGTGCTAAAAGTAATTTGTTAACACAAATTAATTAGTCGGAAAAATTATATTTACCCGTTATACGGCAAAACTAATTTAAAACAAATACATAAAGAACTAAAATCGGACTCACTACGATTATACGTCAATCTCTGAAGAAATTTCCCGCATAATGGCGTTCCTATTGATAACTTCGACAAGTTACCAACTACAAACATTAAAAAAACACAGTGGCGTTTCAGTCGGGAAGCTTGTAAAAGAAATGTAAATGACAAAATGCATTTTGTCATGTTACACGCCTCGTATGCACGTACTAGATGCACGTATAATCTCTTAATCCTTGACTGACCAGTTTCGATTTCTATTCAAATCTTCATCAGAGTCTACAACAACAAAAACAAAAACATAAGCTTCATCAGGAATATCGAATAAGTACAAAGGCAAAACAAATTACAACAAAACGTGTCAACAATGGTACAACTCACCAATACAAAACATGTAATAAAATTTTAAAATTTCACAAATTATGCACAAGCGCAATAATTTCTAAAATTATTATAAATAATGCTATTAATTTCAAAATTCCTTCGTTCGCGATAACCCACACATTGCCCATATCACGCAGAGCCGCATTGAGGCATTAACCATTTAGCAAACCCGCATAAATTCTACTTAGTCCTATTGTGTTGTGTTAAGATTCAGGGATGCTTTATGATTTTCGTTTATATAAATCACTTCTAACTCACTCATGCAGTGAGTGTTTTAATTTTATTTTTGTTGATGAATAATTGTTGCGCTTATGCATGATTTGTGGAATTTTCAAATTTTGTTACATGTTTTGTATTGGTGAGTTGAACCATTGTTGACACGTTTTATTGTAATTTGTTTTGCCTTTGTACTTGTTCGATGTTTCTGATGGAACTTATGTTTTTGTTTTTTTGTTGTATAGACTCTGATGAAGATTTGAATAGAAATCGAAACTGGTCAGTCAAGGATTAAGAGATTTTAATTTTATTTTGACTCAAAACCCAAGAGATCCATCCTGTTAAGTTGATAAAGTTAGGGGTCACAAAATTGTTGACTATTCTATTAATTAGAAATAGTTGAAATATTTCGAAGAAGCTGTCATCAACCAAGAAGACACTACCAAGCGTGCATTTTTTTGAAGCAATTCGTGTACGTCGCTTGTTTCTTTTCCGGCAACACGCAAAAAACGAGCCGCTCATAGTCGCCATTAAAAAGTCCATGGATAGTAAACAATTGTGTAAAGAAATTCGTACAGTAGTCAAATGTATCATTCATGTATATTGCTTCAGCTGCTGCCAAGCACTCAAGTTTATTGAACATGAAAAGATAAGGATATTGGATTGTTGAAAAGTACAATCTTTTTAAGCTTTTCATGTACGTCTCCAGCATTTTTGGAAGATTATTTACTGTTTTGCGCCCCACATTGTAGACTTTTTTTTAGCATACTTTAAATCTTGTTTTTGCAGAATTCGACATGAAGACGGTCTTTGATCGGTCTCTATACTTTACTTAATGTGTTTGGTTTTTGTAAGGGTTTTTCAATCGCTCTCTGTTTTATTCGACTCGTTAAATTTTGTCTGTCTAAAAGCTGGTCTTGGCATGAATCGTGAGTGTGTCCTTCTTGAATAGTGATTACTTAAAAATCAGGTTGTACCCCCCACAACCTTAACAAACGCCGAACAGCTTCTCTTACAGCACCTCCATTTTTGTTCACCTTATAAATGAATAAGGTTTTCCCTCGTTCACTTGTTGTAAATGGAATTCCAGGCATTGGCAAGGTTCTCGAAATTTTCCGTATTCTCTGTTAAACCCAATTTGTTTTTCGTTAATTATTCAAAAATCAAAACGCTATATAAGAAATGGAAGTTTTATAAAAAGATTATCCTATTATTAATAATAATAATAATAATAACAATAATATTTATTACATAAATCGCAAATACATGGATTTACAGGTCAAACAGAAGTAACTTGTTGCAAGACAGTATAGACTTACAAAATCACTGTAACAAAAGCAGTTTACATGAAAAAAAAAGAAATCATACAAGGGGTTACATAATCGTTACTAAACAAAAACATCCAACCCAAATAACCGAGGCTATAAATTCAGCTACATCGTTGTAACAGTCAAGTAAAAGCATGCTGAGAAGGTTCGACTTAAAGAACTTGCCAATCGCAGCGTTTTGTTACTGTTAGATTTAGAATTTAGTATTATTTAAAATCTCGCGCCACTCTCGAGAGACCGACACGCGCAGATCTCTAAACATGCAGAGGGTATCGTGGTTGTTTTCTAACGAGAAGGTCAAGAGATAAGCTCGAACCTTTTCCGACAGGACTTTGCTTGCAATATTCCTGGCCATTTTGAGAAGAGAGGGTAAGCGCGCAAAGTTTGCATAATCATTCCTACCTACCTACGAGTACCTAATACCTTACGCGCTAAAGAATTTATAGTTTTTTTTCCAAGTGAAATGCAATTACCGCAGTGTTTGCATTATACAATTCACGTAGTACCGCTTTTTTTTTGAGAGCGTCCGGAGTGGGGAAATCTTCAAAAGACACCACCCAGATGGTTTGGGTGGTAGTGTCGGATTTTTACCGACTAAACCCCCACTCCTTAGAGGTGCCGGGAATCGCTAACGCATTTCTTCCGCGCACACTCATGCGAACACCTTTGTTCTGCCCTTTCATCACTCGACTCTTCGTCTTAAAGTTTTGCTTTTGTGGAGATTATATCCACCAGCATCTTCTCGATCACCAACCAGTTTTCTTCGCTCACCAGCATCAGCTCCACGATGTTCGACGGTGTCACGTCTTGACCCAACTGCGTTTGGGCGGCTGTTCTGTGGTGCGTCCACTTGATGCAGTAGAAGATATTGTGCTCTGCATCATCCTCTTCCTCGCAGAAGAAGCAGTTGGGTGTATTGGCTCTCGTGAAGCGATGCAAGTAGGTTCTAAAGCATCCGTGGCCGCTTAGGGCCTGGGTGGTTTCATATTTGAGCTCGCCGTGCTTCCTATTCACCCACGGATCTACATATATCCGGAATAAGACGATAAGTCCATCTGCCCTTGATCGACTCCTTCCATGAAGCTTGCCATCTCTCTTTGATGTCCGCGCATCTGACATTATATAGGGTCCTATTTCCCGAACGGTATTTGAAATCTCGCATTTCCGCCTTGAGGTGGATTGGCAGAAGGGACGCCGACACCATGATCGCATCTGTGGATACCGTTCTGTAGGCCCTACATATCCTAAGCGCGCTTTTTCTCTGGCTAGTTTTCAGCAGGCGCCTGTATGCAGCCTTTCCAGGGCCGAAACCCATATAGGGGCTACATACAATATGACCGACTCCGCCACGGAACATAGGAGTCTTCTTTTCGCCTGCTGCGGTCCACATATGTTTGGCATAATCTTGCCAAGTGCTTCGATTGTTGCGGCTGCTCTCGCTGCCACTCTCGTGATGTGGGGCTCTGTCTATATCCACGCCCAACACTCTGACTTGGTCGCACGTAGTAATGGTGTGCCCTCCCAGCAAAAACTGCACCGGCCTGATCCACATCTTCCCCACAATCGCGACCGCCTCCATCTTCTCCGGGACGAGCTGTAGTCCTCTAACTGACATCCACTCTTGTATGCCCGCAACCATACTGTTAACCAGTCTATCTAACTTGTCTTCCGTCTTGGCCTCAATTACTACGTTAATGTCGTCCGCGAAGCATGTAATGCTCACCCCTGGTAGCGTGGGGAGCCTGAAGACGCCGTCATACATTATGTTCCATAGTAATGGACCAAGCACCGAACTCTGTGGGACTCCGCTGGATACCGACAAAATATGCTGCCAGAGTTTCTAGTCCACTACGAGAGTTCTACCGTGGAAATAACTCGCCATTATGTTTACGAGGTATGATCCCTTCTTATCCCTCCCTTCTTTCTAACTCTTTCAAGATCTCCTCTCATCTCGCGGAGTTGAACGCATTTTTGACGTCCAGCGTAACCAGGACCACAAAGCGCCTCCATCGAGTCCCCTCTCTCGCTGCTCTGATCTTCTGAACCATGCTGTCGACCGCGTCGGTGGTGGATCTACCCCTTCGGAAGCCAAATTATCTATCCGAGAGGCCCCCCGGTCCTATCGATCTCTCGCTGCAGTCTGTGCAGAATTAGTCTTTCTAAAAGTTTTCCAGCATGGTCCAGCAGGCAAATGGGTCTATAAGAGCTTGGGAGCTCTAGGGGCTTGTTGCCCTTTCTCAGTAGAAGAAATTTGACTCTCTTCCAGTTCTCTGGATATTCTCTCTCTCGTAGGCATCCGTTGTAGACGTCCAGAAGTATCTCGGGCCTAGCCTCCGCCAACTCTCTAACTATAACCGATGGTCGGGCCCCGGTGCCTTGTTGTTTGGCATCTTCTTTGCCGCTGCGCTTAGTTCGTCTTCGCTGAATTGTAGAAGATCCTCTTCTACTGGCTTAATATTGTAGATCAACTCTGGATGCTCCGAGAAAAGAGTATGGATGATCTTTCTGAGGCGGTCCTCAGTCAAGCTTGGGATGGATGGTCTTCCCAGCTTCTTTGTGACAATCTGGTACGCTCTTTCCCAGACATCCCGGTCCACCTCTTCTATCAGTTTCCTTCAGTGATCTTTTTTGGTGTCGCTGATTTTCCTGGTCAGTACGTCGCGGAGCCTTTTTAATTCCGCCTTGGCCTATTCGCATCTGACTGCCAGTGTTTCGTCGTCGCGTCTTCTCAATGTCATTTTTCTCCACCGCAAGGAGCCTCTGGCTCTCACACAACGCTTCCTCGCTTGGGCCACTTCTTCCGTCCACCAGTAAACCTCTCTTCTCGAAGCGGGCTTCCTCCTTGGCATCACAGCGTCACCAACCCATCGGGGAAGGAGGCCTGTTCATCGTGAGAGTCAAGCTGATGTCGAAGAAGATGTATCTATAGTCACTGGCCGTTTCCTCGTCCAGTACCTTCCAGCTGATCACCTCACCCGCCAGCTCTGCCGAAGCCGCTGTGATATCTAGGATGGACGTATGGTCGCACCTCTCGAATGTTGGAGTGTCGCCAGCGTTGCATATTGTTACGGTTAGAATTATATTTGTATTTTTAAATTCCCGCGCCAATCTTTTCCGACCGACACACTCGAATCTCTAACTGCATAGAGTATCGTGTAGTTTTGAGTGTGAAGGTCAAGAGATAAGTTCGACCTTTCCGTCGACAAGTTTCTGCCTGAGCATTCCTGAGCGCAAGTTAGGAGAGGGTAGAAGTGCTGTTGAATTTTGCAAGCATTCTAGCAGGGCACGTAGATTGACTTGGTACCACCTTGCGAGTGAGTAGCGCGAAGGAAGTTTGTTCCTGCCAAGTAAGATTTGATTTTACCGCCGTGTATCGACAAGTGCCTTACCTAATTGTGAATTACCGTAATTGTTGCTCAAGGTTTCCGATTTTCTTGTGAAGATCACGCGAGTGATTACCGCGCTGTGCAAAGGCGACTACACCATTCCGTCTCATTTTTGTGGCTACAGTTTGTAGCAAAAGTAATCCAGAGTAGCGCTAGGCGCACTGGAACCAATTACAAGAATTATCAATTATTGTTGTGACGTATTACGTTACTACTATTACTACCACTAGCTATCGAAGTGACGTATTAACTTTCCGACAATTTTAAATTGTGGTGACGCAATTGCGTTCACAATACTTAAGTGCGAACCTGCCATTATACGACCACTGTGCGCAGGGTCGGAAAATCCCGCAATTTTAATAGAGCCACCATACTTCATCGACTGTAAGGATTTATTACCGTTCCGCTGTCCCGCCGTCAACATCCGTTATTGTGTTGCAATTGATGTGCGTCGGATTCTACCAATTCATGTGAGTAACCTTTTAATTGTAAAGTGCTTCGAAATTCGCTACGTTATCGCCTATTATAGCCGCTGTCGAAGACAGCAAATAACCCTCCAAATTGTTGGAGTGGGCTGTTTTGTTTTATTGATACTAAATTAAACACGAGTAACACGTTAGTCTTTATTCATGAGTTGCCACACATGAAGCGGAATATCAACTGACCAATTTACAACATGCAGGATAGAGGTTACATTCTTTTCAAGTTACCAACTTAAGATTATTCTAAAGCTTGGTTAACACAATACATAACACGCCCTCTCTAATGCTCGTACTTATATACAAATTTACATTAAATATTTACATTCTATAATACATAATCTTTTAAGTGACCTGGAAGCCTTCTGACTCTAGTTGGCCGATCTTGGTTTGCGTTGGTATTGTTTCTTCCTGGATATTCTGCATTGGCTTTATTATTTTCTGTTTCGGGAGTCCTTCTTATAATGGCCTCTTCGTCCATTAAACTATTGAACTGATTGTGGGATCCATTACTCGTACTTTTATTTAGGAACTTCCTATTTCGCCGATAACGTTTTCCAAATAAATCTTCTACAATATAGGATCTCTTACTCAGTTCTTTTATTACTTTTCCTTCCTTCCAAGTTTTAGTAATATTATTCCATATTCTAACGTTTTCACCGCTGGACAATTTGGGTAGGGCTCTTGTATTTCTATCAAAATAATATTTTTGAGTGCTTTGTTTCCGTTTCAATTTGTCTTGTATCACTTGCTTGTTGAAAATGGTTGGCCTGAGTAATTTCGAGCAAGTGGGAATTTTGGTTTTTAAAATTCTGTTTAGAAGTAACTGAGCTGGAGACAAACCCAAGTTTGGCAAAGGAGTGTTTCGATATTCTAAAAGCGTAGCAGATAATTCTTTGCAACTCTTGGTTTTCTTCAGCATGTCTTTGACAATACCGACCGCTTTTTCAGCCAGACCATTCGATTGGTGATGGTGTGGACTTGAAAATTTTACATCAAAGTTCCATTTGTACGCAAAGTTCTTAAAGGTTTGACTATTAAACGGCACATTGTCAGAGAACAGTTGATCTGGTGCACCAAATCTTGAAAACACATCTTCCAAAAACGTGATTGCGTCTTCTGCAGTTTTATTCTTCGTGTTAGCAGCTTCGATCCAATTTGAATATGCATCCACGAGTACTATGTAATTTTTTGATTCATATTCGCAAAAATCCATGCTCAAGTTTTGCCACGGCCTTGTGGGTATGCTATGATTCATTAATGGTTACTTCGTATTAAATCTTCTATGTGTTTGACAAATATTGCAATTATTAATGTAGTCTTCTATATCTTTGGACATATTTAACCAGTACAGAGACTGACGAGCTCTTAATTTGGTTTTTACGATACCAAAATGAGGTTCGTGTACTAACTTCAGCATTTCTCCTATTAACACTTTTGGTACTATTATTTTGTCGTTTAAAAATAAAAGATTATTGGAGAGATATATATTTTCTTTTAACGAGAAATAATGTCTGAGTTTGTGATTGCTCCGATCACAATTAAGCGGCCATCGAGTTAAGGAATATTCTTTAACTTTTGATAAGACTTCATCTTGATCAATTTGATTAGCAAACATGATTTTCTTTTCATGGGACATTGGGATGTTCTCTGCTAATGCATGTACAATGTACTCCATTTCCGGATCATCTTCTACTGCATCTTTTATAAATGCACGGGATAAGGTATCTGCAACATACATTTGTGAGCCTGGTAAATATGTTACTTTCAAATTGTATTTTGCCAGTTTCAGTAACATCCTCTGTAAACGCACGGTTACTTTATCCAAATTCTTTTTAAATATCGGTATTAACGGATTATGATCACTTTGAACTGTAACGACAATGCCATATAAAAATTGATGAAATTTTTCGCAAGAGAAGACTATGGCCAATAATTCCTTTTCGATTTGTGCATAGCGTTGTTCTGCCGGAGACAACGCTCTTGAGGCAAAAGCGATCGGATGGTCTTCCTGCATTAGCACACAACCGATTCCATCCTTCGAGGCATCACACTGAATCACAGTCTCCAGCTTGGGATTAAAAATTTTTAAAATCGGAGCTTGAACTAATAACGCCTTCAATTTACTAATTTCCTCTTTATGAATATTTGTGAAAACAAATTGCACATCTTTCTTCGTCAATTCTCGTAGATTTGCAGTTTGCTGAGACAAATTCGGAATAAACTTTGAAAAAAATTTTATCATACCCAATATCCTCAGCAAGTCTGTTTTATTTTGAGGGTCCTCGATGCTTAGTATGGCTTTAATATTCTTTTGATCTGGTTTAACACCATCTGCTGTGATAACATGGCCCATAAACGTTACTTCTTTCAGCTTGTATTGAAATTTATTAAAGTTGAACTTGATGTTATTTGTTCTCGCTCTTTCAAAAACAGCCTTTAGTGCGGTATCATGTTCTAGTTCATCTTTGCCTGAAACTATGACATCATCAAAGTAAATGTCCACATTTAATATGTCGCCGAAAATTTCCTTGTTTTTCTTTTGAAATAATTCTGGAGCATTGGAAACACCGAAGGGTAAACGGTTGAACTTGTATCTTCCAAACGGAGTGTTGAATGTGCATAGGTCTGAACTATCTTTGTCCAATACCATTTGCCAAAACCCATCTTTCATGTCTATAACAGAAAAAATCTTTTTACCTACCAAATTACTTACAATATCGTTGTTTGTAGGAATTTGAAAATGTGCCCTACGTATGAATTTATTTAATGGCTTTGGATCCAAACAAACACAGTCTCAATGTTTTGTTAGGTTTTTCGACTATCATTAAACTATTTACCCATTCTGTAGGATAATCCACTTTTGAAATGACTCGTTTTTCTTCTAAAATGTCCAATGCACTTTTTAATCTGTCCATGAGACCATACGGTACCTTCCTTTGTGTCTGCACTACTGGTAATGCATCATCGGTTAACTTTATGGAACATGTACCTGGCATTGTACCTAATCCTTCGAAAATGTCACGATATTTCTCATAAACACTCGTTCTTGAGTCAGATAAACAATTCACATAACCGATAGTATTTACATTTATTAGATTAAAGTTTATAGAGTCGGTTAAACTTAACAACGGTTCACATTCTACATCAACAATTATAAATTTTACTAACTTGGTTATGTTCTTACACTTGCAATATAAACTTGTTTCACCCAAACCTTTTATTTTAAAATTTCCGAATGTTACCAATGTTATCGAAGTCGGATATATGGGTGCATTACTTTGTAATTTTTCATATTGGGATCTTGGTAAAATGCTCACATCAGCGCCTGTGTCGATCTTAAAGGTGATATAATTATTTCCAATTTGCATTGTTTGACGCAACGAAGTTTGTCTTTTATTTGTTCCCAACGATTGAATATATATTAGTTCTTCTGTCGACTCTTGTGGTTGAACTTCTACTATTGAATCTTGCGGTTGAACTACTTCACGAGCTTGTTGAACTACTTCATGGACCTGTTTTCTTCCTTTGTTCCTACATGCACTTGCAAAATGATGTTTTCTTTTACAATAATTGCAGATTTTATTGTAAGCTGGACATTTTCCTTTTACGTGCTCATACAAACACATTGAGCATTTAATCTTTTGGGCTGTGTGACTTTTATTGACAACGTCTACCTGGGCATTTAACAGCTTTGAGTGCTCTCTTGATATTTCGACAGACCTGGAGTATTGCAAAATTTCTTCTATGGTGCAAGAACTTTCTCTTAGAAATTTTTGTTGCAAAGCTTTATCCAACATTCCTAATATTAGTCGATCTCGAATCATTTGATCTTGAAAACTTGTTTTACACCCTTCCTTGTTACACATGAAATCACATAACTTAGCTTGATTTCTTAGAATTGTTACAAACGAGTCAATGGATTCCGTCGATTTTTGACACGTGTTGTTGAATTTGAATCTTTCCATCGTTATATTCTTCTTCGGAAGCACGTGTTCGTCAAAACATTGTAAAACACTTACCAAAGTCTTTTTTGATTCTTCTGCAATTGTCTCAAAAATTTCTAAACCTTCGTCACCTATACAATTCAGAAAGATCGCAATTTTTATTTCTTCCTCTTCTTTGGAATTCTTCGATGCCAACATGTATATATCAAACTTTCGTTTCCACTGGCACCAATTTATTGCATCGAAACTCTCAATCGTATCCGGAATTTTAAACGCTTGAGCCATCTTGATCTGTTCTTGTCTTTACACCTGACACTATGTTTTGTTTTATTGATACTAAATTAAACACGAGTAACACGTTAGTCTTTATTCATGAGTTGCCACACATGAAGCGGAATATCAACTGACCTATTTACAACATGCAGGATAGAGGTTACATTCTTTTCAAGTTACCAACTTAAGATTATTCTAAAGCTTGGTTAACACAATACATAACATGGGCATTCCTTTTGTAATTATTGTTGTAACTATTTTCATTTTAAATTCATGCATGCCGAGGTCGACCCTTTTTACTAGTATTAAGAACCTGCGTTGTAACACGACGAGTTTTCTCATTATACATACCGTCTCGAATCCTGTTGGCAGTTTTTTTTGTGTACTTTCTTTTTCAGGATAAAGCTTGTAAAGATTCGAGGCATAAGCAATACGCAAAACAATTATCTGGGTGACTCTCGCAGACGTCACCCAACAGCCGCGATTTCTCTGAGTACGACCCTGGAGACCCGATTGAGCTACGCCGGGCAGTCAAAAGCAAAAGTGGAATTTGCTATCTTAAACTACCGTATCAATATATTGAAGTCCAGCTCTGCCAGTACCTCCGCCAGTAAGCTTCCTCTAGCGTCATTTGTGGGAGACCCCCACTCCTTTGCTTTCGCATTGAAGTTTCCACGGACGACTATAGGTTTGGACTGCCTTTTGATGCTATCTCTCATATCCCAGATGTTATCCACGAATTCTCCGAAGGTGGCATTTGGCGAGAAGTAGCAAGAGTAGGCCACCAGTCTCGGCGTTTCTACCCATACAAAACATTTACCCCTCCCAGTGTTTAGGACCGCCACTCGATCGTTCGTGAGAATGGCCGCTGTTGCGTCGATGGTCTTTTTTTTTCGCTGTGATGGTGTTCTGCAGCAGATCCTAGACTACCCTTGCATGATTAAGATTTATTTGCAAGAAAGACGTCTTTTTGGAGGCGTCCTTTTCTTGCTGCTGGGCACGAGTAACTAGTGGTCCTATGACCCTCCTGTTTGCACGAGAGGTAAAAGGGTTTTGCCTCCGTGCAGTTGTAAGCGAAATGACCGGTTGTTTCACATTTGAGGCACATTTCTGAGAAGTCTATTCATGGCGGTGATTCCTTCACCTCTAGCTTCAACTCGGGCAATTTGGGTACCTTGATAGTATGTACGGAGGTCCCTCAGGATTAGGTGATCTGCAGATGCTACTTTTCTAAGGTCTTCTTTCACCTCTTCCATAGATGCGAGCTCTTCGATATCTCTAATTGTAAAGATTTTCTTGATTCCTACAAAGTTTCTTACGTCTTCCATATTTTAATCGTCTTTGAGAAGATCTTTGAGTTTATGGAGTTTTTGTCTTCACTCCAGCTCCACTATTATGTCACCCTTACGAGTTTTCCGTATTCCGCTGATTAGGGAGGCCTCTGCCCCCTTAGTGCTGTTCGTACCTTGCCTATTTTGTCAGCAATGTCTTCGGGTGTGGCCTTAATAATTAGGGCATCCTTCGGACTGGGCTCTTTTTAGGTAACCTCACTTTTCTTCTTTTCGTCTGACTTTTGACTCATATTGATTTTTAGCACCTGAGCTATTGTTGGTGCGGCCGATGATATTTGTCCACCTGCATGTTTACCGTCTTTTGGACGTAGGTATCTTTCATCCTGTCTACTCTTCCTAGCGTGTTTTCCGCGACTTTCTTACTTAGGGTCGCCTTTTCTTTGGTTTTCTTGATACGTCATCACTTAAGCAAGGGTCGTTAAAATCCGCTAATTTACGAGAAAGTGACTACACTGCAGTTGGCTCCTGTCACCTTTATTACCGTTTCGTTGCCGCAACAACACCTGCTTTTGCCACTTGCCGTACAACTAGGATTACTTACCTCCAAGTGAGTAGTTATTTCTTCGATTTTACCGCTAACTTTGCGTCTGCAATTCTAACGTTGCAAACTGTCGAATGACAGTATGCAGGGACTATTACACTCTTGGAGTGGCCCTTCAATTGTAATTTATTTAAATTGTATTATAGCTTTATAAGTTCATGGATGCCGAGGTAGACCCTTTTGATTAATATTAAGAATTGCATTATCATTGGTTATCTCAGTTCTTTTTTTGTGTTACTATTTATTTCAGAGGTAAATATTGTAAAGTACTGGTTGTGAAAGCAAGGTGCAATAAGCAGTTGTATAAGCGATTCTCGCAGACGCCGCCCATCAGTTAAGAATTTTCGTGACACGACCCTGTAGAGTTCCCTGCCAGATTTTTCTTTAATTTTTATCTACGCGTCAGAGCGTATCAGTTTCTAATATTGGCAGGTAACCTGTTATAAATCCTGACGTCAATGCACCATGGAATCTTATCAATGAGGTCAAGCCGGTGTGGAGGAAGCAGAAGTTGACATCCAAATCTGATATTACGGCTGTGAATATCTGAGGCAACCTGAAAGCTACCGAAGCACAATTCCCGCACAAACACAGCAATGGATTTGATGTAAAAACAAGGCAGTGTTAAAATATTCAAATCTTTAAAGAGCGGTCTGCAGGACCAATCAGCGATGAGCACCCATCATACACCTCAATATACGCTTTTGCATCAAAAGCACCCGTCGCGCATGACCCTACATTCCCCAGATAATGATGCCGTACACCAGGCGCGACTGCACCTCCGCGAAATAATAAAGACTTCAACACCGAGAGGCTAAAGACAGCAGAGTGTTCTAATCTGGTAGAAAACAGATCCAAGTGTACCAGTAACCGCACGACAATGATTCTCCCATGATAAAGTCTCACAAATATTAAGTTCCTGAAACTTAACACTCCTTATATCTGAAGAGGTAAGTCACCGTCAAAGATTCGGTCTGAGCAGAAAATCATAAATACTGTTTTATCAGAGTTCAGCTGAAGCCCGTTAGCACAAAACCATTCAAAAAGGTAGTCGAGTACTTTCTCTGCCTGGTTGAGGCTGTCAATCAAGCTATACTCGCCTACAATCGCCGATGTGTCGTCAGTATACAATGTGAGGTGAACAAGAGTTATAAACTTAATCAAATTATTAATGAACTGATACGTAGGTATTTACGTGAAAAGTAAATTAAATAAAAAATTAATAGAAAAATAAAATTGCTTAAAAAACTTGAATTTAAAAAAAAAAGGATTTCCGGCTGCTCAGTTTGCATCAAAACTTCCTCAGGGTCGTGAGGCGGGAAACTAAACCGTAATTGGATAAATGACTACGAGTATCAATCCAATCTCATATGACGGTCAAGTGTGTCGGTAAGCTCACTTTACAAATAAATACCTCTGAAAAGAAATACATAAGACAATTAAACACAATGTAAAACAAAATATAAAATTTAATGTTGACTCGATGTTTTTGGCGAAATCGGCAGTTACAGTAATAATACTTAAAGGCTACGAGATAGTGTCGACACTTGTTCATGCATGATTACTTAAAATTAAGACAATCTTCGATACAAAATTGCATGGCAAATACATAGATATTATTCACTTCATCTAGTGAATTGCAGCATCAATTGATGGATCAGTGGCCGACAATAATACCTGGCCCCCGAAGACACTGTGGTAATTAACCGGCAAATACCAACTTGGCGTGCACTGTTGACGCACTACTAATTCTAATTCACTTTAAAAGGTAAGACAGTACTCACTAATTAGCTGGCTTGACGACACCTTGACCTGATGGTATTCTGATGAAGATGCTCGTCAGATAAGGTATTAGAGACGGAAGTATTGCAAAGATGTAGGCAGAATCGGCATTAATCGAAAAGGCGTACCTTGACTTGAATTGAACTCATAAAATGTGCGTGCTTATAAAACCGGAAATAAGCATTCGAAAACATAATTCGCACTTTCTTCGTAGGGAAGAAATTATGCGTAACTCGAACTTGGCTTCACAAGCCTAAATTGCGTCACTAAACGTAACACTAAATACGTCATTAAACGCATCGGTCAGATAACTGACGATAAAAAATAATCGTGACTTCACGACAAAATCTCACCTCGAGACAAATAGGTATCACAATTACTCGCGACATTAATCATAATCGCGATACTGACGCATTCTTGCACATTCCACAATATTTACATAATTGTAAATGCCAAACTTGGCGTAATTCTCTAATTACGCATTCACGAAATTTAAACTATTTTGTAAACACTTTATTACACGCCTCATGGCGGATTAACGGTATTTGCGGTATTCTACTTGATTCAAAATGTTGCGCAGTAGGCGGTATTCGGTAGTCGCGCAGGTAAACCTCACCCACGCAATCTCCATAGTTGCGTAATTTACGCACCTTGCGCGTTAAACTACAATGCGACAACGGCGCATGTCACTCGGCACAAGACATAATTTCGGTAATTACGCATAACGGTAACTCAAAGTCACAATGGGTTCTACCCCCCAAGGAGCTAACGCGACCACACTGGTCCGCCCGCGCTCCAGGGTAGACTCGGGTAGACTCCCGTAGACTGTCTTGCTTCAAGCAATTCTCTTGGTTAAATTCCCACTCCACGATGTAACCTTGTCGAATCTTGCATTGACTTGCTTGGAAATGGTTCACGCTATCTCGCCCGTTGGAATTTGAGACCATTAACGATAGCAAGCGACAGGAAAGGTGTAATTTATTGCTTGTTAGATTTGCGTGATTTTATTTAAAAAAATAAAAGAAAAGCAAACCGTAACAGAACAAAATGAAAAGTATCGTATTGGAGCCAATGCAGAACCTCGGGGGACCCCCATGTCAACAGGACTGTCATCTGAATTAACTATATTATTGCCGTTAACACCCAAGTTAACAACCACTCCCCTCAAACCATATCCGAACAGTTTGTCCAGTTTTTGACAAACTCTTTGAACAGTTTGAAAGTCGTGCTTGCACACTGTCGAAAGCCCGACTAAGATCGCAGAAGATACCTATAGGTTTTTTGTGCTTTTCAAGAAAACACGGAGCCTGATTGTAAAACCTTAGAATAACTGCTGTAGTAGTAGATTTGCGCTTAATAAATCCATGCTGACATTGATCTATGAAGCCGTACTTGTTCAAAAAGCACGTGACCCTGTTAAGCATAGCATATTCCAGTAATTTAGTCTCCCCATGAAGACCTTCTTGCAGTTGGTGGCGCTGATTTTTGACAACAGTTATTTTTGTTATGATGGGACCTTTTACTCTCAAATCGTTGGGTCTGCTATGGGGGACCCTTGTTCACCAATCTTAGCAACATTTGTCATGAATGACTTGTTGTTAAACTTCTATGGCTCGGTGAACTTTCCTATACCCTTTTTGCTCATATATGTAGACGATATCCTGACATCGGTCCCGGAAGGAGAAATAACTAATTGTCTGAGGGTTCTTGATGAATATGACGGGTTGATCAGCTTTACTGTTGAAAAAGAATTGAACGGAAAAATAAACTTTTTGGATCTCTCAATTCATCGAAGAGAGGATGGGTCGCTGACTACGGATCTGTACCGGAAACCTACTTCTACTGATAGGATTCTCCACTTTTGCTCGTCCCATCCCTTAAATCAGAAGGTCGCCCTTATACCATGGCATATAGAACACATATTTGTGTGCATGACAAACAAGGGTTGGCCACCCGACTCAAAGAACTCAGTACATTATTTAGGAGAAATGGGTATCCAGATCGACTTCTGAATTCGGTGTTATTTCAGACGAGGGAGCCGATCACACAGGTGCTGTCCCACGATGATGTCTCTAAAAGCAATAAAATTTACAATAAAATAACGTTCCATCCATGGTTATCAGAAAAAATCAAGAGAATATTTTACGAGTTTGTGGATCCTAAAGAGTTCCAGTTGATCTTTCACAACCCGTTTACGCTGGCAAGGCTTGTGTTTTCCTCTACCAAAGATGAAATTCCTAAGCTGAAAAAAAGTAATGTTATCTACAGCGTAAAATGTGAATGTGGGCTCATTTATATTGGCCAAACGAGACAGTACCTGGGTAAGCGAATCGACCAGCACAAGGGGGATGTCAGAAGAGGTGTCGGAAAGACAGGACTATCCGAACACTCGATTGAAAAGTCCCATGGATTCCTATCGGAAGATGTTAAGATTCTGAACGGGGAGAAATACTATAAAAAGAGAACGTTTTTGGAGGCTGCGTACATCTCGACCACAGATGATAACATTAATAAAATTACAGATTTTGACAGCATAGGGGAGGGTTATTACACCATTTTAAAACATTATAGGGAGAAAATTAGAACCCCTACCTACAGATTGTGAAGTTGACGCGGTCTTGGTTTTGTCTGTGCGGTTTGACTGCCCTTGGTCCAAAATATTTTTTCGACGGTTTAACGGGAGTGAATGTCTATATGCCTTTCGCGATGGTTTTTACTTCTGTTTTGTTCATTCACGGGTGACATGTTTTACCAACTTTTTATGCGTTGTTGTTATCGTATGGCGTTATTTTAAAATTTTTGTATCCGATTATGTTGTCACTTTGGTGGCCTAAGTGCATACTCGGACCTCATTTTGCTTATCTCAATGTTCACATTTTATCATTTTAACAATTTTAAATAATTCAGTTTAATTTACGAAGTTTTACTTCAATTTTTAATTACATGTTTTATAGCTTTTATATAGTGTTAATTTTAGAGATTTTATATTTGACAAGTTCAATTTGTTTTTTGATGCTTGGTGTAATTTATTTAACGCCACCGATTCATCAGTTTTTCTCGGCTGTTGCTCACCCGTGTTCTGAAATACCATCGATTTATGTAAAAACCTACATCATTAGCAGTTTTGAGGTATGTTCCTTGTTCCCTCATGATTTTATGTTCTCACCCCGTTTATTTATTATAGTCTTGAAGATGGTGTACCTTGTGTCACCGAAACGTCGACAATAAAACTAGTTGTTTGATTTTAACATACGTTCCACTAACCCGAGATCCTTTAATCAATTGAATATTTGGACGAGAAATTTTAGTCACAGTAATTTAGAGAATACCGATAGCAGAGAAATAGGCATATACAGTGGCTCCAACAATTATTAATACACCCCTATGTTAACCAAGTAAATTGCACATTTTGAAACCGTTTTTTGACATAAACTTGCTTTTACAGCAAAACTTTTCAGATATTTTTTATTGCAAATTTTAATCTCTTCAGTTTTGTTTCTATAAATTTTTTTATTTTCTTTCGCCATTTATGAGTTACAGCGACTTGAAGAAAACTCTGTAAAAAACTCCGATAAGAGCAATGTTAATTTTATTAACTTTTTTACTTAGTTTTCTTTAAGTCGCTGTAATTCGTAAACGGCGAAAGAAAAGAAAAAAATGTATAGAAACAAAACTGAAGAGATTAAAATTTGCAATAAAAAATATTTGAAAAGTTTTGCTGTAAAAGCGAGTTTTATATGTCAAAAAACGGTTTCAAAATGTGCAATTTACATGGTTAACATAGGGGTGTATTAATAATTGTTGGAGCCACTGTAATTAGACATAAGCTGGCGATCGCTTTTCTTAAAAACCGGGATAACCGTAGCAATCTTAAGAACAGAGGGGAAGACACCCTCCGTAAGTCATTGGATAATCAGATAAGTCAGAGGAGCAACTAAGTTATACCTGAAATCCTTAACCAGACCGCTCGAGAATCCGTCAGGGCCACAATAAACCGAACCGCTCAAACAGTGGATGATTTCGAGAGTCTCAGATTCATTAAGAAGAATCATCGCCATTGTATTGACATTAAAGTTGACACAATCCAGTTTTCCAATTAAAAAAAATCCAGACAAAATTCGGCTCTCGATACCAACTCCCTGTGTTGGGTCTTTCTCCTGTCATAGAACGGTCTCAAATCTTCATATCTTTTAGCTAAAATATTTAAATCATTTATATATGTTTAACCTTAGCTCATATTTGATAATTTTATTTTTATATATATTTCAAGAGCTAATAATTCTAATTATTTAAATCATTTAACTCCCTTTGAGATCGAATTACGTTAAGAGTAATCCAATCTGGAGTATTAGGTCTGACATACAAAGTGGTCAAAGGAAAGCAGCGATCAATGTGAAGAATATCCAAAAATCTCACAAAACTGTTCTCTGCACAAGCCTCAGGCAACATTCCCGACCAGTCCTTACATATCAATGACTCATGGAACCTGTTATCTATAATATCTCATGAAACATTATCTAGGCATCTAGATTAAGTAGTCGATACCTCCTGTGGCGTACAGCGCTCTTCATACGAAAGTATCAGAAATTTATGGTCTGATATGAAAGCATCACCCGTCCGTACCATACAGCTAGATCTTAGATTAGTAAAAATAATATCAATCCTAGATGAGAAGATACCCATGACGCGAGTGGATCTAGTATCATTAGGCGCCATGCCGTAGGTCGCCATTAAGTGCATCAAACTAGATCTGGTGCCGGAGAGACAATTGAAGTCCACGTTAAACTCTCCGGCGAAAATGAACAACTGATCTTTCTGGAACAAGGAGTCAAGAACCAACGCAAGGTTATTCAGAAAAGTGGAGAAGATTCCGCTCGGTGCCCTATACACAATTAGAAAAATGGCAAGTCCGTATTGTGACGCATTCCACTTAGCTCCACATATTTCAAAATTCATACTACTGCACATAGAAGACCGGCAAATGTCTCTATCGACACAACACCACAGACCAATACCACCACCTCTACAAGATTTACGATAGTAACTGCTTACAAATTTTTATAATTGCCAAGAGGTATCTGATCAATGGTAGACTCCGTTAGCCAATGCTCAGATAGACCGATAAAAGGCGACTTAATATCTTGATCCTCAAACAAAACAAGAAAGCGGCTGTGCTTTTCTTTCGAACTGCAAATGTGGAAAAAGAGCTAATCTTGCTGAAGATGATTATAAATGTCAGAATTCACACTTACATCTTCAGCTCCCGCACAACACAATTACTGGAACTTAGCTGCATTAGAGGCTGGCCGTTGAAAACTATATATGGTAGAATTTCAATACCCTCTGGCCACATGCAGGGATCTATCACAATATTTTCGTCCTTCTTATCAATTTCCTACTTGAAGCAAGCAAAAATGCCCCTAGTCAGCTCCACTTGAAAACTGTTATTGAGAAGTAAACCCTCCATATGCCTTCTGATTGTGTCGGTCTCAATACCCCGCTCTATGCAAGCAACAAACAACCACGCCCTTCTCTTAGCCGCTTATTATTTACTTATATTACTCATGCGATTAAAAAATTTAATTGTATAACAAAAGATGGTAGTTTGGGGTGCAGTTAACCACCCTACTTATTGACAACCTTTCAGCTCGGAGTGCAGTTTACTATTTATGATAAAATTTGGAGTGCAGTTTACTTTCTCTCGCAGCATACCACTAATATTCATAATCAATGGTGAAAATCACAATATTTTATTTATCAACTTGACGTGAATATTGTTTCTGGTTGGTTTTTGAATAAATTGGTGCACTTGTATTATTGCGGAGCGCTTATTTCCAAGTTTCAATTGTACTCTTTACTTATACAATTATGTGGAATAAAAATATGTACGTGGAAGGATCATACAATGAAAAGTATATTATAGGTAATATATATATATTGTGGTGTTTTTTTTTGTTATGCATAACCTCATAAATTCCCTGAAGGTATTTGATGTTTTGGTCACCAATCTAAAAACCTGGCGCGACGCTTCTGATGTCCCCCTGGTGTTTGGTTAAATTTATATTTATACAAGATAAACTTTGTTCGTGGCTTTATAGCATAGATGTTTATATAGAAGGCTAGATACCTGACTCCCAATACCTGTAATGTAATAGATGTGAAGCCTCAAGAACAATCAAACGGCCATTTGCAAGTTAGGCAAAACTATTGCAAAACGATAATAAATACATAACACTAGGATATTCAAGCAGGAATTTAATATTAAAATCATTGTAATTCATTTAATTTTCATTTTTAAATAAAAATAACACGCGATTGCAACAACAAACACTGTCGTGTTTACAATTTTTGCCAAACCTACATATGGTAGACCCCAAATTGCAGGCTTCACTTTTGCGCTAGAGTTAGTTATCTAGCCTTCTATATAAACATCTATGCTTTATAGGTACTGTTTTAACCTAACATTTGCATTTTCAAACGAAGTGTTTATAAAAGTTTTAATGATCGAAATATAATACAAATATTTTCAATTGGTTGTAATGGTGAGGAGTGTACATTAATAATTATAATATCAGTTAACAAACGAATTGTCATGTACAAATTAGGTAAGTAATTAAATTTTATAACACAATACCGTTGATTTATTTCCTTTTCAGATTATAGTTAATTTTGAAAGGTACCTTATAATTGTTTTCGAATAATCACTTGGCAATACATACGAATATATTCATTCCAACACTTTTTGTGGTGCGTTTCACTTGTGCTAATTGGGCTACCATTTGATTTATTAATACATCCAATTTATTATTAACCATTCATTTTTAGTAATTCCAAATTTTAATATCGGATTTGTTTAAATTTTTGTACTAGGAAAATAGTTAAATTTCACTATTCAACATTGCTCGTCGAAATTAATTTGACCCGAAGTTTAATTCTAATTTTTCTTCAAATCACATTTTTTTTGTAACCACTAGAACATTCATCGAAAGTCCAAAATGTACTGAACTGCATAAAAATATGGCTTCCCTTTTATAGATTTTTGGAAAACATCCTACTTGATCCTCAATTTTTAAGGTAAAAGTCAATTTTTGGGTATGCTGATTTTTATAATAAAAATAATTTCTTTCAGATTCTTTTCAAATTTACAGGATATGCAGATCATCATCTGGAAGTTATGCTGAGCGAGGTTGAAATTTTTCTATCAAATGGTTTAGCCGTTGTGAGCATTTTTAATTTGACGAACACATGGCGAGATTCCAAATATTTACATCCATCTCATCTGTCAATTCTTCTGCCCATCGCTCCCATATAACTTAAAACGTGATCTTTTATTATAGTTATAGTTATGTATTATATAATCATATTATACTACAAAAATAATAATTGTTGAAAAGTTAAATATATATATTGAAATATATTTTCGAATACTTCAATACAGGTACTTTAGCACTTTCTTCAATTCAGTCAATTTAAATATAAGATTCCGAATTCAATTGTGGACGAATGACGAACCACGAAATGCTAAAAACCATCGACATTGCGTTTCTAATTCATTACTACTTATACTTCCAGAGCCGGATTAAGAATATGTGAGGCCTGGGGATAACTTTTTTTGGAGGCCCCATGGTCTTGTATGTTTTAACAAAATGCGCCGCAGGCGAAAGTTTTTGATTTTTCAAGGTCAACCGCGCTTAGATCAAATGTCAAATTTTTGAAATGATAATAATTATTAAACATAATTGATTATCGTTTTTTTATTGCAAAACACAGGAGGTACCTGACATACACATTTTAAAAACATTTTTTCTTACTTTAAGATGAATAATTTCAGTTAGCAAATCATCAAAATTTTGTTTGTCGAAGTAGATCACTTTCAATACTCATTAAAGTTAGCGAACTTAAACGTGTTTGTGTAACACTACTTTTTAATTTATTTTTAATAAAAGGTAACTTTGAAAATGATCTTTCTGATTCACAGTTAGCGAAAGGTATGCATAAATATATTTTTAAAAAAGTAATGTAAATGTTTGGAAAAGAGTCCAGCAATTTTTTTCTATTATTAATTTATAAATATCTAAGGGTATAATATCTAAGGGTTGAAAGGTTTTTAACAAATCACAAAAAAATAAAACTGATCAGTACGGCTGAGATTTATATGAAATTGCATGTTTTTTTTTGAAGCTATGCCCAACGATTTTGCTATGATATCTAAGCGATTTGTACAAAAAGGGGCCTAAATTTCGAAATTTATTATGCATATAAATGCATATACATTCATTTTTGGGAATATTGGCATATTTCCGTACATTTCCCCTAATAGTGCATATAATAAGAAAATTATTATATGAATTTAACTTTTTTTTTTAACTTTTTACTGCCTTAAGACGCCCCTGTACAGAATTTGAATTTTTTTTACCTAAATTGAATTTTCAAATTTGAATTCTTTACCTGTGGTGCCAACCTAAGCATGAAATCCAGGATATTCGCAACTTAAAAATATTGCAGAAGTGTTGGCTGGCAAAACAAATTCTATAAATTTGTTATTTGATCACCAAAAAAATATAATTGCCAAATATAAGTACGCACCTGTAACATCATGTTATGTTGAGCGTTCATTTTCCAATTACAAAAATATTTTAAATGGCAATCGTCAATCTCTTCTAAATGACAATTTAGAAAAATATTTAATTTGTTATTGTAATAAATAAAATTTACCAATTTTTACAGTTAATTATGTTAGTTTTTACAGCATATTTTGGAAAATATACTGCATATATCCCCTAAATTTAAGTATTTAAGTATGAATCGACATCACTTTCGTACATTTCAATTAGTGCTCTTGGATTTCGTTTTTTGAAAGATTTACTAATTTTCCAATCTGTGAAAATAGTTTTGCTAAGTACGAGTATGCTGCATGTTGTTTTTTTTTATCTCGTTTACCAGTGTATCTATAATGTCATAAAAAGTGTTAAATTTGAAAGAATCTTTATTGCTGAATAAAGGTCGCTTGAGCTGTATCGCTTGAGAGTGACGCTTGAGAGACCGTCACTATCGGCGAGAGTGACTGGCGTCAAAATAAAATTAAGTTTGTTAAAATTGTTAATTCCATCCATATTTGAATCGGTTTTGTTGATTTTTTTAACATAATTTACACTTTATTTTAATTAATTTAATTTATTTTAATCTGTTCTAATTTAAATTTTGTTGCTTTAATTTTTTTGAGGCCCCTAGAATGTGATGGCCCGGGGCTGTCGCCCCCTTAGCCCCCTTAATACGGATCTGCATACTTCAGGTATTAAAGAAAACTAATAGGTTTTTAAAAACTAGATTTTTGGTTTTAAATTCGTACCCCTGTATTCATAAAAATACTTAAAGAGTGTTTTAAACCCATTTTAACTAAAACACTCATTAAAGTTAAACAACCAATGAAAACCTTATAATGTAGACAAATGAACGTTTGTGATTGGTGTTTTATGACGCCTGCATTTTAAAGGGATTTTAAAGCTATTTTAACTTTCTAAAATTTTTATGAATACGGGTGTTAGTTTCTAAAATACAAAAATATAAAATAGCAGATATTGCGTGCTTATATTACATACTACTACTATTACATTATGTATATGTTACGGTCATTGATGTAAATCGGGCGTTGACATCAATGGCCGGACAATGACGTCAATACCCAATTTATGTTGGCCATTAACGTCATTGCCCGGCCATTGTCGTGATTGCCAGTTAGCGGTGGACAATGATGTAAATATTTTCATTTAATTGTAATATTTACGTCTTTGGCCGGTCAATGACGTTATTGACCAAAAAGGATTGGAAAATGATGATTTATAGAATAAATACATACTATATAAGGAACAGCAAAATGGCGATTTGAGTTAGACAGTGAACTACCAAGTGACATTTACGTGTGTTGCTTGCATAGTATTCTAATGTATTATTAATCATTTACTTATTAACAAAAATAATAAAAATTATAAAAATTTAAAAAGTAATTATTATAAATTAAAAAATAATTAAAATAAATTTTTTAAATTAATCATTTTTATTCTGGCATGAGAGTGATCCATGGCATTTCGAATTGCAAATTTGTTTGCTGGGGCGACAGGCACATTTAGAAAAGAATAGTTTAATCATCGCCCACTCTGTATTGGGCAATGACGTCATTGCCCGGACAACGATGTAAAAATCACATATGAAATTTTAAATGTTAACATCGTCAAAAACGTTATTGACCAGACGTTAACGTTAATGTCCAGTTAAGTAGGGCATTAACGTCATTGTCCGGCCATTGGCGTTAATGGCCAAGTTGCCATCATTGATCGTAACATATGTATTTATATTCTCAAAATTTCAAGACAATCTGTCCTACCGTTTTATAGGTGAGTTATTTCTTGTGAATCGTAGCAAAATCACATCCTCAACTAGCAATTTGTAATATTACACTGGACCAGGATTTTTAAATTTTAAAGTGTTATAAAACGTGTTAAAGCGTAAAAACTACATAAATATTAAGTGCTTTGTCGACTTTATAGGATTGTTAATTAAAATCACCATACATGCTTTTTAAAACCGTGAAATAAGACATAGAAGTTTTCAATACCTACAAATATAATATTAAGACATAATATACTGAAATTATACTAGTTGTGTGACATTTCTTACAACCACAAAAGTGTCTAAGGATATAATTGAAAATTTGCCAATAGTTAAATAAAATGGTCGTTTGGTTCTCTCCATCATAATAAATAACGTTTTAGGTACCGATGGCCCACATATCCTCCAATTTGAAAAATAACATGCATCTCGAATTTTTTCGCTCTGAAATGTAAAGGTAATATTGATAAAATTTTACTCTAAATTTGTGTGAAATAATATTGTTTTATTTATTTTTACCTCGAGAATAATTTCATTACAATGATAATATACCACGAACACTTGTGCAAGATCGGCCATAAAGAAGAACATACATCTAACAAAATCTATACTAGTAGGTGATGCCTAGAAAAAAAAACATTATAACCCTCTATTAAGACCGCCACTCACGATACAATCTCGTAGTACGATTCTGTTGGATGCGACGAAATCGAATGGAATTTGATCGTGAGTTGTAGCGATTCGACCAAGTTGATTGGGTCGGATCGCAGACAAGCCGGTCAGTCTGCTGCAGTACAACACTGTTGGTTGTGCTATATATTTGAACGTGTATTGTGGTTTTCAACTTTGTTGTACGATTTCAATACTGCAAAAATAATTAATTTTCATGCAAAGTTTTAAAATAGCTTTCAGCGAATCGTTCTTAAGAGAGTTTTTCGACCTATATAAAGAGCAAGAAGATCTTTGGAAAATAAAATCGCCATTGTATCACGATAAAACAGCTCGTAAAAATGGAATGGATATTGTGGTTACAAAGTTTCAAGAGGTGAAACCAGATGCTAATGAAGATTTTGTTAAAAAAAAGATTAATAATTTTAATAATCCTTACAGTATATTTTCATCCGACATATTTATCGTTTGAAAGTAAAACTCGCACTGCAGAATCGTAACATGTGTGGTCACATCCGATTTTCAACAAAATTGTACTGCAATCGCAGTCGACAAAATCGTACTGCGGCGTTGGAACGTGAGTGGCTACCTTTACGCCATTTTTTTATTTGCAATGAAAACATTTTTACATGTGCACTTCACCGACGTACAGTTGAACGAGTATAAAATTTAAAAGAAAAACATTATTTGTTAATTTTTATTAATTTTTTCGGTTCAAATCGGTCAATTTTTTTAAACTAAAAACGATTTTGAACCTAAATTAAGTAACAAACAAAATAGTTAAATATAGTATAATATATAAATAAATAAAATAGAGCTTTATTTTAATTATGTTAATTTTGATATATTTATATATTTAATTGCAAGCGTTTGTGAAATTTTATTTTTATTGAAACAAAATAGTATCAAAAAATCTGCTACACGACTTTTAAACACGAAAATATTCCAAACAGCGACTAAAAAAGACTGCTTTTTGGTTGTAGCTGATATGATACGCAACGTTATGTAGGGTTAGATTACAAATTTTCCCGCTTAGAATTTTAAAAATATTAAAATTACTTACAAAAATGAAATTTAATCCAATTAAACCGGTCACACCTAGAGTAATACAATATTGAACAAGAAATCCTAATGCGAATTTAGCTTCCACCGAAGCGATATATCTAGAAAATAATAATTTATAGAAAAACAGTGTTGGCAGAATTTAGTTTTTCTTTTTTAAACCTTTCAATTGCATTGTGACGCTTTACACATTTACTTAATTTTTCATTGATCATTCTGTCGTAATACTGCATTTCGTCTTTAGAAAGATTCATATCTCTTGGATAATAATAATCGACTGCGTGAATTATTTCTTTCTGCAAAATTTTAAGTTGAGCAATTCCTATAGATACAAAAATCAGCACTAGTCCTTCGAAAGCTCCAACGGTAAGTCCACAAAAAAAACAACCTGCAGTGAAACATATCCATGTAATTGTGTACAATATTGGTTGGTTTAAATCAGTTTTCATAGGAAATGGACGCGGATTTGAATCGTATCCAAGAGCAAATTCACATATTGCTACTGATAACCCTGCATTTATGCATAGTACCACCAACGTATTAAACATTTTCAGACTAAATTGCATTTTATCTTGAAAATCCAAGTCAAATTCATCATTATGACAACGTAAAGACTTATCTTCCAAATTGGAAAGAATTTCGAAAAACGGTGTCTTATTTGTTAGTAAAAACCATATTTTGAATGCCGCATGACCAGTAACCAACATCAAGCACAATGCGTAACTGCCTGTTTCATAAGTGCCGTCTTTAAAATCTTGTGCGCCTTTCAGTAGCAGACACAATGTACAGACAGCGCTAAGAATAAATAAACACAATCCCCGTAAGTTGTACGAAAAAGATTGATGAGTCTTTGGCCATATTCCAATAGATTGCATTACTCGTTTTGGTTGTTCCAATATGGCATTTGCATTAAATTCTTTCATAACTATTTTTTTTAAGTATAAGCAGAAATGCTTCCAGTGCTTACTCGTATTAAGGCAAAAGTAAAATGAATTGTAATATCAAGCATCAAACGGAATTGACAATGCATTATTGCATATTAAAGTTATTGAAAATACAAGAGAGGTTGCACTCATGAATTATGTACGTGTGTGAACTTAGCCCCGCAATGTTTGTAAATATAATTTTTAAACGTTAATCCAGATTGTTCTAGGTTGTTCTGTGTATGCTTCATATTTTTCTACAAAATCTTTTTCATCTATCCAAAATTAAAGTCATGAGAGGAAGAGCAAGATATAAAGCCAGCGCCTCACTTTTTAAAAAATTTAATTTTTGTAAATGTTTAAGATTGTTCTAGGTTTTTTCTCTATTATTCCAAAATATTTTTTCAAAAACTGAAAAAATAACGCGAAAAATCGCGAAAAGCGTTTATCTAGCAACATTTTGAAATTTAATAGAACATGATCAGATGGCGCTGAGAAGTTTTAAAGTCACTGTAGAACTTCCAAAATTTACAACGGCGTTGCCGATATAAAACTTTCATGCAAGTAATACTGAGGCTTTAGTTTATTCACAACGTCGCGCGTCGCGTCGTCGGTAAAGAGGTTGTCGAAAATTAATACATAATAGACTTGACGTGGTCCGTTCGCAGCTTTCCGTCGCTCTTCTTATAAATAATTCAGGCAAATCCAAAAAAATACAAAGCTTCTTCTGAAAATTCCCTATCTTTCTTTTCGTCAGAAATATTCGCTGTACAAATAATATTTATCATTAAGGGCCGGTTCCACCAACTCTGATTAAATCCTTGGTTAACTAATCACGATTAATGGTTAACCGAAGTATTTAACCGACATTAACTTCAATGTGTTCCACCAAGCGTTTTGTATCTATGATTAGTTGACTGCTTTTACGTCGGGTTACCTCGGGTATAATCTGGCAAAGACTGTTCTGATTGGTTGATATATAGTCACAAGAAACTTTTACTAGAAAAGTATGACGTATTTAATGAACGAAAAATTTAATTTCAAATATTAATATTATTTCAAATTTTTTAAAAGCTTTTATTTCAAAATGAGTGAAGCAAATTTCGTGCAAGTCGGGTATTGGATTTATATAAACTGCATTCGCAATATTTTTTTTTTTTTTAAATTGAGTTAATTTTAATCTTAATTTTATTTTTGAAGTGTTTCTGAAGTTAGAAAAAACAATTATTTAAATTTAATATATTAAATTCAAAATTCAAAATTAACTCAATTTAGAAGACTTGAAAATGTATAATAATTTATACGAAACATGTCTTAATAATAAATAACGAAGAAGTACGTTATTAGAAAAATAATATTTATAATTAACGGTAAATGAAATAAAAATTTCAAAAACCTATTGTCGACCGTAAATATAAATAATATTTATATTCAAACTGTCAATATTATCTTTACCTGTTTGCAAGAAATGCGCATGCACCTAGCATTAACCGTGATTAAACTCAACTAATCGCCCAAAATCGGTCGATTAGTTTGAAGGCTGTTTAACCATGATTAAACTGCTTTAACCATGATTAAATAAATGGTGGAACGCTCTTTTTTATTTAACCATGATTAACTCCAACTAACCGTGATTAAAGTATTTAACCAGAGTTGGTGGAACCGGCCCTAAAGCGTCTATTTTGGAGATCTTGGAAAATAATCATAAAATGGAATTGATAATATTTGTCGTGCTTCTCATCGCTTTCTTTGGATAAATTTAAGGCAAAGCCGCATGCTTGAAAAAGAAATCAAACTTTTGCAGGTTTGTTTCTATTCAGATTCGCTATCATTCGACAATAAATGCTGATAATAGCATACATCTGATTTAACCAGCCTTTTTCTATCAAAATTCATAGATGAGAAAATATCTTAAAAAGATGTGGATTGTTTTTACAAATATAAAATATTGCAAACTTGTCAACACATAGAGGAATTAATCGATCACGGCACCAACGAACCTTAAAGTCATTCTGAAGTATACAATGACGAAGAAGTAGATTTCCACAGATGGATTTAGATAATTTCTTATCCACCTCAGTAACCGTCCACGAATGCCCGCACGTTCCAGCTTACCGACCAAACGCCTAATCGGAAATGAGATGAGTTGGCAGTTTCTCATCCAAAGACCTAATCCAATTATTTAGTAACATTAGCAGATTGATGGTAGTAGACCTACCAGAAAGAACACCATGTTGCTGATCGGATATGATTTTGTGCTGAAGCAAGAATGGTACCATAAGTCAACAGTAACTCTTTTCATTACTTTAACCTCCCAGTAGTTAAATTGATTTTTCTGTAATTTTTTGGGTTAAGCTTGTGGATGGTTTCCGTTTCCGACAGTTTCCGACTTCCAACACTCAAGGAGAACAAACATGACCATGGACTTGTGAAGGTCTACACTGTTTCAATACCATCGAAGAGAAGCCACCCGGCACCGAGGAAGAAGATTTAGTTAATACTGAAGGTTTTATAAAGTCTTTATAAAATCTAGTTTATAAAACAAGAAGTGAGCAGTTGATTCATAGTTTTAACATTTAGACACATAGCTTTATACCGGGGAGTGTAAGGCCAACAAGTCACAGTCAGGGAAACAAAATGTATCATTACGGTTTCAGTATTAGTTACTTTTTGCATAGTTATACTTACAATCTGCCTGGTAGAAATATTGTGCGCTTACCAAATACGAAAAAAACAAACACTTTATTTAAAAAAATTTTAAAATGACAAATAAAGTTTACAAATAAAATTAAATTATAATACTTAGAAAAATAAATGCTTACGATGCTGATCATAAAAATTTTGAAATATTTACAATGTAAATAAATTTATATAAATAAAACTAATAAGAGAGGTCAGTTTAATATGTATGTACTTCGTACTTCGTAGAAACATGATGTGTTGATTAAAAATTAAAAAATTACAAGATTAATCTTTTATTATTTTCGAAGAAGTACTACTTAAATACTTATATTAATAATTATTATAAATAACTTTGCTTGACAAATACAATTTCATAAAAATTAAATTGTTTAAAAACAAATAAAACACTTACAATTATTTTAATAACATTGGTTTTCTTTATGACTAGTACTTATACCAAGAATAAAATTTCTTAGAATAAACGAATAAACATAATAATGATGTAGTAGATCAGTGATTCTCAACCACTGTGCCGCGGCACTTTTGTGTGCCGCGAAATTCTAAAAGTGTGCCGGGAAATTTTAAAAAATATGTATATAATTACTATGTTAATATTATTAAATAATACGATTTTTAAAAAAATCCTTTTAAGAGGAATAGATATTTAAATCCATAAAAAAATTTTTTAATTATTTCATTATTTGTTTTGCAACGCGTTCTTTCTTAGAATCATAAACTGATTTTTATGCCTCAAGTCGGCTCACACTTGTCACTAGCACTAGTACGTACAAAAACAGTTTTTTTTTTATTTTTTTTTTTTTTTTAATTTTTAAGCTTATTATTCTTTGTGTGCCGCCAAATTTTGAAATCGTTAAAAGTGTGCCGCAACAAAATAAAGGTTGAGAATCACTATAGTAGATGATCGTTGATAGAAAAATCGCAGTTGGATTTTCATATCGAACCATTTTCAATGTTACAATAAAAAATATTTTTATAAAATTTTGTTGGAGAAATTTTTTAAATAATATTTTTCGTAATCTTAGAAATAAACCAAAACACGCGCTTCGAAAAGTCGGATAATTAAAAACACTGTTTTGTGATCTAAATCCTAAATATAATTTTGTATTATAATAAAATTTGTTAATTCTAATAACACAGCTCTTTATTAGCATGTCATTCAGCATTACATATTCAGAAGCAGATATTTGCAGTTTAATTTTCTAAAACAGCTTTTGTTCCATTCTTTGTAATATATTTTTATAATAATAAGGTTGTTGTGTAATGAAGTAATTGTATTCCTGACATTTGCTTTCAAAATCCGTTACCCGTTGTTTCTCGTACTTTGTATTTTCGCTAAATACTTTTTTTAGTAACTTCAAAATTTTATAAGGCATTAAATACCTTCTTTTAATATTTAAATTCTGAAATTCGCTTAATTGCTGTTTTTCAACTCCAATTATAAAATTATTTCCCAAATATTGCGGATTTCTTCGCTCTAATTGTTGGATAACATACCCAAAGAGAGTGTCCTGACAATTTGGCTTAATGTATTCGTAAGTGTAATTGTTACTTTTCAAAATTAGTGAACATGAATTTACAAAAAAAATTATTTTTGCATTACTATTTGCCATCGCGTTATTTATAATTGATATCTTATCATCTACAAGTAAGTCTGTTTCATCCATGATATCGTATACCTAAAATTGATATAATTAATCATAATACATAATGTATTTAATAATATTTTCATAATATAATTAGGTATGTACTACCTAATAAATTATATTTTACTTACCACCGTGTCATTAATAGATAACAATATCTTTTTAAATTTATCTATCATTTGCGAAAATAGAGGTGCGTCTCTTGCATAAATTATTAGTATTTCATTAGGAGGCAGTACTCTGAACCTCTCTTTATTTAGCCATAATTTGTGGTAAATATAATTTATCAGTATAATTAAAATTATGAAAATAATAATTGTAGATGAAATAACGTATATGGAAGTCTGCGATTCGTGCTGTTCAATTGGATAGCTTTCTTTTTGAGTTGTATAATTTAAAACAGCTGAAATATGATGCTTTTAACACATTAGTAGATGTCTACAAAAAACTTACCAAATGTACAATATCCATCGCATACATTTTTAGATGCCCAAATAGAATCTCTATTACAACGAGTGTACTCATCAATTAATTTAACATAGAAATAATAGCTATCCGGCTTTAAATCGTAATAGAAACATGAATAAGTTAGATATCCTTGAGAATCCTGTTAAAATGCATATCAATATTTTTAATAAAAATATAAAATAAAAGTATATAAAATATATATACAGGCTGCAGAGAAATATTCGATTACATTTTTAATTCCAAGATAAAACTTAAGCTGGATTTATAGTTTGACGGACTGCAAACGTAGACGCACTGGAATATAACAAACGTACTGTAAAATATTGTCACATTATTTATAAATCGACGGAACGGAACTTTTGAATGACATTTGATATAACCTAAAAATTATATGAATTAGCCATGCAAATTATACAAAATAAATTTTGACACTGACATCACACAGAATTCTTTATTTGATTGGCTGGACGTAAGAAACGCACTGTAAAAGATGAAAGTTGGTCATCTCTTCCGTTCCAGTCCGTTTCCGTTTGCGCTTACGTTTATTTCTAAACAAAAGTACATAAATTCTATATAATTGATCTTTTTGCAGTGCGTCTACGTTTACAGTCCGTCCAACTATAAATCCAGCTTAGGTTTATACATAATATTATGTAAAGTAGAAATGAATTTAAAAATATAAATTTCAACTAAATTATATTTAATATTAATTATATATTTTTTTATTTAATAAAATCTAATCAAAACGTTAAAATAATAGAATTGTTTTATTAATCGTATTAATTATTTTGAAATATTCTTTAGTTTTTGTTAAATATTATATTATATAAGGTTATATCTCTTATTAATATTGTATCTTTTCGATGTTCTTTACACGGATTATTTAATGGGAAATGCATTCTGTAAAATATTTAATTACCCTGTTATAGCTACATTTCCATTCGATTGCTTCCAATTGTGAACATCGTGTAAAATTTTCTTTATATTCCAGCGAACTATCAAAGGTTATCTAAAATTAATTCTTTTAAAATCAATTTAAAAAAAGATTTAAAAAAATATTAAAAATTATTAGGTACAATAATTAAATACCTCTGTTGTAGAATTTAAAAGCATACAATTTTTTTTACACATCTTTTTATGCACACTTGTGTATATGCTTCGTTGAGTCATATTCATAGAATTAAATTTTATTTCTATTTTTGTTTCATTTCTAAAAAAATTCCCATTCACAAAGAAATAATACAAATTGTTTTAACGAGATACTTGCCGAATCGGTATAGAATTAAAAAGAAGTTCGAACGTTGTACCATTTAACTCTTTTGGAAAATCGGTAGATATTAATTTGGGTTCTGATCTGAAAATAATTAATCTATTGTTTTCTACAATAGTTAGCACATAGCATCCGGTAAAAACATAATTAAATTTTATGGTAATATTTTCGGAAATCTAAAACAAAAAACTTTTTAACATTTGTAGCGCGAGTCAAAATAACAGAAAAAATTATTAACATTTTGTGCGTTTTAAGGCGAAATTTTAAATTTTACGAATACGAAATAGACGAGGTCTAAATATTTTATTGTTGACAACATGTTGTTTATCTTCTAACTCCAAACAAAACCGTTGTCAAAACTAATTTTCAATTTAAATCAAAATTATTCAGACTTGAAGAAATTCACGGCTAACCAGCAATTAACTATTCGGTTCAGGAAAACTTCCAGACCCCGAGTGTTCCAAACAAATTTTCAAATACAAATATACAAAATTTCACCTCAAAAAACAACAATATGTTTAAAAAAATTTTTTGTTCTTAAAATATATCATAAAAAAACTTACATTACTGCAATTTTGACATTTTTCTAATTGTACTTTGGAGTGTGTTTGCAACAATGGTAAATATAAATTATTTTTGTTGCATTCGTGGTAAGCGGTTATTTCTTCATTTAATTGGAGTTTAACTACATAGTTTTTATTCTCACACAGTTTTACATGTCGCAACGTAACATCGACTTCTCCATCGTGTGTTTTCACTATGTGGGTATTACTCCATTGAATGGGGAAAGTAGTCCCACAAACGTAATCGTAAGGTACACAGATGCACTGTTGCTCAATGTGAGGAAACTCTTTGCAAATGTCTTGTAATGATTTATCAATTATTATTAATGAAGCGATAATATATATTTTTAACATTAAATTATACATATTATTTGTTGTTATGTTTATGACTATTTACTACTTGAACCACATCATCTTGAATGGAAGTTCACATAGATAACTTATTAGATATAATCAATGCATCATAGAAATTATTGTACCTAGATAAAAACAGATAAGGATTAATAACAATCTATAAATTAATTTAGACATACGCAAACATTTTGCAGAAAGTGATTTTTTAGGAAATTTTATGATTAACATTTATCAAAATTTTAAGTACTTCAATTTATTTTTATTCAAGTTGAACAATTAAAAGTGCAATATAAAAAACCAACTAAAAATATGTTTACATTTTTATAACTTTGTGATGGAGTAGAACCAGTAATATTTGCAAAAGATAACACAAATAATAAATAGGGGAGAGCTCATGAAAATCAAGAATTTCTTGATAAACTGTAATATAAGTAAAAATAATTAGTACCTAAGCCATAAAAAACATGACATTTTGTGACAAACAAAACAAGTAACTTTTCAGTCCGTTAGTTTATTTTTCTGCCTTTTCCTAATTTCAAATTTATAGACGGTGCTTTTAATTTTACTTTAAAAGTGAAAATATCAATTATTTCACTCTGTATTTTAGTCTTGAAGGGCTCGGCTGGCCCTTATGCTATTTATTTACATCTGAGCATAACCGCACACCTCGACTAGTTAACAATAACTAAAATAATTGAGTTATTGTTAAATTAAATTAGGTAATTTTTTTATATAAAATTGAGGGTCCTAAGTTAGGAGATAATGCTGTTTGATATAGCATCAAATGTTCGTAATATATCGTTAGCCATTTTATAACTTACATTCAAATACTACAATATGATTATTTAAACACTCACCTTAATTATAATACGAATATGTATTTATAATATAGTATAAAAAGGAACTATAACTGTAGATCATACTCAGAATAGTTTTCATTATATTACATCATGTGGATCAAACACGGGGGTTAACTTTTTAAGAACGATGTTTGTAACTGTCCTAAAATGAATAGAACTTCTACTGATAAGATTATAAACGTAGATTAAATAATATCATAGGTTGTAGATACATTATTAATATGTTTAGTAATATACAGTGTTGCAGCAAATTTTATGCAATCATAAATATTAATTGATATATTAAAAGATTAGTCGGCGTCGGGAGGACGAATATCACAAAATCATACTTTTGTATGGGAGTGATTTCAAGTTTGAAATTATGTAACTTGGGACTGAACAGCTAGTGAAAATAAATTGTTTCAGGATAATTATTTATACATTTCGAGAGTTCTAGTAAGTTTGTTGTGAATAGTCCGTTCAGAAATCAAAATACTCGTATAACTAAAATACAACTCTAGTCTCAAATTAACTAAGGAAAAATGATGAGAGTCCGTAGACTTTCATAGTTTTTTCTTAGTAACCGTGGACTTTTATCCCTTTTCCTTAGTATTATAAAGTAACGAGTTATTAATTCTTATTAATTGACGTAAAATTATTAATATAATGATTAATAAATACAATAAAAATTATTTCTTGTTTTTGTTTTTCTCTTGTATTTTTTTCTATTTTTCTTGTTCAATGTGGGGAGGGCACAAGAGATAATTTTGAACATCTAAATTGCAAAATCTTTAGAATTTTTTAATGTTTTAATATTTATCGGTACCTAATGGTACTCACTCTGCAAAATTTATTTAATTATTTATCACTGCAATGTCAAAGTCAATGTCAAAGTGATCGATCGTGCCCTGACAAATAAAACTCCTTCCAACAGCCGAAACTACCAAACAAATCCAAACCCAAATCAACTAAATAGAACAGGACCTAAGTATCATTAACCATTTTAGAGACCCTCACTCACCAATTTATTATTTTCAGATTTTAAATCAAATGGGTAACGTCGCTTACTGAATTTCTTGGCTCATACCATTATATCGTGGGCTGACAAGAAAAAGGCACTAAGTCAAAATTTCACTTATTTTATTTTTTTTAGTGAATTATTGATCTCAATTTTAGTGATCTTCCTGCTGAAAGAACGCAGTAAGTTATATCTGTTTCATTTTGTGAAATATAAGCAATGTAAGAAAGCACTAAAGCATTGATGCTAATGCAAATGCAAACTTTAAAATGCTGATTACTCAAAACTATCATTTTGGACTTAGTGCCTTTTTCTTGTCAGCCCACGATATTATGTTCGTTAGACATATGTGTATAGTTCTGTTGAGATAAATAAAAGGTAGTGTGTTTGCTTATTGGAGTGTACAATTTGGTGACGACATAGTTAGTAAGCTAACCCCGTACTACCGATTCTTATATCCCGGTCTTGGTCGCTCTCTTCCATATCTTCTTTATTCTAAACTTAAATAATAATAATTTTAAATTTTCAACAAGTATGCGGCACTGATGACGACTAATGAGTCAGAAACACATATGTACATGGTGTGATAGCTTTATTGTCGAAGAAGCAGTGTGTGTCTGTCGCTCTTCCTTAATTGTGTTTTATTTTTTAAATTTATACTGGCAAATTGCGATAAACTTTTTATCTTTAATAATAATAATAATAATAATAATATTTATTAAATAATAATATGTAACTACAAATCATTTACAAAATTTAACGCATAGAGTTTAAAGGGTACTGGTTCAGCAAGCTAATTTTCAACCTGTACCCAAGTTTAGAAACCATCGATTTGAGCGGTTAACAAACGACTCATCACTTTCTTTTTAAACGTGAGCTTGGTTTCGCTATTCAGGAAGAGATCAGAAAATCTGTTAAAGATTCTAAAGGCGCAGTATTTAAAAGATCCTTCAAACTTAGAGGTTTTGTGCACAGGAACCGATAGATTGCTACCATTTCTTAAGTTGAGATTGGAGCGGAAAGATCTACTTTAATCTTCAAAGATCTACATTCAAAAAGTGCAGTAGATAGTTAGGCCGTCCTGATTTGAAAGCCCCAAACAAGAATACAGCAAACTGAAGTTCACACCAGGATTATAATTTAAGTATATTCAATCTACTGTAGAAGGGAGTGATGTGATCTCAACGTTCAATGTTGAAAACATAGCGTAGACAAGAATTTTGTAAAACTTGCGATTTATTCTTTAAAGAGCAAGTAAGGAAACCATAGTACACGGTCGCGCAGTAGTCGATATGGCACATTACGAGACTTTGAATGAGGTTCCATTTGACGTAAGAAGGAAGATATAGCTTGTACCTGTACAACAACTTGAGCTTGTAATAACCAGTACTATATTATTTCGTTGACAAGATCATCGAAGTTTAAGGCCGAGTCCCATAATCACACCAAGACTTTTCGCTTTTTCCCCGAGGTCCATGACCTTATTATCAAGAAGAACATCCGTATATCTTACACTGTCGGCAATAGCTCAACAGCGAACATTGCCCATACAGAGACACACTGTTTTGCCTGGATTAAGTACCAAGCCGTTTGTAGTAGACCAACGTAAAACAGCTTCGAGACTGGTATTGATTCTAGCGATAGTTTCGTTGATAGCCAAAGGATAACTTGAAGTATATACTTGAGTATCATCGACATACAAGTGGGAATCACAATTATCAGGCAGAACTTTGGGAAGATCCAATGTGAAAATCACAAAAAGCAACGGACCCAATAAGCTACCCTGGGGAACTCCTGGTATAATGATAAGTTCTCCAGATACACTACCATAAAGTTTTACACATTGTGTTCTTCCATCCAATAAATTAATGAGAAGCTTGAGAGTCAAATCAAGTCAATTTGTTCCAATTTCAGCTCACTCTCGCGTACGATAACTATCAGACAACCTATTTTGATCAATAGCATCATTTCTCATTATTGATCAGTAAAAAAATGTTCTTTCTTCTTACTTATCTGCTCCCGACCCCCAACCTTCCACTTCCTCTTTTCTCCTTCCTTTTCCCTAAATCATAACAACCAGGCTCTAATAGCCATCTCGGGTTCAATAATCCCTCTAAATTACCCACGCCAGTTTCTTCCTTCATCAGACGTAGGAGTTTAAGGCAGCACTTGCGTGCTGTCTCATGCTCTTATTTTTTACGAAAGCAACCATGATAAATCAAGGATTTACCCTTAAAAACTAGTTCTGCGTTTGTCTAAATAAAAACTCTGTTCAGTAAATACTAGTTCAACAGCCAATACTAAAATATATTGTGGTGACCCGACTGTATTAATTTTATAAAATAAACAAACTTAATAAAAAAAACTAAATTTTCTTCGGATCACCCATTTTTATAATTAACATGAGACTCTTAACTCAATTTTTATCCAAATTATAATTTTCAACTCCGCAATAACCTTCCAATGCTAAATGGAACGCCAAATGTTTCCTACACAAATGTGCGCGCCAGTATCCACACGTTGCACTCGAACAACGTAGCCCTTCAAATAATTTCCAATTTACTTTTATAACTCCATCCAAAATATTTTCATAAATCGTCCAATTATGACGAAAATTACCAAAATTAATAAATAAACAATTACTCACGCAAGTAACAAACTTTATTTTCACAAATTTAAAATAAAATATCTCAATTAGATGCGCAAATTAAAACGTTTAACGGAGACCCTCCGTAACGCGTCTATCCGCTTTGACGGACCTGGCAAAACGCAAAGTTACATCCAAATTTCAGTACCAACATAAAATAAAAATAAAAATATTGGCGAGAACAAATTTTAAAATATTTACAATTTTTATACAAAAGGATTTACAACAAATTAAATTAAATTTTAAAAACAATTAAATAAAATTTTCAAATTTACAAAATTAAAATAAAATTTCAATACTAAAATAAATTTAAAATTCAAAATTAAAATTGATTTTGGAACATGACAATATCTAGACACACGTACCGGTAACAGAATACTCATGTAGAAATCGTAGTTTAATTTTTGTCTTTCCTAGCATCCCGTCATTTAATGCCGTTTTCTCGAAAACTAATGAATAATTCTCCGTGAATATTTTTTAAAATTCTGAGAAATTTGTCATCTTTCCAATAGTCTATAGGAAAAAGTTCAATTCGTATGATCGATTACATTACAGTTCCCACGTTTGCTTTTACTTGAAATCTAGTTTTAACTCAAGTTATTTCAGTTAAAACTAGAATTAACTAAAGCAGTGAGTTAAAATTAAAATTGAGTAGTTAGATCGGGTTTTAACTGTAACATATACAACGAACTTAAACAATAATAGTAGCAACAGGAACAAAGATGTCATCATTGCTGCTTTACTAGAAAAGTGTAATAAAACACCTAAAATTCCACATAGCACAGAAGCTTTAACTTATTGGAAACTTAAGCAAACCGAATCATCCGAATTGTTTCAATTAGCAAATATGTATTGTGTTAGGAGTTCCGCCGACATAAGCGTCCGTCGAAAGAAAGAACTATCTCATCGTTAAAATTTATAACTTATGAAGTTTTTATAACTCCATTAAAAGAAAATGTAAGTGATATATGGTTCTAGAAAATATTCCTTGAGTGCGATTGAACAAAAATAACCAGTCAAGCCGGTTAATGCCACACACTTACCCCTTTTCACGTTCTCGTAACGTGTCTGATTATTGGTTGCTCCGTTAGTCAGATCACAATCAAGTCACAACTACGGTTTTGATTCAATGATCGACGATAAAAAAACATTATAAATTTTGAAAGCTTAAAAAAAAATTTTTAATGTTGAATTTGTAGTAGTAGTAGGGTTATACCTCGATAATTTTTACACTCTCTTCTGTTTCCTTTCTTATAGAAAAGAAAGTACAGTTAAATAAAGTAAATAAAAGTAAAGCAAATATATAAAATATATAATATTTTAATATATTATAACGACGGCATAGAAAAATTAAGTTTTTCTCAGAATAATATAAGATATCGATTAAAATCATTTTCGGGCAGATCGCTGATTGGTCGGTTAGTGAACCGAAATGGAGGTAATCTTCTCGTCTCTATGTAAATATGTTAAATAAAGAAGGACTACAAGATATACAATGAAAAGTACATTATATATTTTTAACTATTATTATTTTTAAGTATGTGCTACATTAACTTTTGTCATAATACATATTATTTATATTGCAATGACCCTAGGCCCTCAATTTATTATAAAATCAATTAAGTGTGCAAGAAAATATTAATTTACTTAAGGACCACACATTTTTGTAGTAAGAGATTCTCGATTGTTTTAGAATTTTTATGAGCATTTCTTTGATATCTGTCTACTACTAACGTGCATGAATGGATTAATGAGAGTCAAAAATATTTGAAATATTAAATTTTACCTGATCTAATCTTATATTTAAAATATAACGGGTGATTTTACTACGGTACTTATTGATGGTGACTTATTTGCAATACATCGAAACCCACATTTTGTAAAAAAAATGTTTTTTTTGTTTAAATGACTTTTGTGGTACTTATGCGTTGTCTGATAAAATTTCGTACACCTCAGCATATATAAAACACAAAATATTGTCAAATGCAATATTTTGTAAGCAAGAAAAGTATTTGTTTATAATATGCCATATCCCTATTTCATTCTCAAAATTAATATGTTGTGTCCCCCATAATATTTCTAAAAAAGAAAAAGTTTTTAATTTTTGTACTCTATACTTAGTTTTTCGATATAATATTTAATATTTTACTAAAACTGAAATAAGATGTTTTAATGCTTTCCTGAACAATGTGACTTTTATGGTTTACGACATATTGCAAATTCACAATCGTTATTCTAAATTCAGTTACCTAATCGAAATCCAAAATATTCTATTTTGACATTTTAAGAAGTTAAATATCCTATGCAACTTAAAATAAGTGTAATTAATTGAATTTAAACTAGAGAAGGTGTAGATGAAGAAAGTGATTGAGTAAAGAAAAGCCTATCAAAATTGGTACTCTCTGCTATCGATAAAATATTGCAATTTTTGGTAACAATTGAAGCTATTAGAGCATGAAGGTTTTAACTCACTTTTAAAAGATTTTCCAATAATTAAGTTTAAAGTTTATTGCTTGGAACTTTTTCTGTGGTAGATAAATTTACATACTTAGAGCCAGTTACTTAGAGGCAAGTTTAGTGAATGGACATACTTTTATAGGTATATGTGCCATTTCACCACACACTCCATAATTTATTTAGTTTTATCTATGTTTTATCCATAAAACTGAGTTAACACCTTCATGCTCTAATAGCTTCAATTGTAAGAATTAATATATTTTTTAATCATTAGTTAGATTAAACTATTATTTAATCTTCGTCTGATCCATACAAGTTCTTCAAAACGGTGTAATATGATCCTGCGGTTTTTAATACCTAAAAATCTTAATTATAAAATCACTAAAATTATGATAAGTAGTGTATATTTTTTACAGTTACATAAGTTTCTAATGACATTGTTGCAAATTGTCCTGCGGTTAAGTGCAATGGTCTTTTGCTTCTTTCCATTATAATCCTTATTGATTTACGTACCGCAGGTCCATATAATCTCCAATTAGACATGTAACAGGCTTCTCCAATCATGTCGCTCTAAAATGCAGTTTATTATATTATTTTAAAATTTTGAAATTGCTTATTGTAGTGAAAATTGTAAGAATAAAATTTTATTGAAATATTGTAATTCGAGTTAAAACATGAAATCAGGTTTATAATCAGCTTATTATGTATCAAGATGATATTTTTATACCTAAGGAGTAAAGTAGTTATTGTTATTTTTACCTCATTAATAATTTGGTGGCACGAGAAACATGTAAAAAATAGTTGTGTTACATCGACAAGTAATAGGCATGCACATTTTATAAAATCTGCACTCTTTACCGACACCTGTAGAAAATATAGATTAATATGCGATTACGATGTGCCTGTGTAATAATTTACAAACATAATATTCAATCCAAGCAATCCAGTCAATATCAACATCAATAATAATTGTAATAAATATGAAAACGAAAATTTTTTTTCTATTGCTGCCACATACCTGAAAGTAAAAATTAATTATACTAACTTGATATCAGATATATCAAGTTAGGTATAGCTTCTATAACCTCCGTGAAGTTGGCCTCCTATCCATGGGAGAGCACGTTGATATACTATGTAAAGAAATATGAAATCGTTAATAATAAATTTCCGGCACAGTTCCGTGGATGGTATCATGGTAATTTCTTTAGTATCCATATGCACACCAAAGCTAGTAAAATCTATGGCGTCTCATGTTATGCAACTACAAAGATAATATTGGACACTTTTACATCTCTGCGTTTTTCCTGTCACAAAGTGGTACTCGGTGAGTAGTAAGTGAGTCACACATAAGTGAGAAGCAGACGAAGACGACAAAAGTGGTACTAGAGAATGAATGGTAATTTTCATAACATTAATTTTTATTACAAGTTTTATTTCGTGGGATTACAAGAAAAACGCACTAAGTCAAAATTTCACTTATTTTTTTTTAGTGTATTATAGATCTAAATTTAAATGATCTTCCTACTGCAAGAACGCAATAAATCATATTATCTAATTCATTTTGTGAAATATAGCAATGTAAGAAAGCACTAAATCAGTTGATGCAAATGCAAAAAATGCAAATGCAAACTTTAAAATTCAGATTACTCAAAACTATCATTTTTGACTTATTGCCTTTTTCTTGTAAGCCCACGATTTATTATTATGATAAAATTTATCATATTATGATAAAAAATATATTCTTTTATTATTCTTTTTAAAATATTCTTTAAAAATGCGAGCTATAGAATTTTAAAACTTTTGTCTTAAATTAACATTAATATATTATTTCATATTGCGAGGGAGATTCACCCCCATCCCAATAACACATTTTTCCGAGTAGGACGGTCTAGAGGGATATTTTAGTGAGAACAGCGTTTGTCAAAACGGCCCGGAGCGGAGAGGACCGGAGTGGGGGGTGCAGAGGCGTTGTGATATATGCAACAAACTATTTTCGTGTGAATTAGGGACAATAAATTTACATGTTATGCTTAGAAATACGTTGAAGAACTCACGAAAGACCGTTCACTTGTGGAATTGGTAACTATATACACATATAACTCCAGGGTAAACTTTGTGACTATAAATATATATTTAAATAATAATAAATTAAAAAGTCATTTTGTAATTCATACTGACGATGGTATGCTTAAGTGCTAATTTTACGATTATGAAATAATGTAAACATAAACATAAGAGATGATAGGTCATCTCGACTGAAGGCTTATAAAAACTTTTTAGTTTTTCTCTTCTTTATTATAAAAAAGCTTTATAGTTTTCATTAAATATAATTTAAAAATAGCTATTAAACAGTGTGTAAAACTGCATTAGAAAGACACCTCCTGGTAGACCACGACAGCACCTATAAAAGATACTGTAGTCGGAGACCTTGATCAGAACGAAAAAGTCAGCGATAGATCGGGATACATGGAGAACTATTATAGAGGAAGCTAAAGTTTTAAAAAAGCTATTTGATCATCGGAAGTAAGTATAAGTGAGTATGTAAAACTAAACACGGGCTATAAATCTAAACATAGAGTAACTTTAAACAATAATTCAAAATTTACACTGGCGAGAACTTGTTTGAATGCAAAATTTTTAACTATAAATTGGGAATAATTTGATATCACCACAAAATATTCATATATAATTTCCCATGTGCATAGAACATTATCGATCATTTCGTTCGATTACATATTTTTGATAACAATCGGCCCGACTCGCAGAGGAGAACCGATTGCGGTCGAAAATATGTAAGAGAACAAATGATAAGATAATATCTTGTGCAAAAGGGAAATTCCCATGACTATCTCCCGACGATTAATTTGCTTCGTTTTAAATTACATTAATTTGTTTTATATTAATATAAAAAGAGTGTCGGTTATGACTTTGTTTATTAAATCTTACAAATGCCTAGTTACCATTCGTTATTATTATAATAGTGTCAAGATTATTTTTATTGTAAATAAAGTAAGGATGAAAAATTATCGAAAATGATCGGTAATTTGTGCATATTACTCGTAATTGGTCGATTTCACTAGACAACTTAAATGTTCGCTAAATTGAAATCTCATTGGACTACATTTTTGAAATGAAATCTGGTGATTGGTGGACAGGTTAGTTATGACGTCAGAGGGAGATAGTCGGGATAAATCAAAGCTCTTGTGGTATTGCTTGCGATAATTTTTAATTTCAACGAATACGTGATTAGCAATTTAGCGAGAAAAAACTGGGTAAACTATAATCACGAGAGCGATCGAGCGTTAGCGAGATTGCTTGAATGATTTTGTCTCTATTAGTTCGTTAATTTTTGACGAAAAACGGAACCATCGTGTTACAGCGGCCTCCGTATTTGCCTTATTTCGGGATGGGACGTTTCGGCGCAGCCGGTTCGGCGCGAAGACGTTTCGGCGCAATCCAGTTTGGCGCGAGCCGATTCGGCGCGAAGACTTTTCGGCGCGAGAATAAAATATTTTAAAATTTTTGATCTACTTTAAATTGATACATTAATAGATAAGTAATATAAATAATAAATATATTAAAACTATACATGTATAGAAAATAAGTTAATGTAACTACTGTGTTACCAATTCTTTTTATTTAATTTTATTGGCTTTCGAGTTATGAATTAAAGTAAGAAAAAAATATTTAAAAAAATCAAGATTTTTCTTTTGATTATTTTGAAAACCTCGTATCTTTTAAACGACACATTTTACAAAGGATTGCAGTTTAAAATTCCTCGGTTTGCACCGTTTAAGAATTAAATACATTATATCGTTGATTGATAAATAGTAGAGATACGCAATGCAATAGGAAATTGTTGCTTATCCTCCCATATCAGGTATTTCAACACCCCACTGCCTCTTAGCCAACAAACTCAGTAGTGAGGGTGGTGAGCAAGTGCCGCCACCAACAGTTTTATAATTATAAGATTATACTGTATAATGATTATAATTAATACTAATTTAGTTATTTGGAATTTAATGAAATTATTACATTTTTTATCTTTTTATTGTACTATACAAACTTGTTAATTTAAATTTTATTATCTAATATTGTTTATAATAATTGTACCTAACACTGTAAGTAAAGTAAACACAATAAGTAAATAATTTGTTGTGAAGGTGTTTTATTATATTATAATATAATCGACTATCTGCGAGGATTATCGTATAATTACGAAATGAATCCTTAACATTTTTTTATTTTTTATACATGTGTATTAATTTTAATAAATTTACGAGTATTATATATATTATTTATCCATTAATGTTTAAATTTTTCCACATTATTTTTATTTTTATTTCTTTTTAAAATATTTTATTCTCGCGCCGAAAAGTCTTTGCGCCGAATCGGCTCGCGCCGAACCGGCTTGCGCCGAACCGTCTTCGCGCCGAAACGTCTTCGCGCCGAAACGTCTTCGCGCCGAAACGTCTTCGCGCCGAAACGTCTTCGCGCCGAAACGTCTCCGCGCCGAAACGTCTTCGCGCCGAACCGGCTGCGCCGAAACGTCTTCGCGCCGAACCGGCTGCGCCGAACCGGCTGCGCCGAAACGTCGTAGACCGGCCTTATTTAGCTCCATGCGATTTTTTTTTTCAAAAATGAAAAGAACATTGAAAGGACAACGTTTCGACACTATAGATATGATAAAGCAAAAATCGCTGCAAGAGCTCAACGCCATGCGCCATACCAAAAAAAGCGTTTAAGAAGTGTTTCAAGGATTGGAAAAAAATGTGGTAAAAGTGCATTATATCCGACAGGAATTGCTTTGAAGAGGACAACATCAACATTGATGATTAAATAAAAAATTTCTGAGAGAAAAAAATTCTCGTTTCATTTTGAACATACCTCATAGGTACTATATACCTCGTAGGTATATAGTAAATTATTCTATAAAACTTAAAAATAATTATTATTGTTATTGTACCTACCGATCAATTGCGTTATGACGTTGTACGCATTTCATTAGTAATTGATTTGTTAGCTGATCGTAATGCCCAATTTCATCGCCAGCAAGTGCTTGGGTAGAATAAAAATCGATGGAAAGCTTAATTTCTTCTTGTAGAATTTGTAATTGAGTAATTCCCAAACAAATGAAGGTAAATACCAATCCTTCAAAACTACCAATAATGTATGCACATAAAATAACACCAATAATAAAAAAGGCCCAAGTAAGTAAATATGTTATCGAATCGGTGTTAAAATCTGCATGAATAGGTAAGCAACGAGGAGCAGATTTGTAATCAAATAAAAATTCACTAAAGTCAACTGCTGCAGCCGCAATTAAACAGGATACAACTATAATGTCAAATACTTTCTTATTTAAATATATTTTGTCTTGTAAGTATTTATCTGACTTATCTTGATGTGAAGCCAGCGAAGAGTCTTCTAATTCAAATAATATTTGAAAAAATAATGGTTTTTGTATTTGCAAAAACCATATTTTAAATGATGCATGACTAGCGCATATTATTAAACATAATATATAAATACTATTGTCATAATTACCAACTTTAAAATCGTGAAAACATTTAATTCCACAGAGTATTGTGAATACTGTTGCGACTAAGAATGAAATTAACCCTCGAAGATTATAAGATAGAGATGGATTCTTTTCGGGCCACATTCCAATAAGTTGCAATACTGTGCTTGGATGATATATAAAAGAATTCAAATGAAATGTTTTCATTTTTCCCAATTCAATTGCACTGTGGCTTATTTAATACTGTTCATATGTTTGACTAAAATGATTTTTGAGTGCAGTAGTTTATATATTATATACTTAGCACGTAATAAAAAGTCACACAGCAATGGAAGTAAAACATAAACAGAATTTATGATTTCACTTGACATTATAACATAATATCTAGTTTGTATTTTTATACAATGGATGCTAACTACAATGTTCATTTAAAATTCCAGTGCTTTGTATACTTGCATTAAAGACAAATTCGGTAATATGTAATTAATATTTCACTGTAATTTTTCTTAAAAATCAATTTCCAAGAAATCAAAAGTTGCTACATAAGTTTAGGTTACCCTCATAGTTTTACTTTAAAATCCCAAATCTTTTTAATATCTTTTATATTATTAATTTAATGAAAAGAAGCGATTGGCGTTATCCAGTTACTAGATACTTTGAACACTTCTTCACCTCTGCGCTGGCGCTGCAGCGATACAAACTTAATTTGTATTTAGCCCTTGATATACGATTTGAAATTATCGCCAAACCTAATTGAAATACCGTACACAGAGAAAAAAGTCCGTCGTTATATTTACGAAAAGCGGTCGTTAAACGTAAATTCGTTATATTAACGAAAATTTTGTAACTAGACTAATTTTTAGTAAAATCGTAAAATTGTAGTTCGTTAATATTTTTACATACACGACTATAGAAAGTATAGCATATCAGGTAGTTTTTATCGCTCGAAAATGATACTTTGCAGCGGTGCACAGTGGGGTATTTGCCCCTAAAACCTGGCCAAAACTCAAATTTATTAATTAGTACACAATAGGACCACTGTAATAATTTTTTGGAATAGTACAATAGTTAGGACATCAAACGGTAGTCATTTTAAGATGAAATTTTTAGTAGTTTGGTTACAAAGGCACTCGGAATTTTGTCTTCGGTTACGTTGCACATTACAGTTCTCCACGCTTTGAAAAACACCTACTGTTAATCCTCTTAAAAGGCAGTGATACTTTGATTCAGAAGAAGATTTTGATATGGACAATAAAAATGAAGCTATGTAGTCTATTATTACCTAAATACATTAATTTATGACACAATTTTAAGGCCTCTGTGACGTATAGAAATTGATAATAAAATTTTATTGTTTTTAAAATTTTTTTTATAGATTAGTAAATTAGTTATGTTTCCGGGTTCGTGCGGGTAAAAATTTGAATAGGATAGTAATTCTGACTATCTTAGGAAGTAATCTAGAAAAAAAAAAGTTGCGGAAGTTGAGCGTTTTAGGTACTATGATTTTTTTTATACCTACCGTCAGAAAGTTTAAGATCAACTAGTTAGTTTATAACTAACTAGATATTACGCCTATCAATACATGTTTTTAATATAAAATTTTTATACAACTATCAGCAATGGATTGCAATTAACAATTTGGGACTATTTAAAAAGATTCAAAATGCAATATGCCATTTTGGTATTTATGCAACCGAATTTTATAATAAATAAAATATTATTACATGTGATTAGGGTAAAACCATAAGCATCCATGAAACATCTTAAATGTATTACTATATTAAAATTTTTAATATTATTTCCTGTCTACTACATGCTTTTATGCATTTTTAGATAAAAAAAACTTAATTTTTCAGTTTTGAATTTTAGTATTATTTGAGAATTTCTGAGAGTACAGTAAAATATGGATTACTTAATGCAAATCCAAACACAGAATTCCATTGTTCCTCTGCCCAATTCTTGTGAATTAGTGCCCAGCAGGTTAGAGATTGGCCATAGGGAGGGGGGGCGGGATTTGAATTAACAAAAAGGTTGGCATATGCCCGCATTTTAAATTTATTCTTGTAATCGGGTAATATACATATTGAAAGTTTTATAACTTTATTCTGTTATTTTAATTTGCACCCCCAGAAAACCACCCTACTTATCAATGTAATTTTTATCACTATTTTTCCATTAATTTGTAGGTCAAATTCTCAATATATCAAAAGTTTCATAACTTTATTTTGTTATTTTGATTTACACCCCCAGAAAACCACCATTAGTTATCAATGTAATTTTTTTAATTATTTTTCCATGAATTTGTAAGTCAAATTCTCGACATATTGAAAGTTTCATAACTTTATTCTGTTATTTTAATTTGCACCCCCAGAAAACTACCCTGTTTATCAATAAATTTTTTTTCATTATTTTTTCTAAAATCTGAAGCATATTTTGAACTCGTTTGGTGAGTTTCAGAGTTTTGGCCAGGTTTTAGGATCAAATACCCCACTGTGCGGTGTTCGGAAAATTCTTGCACATAAGCAGCAATGGTGGCGTACATAGTGGGTTATAGTTATTGTATGTAGTGAGAATGCTTCGCTTTTAGTACCTTTCCGCACTCATACAATCAAGTAATGCAATACCCTTATAATAAACTCGAATCGTGACCACCTTTCCTGGCTACGGCGGTTGTTGATAAGCGATAAGGCACACCTGCAAGATTATAAATAGTAAAAGACGGCGGTTGTTTACGTTTTTTATAATACACTGCTACTCTGTCTGCGTTTTCACTTTTTGTTGAAGTGCACGTGCAATTTTGCATCACAAGCTAAGAGTATTATTTACTTCCGTTATGTCGCGTCTCATTTCTATTAACCTTTATATTATATAAACGTTACTTTTTAAAGCATAATTTATGTTTTTTTTGGAAAGGACCTGTCTTGAACGTAAAGCTAAATACAGTGACTCGCTCAGAAAGTTCCATTGCGGTTGAGTAAGCGATATATCAGAACGAGCGATTAGCGAGTTCTGATATATCGCTTACTCAACCGCAATGTTAAACTTTCTGCAGCACGACTGTAAATAGCTATTACGTTTAAGACTATGGAAAGTATAGCATATTAGGCAGTTTTAATCCCTGGAATATGATACTTTGCAGCACTGTTTGTTATAAACTTGCAAATAAGCGGTTATGATGTTTATGATGTTAAACGTTACGTGATATTGCATATAAAGGAAAGCACTGCGCACCGCTTTCTCACTATATACAATAAAATAATTTATACGAATCGTGACCTACTATCTTGCTACGGCGGATGTTGATAAGATAAGATAAGATGCTGGGACTTATATTATATTCCAACCCGTTCTATAAAAGTTAATGTTTATTTTAAAAGTGTAATTTTTGTTATGAGTTTATGTTTTCATTTTGGAAAGGACCTGTCTTGAACGTAAAGCTAGATACGGTGACTCGCTCGGAAAGTAACATTTCGGGTTCGTAAGCTATCAGAATTCGCTAAACGCTCGTTCTGACATATTGCTTACTCACCCGCAATGTATAACTTTCTCGAGCATGACCGTAAATAGCTATATTGACTATTCGTAAATAATACTACACAAACATAACGAAAGTTTCGTAACTATTTTTATTATATTTATATTTATTTTCCAGTAAATTATAATAAAAATAAAATTTACTGATTGTTTTAATAAAAATATTATCTCTTTTTAGGATTTGAACCAATACAAATGAATAATAAATATGCATTCGATGAACCTTCACACACGAAATCCAAAAACTAAATAAAAAGATTAACTAAAAATTCCACTGCGCCATAGAAAAAAGGTAAAAATTTGTTAAGTCCTTATTTAATGATTCAAAGTTTAAAATAATAAATTTACAAAATCCTAATCTAATTTAAAAAATTTTCAAATTAAATATTCAAGTTAAAATGTTATGTTTTGTTTGTTATATGTAGTAAGGGTCGTTTAGTGAAGTTTCCACATTAGCTTTGAATTTCAGAAACACTCGTGATTTTAAGAAACTAAAACAATTTCTATGTATGGAAGATGGATATAAACAAGCTTTTACAAATTTTAATAATTTTAATATGCATATACAGGGTTTTTAAGGAACAATAAATAATTATTAGTTTGAACAATGGCAACGGATAATTTTACGACAGAGGGATAAAACAATTGCAAAATAACTTAATAACTTAAGTCGAATATAACTTAAAAGGGGTTACCCGTTATTCCCGGTTATTCCCATAGCCTTAAGGTCGTTTATCACCTCGTCCAGCCATCTATCTCTTGTTCTTCCTCTAGGTCTTGTCTCACTTGGTCTCCAGTACGTAATCTGTCTGTTAGAAAGAACACTTTGTGGTTCTTTTCTTGTTATGTGTCCCAGCCATCGTATTCTCTGTGCCTTAATGTGTTTCACGATATCTCCGTCACCCAATATTTCTTTTACTTCCGTGTTGGTTCTTTGCCTATACACATTTTCTTCAATCCTCTTTAGGCCTATACTCGCTCTCAACTACTTCCATTAATTTACTTTTTTCTTGGTGATTGACCGTGGGCTATAGTGGTATTGCGGCCTATCAGATATGAACCTGCTCGACAAATTATTCAAGTAACCAACCAAATTCTTGATTTTTTACTTTGAATCTGAATTGCTGTAGCCTGATTGGCTACTTGATTAATTTGTCGGACGGATTCGCTTCCGATAGATATCTCAAGTTAAATAGAAGATGAAACACCCTCTTTCCCGGAACAAAACATTTTTTTTTCTTCGGCACTATTGAAACACTCTTTAGTTTGCGTAATTTTGGTAAATAATTTTTGTCCAACATTTGGCAAAACACTGATATACGATCCTTATCAAAGTTTGACAACATCATATTTGACAAAATTTTAAATAGGTAGCAAATATTTGGCCATTGGTCAACGACTGTACTACTAATTTAAGCAATTCAAGAAAAGCTAGATTTTGTAATTGTTTTACGCATTCCTAAGAGAATTGGCAAATTTTGTGCAGTAGATTACAAATTAGCTATGATTTTTAAAGTATTTCAGATGCGTGATATGTGAAACCAAATCACCTATACAAAAATACTCTCTTGATTTTACCCAATGCTTGAGAACAACATTTGCTTGAAATTTCTTATAGCTTTGCTTTTGTTTGTAATGTATGTAACTTATGTTTTGTATAATAATCAAGTAAATTGCATGTAATAAGCATTTCTTTTCAAATATAATACAAAATATATAAAAATAATTTTTGATTTCTTAAAACTTGATTTCTGAGAAAAATTACAGTTATTGTCTATCAATGTATAAAGCACTAGAATTTTAAATGTTTTGAATAATTTGTACTAGCTTCTTTTGTGTACAAACATAGCATTAGAATTAGTAGCTTGGAGCATATAAAATTAAATGTTATGTTGTATTGTAAAGCGAAGTAAAATCATAAATTCAGTTTGTTTTATTACTATCACTGTGTGATCTTTTATCACATACTAAATATACATACATACAAAGTACTGCACTTAAATCAATGGCAAGTATTATATCGACGAGCCCTGAAAGTAGCGATATTTTAGTTTCCCTTATGTTCGAAGAATTACGGAGCAAAGCAATTAATTGCTTTTTTGATATCTATCTCAGATGTTAGATTTGGATTAAGTTGCTCTAACAAGAACTCGAGGTTTTCTCAAAAACCAAATATCCAGTGTTTGGGGACCGCCACAGTGGCGATTCTGATACGGCGGCGACAGTCAATTGAGATTCAATCAATCAATCAGAGACCCGATATTCGGCTATGCCAGTTTCAGCGATTTCACATCGGCACCGGTGAATTTTTACCGGAGGGTAAAAAAGCTCAAAATATTGTTAGTGAATTTTTACCCCCTTAAGAAATTTTATAGGTAAATAAAAATTTTTATATCTGTTTATGTATCAAATTCCATAATATTTTACTGCGAACTGCTAAAATATCTTCCTCAGATATTGGAAGAATTAAATAGGATAATTTAAAAGTTTAACATAACATTTAATTATAATTTATTTCTTATACACTTTTTTTTACCGAAACTACTACTTCAAAATTATTTGAATTTTTATGGTTCAAATATATATTACCAGATTTTTGTAATTAGGTTCATCGGAAAGTTGCATTTGTAATAAAAAATTTCTACCTACCCTTTCGGGCAAACAGAATTTTTCTCTACACGCTGGAAGAAGAACCAGCTTTAAAATATTGTGTAGAAGCCCAAGATGTTACGACTAGCTGATTTGTGCCGGTAGCGAGGGGGTGGTTTTAAAGGTATTAATCAACCACTGCAGGAAAAATTCACTAACAAAAGAAGTCCAGCACGTAGATGGAAAAAAAAATAAATTGTAGATACTTGTCTCTATATTATCCGTAATGGAGTAACATACAGATAACAAATAGTCTACGCCCAAAGTATAATTAAAATAAAAAATAAAAATAATTTACTTTATTAAATTAATTTAAAGAATCACGTTGGAAATGTTTGCCAGCAAGATAAAAATGCTATCGTTGAAGCGCTTGATAATACGGCCAGTCGATGGAAAATAAAATATAATATGCGAATTGAATTATTGCAAATAATTCTTTTTAACTGCTGCGAGTATTTAACAAAACGAAAATAAATAAGAAAAGATGTCTCCTAAAAATCAGTCCACTGGACCAAAACTCACCCAAAAATTTTTCTTGAGCACAGAAAACACTCACTCCCGTCTTTTTAAGCTCGAGTCCCTAACTCGACTGCCAATTTTCCATACCACCGCGCGCAACGCAGTCTTATCCGCCCAGATAACAGGAGCGCCTCGTTGTGAAAATCAAAAAGAATACATAGGCGTACCTTTAAAAACAAATTCAATAAAATTTGTTACACGGCCCTCCCCTAAAATGTCTGACCGGGGTCAAGACGGCAATCTCGTTTAAATGACAAGTGCAGCTACCTTCAAACAACGGTTACTTCGTTAGAATCGTTACCGCCACTACTGTAGATCAAAACCAAAAACTAGTCAAGCTAAAAATTTTAGACTTAGAAAAACTCAAAAAAACTAAACATAAAGTGAGTACTTATCCGATTACGACACGTAATCATAAATCCACCTAAGCGTAAGCCTCAAAATGACTGAGTGCGTAGCACTTCCATAGTCACAAAAAAATAATAGTCAATCAAATTACGTCTAAACGTAAAAGATTGAATCCAAAGAAATACAGCACCGCATAGGATCTGTATTAAAAGATACAAAAAAAACTCTAATAAACATTAGCCCAAAAAAACAACCTATGGCAACCCTGCTCATAGTGTTAGATAAAAATGGACCACATCGGACCCATTTTGCACCGCTCGCAAGTGTATCAAAAAAACACACCCAGCAGTAAAATCAGTCTCAGACCAAGGCAATCATTGTCCTTGGAACGTAGAAACTTTCAAATTAAACGAAAATTAAATTTATAATCTCGATCGAATAATGATCGACAAATCTATTCTACAGCAGTATTGGCAACAACTCAGTAACAATGAGATCAAATCTCATGATGGCGCAAATTTAGAACTACGGTATTCTGTTCCAAATTGATTAAGTCAGATGGTAGACCTAATGACTCCCAAAAAAAATGGAGTTCAAAGAATAAAACTCTACTAACTACCCCTTTTACTCATCCTGCACGTCCGTCTCATCTAACCTATCCCGAGGATGTTGCTTTAAGTCCTTCACATGGAAACAACCCACATCTTTACCACGCTCATTAACTAGACGGTATGTTAATGGACCAGTTACCTCACGAACTCTACATTTGATGTATTTAGGCGCCAGTTTACTACTAAAATTATCCACAGCTTTGGATAAAACAAAATTCTTACGCCAAACAACGTCTCCCACCTTAAAGCGTATTGTGCGCTTTCTAAGATTATAATGCGAAACATTACGCTTGTAAGCCTCATTTAAACGTTTTATCACATCAACATAGAGCTCGTTTAACTTGTTCATATCCTGCGCAAGCTTTTCACGGTTAGCAAATGACAGGTCCTCCTCCCTTAAATCCCTAACGCGACCATAATAATCTCCCCTTGAGGGTACGGTACGACCTAGATTCAGAAAGGATGGAGTAAAGCCAGTTACTTCGTGAGTAGCTGATCTTAAAGCATGAGCTATCTGGTGGATTTGCTCGTCCCAAGTACGATGGTTGTCTTTAACGTACGATCTTATAGCAGTTCCCAACACACGATTGTATCTCTCTACAAAGTTGACTTGTGGATGATAGGAGGCGTTGTACCATAAATGGTTCACACTGTAATCAGTCATTAGTTTCTTAAATTCCTTGCTGATAAACTGTGGACCGTTATCCACCATACAAATTTGTGGTACCCCAAATATCAGGAAGACCTGATTTTCCAAAAACTCACAAATTTTTCGAGAAGTAGCCTTCCGTAAAGGCTGTACCAACAGGAACTTAGAGAACCAGTCGCACACCACAAGCAACATAGTGTTTCCGTTAGTTGACCGCGGAAACGGACCCATAAGATCCACAGAGATACATTGAAAGGGAAAGCTCACCTTCTTCTCGCTACCCATTAGCCCATAACGTCCGCCTTGGGAGGCTTTGGACGCTAAGCAAATCTGGCACCGACGCACATAACGACCCACATCCGCACGCATCCTGGGCCAATAATATAACTCGCAGATCTTACTAAGAGTTTTAGAAATACCCAAGTGAGCCGAGGTCGGATCATCGTGACATTGATGTAGAATCTCACTACGTCGCGATCTTGGTATCACCTGCTTCCACTCAACCAAATTAGAAATGATGTTATGATGGTTAGTAATGAGCTTATAAAGTTTACCTGATTCAATACGCCAATCAGGACATTGCGTGGGAGTTTGACTAACCTTAGTCAACATACGCCGATACCAGGCATCAAAATCTGTCTCTGCAAGTTCCAGAGACGATATTTCTAAGGGAGCACGAGATAAGGCGTCGGGTACAACGTTTAAATTTCCCCTCCGATGCACGATATGAAAATTATGCTGGGAGAGACGAACACTCCACCGAGCCAAACGACCTGTCGGGTCTTTCATGTTGGTGAGCCATAACAACGAGTAGTGGTCGGTAACTACAGTAAACTCAGTACCCTCTACATAGGGTCTGAATCTCTCGATTCCAAAAATCACCGCCAAACACTCGCGTTCAGTAACCGAATAATTCCTCTCCGCTTTATTTAAAGTTCGTGACGCATAGGCTACGACGTGCTCATTATTACCTTCACCCTGTGTAAGGACGCAACCCAATCCATAATTCGACGCATCGCACTGTATATAAAAACGTTGATCAAAGTCCGGAGCTACTAAAATTGGAGCCGAGACCAAAAGTTCCCTCAACCGCACGAAAGACGCTTCGGCTTCTGGAGTCCATACGATGGACTGGCGCTTAACCCTACCCTTAATCAACTCCGTAATAGGAGCTGTAAGGGATGAAAAATCTGGTACAAAACGTCGGTACCACCCAACCATGCCGATAAAACGTCGCACCCCCGTGACAGTAGTCGGTCGCTCTAACCTAGTAATGGCTTCAACCTTAGCAGGATCTGTGTGCAATCCGGCTTTGTCAACTACATGCCCTAAAAACGTCAAAGATGGTCTGCAAAATTGACACTTGTCCCAATTGATAGTGAGGTTGGCTTCCTTCAAACGTAAGTATACCTGATCGAGTAGTCGAAGATGTTCTTCGAAAGTGTTAGAAATAACGATCATGTCATCTATATAGATTAGGAGATTTTCCCCTAGCAAGGAACCAAACAAAGATTCCATGAGTCGTTGTAGCGTACCCGGTGCATTAGAAATGCCAAAGGGCATCACCAAAAATTCAAATAACCCTCGACCAGGTACAGTGAAGGCAGTCTTTTCACAAGACTCGGGAGACAAAGGCACTTGGTAAAAAGCCTTGCGCAAGTCAATGGATGTTATAAACCGCGCATTCCGAAGCCTCATCAAAATGTCTTCTAATCGTGGAATAGGAAACGCATCTTTTTTAGTCAATTTGTTCAATTTGCGCCCGTCGTAACACAGGCGATAAGAACCGTCAGCCTTTTTCACCAACAGAATTGGAGAAGACCATGGGGAGTTACTTGGTCTAATGATATTTTGCTCTAACAATTTGTCCAATTCTGCATAGGCGATCTTACGCATTGCAGGAGAAAGTGGATATGCCCGTTGTTTTACTGGTGCAGCATCCCCGGTATCAATAGTGTGTATAACCTTATTGGTCCTGGTTAAACCAACCCTATCTAAAGACTTAAATCGATCTTTCATATCGGCGAGTGCAACTTGTTGTTCAAGATTGAGGTCACTTGCCTCTCGAATGAAATCAATAGATTCCAGGTTATGAACAAAATATTGATTATTTCTAAAATTCACTGTGACCCCAAACAATTTGCAAAAGTCAACCCCCAGCGTTAAGCAAGTGCCAATACTACGACATACCAGTACATCTAAACTACGGACTACTCCACAAATCTCAATGGGCAACGTCGCCCTACCTAAAATGTCTTGCAGAGTTCCGTCAGCTGACCGTAAGGTCACTGCATCGTGCTTATTAAAACTTAAATCGAGTTGGTTAATGAGGTAATGACCCTCGGTGCCAAGTATCGAAACACTCGCACCGGAATCCAATAACGCTGTTAGTTGCACTCCCTTTATGTTGAGCTGGACGTGAGGTCGTTGGTCCGACCTGGGATGAGCAAACAAGGCGGAAGTATTGGATGTAGATCCGCAAAAAGCGCTTATTTTCTTCAACCAATCTCCCCAACCCTGCTTATCGGCGTTTATAGCCTTGATTAGCGGCGCGCCGCGACGCCACTTGGCCCTGACACGTTTTTTGAATGGTTACCCTTACAAGTGGTGCTGGTGACCCCGGGACTTCCACATTTAAAACAAAAAATCGTGCGTGGTTTAGAACAATTAACGAATGAATGGCCCTTGACCTTACAGTTCCAGCACGTACCCCATCGAGTAGTCTTAGAAAACTGAGTCTTTTGTTTATCAATTGTGGTTCCCACCGTAGCTGAAGCAGCAACTTTTTTAGGAGTTGTCCAGCCTACTAAACGTTCGGCAGCTTGCGCCGCTTGAATAAAAGCAAGCTTAGAATTCAAGGAGGCTGTCCCCATAGCTAAAGAAATTTGCGGTAACATGTTCTTCCTAATCACCCACAATTGTTCGTCCTCTGAAGGAGGAGGGTTAATTCGACCGAATCTACATAACATGGACTCTATATAAGTCCGTACAGCTTCCCCAGGAAATTGTTTATAGGTACGCACCTGCTCTAAATATTCCCGGTTAAAATCCAAAGGTAAAAATCGAATTTTAAGTTCCTCGATTAATTGTTCCCAAGTTGTTACTTCGAGACCAAGGCTGCGATACCATACTAACGCTTCCCCAGAAAAAAATTCGACAGATTTATTAAATAATTCAGTCTCCTTTACTCCTCTTGAAATGGACAGCTCTTTGGCTCTCTCGATAAATTCAAATACCGACTGGAAGTCCCCACTTCCATCAAATTGGAGTCCCCACTTGTGTACTGCAACGTGATCTGGCTTCCGCTGCTGCACGAGATTCGCAAAAGCTGCTACCAAATCATCGGCAGACGCCTGAGGAGCTAATAACGAGGATTTTCTCAAAGGGGTACCAATTTTACTAGCTGGTGAATCCACTGGATCACCTGACTCTGTTTCATCATCAGAGCCCTCCCCTAGCTCAATGAGTTTCTCTAAGCGATCCCTAAGCGCCCGAGCCTCTGATAGTAAACCCTCACGATCGTCCTTAAACCCCGCACCCTGCATAATGTCCAATCGATTTGTATAATGCGCTAACCGATGTGTTACCTTGTCTAAGGTGGCCATATCTAATTTAGATTCTAAAATGACGATTTCGTCTGAAATTCCTTTTATCGCCTTAGCACATTTCAACAAATCGGCTCGAGGATCAGATGGTGTGTAAGAATGAAAAGCCAACTTAGAATCGAATTTTTCATTCCGAAGGAACTTATTCAAGTCCTTCTTCCTCGTCGCCAGATGCGTGGTAGAGAGATCGTAACCGCGAAACAGAAGCTCAACTTCAATCTCTTCTCGAGTTAAAGCCGCAACGTAACCAGACATAATTAAAAAAACGTTGGAAATACTAAATTATACAAAAAGGTAACCGTACTACAAAAACTAAACGCGCGTCAAAAGTTTGGGTTTGGCCCTTAACTATGACCGTGCTACCCAGTACCGCAAAAAAATATTCACTAATGTGAACACACAAAAAATCACTCAATGTGATACCAAAACTAAATCAGTACTGTGATAACAAGATCACGCAAAAATAGGAGACACCCTATACATAGAAAAGTTTCAAGTTGATAAACGAAATCAAACTTAATATTTGATAAACAAAAATTTGCAATTTAAATAATTTATTCGCAAAATTCAAGTTGATAAACGAAATCAAACTTAATATTTGATAAACAAAATTTGAAATTTAAATAATTTATTCGCAAAATTACTCGAACAAGTCGCTTCAACTCTTGAAAATTAACTAACAATTTTCCAACAACGCTTCCTCTTGCTGCAAGTAATGACCACACCGGTGTCACACTAATTCCTGCAGGATTTAAGCCAAAATTTGGGCCCCACGTTGGGCGCCAGTGTAATAAAAAATTTCTACCTACCCTTTCGGGCAAACAGAATTTTTCTCTACACGCTGGAAGAAGAACCAGCTTTAAAATATTGTGTAGAAGCCCAAGATGTTACGACTAGCTGATTTGTGCCGGTAGCGAGGGGGTGGTTTTAAAGGTATTAATCAACCACTGCAGGAAAAATTCACTAACAAAAGAAGTCCAGCACGTAGATGGAAAAAAAAATAAATTGTAGATACTTGTCTCTATATTATCCGTAATGGAGTAACATACAGATAACAAATAGTCTACGCCCAAAGTATAATTAAAATAAAAAATAAAAATAATTTACTTTATTAAATTAATTTAAAGAATCACGTTGGAAATGTTTGCCAGCAAGATAAAAATGCTATCGTTGAAGCGCTTGATAATACGGCCAGTCGATGGAAAATAAAATATAATATGCGAATTGAATTATTGCAAATAATTCTTTTTAACTGCTGCGAGTATTTAACAAAACGAAAATAAATAAGAAAAGATGTCTCCTAAAAATCAGTCCACTGGACCAAAACTCACCCAAAAATTTTTCTTGAGCACAGAAAACACTCACTCCCGTCTTTTTAAGCTCGAGTCCCTAACTCGACTGCCAATTTTCCATACCACCGCGCGCAACGCAGTCTTATCCGCCCAGATAACAGGAGCGCCTCGTTGTGAAAATCAAAAAGAATACATAGGCGTACCTTTAAAAACAAATTCAATAAAATTTGTTACACATTAAACTTGGAAACCTTAGCCATGCAGGATTTTTTGACATTTGAGTAAACGAATATATATCGGCGAATATATATCAACGAATTTTTTGTCTTCGCAAAGTCGCAATTCTTGTCAAATGAAAGTCCAAGCTTCTCATAAAGTCGTTTTTGCCAAACAGAAACGAAATTTTGATTTTTCTGTTATGCAATTAATTTATTCAACAGATGATTCATGCGTTCTTCATTTTCGCCATTTTTTTCTTAAGATTCGTTGTTGTGGTAATGTTTAAAACTTTCAACCGTAAAATGCAGTTGTGATTTCTCTATGGCGACTGTCCTGTATTTTGTCCAACCACTTTTGCGATTATCTCGTCTGCAATTTCGTACCAGTACCGATTCTTAAACTTTAAATTTCACTGCATTTGCACGACGCTTATCATAAGAAGTTTTTGGTTCTCTTGACTTTCCTTTATATTTTCAGCGGTCTTTTGAAATACACACTTTTGAATTTTTAATAAAAGTCTCGAGCACAAACGCATTTTGCTTCCCTGACCAGGGCATGGTGGCGTGTGAAAACTACATCATACACCCTTTCAAACAATACCACTCCGCCGCTATGGGACCCCCATTCCTCCACTGCGATTTTATAAAATGTGGGAGGTTCCCCCGCACCACCCTGTATTACTATTACTTTTACTATTTAAATGATAAATTATCCTATTTTATTTATTTTTATTCTTCCAAAATCTGAGGAAGGTATTTTAGCATCTCAGAATAAAATATAATCGAGTTTGATACATAAACACTAATAAAAATTCTGATTTACCTATAAAATTTCTTAAGGGGGTAAAAATTCACTGAGGTTATTTTGAACTTTTTTACCCCCCGGTAAAAATTCTCTAGGGAAATTTTACTTCCAGTAAAAACTGATTAGGGGGTAAAATTTCACTAGGGAATTTTTATCGGGGGGTAAAATTTCACTGGGGTAAATATTCCCGGTTACACCGGCATTTCGGCGATTCTCATTCGGCGACTGAAAATTCGACTACGTCGATTCGGCAACGGGAGGTATACTTTTAGTTTATTCGCCATTTTGGGTCCAAAATAATGCTTTCTCTCTCGCACTCATTGGCCCATAGGGTTGCGGTTACTGTATATACATATCTAGTGACTAGATATTAAATTTAAAGCATTAACAATACAACTTTAGTTTTGGGTATGAAACTTAGCTTTACCAAATACCATAGATTAGATAATGATGCGTACAGCTTAAGCCTTTTACAATAGAATCTATCTATCTATAAATAGTATTTGGCTTTACTAGAAAATTGTTCTGATAAATACCACTTACAATATTAAGAATTATTATGATCTCTACCTTTAAATATGAGCTATTAATTTTAATATGAGACCTTCTTCACCTATTTAAAATTGTATATTTTCTAAATTTTTTAATTTATCAGTTGCGATTAATTGACAAATTTTAATCTAAGCGAATTTGCATCTTTTATATTAAATTAACTAAAATAAAATGATTTAAAATAAATTCACTATGAGTTTGACAAACATCGTCTGTATCAAACCATACCGTTAAATTAATTTTCAAATTGAAAACAATTTTTGCTACCCCCCATGAATCTTAAAAAAAACAGGTAAAATGCACTAATAATACAAATTTTAAAAATAAACCCTTTTTTTTTTTTTATATTCCCAAAACGTGCATCAACAACTAGGTTATTAGCACCTACATTTACATCATAATTATTTTATATTTTTGTTAACATATCAATGTCTTTGAGATATTTTATCAATTTAGTAATGCTTTTGTTTTCTGGATTTAGTACTTCTCCTAGTTGCTGCGATATTTCATTGTCTCTTCTTTGTTTATTGTATTCGGGGCATTCTATTATCACGTGTTCTACTGTTAAATTTTCTTGACACTTTATACATTGGGGTGGCGATTCTATTGTTAATTTGTAGACATGTGTGATTGTGGTGTGTCCTTGCCTCAATCTGGTTAATATGATCTCCAGTGATCTATTTTGTGGCTGTAAGTTCCATGGTTTTATTGTCGGTTTTGTTTTATTTAGTTTTTGTTGTTTATTTATTTTGCAATATTCCAATTCTCATAAAATTTAAAGCTCTTCTAAAAAGCGATTAAAGTCGTGGTCTAGATCAAAATAATAACTGTAATAACTGTTAGTGTCGAGGTAATTAACCAGGTTAACACAATTTTCTTGTGTCTTGCGTGAAAAAAAATTTGATATACATCAAGATATTTCACTTAATATAGAGGAGATTATCGACTTCTTAGCGAAGTCAGAAAACAGGAAGATTGATAAACCATATTTTCCATTTAGTTTCTTTTATTTAGTAAATAAAAATTTGAAATTAGATAATAAAGGTCGGTATGGGACAAAATCCCGCGACCACAATCCCGCCGAACCAAAATCCCGCCAACTGATATTCCCGCCAGACCACAATCCCGCCGGACCACAATCCCGTCGCACCAAAATCCAACCAAACAAAAATCCCGCCGCACTAAAATCCCGCGGTTACAATTATCTTTCTTGAATAACCTACCTTTCTTTTTATTTTTTTTCGATCACTTAACTGTTTCTTTCTACATAATGCAACTAATAATAAGGAAGCCACTATTTGTAAATTTAACTGGTCACTCATAATTATTTGTAGTTGATAATTAACTACCCATAATGACACTAATATTTTTGACATAAAATTTTGACGTTTTTAATTGTAAGAAAAGTCATAAGTAATATTGCATAGTGTAAACATAAAGACCATTGGTCCTGAGATATGAGCGTTGCTTACGATTATAGGTAAGATTTTCAATACGAGATAGTCATATGAGAAATCGCATAGTGTGAACCAGCTTTAACAAGTATTCGTTTGGGTCATTGTTATTGCTATAGATTAAAGAATATATAGTAGTAATAGATACTCAACTCCGACCTATTTTTAAGACCAAGTAATAGTTTATACCATCAACACTAGAAGCGCTGTTAATCGTGCGATAAAATCGGCGGAAATTCAAATGAATACGTATTCGAGTTAATAAATTTTGTTGTAAATATTAATGAAAATTTTTCCAGTATAATTTGTTCTATAAAATTATAACTGGGAAATATCGATTAACATTTACAATTTTCAATAATACTCGTAAAAGCTTTTAGCTTACCTAACTTAAATTAATTGTACGTAATTGAAGACATAAGAAAAATTTGTAGTACTATATTTTGTTTCTATTTTACATTTCATTTTATTATTTTTAAATTTTCTTCTATTAAACATTGTTTTGTTTGATTGATTTTTTTTCTTCGATGCCTTATGTTTCAAATAAACAATTTGAGCTACTTTTTTGATAGGATCGTTTAATACCAATCTTCTATTGTCGACCCCCTTTAAAATTTTGTCCACATTTTTTACCCACATATGTATGTAAAAAATTACAAACATATCGGTAAACATATGAAAACCGTAGTGCTTGTCACAAGTCATATCGTTTATTGGTATCAAGATATGTAAATACGATACCATTACTGCAAACTTTTAGAAGAAAGTAATGAAGCACATCATTGCATTTCCTAAAAAGTTTTAAAAAATTAGTATTCGGCCTAGTCAAAGCTTTCGGACTGTAAGCTCTAGCTTCTAAAATAGGAAAAACCTCATCTTCTGATGATTTTAGGATATCCCGTTTACAATTGGGGCATGCACCAATTTAAAAAAAATTTTTCTTGCCATATACCCTGCAAGGTATGGGTGAGCATTTGCAACATTGCTATCTGAACTAAATTCAAAATCGGGATGTGGTGGAATAGGCATCAAATTCACGGTAACTTCTTCGTTATTGGACGCAGATTTTGATGTTAAAAAGTCTTTTAATGCACTTAACGACCCCACACTGTCATCCTTTTCACAATTTGCACCTGGTGAATGACTCGACATAAAATTCGTTATAATTAAAGATGTAAAAGACGTTTTAAAGAAATGGCATGTGGGATTTACGTTCCGTGCCCCGTGACTGCGAATACTGCCAAAAAAATTTTCCAATGAATCTTGGTTGATATTCCGTAATGAAAGGAACTTAAAACCATGTTTCTGTTTTTCTTTCCATAAATAACGAAATGCCTACAAATTGAAACAAAACGTATATTTTTAAAATGTAAAAAATTAAAATACAAAAAGATTACCTTAATAGTAAAACTCCAATTTCGTATTGTAGAAGGCACATGGGTTCTAGACCCTTTTTGAAAATTTATACTATCTAATGTTTTTATGGCTTTAATCCAAAAATCGTGATGGGGTGAATTAGATGTAACAGCGCACCTTAAATATTTTCCTTCGAAAGGTTTAATACTTGTTCCATTGACAGAATCAAATAATTTGTCAAAGAACAGCAAGAAGTCTGCAGTACCTATGGCATTCGGCGATAATGTAGCAAGACCTAAAACAAATTTTAACCAGTAATCGCTAGCCAATGAAAGGATCTAAGTCTAACCTAACTTGGCAAATGCACATATTGTTGCCAAAACACGTTGAGATAACACTTGAGCAGCTAGTTTCACTTTCATTTTTTTCAATTTTTCCTTGTATATATGACTGTCCGTTAATTTGTTAAGCATTCTTGTGTCATAATCGCCAACATCAAATTCCTAGGTATTGATGATATCTGACCAAGATGCTACTGACGTTTCACCAGTAAGAGATTTAAAATTTGCGTTGCCTTCCACAAAGTTACTTCTTATACACTTTAGTAAATGAGGAGGATCGTACATATGAAGAATTTCTTGGCCACCTATTAGATAACCAAACAATCTGTTTTCAGTTTTCTCACGAGCATACTCTGCATTGGTATCTTCATACAAATTTTTTATAGCAGCAGTATTTACTTGGGCTTGATCAGACACAGTACAAGCAAGACAAAGACCGATATCTTGAAGTGCCCGAATCACTTTAGTTAACTCAGTTTTCAACTGAAATTTTGACATACCACCTTCTGTAAAATAATATGCCACCGGCTATGTTTTGATTGGTGGATTATTTAATAAGAACAACTTGAGAACGAAGTAACTTTTATTTGAATATAGTATTGATAAATCAGTACATAACATGCGCGACTCTACTCGTTAACGTAACGACTTATTTCGGTGCAATTTTCTAAAAAGTTATTAACGCAGTTGTTATCGTAACAACTGAAAAATAACAACTATACTTAACAACTTTCTTAACAACTTTAAATATTTTGCTATTTCCTAATACACAATTTAGCAACGTTGTTATAAAAATTATTTTATAACGATCGTTGTTAAATCTGAACAATGTAGTATGTCGTAACTTTTGTTAACTAATAAATTTTGTTTTCTTAACCTAGAAATAATTTATTTGTGTTATATACGTTTCATAATAATTAATTTGCGACATGGATAAATTCATAAAAGGTAAAATTCGATCTCAAAAATGCACTTTAAATCAATATAATTTAAAGGTGTATTATATTTCAACAATAAAATAATGGTGGAAAAACTTGCCAAAGGGAAAAAGTCGATTTACAAGAAAAATTGCAAGAATTGACTTCGATTTTAAACACTATAAAGGGCGCTACAAAGACTAAGCTGTATATTATTTATTACACAGTAGCGCTACAACCCAAGATGGATTTTGGCTAGGCTAACCACTTCATTTTATGAGGGATTTTCAAGGCAGATTACTTCGGTGGTTTGCCATTGACCGCCGAAGGAAAACGCTTAGAATAAACGGAGCAGGACTTTGGGCGCCGCCGCTTGGGCGCCCAAAAGTCCTGCTCCGTTTATAATGGACCAGCACGTAAATAATGGACCAAATTTGAACGAACTTGAGGAAAAAGTAATGAGATTAGGATGGGTGGGAGATGGGTGACCGTTAGTGGCGATCCTAATTTAACAGCAGCGGGGATAGCTGTTATAAAAGATATTGATTTAAACAATGGTAAATATTTGTTATTAGTTAAACGAAATATAGTTTCTCGCATTGTTTTCGATTTGATAGCTAGTTCTTCTGCGCTTGTGAAATGTATGAAATTTTTAAATAAATTGCTTTAATAAAATAATTGGATCAATACAATATTACCTTTGTTCTTGCTCTTCAAAAATATTGAAAAACTCATGTCCATACAATAATATTTCGTGAAAAGCCATAGTCGTTACCGTAAAACACCATAATTTAGTAGTTGCTACGATAGCGACAAATAATAGCAACGAGTCGTTAACTTGAACAACTTTGAATTTTACAAAATAGCATTTTTTGTTATAACAACTGACCTCTCACATAACGACTAAATTTAGTTGTTATGGATAACAACTTTTTTTAGAAAATCGCACCGATTATAGACGTGATCGTGCGTACGCAGTACGACACGAGTTGACACAAGTTCTATAAATATCCTTAACCCTCCCTCGTATTGATAGAACGGGTGTCCAAATTTTCTGAAAATTTTTAACAAAAAAAAATCAATTAAGCATTAAGTTTAAAATACATAATAATAAAAGAATGCTTAAACTAGACACATAATAAAAATAAATTTTAAATTCAAACAAATATTACAATTTGTCATTCCAAGTTTGTCACGTAGAAATTCAAATTTTACTGTTGGTAGTGCCTTAGTTAAGATATCAGCAACATTTTCGTTGGTGGGCACATAGTCAATTTTGAATTCGGCATTATCATATTTTTCGCGTATGAAGTTGTACCTGACGTCTATGTGCTTGGTACGTTTGCGAAATACCGGGTTTTTGATGAGTTTAATCGCGCTTTGATTATCTACGTTTAGACACAAATCACTAAATGGTTTTTCACTTATTTCGCTGATTAGTTGTTTCAGCCACATAAATTCTTTTGCTGATTCACTGGCGGCTACGAATTCACTCTCGGTTGTTGATAAGGACACGCTTGATTGACGTCTACTACACCATGTAATAGCACCATTGCTCATTTTAGAAACGTACCCCGTCGTGGACCGTCTGGTGTCGATGTCACTTGCGTAATCTGCGTCCGAGTATCCGCATAACGATTGACCGTTTGAGAATAAAGAATACCGAATTCCGTAGTATGTTTTAAATATCGCATTATTCTTTTTACCGCAATCCAGTGAGTTGTACTCGGGTTATTTTGAAATCTGCTGATGATATTTACCGAATGACTAACGTCTGGACGTGCTGTAATCGAGATAAACATTAAACACCCGACAGCTTGTCTGTATAATGTTTCTTCGGAGATTCCATTAGTTGCAAATATTTTATCGTCATCATTTCTTGTTAGGATTGCATTTGCGTCAGCAGGTGTGGTTACTGACCTACACTTGTTTAAATCGAAACGTTTTAAAATGTTTTTTATGAAGTTTGCAACATGAATGAAAATCGTGTTATTATCTTTATTTATTTGAATTTCCAAACCTACGAAGTAGTTTGGTTTACTCACGCTGATTTCGAATACCGCTTTCAATTTATTAACAATTTGGTCAAGTAAGGTTTTACTTTTGGCCATTATCAGTCCATCATCAACGTATAATACGAGTAAGGCTGATTCGTTGTTAAATTTACCGACATACACACAATTGTCAGATTCGCATTGCATAAAACCATTTTAAAACTTCATTAAACCTTTTATTCCAATCCCTTGGGCTCTGTCGAAGACCGTACAATGATTTTCTTAATTTGCACACTACGTTGTTTGTTTTTGTTGCACCGGGAGGCAGTTGCATGTAGATGTCTTCGTTTAGTTCGCCGTTTAAAAATGCGGTTTTTACGTCGAATTGAGTAATGTTGTATTTTCCTTCAGCCGCTATTGCAAGCAAAATTCGTATTGTGTCGTATCGAGTTGTTGGTGAGAATGCTTCTTCGTAATCTATTCCTTGAATTTGAACGTAACCTTTAGCACAAAGTCGAGCTTTATATCGATTAATTTCACCACTAGGTGATCGTTTCACTTTGAAAACCCATTTCGATCCGATGGTTCTTTGGTTAGCGGTTTGGGGTGTGATTTCCCAAGTCTCGTTTTTATTTAACGCTTCCATCTCTTCTTCGATCGCCATTTTCCAATTTTCTGCGTCGTTGCTTTTCATAGCTTCTTCGTATGTTTCGGGAACTCTAGCTTCGATTATGTTAATCTCGTTTCTGTAGCGCCTTGGTGTCTGCAGTGTATCTCGAGCTCGTAATTCGTTTTACTCGTAATTCATCGTAATTCATTTTAGCTCGTAATTTTACTCTTACTCTACTTTTTACTCTTACTCTTTTGCTTCTTCTTCAATGACGTCGTCCTTTTCCTGTTTTTCGACTTCTTCGATTACCGGAATTAATATCGTATTTGTTCTCGGTAATTGGACTTCTTTTGTTTCATTGAAGGTCACGCTCCGCGCTATTTTTATTTTTCTTTTTTGGAGATCGAACAAACGGTAATTTGTTGACTCATTTTCATAACCAACTAGTATGAATTTCTTGCTTTTTGGTTCCAGTTTTCGTCTTTGGCTGTCTGTCTCAGACAGCCAAAGACGTCTCGTGACGTCTCGTGCATAAAGGCTTCGCTACCAAACATTTTTAAATGCGTTAACACGGGTTTCTTTTGATTCCATATTTCGAATGGAGTTGTGTTAGGCGTATGTAAGTATTCATTCAAACTTGTATGGTTCAATTTCTAGTACAAATTCATGTATAGCTTTTTTTAAATTCCTTCAGAATACTTATAATTTTTACTTGATCTGGCAATCTATTATAAAATTTTATACACATGTAGTAGCAGTTTTTTTCCGTTGTTGTGAGTTTATGTTTCGGTGTAGTATAGTTTAGACTTCTTGTGTTATGGTCTTGTTTCCAATTGTGGTGACTTAAAAATAAGTTTTTGTTTTTGTAAATAAATAAAATACATTCCTGTATATACATTCCATAAACTGTTAGCAATTTATTCTGTTTAAATCTGTTTAAATACATGTCTCCTTATAGCTCATTTTTAGCAGCGTTCTTATTGCTGCTTTTTGTATAATTCTTCTTCTTCTTAAGGTGCCGCATCCGCTAACGAACGTTGGCTATCATACTTGGCTGAAACCAAGATGACGTACCAGGGAATTCAATTAATGGGGTGGTTTTCCCGTTGCCTTCCCCACAGCCCACAGATCTATCTTGGGCTTTAGATCACAGCAGCGTATTTGACTAGACCAGGATTTGAACCGCGGTCACCCGCTTTCCAGTCGGCCGATGTAGGCTTTACGCTACACTGCTGGTCTTCTTTGTATAATAAATAAGTTTTTAATTTCTCCAGCACCGTAAAAAACTATCCCATATCTCATTTTGGACTCGAAACTTGCCTGGTAAACAGTCTTTAACACTTGAAAACTAACGTAGCTCGTTATCACTTTCATACCATAAATAATTGAATTTAGATTAGCTCCAATCTCGTGTATCTGCTCTTTCCATGATAGATTGCTATCCACTTTTAAACCTAAAAATTTTGTTGCATGTATAATTTCGTATTCAATTTGATCGATCTTGACATTTTCCGGAATATCAATATCAGCTCTAGATGGTTTGAATAATACCACGTTTGTTTTTTCTTTGTTGAGTTTCATGTTGTTTTGGTGAAACCAATCTTCAACCCTCCTAAAAACCAAATTTAAGGATCTTATCACTTCCGGCCAAGTATCCCCACATATTAACACATTCGAATCATGAACATAATTTGTGCATTGCTGTCCTTCTCTTACTATTTTAGGTAACTCCCCGACTAGAAATTGTAGTTAGGCTTTCCGAAAGATCAATTCGGGCCGAGTTAGGCATGCCTAACTTAGTCAAACCTAACTCTAACCACGTCAGGGCCACATGAGGCAAAACGAAAAATGGCAAAATGTAATTAGGAAAGTGTTTGGCACTGCCTAACTTCGGCATACCTTTGGAATTCCTAATTTGGGCCTAATCACGGTAGCCAAAGGTTTACCGAAGTTCGGTATTCTAAACTCGGACTTCATTAGGAAAGTGTTTGGCACTGCCTAACTTCGGCACACCTTTGGAATTCCTAATTTGGGTCTAATCACGGTAGCCAAAGGTTTACCGAAGTTCGGTATTCTAAACTCGGATTTCATTAGGAAAGTGTTTGGCACTGCCTAACTTCGGCACACCTTTGGAATTCCTAATTTGGGCCTAATCACGGTAGCCAAAGGTTTACCGAAGTTCGGTATTCTAAACTCGGATTTCATTAGGAAAGTGTTTGGCACTGCCTAACTTCGGCACACCTTTGGAATTCCTAATTTGGGCCTAATCACGGTAGCCAAAGGTTTACCGAAGTTCGGTATTCTAAACTCGGATTTCATTAGGAAAGTGTTTGGCACTGCCTAACTTCGGCACACCTTTGGAATTCCTAATTTGGGCCTAATCACGGTAGCCAAAGGTTTACCGAAGTTCGGTATTCTAAACTCGGATTTCATTAGGAAAGTGTTTGGCACTGCCTAACTTCGGCACACCTTTGGAATTCCTAATTTGGGCCTAATCACGGTAGCCATAGGTTTACCGAAGTTCGGTATTCTAAACTCGGACTTCATTAGGAAAGTGTTTGGCACTGCCTAACTTTGGCATACCTTTGGAATTCCTGACTACTATCTTGTGACAGTAACTAAGAGCTTGCCGAAGTGAAGAATGATAGCTATAATCTATGGTTGCCAATTGATGCAAATAGAATACTTTATATCTTAATTCATGTTTTTTTATTTCTAATAGATTTTAAAATTTTAATCTAGATTCAAATTCATTTTTACATTTAAAATAATTATTTCATTCGTCAATAGAAAAATAAATTATAAATAAAAAGTGCTAGTGTAGTGTCTGTGTTCTGAGAAATTTTTATATCTTCTCGTATTACATGAACTATTTTACAACAGTCGAGTCGTTCAGTTGTCCTATATCCATGTGACTTAGTTAGTTGCTAACGTCTTTATATCATAGTGAGCGGTTCTCTAGGTTATTAATGTTATTATAATTAAAATTATATCAACAATAAATTATATTTGATACCTAATAATTTATTTGTTGTCAAAAATCAACAAAATGTCGGTTGGTTTAATTGAAGCAAAATATCGGTTAGTAACATTTTTAGAAAGTGATTTTTTCGTATTTTTTTCTGAAAATAAATTCCAAAACGAAAATTTTGAGAAAAAGCCGTCGCATTTATTCAATTTTTGAAAGAGTAAGTAAGTAAAATAATGAAAGGTATAAAAATAAATCATAACTTCATAACTAAGCAGCATGAATTATTTTGTAATAAATTTAATAAATATCTTTATATTTCAGGGATATTAATTAAAAGATTTTCAAAATCTGAAGATGATCCGTTGGGTGACAAAGCTGTCAACGATAGTATTTCATCGATACTCAATCATTGTGGTGATTGGAATAGTGGGCTAAATGATAGAAAAAGCAAAAATGTACAAAACAAGAATGACATGAAAGAAATAATGCTAAAGCAGCGTTGACAATTTGCGTGCGTGTTCCACGAATTTACAAATTTTAATTTTCACCATTTGATAATTTTTATATTCGTGGCGAAGGTTTACACGGGTGCGCATATAACAGTTTTAACAGTTAGTGGTGAAAAATTACGATTTATATTTCAGGAATCGTGAAAATTAAAATTTGTAAATTCATGCATCGTGGAACAGGTACGTGATTCACTCACTACCCATGTCAACGCTGCTTAAAATTAAAATTAATTTTAATTTATATTAAACCTTTAATATGGTAAAGTTATTAACATGTGAAATTATTGTAAAAATTATGTATGTTAGAAAAAAGGCGTTAAAACGGTTTTGTATTTACAGTGCGATAATCGATATCCACCCATTTCCCTACTTTTTACGAATAAATTTTAAGAAATTGGAGCTATTATTGTATTATTGCTATATTTTTTAAGATAATTATTGTATTTGTATTTCTGCCAGGTTTTTAAAATAAATATTCAATCTAGCTCGTGCAATATAATATCGTATTTCTGTTTGTCCAAAAAAAAAAAAAATTTTTTTAGATTTAGATTTAGGTGGTCACCTGCAAGTTTGGTTTTCCAAACCACCGCCTAATTAGGAAAGCGAATTCGGGCCACATTAGGTTAAGGTTGTCACCTGCAAGTTTGGTTTTCCAAACCACTGCCTAGTTAGGAAGGCGAACTCGAGCCATATTAGGTTGAGGTTGTCACCTGCAAGTTTGGTTTTCCAAACCACCGCCTAGTTAGGAAGCCTAATTAGGTAGGGACTCGCAACTGCGTTACGTTCGTAATACGGGCCTAATGCGGCTGCCTCACTTGGCCCGAGTTTGAAATTCGGCATGCCTAGTTCGGGCCTAATCACCACCTAACTACAATTTCTACTCGGGTCATTTACATAAATTATATAAAATAATGGACCTGCTATACTGCCCTGTGGTACTCCTGTTCGAAATATGTTCATTCTGGGAAAGATATTCTGTTTTATTTTTGGATATTTTTACAACTTGGCTTCTACCAGTTAGATATGATTTAATCCATTGTAATGTAAAAGTGTGTAAAAGTGTAATTAAACCATTGTAATGGTTTCCCCGTTATTCCATATTTTTCCAACTTGTAAAAAAAGGTTTCATGGTTTAAACATTCATAATATGCTTTTGATAAGTCAGGGAAAACCCCCAACGCCAGTTGTCCTTTCTCATAGGCTTCAAGAATTTCATTTACAAATTTAAAAATCGCTGTTTGCGTAGATTTTCCCTTAATAAAGCTTTTTCTTTAAATACTTTTTCAAATATTTTAGATATTGCCGGTAGTAAGCTGATCGGTCTGTAGTTATCATAATTTGTTGGATCCCCTTTTTTATAAATTGGTTTTTATAAAAATTCGATATTATAGGTCCTTTCCACCACACAAAATGTAAACTTTTAAAACATGTAAATTTATTACTTATTGATGATGGTTTGGGAAAATTTCATTATTGTTTAATAAAAGATTTATCTCGATTGGTATCCACTCAATTAAGTAAACATCATGGTCGAAAATATATTTGCGATGGATGTCTTCAATTTTTTAATGATGAATATAAATTAGAGAGACATAATGAATATGATTGTGGTCACATACGCGCTAATTTACCCTCCGATAATAAATTTCGATTAGACAAATTTGGTAATAATACTCCCTCAAATATTTTAAAATTTGAAAGTATCGAAAATCAACTTTCAAGTCCTTTTGTGATATATGCGGATTTTGAAAGCTTATTAGAACCTATTGCTATAGTAACACCTAACTCCACACAATCGTACACTCTAAAAACTGAACACCATGTACCCTATTCTTTTGGTTACTATATCAAATGTAATTTCGATGATTCTTTCTCGACATATAAAACATATCGAGGGGTAAATTATGCTTCAGTATTTATGGAATATTTAGAATTAGATGTAAAAAATTTATATGATAAATGTTTAAAATCTATAAAACCAATGATTGCTCTTACGCCAAGTCAAATCAATGAATACAATAATTCCGAAGTTTGTTTTATTTGTGAAAAACCTTTTACAGTTTTAAACAGTAAAGTAAAAGATCATTGTCATTTGACAGGAAACTTTCGTGGCGCAGCTCATTCAATTTGTAACTTACATTTTAAAAATCAAAACGTGATTCCAGTATTACTACACAACTTAGCTAATTACGATGTTCATCTATTCATCAAAAACTTAGCGATGAAAAATGAAAAAGTCGATGTTATAGCCAAAAACAAAGAAAAATATGTTTCATTTACAAAATATGTTTTAGTCGATAAAATTGTCGGTGACAGGGGGCTTCAAGACATTAATATTAAACTTAGATTTTCGGATTCGTTTAAATTTATGCCCACCTCTTTAGAAAAATTATCTAAAACTTTAACCAACGATGATTGTATTGAAATTCGAAAATTTTTTACCGACGATAATGAATTTAACTTTATACGTCTAAAAGGTGTATTTCCTTATTCATACGTGATAGCTTTTTAAAATTAAACGAGACAAGTTTACCTTCCTCAGAAAAAATTTTTAATCGATTAATAAATGAACCCATAACAAGTGAAGATTATAAACGTGCGCTTAACGTTTGGAATTTATTCGATTGCAAAACTTTGGGAGACTATTCAGATATATTTTTAAAAGCAGATGTTCTTCTTTTAACCGACTGCTTTGAAAAATTTCAACGCTCTATATTTAAACGGGATGGGACGTTTCGGCGCAGCCGGTTCGGCGCAGCCGGTTCGGCGCGAAGACGTTTCAGCGCGAAGACGTTTCGGCGCGAAGACTTTTCGGCGCGAGAATAAAATATTTTAAAATTTTTGATCTACTTTAAATTGATACATTAATAGATAAGTAATATAAATAATAAATATATTAAAACTATACATGTATAGAAAATAAGTTAATGTAACTACTGTATTACCAATTCTTTTTATTTAATTTTATTGGCTTTCGAGTTATGAATTAAAGTAAGAAAAAAATATTTAAAAAATCAAGATTTTTCTTTTGATTATTTTGAAAACCTCGTATCTTTTAAACGACACATTTTACAAAGGATTACAGTTTAAAATTCCTCGGTTTGCACCGTTTAAGAATTAAATACATTATATCGTTGATTGATAAATAGTAAAGATACGCAATGCAATAGGAAATTGTTGCTTATCCTCCCATATCAGGTATTTCAACACCCCACTGCCTCTTAGCCAACAAACTCAGTGGTGAGGGTGGTGAGCAAGTGCCGCCACCAACAGTATTATAATTATAAGATTATACTGTATAATGATTATAATTAATACTAATTTAGTTATTTGGAATTTAATGAAATTATTACATTTTTTATCTTTTTATTGTACTATACAAACTTGTTAATTTAAATTATATTATCTAATATTGTTTATAATAATACTACCTAACACTGTATTAAGTAAATAATTTGTTGTGAAGGTGTTTTATTATATTATAATATAATCGACTATCTGCGAGGATTATCGTATGATAATCTAATAATAATAAATAATAAAAATCTAATAATAAAAATCTAATAATAATAATAAACGAAATGAATCCTTAACATTTTTTTATTTTTTATACATGTGTATTAATTTTAATAAATTTACGAGTATTATATATATATTATTTATCCATTAATGTTTAAATTTTTCCACATTATTTTTATTTTTATTTCTTTTTAAAATATTTTATTCTCGCGCCGAAAAGTCTTTGCGCCGAATCGGCTGCGCCGAAACGTCGTAGACCGACATTTAAATCGTATGGGTTAGATGCTACTAAATATTTTACTTTACCATCTTTGAGTTGGTCTAGCATGCTCAAGATGACAAAACTTGAGTTGGAACTTTTAACAGATATTGATTTGCTTCATTTTTTTAAAAAGGGAATTCGCGGTGGAGTCGCTGTTTGTGTTAAACGAAAAGCAATTTCAAATAACAAATATTTGCGTAATTACAACTCTTCAAAACCATCATCATATATTTTATATTTGGATGCTACCAATTTGTATGGCTACGCTATGCAGCAATATTTACCTCATGGTGGTTTCGTACCCACGTCAAGCTAGCACCCCCACCTTCTCAAAAATTAGAAATATTTATACTATAATTATGGACTAATTATGGACTAATTTTGGACAGCATTCGCGAATTTTGGACTACAACGGTTTGGCAATAAAAGATAAATCTTTGGTGGGGGTGCTGAGTTGACGTCAAGCTAGCACCCCCACCTCGAAAAAATTACATTTTTAAAAAATTTATTATACCATAATTATGGACTAATTATGGACTCATTTTGGACAGCATTCGCGAATTTGGAACAATAACGGTTTCGCGATAAAAGAGAAATCTTTGGTGGGGGTGCTGAGTTGACGTCAAGCTAGCACCCCCACCTCGAAAAAATTACTTTTTTTTTAAATTAAGTATACCATAATTATGGACCAATTATGGACTCATTTTGGACAGTATTCGCGAATTTGGAACAATAACGGTTTCGCGATGAAAGATAAATCTTTGGCGGGACAAATGTTTTTAAATATTTAACAACAATTTAAATACTAACAATTTAATAGATGCATTTATTAAAAAAAATAGTACTTATTCTGAATATAACAGTAAGGCGGGATAAATTTGTTTTTCTTTTCTTACGGTGTTTTGGGCATCTTTACAATCGTCTAATTGCACCCATACTTGCTGGTTTCGCAAACAAAGCGCATAATAGTGGCCAACGGAAGTCAAATCATCATCCAGTGGTGGTTCAAAATGAACTAATCCTATCATTTTATATTCCTTTTCCATAAAGGAATATTTTATCTTTTGAGGAATTCTATTTAATTCGATAAATGGAAGTTTTGATAGATTATTAGAATCATAAATCTCAAAAGCAAGAAAGTATCCTATAATCAAAATAAATAAATAAAAACGAAAAACTAGGAAAAAAATCCGACTAGATTAATCACTTACCAATTTCTGAAACTGTAATAATTTCAGTGCCTGAGCATTTGCTTCGACAAGGACACTGTGTCCTTATTAAAATTTCGTTTTCCATGCACAGGGTGTATCAGAAAATGCTCAGAGTGAAAGATACATGTCACTACCCCCCCCCCCAAATGAATTTTTTATTAAAATTGGTGTCAAACGTTTGAGCTTCCTTAGAGCTTCATGAGCTTCCGTTCCCGTTGTTTGAACTTCAACGGTCGCGGAGTTATTTGCGAAATCTTTGGGAGAGGAAAGCTGTAGACATGTTTTTCTATTTTTGGTACTTTTCAACATTTTTCAGTAATTTTGGTGTCAATCTATAGAGCTTCGTTTGAACTTCAACGAGCTTCTATATTCATCATTATAATGTAATTTTTTTCAAAGTTATTGGTGTTTTAAATTTTATGTACCTCCAAGCAAGTTGCGCGTGAAAATTTTAAATTTTAATTTGGTAAACAACTTTTCATTTGGATTTGATTTTATTTTGATTTAAAATTAAATATTTATTTGAAGTAATGAACAATAAATTATCATCAATTTTGGGTCCCCTGACTGATGGCTGCTGGTCTTTCAATTAAATACCGCAATTCAAGTTTCTTAGCATTCGAACCAATAAAAACGATTACCTCCCTGTAGAAAAGGAGCATAGGAATATAAAGTCTTGTCAACTCGAACAATAGCAGTAAAAGCTCAATGAATCTTAAACAAAACTTTATCGATTGATCTCGATTGCATAAAGAAAAAGTTACTATAAATTCTCTATACTCTTTCATATCCCCCCCCCTTTTCTTCAACCAGTTTTAGGAATTTGGGAGGCTCAAACGACGAAAATGAAAGCTCAACTAAAGCTCAAACGTTTAACACCAATTAAAATAAAAAATTCGATTGGGTGGGGGGGCAGCAACATGTAAGTCAGAGTCAAATTTAAAATTTAGCCCCATCAAAGATTTATCTTTTATCGCGAAACCGTTATTGTTCCAAATTCGCGAATGCTGTCCAAAATGAGTCCATAATTAGTCCATAATTATGGTATACTTAATTTTAAAAAAAAGTAATTTTTTCGAGGTGGGGGTGCTAGCTTGACGTCAACTCAGCACCCCCACCAAAGATTTCTCTTTTATCGCGAAACCGTTATTGTTCCAAATTCGCGAATGCTGTCCAAAATGAGTCCATAATTAGTCCATAATTATGGTATAATAAATTTTTTAAAAATGTAATTTTTTCGAGGTGGGGGTGCTAGCTTGACGTCAACTCAGCACCCCCACCAAAGATTTATCTTTTATTGCCAAACCGTTGTAGTCCAAAATTCGCGAATGCTGTCCAAAATTAGTCCATAATTAGTCCATAATTATAGTATAAATATTTCTAATTTTTGAGAAGGTGGGGGTGCTAGCTTGACGTGGGTTGGTTTCGTTTGGTTAAATGCTGATGAAATATGTGATTTAGATATAAATAAAATTTCAGATACCTCAGACGTGGGATATGCTTTAGAAGTCGATTTAGATTATCCGGAAACTTTGCATGATCTACATAATGATTATCCTTTCTGTCCGGAAAATATAATCCCACCAAAGGGAAAATCAGCTAAATTAATTCCAAATTTGTATAATAAAAAAAATTATATAATTCATTATAGAGCCTTAAAACAATGCTTGAAATATGGTTTAGTTTTGCGTAAAATTCATCGTGTTGCTAAGTTTAACCAATCTCCATGGTTAGCACCATATATAAATGTGAATACTGAATTTCGAAATAACGCAACCTCTGAGTTTGAAAAATATTTCTTTAAATTATTAAATAATTCTGTTTTCGGAAAAACCATGGAAAATATAGAAAAGCGTAAAGATATTAAATTACTCACTCATTGGAGTAACAATAATTGGGGATCAGAAACCTATATTGCTAGACCAAATTTTAAAAATGTTACTGTATTCAATGAAAACTTAATAGCAGCTGAAATGAATAAGGTTGAAATCTTATTCGATAAACCGATATATGCCGGATTTGCAATACTAGACATTGCAAAAACTGCGATGTACGAATTTTATTATGATTTTCTACTTTCAAAATATGGGCAAAACGTAAATTTACTATATACGGATACAGACTCTTTAATTATTGAAATTCAAACAGACGATATTTATTCTGATATTAAACAAAATTTACATAAATTTGATACATCTAATTTTAACGTTTCCAACATTTTTAAGATTCCACGAAATCGCTCAATTTTAGGAAAAATGAAGTTGGAATATCCATCTCAAATTATTAAAGAATTTTACGGAACGGGGGCTAAAGCGTATTGTGTGATTTTAGATGATAATGTTACTATTAAAAAATCAAAAGGGGTCTCTAAAGTCACAGTAAAAAAGATTTAGATGTTTTAGATTATAGAGATGCGATAGAAAATAAACAAGATAAATATTGTCAGATGAATGTTTTTCAATCGACACTTCATGAGATGTATACCGAGTTGCGGAATAAAGTAGCATTATCATATTTTGATGATAAGCGTTATCTTAAATCGAATTCACATACTACACTAGCTTGGGGGCATGAGTCTATACGTCTACATGAACTTATTAAACACTTGAGCGAAGATTGAAAAAATCATCTTACAATATTTGTTATTGACTGTAATATAAATAATAGTTGTAAATAAACCATATAATTTTTCTTTAGTTATAAAATATTTCTTGTTATTATAAGATGTTTGTAAAATAATAATAATAATTATAAATAAAAATATTAATTAGTATCGAATTTTATTTTTATTAAAAAATTAATTTCTTAATTGAATGGTTCTATTATATATGTAGATACATTATATTATACAACTTGATTAGTGTTTATCCACGAATTGTGACTGTTGTCTAATCCAAGCCACTTAACAAATATTTCTTTTTCTGTCTTTTTAAAACTCTTTCTATTAAATAAACGTCGGGGTGTTTAACTTTTTGTAATTCTTGTTCATTAAAGCACCCCTTAATTTCCTCGTTGTTAATATCAGTTAGAAGATATGTTCTTGGTAAAGTAACTTTAACTTGAGAAATTTTAAAAATTTCATTGGACCAAGAAGGAGTATATCCTTTCGAGAACGCATGTCTATATTTGCTTATTCTAACATTATCATCAATTTTAAATTTGGGAGTTTTCGGATCCACAACTTTCGGGTGATTGAACACCGTCTTTAAAAGTAATTGAGAATTTTTTTAGTGACATCGATCGGTTTTAAACCAGTCGTAGAATGCTTTTTCGTATTATATACGTCCACTAATTTTTGTAATATATCCTACCAACGATAATTTCCTCGAAGACTAAATTTTTTCCACATTAAACCCTTAAGGGTGACTCGCTCGACAACGCTTGCCTTTTTAACTGAATATGTGCTATAATGATTTATTTTATATTTCTTCATTAATTCTTGAAACTCCTTATTGTAAAACTCTTTCCCCAAATCTGTTTGCAAATTTTTAGGTATACTTTTTTCAAGAATCTTTTTCATAGCTGCTGTCACTTCATGTGCACTTTTATTTTTTAGAGGTTTTAGCCCATACGTATTTGGAGAACACATTAATCACAACCAATATAAATTTAAAACCTTTATTTATAGTCGATAATTGAGCAATATCTACTAAATCTGCTTGAAATAAGTCGTTCAATCCTTGAACTAACACTGGTCTTCGCTGATAATTTCGGCGGGCAGATCTATGTAATTCGTTTACAACATCTCTCTTTAAATCCACCATTTTAAAATATTATTTAAAACTGTGTGATTGTTGCGTTTCTTATTTTATAATTTTTGCTTCTCATAATTCTTCTTCTATGGATACGATTTCGTTTGTATGACCATCGTGACCAGCAGATCGGGAAGCTATTAAGAGTTTTAATCGCTCGACTATCTCATTTACATCATTAAAATACACAAACTCTTTTCTCTTGTTGTTATATTGTAAAAATAAGGGAGATTCTAGAAAACCAGCACCCCTTTTTTTCTTATTTGCAATTATATTCTTACTTCTTAATGCAGGTTCAATTATTGTTTTATACTTGGGCGTGGCGTTACCATTTATTTGATCAGTAGATGAATAATTTCTACGAAATATATTGGTTCTATTCCCAATGTCAATATAGTTTTTTTCATCATCTGTACGATACCCCAACGGTTGCTTTTTAAATAAGAGTTCGTAAAGGCCTGGGGTTCCTATATATTGATGTGATATTTTCTAATTTCAAATTTTAAAATCCAAATCCAAAAATTTTCCAAATAATTCAAATATTAAATGAATCCAAATTATTTAAATTTAATATTGTAACATTTTCGATTATAATGGAAATATTAAATGTGGTGATACGCCGACCATACGCCTCGCTATCGCAACTGTTCACGACGCCTTCAATTTAACCCAAAACTGTCCAAACCAGGACGAAAACAATTCAAATTATTAAATAAATTTACTCACAAATTCCAAACTATTTAATCGCATAATTATCAAAATTTGGCGTTATTACGCAAAAAACTCAAAATAATGCGAGAGTGACGTTCAACTACGTCCGCTCTTGTCCGTCACTTTGGCAAAAAGCCTCTTTCTTTATTCAACTGTCGCCAACCTACCAAATGTTGGCGCTCAAATAACCAAATTCAAATTAAATTATTTTCAAATTTACAAAAACAAAATGAATTAATTAAAAATAAACCAAATCATCACAAAAGGAAATAAAAATATTCAAAATTTGATTTTGAAACACCACAATATGTTAAAGACTTATGCCCAGTTTCTTCACTAAAATGATCCTATATATATCCGATAGATAGGAAATAAGTATAGATAGACATGACAGAACGCATTATTGTTTTAATGTAGTTCTGTCATATTTCTCTATACTTATTTCCTATCTATCGGATATCTATAGGATCATTTTAGTGAAGAAACTGGGCATTAGTACTGTTCGGTACTTTTAGCATAATATTGGGTCCTTCAAAATCAAGTAGTGAATCACCAATAGTAAATTTAGCAGTTTCCAAATTATGTCTCACCCCATAATTAAAATCGAAAACACCCTTCGTATCTCTTATCATATTCTCAACATATTCTCTTGGTAAAGGCGCATTAAAATTTTCTAAATAATCTTTAAATGCATTCGAATCCAACATATCATTCACTTCTTTAACTGTTTCATTATGAGCTTTGCTATATTCTTCTTCGGCAAACAGAGGATGTAAAATTGTTCGATTTAAATCAACAGCATCAGGTTCATGATGGTACATTGCACCATCCATTAAAAATTCTGGTGGTGATCTATCGATTTTTGGCTTCACTTCAGATTTGCGTCCATATTTTTTTTTATTTTGCTTGATATATCTATATTATCAATTGTCGGTGTTTCTTCAGATTTTATTTTATTTATTTTAGATGTTTCGTCGAATTGTGAAACTATTTTTTGTAAAGGCTCCGTGATGGGTTTATACTTTTTAAATAAATCTGAACTTGATTGCATCATGTCTGATTTAAAATTTTTATATTTCATTTTCACAGCTTTTCTCGCTTGAATAAGATCACGAGTTAAACCTTCATTGATTGTGGTCGTCATAGTACTAGAAACTATTCTAATAAATTATAGACTTGTATATAAATAAATGTATCGAAACCCTTTCTATAACGTCCATTGTTAATATCACAAGATTTGTCGATCACTAACATTCCATATTTATTTTTCCAACAGATATTGCATTAAGTTTTAAATTGATTAAAAGTCATATCAATCCCCACACGATCATCATAAACATGCTTCAAATTTGTATTATCTTGTTTAAACAAAACTAGAAAATTTGCATTATCTCTTATTAGTTGCTTTGGAATTTTACTATATGTTTGACATAAAAGTAAAAAGAATCGAGATTCTTATGTCTACCAAAACTGAAGTACTTCCTCATAATGTCCTGATTGGTGCAAACCACATCATCAAAAATAAATATCGAATTTGGTTTAACATTCATGGGGGGAGGCACCTCTTTCTCGTTTTCATATTCGAAATAACCGATCTCGCTTAAAGGTTTTAACACTTGTTTTAAATATTCATATTTAGGTTGAAATACTGATTTGGAATATAGGAAAATATTTTCAAAACGAACTCCGTTGGGGTGAAGAAGTAAACACAAGAGAGCATTCGTTTTACCACAACCAGAATAACCAACAATCAACCCCATTTTTGAGTAACGCCCCAATAAAACACCATGTTTAGGAAAGGTGTGTGTTTGAACATCGTGGTTTGATATGGGTAGCTGATGATGTTGTTTCTCTAAACGCATTTTTACAAATGATTTTGTTTTATAAATACTATATTATACATTATGGAAAACCGCTACAATATATTGTATTAGTTAGTATGGGGGTATTTGGCAGTGGGAACCAAATTGAGTCCAGGTCCGGACTAGCGGTATATAACGGTATACCGGTATACCGGTGATATATACCGTATACCGGTAGACACGGTATATAAAGGTACGGTAGTGGTATATAACGGTATATAATACGGTATATAACGGTAAAGCAACTAAGTTGCTTTTTAACAGTAAGATTTTCAATATTTTTAACTTAACAAGATTATGATAATATTTCACTTTGGTATACCGTTTGGTATATAACGGTATACCGGTGATATATACCGTTATATAACGGTACATAACACGGTACATACCGCTAGTCCGGACCTGTACTCCAATTAGGTCCCCACGGCCAAGTGCACCCCATACATACTATATGTATCATATATAAACGCTTTTTTTAGAATATCGTTTTAATACCGCTACGATATATAACGCTTTAAAATATTACCGAAATTTTAGATTTTAATAGCAAAACATTTTACTCGGGTGCGTTTAAAAGAAGAATATAAAGTAATTCAGTTCAGTTAACATTTGTATCGACATGTTGATACATCGTAAACGTGGTGCTGGACTTGTTAATAGTATTATAAATAATTTACCCTTTGAATTACATATTCCGGGTTATAGGTATTTAATCTATATTAAATAGTTAAGAATTATTAAATCAATAATTTATTTTAATTTTTCTAAGATTTTGTGGTCCTGGTACGAAGTTAAATAAGCGTTTAGCGAGAGGTGATTCTGGTATTAACCCTCTAGACGAAGCCTGTAAAGAGCACGATATTGCCTATTCAAATTTAAAGGATATACCCGAAAGACATAAAGCAGATAAAATATTAGCCGATAAAGCTATACATAGGGCGATTTCAAAGGATTCATCGTTTACAGAAAAACTTGCAGCATTAGGTGTCGCTGGAGTGATGAAGGCTAAAGTTAAAGCTGGGATGGGTTTGAAAAGATCTAAAAAACCATCGTTTAGACAGGTTTTGAAAAAAACTGCAGATGTTTTACGCCGAAGTAAAAGTTCGGATTTATTAACTAATGCGAAAATCGCTCTTTCGACCATTAAGCAAAAACCTAAAAAACCACGAATTATTCCAATCCCAAAATCTGGAGGCTTCTTACCACTAATTCCCATATTTGCCGCTCTAAGTGCCTTAGGGGCTTTAGGGGGTGGTGCTGCAGGAATTGTTAAAGCTGTTAATGATTCTAAAAGCGCTAAAGAAAATTTAAAGGAAGCTCAAAGACATAATAAAAGCATGGAAGCTATTGCATTAAGCAAAGGTCTTTATTTAAAACCATATAAAAGTGGACTCGGTCTATATCTAAAACCTTATTCAAAAAACTATTAGCGTCACTACCGAAGAAACCCTTATCAAATATCGATTTACTTCGCTATGTTAAAAAATTTAAAATTCGAAATTTTAGAGGAGTTTTTATGAAAAATACTTTACCGAAAAAAATACATATATTTGAGAGCGGAGTAGTTAATTTGGCGGAAGATTTTAAATCCGGTTCTCATTGGACTGCATACATAAAGCATCGTGATAATATTTCATATTTTGATAGTTTTGGAAATTTACCTCCACCCCCACAAGTAATAAAATACTTCGGTAGTGATAAGATGATTAAATACAATTATGATAGATATCAAAAGTTTAACTCCGTCAATTGCGGGCATTTGTGTTTAGACTTTTTATATAGACATTCAACTAATTAATTTACCTCAGTGTTAAGTCGACAACCATCGGCAACATGTCATATGTAATCAGTGTAAGCGGTAAAACTTCCGAATTTTATTCTGAAATCAATCCTATTATTTGTGCCGATGATGGACAATACGTTTTAGCGTTAACAAACTTCGAAACTTATAACACTATACATAATGTTAAGGCTGGATGTAATAAATTTTATTATGGATATGATACCGATATGACCATTCCTGTCGGTCAGACGAATATTGAAATGCTTGTTAAGAGAATACAAACGACGTTAGAAGATAGTGATGCTATTTCAATTGCTTCGACAAGTAATAATCAAATAGTTCTAAATTGTGTATCACTAGGTAATTTGGAAAATAAGGATAGCGTATTAAGGGGTCTTAACTTTAATATTCACAAAGAAACTAATCAATACACATTAGAGTTAAACGACGTAGTAATCTAGTAAGTAAAGAATAAGTTTTTCTTCGCAGATGGGCAAAGTGTAAGCGTTCACGTTTCAATTGACCTTTACAATTTAATTGATGTTCTAAACCATGTACAAAAAGAAATAAATAAAATAGTACCTAATAAGTTTCTTATTTCGGAAAACGAAGTACGATTAAAATCAAGTAATATCACCGAGGAACCTGAAAATGATTTGAAATCATTTTTGGGCTTTGTTAAACAACAAAATGGTGATTATGTATTAGATTTATCTAAAACTTCACTGAACATATCGAGTGATAACAATAAATTCTATCTAGTGAACGAAAAAATAATTGAAATTCCTTCGGGGGCATACGAAATCGTTGATATTCAATCATATTTACAAACACAATTAAGCATTGATAATGTCGCTTTAGAACTCACGACGAATACTAATACTTCAAAAGTAAATATTAAATGTACAGAACGTATACATTTTTGGAAAAGTGATAACATAGGACCGTTATTAGGTTTTGCTAAACAAAACATCGCAAAAAATAGTTTGAAATTATTTGATCGCAGCGTAAATATTTTATCGGTAAACTCCATTTGTATTGAATGTAATATTACTACCGGTTCTTATAAAAATGGAAAACTAAGTCACATAGTACACGAGTTTTTTCCGATAGTTCCACGTGGTTATAAAATAGTTGAAACTACATCCAATGTTATTTATTTACCTATAAATATTCGATTTATATCAAATATTTCAGTTAGAATAATAGACCAGAACGATCAGGTTGTAGATTTTAATGGAGAAGAAATATCCATAAGGTTTCATTTAAAAAAGCTCTAGATAATAATATGGTAATCCAATATTCAAGAAGTGCGCGTGAAAATTATTATAAGCATGTGTCTAATATAAAAAGAGTCAGTCAAAAATCTTCCGAGGAGTTAGTAACACCAAGCAATAAAGCGTTAACACCAATCAATATAGCGTTTTTAAAAGCCTTAGGTTATAAAGTGATCGTGTGAAAATGGGGATTTTAGATATTGCAGAAAAAATTATAGAAGATAATTCGATTACAAATGCGGAATTTCATACACATCAAGCATATGCTTCTACATCATTTGATAATAATGATGAAATTAGAATTCCTATTCAACAGTTAGATGCGTATACGGCGCCCAGCCTTAGCTATCTTTACGTAGAGGGAACATTAAAAACAGAAACCAATACTAACTCTACTACTGGTCATTTCATTAACAATGGCGTAGATTTTTTATTCAGTGAAATTAGATATGAGCTAAATGGAGTTGTGATCGATTCTTCCAGAAATCCAGGTATTACTGTATTACAATAAGAATTAGTATTAGTAAGAAGTAATAGCGATATTAATGCGTTGGAATCGGCAAATAGCGAAAAAAAGCTACGAGTTACTATTAATAAACTTTTTTCGAAGGTGCCGCACATATCGGTTTCTTTAGAAGAGCAACTACGTTTAACAAAATACATCGAACAAAACTTAGAAATTCCCATAGCATTTAGATCGTGGGAACTTCACGAATATCCCCAATTACCATTAACGAATCGCCACTCATGGACCGTGAAAACTACCACACAAGTAGAAACACCTAGAATGATAATAATCGCATTTTCAACAAATAGAAAAAACAAAAATGATAAGGATATGAGTAAATTTGATCCTTCCGATTTGATAAATCTAAGTGTTTACTTAAATTCGAAGCGTTATCCATACGACAATTTAAATATAAACTATAAAAAGAATTTTTTTTCAATTTTATATGAAATGTTTGCAAATTTCCAACAAACATATTACGGTAAAGAAAACGAACCGATGTTTACACCTGAAGATTTTAAAAGAAACGCCCCATTGATAGTGGTAGATTGTACGCGTCAGAAGGATAGTCTTAGTAAAGGCCAATAGAAGTAAGAGTAGAATTTGAAGCCGGTGCTAATATAATAGAAAACACAACCGCATATTGTTTAATTCTCCATGATCGCTTGTTTAGTTATAGTCCTCTAACAAAATCTGTAAAGCAAATATGAGTAACAAAATAGTTTTGGATGTGCAAGGTTTCATGACTTTCCCATAAAGTGTTTTCGCCTAAAGAACTAGCTGTTTATGATGGTTTCAAGACAGCTCACTACGTCTTCAAACCACCTTTTCGGTTTAATTGTTTGACTACGGAATTCCAAAAACAAGCAAACTATTTGATGAATAATCACCACGGGGTATTATGGGGAAGTGGATTTACACCTGTTCATAAATTTGTTGAAATTGTAAAACAATTAACTTCATCTGCTGACGTTGTGTATATCAAAGGATGTGAAAAAACATTATTTATCAAAAATATTATTAGTACACCTATAGTGGAGTTGACTGAGCAACCCAAACTACCAATGGGAAACCCATATTGTTTTTATCATTCGCTAACAAATTGCATTTGTGCTCTGACTAATGTATTTTATTTGTATAACGAATATATTATGCACGAATAACATGTTTTTTTAATATATATTTTTTTATTATGTCTATATAAGCATTAGCAAAGTACTATTGGGGGTAGAATGATATAAGTGGTGATCCCGTATGTTTATTACATATCCAAGCAATTATTATATGAAGAACATGGGTGTATATGCAGAAGAAGAAGATCGCCTTTTTTCGTTTAGGGATTGGAAGTACCCCATTGTAAATTCAAATGAGTTGGCAAAAGCTGGATTTTATAGTTTAAGAAATGGTGATAGTGTGCGGTGTGCATTTTGTTCAATCGTTATTGGTGATTGGAAAATTGGACACGATCCTATGATGGAGCATAAAAAATGGTCACGACGTTGCCCCTTTGTTAGAGAAGATGTTTGTGGGAGATACGAATTTTTTCCTAATTCAATACCTGAAAATTATCGAATTTATCTACAAAACATATGGATCTAAAAAATGATTTCAATGTTGGAGAAGATGTTTGTGGGACATACAAAGCTTTACCTAATTCAATCCCTGAAAATTATTCAAAGTTATCTACAAAAGTTGAGGATCCAAATGGTTCCGATGAAAATTTTCCCAAAATTACCCCATTATTGGGATATAAAATTTTATCTAATTCAATACCTGAAAATTATTCGAAGATATCTACAAAAGTTGAAGATTCAAATGATTCTTATATCAATAAACTTTCTTATTGCCGTTCTTGTATATTACAATAATGTTAACTATTAAAGATATAATATGAATTAATCAATAAAAGTTTTGAAAAAAGTTTATTTATTTATTTATTTCTTGCTATTTGCAGAAACGAAATTTTTGGGTTTTTACAAAAAAAAATATAAAAATATACAATATAATGATTATAAAAAATAAAATGTATTAATTATGATGCTAGAAACTCGATTGTGGTTTCTAAGTTTATTCAAATTTAGCACCAAATATTCTCCGGGGTTTGTTCTTTCACTTGCATCTTGAAGCTTAAAGTTGACTTCATAATATAAAATCGGTTTACCACTATCAACTACTAATGAATGTGTAATAATGTTTTGGCCACTCTGCATGATTTCAACATGCATTTCATCAAATTTTTCACAAGTTTTGGGTGTCTCATTGATATCCAAATATTGAGTGCAAATCATAGCGTTTTTAAGATTTTTTGGGCATATTTTTTAGATAAGAGTGTTGTTAAATATTGCGCCTATGAAGTAAATTAGAGCGGTATTCATTTTCACTTGATGATTCGAGTTAATATTTAAAGTTTTAAGAATAAACTTTATCCATTATGTTAATGCATCCACTGTAACATCTATAGATAGATACGACTATCGTCAGAGATAATATTATACTGCGTCGTGAAAAAGGGGGATCTCAGGTATGCGGACACCAAATAAAACAACTAATTTACTTCGTCGACGTTTCGAAGGTTTATTATTCCTTCATCTTTAGGACTGTGAAGAGAGATAAAACATAGAACGTCGGTAAATAGCAAAAATTAACAATTATTCTCACCTCAGTAACGTGATGTAAAATCTGTTTAATCACAATGGTAAAGCAAGACGATGTTTGATGGCTCAAGACACGATAACAGGCGTTAACTTTGTCAGTATAAAACAATATGTACAGCTTAAAATAAATAAATACATATAAAGGCGCCTTTATATCCACTTTGGGACCTAATGTCAACAAACAAAATGATTTCTATCAGATAAAAGATTATTACCGCAACGTTCTCAAGTGCTTCAATGATATAACGAAACAACCAGGTTGACACCTACGCTGGAAGACTTGGCAATCGCACCTATTATTTTGTATTTATTCCAATTTCACGACCACCTTCAGTTTGTCAAATCTGTTTTTAGTTTTGTTGATCTTTTTTACAGTTCAAAAGCACTCTTAGATGGCGACTACACACAACACGACTTTTGGCGGTTTTACACTAAAAATTTTGTTATTGCTTTTTATCATTGGTCGTAATTTTATCAAGCGCACCAAGCCAAATTGCATAGTTTTTTTACCATATATATGTGATTTATTGTTAGGAAATTATTTTAATTGTAATGTCCTTAATTTCAAAGTGTATTTATTTATTTATTTATTTTAAGCTGTACATATTGTTTTATGCTGACAAAGTTAACGCCTGTTATCGTGTCTTGAGCCATCAAACATCGTCTTGCTTTACCATTGTAATTAAACAGATTTTACATCACGTTACTGAGGTGAGAATAATTGTTAATTTTTGCTATTTACCGACGTTCTATGTTTTATCTCTCTTCACAGTCCTGAAGATGAAGGAATAATAAACCTTCGAAACGTCGACGAAGTAAATTAGTTGTTTTATTTGGTGTCCGCATACCTGAGATCCCCCTTTTTCATTAGCATACCATCGGACGAGAAAGTTTTCATTATATACTGCGTCGTAATGGGCGCTCCAGACTCTCGCGAGAATCTCGCGAGAACATCACGAGAAACGAGAGTGTGGAGCCGATTCTCGTGTTCATTTTCAGGTTCTCGCCTTGCAGGCCACTCCAGACTCTCGCGAGAATCTCGCGAGAACATCGCGAAAAAACTAGGACAACACGAGAAAAGAGAGAGTGGAGCTGATTCTCGTGTTCCTCATAAGTTCTCGCCTTGTTCTCCACTTGTTGTCGGTATTTTGATGCGAGACAAAGGAGTCGAGATCGCGATAACACTCCCACACCTGCACATTCGCATTCTTCAGTAGCGCCTGACTCACCGATTAAATAGTAGTATAATTAATTGTAAATTAAAATGAGCGTAAATTGAAAAACGAACAAAAATTGGCATTTATTTGATTGCCTTCAAGCAGAACCAGGTTTGTGGAAAACAGGCATTAAAGGCTATAAAAATAAATCGAAAATAATCATGATGCTTGGGTGTGGATTAGCACAATAATGTAAATACCCGTCGATGAATTAAGAAAAAACAAAATTCCCTGATTGCAAATTATAGAGGTTATAAAAATAGAGTGAAAAAATCAGTGAATTTGGGAGCAGGAGCTTACGAGGTCTTATAAGTCCATTTGGTTTGCGCTATGGACTCATTGCTTGGTGACAGTACAAAATATAAAAACACAATTAATAATAAAATAATGAAAACTTGAAGTTTGACGTATTTACGTCGATTTTATACCAAAAAAATTTTTTTTAACATAATTTTGAAGATTTGTTGTTAAATAAATATTAAATTTAATTTAAACTCAATGACACCAGGCCCTACGAACATTCAAAATGCGATTTTGACAAATATTAATTGTCGAAATAAACAGTACTGTTTTACGTGTGATCGGGTGTTGGTACATTTACATAATTCAAGCGCTGTGACATTACTGACCTCGTTGGTCTTGTAGCACAGACAGGGTTCAAACTTCGCTGCGCTCACAATATGCGCGCGGGTATACAAACTAAAATACGCTTCAACAGTCGAAATAAAATGGCAATATTATCTTTCAAGAAGAACATTATCGGAATAATGAAGTAGAAATGATCACTGGCACGACAGTAAATGCAACAGAAAATCCTGATAGGTGTAGCACAATTTTTGAGCAGGTACAAAAAATATAGACTTTAATTAAAAAATCACACTTTTTGATGATACTAATCCATTAAAGGGGCCAAAAATTCCAAATTTAAACTTTTCGACATATCACAAAATTAAAGAACTGTTAATCGTTTTAGAAAAAATTATAGAAATTTATTTAAAAAATCTGCACTGTAGAACTGAGAACCTTGTGAGTGTAGATATTTTCCAATTTTCGATGTAACACGATCGAAAATCATTTCTCGCCTTGTTCTCGCGTTGTTCTCGCCTTGTTCTCCGATGCTATTCTCGCCGAGATTCTCGCGAGGTTCTCGCGATAGTCTGGAGCGCCCATAACATCCTGCGAAAGTATATCCGTTTAGTACGACTCCCGTTAAAGCGACCAACCGCTTTAAGCGACGTATTTATTAAAAATCGTCCGATTAAAACGACGCTCGTCTCAAAATAATTCATAATTTCAAGCGCAAATGCATACTTCGCATTATATTGATTTTCAATGATGATTTTCTAAACCAGTAGGTTTCTTATATATATACTTATCTACATGTACCTACATTATTATGTACATTACAATCATGTTTTAGTCAAAAGTTTAAATTTTTGATTTTTTTTTATTTTACACGCATATTATTCAACTAGCTGCCCGGATTCGCCTTGAAAATTTCAAACCGTTTTGTGCGTCGTCCGGTTAGTACGACGTAATATCGCCGATCCCTTGGCCGTCGCTATAACCGGATTCTACTGTATTGTTAAAATATGACAAAATTTTGTGTCGATTTAGACCCACTAATTAGGAACGTGAAAATACAACAAATCTTCAGAAGCATATTTAAAAATACTTTTCTAATCTCTAAAAATTATGCAACATACAAAAAACTCTTTGGATTTAAAAATTTTTGATACATTATCGAAAAGTTAAATTAGTTTGCAAGGTACCTGCGAATGAGATTTTTTGATATTTTTAATTTTAAGCAGAGAACTAACTGCCAAAGTTAGTATTACTTCTACCCAGTGGCGGATCCAGGAAATTACCATAGGGGGGGAGGCGACAACATAAAAAAATTTTAAATAAAAAAATAAAATGTGGTATATTAGCAATTTCAAAAATAGTTGCACCACTTATATTTGCAGAACATTTCTCGTCTCGATTTTCATTTTCTTGAATTTTTTGCTTCTTTACAAACATATTCAAAGTGGACTGAGTCGGACACCGTTTCATTTTCAAGATTCTTAATTACCTATAGTAGATATACGGTTAATGTTAATTTATAAATCTAATGTCTGCTTACGTAAAATCAAGTTCAAGTTTAATCAATGATTAAAATTTAATCAATGATTAAAATAATATCTAATATTATTGAAAATTAAATATTGATTATTGATGAATAATACCCTTGCACATATAGTTTTTATTGTTTTATAAAAAATCAACTGTAATTTTATGATAAATTAACTTCACAACTTCACTACTCACTTAATTTAAATGATATCAGTACTGAAGTACTGAAAATATATTCAAAATACGCAAACTGAAATAAAAAGCACTTTTGTTTGTTTTAAATTATGAAAAGCAATGACAAAGGAGAATATTGTTACCTAAACAGATTCTTTCAGGAATTAGGGAAAACTCCAGAAATTTTGTGTTTTCCAAAATTGCAATAAACTTATACAATTTACCTGGCGCTATAGAAGCCTCAGATTAGGCGGCTTCCGGAAGTTCGGCTTTAAATTCTTTGAAGTACTAAATTTGTCTTATTTTATAAAATAGATATAACATTTAAAAACACAATAATACCGTAGTTTTGTGATTTTGTTGTAAGGTTATTATTTAAAACACGAAGTTTAAAAAATACAAAATACTTTTGTCAGAATTTTTTGGTGTAAGAATTAATGTTTTTTGGAGCTCTAAGGGGGGGCAGTCGCCCCCATCGCCCCCCTCCCTGGATCCGCCACTGCTTCTACCATGTTTAATCCTTTTTTCACAATTTTTTTTTAATTTTACGTTGTCGGTACCTAAAATGGTCTTCTCTGAATAAGATGATTTTTGAATTATTTTGAGAGATGATAAAGTAATAGCACACAAACCAGCATACTATTTTACACATGCAGTAGAATGTCCTTAAAGAAATTATTATTCTATTAGTAGTAATTAACGAAAGCTACACTATGACTTAATACTTACAACTGACTTCTGCTCCACCTGATGTACTTCTAGATATATACAGTGAAATCTGTATATGCCGGAATCTGCAAGAGCCGGAATCGTGTGCATAACGGAATTTGTCTGTGGTCCCGAATTATTGGTTTACATTACTGGGTTAAATGAATTTCATAAGCCGGAATCTGACTAACGTGAACACGGAAAGCTTATTTTAATTCCCATGTGTGTAAATTTAACTGCATAAGTCGGAAGCGAAATTAAGTTTATTTATAAAATTGCGATGTAAGACGTACGACATTTTTATCCAATGTTTAGACTACTCTAGTAATAATTTCTTCTGCGGTATATCATTTTACAATGCATACCTATCAAATAATATTGCGTTACAGCAGCATGCAAATGAATCATTTTTTCATTTGCTGCTTACTTTCTGCATATCTTGCATTTTTTTGTGTAAACGTTTATTCGTAGTCCATTATGTATTATAAATTATAATAATTAACAAAATACATTTTTATTAAATTGTTTACTATAAATCTATTTTAAAAAAATTCCGTTTTATGCAGATTTTTTTCCGTTTTAGGCAGAGGATCTGGTAAAAACGGAACTTGCTTAACACGGAACGATTTTTCGGTCCCGTGCGATTCCGGCTTTTACAGATTTCACTGTATTTTAAAATTTGCTGTTTCACAAAAAACAGGTCATCTTAAAAACGGATCAATTGATTAATTTAAAATTTTAATAACATATAAAATTTATCTAATATTCAGAAACTTGTATATAAAATCTGGATATTTTTTCACAAATATCGAATTTTATAAAATACTAAAATATAAAATAATAAGATAAAACTTTAAAATATAGAACAAGTTAAATAAACTTCAATAATTAGTAATTCAATTGAGCTTTCAATAAACATTCTGACGAAGGCGATTACCATCGCTGAAAGCTCAATTGAATTACCAATTATTGGAGTTTATTTAACTTGTTCTATATTTTAAAGTTTTATCTTATTATTATTCTCACAAGTTATGAATTTATATTTAAAATATAAAATAAGAGATATTGTGCATTAATATATTTTGTATGCATTTGCTCTCAAAATTTAAAGTCAATCAGTCGTTTTTAAGATAATTTATTTCTTGTAGAATAGAGCAAAACAAATTTTAATAATAGTTTGCAAAGAAAAACTATTCATAATAAACACATAAATGAAAATGAATAGAATGCGACATCTGAAAATAGGCTATTTTTTGTATTGAAATACAACAGATACATTGTGTATTAAAAAAAATTACATAATTATCTATATTGTTATAATTAACAGTTTTCACATTAACAGAAATTGAAAATATTTTATGTACAAAATGCTAAAGAAATTTCTACAAATTAGTACTATATAAAATCAAAATAAAAATGTTTAAAGCTTACTCCAATGTTTTCAAGCATACACAAATTAAAAGAAAATAATAGACATGGGCAGTATAAATTTGAGCACTTGAATATGTTTAATCAAAATTCAATAATATTGTATAAACCATAAATTGTTTATTTTAAATTTAATGTACTATTATGTTAAATAATAGTAAATAAAAAAAATACCTAGCCCACTATTTATCAAATTTTAATATGTAATCAATTTAAAATATGATTTTTTATTAGAATAATTTCACAATGTATGCATGAAAATATTTTGGGAACAATTAAAAAAAAAACTTATCAAAAAATAGTTTGTGTTTTGCTGACAACTCAAACCCATTTTAATACAAAATTCTTTTATTTAATTCTCTTAATAGTCGAAATAGTAATCATTTTCTAGAATATTGGAATTTTTACAACAAATAACTTTGATACCCCTGCGATTTAGTTATAAAATAAATACATTACATGTATATACGTGTGTCTCAATTTATATACTTTCTGTAGTGTCGAGGTCCAAAAACAAAACACATTTACATCACTTTATAAGTTTTATTATGTGCACTGAAACTAATAATTTGTTTTTTGTGTCGTTTGTTAAAAAATAAATAGTAAAAGATCATTCATTCACTAATCACTTTGCACACCGTCAAGGTATATATTACACACCAGTCGGCTAAACAGAACAATTTGGTCCGTAATTTTAATAATAATTACAAAGCAAAGTTAGGTATGTGAAGTAAAGCTATCCCAAGAACAGTACCCACACACCACTTATAATATTTTCACTAAACAAGTTTACGGGAGTAGTCTCAATAATTACTTTGCAATGTCGTTTGTTGCAACAAAACGATCAGTGCGAGGTAAAGAACTCGAAGTACCATCTCCTAAAACTATTCTTCGATATTAGCATTTGATTATAAATTTTCATTTTTTACTGTAGCACGTGCTACTTACTTTTGCTGGTAGTGGGAGTACCATTACTATAACTGCTTCGAATAGTAGTGATGGAAGGCGATCCTTCTTTGGAGCTACCTGTTCCGTTGGTTGGCTTAGATGACGATGGTTGGGGAATAATGGTGATTTCATCGTTGATTTTTAATGGCTTCAAGACAGATTCGTTTTTCGAAGATGCAGTTGAAGTTGAAGTACCTTTTTTATCCATCACGCGTTTAGCCACAACACTGTGTGCAGAATATACGTGACTTTCAAATTGTTTATACATTCCAAATGTCGCAGTACACACTGTACACTTGTAAGATAAATGCGCCGGTTTCAAAGTCATATTGTGATCTCGTGCTACATGATTAAGTAGTTTCCATTGATAAACCTAATAAATTAAATAAATATGAGTTGTAATACCAAGAAGAAAATAAAACTTACTCTTCCGCATACTGGACAACGACCAGCATCTTTGCTTTTATTTGCGGCTTCCTGCATACTCGACGTTACTAAACCATGTGAACCAAGTAAATGTCTTTCCAAACCTTGATCGGTAAAGAAACGAAACTGGCATTTTTGACAATTTAGTGGAGGTCTATTGTTGATCATTTTCGGATGAATTTTCACTTTATGTATCCATTGCATATGATTTCGTAATTGTTCTAAGTCTTTAATATAACCGTCACAAATTTCACAAATTACAAAGGAAGTTTTTGAATTTGAATCGCCCATTTTAGTAATTGCCACGCCCGATGTCGTACTTCCACGTGGTAAAGGTGTTATTGAAATACTAGGCTGCTGTGAGTTCTTCGCTTTGTTACCCTTTTAAACAGAAAAACAAGATAAATAATAACATTATTACGACAAATTACACAAAATTCTATACATAAAAAATACTTATTTAATATTTCAAAAAGGATTGTCATTTTTGCTGGAAGGAATGCAAAACATGTTAGTAGAACAGGTATAATAGGCAAGCATTGAAATTAGTAATAATTTGGTTTCCAAAGCACCCTCCACATTAATAATAAAGAAATTTTATTTTAAATTATTATTATTTGTAACAGCAAGTCCCAAAGTTGGTAATGCAAATAAATAGCTTTTGTCATTTTTACCAGCGAACAAAACTATTATTTTGATTTTTGTAATATTTTGAAAATAAAAGTAATAATAAAACCTAGATAACTCGTTATCATTTAAATGAAATCTTAAGTCCCTCTTCCTAAATCAATTGACCTTGTGGTTTTTATATTAAGAATGTATAGGTCAAGATATATGTTTTCAAAATCATCATCAGTAACAATATTATCCTAATTCAAAACAAAAATGGAAGAACATCGTAAGCAAATCAGTTAGGGTAACAAAAATTCAACATAATACATGACAAAATGCATATTTCATTCTGAGTTTCATTTTTATCTAGTTTTATGTCAGTTATTTTTATTAAACAAAGACATCCACATTCTGATCAAGTGATCATACCTGGTATTTGATTAATTGAGGGAATCAAAAGTAATCGATTCAAGTAGTTTCTAAAACTCTGACCCAAGTACAAAATTTCATAGTTAAAAACTAACATTATTTGATAATATAGCAGTTCAAACAAATAGGAACTAATCCTAATTACCAACCACTGAACCACCAATATTATGCTTTTATGTTAAACTTGACAAATTGTGAGTAGTCACAAAAACTTCCACCCTAAATTTTATGAAAACCGCTGCTCTTAGAACTTGAAACAAATTATTTTTGCTTAATTTTGAGTTTTGAGAATTTGCAATGTTAGTATCCCGCTTGAAAGCTTACCCTTGATTTAAGTTAAATTTATCAAAACTAAAATAATTTAATTTACAACAATGCACTTAAACCCTTTTACTCTGAACCACTCAATATAATGATATTTTTTAAGATAAATCAACCTTAAGCACAAACAAGAACATATTTAACAAGAACATTACAAGAACAAGGACACCGGCTAACTATGACTGAGTTATAGAATTTGAAATTATTTTCAATTTCAAAAATTGAGGTGCAGCTGTGGTTTAAATATATAAATAATCCAGAAAAACACTGATCACAGACTTTAATGCCCGTTTTCACCAACAATTCCTAACGTTAAGAATTTCCTAACTTTGAGATAAGAAACTCTTATGTCAAATTTGGTTTTCACCAAGCGCTAAAAGTTCCTAAAGAGCATTAAGAAATCCCTAACCTTAGGTATCCGATTTACCGACCCCTAACGTGTTAGGGATTCCTTAGCGGTTGTATTACAGGCACGATAATCGTGATTACAGGTATAAATTAGTGTTTATTCTTATTTTTCTCTGTTGTTAGATTTTTGGATAGTTTAGAGAGATTTAACGATTCATCAGATGATGAAGTTGTATACCCTAGAATCATTAAACAACGGGCAAATAATTTTAAAAAATTTGAAAAAAATGAAAAAAAATTTTTAATGTGGATTTTGTCGTAAGATTTTGGTTAAGAAAACAAACTGTTTTGCAGGTTTTAAAATTAATAGTAGGATCTCTAGAGTTTATTAATGATAAATAAATATATTATTCATAAATGTGCATATTGTTTATGACAATTATTTTGGGTATTATTATTTTAGAAATCAATCAGTATCGCCCATAAATCATTATTACTGGCATTACGGTTTTATGCTACCGAAATAAATATGTTTTAAATAAATAAATAAATATGTTTTATTTGAAGTAATAAACAATTATTAAATTTTAACAAAATTTATTTAATTTTTTTTAAATAACAAATTCAGTTTGTTTGACAGAAATAATTTTGTTTAAATCGAAACAAAATTTCTTTCTATTGAATAAAATTAATCAAACAAAATTATTTATTAAATTCAAAAAAAAAAACGTTTTTACTGTGTATAAATTCAAATATGACATTTACAACCCGTATTAGTTCATTTGTCAGCTGTAAAGAGTACCTTGTAAGGGAGCTGCTCGTTAAGAAATTCTTATGTTGGTGAAATGCAAATTTTCCTAAGTATTATTTTAGGGAATACCTAGCGTAAAGAATTCTTTGCTAGGGAGTTCTTAAATAAATGTTGGTGAAAACGGGCATAAGTCTCTTTATTATATAACCAGTTTTGCTTTCAAAAAGCATAGTAAATTAAAATTTTCTTTTTCTAGAACAACTGAGTCAGACGTTTCAATTTTTAAAATTATATTATAGATTTCACATCTGATTTAAGCCGGCATGTTTAGAATTGGAATAGTTTTCTTTGTAATTTTAATTTATTTTGGACGTTTAAAAGTGAAACCGGTCAGTGATAGAGATTGCTAACTGTTTTTCTGGAAAAATATTTACTTTCCCAATTTAAACAATTTTACAACAAATATGTAGTTGAAAGTAAGCACTCAAAGCCATAAAAAATAGTTCACAAGATCTTGCTTTTACTCTGAAAATATGTTGTTATAGTATTCGAGGGTTCCACAGTCAAAACTTTTAAATAATTTTCTTGTAGTAGTAAAAATCTGTAAATTAAAATTTTCAACTGTATACGCAGTTTCAATTCAGTATTACATTACATTTTAGCTAAAGCTTTAGATGAGCGTTTTTGCAAATTATGAAATGAGGTGAAAAATACAAATATGTTATTAAATTACTAATGGGATTGTAAGCTTGTAATAATCGATAAAATAAAAAAAAAGGATATTCGTGCAAAAATCAGGAAACAAGCATTGCGGAATGTTTAAATTTTGAGGAAAATAAATTTGATCAAATATGAGAAGCCTGAAAACCATCGCAAATATTAATATAGAAAATTAAAGAAATTTCAATTATGCAATAATAATTGATTTCTAAACATTTTAAAATTATTTCGAGAGTGGTTTTCATTATCAAGGTTAACATTCATTTGACCATGATATGAAAACGTGTCCTTCAAAAGAATAATGTTTCGTGTTAGTGGTTAAAAAAATAATGAAATCAAGAATATTGAAAAACAATAAAATAAAATAATGATAAAATACTAACATTTGACACAGAAGATTAATGAATAGTCAAATAAGTGACAAAAAAACTTGAAATGATAGCAATGATGTGAAGTAATAGGGAACTATGTCATAAACCAAAAGTGTGCATTTTTTCAAATTAATTACAACAAACATAAAATGCATTATCAAGCACACTAATGGTATGAACAGTAACTATTACAAAGAGCATCAGTGCATACCTGGAAGGTGACAGAATTAGGATTGGCACATATGCTGGGTGCAAAGGCCGTTGCACCACCAGGATACAAGCAGCCGCCTATCTCTTGCCCGCCCACCACCTAACATACATACACTTATTACTCACACACAAAATATTTGTACAATAATCTTACAATTAATATAAATAATCAAAATGTACAAACCTGATATAATTGATTTCCACTGAGTTGATAATTGGTTGGAACCAATACCGATCCTCCCGACATGCTTCCTGCTTTATACATAATATTAGTAGCCGGTCTAATGTTAGATGGTTTAATAGAAGTACCTAAAGTGGGTCTACCTCGATTGCGTTGGAGAGCAGACATATTGTTTGACATTTTGGACATCATTTGGAATTGAGGATTTCTAGCCATAGCTTGATAAACTGCAGCAGCATTACCGAGACTTTGTTGTTTCATTCTAGGTGCACGAGGTATTTTTGCGGGTGGTTCAAAGTCCGCCAATGGTTCTAAATTACGTTCGGGTTTAAATTTACGAGCACAACCAACTAAATGTCGAGATAATTTTCCTTTCTGATTATCCTCAAACGGACAATTAGGACACTGATGATAACAAGGAGCCCTTTCTAAACGACCTCTTATACCGTGTAAAACCTCTATGTGAACCAAGATATCGTGCGGACTTCGTACTTCATAAGAACAAAAGTTACAACGATAAATAAAATTTTTCATATGCGGTGTTTCTAAATGGTAAGACATAACGAGAGAAGATTCAGTTTTAAAAGTACAAAATTCGCACTTTTTGGTAGGCATATGATATGGTTCGTTATTCTCTTTGGTGAATTCCAAATTCTTAATTAACGAATTGATGGTTTTCGTTGTTTCAGGATTTTGATTACCTTCACGTTCACGTTTTCGTTTTTGTTGTCTTAATAGATCGGCCTGTACCATTTCCTGCACTAAACCATAACCTATACCCATAAAAAACTTGCCCAAGGGTCCATCAAAATAAGAATTAGATTTTTTAGTTAATAAATCATCAATGTTAGATTTATCGTCATCGTCGTCCGAATCTTTGTCGGTTTCGTTTTTGCCATCAACATCGTTTTTATCTTTTTGTGCATCATCTTCGTCGTTCTTTAATTTATCACTGCTACCACTTTCCTTTGCATTATCTTTATTGTCTTTCGTTTTTTGATCGGCAATTTCGCTCGACAAATCTTTGATAAATTGCTGTAAATCTTTTATGGGAGGTTTTTCATAAACATATGGAACAATAAACGATGGTGCCTCGACTACAAACATGTCGTCCGATAAGGTGGGTAAAACTGGAGCTAACGGCGCAGGTGATGATTGTTGAGAAGATTTGGCGGTTGTAGTAGAAGTCATAGGAATAGGTGTGATCGTTGCACGCATATTGGCTGGATAAATACCTTGCGCTGGCAATGCCATCGGCATTATAGGATGCGAATTAGAGATCGTTGTAGACGTGGTTGTTTTTTGAGCAATAGGAACAGGACCACGACCAGATAAAATTGAATTTGTGTCGATAATAACTAAAGTGGGCTCTTTCTTACTATTACTGTTAAAAGTAGATTTTGATGCAATTTCTGCCAAACATTTTGTATCTTTCACAACAATAGTGGAACTAGAAATGCGCGTTTTTTTTCTTTCCGAACGAGACGGCACAGAATGATCGTCTGCCACTGCCAAAGGATCTTCTGGTAGAACCTCTTCTATGTCAGATTCTTCTGAATCGTCCACATTGTTGCTAATAACTTCGTCTTTTGAATATCGTTTGTTTAATTTTCTTACGCTTCTAGTGCTTCTTCTCGATTCAGAATCTGCCCCTTCAGATTCATCTTCTAAGTTGATAACTTCGTCGTTATCAACAGTGTCAGAAATTACAACATCATCTCCACTATCGTTAACACTACCATTATCTGAAAAACCTTTGTTATCGTCAAAAACTTCAATTGGATCCCTGTTATCGTCGATCACTTCAATTAAGTCATTATTATCGTCAACCGTTTCTACACCATCTTTATCTAATACATTTTCTGCATTCTTATCCTCCAACTCAACAATTTCTTCTGCAGAATCATTTATCACAATAGATTGTTCATTAGAATGCTCGGCATCATCATTAATAGTATTTATTTGAGTATCTTCAAGAGCGTCCAAGCCATTTTGAACGTTTTCTTCGTCTAATTCATCTTCCTCTTCACTGTTGTCAATTTCTTGTATTTCTTCACCATCGTCATCTGAATTTATGTCGTCCACGTCCATTTTTTCAGCGTCATCTTCAATTTCTTCACAGCTGTCTAGATTTTCTGCCGGCGCACTGTTGTCATCATCACAATTTAAATGTTCTGTTGAATTTTGGGTTTCTCTAGTATCGCCATCATCGCAAGATATATCGCCATTTATACTAGCACCAACTAAAAATAAAAAAAGAAATTATTAATAAATTATTGTAAATACAAAAAATTAAATAGTAATTCTTTGCTTAACTGTTATGATTTTTACTTTTCCGCTAGTTGTCTCCGCTTTAATACTGCAACAATATTAAATAGATTGAAACTGAAAACTGATTGAAACAGTTTTCAAGAATAATTTAAAAAGTTGAAGATGTGAAAAAAAATAAAGTAAATGATTTGAAGAAAGAAAGAAAGGTTAAAAGGAATCTGATGAGCTTTTAAGTCCATAAATCCGTGTGCATTTAATATAAAATAAGTTTTCCAACAGAATTAATTATTATTAAAAAATTTAATTTAAAAAATCGGACCAACTCATGATTATTGGCTTGTGCTCATCAACATACAATATGAAATCATAAGTCTTATGCCCGGTTGCACAAAGGCTTGTTAAAACTTAAACTTTCATTGTTAAAAACCCTTAATCATTGATTAAGTTTTAACAAGCCTTTGTACAACCGGGCATTAATAAACTTACTCAAGAATTTAATAAAAACAATTTTTAAAATCAATTAAATTAAAATCTTTAACTACTCCAGATTATTTTCTCCTATGACAGTACAATTTAATTCATCATAAATTTTTGGAAATTTCACCAAATTGAAACTCGATGGTACAAAACTTCAAAGTATACCACATTCCAATTCTTATATCCAACAAGACTTGAAATTAATTTAAAGATAACTTGGTAAAATTCTATTGTCATAATAGAATAACAAGTTTCTGACTTTTTAATTTAAGACATATTTTAATAGACAAGCTTTTATGTACTACTTTCTTTCTGTTCTGGTAATTCTAGATCATCCTACTCGATGTGATGCTCACTAGTTTTTAAACCAATTCTATACTTGGTATAGAAAAGTTGTAGTAATGACTAACGAACAAAAATACAGATACATTTTTTCTTGGTACTATGTTAGTTATTTTTTATTTAAAAATATCAAGTTCCAGTCTATTGAAACTATTATTTTACAATAAATCTGCTATAAAAAAATAAATAAATTAGCACTTGCCTTCAATGGGAACTGCTCGATTGACTAACAAAATTAAAATAAGAAAAATATAGAGGAGAGCACTATGTATAAAAACTCTACTAATGGCTCCTTCTAGCGGAATTGTTAGACAAAAATATATAGAACGATTCTAAGTACTATTATCATTTTCAACTGCTCAGTTTCCATGATTTCATTAAATAAAATCAAAAAATTTTCATATTTTCTATGATATATAAAAAATAGGGGTGAAAGTCGACCCCAAACATTGTAATCTGATTGCAGTGTTGTCAATACTTCAGTAAAATATTCCCCATCAATTTACCAAAATCCAAAAATTAAAACAAATTTTAAAATGTATTGAAATGAATACAAAAGAAATGCATTCGTGAGCCTTATAAATCCGAAATGGCTTTTCTTCTTTTGTTTAAGTTTTTTCGCCTCTTTCGAAAAACTTTTTATTTTTCCTCAAAATTCCTCACAACTTGTAATTAGACATTTTAAAATTCCTCACATTTTGAGGAATTACTGACAACATTGGCGACACTGTCAGATTGTGATTAAATTCAGTGGTCCCAACGTATTTTCTAACCCTGATTTATTAAGGGTAGGTAGGTACATCAGAAATTAACTATGAGACCAATGTTTGGCTTATAATCATGATGTGTTATTAACTTTTCCTTTATTTCAAACTTCATCAAGAGCATAATATGCTTTTAAGAAAATGTCATCCAATTTCCTTACAAACAAAAATCTACGATGCACCCCTGCTAGAAAAGTGTCACTACTCAAAAGAGGAAGTTTTGAGAAAATAATGATTTAGTAACATTACAATACATCAAAATGACGATTTTTTTGAAGATAGATTGAGATGGTCGGAATCTAGCTACATATTTCAGTCAAAAATCACACTTCGTGAGTTGTGACACTTTTCTAGCAGGGGTGCGCGTGTTGTCAACGTTATTTATCCAAATAATTAAAAGCCAGTTTACATCATTATTTGTTTTCTCTTAGAAGTAAATGTGTAAATCCACTTTTTAGATGTAGGATCTACTTCTCAACATAGTAAAATGCGTTGGAATCATACATCATGTCTAGAAAAGTAAATTATGGAATGCAAACTATTTAAAAAATATAAATTTTTCTGAAATTAATGATGGTTTAACTATGCAAGAAGACAACCACGGTAGACACAGAGTGGAAATTCTGGGTTTGAATCTCGGACTTGACAGAATTTCTTAGCTCGGCCATCCGATGTGCATCAACACGTTGTGGATTTAAGAATCGGTTCAATATTTACATAAGTCTGACCATTGAATGAATAATGAAAAAAAACCGCAAAAATAGTTCCAATTTCAAACAATACATATAGCAAGAATAATTAATTTTTAAAAATAAACTACATATTTGTCAAAATTTTGCTGCTGAACAATAGAATAAATCACTGATTGTGCCAGAAGCTCAATTAATTATAAAACAATTTTGAATTTAAAGTTCAGTAAAATTAAAAATAAAGCCTCCTTCGTATACTATGCAACTTTCCATAAGTTACCTTTAAATTTAAAAATAATAATTATGAATAAGATTCAGTTCAATAAAATTGTACGAAGTAATCAACCTTAAAAAATTAGAAATCAACAAAAAAAAAAAGAAAGTGGGATGAAATCAAAAGATATAATATGAAATCAGTATGATATTGGCAGTCCAATAAGTTACTTCAAATAAATATTGCATGTAATATAAACAATAAAAATAAATAAAATCCTTTTACTGGAAGTAAAATTTTTAAAGAAAAAAGATTCAGCTTGGAGGCTCATTTAAAATTTCACTGTATCAAATAAAAGTTTTGTAAAATTTTTTCGTTTTATTTTTATCTAACTGAAGATTACTTGAGAAGGCATTGATTAAAAGTGAGAGAAGAACTGTTTTAATTGGTTTCCTCTCCCTCGCCCCTGCATAGGCGAAAAGGTATTCAACAAAATGTATTAATGTAATAAAGGAGAAGATTTCGGTGCAACAAAAATTCTGTTTGAACTCAAAAACGTGGATCCTTTTAAACTTAATTAAGATTAATCTAAGAAACCAAGTTCAAAATTATTAAATATCAGTTAGTCGAGTGTTCTACCAGTAATAAAAAAAAAGAGAAGTGCGACAACTTAAAAACAGAAATAAAAATCACTGCATTATTTAGATAGCAGATATATCAAAACAGTCCAGTGCAGTTGGAACGTAGTTATTTCAAAGTGTCCAATTATTTGCTGTTCATAAACTAGCAAGATTGCTGTCATAATAAGTTTCTACTCTCATACACACCTGTCATGGTTTCTTCGTTTGAATCAGTTTCATTCACCTCTCCCATCTCGTGTATGGTTGCCATACTCGATTAAATCAACAACGAAACCTAAAACAAAAAAGACGTTAAGAATCGACCTGTCAGATAATTGTTAAGTGTGACTGTAAAATAGTCCAACGACTTTCACAGAATGTTAAATGCCCTAAAATCTTATAAATCAATTTTTCTTGTGTTAAATAGCTAAATGAAAAACTCGACGAAATTTGGGAAACAAACCAAAATAATCATTCAACATTCTAACCTCTACTACATAAACAACTGGCCCACCTCCCTTAAATAATGAAAGTAGAAAATTGGTCGGTGGTCTGCTTTTAAATTGGTTGTTTGGTGGAAAATATTACAATTATTTTTCAGTAGTGCCACTACAAGGAACAAAAATATTTGTTAAACAAATGTTATGCAGTAAAATCTATTAGTCACAAATGCAAAATCCAAAATCTAAAACCAATGTTTGGCCAAATAGGTTGACAATTTAAATTAGTAAATCGTACCAAATATTCCCGCCAAAGTAATTGGAATTTTAGCTCACGTCGACATTAAACAGCTGCATACCACCAATAGAAGTTTGTGACAATCGTAAATACCCGAAGTTAAATTCGAACCGCGACATTTAAATTTGCCGTCACATACACATTTTAAAACTGCACTTGGTTTACACCATTTAAATTATACAATTACAATTAATATACTAAAATTAATGTAAAAATAGTCGAGTAAAGAGCAGCTCCGTCACTAACCCCCTAACGCCACACTAAACTGCCAATATGGCGTCTAACGGTACGTCACGTGATCAAAATAGTGACGTAGCACTTCATTTCACGATGTCTTAAAATTTTTTCGTTACGTAAGCTAGAGTATAAATTTATAACAATTACAATTATTATCGATTGTACTAATCACATCTCGCTCAAAATATCCTTGCACATTTCCAATTCTGAATATCTTAATTTTTGAATTTTTATATTCGCGCCAAATATTAATTCGTATGAAATGTTCACGCAAAAGATAATTTTTAGAAAAAAATTATACAGGACAAAGCGCTTTCATCTAAATCTGTTAAGTTTAATAATTAGGTCATCATTTTACCTTCGTTAAAGAAAATTTAATCAAAATTGCAAATCAAAATTTAAATTTTGACAAAAAAGCGCAATTCGTTATTATTTCTTTTCGATAATAATAATATGCAATAATAGTTTTTTTTTTAAATAAGAGTAATGGTAATTATTGTAATTATAAGACCTCATTAAAAAAAATAAGTAAATATACGTTCAATAAAAGAATAGAACAATGAAAATTCATTTATCAAGTTTGGGGAAAATGTACACGTAGATAAGTTGTATAAGCAGAGTAAGTGCATTGCCATTTCTCATGAAACGGAGTAAAGTAACTGACGTCAAAATGTTGCCCGACGCCCCCCATTTGTGTAATGGTTGAGCCCAAACCTCATTTTGTTCATGGTATACTATATACCTAATAAATTTTTCTCAACGTTTCCTATCATATTCGTTGTCTATGCATCGCATTCTACTACAAAAAAAATAGTTGCAAAATTTTGCATTACTTTGGATGAAAACTTTTCGAGTGTCCTGTATATACCTAAGATGAAACAATTAAACAATATTCGTATTTTTTTTTACTTTTGTTTTGGCAAATTGCAAGCAATTTTTATTTTTCAACTTTTTCTTATTTCATATCAATTGTTTTAAACATTAAGTACAATGTTCATGTCAAAATCACATGTTAGTTTTCCACGTGGTCTGAATCCACACACCCAAACGCTGACGAGAGTTTCACCAAAAACTGTTTCCGTATGTGTCGGTCGAGTATTTACTAAATAATTTTAACAACTTCTTCGCAATCGCTTGGAAATTTTAAGAACCTTAATAGAAAATGCGAATATAATATTCATGACATAATAGAAAAAATTGTATCCCAGTTTTCATAAGCGCATTTGCAGCCGAAAAACATCCTTTACAGCATGAGTAGGTACTTTACTATCGATTTTTCGCGAAAAGGACGTACACGAACCATCAGCCTTGCGCTTGCAAAAAGAACCCCGATAAAAAAAATGTTTAACGTTTCATTGCATTACAGAAAATTTGCAATTTCTTTCGCCATTTGCAAACTCCGATCAATTTTATTACAGAAATACTCGAGCGGAACAAAATAAGTACATCGACAAACATCAATTAAACTTAAAATCTCATTGGATGGATAATTCATTGAATTGCATGCATCTTTAATACAAACATACCAGTCGACAGATAGCTGATAGTACATTTTTTACAAGTTTACAGTTGAAGATATTGTTTAAATTTTAAAATATTTAAATTATTATAAAAATAACGGATGTTGTGTTTAATTATGTCAGGTATTTAAAATGTTGGAAATCCATGCGTAAGTATAAGTATTAATAGACAAAATTTTGTTCTATAATACAAAGCAATCGAAGTTGCTCCGCAGCGCTACACCAGAAAATGTTTACTTATTCAAAATAAATTTTAAATAACCAACTGGACGCTTCGCGTTAGCGAACGACAAGATATATTCGGGCCTTCAGTGAGGTGCTCGTTTTGGCTCTTAATTATTAAAGATATTATCTAACGTAACCAAATTACTGCCAGCCAATGGTTTACGAATTTTATTGATCAAAATGGAAATAATAATAATTTGGACGTTCTAGATTAAGCAGATGAAACGTGAAGTCTCCGACTGACTGGCTGTAAGAAATTATCGTTGTTGGAAAATAAACTAAAATTACAAATCAGTAAGTTATTATTATTATTACAGAAATAATAAAAAAAAACTCTTTTAATTGCAAATCTAACTGAGCATATTCGTTGAAAAGCTCTCGAAAGAGGAAAGGCATCTCGTCTTGCTTGATGTAGCTTTTGTACTGAGAGGTTTTTTCAATTTTAAAATCATTACTTTTCCATCCCGTTTTATCTGCCGGCATATGACCAATAAGACCTACCAGACTTGGACCTCTATGACTATTTGGCAAAGACCACGAAAACAATAATGTACACCTTACACCATCAATGTCATTGTCAATTCTTTGCACACTTTTACACCCCGACTAGCAATATTTTCATCAATGCCGACGTTATAAGGTGTGAAAAGTATTGACAATAATATTGATTATTGACAACATTACATCGATATAGTGTAAGGTGCCTATAAAAGAGAACATTCGACAGAAAATAGATAGCATGACGTCAGATATTTACAGATATTCTTCAAGTGCAGTCAGTCTTCGCCTTTACCAAAAAAGAAAAAGTTCTTTGAAAATCAGAAAGCATAGAAAAATTCTAAAATAACCCAGAATCCAGCAATAGATCTTTTACTTCTGCACTCTTCGCTCCAATTAATTTTCCCGAATCCTTACAATATTCGAATACCATACGATTAAATCAACGCCTAATTAATTTCTTAATGATAATATAATAGCTTTTCGTTATTAAATTTGATAAAAGCAATAATTTCAAATGTATCCATACCAATAAATTTAATTAATCGCGAATTTTATTCCTCCGAAATTACAATTAATTCTATATATAAAGCCATTGTGGCCATACGCGCAATTAGGTGCAATATTTTGGAAGGCAAAAAAAATTTATTGCGCGCAGCGAGCAAAAATAGCGGCTAAATTGTTTTTTTATTAATTTTTTTTTTAATTAAAATTTTTACTGCTTAGTCAACTAATTTAGAGTGAGCTAATTTTGATTTTTGGCCTCCCTAGTAGTGCCCATGCCCAGTGCACAAAAAGTTCTCGTAGCAATTCCGTGGTAAAAATGTTCATACCTATCCCTTTATTCCCTACCGCCAGAGTAATTCCTAAGAGGTCCGGTCGCAGCATAAATGATTGTTTGTATGCCGCATTTCTACTTTTTCCTGATTTCTTAAGTTTTCCGCAAAATGTTCTTTTAAAAAAAGCATTTACCGGAATTTCTTAATTTTTATTTGATATTTTGGAATTCTAACCGCTCCCCCCCCCTCTCATCAGACACTTTTGTGCAAAGCATTACGTGCGCACATCTAGAAACTGGGCTGCTCACCGCCACGGAAAATTACATTTTCCTAAATTGAATTAAGGTTGGTTTATGCAAGACGCCGACGCACGCACCGCACGCACTGCACGCAAGCAAATAAAGTTGAAACATTGAATTTCTGTAGTAGCGTTTATGCACGTCGCTGACGCGCGTGACGTGCGTGCATAACCTCGAAATTTATTTTATCTTTGGTTTTCATTGCAGCGTGTAACGCTAGGAACTTTTCAAGTTATATTATTGTTGTGGTACAATTTTTTTAAATTTAAAATTACGAAAGTAATTTATTATAAATCTTATTTTAAAATTATTAGATATTAATAATAAATTAAAAATAAAAATATCAATTATAATTGTTACCTTAGCTTATAATTGATATTTAATTTTTAATTTATTTTTCATTATTGTGATATTTTCTAGAAATAATAATAGCACGATGAAAAATTATCGACCCTAAAGCTTAACTTTCATGCTCTACATATTTTGGGTCGAAAATACCTACAAAAGAAACCAGTCCATCTTTCTGATTTATTAGAAATAATAATATTTGATTATCTGATTTAAAAAAATTTTAAATAATGAAATAAAATAGCATTAGCGCCATCTACCGTAATGTGAATTTATTCTAATTTGTAACCAGAAAACGCACTAGAACGCATCAAACGCATTCGAACTGCATAAACCAATATTTTTGTGCGGCGTTTTGTGCGGGGCGTTTCATGCGTGCAGCGCGTGCGGTGCGTGCGTCGGCGTTTTGCATAAACCAACCTTTAGACTTACCTAATCAAGAAATCACGAAATTAAAATGATTTCTATCAGTCAAGTTCTCCATAATTATGTCAACCATAAAAAAATAATAAAATAATGCTTTTATCATTATTCTACAAAAATCTACAAAAGGTGGCATTTAATTATCCGACTAGAAAATTAAAACAACAAAATATGTTGTATATGTTGTTCTTTTCTAAGCTTTCAATGCTATAATTTTTTGAATTACCATTTTTAAAACAAATAATAAACTCACCCCACTAATCGTCGGTTTCTTCTTCGTCGTCGTTAAAAGACAGTACAGCTTTGGTTTTAAGTTTCTTCGATTGCTTTGAGTGATCTTTGGAAGAGTGTGGTCTTTTCAAAGATTGTTCACCTGAATCAGTTGATTTTTTATCTTTAGCAGGAACTTTAAATACGATAGGAGCATTCAAATCTGCTGGTGCTTCGTTCGCTTCTGCAAAAGAATATATAGATAAATATAAAAATTGTTACATATTATACGTATTTCTTCAAGCAGCCAGGGTATGTTTTTATTATCTGTACTATGATATATTTTCCTCAAGTTTTAAAATTGCGAATATGAGATTGAAATATAACAGATCGCTGACCAATTTTGAAAAATTAATTTCCATAAACCCCCCCACACAATTTTCTTAATTTGTTTACACTTTTTATTTTAATTTATACTAGATTTCCTTTTACAAGATTTTTTTTTAATTCCTCCAGATTTCCTCCTGGATTGCCCAGTGGCGGATCCAGTAAATTACCATAGGGGGGGGGGGCGACAACATAAAAAAATTTTAAATAAAAAAATAAAAAGTAGTATAATAGCAATTTCAAAAATAGTTGCAACATTTATATTTGCAGAACATTTCTTTTGAGATTCACTACTTTTAAATCTAATGTCTGCTTACGTAAAATCAAGTTCAACTTTATCAATGATTAAAATTTTACAAAAAACTTTTTAATTGTTATGAAATTTAATTTATTGTATATTAATTTTTAACACATTATAGTGAAAACGAGCATAAGTAAATAAAACAACTTACTCTTTTTAGTTAACTTCAGATAGAAACTCTAACAGCAAGTATAACAAAATAATATCTAATATTATTGAAAATTGAATATTGATTATTGATGAATAATACCACTGCACATATAGTTTTTATTGTTTTATAAAAAATCAACTGTAATTTTATGATAAATTAACTTCACAACTTCACTACTCACTTAATTTAAATGATATCAGTACTGAAGTTTTGAAAATATATTCAAAAAACGCAAACTGAAATAAAAAGCACTTCTGTTTGCTTTAAATTATGAAAAGCAATGACAAAGGAGAATATTGTTACCTAAACAGATTCTTTCAGGAATTAGCGAAAACACCAGAAATTTTGGGTTTTCCAAAATTGCAATTTACCTGGCGCTATAAAAGCCTCAGATTAGGCGGCTTCCGGAAGTTCGGCTTTAAATTCTTTGAAGTACTAAATTTGGTCTTATTTTATAAAATAGATATAACATTTAAAAACGCAATAATACCGTAGTTTTGTGATTTTGTTGTAAGGTTATTATTTAAATCACGAAGTTTAAAAAATACAAAATACTTTTGTATTTTAGAAATTCTTAAAATAGTTTTAGGAATTTGTAATACGTCAGAATATTTTGGTGTAAGAATTAATGTGTTTTGGAGCTCTAAGGGGGGCGATCGCCCCCATCTGGATCCGCCACAGGGATTGCCTCAAGATTTCCTTTCGAAAAAGCAGAATATAAAAAAAAATATTTATCTATGTATTATTCCCCTACTCCAGCAATCTCCCCCCCCCCCAGATTATAAGTTATAAATTATAAATTTGACAATATGAATATAGAAGATGTTGAATATGCCCAAGAAACGTCCATTGTTTAGAAAAATAAAATTAAAATCATTGCTAGTAAATTTTACTAGTTTACTTTTTCCGTAATCTCTTCAAGAAAGAAACAAAAAAAATCTCTCAAAGAAAGAATTTAAAATTTAAAATACCACTTTAACATTTATGTTAATATTTTTGAAATTCAGCTACTAATTTTTTTTAATTATTACAATATTAATTTCAAAATCCCATTTATTAAAATTTTTGTATCTACATTTATTAATTTAGCTGTCAGAAAGAACTATAATAATAGGTGAGCCAAAAATTATATGTCCGCGTAATATTTTTATAGCAAGTCGAAGAAGTCATAATTTTTATGTTTGATAACTACCCACAGCGCAATTACCTTATTAATCAAAATACATTTTATTTTTATTTCATTTTATGAATATAAATTTCAATAACTACAGCTCATCGGTATAATAACTGTAAACCAAAGACATTTTGACACCTAAACGCGTCTTGTTTGTGCTGTATTATGTTTATACGAGTACATATCTATTTTAACAAGCAAGTATTGGATTTTATTGTTCAACCGATATTTTAATTTTAATCTTTTTTTGTATTATTTTTTTTTCTTCTGCGTTATTAGGTTTTTAGGGTAAAAAATAAAAGAGTACTACATAAATAACTGGAGAGTATACTGGTTATTAATCGTTCAGGTGTAGATAAAACTGGTCTGCAAATAAAAAATTTTTTTGGAACCTAGCCTATGTAATGGCTAAAATAATCCTTTTCGTCCCTACAAATTATTCAAAAGTGATAAAAATAGGTGGGGAGCGTCCCATAAAAACGGTGGGAAAAATGGTATCGGGGCCCAAAAAAATATTTCTTTGTGCCGACCAGCAGTGTAATTAATGCGGCAATTTCTCCTTGAAAAGGTCCATTAAGTTGGGGTAATATTTGTCGGTAATTAGAGAAAAATAAATTAAGCAAAAATAATAAAACCAGTAAATGAAAAAAATAAAATAAATTCAAGAATCAAAAGTTAAGGAAGTGGTTGATGGGAGTACGGATAAAAGTTCATGTGTACCGAACTCAATTACAGGATAACCACACAAACTTTTGTTCAAACCGAATATTCGCCAATACTATACTCGTATAAGAAAAGTTCCAAAGAAAAACTTTTATCGTGATAGAAAATCGTCCACTTGACACCACGAACTGAGTGTCAAGTAGCATATACTAACTGCCTCGCGTTTGATTGATAACATTAACACTATTCGGACAGGAGTCCTATGCCGTCAGAAGCGTATATGAACAGCATTATGCAGAGTTTTAAATTAAATATTTTGTTTTGGGAAGGCGAGATCTCTTAATTTTATGGGGCTTGAAAATAAAACTATTGATTTGCATTGGTTAGTTTGTATAAATTTAAGTGCTTATTCACAATGGATTATCAGCAATAGTATTGTTATGGACAATGCAATAACTTGATACAGCAAATCAATGTATTATTACAGCGATGTAACAATCGGGCATTGCGGGTATTCGGTTTCATGTTTCGGGTGAAACATGTCGTGTTAATTATAAATTAAAAATTTAGCATCTTTTATTTGCGAAGAAGTACTACAAAACTATACTACTTATTATAAATAACTTCGCTAGACGAATATAATTTCATTATAAATCTATATGGGTTATTATAAATCTATAACTAATAGTTAAATTTCTAAAACCATACAATATTCGAGCCCGAGGTCTCGAATGGTTTGAATATCTGAAAACTTGGAGTATCATAAATACATTTCTGCTTCCATCATAAAACCAGAGTGACAATATTTATTGTAGAAATTTAGAAAATACTGTCAGATGTACGACCGATATATTGAAAAACGGCTACGGAATACTTTTGATGATTTTTTAATGTTTTCTCATTAACGGTAGCTCAAATTGAGATTTAATACAACAAAAATTAAAAAACATAATTTTCTACAGATAATATTCAATATCAATTTTCATAGGACAAATAAATTTTGTGAATTTATTTTTCTTTTACCTACACATTGTTCATTATTTTCAGAATTTCTGAGAAAACGGTTGGTTTCCCAAAAAAATTTATTTGACCAAAGCTGTAGCCCATTAAATTCCCTATCCGGTTTGGGCCGCCAGTTTTTTCTAAGACGTTTTGTCTAAGAGGTACGGGGTTCGCAAGAAAAGTAAAAAAATAAAACCTAAATTTTTTTAACATTGTTTTCTTTAATTTAATTTATAACTCGAAATCCGTTCATTCTAGACGATAAGGGGTTATAACCTAATTTGTGGATAAGCGTATAATCTTTAAAAACGTTCTTATCCGTTAAGCTTAAAAAATCAATAATATCGGAGCTATGGTCGTTTGAAATCAGAAATTAAAAAAATTGCTTTAAAGGAAGGTACCCCCCAAGAGTTTGGACGTGGACAAAAATTTTACTTGAAAATTTGTCTTAGAAAAGTGTCCTTTATCACCACCTCAAGGGTTCTCCACGGTCACGGAGACACCCTATATAAATAATCACTGAAATTTAAGATAATGAAACCAAAATGGTTCTTCCATTGATAGATAATATTAAGAAGAAAATAATCAATAGAAAAATTGAAGAAAACTATTTCTTTAAATAATATCATAAATCAAGTTACAAAATGTGTAAAAACTTGGTTTGTTGTTCCAACAGGTCAAACAGTGAAAAATAAGGAAAATTGACATCAGATTGCGTTTTCTTTTATAGCAAATATTGGTTACCATTTGTTTGGTATTAAAAAATATAGTGAAGATAATTTGTGGTAAATTTTACATGATATAAATAAGTTTTTTTTTTTTTAAACGAAAAATGTTGATTAAATAAATACAAAAATAAAATAATTATAAATGTGTTATGGTAGCTGTTTGCGGCCATTTTCCACCTGGCGGCTACAAAATGTTCTGAATTTCAGAATACGTATTTATTATCAAGTCCTTAGAAATAAAGCCACTAATTTACAAACTATAATAATAAAAATTACAAAAAATTGAAATATATTTTCATGATATTAACAAAAAATTCATAATTTTTGCGCCGATGTTCAAAATTCGTTATATTGATGAAAACTTCATAGTATTGATAAAACAAATCGTTATACAGTCTCGTATTCGTATGTACTCCTATATTTAATATATTATATTATACAATAAAATTTTTATATGGGAACTCTATTATAATATAGTACATAACAAAAAAATCAGAACTCAATTATATATGTTTACTTATAGAATAACTTAAGAAAAATAAAAGTTTTTCTTCAATAATGAGATTCGAGTATAATGTAATGAATGTAAGCCCACTAGTATGGCGTAAAGCCCACACTGGTCAATTAGGAAGCGGAAAACGCAATACAAACACCACTGAGATTTAAAACCCAAAATCGATCAGCAGGTTATGGGGAAGACATCGGAAATTCACCTCGTTAATTAAATTTTCTAGTAAGGCATCTTGGCCTTTGCCCAATTGATTGTTTATACACACTGCATTATAATCAATAAAAATTACAAATATTACGTAATGTGAAATTCAAATCAAAAAATTTGTAATCTTTACAATTTGAATCATTAACACATACTCCGCGCCAGCAATACTGCGTCAAGTTTCACGAAAATATACATTTACAACAAACAACACACTGCAAATGTTTAAAATAGAGGATGAGTCTTATTAAGACCCGATTTTAAGCTTCGTCCATGTAATTGTTATTTAATAAAAAATGATATCCCAGTTATTTGTAATCTTTGATTATAAAGACACCGCTTGCAATTAATACAACATATCGAAGCTCTACTGTATTTATGAATTTGTTAGTCAATATAACGAATTTTGTTCATCGGTTCAAAAATGATGAATTTTTCGTTAATATTATGAACCATTTTTTTCAGTGAAGGCTTTAGACTCGAGACAAAAATAGGTAAATTTCGAGTTAAAAATTTTTTTTATCAAACTTTTAAAATGCCTTTAAATGAAATGAACAACTTTTAAATGAATGGAGAGACATTTTATCAAATTTTTTCTATTTATCCTTCAGGATTGTATTTTGATGGAAATATCTACTGACAAATCGTGTAGTTTCTTCCTTTGAAACAAATATTTCAGTTTCTATAAATCATTTAAATTGTAAAAACAACTACAACATGTCAAGCGTATATGGCCAGTAGTTAAACTATAAGGATTCGCGACAATTTTTTTTTTTAATCAAAGATCTATACTATATTATTGTCAGAAGTGAATAATTTTGTTAAGATACTTTACACAAATTAATTCCGACATGTAGGAATGCAGCTTATTTCAAAGTGTTAAACGCGGCAGAAGTTGGAAAAGTTTCGATAAACGAAGTAAAGTAAAAAAATGATTTTAAAATAATATGTGTTTCTAACAAATTAACCTCTCAAAAAGAGCGGTTGATAAGGTACTTGCCGAAGAAATACTAACTTTTGTTCACATATAAAAAGAGCTTTCTCTTAATTCTCTAAAAGCAAACTCTTTCAAAATTTTGTTATTTTCATGATTTTATTAAGATTCAAACGACCGTGTATTTCAACAATTCTTATTGAAATAAATTAATGCAGTTTGTAACATTTGAAAGATATTTTATTAAGCTTAATTTGACTATTATTATTATTACTTAATATTATTTATTCGAGATTATTGTTTTGAAAAAACAAACAAATTTGCAAACTTAAAAAAAAAGTTTCACAAAGAAACTGATGTTTAAAAATTTCGAGAATTTTTTTGTGAGAATACAAAATTAACAATTTCGATTTTCATAGAAACCTACATAACTTGACCAATTCTTGCCGTAGGAAGATAAAAGGTAAATTATATAAAAAGGAATCTTTTAACTTTGTATTGAATATGTTTTCGGACTTCTACCGTTCGAACAAATCGCAAACGCACGTGGAAATTAACTTTTATGCGTGGATGTTCGAAAATATAAAAACTTAAAAAATCATCTCTCAGTTAATTGTTGACCAAATTGGACCAAACTTGTCTCAAAGGAAAGGTAAGCTTAAAGTGGCAAATTAAAAATTAAAATTTTTTTTTTAAACATAAGATTTTAGTCGTTTCCTTGTAAAGCGGAGTTTAAAATTAGGGACTCTGTAATTTTTTTCACAAGTGGAAGACACCAATATTTTGAACATGATAAAATAATAAAACTGCGTTATCTAATTTGTTATAGGTTGAAGCCAATTTTGATCTTTAATTCCTGTAATGATTAAAAAATCGTTACAATTTATTGTATTGAATTTTTTTTTAACTTAAAAATATTCGTGATACCGAGTAGCTCAGCACTATTCGCTTCTTTGCATAATTATTGGAAAAATATACAGTTTTTTAGGTTTCATCATGTAAGTACTAATTTTTGTTGGTTTTATCGATTTCTTGGTCATGTATCCAGCAATGAAAACTGAACACCGTAGAGAGGTCGAACAAAAATGTTCTAAAATATACAAAAAAATTTGGAGTGAATTAATAAAAAATTATCTCGAGTTTATAGAGACAAAATACCGTTTTATGAAGTCAGGTTCAACCATTTTTGTGAAAAGGGAAGGAAGCTTGAAAATCTACAGTTATTATGAACTAAAATGAGCCACGTGATAAAATATAGACGTTTCCTTCGCGCTTTACTAACATTAATTTTCCTTCTCACTCTTACTTGTTGATTCACGTGAATCAAAATAAAAATCTGATTAATTTTTTTTTAAATTTTCGCAAGTGATTAATAATTGCCACAAACGTAATACCAATTAATTTATTTGTTGTAAATATAAAGAAAAATGGAAGCTTTAATATAATTTCAAATGTAAAAATAAGTTTTGAACTTTTAAAATTAGAAGGCGCCAAATAAATGCACATGGTGGATCCAAACGTCGGCGGAAACTACCGAGCGATTCGTTGCTTTACATGACACGAGGTTGGTTTGTCATTTACAAGAACTTACAAAAAGGTTATGATAGTGTTATTTTGATATAGTTTTAATTATTACAATGTTGACGAGAGTTTTATTATATTTTTCAAGTACAATTGGTACTTAATTAAAACTCACCCTGTTCTAGGCGTTTTTTAATTTGTTCGGCCTCTTCTGCAGACAAATCGCCAGACTTGAGGACGACAACGGTAGGTTGTTCTTCTTCTGTATCAACAAAATCTTCAAAATTAGCGACTTCCAATCGTTCTCTCTAAAATGAAAATTGTTAAAATCACGATTTTCCGACATAACATAACCTACTTTTGTATCCACTGTTGGACCCTCCTTGTATCCTACTTGCTCTTTTAACTTTCTTAAAAAACTCGGTTCATTAGGTTTTGAGAATGTCACGTTTCTTTTTGGCATTGCAACATTGAAAAATTAAAGTTTTCAAATTATAATGAGGTATGAAAAAATTTTTAAATTTCCTTTTTCTACAAACAGCACACGACACTCACTGTCACAGTGACGCTTGTACGCTACACTAAAATGCGGTCCCCTCATTTACTATTATTTTTACCGTACGCAAACGACGGCCCCTTTCGTTTTGTAAATATTTCGTCTTTATTTAGTAATCCGTCCAAATGTATTAATCGAGGACAGAGATAGCCGACGTGGTGAAATGTTTTTGTTCATAACATAAACCCCTATACACAATTTAATGTTTTACACGTCGGCGGTGAAAATAAGGAGATGAGAGAATACATCGGTCTCGCTCACTTTATAATTTTTTTAAAATAATTTTACTAATTGCGCTTAAAATATTAACTATTAAACAATATATCATTTTCTGTGCTCAAATAAGAAACTGCTATTAAGATTTTAGATTTTCTTAACTTTTCTTAATTTAAATTGCAAAAAACTTCAAAAGTGCATTCAGAGCGTATCAAAATGCGCAAAACCTATAGGTTGTACGCGGGTCAGGACTACGACTTCTAATTTCTATATTGTTACCGCCAACATTTATCTAGTTTCTGCTTTTCTGTTACATTTATTATCAAAACGATAGGTAAGTCAGGTCCTATTTCCAGATTTATAAAATTTTATTTAAAAATGAAATTAAAATATTATTTATCGTTGATTTATGCATTACGGGCATAAAAATAAAATCAGCAATATTTTATCTTTTTTTATGATCTTCTGCTAGGAATAATAATTTAATCGCTGGATGTTCAAAAATACAATATTAGAAAGTACCTACTCACAAACACTCATTTTGATATCTTACAAAACATTGAAAATCCTATTCCACTCGTGATAATATTTTACGTATTTTACTATTTGCTAACGAATTAATATTTTTTACACGAAAAATTATTAAATTTAAAATCAACAAAAATAATTTCGACGGCCAACAAGCTGTTATAGTAACTCAATTTCGTGGAATAATCAAGGATGTTAATCAAAAAACAAATTAATTGGATAAATTTAAATAAATCGATAGAAAACTTAATGATAAAATTAGGTAAGGTAAAGTTTCTATGATGTATAGATATTATGCGTATACGTAATTTTTCATTAGTATCTCTTTCGCCTGCAGTGTTTCTATTTGCATCCCTGGAAAACAGAAAACACTAATTTTTAAATTGTATTTTTTTTTGTGAAAAATTAATAAATTTAATAACATATTTTTTAGGAAGCTTTTGCGAATTCTAATATTTATTTTAATGCATTTATTGGATAAGAATGATTTTTTTTTACTTTTTCTCTTGGCGTTACTTTTCCTCCCACCTTCGGGTAACTCCCTATGAGAAATAAAGTTGCCACTTGGCAATTCTTTTTTCCATCAACATTATAAAAAGTTTACTTCTTAATAGACATAACCCATGATAGGTATGGTATAATACTAATACAATAACTTAACATTTACAGATTTTTTAAACAAAACTTGCACTCAAATGGCTTTTCGTCTGCATGAGTAGTTATCTAAATGGTTTTTCGCCTATATGGTTTTTTAAATAAATATTGAAAACTTATTCCAATTGCTTATTCAAGCAATTTATTTGTTATCCAAATCAGGTTTTTGAAATTTATATCCCGCACTTGATCATTTTTTCGTTCAAATTCCTTCCCTCAAATTCCACACATGCAAAAAATATTTCGCTCCGTATGGGTTTTTTCGTGAAATTTCCTTTCATTACATTTACCGCACACAAAAGACCGTTTCAAAGTTAATTTGATATTTTAAATCTTTTTAGTTAATTGTCTATAGTTATTCAAATAATCAAGAAAATGTATTTTTTAGGTCAAATATTTGTTTTAATTTATTTGCAGCCATATTATTCATCATTTTGAACTTAACAGTCTGATAAGTAACAGACTTCATATTCTCGTATTAATTCATATTCTCATTATTAATGAATGACGCAGGGATCTTCTTTCGTGGTTTTCATAATACATAGTGGTTTTCATAATATACATAGTAGGTACAAGTAAATAAATAAACTAAGAAAAGCACTTACCCATATTTCCTGCATATTTTGGTGTCCATTTTCTAGTTTAGTGCTTATTTAAGATTTATTTTTGGGTAAAGAGCGTAAATTAGATATTTTTGGTCCGCGGTATGAATGTTGTGGTACGACCCGAATTCGAAGAGATACAATCACAATATGGCAAATAACTCACATATCAGTATAATGTACATCAAAAACAAAATAAAATTTTTGTAATATTGTAAACCAAAATGAAATATCAAAAATATATAAGGCACCAAACCATTTTTTAGCTCTACACCGCTTACATAGGTATGTAAAAATATATTTGCCTATATTTTTGCTCTAGAGAGAAAACGTTGCTTTCCGAACGTCTTTTCGGGTGAGAAAGCAAAGCATTCTCTAGTCCTTTCAAAAATTGACTGATAATGTAAAATCGACTTGTAAAGTGGTTTATTTAAAAAAAATATTTCTATCCAAACGATAGAAATATTTTAACCTCTGCAATTCCGAATGTGACATGTTTGCATGATTTTCTTGTAAGTGTTTTACTAATTTTTAAAACATTTTAGTAAAAAGTGTACACGGTCGTTTTTTAGTTTCACCTTCAGTTACACTCGAAACACAAATTTAAACAAAACTTCCCTTTTTATATTTGGTGAAATCTGCTAATATTTTTACACCCCAATACAATTAATAATAATCAGGGATATATAACATTGAATTGTTGATGTCATTCCGAAATCTATGTTTGTTTTTGTTTACTTACTATGAATCATGGTAAATTTCTTTATTTAATTTTTTATATATTAATTAATAAATTTATTAGCACGATGTCATTAATAAAATGCAGTGGCGTAACTAGCGGTGTTCCTTGTGCTCGATCGAACAAACCCGAGCGTTTAAGGTCCTGGTTCTATCACAACAACAAAAAATATTATTTAATGTTAAGTGTGAGACTGCTTTTTAAAAAAAAAATGGGGGCCCAGGATACGGACCCATGGTTGCCTGGTTACGCCACTGCCAAGATGACTATAGTAGCCAAATTTAATTAAAAACAGATTCCTGCCAAAAACCGAGTTTTTCGACTTCAATCGCCTTCGTGGACGTTTTAACAAATTCGTCGGTTTAAAAAGCCCCATTTTTGTAGTTCCGTAATTTTCGAGTTCTGTTGGCCCTCAAGGTTGGTTTATGGCTCAGAAAATTTTCAATTTTTTAGATTCAAAGCTTTCGAAAACAGCCAATCGAATAATAACATAATGTGTATAATTTAATGTGGCTTAACTACCGATGTTCCATGTGCTCGATAGAACAAGGACTCAGGCGTTAAAGGGCCCGGTTCAAGTAGCGTAGCGTGGGGAGGGCAAGAGGGGGCATCATGCCGCGGGCGTTACTCACAAAAGGAAGCCAAATGGTCAGAAAAACAAAAAATTGCTGGATAATTCTTATTTTTATTATAATTCATTTCTGGAAAATATATTTTAAATTATGACATTCGAATGGGGGGGACGCTAGAAAGGCATTGTGCCCCGAGCTCGAGTTAACCTCGCTACGCCACTGCCCGATTCTATTACGACCGAAAACATAAAGTATTTTATCTACATAATTTGATGTTAAGTGTGCGACTGCTACAAAAAAAATTTTTTGAGGGCCAAGTTTGACTCATTAGCACAGGCCCATGGCTGCATTGTTACGCCACTGATAAAATGCTTTAATTTTTTACAGAATTGCATCCTTATCGATGTCATTGTCAAATACATACACAGGGGTGGATCCAGGATTAGTGATTTTGGAGGAAGGCTAAAGTTCAAAAAACAAAACCCACACTTTTTCTGTGCATCATAGGAATCAATAATAAAATCCTCTCGATTACTATCGATTTTAAGGGGGTTCCTCTCCCTAAATCTGCTATTGTGTATATATTGCAATTTTTAAAAAATATTGTTTTATTTTTGGCATAATATTTAATTTTTTTCCCCGATAAAATAGCATGCTTACCTCTATTCGAAATATTTTTTTTCTCCAACCGTATTAAAAGCAGTACATTTTGAGTAGCACTACCTCAACTAAAAGTTGACGTTTTCGTTATTAATATAAAAATGCGAAAATTCATAAGCAACACTTTTTTTTACGTGCACTAAAAAAACTTTTTTGTGCATGACTTAAAAGTGATTTTATTTTTTACTATTTTTGTGCGCGATCGATCTAAATTTTTGCATATGCCTTCCTACCGATAATTCACGGGGGTATGTCTGTGACGAGGGGGGAGAATTTTTTGCTCAGTTTTTTGATATCTAGCGCCATTCTCGAGTTATTGCTAATTCAAACAATATAGAAAAAGCACTCTTCGAAATTATACAATTTTTAAATGTCAAAGTGACTTTTCTGATATTACATCAAATAATGTTTTAAAATTAAGTATTTATATTTTAAATTTTATTTAATTTTTGGTTGGAGAAAAAGTAATATGTCTCATTTGGATTAAAAGTGTCTTTGTTTGACGTGCAATTATTGTATTCGCTCGGCTCCGCTGGCGCTCCGCCTTGCAAATGCAAAAATTGCTTGTCAAACAAAGTTTCACTTTTAATCCGAATAAGACAATGTACTATTGTTACTGGGCTTACAGCTTTAAAAAGCTCAGTAACGCTCGCGGACACTTTAGTAATATATTTTTATAATGAATTTACTATTAATAATATAATTATTCGAATTCATTATTCTTCTTACCACGTATGACACGATCGACCTAAGTCGGTCCGAGCTGGTGAGTCCTTTCATGTAGTTATATATTCAAATAGACCAACATCATTATAATATTTTGATAACAGATTTTGTTAATATTATTTATATTGATTTCGTCATAAATAGTGCTCTGATGCATGATGCATTTGAGATATATCAAGGGGAAAGATGATTTTTTATTCGGTCGTCCCTAGGTTATGATTATGTTGCAAAAAGTTTACTTGTGCTTGAAAAAAACACCTTGTTTAGTGGCCCAGAACCAAACAAGTAACAGCATCAGCGTCTTTTTTGCACCGGTATGTTTGGTGTAGTTATTACCTATTTCCTTCCGAGTAAAGATTTTGGCTATCCATAAAGTTTACTTGTAAAGTTTGGAATTAAAGGTAGGTTCTGACAGCAGCGAATTGCAGGTGATTGATGAATTTCAGCAAATTCTGATTGGCGAATAGCACTTTATTTAAAAAATTTTACCAACCAGAAGTGATTAGCAAAAAAATCCTGTCATGATCTATGCGATGTCATCATCAATTTTTAAAAAAAAATCACTCCAAGCTTGTTGTTAAACCTACTTTTATTTTGTTAAAAAAATTAATAAAGTAGGTATCTCAGGAAGTTTTTTTTCCAAAACAAAATAACTTTCTGATTGGTTGGCAGGAGAAAATAAATTTTTAACCAAATTATTAAAATTCAGGAATAGGTCGATGGTCGATTACTCATACTCCTGTCACACTTAAAAATTTTAATATAATTTGTTGTGACCGTGGAAAAAGTAGTTTTTGATAAAAATTTACGTCTTGGCAATAATATTTTTAATGGTGTTTTATGACGTCACATTAACATGTTGATAAAAACAATAATGGAAATTTTGACCGTGGTACAGGGGCATAACAGATTGTGAATAAAATTTATTCAGCCCAGCAACGTTAGTAATGTAAAACAATAAAAATGAAAAATCATAATAAAAAAAAGTAAGGGTTGCTATTCAGAAAATATTTTTTAAATTAAATTGATATATCCACGGGTTTGCTCAGAAAACCTTTCTAATATGAAAATTAAACTTGATGTCAAATTTTGAATATTCCAATAATCCTATAAAAAAAATTAAAAAGTCAGTAGGTACATTTTCATATGGAAACATTAGATTTTGTTATTGTTTCTAATCAATTTTTATTTTTGATTCTCATTTATAAGAAAATTATTTTCAGCAACTGATTACATGATCTCAATTTTGTTATTTGTTTTTATTTGACGATGTATGTTGTGAAGATGGTTAAATATACTGAAATTGGTAGACAAAATGAAAGTTTATTTGATGCAAAAAAATTCCTTTTCCAAAATATATGTATCTATATAATAAATTTTTTACTGTTATTTTATTTTTATGTGTGATATGTGATATTTGCAACTAAGGGTATGAAATCTTGTTTATACTTGAATTAAATTATTAAGTTTGTTGAATATTTTTTACAATTGATTAGAGCGAGCACAGAGCCTCTTTCTGGAAAAAACTAAGCAACATGGACATCTTATTATAATGTGCGCACATTACCACATACCATGGTATGTGGTTGAGTAATTTTGAAATTTTGTATGACACAAAAGTTTGCTTCTGTGTTCAGAATTTCTTTGCAAAACGATTTTTTACCCAAATAGGCAAATGCTTTTTATATTAAATACAGCGGTTCATTTTTGCGCTCAACTCGAACAATACAAACTAATTAGATAATTAAAGAATTTAATTAATATAATTTTTTTAACGAAATCACGTTTTTAGCCTAGTGCAATTCAAAAAAATGTTCTAAAGAAAACCTTACAGTTTATTAAAATTAATGCGATTTTGCGAACATTGATTTTAATCTACATATTTTACTATTTAAACTTAAATTACTTAATAGGAGTCAAGTTTGATATTAAAAATATTTTGCAACTTGAAAAAATTATAATCATTTATTTTTCAAAAAAGTTTATTGTTACTTTGCATAAATTTTTTACAGGCTTTTATTATTATAATGCAAAATTTGAAAGAATCAAAATGAAATATGAAGTATGTATGAATATTATGTTTACAAAATTTCAAAGTCGTTATGTGAAAAGTTAGAAAGAAATATTTATTATGAATTTTTTTTATAAAATATACAATTTTATTACTGACCCAGAAGATATTTTTGCTGGGGGGCCCAAGTTTTGAAGTTTCGCCACTGATTACGAATAATGTGGGTATACAGTTTAAAATATATGTATATAATATAATGCATACACAGAAAGAAATTACTTAGTTCAAATAAGTACCAATTGAATTAAGCAATTCTCTGTTTTGAATAGCAGCAAGCAAATATTTTCTTATCACATAAATATATTATTAAATTAAAGAGCGATTCTGTTTGTACAGCCGTGTTATTGTAAAATTTATCCATATTGAAATAAATAAAATATTCTATCGTCAATGTAATTTTACAAATTATAACTGTATCATCAATCATCAATAGATGATCAGATACACAAACAAACTATACATGTTTCGGTTATAACACCATCATTCAGTATAAGTTTTAAAATGTACTGCAATAAAATCAGAGATTTATTTAAATTTTGCTGTTGTTGTCTGTCCATTCGAGATTAAGACATATTTCGATAAGAGGTCCGCTTATTAAATCCAACTGTTATGGTTTAGTAAAAGATTTGGGCTCTTACTTAGGATTTTCTTAATCTCGAGTGCTTCCAGGCGGTTCATTTTTTCACTCTTATCACAATCATGTAGGAATTCTGCATCCTTTATATCCATTTGGTGCTCTTCTCCCATTAGGTGGTTCAAAAATTTTGACTTGTCATATACCTTATTCTTCCACAAGGAGAAATGTTCCTTAAGTCGCCTTTTATATTGTTTTCCCGTTTGTACCCTTACCATACTATGGTAAAATTTCTGAAAACGTAGGAAAATTAATAAAAAATAAAAACACGATAATAACGTACAAGCCTAAATAATATTCCCTAAAAGATATACGTTAGTAAGGGGGCAGGGACAACTTGCCGCGGCCGAGTCGCCGCGGCCATCTCGCCGCGGCCATCTCGCCGCCGGCCATCTCGCCGCCGGCCATCTCGCCGCCGGCCATCTCGCCGCCGGCCATCTCGCCGCCGGCCATCTCGCCGCCGGCCGGCTGTTGGCGGCCATTTTCGCCGCCATCGATAAAAATGGTTTTTGCATTCTTAATATTTTAGTAATAAAAATAATATACTACATATAACAAATTATTACGTGTATACTTGCCGGGTTAAAAAAGGTTTTTGCTTTTTTAATATTTTATTAATAAAAAAAATACCTATATCATATTATTACGTGTAATTGTGCGAAATACCTCTTAAATATTCTATTATATTTCTATTATGATAATCCCGAACTACCGCTAAAATTCTTGCATCCGCTTCTCGGTATTTTCTTAATTTCATAGGTGGCGCGTGTCCTGCAACTAATTGTTGCAGGACAGGCAACAACCTTTTGGCATTCAGTAAGTAAATGATGAATGACAAAATTGGGGTGATATCTGCGCTGGTTGCAGGGGCTATGGCCCTTCCCCCACACGGAGATTAATAATTTAGGAGCGATATCTAGTGATAACATCGGCTGGCAGGGAGCTGGTCGCGGCGATTTGGCCCGGCGGTGAGTGGGCCCGGCGGCGAGTTGGCTTGCGGCGAGTCGGCCGCGGCGAGTTGTCCTAGACCCCGTTAGTAAGGACTAAAGACAAGATAAATAGGTGTGATAAAAGTGGTATATAGAAGTGATGACATGATGTATGTGAGACAAACGGGAAGACAATATAAAAGGCGACTTATGGAACGTTTTTCCTTGTGGAAGAATTATAGGTATATGGCAAGTCAAACTTTTGGGACCACCTAATAGGAGAAGAGCATCAAATGGATATAAGGGATGCAAAATTCCTACATGATTGTGATGATAAGGGTGGAAAAAAATGGACCGTCTGGAGGCACACGAGATTAAGAAAATCCTAGGTAAGAGCCCAAATCTTTTACTAAACCAACAGTTGGATTTAATAAGCAGACCGCTTATCGAAATACTATGTGTTAATCTCGATTCTCGAATGCACAGATACCAACAGCAAAATTTAAATAAACCTCTGATTTTATTGCAGTACATTTTAAAATTTATATCTGATCATCTATTGATGATACAGTTTTAATTAATAAAATTATATTGACGATAGTATACTTTATTTATTTCAATTAATGAATGAAGTTTTTAAACTAAGTAGTTACAAATTTATTTGATTTAAATAAAGAACATTTTTGAATTGAAGTTCTTAACATAATATAAAAAATGTTATCATTGCGCAAGCTTTTAGTTTCAGTGATTAAGTAATTAAATTACTTCGATTAAGAATATATTAATATTCGTGTATCTAGAAAACAGTGTTCTTTATTCCAAAGAAATTTTCTTGAATTTAAATAATATTTTAAGTAAAAAATATTCTTTGTAGTACACAACTGATATTTTTACTACAAGTATATTTTATTGCGTAAAGAAATTATATTTTCAAATGAAATAAATAATTTCATGAATATATTTATTCTTTATTTAAAAAATTTTTATTACTGATTCGGTTTTAATCTAATGTTGGAAACTTCCTTTCAATTCCGAATTAATAGTTTAAATTAAACAAAATTTTATTTTTGGGTTATTTATAATTAAAGGTATTTCTAGGTAAAGGTAAACCGGGATAACTATTTAATTGAACTAATAATTGTCTGTTATTATAGATACCAGGCATACCATTATAGGTAAACCAGGCCCATATGTTTTTATATTATATAGGTTGTGGTTGTAGAATTTGATAAACTTTTTAAGCACCGCACACGAGAATGGTGCTATTCGATCTAATATAATTTTATTATAAATTCGATTCCGTTAGCCCAATTTAACATAAAAATAAAGATTCCTGCTCTTTTAAGACTGTACCTTTTTATATTTTGAGAATTTGTAAGATTTTGTATGTAAAGGAAAGTAAAGAAAGGAAAGAAAGTTTTACTAAAAAACAGAGATTAATGCTTTTCTAAACCCGCCTTTTAGCCATTTGTACAAAACCAAGGTTGTTTTGCTTAAAACTCCAATGTTCGATACATATATGTGATCTGGACTACGAAAAGGGACCTAACGTCGGAAAACTAATTTACTGTAAAACGCGTTTAAACATTTAAAGTATGTTTTCTTCTTTTTCTCTATAGGAAACGCTAAAAAAGTGAAAAAAATTTTTTTGGTGATTTTTCATGTTTTTATGATTTTACGTTTAACTTTCAGATTAATTTTTTGTGAAGTGAGTGATGAAGATAGAAACTTGTGGTTTGCGCCATTCGAAAAAGCGTCTTTTTTTCTATAAAAATCACCAAAAAAGTGAAAATTGATTTTTCCGACGTAAGGTCCTTTTTCATAGTCCAGGTCACATATGACGATTGCAAGATATTAGTATTTATCCACTCTCTTACGTATGTAGGTTGTAGGTAAACTTACCAAAACAAACAATACTACATATATTTGCATTACATTTTTAGGATTTTGGCTGGTATTTACCAAAATGTATGAATGATTCTCAAAATTTTATGTTTATGTTTGTAATTTACGTCTTCAACTACCATATCTTAATTTGAAAAATTTATAATTCGTAGGCCTGGTTACCATGCTATTCTTCAACTGATGCAGTGAGCGATCCAGATTATTACAATGGGGGGGGGTTAATTTATTAAATAATATGAAAAATAAAAGGTAGTATTTAGAAATAACAAAAATAAATTTACATATTTGTTATTTAATAAATTAAATACAAATTTTTTAAAAATTAAAGTAAATTGCTTCAAGTTCTATAGTATAAAATTTAGTTTTCATATTACCTGCATTGAAACAGTGTGTTTCAATAGCTGTCAAGACAGTCGAAACACGACAATTTCAGACCACTACGAATATTGGTCAAACATTAAAATGTTTCTGCCCTCGGGTAGAAACACTCAAGTTTCTTACCGCCAACTCTGTTTCCGATTTCATTTCAACCCTGTCAGAATTAAAATAATTTTTCATTACTTCAAATAAAATTTTATTAATATGACAGCTGTCAAATTAATTCGATATTGTTGTTTATGAGTAATTTTTTTTTGCGCACGATCGATCTAAATTTTTGCATATGGTTTCCCACCGATAATTCACCGGGTGGTGAGTATGAAACGAGGGGGGGGAACTTTTTTCTCAGTTTTTCGATATCTAGCGCCGTTGTCGAGTTATTGCTGATTCAAAAAATTTTCGAATTTAAAATATTTATTTTACAAGTTTCAATGCAAAAAAATTTTCTGTTTCAATGCAGGTAATATGAAAAATAGTATGTGTAGCGCGGGGTGAAACGCGATTTCAGACGAAGGTGATGCCAGCCCTCGCTTCACTCGGGCAGGCAAATTTCACCCTCGTCTGAAATCGCTTTGTTTCACCCCTTGCCAAACAATATACTATTCTGATTGCTACTTTATGCGATTTTTTTGCAATTTTACGGTATGTAACAAGCATAGCTAGACCCGTCAACTTTTCTTCTCCCATAGTACTTTTTGAAAAAAGAAATGAAGAAAAGCTCTTTTCTACAGAGGTCAAAACTATGAGATATGTAAGCAGAATTTGAAATAATTTATTTATTAAGAAATATATGAAAAATTGTCCACTTGTTTTAATCACAACTTGATCAAAAATGACTAATGAATAAACATATAACACCATGTTTAAGGCTAAAAAAAATAAAATCAATCGACTTACTTTCAATAAATTGCTAAAAAATTATTTTATTTGGGAAAACAGAGATAATTTAAATAAGATTAATATTATAATATTATTTAATTTTAATATTATTTAGAGAACATTCTTAAATTTTCCACGTATTTTGCAATGCAAAAAAAATATATTTGAGAAAAATTCAAGTTAATCGATTTTAATTTTTTTGCGTAAGCTGGAGTAGCTGAGGATGAGGATGATTTATGGTTGACCATTTTGAAATGTACATCCTGTGCAAGGACAAAGAAAAATATAAGTATTTAAATATACCCTGTAGGGATTACGAAAAACACTGAAATTCTGGATTTTTCAAAATTGCAACAAGCTGATATTTACCTGCCTTTATAGAAGCCGCAGATTAAATTCTTTTATGTTTAAACTAGCAAAAAGCCCGTCCACGGACGGACATCTAGACCCGATTGGTTGGAAACTTGATTAATGTGCAATTCGTCCCAAGGGGAGTACCGGCGGTGGTTTAATATATTTTTCGGTTGGCAAAAAAATCGACCAAACAGATTGTTTCTTTTTTCACCAAAAAATAACACGCTGGAGGAGCCGGAGCCGGAGCAGCAGAGTTCTGGGATTTTATGTATTAAGATGTGGGCTTGCGTTATAATATATAGATGTTACATTTAAAATACAATACCGTATTTTTGTTATAAGATCCCTAATTAAAACATGAAGTTTAAAAAATAGAAAATATGTTTTAAATTCTCAAAATAATTTGTAGAACTTGTAGCTCGTCTGAATTTGTTGGTGTAAAAATGAATGCTTTTTGAGCTCTAAGGATGGGACAAAATCCCGCGACCACAATTTCGCCGTCAGAATCCCGCCGCCAAAATCCCGCCAACCGATATTCCCGCCAGACCACAATCCCGTCGCACCAAAATCCAACCAAACAAAAATCCCGCCGCACTAAAATCCCGCGGTTACAATTCCAGCGGCCAACCCCCCCCCTCGCCGAACCAAACTTACCAACTAAAATTATATTAATTTTTATCGCAAGCTTAAAATGTATTATGGTTAAAACTCAAAATTAACATTATATTTATATAGACAATAAAAAAATTAGTAAAATTAAAAATAATTTGATTACTTAATTATTAAAAAAATATAATTTAAACTTTTACTATTGTTAAAATTTTTTTATGGCGCCATTTCGTAATTATAAAAATTGCTTTTAAATATTCTACAAAATTACGCGTTGTAGTATATTCCGTTACAATTTTTACAATTCTTTTGTCTGCGTCTTGATACCGTTTAAGTTTTTTTGGCGGATCAAAACCAGCTACCAACTTATCATAAAAAATATCATGACCATGTTGAATTTTTTTTAGCTTATTTATAAATTTCCATACGCTGGGATGGTCCAATGCTAATTCGCTTTGTAAACTCCTATGCACTGCTTCCGCAATATTATTTGTTCTATCTGTGGCACTTAACACCCTTTCGTAAACGGACCACATTTGAGGGGCAAATGCTGGCCCTCGGCGAATATTTTTGGATCGTGTGCGGTTTCCTAAATAATAATGTTTAAACCATTCTAATAGTTCCTTAAGTTCTTCCGGCAACTCTTGGTGCAGTAATTCTACCGCTTCGTCTGAATCTTGAATTTTTACAAATGCCAACGATGTAATCATCCGCACCTGGATTGCAAAATCTGGCTTGTTGTTATAACGGCACAGTAGATGAAGTTGACCCAGGTGCTTCTTAACATTTTTCGTAAGGTGAAACAAACATCCATCTATGTTTGCAGTGGGAAAAGCATATTTAAAAGCATTAATTGTTGGATTTTAGTACGGCGGGATTTTGGTTCGGCAGGATTGTGGTCCAGCGGGATTTTGGCTTGGCGGGATTTTGTCCTAGACCGCTAAGGAGGGGGGGCGGGAGAAAGAGGGCGAAATTATTGAAATTTATATTGCAATAAAAAATCCATAACTTAATTTTCAAAGCAGGACTCTTCTTCATTTATGTTCTAATAATGATAAAATATTGGGGTGATAAATAAAATTTAAATTTATAATTATTATTTATCATTAAAATAATAAAATATCTGGTTAGTAAATTATAAAAACAATTTAACTAAAATTATTTATAGATTAATATTATGTACATAAATTATATAAAAGTATATATTAAAATGGTCAATACTTATAGGTAACTACACATATTTTTATTGTCTACAAAAAATTAAATTGAAAATATCAAATTTCCCTTTTGTATAATAATTGATAATTTATATAATCTAGAAATTTTTTAACAAAATGTTCTGTTTTTATAACAACCCTACTAACCTTTATAATAATGTAAAACCAGTGGCTTAGTCTGAAACATTTCCAAGGAGTGGTAATGTGTTGTTATTTAGATATGAAAAAAATCAGAACTCCACGGAAAAGTTTAAACACTTTTTTACGTCATTGGTAGAACATGATTATACCTACTTACATAATTTTTGAATACCGTTTTGCAAATTTTAAAAATTTAAAAAAAAATTTAACTAAGGTCGATTGGGTATTATAGGGTGGGTAGGTACACATAACTGATTTATTATATAAATTTATAAAATGTTATGAAAATTTTTTTCGAGTAATATAAAAATTTAGCATGCTGTATCCTATGTTTTACATGTATCTAATTTTATAATAAAGTAAAAACCACATTTCAACAGTTTAAAAACATTTCTTTTGGTATCTTCGTTTAGTACTTGCTTAATACAAAGTGGTGTATCTCAAATTGTAATAGTTACTAGGCTATGATCTATAATCTACGTCAGTGTTTCCCAAAGTTTCCGCAAGACGAAATATCATTTAAAGATTTATAAGCTTACTTAAAGTTTAATAATAATTTGATTTTTAAACTTGCGTCGCTTTTTAGTACCTATTATTTGTATGAATTGATGTGAAGCTTGGTTTCCATTTAAAAATACGGGGCCCCCTTAGGTGAATGAGTAGCGACGAATTAGGTAAAAAATATTATTTATTAATACTTAGCACAAAATGGCTTTTATAGTTTATAATATTGAAATGTTTTGAAATATTCACAAGCGGTGCGTAATGGGTCCGTCTCGGGTTCTACAAGTTGTGGGCCCTGGTTCCGTCGAACCCCGGTAGTTACGCGATTGGTTCCGAGATCTTTGGACACCTATACAAAAGGTTTCGTGGTAAAGCAAATTTGGGAACCACTGGCTCTACACAAAATAATTCTGTTATATACAGGGTGATTCGGACTACAAATAGGTAAAATATGGTCAAATTCTTTTTAATCATTTTTGTTAAAGACTTTATATTAGTTATTTATGCTATTATTGAGATATTATATTCACAAAAGAAAAGGTTATAATATACATTTGTGTCACCAAGTGCGAATTACCCCGTATATGACTTAATAATATAATTATACACAAAGATTGAGAAGACTATTATTATAGCCAAGCACGAAGAATGTATTCTGAGGTACGAAGCGCCGAGGAATACGGGATGCTATAATATAGTAGTCGCAACCCTACGGTATATGCAATTTTTTTTCACTACTAGCAATAAATGAAATTTTAAAAAGTGACAATTTTTATTATTAGGTTTCATTATTTTACCCATTAAGTGGATGGCTAATAGTAAAAAATTATTAAGATCAAAACAAATTAATCAAAATATAGCCAAAATAATAACTGCATACCACATTTACAATTATTATTATATGATCAGCAAAATGGTCTACACATAAAATGGTGTTTTCATTAATTTGTGTAATATTTTGTATATCCTGTGTATATCAAATTTATTTGAAAAATTTTATGAGTAAAGGAGTAAACAGGTTATTATGAAAAATACATTCTATAAACAATAAAAATCACCTAAATTGCAGTCTATTCAAATTAGGCAAACATAATATGATGAAAAAACTGAATACAAATATATTATTGTCATAAATGTATAATATTATATATTTTAATACCCAATTATTATAATTATCTAATTATTATTAAAGATTTATGTTTGGTCATAGTATACCTATATAAACCCAATAATATTTGATCACTAACATTTTCTATTACTGTATTTTCTCAAAAGCAGACTTGCTATTATATAGATGATTTTTGATTTAATATGGAATGTAAATTTCTTGCATATTTCTAATATAAAAATTAGTAGTTGTATCTTAACAGACTACTTCTTTGCGCACAATGAAAATTGAGCATAACATAGTATAACTACCTTTTCTAAGGGTATCTAAAATTTGAAAAATAGAACATCTTAAAACATTTCAAAGTCAACTAAAGAGGTATTTAAAAATGTTCGTAATTAAAAAATTTTTTTTTATATTTCACTGAAATTTTATAATAAATATGATAATTTCTAAGAAACAGTACAAACAAAAAAAAATTACAAACGAGTAGCTTCGGAGCTATTTGATAACGACGCGTTTCTGGATGCATCAGATCTTGATGTTCTTCTAGCACTATAGTATCCTATATTGGGATCGGTAGGACTAATAACGCTTTGACGTGGACTCTGAAAAAAGCGACCTTCGGCGGTGTCCGGTCCCGAAGGAGATATAGGATCAAGACACTCGCAAGAAATACTAGAATCAGATAATACTTCGGTGGAATATTTCGGAACCGAAAGTAAACTTTCCGTTGATTTGGTTGGTTGCATATATCTTCTCTGAGAATTATTACAAGTACTATAAATTGTAGGCTGACTAGAACAATTAGAAGAATTGGCATGAGTATCTCTACAAATGCGAAAATAATGTTGAGTACTATTTGGTTGAGAACATTTGTTACTTTGAGTTCTATTTATTTGATTAGCAGGCTTATTTAGAGCACATTTTGTTGTATCTAAATATCCATAACCAAAACCGTAACCACCGATTGCTTTGGTAGCCAAATTATCCCACGATTTTGGTTTAGATGAATTATATTGTATATAAATTGGTTCGTGATTATACGTTACTGGTAAACATTGGTTTTGATAATCATATTTGCCTACGGTTTTAGCAATTAATTGTTTAGAATTATTTAAATCGCTAGAACCGTCCCAGTATAAGGTGTCGGTACTAAGCGATGTTGTGTAGCTAGCAGAACTTTCCCCGGTTGTCGTTGGTGCAACTGCACTAAGTTCACTAGAAGTACACGAATGAAGGCTACATTGACTAACTAAACCAGCACCAAATTGTAAGTATCTACGAGGAATTGATTGCGTTTGTTGAGCAGTGGAAATGTGTGTTTGAGATGCCTGGGAATGTGGACGTGGTTTTTGCTGAGGTTCAGTCTGTGTTTCCCCAGTCTTTGATTCTCTTTTTCTCTGGTCTTTTTGATTTCGAGAACGTCGCCTTGCGCTTGGTACGCAATGAGGATCACAGCAAGGACTTGCCAAGTCGTAAGCTTCTAAACTTGTATTATCGCCGTTATTGTTTGCTTGAATGCAAGGATTACATAAATGTCCAGCATATCCGTGGCACGAATCAGCATTCTTTTTACTTTTTCCATTATTTTCGTGTGTTTGGTTACCTTTATTTTGTTTTTGTGGTGGATCGCAAGGCGTTTTAACTATGAAATGATGTTGATCTCCTTTATATCTTGGAGGTTCGAAGGTTAGAAGATATTCACCGCTACTGGTAGTCGATGGTTGCAGTACGTAACTGTAGCGATGATCTAAGTATTGGTAAGCTAACATTACAGTAGGAGGATGCTGTTGCTGTTGTTGCGGTTGAGTATTAGCTACATCTTCGGTAGATACAGTGGGTCTAGAGTAAGTATACTTGGTTTGTGTTGGAGTGCCAGGTTCGTTCGAATCTATTGACTGAGAAGCTTTTTTACGTGCAGGCAAGCTATGCGTTTTCCATTTTCCTTCCAAAAGTTGTCTCTCTCGAAGGCACAATTTTTCTAACTCGTTCATCTTACTCTGTAAGATTCGTTGTAATCGTATGTATCTCATGTGTAGTTCAACCTATATTATATAAAATGATAAAGAAATAATTTAGCCTATAAATTATCAAATTTGAAATTAAAATTTCACTGACCTTCCTAACGCAGTCTTCGAATAAAACTACCATACGCATTCTATAATCACAGTTTTTAATAAAATTAACAAGAGTTTTGTGGTCGGCTTTCTCCATATCAGTACCATTAATTGATAAAATGACATCTCCTTCTCTCATTCCTGCTCTGTAGGCTGGACCATCATAATCGACAAAATCTACGTAAGTTATCATTTCTATTTCTTGCTCCTTTTTGTAATGGATTCCATAACTTTGCAGTGTAAATCCATATGATCCATTTTTCTTTTCGACTATGATGGTGCGTCTTCTTCGATCTTCTTCGGGTTTTGTTAATGTTACTCGATCTGACTGCACGCGTTCCAAAATTTGAGACTAAAAAAATATTATTATTAATAAAATCCATAACTCAACAAAAACAAAAGTAAACACGGTTAAACGAAATAAACGGCTACACAAATAGTAAAAATAATCTTTTTTTATGGTAAAATATTTAATTACCCGCCACCCACAGATGTTACCCTATAACCTATATTAAAAGGTAAAAAAAAACAAAAAGAAAGGTAAAATTAAAGGGTAATTTTAGTTTAGAAAACTCTTTCAAAAACCAAGTATTTTTATTTTTTTAAATATCAATATACCTATCGTATAAACGTCAATTAAAAATATAATAAATATAAATAAACATAAATTTTACCACATTTTGTGGTAAAACTGCATGGGAATATCACAAGCGTGTTTAAAAAATATAAAGGAGTGACTAACGTTGAGTTAAAAATAGAGAGGTGACTTATCTAAAATGGGAATCGACACATTATTTTTGCATATTTTGCAAATTGGTTATTGTAATAAAGTACAAATTTCTATGTCTGTCCCATCAAAATCTCAGCATAAAAAATATTTTTTTAGAAAGGCAAGAGTTGGTGTAAAAATAAAATTAATGTTAAACCGTTTACCTTAGATTTAATAAATTGATTATTGTATAGGATTTCTAAACGAATAGAAAATGTTTTTATAAAAGGTGGAAAAAGATTTCCTACAAATAAGAATAGGCACATGGTAAAAATTAAGAAGAAAAAATAAACTTTTTTTAATATTCATATTTTTAATCAAGTGTCTAAAAGTTTCGTTTAATCAGTCATCTTCTATTTATTAAATCTGAAAAAATTCATGTTCCTGTTTGTAAACAAGCCCCTTTTTTCAAAGTTATAGGTTTAAAGATCTTTGTTAAATACATTGATTAATTTATTACTTTTAATTTTATTTTATTAGGAATAGTTTTTATTATAAGATTTTGGGGTATACAGTAAAATTTGTTTACCTTGTATATGAAACCAGTAATAATAATTACACCACTTATTACTTAGTACCTACTATATAACATTATCGTGTTCACCTAAATAAATGAAATGTGTCTCCTTGGTATTATTATCACTGACATTGAACTATAAACTATTTTCCAAAGGTTTTCAATGTTATGTTATTATTTAAATTTTTAATAAAAAAGAATTTTATTTTCTAATCTTTATATTAAATATTTTGCAAATAGAAAATTCAAACATTTAATTTAAAATTGTCCTCACACCGCTATTATGAATTAACACAAAAATATATAAAATTAAAAGTAATTTATGCCAATGACTCATAATATCGTTTTTAATTGCACTCACCGACGACGCACATTCATCTTCGCTTTGATCAATTTGCAACTGCGATGACTGCTGCTGTTTTCTCATTGTATTTTAACAATAATTTGTTGTTGATCACCTTACATAATTATAATTGTTTTTATCACATGTCGACGTTTGTAAGTAGCACATTTCACTAGGAAGCACCATTTTACAGCAGCTGTTCGATATACATACGAGCAATGATGGGAACTACGACGCCTAGCGTCGACTAACCGACGCCGGCCATTTTTACGCAACGAGAACCCCGCGCCACATTACAAATTAACCCACTTCTATTTTTTTAATTTTGTTAACGTAGCTATAGGAAGGCCTTCAAATATAAACTGTTGAACGTTTTTGCTACTTAGCATTGCAATTTGTTAGTGTTTTTACTTCCGTTTACAAACATATTCCCGACATAAATATAAAGCATACAATATAAATATAACTAATTACTATTCACCGCAGAATATCCAACAAAACTTAAAAGGAAAGCTTACCAATTATTAAAGGACTATAAATAAATTTAAAATAATTTAGTAAGTACTAAGTATATACCGGTTGGTCCATATTACATTCGAAAATTTGGCAATAATACAGAAAAATATTTTTCCCCTCTCTGTACACTACCCGTACAGTAAGCAAAATTCGATTAGAGCCTACTTTACAATAAAAGAATAATTTTGTACATATACATAAATACTATGTTTAATATAATCAGTAGATAAGAAAACGAATAGGCGTAGGTAAACACATAATGATTGAAAAATGTTAAAGTAGGAAAACAAACTTGAACATTATTATCAAAATGACCGTATTGATAATTAACAAAAGTAAAATTTACAAACAGTACACGAGTAAGTGAATTTTCGGCCGTGAAGATTTATCGTATGATAGATACTCCACTCGCAATATGTTACCAATGTTTTATCGTACTACTGACGGTTTTGAGATTACTCCGAAGAGATTTTTTTTCATCGGGTACAAATTATTTATCTTCATAACGGAGCATATCCACAACAACAAATATTTGATTCTAGGACAAAATTGTTCGCCGGAAATTATTAATGTAATTATCGAAAACATATAATAAAACAAATAAAATGACCACAAGACTAAATTATTCTAAATTAGGCAAAAATTATGGTAAAAACGGAAAATTTTACCAAGACAGAAAACTGTTCCATCGCTGTTAAATCATTTACTATTGTTAAAATCATATTTACAATTTTATTATAATATTCATTGTTATTACTCAAGTTTTTGAAATACGCATGTTTGTTTTATGAGTTCAACAGTTCACTTTTCATTTTAAAGACCAGTGTGTAAAAGAAATTCCAACCAGCAACAATCGCCAACGAAACTGCGACATTTTTGTTATATTTAAACCAGTGGCAGTGTGTAGTTAGTAATAAATAACGGTAGTAGTACAAGCTGTTTTATTACAACATTTTTGGTCCTTCGAGCCGGATTTAAAATCAAAAAAGTAAAATCGTTAGTGAAAAAAATAAAACAAACTGAAAATCGTGTAAAGCAATTTACTGAAATAAAGCAGTAATTGCGCAAAAAGGCATCTTTGCAATTTGTTAATGCAACTACAAGATCCAACAAAACATGAATGTCCATTGCTGGAGCTGATCGTCCAAATATACGCAAAAAGGTGGAGATTCCGCATAACATACGTGAGTTTTCTTTGTTTCCTTTTAATCCTAAATATAAAACATTGTCTCAATTTGAGAGGTTTAATTTCAATATATTATTATTATAATATAAACATCGCGTCATTTTAAAATTATTTCTAATAATAAAATTTTAAAAGTTCTTATTTTTTAAAATGCCAGAAGACTCTGAAAATACAATTACAGAATTAAAACGCCAACGCGGCTCATTAAAAGCTTTAACTTTAAAATTAACTTTCTTGGCAAATTTCATAAATTCGAATTTCACGAAAGTTACCCAAGTAGCATTTGATAGCTAAAAAACAGCTGCAAATATCAATAGCTGTTTTTTTTGCTTGCTGGCAGCAAGCAATTTAATGCTATGTTCCTAGCTATGATAAATTTAGCAAAATAGCTGCAAATTAGCTAAAAAAATAGCTGTGAAAAATAGCTTGCTGCCAGCAAGTTACAAGTTGCAAGCTGCAATGACGTGCTAATTAGGCGCTAAATAGCTGTGAAAAATAGCTTGCTGTAATGACGTTCTAATAAGCTGCTAAATAGCTGATAAAAATAGCTTGCTGGCAGCAAACTGCAATGACGTGCTAATAAGGCGCTAAATAGCTAAATAGCGCCTTATAATAAATAAATAGTTTGCTGTTTTTATACTTTCTATTTCAAGTTTTGGTAGAATTAAAGGTTTTCCATGTTGAATTTCTATATTGTTTATGAATTTCTTGTCGTTGGCTCGAATTTCACATGATTTTAACATTTTGATTAACGTTGGGTTCTTGATGTCGATGTATTGGTTGGTTTTACATTTTGCAAAAATACGTCGAGTTCCAGATGGGATGATTAATATGTTTTGTTGAGTTATTTGTTCAATAATCGATTCTTGGAAGTTTATTCTTAAGGTCGTACAATTACTAGGCGAACGTCCAAGTAGTATTTGAAGATTACAGTTGTCCTCTGGTAATAAATTTTGCGGAGCAGTAATAGGTGTTTTCTAACCTTGGGCATTCATGTTCTTCGAATTGATTTTCTGTGTCTGCTTGTGCCAAATATTGGTATTTAGGAGTAAAGATAAGGTGATTTTGGATTATAGGATACAGGTGATAAAAGTTAAAGACTTATTTTGTCTTAAAAATTGGTACGTGCATTGCAAAAATTAGCTTAGTTCCAGAAAATTTTACTTGCGTACCTAAAAATTGATATTTTTAAATTCCGGTACTTTGTTTTCTTGGTAAATTTCTTTTAAGTATTTTATCATTGTTTGTAATTCAGATTTTGATATAATAGAATGATGAAATGTATTTAATTTTGAAAATAGAATGGCGTTTTCCATATTACCTATAAAAGTTATAATGTTCTGATAATCTAAATTTCGGGTATGGTTGATTTGAATTTATTTAAATCGCGTTTGAGCTTAATGATAAGATATTGGGTTAGTTGCGTTTAACTTATTTAGACTATCTCCAATTGTTTTGAAACTATTCACTAGACTATTCATAGGATTAATTATATTTACCGAAAATCGTCATCAAATCAACACTTCCCTGCTAATTCACGCGCAGTAATAATTAGTAATTGTAACAAAATAAAAGGGACGTCGTTCTTTTCTTTATTACTTATTATTGTTTTGACAGTAACTATGTATGGTAAGTGGTAACTATGTAGTCAACAAATTGACACACTTGAATTTTGCTCATTTTAAAAATGTTGTTCAATGAATGTTTTAAAATTTCGATTTGTTACGATTTTCGGTAAAATTTAATACCATACTTGTCAGGAAAATGTCTCACTTTACTCGGAGCTTTAAAATACTCGGCACGGAGTGCCTCGTATTTCTACATTGCTCCTCGTCAGTAATGTATCATTTTCCTGACTTTTAGGTAAATAACTATTTCTAAATATATATAATGCAGAAACGTATGTTTCGTATAAATGACCTTTGCATTGCCTAATTCTATGGGAAGTATGGGGTTGTCAACTTTTGTCAAAGTAATGTCTTTGTTGTAAATGGCTTGATGTACCAGGTATAGAGTCAAGTATAAAGTCAGTAGTTTCATTTTCGGGTTCCTGTAACAAGATTTTTACCTCCAATCAATTTAAAAAAAAAATTAGAGGTATGGTAATCGAAAAAAAATTTCAACTTTTTTTTTGCATTTTCGAGATCACCGTGTTCAGAAACGTAAAGATCTGCAAAAAGTAAAATAAAAATTTCTGTGTCGGTCTGTCTGTCGGTCGGTCGTTAAATTTTGTAGATCGATTTGCTTCCCAACCATCCAACCAATTACGACCAAATTTGGTATGGTGGTAGGGTTCACGGTGGAAAGGTGAAAATAAGGTTTTCGTCGCGATCTATCAATCAGGAGTGCCACCACAAGAAAATAATACGGGATTTTTTAAAAATATTTTGTCTTGCGATATGTTATTTTAAAGGCCTTAAAAGGCTTTATCCAGAATAAGTAAAATTAATCTTCTATCTGTCGTCTGTCAAAAATCACAATTTGTCTAAGTTGAAACTTTAAGAGGGAATAACTCAAGAAGTGCTGAAGGGATCTTACCTAAATTTGGAACGTAGGTACGTACATTGATCCTAATGCATATGAGAGCATATGTAATCCTTCGATAGAAATCAGTAATGCAACATGAAAAAAATAAAATTAACGTTTTTTGCAAAAACATGAAAAAAGTTTTTGTCGATCGATTTTCTTCGGCATTTCTGCGTCGATTGCAATCAAACTTATTGGACGCATGCCTCGTGGGCTGGATTAGTGAAAATTAGGTTTTGCCGGAGAAATCTTCACCAGGGCCACCACAATAAAAAAAATAAAAAAAAATGAAAATGTCGTCGTATCTTCGGAAATATTGAACCGATTCAGCTAAAATTTGGTGTGTCGATGGAGCTTTGAAAGTATAAGTATTGGTGAGAAAACAAACCGAGCCAATTGTAACAGGGCGACCAGGTCAGAAAAATTACAGAAAATATTAACTGAAACTGAAATCTTAATTAATATATTTTTCATATTACCTGCATTGAAGCAGTGTGTTTCAATAGCTGTCAAGACAGTCGAAACACGACAATTTAAGACCACTGCGAATATTGGCCAAACATTAAAATGTTTCTGCCCGAGGGCAAAAACACTCAAGTTTCTTACCGCCAACTCTGTTTCCGATTTCATTTCAACCCTGTCAGAATTAAAATAATTTTTCACTACTTCAAATAAAATTTTATTAATATGACAGCTGTCAGATTAATTCGATATTGTTGTTTATGAGCAATTTTTTTTGCGCGCGATCGATTTAAATTTTTGCATATGGTTTCCCACCGATAATTCACCGGGGGATGAATATGAGATGAGGGGGAGAAATTTTTTCTCAGTTTTTTGATATCTAGCGCCGTTGTCGAGTTATTGCTGATTCAAAAAATTTTCGAGTTTAAAATATTTATTTTATAAGTTTCAATGCAAAAAAATTTTCTGTTTCAATGCAGGTAATATAAAAAATAGTATGTGTGGCACGAGGTGAAACGCGATTTCAGACGAAGGTGATGCCAGCCCTCGCTTCACTCGGGCAGGCAAATTTCACCCTCGTCTGAAATCGCTTTGTTTCACCCCTTGCCAAACAATATACTATTTTGTGAGAATTTGTCAGATGGCTTGCAAAAATATAACAATATATTCAAAATTTTAATAAACGTCATAATTTTGTGACATATGTGTCAAAATTAGGTTAATGTTGATTTGTATACCGAGTGCAGCATAAGAATTGAGTTTAGGGCTTGTAACAATTTATTTTAGAATACAAAAATAGGTGGTTCGGTGGGAATAGTATATAACATTACTAGCAAGGTAAGAGGGTTTTTACTGGCGAATGGAGGATATAACTGACGAGCCGCAGGCGAGTCAGTTACCTCCTTGAGCCAGTAAAACCCGTTACCTTGCGTGTATTGTTTTATATTTTATTTGTTTCTCATTTGTAAAAAGGTTAGATAAATTCCAAAAAAATCTCAATAATTTGTCGCAAATGTCGTAAGCTATGGAAGCGTTGCCATGAACATGTCTGTTTATTTTTCTTTACATTTGTTTTGGCGAAAGCGAAAATGAATGTACCAAAAGAAATTATTGAGGCAGCCAGCAGTGTAGCTTCAAGTTTATTACCTGCAAAATCAGCTTCAAGGTACGAGCGAGAATACGACGACTTCAAAAAGTGGCAAAACAAAAATAGTGTGATTGGGGTAACTGAAGATGTTTTGTTGGTATACTTGAATCAACTATCAGCGAGATTCAGCCCTAATACTTTATGGGCAAAATGGTCTATGCTGAAAAGCTGCTTGGAAATGAAAGAAAATGCCCCTGTTCGCAGGTTTGTTTTCCTTAAAAAATTTATTGAAAAATATGACGTTTAGTTGTCATTTGCAGATTTCAAAAGGTAATAGCGTTTCTGAAACGAAAAAATGAGCGTTATGCGCCAAAAAAGGCCAAGGTATTAAGTAAAGAAGAGGTTGAACAATTTCTTTTACATGCTCCTGATGACCAGTGGTTGCTGGCGAAAATTGTAACAATATTTGGGATTTTTGGATGTTGTCAATGTGACGAATTCTCTCCTTAAAGCTTAAACATGAATGATGTAGAAGATATGGGAAAATACGTTATTGTGACATTGCGGCAAACAAAAAATTTAACAACAAGAAGATTCACCATAACCGATGATGGCTGCAGCTTCAAGCCCTGCATGTTATATAGAAAATATGTAAATCTTCGGCCTCCTGGAACAGAAAGCATAAGATTTTTTTTGACATACCGACATGGAAAGTGCATTTCCCTTAATGCTGGCCAGCACACTATTGGTGGTGTCTCAAAGCAAATAGCAAAATATTTAGGTTTAAAAGACCCAGAGTTATACACCGGCCACTCTTTTCGCAGAACTGGAGCCACTATGGTTGCGGATTCGGGTGGAGATATTTTAGCACAAAAGCGTGCAGGAGGGTGGAAGAGCACCGAAATTGCGATGAGTTATGTCGATGATTCGGTCAACAAAAAAATCGAAATGTCTAGCAAATTATTTGGTAGTAAGGAGAGTACAAATGTTCTGCAGTCCTCGAGTTCAGCAGTTTCTGAGTCAACAGATGGTTCATCATCATCAGTATCAACTCTTTCATCATCAAAAATCTGTGTTACTGGAAATAACAATTGTACCATGATTTTCAACATATATGACGATAAAACAAAATTTCCTAATGTAAATAATACTACTAAAGGCCTCGCCACATAGCCCTTGTTATGCTATGCCAATGTAAAACATAGAAGTTGAAGCATACGATTTTAATAGTGATGTTCACATTGCTATGCGAGTTGCTCTGCTATGTTTTGCATAACCATGGAATTGTTCGACTTCTATGTTTTTTTCTATGCTATGCTAGCATAGCATGACATAGCACAGAAATAGAACTCGTTCCTACTTTAATGTACAGTCTAATTGGCTTTATTTTGACAATTTGACAAGTTTGACAATTATTATATTTTAAATTATTAATAAATATAAACGAAAATGTCGAAAAGTTTATTAGAAGGCGAAAAACTCATAAATTTAATACACTCGCATACATGTCTGTTTAACAAAGGTTTGTTAAACAGCACAACCTATGTGGACACTTGTATGTTAGATAATGCTATGTTAAAATTTTTGCATTAGCATAGCATAACATAGCATGAGCTATGTGGCGTGGCCTTTACTTGTAAAAATTTTGCAAGTTAACTGTCAGTTTTACAAGTTAGTGACTTGATAAAATAAACTTTCTTGATTAATATTGTGTTTTTGGAAACTGACGTTTACAAATGAGAAACAAATAAATATTTTATAATATCGTCGTACGGACTGACGGAACGTTACTTTATAAGTAAAAGGTTCTGCCACTAGGTAACGACCAAGTTTATGCTGCTTGTTTAATTTTTTCGAAAATGTTTACAGAATCAGTAAATCGACAGTCAGTAATTTACAAAAATTTATTTTCGAAAAATCCGCTAGATGACCGAAAAAATTTGTTGTACCAATCTTGGAGAAATTTTATTTGTGACTTCTTACGGTATTATGTAACATATAAAAATTTTGGAAAAAATTCAGTGGCGTACAAAAATAAAAATTTTTTTCATTTTGGATTTTGTTAAAAAAACGTTTATAGATAGATTTTGGGTAGGGGGTGATACATATAGATATCTTTGCCAGGGCTACCGATATCTTTGTTAAGGCCACCACAATAGAAAACAAAAATGAATATTACGTCATCGTATCTCCGGACAAAATTTGGTGTGCTGGTGATTGGAGGTATTGCGGCAGAGAGTGACGATATTTTTCATTAAGTTTGGGTTTACTAAATTTTTAATGTGAAGGGGTTGACGGATCGGGGTCGGACAAACGCGAGGGGGTAGAACAAAAAAAGTGCCATCCAACGAAGTGCGCCACACCCTTATCGGCTCGAGGGTAGCGTTAAAAAACGCAATTTTAGTTTAATAATTTAAAGTTATCTATGAAAACAATGATAACTTTAATCAATTTGGAATATATACGGGGTGATCAACGTACAACCGCGCTACAGTGTGTCCACACCCAAAGTGGAAAATCATATACTGACTTAACCACTGTGCGGATCACCCCCGGAGAGGTGTCGTTCGACTCGGGACGGTAGGGGGCCCCCCTCGAACTCTGACCCCCCCCACCAAGTTTTGCGGGAAGAATTTTTGCCCCCCCCTCCCCCCCCTCCCTGCAAGTTTCGTAAGTCGGCCAAATCCATCAAGAAATTTTTTCAAACGTTTTTTGTGCGCATGCGCGGGCCGGGAGCCGCAGCATCAACCGGGAGAGTGTTCGTCTCGGTTCGGGGAGACCGCGAGCAGTCCGCGGACGGCATGGAAGGTGTAGTGCCACAATAGTCATAACATCAAGAGATCCCCTTGTTACCTCCTTGTGTCGGCATCTCAACTCGTGGGGGTCTCTCTGAGATCGGGTAACCAACCCCGGTGGAGGGGGGACTACCTGCGGGGTCGGCGCAGGAGGAACGGGGTCTGGAAGAAGACAAAACGAACCCAGCCAACTCAAAAAACTCCTAAGGCAAGGTGATGGAAGTCGTGCCGAAGGCTGAATGGCATCCGGGAGCCTAAGACGGATGTCCCTAGCGACAACAAAACACGAAACCGCTATGAAATGGATAAGATTAATGAGAAAACGATTACGGTGCAGGGGAGGGATACCCCAGTACCGGTCACGGAAGGCGTTGGAGTGAGCGCCACGGGACCGTCATCCAGCGATCACTTAGGGACCATGGTGGATGCCCAGGCCGGGTCCCTTCATCTATCAACGACTGGAAAAAAAGGAAATGAAAATATAGACCTAGCAAAGAAAGGCGAACAAACTACAACAAGCCAAAATAAACAGGTGCAAGAAGACGAGATCAGCAAAATTATCAACACGGTAATTGAGGAAACTAACGTGAAGCTAACGACCAAGAAAGGAGGTTTTTCAAATGCTGATTGGCAAAGCATCCGCGAAAGCATAAAGCGCCACCTGACAAAAATACAAGCTATTCGTGAAAACGAAAGAAAAAGAAGAGAACAAGAATCCACGGAAGTACTGGTAATTCAGATCAAGGAACTACAGTCAATCGTAGGAAAACAACAAGAGACAATAAACAGGCTGATGGCAAAGGACGGGGTACTGGCTACCATAAAATCAGATGTCATCAAAATTAAACAAGAAGCCAGGAAAGCATCCGAACAATTCCTAAAATACGCAAATGATAGTACCACAGAGCGGAAAAATATTAAAGAAAAACTGTTAAGCCTTCCACAGGTAAAAGAGAAGATAGTGGGAATAGAGGAAGCACTCGAGCATATGCATGAGAAAGGCATGGAGACCTCGTTTGCCCCGGAACAAGGTGAAAAATTGCAAGAACTATTAGACAAAATGGGAAGGTTGGACAACAACCTCACAAGACTAAACAATGAGGAAATCGGGGAAAAAAACTAACAAAGGGAAAACACTAGAGAAGCGTAAACTGTCCCTAAAGACGACGGATGGGGCAGAACAAGGTCCCGCTAACGAGGAAAGTACTCCGCCAGAGAAAACACAAGGAGGAAGTGGACAGAACCCAGAAAATGCCTGGAGCCAGGTGGTGGGACGCAGGGCAAGGTCAGCCATGCTAAAAGTTGCAAACTTGAACATAGGCCTGACGCAAGAGGCGAAAAAGACTACACAGCAGACCCCAAAAAGAGCGGCAACACAACAAAAAAAAGACAGAACGGAAGCGTTCATAATAGAAACGACACAAGAGGAAGCCAAAACCACAATGGCTACCATCAAAAAAGTAATAAATGACTGCGTAAACAAGCCCCTCATCAAGAGCATGAGGAGGACTCAGGCGGGCCACATTTTAGTAGAAATGGAGGAGGGACAGAATACGGAAGACCTCCAAGTAAAATTGCAGGAAAGATTGCATGAAAAATTCAAAGAACTAAAAGGAAACAAGAAGTTCTTCACTGTAAAAGACATAGAGAAGGACATGTCAATAACAGAAATGGGAAAGGACCTAGAGGCACAAATCCCAAAAGACTTCCGAATACTCGAACTGCGACCGTACTATAGAGGCACCCAAATCGCGAGGATCTCGGCAAAAGGCGAGGCAGCTAAAAAATTAATGACCATGGAAAAGCTGCGAGTCGGAATCATTAATTCATGCAGAATATCCGAAGAACCGGAGTTTGACAGATGTAGAAGATGCTGGCTCCAAGGACACACAAGGAGAAATTGTCCCAACGAAGACAAAAGCAACAGGTGCCTCAAATGTGGAGAAGATGGGCACCATGCTGTAGACTGCAAGAAAGCACGGCCCTTTTGCATATTCTGCAAACTCGAGGGTCACAGGACCACAAGTGCAGGCTGTCCATACACCAGAAAGAAGACCAAAAAAAGCAAAAGATGCTACGATTGTGGAGAACACGGTCATCTGCACAGGGAATGTGGCAATAGAAAAATCCCAAGAGAGTACGAAGACAACAACAGTAGGGGTACTGCAAATCAATCTGCACACGGCGAAACTGGCTCAGGATCTACTGAGCCACAACACGCAAAAAAATCAAAACGGCGATAGTGCTGGCGAGCGAGCCAAACAAGGCCCGAGCAACAGCAGAGAAATGGCTAAGTAACGCCAGAGGAGACGCGTCAATCTGGGTGGCAGACTGGCGAACGGTGGGAGAATCTGGAAGGGCCGACTGTTACGTCTGGATGGAAAGTGGGGGGATTGCATACTACAGCTGCTACCTATCCCCCAACAGCACAAATCAACAGTTCCAACAAGAGCTCGATGAACTAACTAGGAGCGCAAGAGCAAGAAAGTTCCCACTCATCATCGGAGGGGACTTTAACGCAAAGAGCCCAGAGTGGGGGGAAGAACACGCGGACAGTAGAGGAGAGTTGCTCACCGAAACCATGGCGTCCCTAGATCTTGACGTCCACAACGTCGGCAACACACCAACGTTCCGAAGAGGCGACTCGGCGTCGGTGGTGGACGTGACATTTGCATCCCCCAGTCTCCAACAGTCCATCCAGAACTGGAGGGTCACGGAGGAGGAGACAGGTAGTGACCATAGCTACATAAGATTCGAATTGGAACGCACGAAAACGCATAACCCCGGAGTAACCGAGATAGAAGGACAAAACATGGGATGGGACGAAAAAAAAATTAACGCAGAGCAAGCCAAAGAATTGGCAAAAAGGATTCCTTCGAATATAACAACAATGGAAGTCCTTGTTGCAGCGCTGAGGGAAATTTGTGAAGGCTCAATGCCCCGGAGAGGCAATACCAGAAGAAAGAAAGTATACTGGTGGAATAACGAGATTGCCACTATTTGGAAAGAATGCAACCAGTGCAGAAGGTCTTACCAAAGAGAACGTAGACGAGGCACGACCCCGAACAACGATCTCAAAATTAAATAGGAAGAAAAGAAAAAAGCACTTACGTCCGCAATAAATAACAGTAAAAAGACGACATGGAACGAACTCATAAATCAACTAAACGAAGATGTATGGGGCTCAGGATACATGATAGTTACTGGGAAAATGGCAAAAAATGTATTCCGGGCCTCACAGAAGACAGAATTAGGGAAATAGGTATCCCGTCAAAACGACGCGGGAATTTGGACGCGCGACAATTGGACGCGGTCATTTGGACGCGCGACAATTGGACGCGTGTAAAATTGGACGCGCGTCAATTGGACGCATGCGACAATTGAACGCGGATAATTTGGACGCGCGTCATTTGGACGCATGCGACAATTTAGGGTACGACAATTGGACGCAGAGATTTGGACGCGCGTCTATTGGACGCATGCGACAATTTGTGGTAAGACAATTGCACACATGCAATAATTTGACATTAATATAATAGATATAAGATTTATTTATAAAATTAAACTACAAGAAGTTAATTAGAGACAGTTTTATTAATTTTTTGTAATGTAAACAATACATTTTTTATTAAATTTACAACATTTTAATATTTACCTAAAAAGAAACTAATCATATTAATTTTAAATCTGCAGCTGAAAGTTGTGCGCGATTCCTCGTAAGTAATCCAGCAGTAGCCTGTTTGCATAATCATCGACAATTACTTTAATTCTCTTTGCAGTATTTCTATACACTTTTATGCGTACTGGGATATCTCCTGCGATATATTGTTCTGTTATCAATTGATTGGCACTATCTTCCTTCTTAAGAGTTTTAATGAATTTCCAGGTATTGGGATGAGCAGCACCAAGTAAATACTTAAATTCATTATGCCATCCTTCGACGGAATTATTTGTTCGTGGAATGTCATCTTCCACCAGTTGATAACAATTCCACAAATTACTTGAAAATAATGGTGGTCTTCGAAGTCCCCTCCTATCAAGTCGGCCTATCCATGTATCTTCGAAATAGTTAATGATTGGTAATAGTAAATTTTCATTGGTTTGATAAAATTCACTGTCCAGCAGCTCTTCATACGCTTTAACGACATGTTCTTCTGGTACAAAAGCTAGAGCTGAAAGTTTCCTTACATGTAGAGCAAAATCAGAGTCTACACTGTATCGTTCTTGTAAGTCCGCGCCTTGAATGTGCCTCCATACACATTGCGTAAAATGAAAGAAACATCGACGTATCCTAACATTCGGAAAATTATTTTGAAGTGCAGAGATAGCAGCTCTCTCAAAGTCTACCATAATTGTTGTTGGTTGTAATCCTGCTTTAAGGTTTTTCAATTCTTGAAAAAGACGATTATACGTTTGCTCGGTTTTGTTGGGGAGTAATGCGTATACGCTTGGTATGACGTTGCTATACTGTACCCCATGAATAGTGTACAGCTGATTGAACATTGGAGGTGCAGAAGAAAATGTTCCATCATCATACCAATGTTCACACTGCTGCATTAGCTGTAAATTTCTCTCCGTCGAAAACAAAAGAATTCTCTCCTCACTTGGACCACTATCGAACAGAAGAAAAGGTTCACCATCGTTGTTCTTCCTGTATTCCTCTGGAATTTCAAGTTCAATCAGATTTCTGGGATTTGCACGACCGGCTTTTTTTATTTGACGTACTCGCTGTATGGTTCTCTTCATGGCAGGAACTGGCGGTAATTGGCCTACCGCAGCTAAAGAAATTCCCTGGGATGCAGTGGCTATTATACCATGAGTGGTTTGCTCAACTTCTGAAGCATTTTGTTTCATAGCACCTATCGCTACCTTTGCTTCAAGTTTCGCAGCATCGGCAACGTGATTGTGTGTTACACTCTTCACAACTTCATCTCCTAAAGTGTGTACTCTTCCAGGACATTTAAGCTTAGTATAAGTAGAACATTTCCAAATAATTTTCTCTGCAATGGTTCGTTCCTTTTTGTGCACAAAACCATCGTAAACTAACATGTCGTTGCCTTTCTGACTTTTTATAAATTCAAGGGGCATGTTAATATCTTGAATACTTTGCTATTATACGAGTGAACTAGAAATAAAATTTAAACCAATTTTAAAGCTTACCGATTACTTGGTGCTAACTTCTTCTTTCTTTTATGTTGTGAAGTCATGAAGGAAACTAATTAACTTCTTGTAGTTTAATTTTATAAATAAATCTTATATCTATTATATTAATGTCAAATTATTGCATGTGTGCAATTGTCTTACCACAAATTGTCGCATGCGTCCAATTGACGCGCGTCCAAATCTCCGCGTCCAATTGTCGTACCCTAAATTGTCGCATGCGTCCAAATGACGCGCGTCCAAATTATCCGCGTCCAATTGTCGCATGCGTCCAATTGACGCGCGTCCAATTTTACACGCGTCCAATTGTCGCGCGTCCAAATGACCGCGTCCAATTGTCGCGCGTCCAAATTCCCGCGTCGTTTTGACGTGGAACCGGGAAATAGTGCAGACACTGTTCCCCACACACGAGGATAACATATGGCAGAAGAAAGAAACAGCGGAAGTGCCTGAATTTACTAAGGCGGAACTCCAAGAGGTAGTCAAGAAGATGTCGACAGGAAAGGCCCCTGGTCCAGACGGAATACCGTCCAAAGCAATAAGGATTCTAGCAGAAGAGAACCCCGAAGCCATCTTAGGGGTTCTAAACACTTGTTTGAAAAATGGCTCTTTTCCCCAGACCTGGAAAAAAGCCAAGCTGGTTCTTTTGAGAAAGGGCAACAAGCCTCTGGACAAGCCGAACTCGTACAGACCCATATGCCTAATCGACAACCTGGCAAAACTGTACGAGAGGCTCATCATAGAAAGAGTGCAAGAAGAGATCAGCAAGGGGGAAGGTTTAAGTCCAAACCAGTTTGGCTTTCGCGGGCAGATCGACAATCGATGCACTGAAGAAAGTGGTGGAAACAGCAGAAGCAGCGCGCATGGGCACATGGCGGACAAGAAAGATCTGCGCACTGGTCACGCTGGACGTAAAAAATGCGTTCAACTCAGCGAAATGGAGTGAAATAATGACGGAGCTAGAACGAAGAGGCCTATCAGCATACCTCATAAATGTACTCCAAGATTACTTCTCCAATAGAGCCCTTATAGTGGACGAATATCACCTGAAGCAAACTATAGAGCTAACGAGTGGAGTCCCGCAGGGCTCAGTGGCCGCCCCCACGTTGTGGAACGTGAAGTACGATGGGGTACTGAGGATCCCCCTACCGCCGGGAGTGGAATTGGTGGCATTCGCGGATGACCTGAATGTCCTAGTCACAGCCAGCAAGGAGGAAGAAATTGTTTCGGCAGCGAACGAAGCAATAGGGCTAATAAGTGAGTGGATGGAGCACAAAGGTCTGAAATTGGTACCGGAAAAGACAGAGGCGGTACTGTTTACGGGAAAGAGAAAGTTGGACACGGTGGAATTTACGATCGGAGACCACATGGTGAAACCGAAAACTCACGTGAAAGCGCTTGGTGTCACGTTGGACAAGAGCCTTAGTTATAATCATCATATAACTGAAGTAGTAGCTAAAGCGGAGGGCACATATACAGCATTAAACAGAATAATGCCGAACGAGAAAGGCCCGCAAACATCGAAGAGAAGAGTCCTCGCAGCAGTGGTACATTCGATACTACTATACGGGGCCCCAATCTGGGCGGAAGCAATGAGGATACAAAAGTACAGTAACAAGATGCTCGCAGTACAAAGAAAAATGGCCCTGAGAGTGTGCTCAGCTTACAGAACGGCCTCTGGAATGGCACTAGGAGTCCTTGCGGAAATGCCACCTATAGATCTGCTGGCCATGGAAAGGCGAGACAACTACCTCAATCCAGGAAAGATAAACAAGAATGCAAATCACCAGGTACTTGAAAACGAGTGGCAAAAACGTTGGGATACGTCGAAAACCGGAACTTGGACAAGACGACTCATTCCCATTATAAAGATATGGACCAGTAGAAATCACGGAGAGTTGAGTTTCCACTTGACTCAAGCGTTTACGGGCCACGGCTGCTTCAACAGCTATCTACACGGTATAGGGAAACTTGAAACTTCAAAATGCAACTACTGCGAAGAAGACGACACCCCGGAACACACACTGTTTAAGTGCCCGGAGTGGAGGAGCCAGAGAGACGATGTCGGTGAAGGAATGACTCCCGAAAACTTGGTTAAGAAGATGACAAGAAGCCTGGAAGAATGGAACACAGTGGAAAAAATGATAACAACCATCCTGAAATTAAAAGAAGAGCAAGAACGAGAACGCCAAAGAAAAGAAGATGACACAAGTTAGAAGGAGAAGCGGCAACATATGAAGCAAAAAGTCCCGAAAGGGTGAACTTACAAGAAAAAAACCGCTCTCGCCAATCTGATGGGGATGGCTGATGCTGCCTAAATAGCCAATCCCCAAAACCGGTAAGCAGCGATGTTATGCTTTGCGATTCCACCTGCTTATCCGGGCAATCGGCCTATCTACCAAGAAGTGATGCGAACTACATCCGCCATCACCCGGGAGGGGGTTTTTCGTGGGTCGCCTATTAACAACCAAGGCAAACCCCACACTATCAACAGCTTGGGCTGTTGATGTCTTGCTTAAGATTTTCCCCCTTCCGCCGCAAAAAAAAAAAAGGTTTGGGTTTTCGTGCAATATTTTTATGAAATGTCTTACAAAATTTAAAAGGTTATCTGTAACTTAAACGCCTGTTATTGATGATAAAGGGTAAGCTTGTCCATTTCGTAATAGATTAAAGTTAGATAAGGTTGTTTAGAAATTTTAAATACGTCAATGTGGAGATGTTCAAACGGTTTTGATGATGTGGGGGTAAGATTAAATTTGATTATCGGTGGGTTTCTGTCATATTTATTTTTCAGACAAGTTTCGCAATTATTGATGTAGCTTTCTATGTCTTGTGACATTTTTGGCCAAAAGAATTTTAAACTAAGGGATAACTTTACTTCTTTTATTCCTCTGTGTCCTGTCTTAAAAATGTGGTGGTATTCCGGTTTAAGTTTTTGTTCATCTACCGTTTCTACGTCTGTGAGAAATTTCGTACAGCAGGTTAATTTGAATGAAGAATTCTTGAAGTAGTTCTGAATGATGACTGTAAATATCTCGAGTAAAGATGGATTTCGGAAGAAAAAGGCGTAATTTTGTGAAGGGCTCAAATAATCTTTAGCGAAATTTGCTATTTGTTGCTCTAATTGAAATTTGGGAAACGTGACGTAAAGTCTATTGCTATCGAATACTTTTTATCTTTTATTTTGAGTTACGTTGATGTCTCCGGTCGTTATAATAATTTGATTTTTAAAATGATTTAGGTGTCGATCTGAAATCGGGATATTAAAAATGTGGTTTTCTAGAGATGTGTGAACTGTCTCGAGGTCACTATTCGATCGATCTTGATTTGGAGGTTTAATTTGGATATTTGAAATAATTTTTACGTTTTCTGATGAGTTTTGGGGTTTATTATAAATTTTTAATTCTTTTTCAATAATTTCGTCTATGTCATCCACGTTCATATCAAGGGATTGCGTTTCTAAGGCATTTAGGTCGTTGCTCGGAGGATATCTTGAAAGGGCATCTGCTGCTTGGCTAGTTTTACCTTTTTTGTATTTTATTTCATATTCGAATTCTTCTAACTTAAGACGCCATTGAACTAGACGTGCTATCGGTTCTTTTAAAGAAAATAACCATTGCAAAGGTTTATGGTCACTTCTTATAGTAAATTTTCGTCCAAATAGGTAAGGTCGGAAATATTTGCAACTCCAGACAATGGCTAGGAGTTCCTTTTCTATCGTTGAATAATTTATTTCTGCGGGGTTCAAAGTTCTAGATGCATAAGAAATAGGGTGATCATCTTGAGTCAAAATTATGGCCTGAATTTATTTTTCAATTATTAGAACACGATCTTCCAGAAAGAAAAAAACAAGTTATTTCACTTCCGGTTGTAGAAAATGAACCTTTTATTGAATTTCAAAAATTTTTTAATTTCGCAAAATTAAAACGAGTTTGTGCGTATAAGCATTACATAACCCGATTATTATTAAAAAGTGAGCATCTTCGGCTTATGCATGCTGGCCATCGACTATTACTATCTTCAATAAGAGAAAGATTTTGGCCAATTTCTGGAACAAATTTAGCCAAGCAAACTGTACAACTCTTGCATAACATGTTTCAAAGCAAAGCCTAACATAATTACACCAATAATGGGAGTACTACCAGAAAATCGAGTTGTACCCTAACCACTGTTTTTTGTAACAGGATGTGATTACGCTGGACCCATCTTAATAAAGGAAATAACATCGAATCGTGGTCGTAATCTATCAGATCTAAAAGGTTACATTGCTATATTTGTATGTTTTACAACTCGGAACTCGCGCAATACATTTGGAACTGATTACAAGCTTAACAACGGAAGCGTTCATTTCAATGTTTCGACGTTTTGTATCGCGTCGCGGTAGATCTCAAAAGGTTTTTTTCAGATAACGGTGGTGATTTTGTAGGTGCTCAGACTAAGTTAATTGAACTACAAAACTTTCTAAAAAACAACGAGAAAGAACTTAAAAATCATTTTTCAAATGATTGAGTTGAATGGTTTTTTATACCACCACATGCCCCACACTTTGGAGGTATTTGGGAATCTGGGGTAAAGTCTTTCAAATTTCATTTAAAACGAGCTATAGGTACTTCAAAATTAGTATTTGAGGATATGATAACACTGCTTGCTCAAATTGAGGCAATTTTAAATTCTAAACCCTTAGTTCCTTTGTCCTTAGTTCGATTTTGAACTCTTAACCCCAGCTCATTTTCTAATAGGAAGAATTTTAACATCTCTGCCTGATCCTAGCCTATTGGAGGTATCGGAAAATAGGCTTTCTAGATTCCAAAAAATTCAACAAATCAATCAATTATTTTGGATTCGTTGGACAAAAGAATATTTACAAGAACTTCAACATGGAGTCAAATGGAAAATCAAGAACATCTATAGATCAACAGTTTAGTTTTATTAAAAGACGACCAATCTCCTCCCTTGTGTTGGAAAATGGGGAGAATAGAAATTCTGCATCCGCGAATGGCATCGCGCGAGTAGCAACTATCCGCACATCAACTGGAATTACCAAAAGGGCTTTTTCCAAGATTTGTCCACTTCCATTAGAAAATGTGATAGTGTAAGTGAAAATGTGCTGTAAACAAACGAAATTTTTCAAGTTTTCTTTTATATTCATATTAAGTGCTTATTTTATAATCAAATTATATTTTTGTCTAGCTTCTTTATGTAATCACGCTTAAAAACACAATTTTTTTATGTATTATTTTTGAAAGGGATTCTTTCAAGGCGGGGGGCATGTTAAATCATTTACTATTGTTAAAATCATATTTTTCTAATTATGTTTCAAAAAGTGTCACTTTGTGACATTCAAAAGTGTGCGGAAAAGTAATACTTTTCCGAACACTTGTGAAAGTGTGCGAGAAAGAAAGAAAAAGTGCTAATCTACTTAATTTATAATATACCTTCACGGTTACATTAGAACAATTATTTCAAGTATTAACAGCGCACGAATCAACTTTCGACGTGGACGCTCTAACATTGGGCACGTTCAGCGGGTACCAACCGTTGAGTTGCTGGGTTAGCGACCTCTGCTGAACGGTACGCTGGGTAGGTCATATAACCCAGCAGTTGAATAAACTTCCCAGCAGAAATAAAGTACGCTTGGTTAGTGATTTGCTTGGCAGCGGTTTTTTAAAAGTTTTTTTGTGAGGTTATAAAATGGAATTCAAAATTACAACACATTATTTAGTGGTCAGTGGTGATAACAATTCACCCGTAATCGAAAATAATAATATTTTATTACAATAGATTAATAAGTACTATCTACTGGTTTTAATTCAATTAATTAAATTTTTTAATTTTAATAATTATAAAATAAAATAAAAGAACGTTGTGGAATTTTACATAATAAATCTAATAAAAATTTATTGTAGATGGTGTTAATACTTATGTGCCATTAACGAAAGAAATCTGAGATGAATTCGGAGTGATTCTACCGCAAAGCGACGAAACTCCCAAAAATAATCAAGGTTTGAATGTTTAATTGAAAATATAATTTGTTGTATATAAAATTTTGTAATTTTTAGATGAAAAGTTTACATGGCAGCACAAAAGCACAATATTATTTTTAGACGAATATAAGAAAGTGAAATTAAAATTTCGAAACCCCAAAATAAAGAAAAAAATCTTCTGGGAAGAAATTGCCAAAGCAATGAACAAAAATGGCCATGCTGTTAGTGCAGTTGCACTAGACAGAAAATTAAGGAATATGAAGAACACGTACAGGATTATTTTAGATAACAATAATAAAAAAAATCTACGGGTAAGGGAAGAATACCGTGGGAGTATTTCAATATTTTTAAAAAAATATTTCAAGAAGATAAAACAGTGAACCCAACACCAGTTATGTCATCAATTATGAGGTCAATTATTCAACAACCGGGTAGTTCTACATCTAATAATTCCAATGTAGCAAGAAACGCAATTTCTGAAATTTTTCAGGATATAAATGAGCCTCAACCCGAGGACTATGATGATGAAGAAATAGGATTTGGTACCCCAAGAAATAATAACAATACACCAAATCTAGAAAAACATAGAAGAGGTAAACAACTAGATACGTATAGGAAACGTCAACTTGAGGAGAATAACGAACTTGTAAAAGAAAAAATTAAATTACTAAGAGAAATTAGTAATAATCAGAAAAATTAATCTGAGACTAATGCCGCTTCTCACTAATTCTAAACTTATTCTTGTATAATGTTCCTATTTACAATAAATAAATTAGAGCTGTGATATAATAAATATATTTGTCGATATTAGAACTGTACTATGTGAATATTGCAATAATTACATGTATTATATATAAAGGTACAAAATCAATTAACAGGGTAGTAAAATTTGTTACGGGTTAACCCTTTCGACAGGGTATTTCAAAGAACTTTGTGACACCCTGTATTATTATGATATAAAGTGTAACCTTGACAACAAGTGTACTGATGACTCTCAACGTACCGTTCAGCCGAATTCTTTCCGCTGTCATAAAGCATACCCAGCTGCTTTTCTGATGTTACTCAACGGTTGGTACCCGCTGAACGTGCCCATTAACATCACCGCTACCTAACCTTTAATTTAAAAAAACCTGGTCTCTTACCTGTTCCAAAAAATTTGGCCTACGGCCTCGATCGTCAACCTTCGCCTTGAATGGAAAAATGTTAGTTTTCCTAACTTGTATCGAAAATATCTATTACAATTTTATAACAATGTTAATTTTTATTACTCGAATGCTAGCCACTCACGCTACGGTTTACCGGAGAGGTCTGCCTGTTCAGGTTTACCTGAACAGGTAGACCGGAGATGTATGGCAATGGACCTGTGCAGTTTTCTTTACCTGTACAGGCGACCGGAGCAAATTCAAAAAACAATATTTTTGATCGACCTGTATACCTGTGTACCTGTATACCTGTGCGTGTGTGCATGTACTCCGGTCGTTTGCTTAGTTGTTTTCTAGTATTTGTCCTGGACGGTCGTCGCATCGTATTGCCACGTTTTTAGCACGTTTTCAACACCCGCAAAAATGGCGCCATCAGATACAACCAACAAAGTTTTGGAAGAAAGAGCTCCGGTACACCGGACGTCCCCATTCACGCTACCGACCTGTTCAAGCAAACCTGTACAGGTAACATCTCCGGTAGACCGTAGCGTGAGTGGCGTACATAAGTTTCTGAAATACGCATGTTTGTTTTATGAGTTTATGAGTTTGATATATTTAATACTGCGATAACAAAGTTTAAAACTATCGTGTCAAAGATCGAACTATCTACTCTCTGAAGTTTTTTTTAAACTTTATTTTATTGTTTTTTTTGTTGTAAAAAGGTTGATCCGTTAAATAAATAAATAAATAAATAAATAAATAAATAAATAAATGAGTACAACAGTTCACTTTTCATTTTAAAGACCAGCGTGTAAAAAATATTCCAACCAGCAACAATCACCAACGAAACTGAGACATTTTTGTTATATTTAAACCAGTGTATAGTTAGTAATAAATAACGGTAGTAGTACAAGTCGTTTTATTACAACAAACCCAATATTAAAGAAATTTGCGCAAATAAGTCTCAATATCACAAATCACACTAACATACCAACACTTTTATAACATTTAGCAATAAAGATCGTTTAAAAATTGTTTTTATTAATTTTTACCTAAAATTTAAATTTCGATAACGTTTATGTAAAAAGTTAGTTTAAGAACCGCTGGCTTAGGGGAACTATAAAGAGTGTCAAGCATATTTATTATTTTTAATCGGATATTATTAATATTTATTAATATTTTTATTATTTTATAGTATTAATATTTTTAATCGGATTATAATTTCGTTCCTTATAGGAATCGAACAACTGGCCTCGCTTTATTCCATTTTAGGTTTTTTTGTTAAAGGTTCTTCTCCCTCTTCGGTTTTATTACCGCTGTTGCTATCCACAACACATTTCGGTTGAGTTTTTGAGTAAGCCGGTGTGATCCAGTAGGGATTTTCTTCTGCTTCTTTTGCGTATTTTAAGATGGCTTCACGCGGATCTTGATCATCATCAACCCGCTTACTAAGACCTAAATTGCGTATCACGTAACTGTTAAGTGTGCCTCCACTCGAAGCCAAACGACCACCTTGGCTAGACGTAATTGGCAAGTCGGGGCGATGCGATTTAACCGGATCCAAACGATCTTTTTCCATTTGTCTTCGACTTGCCTTGCGCCGCTCTTGCCTGAAAAGAGGTAACGCGTGTGGTGTTATAATTTTCTGCGAGCTAACAACCTTTGCGTGCTTCACACGTCTGTGAAGTTTACTAGTACAGAGAGTGACACCGCGCATGCTCCGTTTATCATCGTAGTAACATTTCACAATTCCATTTCCTACTCCCACAAACAATTGATTGAGTTTAGGATGCCAGTCAATTTTGATAACGTGGGACTTTGCAACCTCAATAGATTTTTTCAGTTCAAAGGTAGCAGTGTCATAAAACAGCAAATAACCACTTTTTTCGTTTTTATTCACCGAAGTTCCAGTGACGACCAATTTATCGTCGGGACTGAAGAGGGCGTCGGTGGTGTCATAACGCGAATACAAATCAGCCGCAGTGAACAAACTCTCTTTAAGGTTCCGCATATCCCACAATTTCAGAGTGTTATCACAACTTCGTGTCACCATCATGTGCTCCATGTGCGAATAATTTATGCAACTTATATCGCCAGGATCGTGACCATTACGGATTAAACTGACCGGAGCGACTACGCTTTTCCTCAGATCCCACAGTTGGATGGAGCCGTCTGAACACCCACACGCTAAAACTCGCCCTTCTTTGTTGTAGGTACAGGACGTCGGGGATGATTTTAAGCCATTCTGAGCGCGAAATTTGATGACGTTCAACTGACTTTTGGAGTTATTGATGGTCCAGATTCGAGCGGTGCCGTCCGTTCCAATAGTGACGAATTGCTCGCGGATAGTTGGGTTCCAAGTTCCACTCATTAAACTCGCGGTGTGACCTTTAGTTCGCGCTTGATCCGTAATGTACCTGTCGCCTTTGACGGTTTCAAATTGCTGAAAACCATCACGGTTCAAGATTTTGGCTTGAGCCGCACCGGAAATCGCTAAAATTAAGTCGCCCGTAGAAGAGTAGCGTAAACAACGAATCGGATGATTTTCAAAAGGTTGCAGTGTCCTGAAACTTCGCATGGCGGAGTCCATACCCGCGAAATCCCAAAAACTGACGTCGTAATCTACCGAACCGGAAGCAAGTCGTGCTCCACTCGGATCGGTGCTCAAAGCTGTAATAGCTTTGTTGCCATGCGTCATAGTGGTCTCCTGGGAGCACGGAATAAATGGTCCACTGTCGGACTCTTCGTCGCTGTCAGAACCGGCTTTTTTCGGTTCCAAACTTGAACCACTTTCGAGGAGGGTCTGAGGAATTGGAGGATCAATGAAACTGTCATCGTCATCATCTTTTTCATTTCTGCTTTCTTTTGAACTTTCTTCAATTTTTTCTGGCTTCTGTGTAAACTCTTTTGCGGTTTTCTTAACCAGCTCCATATTTCTTTATACTACTATGTAGGTTGTTTGTATAAATATCTCTCTTTCTCTTTTACTTGCTGTATTTCGTTTTCTGTTTTTTTTTTAACTTTATTTTTGAAGTTCTGTTTCTATTATGTAAGTATCTACTGTTTTATTTTAATACCAATAACAGTAGTATGAGAATGAGATAGCTTTTGATCCCCCCCACCACTTTTTCTCAAGCCACGCCCTCTTTTCAAGATCAAGCATCCTATTGGTCATAGCCACGCCCAATTTTCAAGGTTGAGCATTCTATTGGTCATAAGCCACGCCCACTTTTCAAGGACGGTAAGCCATCTCGCTGTCTTTCTTTCTTTCTCACACGCACCTCAGGGTCACCTCAAGGCTATACAGTAAAAACACATTGTAAAATCACCTCTCAAGGTTATCCAAATAAATTGATAGATAATCATTTTTATGGGTCACCTCAAGGCTATACAGTAAGAACACCACAAGGTCACCCCCTCCACCGACAGTATATAATGGATACGTTTTGCGTACAATATTACAGTCGAACAAGGAATAATTGCTCAAGTTTTGTTAGTGGTTGCTATACAGATCCAAACATAAAAAATCAACTTAAAACGAGTAAGTAAAATGTTAATTAATTAATTTATTAATAATTGTTAAATAATTTGTTACAGTGGAATTTTTAAATGAAAAATCTTATCCGTTAAATAAATCAAACACAAAAAGCATCTCCATCGGAATTTCTAAAATTAGTTTACAATCTACTATTGCAATTATCGATTTAAAACAAAAAGTAATATTTAATGAAGACGATTGGAAACGTATTATTTTTTACAAACCACTGCTTACTGCATATTTTACCGAAGATGATTCAAAAGGGTCACCAATATATGACTCGTTTACTATTGAATTTCAAATTTTTAAATAAAAAAAAATTATAAAATTGTACAAAGATAAAGAACTATGTGTTTATTTTGCATTGGAAACTATCACACAGGATTATGGGGCTTGGTTAATTTGATAAACACGTATTTATCAATATTACATAAACAATCGTTTGCGACATATTATTCAAATATAATTAAAAATAACAATTTAAGTTTATTAGAAAACACATCTAATATTGTCAATTTTGTAAACATTGAAACCGATGGGGATAAAATACTTATACATTGATGGAGATGATACAATTTTACCCGGAGAAAGTCATAGTGGACGTGGAAATTGCTATCGCTATCAAATTATAGGATGTGGATGGCATACAGCGCACAACATTGGCCAAAAGCTGCTGATCTCCTTTCAGCTGTAGAGCGACAGATGTACTGTTTGGAAGCAATGAGTTTTGATGTTCAACATGGAGCGGTATACATGAAGGCAGGCTACCCCGACATGGAAGAAGCTTAAGTGCTTGCGCAGAAATATGAAGCACAATATAAAATATGTGAAAGACTTTGTAAAAAAACAATATCATTAGAAATGTTTTGTCAAATGTTAATTGAAAAAGACTTTAAAAATGTATTATATGAAATAAGAGATTTTCTACCTTATTATATTGTAAAAACCTGGTAGCCTCCTGGTAGCCTCCTGCGCTGACCAAACCACTAGGGAATGGAACGGGTGGTGGCAGTAAGCGTACCCTGGAAGGGAGCCAAACTGGAAGTCCTTGATGCCAAGGATATTCCAAAACCCATTATGGTTATGACATGGATACCGGGACCTGCAGAGGAACCGAAATGTATCCTAAGAAGGCTGACGCTCCAGAATCCAGGACTTAAAACTGACAACTGGAAAGTTCTGGAAAATAAGCCGGACAAAAAGGGCCAGCAGATGATAATGCTGGTCGATAACAAATCCTGGACTAAAATCCAGGATCTTCAGTACAAACCCTACCTGAACTTCTCCAGGATAACCTTTAAGGAACTGGGGAGAAAAAATGAGGAATAACAAAATGAGAAGGAAAAAGTGACCGGGACTCGGACCGGGCCACCTTCTCATCCACAGAACCTCCACCCATCTCCCACTGGAAACAGTGAGGAGGCTACACCAAGTGAGGAGGAGGTAGATTCAAAGGGGGAGGAAATGGAGTGTGATACGGGGGATGTTGAATCAACCGCAACATCTGCTCCCAATCCGCTTCTACCTCCAATTGAGAAAGGAGAGGAAACACCGGGAGAAGGACTCCCGATATAGGTCGGGAGAATCATTCGGTGTCTACAGGTAAATATACATCACTGCAGGGCGGCTTCGGCTGCCCTGCAAAGATATATAATCAAAAACAATATTGATGTGGCTCTGATACAAGAACCCTGGGTATACGGGGGCAGGTCAAAGGACTCAATATTGCAGGGGAATGGGAACTAATAAGCCCAGGGGATGATCATCCAAGGGTATGTATCATCTCAAAGAAAAGACTTAATCTTCTGTCATTATGGGAACCAAGTACTAGAGACCTAATGGTAGTTAAACTTAAAATTGCAGTGGGAGGCAGTCTGAGGGACCTTGTGGTGGCATCAGCATACCTTCCATTTGATCAACCTCAACCACCCCCTACAGAGGAGGTGGAAAACCTAGTTGAGGACTACGAAAGCAGAGGAATACAATTGGTTATCAGCTGTGACTCCAACGCACACCACGTCGTATGGGGGAGCACGGACACGAACCGCAGTGGTGAGTTTCTTTTGGAATTTATCCTTAATAAAAAATTAGAGATTGTAAATAAGGGAGATGAACCTACCTTTGTCATAGCGACAAGGAAAGAAGTACTTGACTTGACGATAGCTACAACTATTGCAAGTCAATGGATCAGGGAGTGGAACGTCTCGCAAAAGGAGTCGCTCTCTGACCACAAATACATTCGATTTGATATCGAAACACCGCTGGAGGTGGGGGCGACGTACAGGAACCCAAGAACTTGCAACTGGGTAACCTTTAAGGAAAACCTAAGGCAGGGGTTGGAGGAATGTCCGACGAAACCATCAAACACAGCGAAGCTGGAAATGATGAATGACATATTTACGTCAACCATCATAAAGGCCTACGAATCAAACTGCCAGACACACGAAGAGATTTTAACAGGGCGAAAAGAACTGGAGAATGGGAAACCTATAGAAGGACCCGTCTAAAATATACGTATGGCATACGAAAAGCCAAAGAGGACTCCTGGAGGAGGTACTGTGAGGAGGTCGAAAGAACTCCGGAATGTGCCAGACTCCAGAAAGCACTCCAAAAAGCTAACCACGGCAAGATGGGAACAATGAAATATCCACAGGGGGTGCACATCCTCGGGGGAGGAGACTCTGGAGCTTTTGCTCCGAACACACTTCCCGGCATGTGTACCAAAACCTGATACAAACACCACCAGACTGGTGCCCCCTAATATACCGAAGTGGCGGGCTAGAAGGGAGCACTGGAGGGTGGCGAACAAAATTATAAACAAAACGAGACTGGCATGGGCGATAAGATCTTTCAAACCATACAAGTCCCTGGGGCTGGATGGCATATTTCCTGCCCTATTACAGCATGGACTGGAGGAGGTGATCACACCTCTCTGTGATATATTCAGGGCGAGTGTAGCCCTGAACTATGTACCTCAAAGTTGGAGGAAGGTAAGAGTGGTATTTATACTCAAGCCAGGGCGAGCTTCTTATGCCCAGGCGAAGTCACTCCGTCCAATTAGCCTAATGTCATTCCTTTTCAGGACACTAGAGAAACTGATTGATGCGCATATCAGGGACGATGTTCTGGCCAAGTTGGACACTGCATAGATACCAGTACGCGTATCAATCAGGTAAATCTTGTGAGTTAAGTATACACAAACTGACTCACAGAATTGAAAGAGTGTTGGACAGACAAGAAATTGCTCTGAGAACCTTTCTTGACATAGAAGGGGCGTTTGATAATGCGTCCTTCAATTCCATAGAGGAAACCGTCAACAGACGGGGTGTACACCCAACCATAACGGGTGGATCAGTGCTACCCTCAGGGGCAGAGAGATCAGAGCCAATCTGGGACATGCGACCGCTAAAGTGACTGCCGCGCGGGGGTGTCCGCAGGGAGGCACCCTACTGTGGTGCCTGGTGGTGGATAGTCTTTTGCGGGAGCTGGAACAGATTGGAGTGCATGCGCAAGGATTTGCTGATGATATCATAATCCTAGTGATTGGAAAATTCGGGGGTACAGTATCAGAGGTGATGCAGAGAGCCCTGAAAGCTGTCGAAAGATGGTGCACGAGAGAGGGATTGTCGGTTAACCCGGAAAAAACCTCCGTTGTAGCCTTTACCAAACGCACGAAACTGCAAAACGTAAAATCATTAAAAATGTGGGGAAAAGAACTACAGGTGGTAAAGGAAGTCAAATATCTAGGAGTAATTCTGGATAACAAGCAGACCTTTACCGCACAAATACAACAAGTAGCAAATAAGGCCACACGGGCCTTATTAGCCTGTAGAGGCATGATTGGCAAAACATGGGGACTTAAACCGAGAATGGAACTCTGGTTGTACACCAGAGTGGTGGTACCCACAGTGACATACTCGGCCCTGATTTGGTGGCATGCAACCAAAAAAAGGGATAGTATGAACAGGCTCGGCAAGCTGCAAAGGCTTGCATGCCTAGGAATTACGGGGGCGATAAGATCAACGCCCACTGCAGCCATGGAAGCTCTTCTGGGGCTGAATCCACTGCACTTGGTGGTGGAGGCAGAGGCTCTACTAGCAGCATACAGGATGATAATTAATGGACTTGGGCATGTTACCCCTACAAAAGGGCATCATACCATGATCTTCAACTCAATAAAGCGTAATAACATGCTAAGCATTCAATCAGATAGAACCAGCAAGGTAAGGGACTTCCGAAAACCATTCAGAGTGATATCTGAGAGGGGAAAAGAAGAAACCATATCAAAGTTGGGCAGACGATATAATACCATGTGGTACACAGATGGGTCAAAAACTAAGACAAGCACTGGTGTTGGTGTGTGTGAGGAAGGAACAGGGAATTCTTTTAGCATTAACCTGGGCTATCACGCCACTGTATTCCAGGCAGAAGTAACTGCTATCTCAGCTTGTGCTTGTGAAATGATACAGAGGGACTACAAAAATAGGCGAATCTGTATCATGACAGACAGCCAAGCTGCTCTAAAAGCCTTGGAAAGGGTAGAAATACAATCCAAGGTTGTAAAACAATGCCTAGACGCACTGGTAGAACTGGCAATCTGCAACAGCATTACGCTTATGTGGATACCGGGACACCAGGGCATAAAGGGTAATGAAGAGGCTGATCGCCTGGCCAGAATGGCTGCTTGTAAAACCCTAATAGGTACTGAGCCCACTTGCGTACAGAACCGCAAGGGGGGCGTCAGGGATATGTTAAGAGAAAAACATCTTGCTTACTGGAGGGGCTTTCCTGGACTGAGGCAATCGCGGATGTTCTTTAAGAACCTTCCAGATGAGACCAGAAGCAAAGTAATTATTCAGCTGAGCAGGAAAAAGCTGAGAAGGATAGTAGGACTTTTTACAGGACACTGCTGCCTAAACAGACACCTCAGCATTATGGGGATAATCGAAGATCCTAAATGTAAGATATGTGGTGAAGAGGAGGAAACTCCCCACCACATTTTATGTGTATGCCCGGCACTGTCGGGAAAAAGAATGCGTCACCTCGGACTTCCATACCCAGAAGTAGAGGAGTTAGAGAAAGCACTCCTAGGCCGCCTACTCGACTTTGTCGAGTTTTGCTAATGGAGCAAAACGAGGAACGTGGGGTACAATAATCTTAAGCTTCAGTGCGGTGGGCGTAAAAACCACAACCCGTTAATAATAATAATAATAATACCAATAACAAAATTGTTTAATTTTTGGATTGTTATTAAGATATATTTACACTGGAATTTAAAATTAAATGAATCGGCAGACTTGAAAAACTCCTTTAAGTTATAAAAACAAACTGGTAAAATTGAAAAAAAAAATAAAATAAAAATTCGCAGAGGCCGAGCTTCAACTACGCCATTAAAGAGATACATTCGGTGGCGGATTTAGGGTGGCCTGCGCCCTAGGCACTGTCAACCACGGCAGCCAACTTTATGTTGTTAAAGTTGTTTCACACCATAAGTTAAACAGGAGCTGCAATTTTCAAATTCGATATTTTCAAAATTGGCTGAATATGTTGCGTTACTATTTTATTCGCGTAATGTCTTAGGTGTAACACGCAGCAAAACAAAATTTCACATGTTTGAGCCAGCCCTTGTTAGTACTATGTAATACTATCTTTCTACCTATTAACAATAGGTTTCAAATACTGTACTGAAATTTGTTCATATATTCACAGCAAAGCAAAGCTGAATCAAATTTTAATTTTTTTTAAATTTTACAACTTCTAAAATTTTCTCGCCTTTAAAGTTTAGGCGCCCCTAATGAGGCCCCGGGCCTCACGGACCTAAGCTTAAATCCTGCACTGGTCTATGTCCTGAAAGAATTTTGTATACTAAACCCTAGATAAAAACATTGTAAGATGTAAGATTACAACTTTTCATGACTAAGCGTTCATAAACTACGTGGTTTGGCCAAGGGGGGAGGGGGTAGGTAGAAAGCTACGCAGGGCTACGTGAGGGTACGGGGGAGGGTTATAGTCAAGCTACGTAGTTTTCTTCATATATTATGAAATCAATTTGCAGAATATAAGCGACAACATAATATGGATAACTATTTCCGTTCTTTATCCTCATCACTTAATGGAGTACCGGGGCAAGCCCCTCTGCTCCTTCGTCGCATAAGTGGTTACTTACGTTTTTGGGTTTTTAGGAGGCGGTTAGCCTCCGATTTTAGCGCGAAACTAAAACCGTGCTGGATCGGGGTTATTTCCGTATTTGGATTTTTTTTTTCTTTTTTTTTTAATTTATATTTTATAGGTGCGCTATATGTATATTACTTACACTGCCGGATGTATCTCCGACTTGTAGTCATAATAGTGCTCGGGTGGCATCATGGACCTGACACGTTTCATGGACCACGCCGCGCCGTCCCGGTATCAATGTTCAAAAAACATTATAAAGGCACTTTGTAGTAACACTATACTTTAATTTTCTTGTACACAGCACTTTTCCTGGCAGCATTTTTTTTGTATTTTGTAATTTTAATTTTGTGTTATTATAAAAGTGAATATTAGCGCATCTTTAATTATTCTAGTGTTCTTTAAAGTGTTGATGTGAAATGACCCTCTACAATTGTTAGCTTCGTTGGTTTGAAAGTTCGAAATGCTGCTTTCGAAACGCAACTAGGCAGTTTGTTAAAATTCAGTCTTGTATTTTCACTTTGAAAGACCTTTGTGTAGGCGAAATGTGAGAGTGGTCGCTAAAATAAAACACTTGTTTGTTGCACTATATTTATTGACCGAAAAAATGGTTGTTTTAGTATTGCTGCAATCACTGAATCTTATTGTCATCGATACGTGTAATTCGAATGACTGCAGGGTTTTACACAAATAACTGTTACAATTTATAAGAAGGTTCTGACTTCGTTACAAAAGGGAGGAACGATACGATAGAGCGTGTATGTTTGCTCGAGTACTTGAATGCTACTACTCGTGGTGCGATAAAGATGGTCATGCGTGCAATACAATTTCAGGGATGAACAAAATATGACAGGGGCGTACTAAGTAAAAGAAAGAATAATTGGCGGCAATTTTGAACAATGTAAACATAATAAAATAAAACATATTGCAATTCTAAACAACAATAAACTTGACGAGGCTTATCGGAAATGTTTTTCCAACGAGTTTTCAAAAGCCAAAATCCAAAATGATGTTAACGAGTTATGGAAATCTTTTATAACATAGGGACCAGTAATTCTAACACCCTGGGTCTTTGGTTAATGGTAGCGACCGCCGATTTTGGTGTAAAACGTCCTTGAGAGTTCCTCTCGGTAAGCTGCCACCAGTCAATTTTTTATTGACAAGAAATTAACAAAACTTGTAATAAATGTAACGTGGAAAGCTCAGAAGACGTAGGATCAAATCAAAAAGAGAATCTCTATCTCTGCACAAAAATATTAACGCTTAGATTTTCAATTTGTTGCTTATTTAATAAAAAAAAATATTAAGGTTGATAATTACAATTTAACATGAATTAATTGTTTAATTTGTTTAATTATAATGAAAGCAAAAAAAAAGAACTTTATGTTGTATAAAAAAAAGAATATACTTGACTTAAGTAAAATTATAAGCTCGACTCGTTAATACCTATTTATAAAAGAAAAACATTTGTAAAATCAATTTGTTCTTACCTTACGATTGAAGAAAATCAAAACACAATATTTTATTCGCGACGCGGCGTTAATGATAGTTAATATTAATTGATTTGAATGAATCTAACACAATAAAAAAAAAATACGAATTTGAACTTGACGAGTTCAGATAGCAAAAAGAAAAGGGGGGGACCACGACGTCTCTTTTGTTCTAAAACAAAAGAGGCTCGAACAGCTTGGCAAAAAGACTGCTCGAAAACGACTCAGGAAACGACTGGGGAAACGACTCGGGAAACGACTGATTAATAATTGTTTGTGTTGGCCTTATATGTCTTTTTCATTTCTGAACTTTGGTTCCATTGTGACTTGAATGTTGAAAGTATCGTTTTAGGATTGTCTTATATATGGCGATGAAATATAAATTGGTTTAAGGTAATTCTTCTATCAATTTAGTGGTGAATTACCACATAAGTAAGTTACAATTATATAGCCAATCTGATTGTTTTGAATTCTAATTTTTATAAAATAAGTTTTAATTATTAAATTATAATTTGTGTTTTGATTTTTGTCAATGTAATAATTTGCAATCTAGCATTAATTGTTCATATGGTTGAATATTGAATATTTCACATAAAGATACTAAAAATAATAAAAGTCAGATAAATGATTTTTATGGTTTTTCTAGGTCGAGTTTTGACCTATATAATTGGGTCCTCCGGTACTTTGACCGTAAGAATCTTTCTTAAAATTTCGTAACCATGTGTTTATCTAATTAATATTTTTAACAAAATTTTTACTGAGTCGAGCTAATATAAATTATTTTATGTTTACCTGTTAATTAAATTATTGAGGGTGGTTTGTTACAAAAATATTAAAAAATAAAAGTTTAGCACAAATAGATGCTTACTAGGGCATAGAAAATAGAAAACTGACTGCAAACTGGCCATTAACGAACCGCAATTATAAAGGGTTTCCCAATAAGAGGTTTCATTTTGATATTTAAAAAAACGAGTATTTTTTAAGAGAAATCAATGGATGTTTATTTCTTTGTAAAGAGGAAGATATGCCATTAACAATGGGAAACGATATCCGTCAAATGGCCGCCACTGCTACGCTTGCAGCACCATATAATTTTCATGAAATTTTTCATGACTAATTCGCACATTTGCGGCTGTATGTCCTCGATAACTTCACGAATTCCATCTTTACCCTGGTGGAAATATTTCTCTCAAAAAGTAAAACGAAGTCTGCAGAAGTCTTACAAACTCTGAGAAACTCTGCAAAAGTCTAATTCAGAGTTTTTAGAGAAATATTTCCACCAGGATAAGTTCTTGAATCGATTGTGGAGCATTGGCATAGATCTTATTCTTCACTTGGCTCCAAAGAAAAAAGTCTAAAGGTGTTACAAGAAGAGATCACAAGATCTCGGTGGCCAATTCTGATCACCTCTTCGAGAAATAACACGGTCAGGAAGCTTTTGTTGCAAAATTGCGATGGTTTCGTTACTTGTGTGGCAGGTAGCGCTGTCTTGTTGAAACTTTTAATAATGGCGTAGGTTTTACTTGTCAAATGTCAAAAGACGATAGCTTCAAAAATGACAACTGCAAAAATAGCGGCTTATTCAAATTGAAACTTCTTATTGGAAAACCCTTTATGTACCTATAAATAAAGATTTAAAAAAATTTTGTTTAGAAAATTTTAAAAAGTAAAAATATTTAAGTAAAAACGTTTGTATACAAATACAACAGATGTAAAAGTTGCCGACAATTGAAAGATTTATGGCTTACGTCCTGACCAGATTAAACCCTCTAACCAAAAAAATACTACGAATATTGGGTTGAAATGTTGAGAGAGATGTTGAACAATTTTTTAAAGCAAAAAAAAATTTTCGATTTTTAAAAAATGTCACATTAGGGTTATCCCATTATTGATAAATAATTTCGGATAAATAATAATACCCCTAAACCCCCTCTTAAATACGGCCTTGCGCACCTTTTTAGGCAATAGTAGCTCCTTAAAGTTGGTTTTCAAATTTTTATTTTGTTATACGGACATAATATTTGTTAATCAAGAAAAGTTGTAATCTTACAATGTTTATATTCTAGAATTTAGTGCAAAATTCCCTCAGGGCACACATCTCTAATTTAGCTCTTTAATGACGTAGTTGAAGCTCGGCCTCTTTTGCGAATTTCTTTTTATTTACTTTTTTTTTAATTTTAACAGTTTATTTTTATAACTTAAAGGAGTTTTTCGAGTGTGCCAATCTTTCTAATTTTAAATCCCAGTGTAAATGTATCTTAATACCAATCCAATCATGGGCGTCCATAAGATCTGTTTCAGAGAAGGGTAAAATAAAAAAAATTATTCTAAAAAATTCAACACTAAAAATGTTTAATGTTCTTCATCACTTGCAAAAAAGACACATTTCAAATTCCGTGGTCCTTCGCAAACTCAGTAATAACTTTCTCCACGAAATTTAAATTAAGATTAAATTTAAAGATTTAAGGCAAGAGCCGGGAGGGGGACTGCCCTCTTTGACCCCCCACCCCCATGGACGCCCATGAATCCAATAATTAAACAATTTTGTTATTGGTATTAAAATAAAACAGTATAATAATAGAAACAGAACTTCTAAACTAAAGTAAAAAAAAACAGAAAACGAAATACAGCAAGTAAAAAGGAAAGAGGTATTTATTCAAACTACATCTTAATACATAAAATCTCAGCACTCTGCTGCTCCGGCTCCTCCAGCGTGTCATTTTTTGGTGAAAAAAGAAACAATCTGATTGGTTGAATTTTTTTACCAACCGAAAAATATATTAAAGTACCGACACTCCCCCTGGGACGAGTTGCACATCAATCGAGTTTCCAACCAATCGGGTCTAGATGCCCGTCCGTGGACGGGCTTTATGCTAGTAGTATATAATATTGTGGTCAAGCATAAATGTTAAAGTAGGATTAGCAAAACGTAATAGCGATGAATAAAGGTAAAAAATAGGTTTCAGACAGATTAGCGCTAATTTCAGTCAAAATACGACACCCGTTATTGCCTCCGGCAGTTTTGATATCTTCGACCCCTACAAATCCGTTCGAAATTGTAAACTTGGAGAAAGATACCGAACAACAAAAAATAGATGAAAAAGTCATGGGGATTACAATATTTGAAAAAGAGTAAAAAAATAATTAAAAATAATTTACTTTATTAAATAAATTTGAAAGACCGCACGTTGATGAAAATGTATTTGAGCAAAGATAAAATGTTGAAGCGCTTGATATTGTGGTCAGTCGATATTTAACGATATTTGAATTATTAAAAATAATTCTTTTTAACTTTTGCGAGTAACGAGAATGAATAAAAATAAGGTGTAAAAAAAGAAAAGATGTCTTATCAAAATCGGTCCACTGGAACAAAACTCACCAAAGCTTTTCTTGAACGAAACACATTCACTTCACCGTGGTGTGAATATAGTATGGTGTGCTTACTAGCCGTCCCAGTTTCGTTCCTATTCGCGCATGACGTCAGCTTCGAGGCGGTTTCAAATATTTTTCATTCTCGTCTATCAGGGCTATTAGAATTTATTATATATCAATAGCTATTACAATATAAATCTATTAATTTTAATGAAAATCTACCCTATTACTGACTAAATCTATTACTATTTTTAAAAAATCCTAAATAGCAACTTTTGTTTTTAAGAAAAAGTATGAAATTATAAAAAAAAATTTTGGTAAAGATGTCAACGAGGTATAAAAATTTAATTGCCATGGGATTCTCATGGCACTTATTGCCATAATAATAAGTTATTATTTAATAATAACTTATTAAATAATAAGTTACCATTATTGGTAACTTATTATTTTATCCTGTAAAATGCAAATTATTGGATGACAGTAAAATGTCTGACACTATTTCAAATGAGGGACTCAAATTCATTGCTGCTGGATACGTCGGGCATCGATTTCAGAAGAAATATCCCGATCTGAATTTGGGGTTCCAAACAAGGCACATTCAAACAAGTAGAGCCCCAGATTGGATCGAATTTCTATCGAGAGGTCACCTGATGTATCCAAGCGATGATTTGATAGAATTGGCTCGTTTAGTTGAAAGGGAATTTCATAAATTTCATGGCAATCTGTTTTGCAAAGAATGCAATATTTTTAATAAACTATTGGATAAAGTTAAAACGGCATCTTTTGAAATTTCAAACAAATTTCCAAATGATGTTACTTTATGTTTAATTAGAACAAGGACATACATCAGGCTGAGACATGCTAATAAAAAAATTAGTTTTGAAAATTGTAAAAGAAGATTGAAAAAAAAATGTCGAAATTTACAAATAAATAAATAAACTTGATGGTCTCATATGTGTATTTATTTCTACAACAATAAATTTAAAGATTTTATTATTTTTCCTATTAGGGCTAATTTTATAATAAAAGTTAACAGGACATTAAAATTTAAAAAGCGCCTAAAACTAATGATTTTTATTGGTCTGTTTTGTCTTATGTCGCCGTTTAAATTTTAATGCTCTGTTAACTTTTATTATGAAATTAATATAACCAAAGATCTTTAAATTATAATAATTCAGTTCCAAATTGTCGAAAAATATTAGTAATTCATTATTTAATTAAACTCTGGTAACGGAATTGGGCTTTACTATGCGAAACTGTACGTTAATATCGCCCGAGCGCCTCGAGACTGACGTCACAGGCTATCGCCAGTCATGATACAATAAATTACAAGGTATGATATTGCGCAGGTTGAGCGCCATCTTGCTTAAATCTGACGTCACGCGGTAACTAGCATTTGCCGGTTTTTAGTTCAAGCAACCTGAATTTTTCCTTAAGAACTTACATTAATAATGCGATGTGCAATATTTGGTTCTAATATGAACATTTTATAAGAAAGGCGATGTTATGTTTTTCCGCTTTCCGACTAAAGCTTTAAGCAGTTTATTTACTTCAGAGCAAATAAAAAAGCTTAAAAATCCCAAAAGACGTCCACGATGGATGGTCGATTAAAGATGTATCTAAAGCAATTGTTGTTCATTCCGCTGGTCTTCGAGTTTATAGGTTGCTTCTAAAAAAAAAGATATTCTTTTCCGGCTGTATCAATACTTCGATCGTGGTTGAAAAAAATTCAAATTTTACCTGGTATCTTAAAACCAGTATTTAATGTAATCAACCTGAAAGAGATGAACAATATTGAAAAAGTGTGTATTAGATGTGCTAAAAAGTTCCCGGCCAAATTAGATAGATTTTTCATCTCCAGTAACCATTCGCTTCAAAAATGGATGGATTTCAATACGTTCCAGCAACGATTCGCAGATGGAAACTTGGTCGAGCTAATTTTTATGCATCAAATCATGTGGCAACCAAATATCGAGTTCCTTTTTGAATTCAGATTTTTTAAATGGTTTGCAACTGTTTGGCAATTGATGTTTAGACTCTTGGTGATCTCTACAGTGCTTAGATGACGGTTTTGTTTCAGAATTTTTAAAATTTTCTCAACTTTTTCAATAAATGACCGACCAGAGTGTGGTGCATCTTTGACATCAAAATTTCAAGAACGAAACCGCGCAAACCATTATTTTGCTCCTGTTTTCGACAGAGCATCTGAACCATAAACAGCACATTTTTCCTGATCGAAGAAAAATTGTAAAATGTAGCGAATTTTTTCTTAATTTACTTCCAACTTTAAACAGCAATTTTTCACAACTGCCTGGGCCAAATCGAATGATTTTATATTTGGTTTGTTAGCTAAAAGTGTCATTTTTCCAATGACATATATGAATATGCGATGAGATAAGTAGTTTCGGAGAGAATCTACTTTGACATTACTTATTGTCTAATTGAGTCGGGAACTTTTCAGCATACCTAATAATATATTGTCATTCGATGAAATAAAAGGTCGCAAAATGTACTTGTATGACAAGGCTAACGATGAAACATTAAAATTGTCATGCTGAAAGGATTATTTTCAAATTGGAAACAACCAATATTTTATGACCTCGAACATAAATTATGTTGAAAATTCAGATGAATGGACTTAGAAGCTTTTCTTTAGCTTTTCTAAATTCATGACCTAAGTGTTCTTAATCGTTGTATTTTTTTTAGTTTCCAAATTGTGGGTATGGTCAGTATCTTAGGGGAGGGAATATATCATTACATAATCAATTTTAAATAACCCCAGAAAAAACCTGGTTTAAAAATCCTGCGAAGGAACATAAAATTTATGTTTTTGCCGATGTCCCTCGCCTCGTTAAATTAATTCGGAATCATTTTGTTGATAGTGGTTTTATAATCAAAGACAAGAAAATTAATAAAATTTTCATTGGGAAGCTTTTAGATACATCCGATTTAACTATTGCACATAAAATTTCTAAAGAGAGCCTTAACGTAAAAAACGCTAAATTTTTCCCATATAACTTCCATACATGTATTTAAATAAAGTGGTCGTCTGATTACCGCGTGACGTCATGCGCAGAACTGAACGTAACTGAGACTCCTTAGTATCATATCTTAAAAGTTTATTGTATCATGATCGCCAGTATGCGCGCGAGCACACCATACTATATTCACACCACGCACTTCACCACATCCCGAACTCCCCAACCAAAAATGTCCCCAACCAAAAATCTAAGCCACACCACAGCGCGCAACGCAGTCCAATCGGTGAAGATAGCAGGAGCGTCGCGCTTTGAAATGCAAAAGGAACACATAGGCGCACCCAAAAACAAATTTAATAAAATTTGTTGCAACTTCTTTAGGTCGGAAGATTAATATACAGGGGAAAACGCTAAATGTAACGCTTTGAAGAGGAAGAGCCAGTCGATGAGTTAGTATTTTGGGCGCCACGAAGTTTAAAAATGAAAGGAACCACCCTGTAGTGGTGATGGAACTAAAACTGCGAGTAACAGAGATTCCGATTTAATAATAAAAATAATATTTACAATAATCGAAAAATTGGACTACCTTGCAAACTTTAGAAATATGAATATGTACGTATAGCTATCAATTGAACTCCAAAACAAACAACTACGTAAATGAACTAGCGTTGTAGTTTACCGCGTATACGTACACTAGGCGTACAAGGTTTCGTAATTAATTTCCTACAGCTATTTTTTTTTGATTTGTTTAAAAATTCGTAAATAAAAAAAATACGTTTAAGAGAACGGCCCAATATAAATTCTTCGTGCAATAAAAAAACAATTAACAATAATAATTGACGGCACAAACAAACAAAATCTTAGCTTTCGATGTCTTCTTTCTTGATGGTCGGACTTAGAATTTCCCAAAAAAAATAAATGGAAGCTTGCTGTGAGTTCCGATATAGGTGGACAGTGGACCACTCGATATCAATCCAGCCAGAAATACTACACCAAATAAACGAAAAGGTAGTACAAAGGTAGCGACACGATCGATATGATCCCAGTAATATCGGTAATCCAAAAATAAAAGAATAGGAAATGATGAACCGCTGTTAACACCCTAAAAATATTCAAACTCAACAAATGTGGATTTAGATTATCAAACATACCTGTAGATGTTATGGGAGAATTATCTTCGAATTGAAGACCAGATTACTTCCCGAAAGTGCTTAACCAAGCCAGTATAGGAAAAAAAATCCATAAATATGTAGTAATCAATACTAAACCCAAAAGAACTTGGATGAAAAATGACACAATTTTCATAAAAAAAATGATTAACTACAACGTCCAAATATAACTTAACTCAAAAATTCGTAACTTTTCTAAAGATCGCCAATTCAATAATGAAAAATGTGCGGCTTATCAATGTTGATAATAATTCTTGTTGAAATATTCAAATTTAAAAGTGAATTAACATGCCATGCCACCTTACGAAAATTATTGCAAAACAATTGAAATTCCTTTAAAACAAAATTGAACCGTAACACAGACTTTTTCTGTATATTTTTTGACAAACATATTTTTGAGGAGAGTTTATGGTAATTTGGATATATATGTATCTTGGAAGATTGTGTTACTTAATTTGATTTTAAGCTATCCAAATCTGTATTGAAAATGTTTTTTTTATTAAAAATATAAAAGAAACAGAAAATAACGATTACCAGAATTCAATTTATAGAAAGTATTTGCAATCTTTATTGTCATATTAATGTTGTGTGAATGGGAAGCGAATCAATTTTAGAAAATTTTTCAATAATGTAATAAATTGAAAAAATTAACTTCTAGATGGAAATTTTATTGTGTGTATAATAATAATTAATAATCTTCAGATTATAATATAGCTGACAGCTATTACTATGAAAAACAGTAAGTTTCATATATATTTACCACAGCAAACACCTATAAATGCCAAATGAACAAAATCGGCTTTATAATTTGGTAATTGCAACCATTAACTACCAAAACTTATTATAATATAACAATAATTTTAAGTTATTTAATTGGTAATAGAAACGTATTCATTATAACGCTATGCAACTAATTAGTAACGTTATAAACCTCTAATATAAACTTTTAGCAATAATAAAATAATAAAAATAATCATGAAGTAGTGATGTAGTGAGTTTTCACTGCATTGCCGACTATCTATTATTGATTTTACATAATAAAATATTACACGTGCATTAAAATAGTTTGTTTAAAAAAATATGGAGTTGTCTTCGTGAATTCAATTTACTTTTACTTAATATTTGGATCGTCTGCATACATACTCTTCAATACTGTGAAGTAAGACATAGAAGTTTTCAAAATCTGCAAAAATTCACATTGCAACAAAAACTGTAATACATTAGTGCGATATACATTTTCTTACAGTAATAAACGTTTCTAATGATATAATTGAAAATTTTCCAAGGGTTAAATAAAAAGGTCTTTTGGTTCTTTCCATTATAAGAAACAACGTCTTACGTACTGATGATCCACATGACGTCCAATTTGACAAATAACATGCATCTCGAACGTTTTCGCTCTGAAATATAATTTTGATAAAATATTTATCGAAAAAACTTGTGTAATCGTAAATTATCATGACATATCACGTGATGTTTGTTCTTACCTCTAGAACAATTTCATTGCAATGGTAATACACCACAAATACTTGCATAAGATCGGCAATAAAAAAGAAGATACATCTAATAAAATCCGGACTAGCAAGTGATGCCTAAAAATCAAAAGTATTGTTCATTTCAAATTTAGTCACATGAAATAAGAGATAAATCTTTCGTAGCACCTTAAGGTCGTTAAATCAATCCAATTAATAAACATAGGCCAACAAAGTTTCAAAAAGCAAAGATAGAAATAAGTGATTCCAAAGGAAAATTCAAGTGGAGGAAATTTTAATTTTATCTTCGTAAAATGATTAATGCGAATTACAATTTCGAGATAATTGAGAAAAACTACACACTTCTACTGTTTTGCACCGCTATTTTGAAATTTAAGCGATAACAACTTCTGACTTGGAAAAATGCCGTGCCTAGATGGCAAGTAATCAAACTTTAATTAATTTCGAATCGATTGCCAATAGTTTCAAAACTGGCAAATCCAAGTGTGTAATTTTCACTTGGACTCCCCGAATAAATACTATATTATTATTATCTACTGAAATCATTCAAAAAATACTTACAAAAATGAAATTTAATCCAATCAACCCGGTTACGCACAAAGTAATGGAATATTGGATTAAAAATCCCATCGAGAATTTATTTTCAATTGATGTGATAAATCTAGAAAATAATATAAGTATAGTATCTACTATATTAGTATAATAAATGATTCTTCTTCTTCTTCTTCATCTGCATGTTTTGGGTAAATATACCCGTTACGTCACCATCAATCACTGGTCACTCCATCTTTTTATAAATGATTTCATAAATGATTAACAAAAATAATTAAATTGCTTTAATACCTTTCGATGGCATTGTGGCGTTTCACACATTTTCCCAATTCTGCATTAATTACTTTATTATAGTACTGAACTTCTTCTTGGGTGAGATTAATTTCTGATGGATAATGATCGACCGCACTTATTATTTCTTTCTGCAAAATTTGTAGTTGGCCGATTCCTATAGATAGGAAAATCAGTACTAATCCTTCGAAAGATCCAATAATAAATCCACTATAAGCAGCAAGTGCTACGAGAAATATCCATATAAATATATAAGATATTAATTGACTGGGATCGGTTTTAATAGGAAATATACGTGGATTAGTATTATATCCAAAAACGTATTCACATAATACAACTGCGAATGTTGCATTTATGCATAGTATTATCAACGTATTAAACATTTTCTTGCCGATTTGTATTTTATCTTGCAAGTCAGTATCGAATTTTTCACTATGGTAAAGTAATGCTGGATCTTCTAAATTAGTAAGTATTTGAAAAAACACTGATTTATTTGTTAGCAAAAGCCATATTTTAAATACTGCGTGACCACAAGCCATCATTGTGCATAATCCGTAACTACCTATTTCATAATTTCCTTCCATAAAATCTTCCACACCCTTCACTAATAACAATATCGTACCTATGGTGCAAACTGTAAATGCCAATAAACTTCGCATATTATGTAAAACAGAAGATTTAACTTCTGGCCATATCCCAATATAATTCATCACCCTTTTCGGATGTTCTAATATGGCCCTTGCATTAAACTTTCTCATAGCCATTTTGTATTCAGAGAAATATGAACATAAATGAATGTAGTTTGCTAACCGAGAAGTTGGAAATATATGCATAAATATTTATGCAATTGATAACATAACATCAAGTATCAAATAATATATAAACGGAATTTATAATGCAATTTATTTGAATAATAAAAATAAACTTAAAGAAGAATTTTAAATATCTGATATTTAGTATATGGTATTATTGTAAAATAGAATTTTAATAAAAATAAGTAAAACGCTGAAATATTAATATATGTATTATAGATAATTAATTATTAATTAAAAATGCAATGGGTGAATAGTGACTAGAAATAGGTATAAATATTTAGAAATAACCCTGAAATTATTTAGAATTTTTTGGTAGTAAGTGTAAAGTACACAATTTTAGGGCACCGTTTATCTCTAGAAATAGAATTTAATTTTACTAATCGGGAAATAAAGAAGATATTGGATTACTAATTAGGGGCCGTTCATGTATTACGTAAAACGTTTAGGGGGAATGGAGTAGCTGACTTTCTTTCCAATTTCTTACGTAAGATTTTTTGCGATTGTTATCTTGAAAATATCAACACCCAAAACCGACACCAATGATCGACACAAAAAAAACGTGTTTGGTATCGAAAAATATGTTCCATGTTCAATACATTATTCGGAGATTAAATAAAATAGAATCAACCCGGGGGTCCAAGGGACGAAGCTCCCTAGGCGATACGCGAAGCGCCAGGTTTTTAAATTTATGTTCAAAATTTAAAATTTTTTTAATCTACTCGTAATTTAGTGTGCTGTTGGCTGTTGGTATAATGTTAATGTTATTAATTATTTACATTTGCAATAAATAAAGGCATTTGAATATAAAGGTTTTATTGTGCAGAAAAGCAGAATGTTTGTCCACATTTGAATTTTTGCATGAAAAGAATTTAGCAGCACTATATGTATTGTCATGTTCCAAAATCCTTCATTGAAGATTTTAATTCTTAAAAAGTTTTATTAAATTTTTTTGAGGAGAAGTAATCTCCCGTATAAAAAATTTAATTTCGCGATTTTTGTATTTGAAGAATATTAAAATAAATAAAATATACTATTGTATATGTATATACTGTATATATATTGCTATGTTATCCCAGCTATCAAGTAAAGGGGGGACATTTTTGTTGATCAGGACTCGAAATCCTCCTCGTGAAGATTTGATTACGTCCTAGTTTGACGTCCTCTCGAAGCTTCACGGCAGGTCAAAGTTGGTTGGTGAACCGATTAACTAAAAAGATATTTGTTATAAGTAAATGTACCTGTTGTTGGTATTTAAATTTACCCTCTGTTGTTGGTGATGTTTTTTTTAAGTTTTATCACATTTAAAATTGTTGGTTTTTCGATTGGAGTTTATTTAGTTAATGGATAACTATGTGTTTGAATATTTGAATTTGCCGCCAAGAGAAGGTTGGTGAAAAATTAAATGATATGTGGAATAAAAAATGGAAATGATAAGAAAAGGAAAATGAAATTCTTCTTTTTGGGTATTGAGGCTAAATATAACAAGTAAGAAAATTAATTTTGGAAGAGATTGTGACGAGAGAGATTGATTAATGAAAGACGAAGTGACTTACCACCAAAGAAAACTTTTCGGCGGACACCATCATTTCGGCGATTCCAGTTCGGCACCGTCATTTCGGCAATTCTGATTTGGCTACAGTCAATTCGGCGACCCGATATTCGGCTATGCCAGTTTCGGCGATTCCAATTCGGCACCGGCATTTCGGCGATTCTCATTCGGCTACAGAAAATTCGACTATGTCAATTCGGCGACGGGAGGTATAATTTTAGTTTATTAATTTATTAAATAATAAATTTTTGGCGGACCAGCTTATAATATTATAACATTGATTAAAATTTGTTTAATTGCTTAAAAAGTATGTAAAATTATAATACCTGTGATACCTGTAATTTAAAAAAAAATTACCTTTTTAATATTTATAATAAATTATAACACTTAAATAAATTTTCCGTCACCGAATCAACGTAGTCGAATTTTCTGTCGCCGAATGGGAATCGCCGAAATGCCAGTGCCAAATTGAAATCGCTGAAAGTATATAGCATAGCCGAATGTCGGGTCGCCGAATTGACCGTCGCCGAATATAAGTTGCCGAATCGCTTTCTACGGTCGCCGAAACGACGTGTACCGGATACTTCTTTTCAGTTGTGGTAATACTCTCCAGTGTAGATGCATTCACCATGGTTACTTTTTTATCCATCTTCTTAATCATCCTATTAATCCCGATATTGATCACATCCAATTCATAATTCATATCCATTATTGTATGCAATATTTTTTATGGTATTAATTTCGGATATTTTGGCTTGGGTTTCCATTGGAATATTATGTAGTCTCCAGACCATCGCCGAAAATCCTGTCATTTTTTGGTTCCAAGGGTGGTTGGAATCTGATGGTATCATGGTATCCGTGTTCGTGGGTTTTCTATAGATGGTAAATGCTTGTTTGTTGTTGTGCCTGTTTATGGTCAAGTCTAGGTAGTTCAACCCTCCTTTCTGTTCTTTTTCCATTGTGAACTTGATGTTGTTGTGTAAGTTATTTATGTGTTTAAGGAAATTATCCAGCTGTTTATCCGTATCATTCCACAGTACAATTAAGTCATCTACTTATCTGTACCAGTAAACCACGCATTTGTAGTACCGTTTATTGTTAGAATTGTCTAGCAGCTTTTTTTTTCAGAGCATCCATGAAGACATCTGCAAAAAGCGACGACGATCCGTTTCCCATGGCTAATCCATTACTTTGTTTGTAGAACTTGCTATTAAATTTGAAGTAGTTTTGTGATAGGATGAGTTTCACCATGTTTGCTATCTCTACTTTAGCTTGCGGTGGTATGCTCTGATTTTTGCATATTAACTCCTTTATTTTTTTCTTACATTTTTGCGTTGGGATACTTGGGAATAGGCTAACCACATCAAATGAAACTAGTTTTGCATTCTTTGAAATTTTAATATTGCGTATTTTTTCTATGAAATCGTAGGTATTTTTGATAGTGTGGTTTAGTTTAAAAATATTGTATTTTTTAAATACATTGATTAGCTCTCTTGTCAGTTTTTCTGACCACCGATGGGGTGGTCTTTCTTGTGTATTTTAAGATACCCAGATAGTCTTGGTGGTGTTGGGTTAACGGCTGTTAGTCTCTTTTTGTAACTGTTCTTCCACAAGGCAATATTTTCTTTTAGCATTTTTTTGGCCTGTTCTTGAAATTTATTGGTAGGGTCTTTAATTCTCTGCCTGTATTTATGAACATATCAACATTATCTACATACGCGCTTGCCTATCTAGAATGACTATGGTGTTACTTTTGTCTGCTCCCGTAACAATCAGGTCTTCTTCCATTATTTTGTTCTTAAGCTCTCTCAATATTAGATTTCCTTTCAAATTTCTATTGGCTTCTTTTTGCTTACTTATAGCTTCCGCGCATTTATGCCCGATTATGGTTTGCAAACCTCCTCTTTGCTTTTCTCTCGAAGATAATATCTTAGTTACCAATGTTACCATTGTGCAAATTTATAGTTTTGAGGTAAAGCGATTTCAATTTTTAATTCCTCAGTAAAAATCGGAATTTTAAGTTCTAAAATAGTATATTATGTGACCTGGACTATGAAAAGAGACCTTACGTCGGAAAAATCAATTTTCACTTTTTTGGTGATTTTTATAGGAAAGAAGACGCTCTTTCGAATGGCACGAACCACAAGTTTCTATCTTCATGACTCACTTCACAAAAAATCAATCTCAAAGTTAAAGGTAAAATCATAAAAACATGAAAAATCATCAAAAAAATTTTTTCACAATTTTAACGTTTCCTATAGAGAAAAAGAAAAGAACTAACTTTAAATGTTTAAACGCGTTTTACCGGGAAATTAGTTTTTCGACGTTAGGTCCCTTTTCGTAGTCCAGGGCCGCGTTTCATAATAGTACTAATTTTATTAGTTGGAAAATACTAGTTGTTTATTATTGCTATTGAAAACCATCGAAGAATAATTTTTTGTTGTGCTTTTAGAATAGGTTATTTTATTAATAAGTACCAAAAACCACGCAGGTAGCTGATCAGATTAATTATTAAAAGAGTATTGAAAGTTACTTGTAACTAGTAATATTAGTAAATTTTCATTATGAAACGAGGCCCATGTCACATATAAAGAAACTAGTTTTATACTAAGTGCCGTTTTTAACGCACGCAATCCGTTTAGAAAGACGAGCCGCGTAGCGGGGAGTTTTCTAAAGGATAAGTGCGATAAAACGTCTTATAAAACGAGTTTCTTTTTCTATTTTGCGCTTTATACGCCCTAAAAATATTAAAAATGTGCATTTTATTAAATAATAGTAAACTTGAATTTTTTTAAATAATAAGATATTGGGTATAACGGACACAATAAAACTAAAGGTTATTTTATTTGCTATTTATTTGTTTTATTTATTTATTTATTATTTTGTTTGCTATTTATTATTACCGATGTTATAATTATGTTCTTTTTATAGTCTTGATGATGAAAGAATAAATCTTTCGAAACGTTGACAAAATAACCTTTAGTTTTATTGTGTCCGTTATACCCAATATCTTATTATTTAAATCAATACATCGGACAAGAATTTTTTACTTGAATTTTTTTTATATTTTTGTGATTTTGGTAACAAAAAATTTACAGGTTAGGAGATCCCATAAAAGTTTAAATAAACGAAATTATACTTGCAGGTGACAATTTTCTTTCTTATTATTAATCATTTTATAGACAATTATAGTTATTTATGTATTAAGGCAATTTTAAGCCCGACGCGTTAGCGGAGCTATCTAAAAAAGCTATCTAAAAAGGTCAAAATCTATATAATTTTAACGTCGAATGTTAAAAGTTGTCTTAAAAATAATTGTTTTGTTAACCATATAAAAATAAAACTACGTAAAAAAATGTTTATTTTTTTTTGATTTATTTGATTTGATTTAAAATAAATGTTTTATTAGAAGTAATAAACAATTATTAAATTAAAAAAATTTTTTTTTGAAATAACAAATTTAGTTTGTTTGACAGAAATAATTTTGTTTAAATCTAAACAAATTTTCTTTCTATTGTATATTATTATTCAAGCAAAATTATTTATTAAATTCAAACAATAATAGTATATTACATGCCGAGGTGGTAAGTGGTTCATTACAGCCGAGCGCTAAGTTAGTTGACTGAGGCGCGAAGCGCCGAAGTCAACTATAAGCGCGACGCTGGAATGAAGCTTGACACCGAGGTATGTATACTATTTTATTCACAATCAGATGGTAAATAACAAATAATTAAAATTTGTATTATTTATTCGCTACTTTTCACTTTATTTCATTTTTGAAAAGAAAAAATAGTTTATCAAGTTGATATAAAAAATAAGCAAATTGCTGTTTATGTCAAACAAAATGATGGTAAATATTTAAAATTGCACTTAAATTATTCTGGCTAAATTAATAATATTGTTATAAAACACATTTTTAAAGTAACGAAAATAAAATTAGATTATAGTTAGCTTGCACTAAATTTGTACTTGACATTTGACATAAAATCTTCCCGACCTGAGGTAGGTTGGGTAGTAAAACAAAATAGCTCTGATTGGTTAGCAAGTGAAAGTAAATAATAAACTGCTTCCCAACTTCTTAAAAATCAGGAATGTATCAATTACTATAACAGATTGTGAATAAAACGTTTTTACTGTGAAGTATCTATAGATTGTGAGTTTGGCATGGGAGCATGGGACCGACGCGCAGTGATGTATTTGACACTCAAAACTGGCCATAATCACCATAATTGAAATTTTCAAAATCTGATTTAAAGGGTTGCAATTTTTACTTGAAGGACATGAATAAACGTGACGTCAATTTACTATGAATTTTGGCAGTTCCATCAACTTTTTATTATTTTAATAATAACTTCATTAATTTCACTTTTAATATAAAATGTATAATAATAATAATATAAAATAATAAAAAATATAAAATACCGAAAATTCTTTTGACCCCATTCGATTTAGATTCTTATTAGGTAATTAATTTTACGTAAGATTGGCGGAGTGAGGGAGGTTATACATTTTCTTATTAAAAGAGGGGGGGGTCTAAAAGTAGGAAAATAGTATATTACATTACTAGTGGAGAAACCGAATGATTCGCTCACGCATTTGCGAGTTTTGCACGCGAGCCGTTAGGCGAGTGTGCAGACGCAAAAAGTGAGCGAAAGGGTTTCTCCACGAGTGATGTATAGCGTTTTGTTTAATCCTGCACTTATAAATCTAAAATATTTATGAAAATATAATTTATTATAATTCGTATCATCAATAATTAAATTTGAAATTTTTAATTTGCTATAACTCAAAAACGGCGCTAGATATCGAAAACCTGAGCAAAAAGCTTTGGTTTTAAAATATAAAAATACATAGGCAAATCAATAACATAGATGTAGGATGCGTTGCTATAGTTTGCATAAGCAAATACAATGAACGACTGCATTTTTCACTCACTAGTGGATGAAAATTCTTTTGCCCACTCGTTACCTTAGAAATAATTTGAATGAGTAAAACAAAGGGTTTCTAGTTGCGTATCCAAGTAAGAAAAGACATGTTTCAATAGCAGGATTGAACAAAAAGTCTTATGTGTCGTATTTCGAGCAAAATAAAAAATTTAGGTTCTTGAAACTTTTAAATAATTTTTTGTGAGTACCTAAGATACCGAAAACTGTGATTTTAGAATAATTTTTGGAAAAGTTTGCCACTTCAGAGAAGAGGTACCTAAAAACTACTAATTTTTAATTGTAAGAAAGTCTATGCCAAATGCCGATATAATTATGACGGCCGTGGAACTACCAATATTACTATAGAACGTTAACCAGTTTAAAGAAGCAGGAAATTTAATTTTTTAACAAGTGCCCTAATATTTTTGAATCGCCTTGTAGTTTTGTTTTGAACCCACGTGAACTCGAATGTTTCCCACCCCAATCAATAACCTAACCTGAAAGTCTTCAGTAGAATAATTTAAATGCTTGAATTTTTTAAGATTATGAATGTAAATAGTAAGTAATTGCTGTTAAGGTGATTAACATAAAATAGTGTCACCATGTCTCAAAAAGTGAAAAGGTATGAAAAAATTGAGTTTTTGGGCGAAGGACAGTTTGCAACTGTGTATAAAGCCAAAGATACAGAAAGTGGTAATATAGTAGCAGTTAAAAAGATTAAAGCAGGCAGTCGTGCAGAAGTAAAAGATGGAATTAATAGGACAGCTTTACGTGAAATAAAAATTTTACAAGAGTTAACCCATAGGAACTGTATAGGTTTATTAGATGTATTTAGTCACGGGTCCATGTCAAACGTATCACTTGTATTTGACTTTATGGACACCGACCTAGAAGTCATAATTAAAGACAATTCAATTATTTTAACAACTGGTAATATTAAATCGTATATGATACAAACGTTGCAAGGTTTAGAATATTTGCATGCAAATTGGATTTTGCACCGTGATTTAAAGCCCAACAATTTATTGGTCAATTCCAGTGGTATATTAAAAATAGCTGATTTTGGTTTAGCCAAATTGTATGGATCTCCTAATCGTATAAATACACATCAAGTTGTAACAAGATGGTATCGACCACCGGAGCTGTTATTTGGTGCAAAGCAATACAGTGTTGGTATTGACATGTGGGCTGTTGGTTGTATTTTAGCAGAACTATTATTGAGACTACCTTTTCTGCCAGGAGAATCTGATTTGGATCAACTGACAAAAATATTTCAAGTGTTTGGAAATCCTACAGAAGAAAATTGGCCAGAAGTCAAGAATTTAAGTGATTATATTGAATTTAAACCTTGCGTTCCAGTGCCATTGAAAAATATTTTCATTGCTGCTGCAGACGACTTATTGGATGTGTTATCAGGCTTGCTGCAATTGAATCCTCTTTCACGGCTTAGTTGCACAAAAACATTACAAATGCCCTTTTTTAGTAATAAACCTGCTCCAACCATCAGTTCAAAACTACCACTACCGCAGAATATAGCAAAACGAGAAGCAGAAAAACCATCACTAAAGAGGAAACTAGATTCTATAGAAGGTGGTTCTCTTCCAAAACGGTTACAATTTTAATATATTACAAAACGACCAATTTCTTTATTATAAACCGATCTGTTTGTATCTGCTTAAGCCGATTCTTGTATTTTAACAGCTAAAATTTGCTGTTATATATATAAGTTATTGTGTTATATATATAATAAGTTATAAGGAAACCTTGGTCGATTTTTGTTTTCGCACAATATTTATTAGAATAATTATTACGACAATGTTTGTTTTTGACCTTAAGGTAGCATTTGTATTTTAGGAAATTTTTGTAAGATTTGAAATTATTAAACAGAAGACAGTTTCGTAAATATAGAAACAAAAAATTGAAGAAATAAATTGTATATTTTAAAAGTTGTTGATGCGAATATTTCTTTAATTTCTGAATCTACCAACCTTTCCTTATTGAACTGCAAGAATGCAATAAATTACATTGCCGATTTTCTTAACACATTAAATTGTCCAGGAAGCGATCATTGGCTTAGTAGTTAGAGCAATCAACTACCTTGACTCTGATTTGAACATCAAAAGTAGCATAAATAAATCGCCTTCATCAATTTCTAGTGTAACATCAACATGCTACAGTTTATTTTTTATACAGTTTATACACTGCATTAGCTTAGTGTAATCGGTAGCATAATTACATCTTAATTAAAAGGAGGGGACTGAATTGCATTTCTTTCTGTGTTTGGCATTTCTAAATTATCATTTTCTTAATAAAAACAAGTTTTTTTCTTTTTTCACACTTGGGATGGTTTTTTCAAGGGGGTTCAAATTTAACCACACAAAAGCCCCAACGAATTGAAAAATCAAAACTAATTTTTATATTATCCTTATTAATTATCATATTTTTGAAAGAAAAATTGTTGTACAAGAAATTCTTACTGAAGACTTCTCGAAATATGAATAAAAATTTACATAATAAATCATTAGCATCTTTTGTAATATACTGTAATTTATTGTTAATTAAATTATTATAAAAATCCAAATTTTATGTACATTACAAATTAATAATCAAATCCATATTCAAAGTAAGATGAATCCAAGGTATGAACTCGAACATATCCATCTTCTCCACCTGAACAGTAACTCTTACCATCGGGATGAAACATCACACTATTAATTGGACCAAAATGACCTTTAACCCTTGCAAATTCTTCCTCAAATACTAAATGGAAAAATCTTGAATCAAACTTTCCTATTCTTGTTGATGTGGTCGTGACGTCCATCGCATCTTGTCCACCACCGAGTACTACATGTTCCAATATAGGACTAATAGCAGCAGAATTGACTGGACGCTCGGTTTTATATGTTTTTAACAATACTAAAGATTCAGAATCGAACAGCTTGGCTGTATGATCTTTAGAAGATGTAATAAACATTGTACCTTCCTTTGACATCTGCATATCTGTTATAACATTTGTATGTTCTTTGGCCGTGTGAAGTTTCTTACCAGTTTTTAAATCCCATTGTGTAATTTCACCATTTTCGTGACCGGTTAAAAGAGTTTCGTCTAAAGCACCCCATAATAAAGAAGATACACGTGGGCCATTCACGGGTATTCTTAAAATGGGATCAGACTCTCCGATACTTTCATCCACATTTCGAACGTCAATAATAAAAATTTCACACTGATGGCCCATAGCCTTGTCGGTAGCATATGCAGCCATAGTGCCAGAATAACTGAAATTACAAGCACGAACTGACGAATTTGTAGTAATAGTTCCAATAGATTTGCCAGTCTGAATATCCCATACTTTTAAGGTATTATCTCCAGCGCCCGACAAAAATGTAGTTGTCGTCCAATCTACATCGATGCACCATACTGCTCCTTGATGGCCATTGAATGTACCCAGGCGTTCGCCGTTCAAAGAAAACCAAACATTAGGTTTGGTGTCCTTGGAAGAAGAAAACAGCAAATCCCCTTCTCTGCTATACTTAATCTGGGTAATAGCACGTTCGTGGCCGTGCAAAAGTATTGGTTTCTAAAAGATGATAAAAGTTGAGGTTAAATTTATCCTAACAATATGGTCATATTTTGCTTCAAATTTATAACGACAAAAACTAGTAAAACATCTTACCATTTTTATATCGATACGTAATACTGTGTTGATATTCTACGTAAGTGAGAATGATACAAATTTCGTTGCACCAAAATTGCGGTCCTAACTTTTTAACCTAAGTTATGCCAATCTAGTGATATCAATGGTACCAATTCCACTCATCTAGTGATTTATACAGTAAGTTTCAGAAGAATCTATTTCAAGAGCCACTCGTGAATTAAAAAATAATAGTAAATAAAAAAGAATTGTAACATAAATTTGAAATAATTCAAACTTGATATCAAAATGACCGTATTTTTTGTTAAATCAAAAGTAGGTGATTCGTCCAGGGCCGTCTTTAGTCGGTTTCTCAGTGGCGATGGCGGTCGAAACTGGAGGCGTTAAAAACTTCAAAAAATAAAGCCAAAATCTTTTTAAAGAAATCAATGTTGGGATAATTTAATAGATGTTTAATAATTTAAAAAATAAAATAGACAGGTATTATAATGTAAATAATTATAAAAATACATTATGCAATAAATTATGTTGTAAAAAGGCAGAATATAATTGATATAATGGTGAGAATAAAAAAATAAATACTAATACTGCCAGAAATTTAAAAAATTTTAATTTGTGAAAAAAAAGCAAAAAGGAAATATGGCCCACCCTTAAAACAATAAAGCCGAGAATATGTTCAGTACTATGACAAAATTGTAAATTGACAATTTGTAGTTTTTTTAGAAGATTAATCTTCAAAGACAACTTACGACTTAGAGCCAGTTGTATAAAGCTCTGATAAGAGTTAGCCAAGAATCAACTCACTGTTAAACCAATCGCAGTGCTCAAAGTTAAAGTTAAACCTCATCCGAAGTTGATCTTCTGTTATACAACTGGTCCAAAGGTAAAACTTGATAAAAACGTAAACCAAGTCAAGAATGCTTATTTTGGCTGATATCTAATAATTAGAAAGATGTCAAAGTAAAAAATTCAATAAAAAATACAAATATAAATTGACTACGTTAACATTTTATTAAAATGAAGATGTACAATGGAAATAAACTTTTTTAACAATTGGATACTTAAAAAATATACATTACACAAAATATGCCTAGGCACTGCAATCATGTACATAAGGGTACATTTTAACAAAACTATTAAAAACAATCTGTAATAAGTAATTTTGTCACGATGCTTAATCACAGAAATTGTTGCACAGTCTGATGAAAATGTGGAACACAATAATTGAATTCTTTTAACTAATAATATTTTATATTTAAAAAAATATTGGTCATACGTGGAAATTATTTTTGTACTTTAAAAATCGTACTTATTGTATAAAAAAAGTCCAATTATTAATAACTTAAGTTTCATTCAATCGCTTGATTCAACTACACAATACATTCTAATAGCAATTAAAAAACAATTTCCTTCTCGAGGTATATTTCATCAACGACAAAAATTATTTTTCGATTCTATTAGTAAGATGACACCACTGCTGATTTGTAATACCACAATTTAATCTTTTCTTATAAAATTTTTTGCGATTGCATTAACAGGCACAATAAAGTAATTTATTCTAAAATTGCATACAATTCAGTTAGAATCGACTTTTCTTCAATAATTACATTACAATACTGAACATCCCTTGTACGTTAATAAATTACTTTAAAAAAAAAGAGATGAAGAAATACAAGAAATAGTTAAAATACTTACAAAAATAAGGCAACACGTTTTAGAATAATTTAATTCAAAATATATTTTAGAATCAAAAATCTTAAGCAAATTCAATTATTGTTATTAATAAAAACCCAATCGTTACACTTAATTTAGACACGCGTAAATTTTGATTAGTAATTTCAAGATGCTTTCTATGCCAAAATGCGATCCTATTATATAGGAATATCATTGCTTGGTGTAAATAAACATACCAAAATATTGGGTTATCTATCCGATCACTTTTCGCATTAAAAAAATGTACATAACAATAAAGTGTAAAAACAAACAAATTAAGCAAATAGAATATTAAAAATATTTCGTAATCCTATTGCATTTGCTTAGATTGTTAATTTTTTATTCGTTTCCACAATCTAATAATTTATGTTTTAAAAAGATTTACATCTAGGAATATAATTTTTAATACGTAAGGTGATGAGATAATTCGATGTTTATAATTACAAGTATTTTGGCATGAAAAGCGTCTTACGATAGAGCAAACGGTTATCACAAGATCAAAAATTAGAGACACTTTCGTTATTCTTACAAAAAAATACAATTACATATACGTATGTATGTTTACATTTTAAGCACTAGATACACAATAAAGCATGATTGTAAGTTTTGAGCAAACCCAAGGAGTACACATTGACTATAAATAATTAGTGTACAATAAATTATAAATTATCACCTTTTTTATCACTAAAAATTAAAATTGTCATCTAGAATAAAACTAACTTTTTTATCAGATTTCCTTCAAACTGACAAAACTGCTTTGATAAATTAAGTAGATATTTACAAAAAAAATTATAAATAAACTTTAATCTTTTCAGGAATTAAAACCAAAACTGGTATATCGTTTAAGCTGGTGCTTGTAATCTAATCGCACAATTTCACCCTGATCTGCCGTTTCTATTTATATTATTTTACAACACCAAAACTTAAAAATTTAATTTTGAATATTAAATTAATAAAAAAAATAATAATAATCGCAAATGCCTATTGCACTTTGGAAGAATTTTACAATGTTTTTCAAGACAAATGAAATGCAGCCCTATAAGTATTAAGTAGTTGAGAATTAAAATTTTATAAAAAATTTGCTTCATCTCTTTTTATTTTTAAAAATACAAAATCAATATTCTTAAATGGAACAATAGAGCTAAAATATATAATTATAATCCAATATTAAATAAATAAATAATTGGTTTACAATAAATTGCATTCAATTCAATATTATATTGCTACAGGAATAATACATAAAAAAATAATTAAAAATGTTTGTATGTTTACTAAAGGTGATAACTAACAACACTTGTTTAATTATAAAATAGAAAATACTATACAAACGGTTCATATGTTGTCATTCGCACTTACATATTTTCAACTGTTCCTATGTGATATGTTGCAAGTATTTTCATATACCTTCTTGGTCAGGTGCTGCCGTTGTTTTAGCAGGTGATCCTGTAGGTAAAGTTTTAGCTTCCTCCTTTTCTGTAGTACATCTGCAAAATTCAAATCATCATTTTAAAATGACTTGGAAGTATTTAGTAACAAGTATTTACTTACAAAGGCGGTAACTCACTAGAGGGCGGTAAATTATTTGTATCGGCAAGGCCCAAATCCCCAGCACTTTTTTCATTATCGGTTACACCACAAACAATTTGAGCAATTTCTATCTTAAGATTTTCTATTAGGTTGGGATCAAATGAAGGTTCTTGTAAAGCTGCTTCCGTGGTTGGAATGACCGTATCTAAAGGTTCAAAATTGGCTTCAAAATTTGCAAAAGAAGGTGAACTAAAATTAGCCCAACCCGTGCTAGCTTCCGAAGCATTTTCTTCATTAGCATTCCAAGGATTATCAATACTTATAGGAGCGATAGCAGACTCGCTTTGCATATTTGCCGATGCCCAAGCTGAAAACAATATAAATATCAATATTATATTATCATTACAACCAATAATTGAGGCCTTACGATCGACATCCATAAAGGGATCTTCTGGAGGTGGCGAATCATCATCACTGTCACTACTATAAGCAGCTGCATGACGTTCTCCCTGCTTTTCTATGACAGTTTGAAAAGTGTGATCCCGATCTTCAAAAATTTGATCATCGGCGTCATCTAACGTGTTAATATTTTGAGCACATACTTCTTTAAACATCTCATGTTGTTGCACTAAATCGCCCTCCGAGAGATCAAAATTCATACCAGTTCTATGATCTATTGTACTGAAAAAATACAACTGGTACAATTACGCACAAGCTAAGGTAATGTACTTACTGTAAAGCATCGCGACTATTAAATTCATCATCGTTGAAACCGTAATTTTCTATATAAACTTGTGGTGCAAGTTGATGAACTTGATATTGCGTAAACAACTGAAAAAAGTTTAAAATAAATAAATTTTAATTAAAGAAAAATTATTAAAACATGCCTGCTGATGAAGTAAACTAGATTGAGAAAAGGGAACGTCACCGTACTCATCGTTATCTTCATTGACTGCATTCGGATGTACACCAGCCTACATTAACACACACACACAAATAGAATATAGGTAAATCAAATTAGAATTTTTAACTCTGACTTGATCGAACTTGAACCATTCAATGGAGAAAATCAAGATTAAATTGATGATTTGATCTTGATTTTCTAGCAAATGGTCCAGATTTGATAAGTCTATATTAGCTGAATTTTGAGGCTAAAAAATTGGTCGATTGATTGGCCCAATTATAAATTAATCTAAATAAAAAGTTGAAAGTACCAATAAGGTTTCCCTGGTCTTTTTTACTTCTTCTAAAGTAGTTTGGCTAAATTCTTCAAAATTGTTTGCTATTTCTGGTAAATTGTCTTTTAAAAATTGTCCTAAATCACTTGATGAACACAATTCTGCTATATTACACGCTATATTCGTTAAATGGCCCATATAACCCTGTCTGACACCTTTTTTTTCTGTCCTGAAAAAATTTATTACAATTTCCAATGACAAAAGAAAGTTAGTGTAACTTACTGCACATCGTTGTCATACCAAGCTTCTAAAATTCTTTCTACTAACTTACAATTAACTATCAACTACAAAAAAAATGTTATTAACGTGATTTCATTAAAAAATTCACAAATATCAAGCTTACATGTTTATATAAGGCATTTTCATTAACCGTCTCCGACGGAATGTGAGCTTTTAAAGCAGAGGCAATGCACAGTTGCACTTGTGCATGTAAAAAATTGTTCCAAGGAAATGCAAAAAAATGATTCAACAAAACTTGCATGGTTCCTAAAGATACTATTTCTTTTAGTAATTCTGAGTTGTCCGTTGATATGATCGTAGCTAATAATTTGGTAATGTGTAACCTAGTGTTACCGAAAGGAGGATCTAGTACGCCAGTTGCAGTATTAATTGGTGTTTTCTAAATCAAAATACATAAATTTTACTTATACACATGCAAGCATACAGAAAAATCTTACTTTTGGAGGATCCACTAATAAAGCATGGAAGTCCTGAAGTCGCTTCAAAATTTCAGAAGTAACATTCTGCACCACAGTTCGTTTTTGGTCAGCATCATTGACCTCATCACATCTAAAAAAGAAACATTTGAATAGCGATTTCAAAATTTGATTTGAAAAGTAAAACTTACAAAACTTTATTTACATCTAGGAGAGTTAAAAGCACTTGTATTCCTCCAACAATACAACTATCGGTTTTTGGATTACTTAATATATGATCTAATAGTAAGGATATAATTGAAGGTCTAAAATAAAATAGTTAAATTTAGGAATTTTTACATATAATTTGAAACCTACGATTCTAGAGTATTAAATAACGGATCGGGATCGTTTCTTTCTGTGGAATTTTTTAAATTATCGCGAGATATTTTAATAAAATCACACAATAATTGAGCAACATTGGAGTGTATTTCTTTATCGACAGATGGATCTAAAAGGGACACCAATGATTGCATAATACCTTGACGGTCCAGCCACTACAATAGCAAGTCGAAACATTTCATCAATAATCATCGAATTTGTGCTACAATAACAACTTACATTTAAAACATCTTGACGTACTTCCTCGCCTTTCACTTGGGTCATGAGTTTCAGTGTGAGATCCATAATAGCAGAAGTACCCAAATGTTTTAATAAAAGGGTAACAAAATTCTCTTTAGCCTTTAAAAAGTCTAGTACCTGTAAGCAAGTTAACTGATAGGATAACCAGTTCTGATGGAAGAAGTTGTGACGGAATAATAGGATTGAAAATATTTTGTGGAAAAATAGGGAATGGATGAAAAGGAAAGTATGTTTTATAACATAACTACTTTTATTTACATTTAAAAAAAATAACTTAAAATGGCAATATAGTTTAGTAGTATATTATTAAAATAGCAATTGTAATATATTTTAAAAAGTTAATTGAAAACATTGCAAGCAATAAAAAGAAACTAAAAATTGTATTATACCTATTAAAATTTTATACCAACCTGCTCAGTCTTTTTGGTAATAAGAACGCCCATAATTTTACTAACAAAGGAAGCCAAAAGTGGATTTAAAGGTGGTTCATTGTCAAAAAATGTATAAAGTTTGGCTAGCAAATTTTGATCACTTGCTAATCTCTCATTAATTGCAGGAACATCACATGTTAAAATCTCGCATGCTATATTACAATATTTAAATCGAGTGCGTTCTTCCATTTCTACCGAAGGCTCCGTACTTGTTAAAGTTACTAATTCTTCTATAATGTTAGGTTTGGTCAAACTAAAAAGAAACTTTAGGTAACCAAAATTTTTATATTAATAAAATTACAAAAATTAATTTAAGCATTTAAATATTATTAATTTAATTAATATAATTAATTTAAGATATTAAATAGGATACAAAATTTTAGAAACGCAAGACAAAAAACCTGTTTATTTTTAAAATAGTTTTAAACATCCACCTTTGAATTTAACTTATTAACAAAGTGTCTCTGACTACGATGAGTCATAAGATGAGATGAGTATGATGAGATCCCATAAGATCGAAACAATTGCAGTAATCTAATGACTTTGAATTTATATTTATATAATAAAAGTTTTTTTATTAAATTGACATTACTTTTGTATGTTCAACTACTTTTTTCTCCAAGGTGGACGCTTCTTTAAATCTTTTCGAAATCAGCAAAAAACTAATCTCGTCCTCAACTATTAAACTTGACATCTTTAACTGAATTGAAAATCGCTGCCTTCCTTAGTTGACATGTACCATGCACCAACTCATGAAATCTCAGGATCAAGTTTTAGGGTATACTTATTTGACAATATTAAGTCCAAAACCACGCTTGCGATCTGAACGCCGCGCCGCAACAAAAATAACAATGAAAATTAACAAGTCGCGTGTCGCAAGCGTGGCGTCTTACGCCATACACATAACATATAATTGCGACCTGAACGAAACGCAGTGATGATGTCAAATTCTTTTAAAATAATCTCAAATTGAGCAAAAAAATTTTACTAGCAAAAATACCAGCAATATGGCGTCAAGCATATACCGACCAAGAAATGGGAGATTGTGGTTCAAATCCTGGTCGCGTCCGCTGCTGTGATTTAAAGCTAAAATGACTTTCTAGTTAAGCAGAAACAGAAACCACCCGATTGAGCACGATTATAGGCTAACAGTAGATAGCTATGCCACAGTTGTGGGTTCAAGTTCAGGCCCCCAATATATGGGGGGGGGGGCTAATATTTAATAATAAATAGCAAAAACTGCGCGGCTAATTTTCCGAGTATTTCAAGTTACTTGTAATATTAGTGAAATTATCATTGTGCAACAGGATTTTGGTATGTATTATTTGGGATCGACTTGTATTGCATTGTAAGAGATTGCAAGCACTGAACCCACAATATCGGAACTTTACTCTTCAATAATTTAATTTGTACTTGCAAGCTCTTCCAACTCAATCTGAACGAGACTACTGACGTAGATAACACAAAAGTATTAATTTAAACAGGAAATATACATCACAAAACATACAAAAAACAATATGTACACAAAAGTTATAGTGAAAACTGATAAATAGACGTTAATTTAAACACTAACGTTAATTTTTAGAGTTTATGATGTGTACACTGACTTTTAATAATCACGCACTTCTGTCAATGTGGCACTTATAGCTACCTACGCTATTTGGTAAATATGGCAACATCAATTGGACCCCCTTATCCAGAAAGCCAGAAAGGAACCAACCCACAATAATTATAAACCCTACAAAATAGTTATCAACTTCTGTGATGTACAGTAGAAGCTCAATTCTGTGAACACAAAAATCCAAAGCATGTTCAAATTAACGTAAATGTTTACACTAACGGGGGTGTAGAAAAACTAATGTTATACATAATATTTAAGACATATATTTATTCCTTATAAAACGTACTAGCTGGAAGGCCCGCCCACGGATAGACCCGATTGGTTGGAAATTCGATTGATGTGCAACTCGTCCCAGGGGAGTACCGGCGGTGGTTTAATATATTTTTCGGTTGGTAAAAAAAGTCGACCAATCAGAGTGCTTTTAGGTTACCAAAAAATGACACACTGCTGTGGGATTTTATGTATTAAGATATACATTGTGTATGTATAATGTTCTGAAGCCTGGACAATGACCAAAACAAATGAAGAACGACTCCGACGTTTTGAAAGAAAAGTTTTGAGAAGGATATTTGGTCCAAAATATAATCCCATAGAAGAGCAATATCAGATAAGAACAAATAGAGAACTAAAAGAACTATACACCGATTCGAATATAATACAGGAAATAAAGATGCAACGGTTGCATTGGACCGGACACGTTCAAAGACAACTCCAAAATAGGCTAATCAAATTGGCATGGAAAGGGGCTCCAGATAAGAGACCGGTGGAATGACCAAGAACAGATAGCGAGAAAATTTGCCATCATGGCAAATTTTGAGAACAAGTTAAGAAAAATCTGTCTGTCTGGGAAATGCAAAAAAAATTAATTTGTTTTATCTATTTCATTTAAAAAGAACTGACGCGTTTAACAGTTGTTAAATAATTTGCTACTTGATACATCAATTTATTGATATTTTGTAATAATTGACATATTCTTATGTTTGACATAGGTAATATAAGTTTGAAATTAACTTGTTTTTATTAAACTTGTTATTCTATACAATTTATAGATTAATTAACTTCAAATATGGAAAAGTTATACATTGCTGATATCCTTCAACACAACTATAATTATTATTGTATAAAATATCAATACAGAACCCAGAAAAAATTAACTTCGTGATGACAGAAACAAAACGTTGAATTTAATTTTAATCGTTTATAAAATATTTAATAAAATAAAAATCAATTTTTACATAACAAGCATAGAATCTATTTTCAATATATAAAAGAGTCCCCCTACTCACTCATCAAAAAATTATGATTGGTAGACTTTTTGGTAGACAACCAAAAAACGGTGCATTCAAAAAAAGTTAGGACAATTAAAAATGTTTACTTTTAAAATTTATTACCACAACTGGTTGTACCAGTTTTGTTTTTCTGTTTTCTGCTACCTTTCTTTAATTAAATTAGAGTATCGCTACACCAAGTTGACAAATTATTAAAATTGTTGTCATATAAATGTTTGATTATACGATTAAATAATCTTCAAACTGCTTTATTGTTACATTTAGATTAAAATAGATAATGCCAGCAAACCAGAACAGAAGTAAGTTTTTCAACCGAGGAGATCAAAAATCGGGTATAATGCTGATAAGTGTTTTATTTTTCTTTTGGTATTTGCAAACTAAATATGTTCGATGATACACATCTCATTAGAGTAATGTTGAAAGTCGAGTTTTAGTCTAGATCTTTTGTCAAACAATCTGCATTTGTATCTTAAACAGAAGATTGATGTTACCGTTTGATGTCAAAATATGCTTTGAAAGGAAGTATCTATCTAATACATGGATCATGCAACTGATGAAACTTCACAATTTTTGATTTAACTAAATATGTATGTTTACTTTTATTAGCCCATCCTTGTTCAAAAAATAAATAATGTCTTGTGCAATTTTCGGTATAAAAGAAGCGATTTTCAACAGTAATGTATTAAGTGCATAGCGAGTTGTCAATAATACCGACTAGAGATGCATGACAGTTGAACAACTTATCGCCATAAATTGTACGATTGCAAATTTTCCAAAGTAACGAACAGGACAAGGTAGACATTCTTGGAAATACAAAGTAAAAAAGAAACTACCATTTTCCAACATGTCAAGCTTCAGTTAGTGACCAAAAACAGGTGAATTCGCCCCATCTAAAACGGAATACATTTTTTGGAGCAAAACTTGAAAAAAGAATTGGGGTATCATTGAGGACCATCTAGCATAACTAGACAATTGAAAGTTTCGAGTAACAAAAGATTTCATACTTTTTCACGCCTTATTCTTTAATATTTTATACTCAAAGTAGATAACTTTAAGTTCTTTACATTCAGACATATCTATGATTTTAAAACAAAGAATAAAATTTTATTACTTTTATTAGTAACACGAACTATTTTAAAGTAACGAGAAAGTTTTGAAAAATTTCACGTTCTAGTGCGAAATTTGAAAATAAAACCTCCTAACTTGGCGAAAAATATAGGAAAAAGCAATATTTTAAAAGTCGATATGAAAACTTCATTTAATAAAAATATCCGATACTACCTTTTTGCTGGCGATAGAATAGTATTTTTTTGGTTTCGAACTAAATTTATTTAAGAATTTTACTTGGTAAAATTTTTTAATTTTCGAGACCCTAATGATCAACTTGGCAATTTTTCGGTACCAGAGTGATGTAAACAACTTGACGTTGTTTTTCCAATACCACACTAAAATATTTTAAGAGAAACGTGTAATTTCATACATTCATTGCAGAAATTGAAATTTGACCTTTTCAATACACAAATTAACGTTTTACAGTGGAATACTGCAACAGTGCAATACACATAAATCAAAGGTATACAACTAAGAGTTTTAAAAAAGGTAAATCTGCAATTTATGCATTTTTGAAAGATTTGCTTGCACAATTAGTGGTAGAACATCATATACTTCTAAATGTAGTGATTCACTCGTTTGGTATTTATATCTCAAGTACTATATTGATAAACCAAGTATGATTGGTTTTAAAAAAACAGAACCTAATTTATAGAAAAATAAGACTTGACTTACAACTCCATTAGCACTTTATTTTGTACTTTACATTCATTAATAATATCCTCTTCATCCATAAGCTCTTGTAATGTGACATCCTGCAATAAAACAACAAAATTGCATTTCAAACGGATAGAGTGGAAAAATATTGCATACCTCTTTAGCAAGAACAGATTCAATCTGCACAGATGACGACAGGTTGTACTTCCAAAACATAGTGGCAAAGTCTATAAAAAACGCCAGCGTGAATGTTATTTTTTAAAAATTCTAAATCAAAAAATTTGACATAAATTATGCAAATACAATATAAACATTTGGGACATTTGTAGACGTTCGCAAATTTTGACATGCACTAACCTTATTTATACAACATACATGCGTCTACGATAGCAACAATTTTTACATAACGAAATATCGTACCTTTTTTAGCGTAATTCGAGAGGTTGGGTTAGGATCATTTGAATTGACCCCCGTTATAAATTTAATTTTTAAATTGTAGTAAAATCAATAATCATTAAAATATTTTAAAAACACATCTGAAATATATAATACTTATATAAATTACATATAATAATGTAGATGTAATAAGAATGATTAAAATAATTCCAAATACACTTTCCCAAATGACAAACCGACCACCATTTTGGTTAACCCACAATGCAATTGGTTAAAAAAAGCGTGTAATTTAAATTGTTTTGTTAGGATCCAATTTAAATCGAGAAAATTAAAATAAACTTTAACAGTTTAATAATTTATTAGTTTTATCACAATTTTCTTCGAATTACTTACTAAATTGTTGTTGTGGTACAGCATGTTGATATTAAAATCAATATGTCAAAAAATTATCCATTAATTAGTGAAAATATAAATGTAATATGTAACTATAGCATTCATTCGGTAACGTCATTATAATAATCATCCTCATTGATAAAAAAAAATTAAACAAAAAACCTTTTTAAGAATGTGCCTAATAATACTGCCTTTCATAACCTAAAAATTCGATTTAATGAAAGAAAATTATATTTGGTATGATTACGCATTTTTCGTTAAGTAAAAACTACGCGCTATAACTACTTAAAACCATACTGTACGATATGTAATTAATAAATTTCACTACTAACAATTTTGACTCGCACTGAAAGCCATTGCAGCAGCCAAGTTGGTTATTTAATATCACAATAACAGGTACCACATGCTTAAAATTTCGATTGAGACTGCTACTAACTACTGCAACGACGAACAATCTTGTTTAATATTTTTCGCCGTTGTTTATTTCGGTGTGTTAAACCCACGCTATAAAAGTTTATGATATAATCGTTCATTAAAAGTTTCAATGTACTACTTCAAAATAAAAAATAAGTACACATTACTCATCAGTACTTTATAACTACAGTTTTAATTTTTTTTTATTTATTTGACCTAAAAAATGTCAAGAGCTTATCATTGCCTGCATGATACTACTCCTGTGATACTGGGTGGCGCTTAGCGCATAAACCACGCATTGATTTGAATAATTCATATATTTTTCATTATTAATTATTTCTTTTTCTTTTCGCTCGAGCAATTCATTGTGAAAATACTCGGCACAAAATTAAAATAATAATGACCAACACATCTTTAATTAATAATCATTACTCTCTTATCTATGTAAAAAATCTCGATCGTATCTTTTTATCTATTGTTCAAATGTAATACTAGCACCTCTGGTAACGGTAGAACACGTCACACATAAAAGTAGAATAAAACAAGTAGGCATTTAAACAAAAATAAAATAAACAATTTAAAAAAAACCTCTGACTTACAAGATAAACAATAAAAAATAGTATATTACTGGCCGAGTATCGAAAATGATTCGTTACTGGGCGCGCAGCTATATTAAAAAGCGAACGTGGGCGAGCTTTTTAAAAGCCGCTTTACATCTATATGTTTTCACACGGGACTTCTCATATGAGAAATATTTCGTTTTTTACACTGTATGTTTTCTCATAACTGATCACTCATACCAAAAAACATACGTAAAACATAGCAAAACATAGGTACCCTTTCGGAATAGAACGGAGTCTATTCCTGTATGAGAAAACATAGAACATACGAACGAAAGGTGGCGAACATACACGAAGCTAGTGTTAACGTTGTAAAAAGAAAGGTTAGGTATAAATTAAAACGAATCTTTTTATTAAAAAGTAGAGTTAACTTCGCTCAAAACCAAAACAAACTAAACCATAGATGAACTAAAGTACCAAACTAAACTTAAATAATTACGAATCTTCTTATTAAAAAGTAGGGTTAACTTCACTCAAAACCAAAACAAACTCTTATGTAAACTCTGCTTTATCACTCATAACGATTTGAACGCAAATCTTGAAAAACATATGGTTTTGTATGTTTTTAGCAACCTCGAGAGAAATCGTATGTTTTTCCATATGAGAAGTCCTGTGTGAAAACATATAGATGTAAAGGGGCTTTAAAGCTGTATAAGCCCGGGGTTTTCCAAACTGCGGCGCGTACCGTCAATAGAACACTCGTGTTAGTTGAAATGCCTATCTAAAATGCATGTAAAATTTGGATTTTTAAATGCCGTTTTCTCGAAAACTAATGGATAATCCTCAAAAATGTAATTACACCTCGCCGCAGTTCAACCTACAGTTTTTTCTGACCTCGCCGCAGTTCGGACGGGAGATGGCAAATTGCGTCCCACGGTCAAGGGTACGGGTAAATTGCGTCCCAACGGGATCGATGGTCAGAGTGATTAAATGATTAAATGTTTTGGTTATTATTATAACTAATCTCATTCTTGATAATGAGAACATTTCTTCTAGTAAGATCGAAGAAATAATTTTGCATTTTATTGGTTTACTTAGCTTTATTATAATATTTATATTACTATATTTTAGAAGCTAATATTTTAATTATTTAAATTATTTTTCTATAAATATTTTTTTTGATTGCATTTTTAGCTTTTTGGCTCTGATTGGCTGTTTAATTACAAAACCTAAAAGTGAAAATGGGCAATTATTTTCAAAATATATTGTAGTAAATTTTTGTTGTATTACGATGTTATTGTGAGTTTCAGGCAGGGGAGGATTATTTAGAAAAGGGGGGGAAAATTAACCCCAAAGGTCCTCCTGCATTTAGTTGATGTAACACAATTTAAAAGACAATTTTTTTGAAGAATGTGATAAAATAAATCTACAGTTTTTTTGAAGAAGAAAAAAAAAGAAAAAAAAATAAATTTTGAGAAGGCTATCATCCATTCGTCAGCGTTATTAGCTTGGCCGAATTTAATTATTAAGGGATGTCGTTTTCATTTAGGGCAGTTTTGGTAAATGTTTTATTTATTTGATTTTATCCCCCCCCCTCCTTTATATCATAACTTACAATTAAACATATTTTTGTTAGTGGCGTAAAATTCAAGCATTAGGTACAATGACTTTATAGAGACAGTGGCGACAAACGATGTCCGACTTTTGATTGGAATTAATTACCTCCAATCAATTTTTAAAAAAAATTGGAGGTATGGTAATCGAAAAAAAATTTCAACTTTTTTTTTGCATTTTCGAGATCACCGTGTTCAGAAACGTAAAAATCTGCAAAAAGCAAAATAAAAAATTCTGTGTCGGTCTGTCTGTCGGTCTGTCTGTCGGTCGGTCGTCAAATTTTGTCGATCGATTTGCTTCCGAACCATCCAACCAATTACGACCAAATTTGGTATGGTGGTAGGGTTCACGGTGGAAAGGAGAAATTAAGGTTTTCGTCGCGATCTATCAATCAGGAGTGCCACCACAAGATAATAATATGGGATTTTTAAAAAATATTTTGTCTTGCGATGTGTTATTTTAAAGGCCTTAAAAGGCTTTATCCAGAATAGGTAAAATTAATCTTCTATCTGTCGTCTGTCAAAAATCACAAGTTGTCAAAGTTGAAACTTTGAGTGAATAAGAGTGAATTCACATAAGAGTGAATAACTCAAGAAGTGCTGAAGGGATCTTACCCAAATTTGGTACGTAGGTACATTGATCCTAATGGATATGAGATCATATGTAATCCTTCGATAGAAATCAGTAACGCAACATGAAAAAAATAAATTTAACTTTTTTGGCAAAAACATGAAAAAAGTTTTTGTCGATCGATTTTCTTCGGCATTTCTGCGTCGATTGCAATCAAACTTATTGGACGTATGCCTCGTGGGCTGGAATGGTGAAAATAAGGTTTTGCCAGAGAAATCTTCACCAGGGCCACCATAATAAAATAAATTTAAAAAAATGAAAATGTCGTCGTATCTCCGGAAATGTTTAACCGATTCAGCTAAAATTTGGTGTGTCGATGGACATATAGCCCTATAGTGACATAAATAATAAAAAAAATTCAAATACGGAAATAAATATCCATATTATGTTGTCGCTTATATTCTGCAAATTGCTTTCATAATAAGAAAACTACGTAGCTTGACTATAACCCCCCCCCGTACTTTCACGTGGCCCTTTTTTTGTGTGCGTTGGGAGTGGGGAAATCTTCAAAAGACACCACCCAGATGGTTTGGGTGGTAGTGTCGGATTTTTACCGACTAAAACCTCACTCCTTAGAGGTGCCGGGAATCGCCTAGGCATTACTTCCGTGCACTCTCTTGCCGACCGTCGTTCACCCTTTCGGGACTTTTTTCTTCAGTGTGGGGATTCATCCTGCAATTTGGATTTTGCAGAGATGTTATCCACCAACATCCTGTCGATAACTTCCCAGTTTTCTTCGCTACCCAGCATCAGCTCCACGATGTTCGATGGGGACAAGTTCTGCCCCAACTGCGTTTAGGCGGTTAGCCTGTGCTCCGTCCATTTGATGCACGAAAAGATGGAGTGCTCTGCATCATCTAACTCTCCACAGAAGAGGCAGTTGGGGGTATGTACTCTCTTGAAGCGATGTAGGTAGCCTCTGAAACAACCGTGTCCACTCAGGGCTTGGGTGGCTTTATACGATAACTCGCCGTGCTTCCTGTTTATCCATGGCGCTATGGCTGGGATCAGGCGATGGGTCCATCTACCCTTTTCCGACGTCGTCCAGGTAGCCTGCCACTTCTCCTGGATATCCGTACACCTGTTATTAAAGAGGATCTTACTTCCAGATCTGTATTTGGCGTCTCTCATCTCCCCCTTAAGGTGAATTGGCAGAAGGGACGCCAACACGAGTTCCGCCTCCGTGTTCCTCCTTGTTCTTGCTATCCTTGATTTCGTGAGCAAGTGTTTCACAAAGTCTTTTTAATTCAGGTGGTCTGCGTAGCTTTCTACCTACCCCCCCCCCTTAGCCAAACCACGTAGTTTTTGAACGCTTCCTAATTTGACTAAACACTGCCAAGGACTTGCCGATAGACGGCGAGCTATTCATTCGCTTAACGAACACTCGTTATTTAACTTGTCATTTGACCTTTTTTGTCAAAGTGTTTGAATCGTAGCATATCTCTCTTAGGGCCGGTTGTACCAACTTCGCTTGAACGCCGGTTCAACTGAACAGCAGTTCAACTCTGTTTTGATCCAATCAGAGTGCTTGAATTAAAAGTTAACCCTGGTTCAACTTTGAACCAGTGTTGAACTTCTGTTGTACAACCGGCCCTTAGGTAGTTCCACTAAACCTTCACTAAACTAAACTTTATATTACACTTGTGTGAAATGCAGAATTGCAGTTCACCACATTGTCACACATGTAATTAGGAATTACTATAAAATTATAAATTTACAATAATTAATTTAATGGTAGAATATAACTCATCACGTTTTCTTGTAACTAAATAATTGTTTTTTTCTAACTTCAAAATACACTTCAAAAATATATTATTCTTAAAACTTTTTAAATTAAAACCCAAGTTATTTTGAAACCCAATCGCGTATCGAAATAAACATTACTATGAAACGCAATATTTTGTTCTAAGAGGTTGGTAACCGCAATATTACACCAACCTACTGCCATTATTAGTGCAATACTGGTTTCTAATATCGACGCAATATTGAGAAACAATATTAGACCAATTTTGGCTAAACATCGGAAAGCAATATTGGTCATCAATAGGCTATTAGGATTTTGGATTGGAAATGGAGGGCAGGCCGAAGCTTGCATGCACTCGGGCCACATATCGGGCCCATTATATGCTACCTCCGATGTTGCGGTCACAGCGTGTTGATGCACACCGGAAGGCCGAGCAAAGAAATTCTGTCAAGTCCGACATTTGAACCCAGAATTTCCGCTCTGTAACTCAACCAGCGATCACACCAATCCACGGCTGTGGTTATCAATACTTATTAGCGCAATATTGATTTTAAATATCGGCGCAATATTGGAAAATAATATTTAACCACAATATTGGCTGAATCTTGCAAAATTGCGCCAGCATTCTATATTACTGCAATATTGTGTGCTACATGGGATACAAATATAACATGTATAATATTATAATATATACAATTTTTTCAGAAATTGTGCATATTTATTGTGCAGATTTTATGTTAATTATAACTTAGTTATAATAAATTATTTTTGTTGCTTATTCATTCTGTGAGCACTAAGAAAACTTACCTATGTCCAGGGTTGGACTTAATTGTCAAAAGACTTATTTTTGCTACAACTTCTGCCTCTTAATTATAAAATTATTTTTCCTACATAACTTGTTTTTTTGAAAAGATCTTTGCAAATATAATACTACTTTTGATCCTATGGCCACTAAGGTAATATCGGAAGCGAATGGAAAGATTTTGATCCTTGATGGTATGTGTAGTCTGATAACTACATAATAGTATACAACGTGTTTCATATTAGTGACACCAGCACTGAATTCTGAAAGACGATTGAAATCGTGCAAGCCAGTTGAAGAATCAGTTGACAACTGATGGTCTGAAAAGCTTTCGTAATGGAAGATGAACTGAGAAATTGGACAGCATATCGTTCGAAGATAATTCAGTGTAGCAGATGGTAAAAGCAATTAGGAAACCTCACGATACGATTCTACCAATCCACGGTAATCATGGCTTGGACCACTCAGATGAAGATAAAGCCAAAGCTTTTGCAGATACCCTGGAATCCCAGTTTAATCTAAACACCGAGCAGACAGACCCCACCTTGGTTGCCAAATCAACAGGCTGGTGAAGACTCTCCTCAATATCTAAAGCGTCATCAAGATCGCTAAAAGAAGAAAAACGCCGGGTTCACATGGCATTTTGATAAATGCTCTCAAGAACCTCTCGAAGAAAGCCATTTTGACATTAACAAGAATTGCCAATGCAGTGCTGAGATTAAAACACTTCCCGGATCGATGGAATAAGGCAGACATCATCGTTCTGCACAAACCAGGTAAAAGTGAAACCTTTCCGCAGAATTACCGGCCGATTAGTCTTCTCTCCACAATTAGGAAACTAATAGAAAGAGTCGTCCTTGCCAGACTTAAAGAAGCTATTGAAGAGCTCAAGATTATCTAAAACGAAGAGTTCGGTTTTCGTCCTGGTCACTTCACCACCTACCAGTTGTACCGAATAATCGGGCATATAACATTATCCTTCATCAAAAAGGAATTGAACATCTCAAAATCATTAGACAAGATTTGGCATCAAGGCCTCATTTTCAAGATGATCAAAGCTGAACGGAACATTACAGCCGGGGTTTCTCAAGGCTCCTTTCTATCGCCTACCCTGTTCAATTTGTTCGAGAACGACATACCAAAAACGGCTGGAACAATAGGTGCATTATACGTGACCGATAACGCCACTTTGGCCACCTCGCTCTGCGCCCGTATCGCCATTAGTCGTGTCCAAGAAGTCGTGAACGTTCTGGAAACCTGGTACCACACCTGGCGTATCGAAGTAAATTCGGAAAAAGTTACAGCTATGGGTACTCAAAAATGTGATTATGTTCGGCAAGAAGATCCCCTGGATTTCATTCACCAAGTATCCTAGATAAGAAGCTCTCGTGGGCGAAACACATCGATTTGATCAACACTCATGCAAGAAGGGCCCTAGGAGCGCAGGATTCGCAACACCCTAGATGATCCCAACATCAAGTTCAAGTTATATAAATCGTTCATCAGGCCGATTCTTGCATACCCAGTCCCAACATGGGGTTTCACTTCCAACAGACAAATGGACCGGATCTAGGTCGTTCAAAACATTTACCTGCGCAGGTCAACAAGCGCCTTTTTCATACAACCAAACCAATATAAATATTTACGCCGAAGACAATATCGGTAAAATACGCTCCTAAGCGTATTCATCAGAAAGTTGAAAATTCTTTTGTCTCCAAATTGGAGACAACACTTCACAAAGAGACCTCTAAGCATCTTAGCTCCACCAAACCCATAAGTATCAGTATTTTTCAGATTAATATCTCACCCCCCCCCCTTAGTTACGTGTAATATGGTAAATGGTGTAACTGTAGTGGTAAACGGACGTGTTTTTTTTCCTGTTTCCCAACTAGGTTAAACCACCCAGCTGGGGAGTGTATTGTTGCGAATGGATACAACATAACAAATTAAACTAAAGACTAATCATAACAGATAACAATAATAATAAGTAACAATAATAATAAGTAAAGTAAAAATTTAACAACAATAACATGGAATGATTAACAATAATAAAGGAAGTATCAATTAAGTAAAAATAATCAATGGTAAATAATAATTAAAATAAGAGATAACAATTACAGTAATAAAAATAACAAGAATAAAAATAACAAGAATAGTAATGGTAATATAGGTTGATGATAAAAATACAAGCAATTTCACACACAAATGCGACACATACATCAAAAGAAGTGGACCATCCCATCGATTGTCGATTTGCCATTCCCGTGCCAATAAACGAGACTTGCAAAATCAACGAATAACTTCATTGATCAAACAAATCCCGAAGATGGACGCAGAAATTTTAAATCCCTTGTCAAAAGAATGGACCACTTCCGTCGGTGCATCCACGTGAATGATGAAAGATAAATCCCGGAAATGTCCAGGCGATTCACTAACGAAAACTTATTAGTGGTAATTTTAAGATAAAAGTAAAATAAAAGTAAAAGTTATATGTTGAATGATTTTAGAGAATTGATAATTGATTTAACGTATGAAATGAAGGAAATTTTTAAAGAAGGGTATTTGATCAGTTTCAACAGATCGTATGGTGGGATATTGTAAATTGGCATAAGTTTTCGTGCTTGAATCGCCCGATCGAATATTTAGGACAGGAGCCCAACAAATGAATCATAGTTTGCCTACTTTTAGAAACGCAAGGGCATACCTCAGTAGAGCTGATATTAAATCTGTCTAGATATACGATCTTGCATACGAGTGTCCCGTCAATACCTGTGTTAGCTCAAAAGAAGTTTCAAAAGCGTTTCGATACAAACAAACATCACGAAGTGTTGGCAAAAACTCACGAGTCGTCGAGCCTTGAACGGCGTTTTGGTATTCGGTTCCCCAAATACCTGCCATTTCAAGGTGGATTTCTCGCTTAGCGTAGCTCAGTGGGAATTGGTTGTATGCCGTGCGAGAGTGCAGTACTGCTGCATCTTTGGCACATAAATCAGCAACTTCGTTCCCACCGATGCCGCAATGAGCTTTAACCCACACGAATGTGATATCTGTTTGTTTTCTCAACTCAACGAAGGGAAAAATGAATGGAAGTAACTAGTGGAATGGTACTGTTTCTATTCTGAATGGAGGCAAGAGATGACAAGCTATCGGAGAAAATACACATGGAGTGTAGTCTCCTGGGAGAAGCCCAATTGAGGGCTGCGTCGATTGCATAAAGTTCGGCCTGAAACACACTACATAAACGGACGTGTTTGAGGTTATGTATCAAATATCGAAAATGAAAATGGTAATATTGACCGAACCAGGGCCGTATCTCGGACTTCAATTCGGGGGGGGGGGTCGAATGATAAATAAAAATGCGTTGCGTCAACCCGAATACTGGGGGGTATGGAATCGGAATGGGACGTCTCGCCGTGGCCGTTTCGCCGTGGCCATTTTGCTTTTTGCCGTGGCCGTTTTGCCGTCGCCCATTTCGCCGTCGTTAATTAAAAAATATAAATAACAAAAATTAATAAGGATACAAAGTAAGTAAAAAAGTATAAAAATATCGAGGGTTTTTTTTATTTCTGCTTTTCTAATTTCTAATTTTCCATAGCCCCGAAAATATTAATTTTTGCAGTGAAAATGTTATAGTTTTTTTTATAGCTTTTGAGTTATAGATTACTTTAACATGCCCAATCAATAATTTAATTGATTGATTCTAAGCTTATATACAAGGTGTCACACTTTTCTAAGAAAAATATTTAAGGAATTTTTTTTTCTAAATTCAAACCCTCGAAGGTTTTATTATATTTTTGCTTTTCTAACTTCTTACTATCCATAATTGAAAATATTAAATTTTGCAGTCAAAATGTTATAGTCTTTTTTATAACTTTTGAGTTATAAATTAAAGTAAAAAAATGTCGATATGTCGACGGCGAAATGGGCGACGGCGAAACGCCCAAAAGTCCAGCGCCTAAAAATCCGGCGCCCAAAAATCCGGCGCCTAAAAATCCGGCACCCAAATGGCGGCGCCCAAACGGCGCCGCCCAAATGTCACGTACCGTTAATAATGAAAAAAAATGTTATAATTCAATCGTTTTGTAAGTAAATTGACAAAATTGTTTGCTAGATTAACATGCGACGTTGACGGGTAACAAAAAAAATTATAAAAAATTTTTGCTTTTGGAGGAATTGAACCCTGGACCGAGCGGTTTATTAATAATATTTATTAATTATCTTGAATTACAATTTTTTGGATCATGAGATTGTAATTTAAGATTCATTTCTATTTTATTTTTAGATTAAATGCTTGTTTTATTTGCTCTTCCACCCCACCATGCGGTGGTTGGATATATTTTTCGGTTGGTAAAAAAATTGACCAATCAGATTGTTTCTTTTTTCATCAAAAAATGACACGCTGAAGCAGCAGTAGTAGCGTGCTGGGATTTTATGTATTAGATTTTATGGGATTTTATTAGGATTAGATAAATAAATCTTAAAATATAAAAAATATCTTAAGAAATTTACGTAAATACGTCAGCCGTGGACCCCACGGCTATTTTGTATTATAAACAAAATAGATTTTTCTTTTAGAAAAATGTTGTCATTACTTCCAACATACCAGGCACGTAACTACGGTGGGGAATAAAAATTTAAACAATAAATATTCTTGACAAAGGGAACATTCGTTCCCGAAAGCTCGAAAATAATTTATTGTTTTAATGGTTTTCTTAGCTAATCTTTGATAATTACATTTGTTTAAAATTCTGTTGTACAGGTATTATTACCTGATGTAATCCGATTAGGGTTCGGGACGCAATATACCCGTACCTTTTTTTAACCACTTCAAAAGTAGTGACCGCGGGACGCAATCTACTTGATTCTCCTAAAATTATGTTGGCCCACCCTTGTGCCCTCCCTGAAAAATGAAGAATTTGGAATTCTTAATGGAGAATTCGCCCCCTTGGCCCCCCTAAGTATGCAAAGACCCAGCTTTGGCTCACTCTATAAAACAGGGCTAGTTTCGTGCCTGCAACACAGAATTGTGCTTGGATTCTATTATCTATTTCATTTTCATGAAAAATGTACAGAGGATTGTCCATGATTATCCACTTTCACATGATTTTTTTTTACAGACGATAAAAATAGTGTTGTTAATTTATTACATTTCAAATTTAGAGCGGACCTTTTAAATAATTATTAATTAGCAAAATTTAAAAAAGAGGACATTTATACAGGGTTCCCACTTGTATGGAAAACCTGAAAATCCTGGAAAAGTCAGGGAATTTGAAACTTGTCAGGGAAAGTCAGAGAATTTAAAACTTTTAGCGCCAATGTCAGGGAAAACAAAAATTTTGTCAAAGAAATATTTTCAAATAAAATATTTTTAAATTTGAAATACAAAAATTGGAAAAGTCCTCGGGCTGTTGATCGAGGGACTTCAGCGCATTTTTGACGCGGAGATCAGTAGTTTTTATTTTGTTTATTTATTTTAAACTATTAAACTATTCTATGCCGGAAAAACTCGATAGCACCGACCTAACGCAAAAATTCCAGCTTTCTACGATGTATGGATCAAAAGTTTTTAACGTGCCCAGCCGAACATAGTGTATTATTTATTAAGCTACATTTTTTTTAAATGCGCTAAAAATTACTGTATTATGTACTAGAATGTCAGGGAAAATTAAAAGTTTTGTCAGGAAAAACCCGGAAAAGTCAGGGAATTTACTTTCAAAAATTTAGTGGGAACCCTGTTATATAAATAATAAAAAAGAAAGAGAACAAAAATATTTTGTAAAATAAGAGAACATGTTCTCTTTAAAAGAGACCTGTTGGTAACCCTAATCGGATTAAAGAATTAAGTAGGTACTACTTAAAAGATAATGTACCTATTATTTGAATTATATAATACAAAACAGCACCCACCACCACTTTTTTACCTCCCCCCCCCAAAAAAAAACCAGCGCCCAAACGGCGGCGCCCAAAAGTCCGGCGCCCAAATGTCCTGTCCCGACAATCGCTCTACTGTAACGTTAAAAATGCCAATTTTCAGGTTTTGATGGATTCTTATGTATGTTTTAACGCTCTTTTTAGTGGAACGATGTCGTAACTACCACCGCCTATCATTAAAATGCAATTATTTCAAAACATACAGTTGTCGTCTCAGGGTGCGACATTCTAGGATTTTAACTTTATTTCGGAGGGGGGGGGGTTTGAACCCACAAAAAACCCCCTCAGATACGGGCCTGGACCGAACTGATCAAAATTTGAACTGGTGGATCTAATTTTCAAAAACACGATACCAACAGGAATAAAAGAAAATAGTATACTATATAAGTGTGAAATAAGTGTCAAATCAACAAGAATAAAAACACAATAGTATTAATGAATTGAAAGAAGAACTGATGAACTGATGAAGAAGAAAATGGTAAATGATAAAAATTAAATCATCAATTATTTAAGGACAGAAACGCCTGCAACCAACACTGCAGAAATCAAAAATGCAGAAAAAAGGTAAATGAAACGCCTGCAACCAACACTATAGAAACCAAAAACGCAGCCAACAGTGTAGATGAATTACCGCACGCAGTCAGTGTAAGTAAATTACCGAACGCAGCTAAGAATAAACCTAACCAGATAGACTGCAAAAGTCTGAAGTCACAAAATAGCCGCCTGGGTGCACATAAGGTTCGTTGACATTCGTTTCCCCCGTTTCCCATTAGATTTACATGACAGTGTATTGGTGACAAGTTAATTAACAATTTTAGAGGTGGTTCTGGGTGAATGCGGTATGTACAGTGTTTATTTTAACTTTCCAGCCATTAAAGTAATTTAAGTCGAAACGACTTAGGGTCGTATTCACTAACTCTTAAGGGATCTTTACGGAAAGGATGCCTTTAGGATGCCTAACTAATGGGAGGTATGAAACTGTTTTTTATTTTTCATTAATTGGTTGATGTCAGGTTTGATAGAAGACAGTTGCAGTCTCATATCAGGTTCGGCGTCCAGTCTATTGCGATATTTTGTTTTCGTGGCTGCATACGTTGAGAATCCTGTTTCGCACAAATATGTTGTTGGGAACGGGAGAAGAATATTCAGAGCCATTTTGCCAAGCATTGGATATTCATTACGAATTCTGCACCAAAAATCGTTGAGAGGTGTCGTTTTGAAAAGTGACTCCATACTTGTGTCTGAGGACATTTCTAAAAGAGATTCATATATCTCGTTTGACATACTTTCGGGCTTTTGTAAATTGGGTAAAAAAGGATTATGAATCCATGAATTCAGTTTCATTTTTGTATTCTGTTCTTCGGGAAAACACTTTTCAAAAGATGCGCGCATCAAAGTGAGATATTGGACCAATTTTTCAAACATATCATCTTGAAACATTTCTGAGTCGTTATCGCTAACAAACTCACTGAGTGACGTAAAGCTTTCTATTTCTCTGTTATCAACGCAAACAATCCAAAAATCTAATTTTCTTTTGAAGGCAGTTATTTTGTTATAGGCCTGGAACACTGTTGTCTGTTTACCTTGCAATGATAAATTCAATTCGTTTAGTTTTTGAAAGATATCCGCCATAAAAGACAATCGGAACAACCAAGTTTTATCATACAAACGGTCTTTCAAATTAAAAGAAGTATCAGAAAGAAACATTTGTAACTCCGCTCTAAGTTCAAATAGCCTTTAATAGGCGGGCGGAGTCAAAACGTTCGACCAGAGAGAGGTGTTTTGATTTTTTTTTTCTAAATTCTTGCGGAACCCCTACAGGGGTATCGCGGAACCCTAGGGTTCCGCGGAACACACTTAGAGTGTAGCTGCTATAGACTATAGTATTTATAGTATTTATATACTATAGTCCAGGGGTGGCCAACAGGTCGATCGCGATCGATCGGTCGATCGAGACTGTTAGTCCAGTCGATCGTGGCAAGGCAAAAAATATAAATACGTAGACCATTTTATGTAGAAATGCTACATGATTGTGTACTGAACTATGCTGTTTCATTTAATATTTCTAGAAGTATGTAATTGGTAGATCGCACAGGGTCTCGTTAGTGAACAAGAGATCTTGGGTCCAATCAAGTTGGCCACCCCTGCTATAGTCTATAGTATTTGCTGTAACTCTAAAGGATCCCTTATCAGCGTCAAAATACACCAAGTTGATCCTTTACATAAAGGATGGTCAGTAGGCGTCTTTTGAAGAAATTCAAGTGACATTTGTATAGTGAAAGTGAACTTGCAACGTGAAAAATTTGAAAATTAAAAATAGTAAAATTTAGCAACAAAATAATAACAAAATTCAAAATAATTTTGTTTAATCAATTTTTATTGAAATTGTGGATATTTCAAATAAAATTTTACATTATCGAAATTCACTTTTTCTTTTTCCACTTCCAGTCTTTCTTTTTCCACTTTCAGCAAGGATTCCAACTTGTTATCGATACTTTTTAAGGTGTCTTTATTAGTATCGTTACTTGCTAATACCCTTAATTGTGATTGCAAAGTGTTGTACTTGCGCGGAAGAGGCACAGGTGATGCACTAGGTCTTTTTTTTAGAACTGAAGGACCTAAAATAAAATAAAGTTTCAGAAATCCTTTTATTTCTTTTTACTCGAATTTGTTGTTCCTGGCATATTTAGAAATTGTACATCCTCGCCTCGAGCCATTAATTCCTCTTCATCGCTCATAATTGATGTATCCACACCTGTTATGCTTATATCAGGGAATATAGGTTTCTCTAAAATTAAAGACATAATTTATTTTACACCTATTGCGGAATACCAGGTGTAAGGGGATGCATCGACTGCACACATGTAAGTTTAAGTGGAAACTTTTTAAAATTAGGCGATTTGGCATTCCCACGTTTAACTTTTTTGAATTGAAGAATACTTCTAGTTTAAATGTTCAGATTACTTGTGATTTGGATTTAAATATTCTCAATATGAATGCAAATGCAATGCTAAATAAAAAAAAAGAATACACACCTTGTACGTTTTTCAGAATCAAGATAACTCCATTGTCCTTCTTGGTTCCATGGGAAAATTGTAGGTCCTAACGTCTTATCTGCATTTTTAAAATGACAGCTACATAAACGATCTTCATGGTTTGGATCTCGATCTGCCCTTCTAAATATTATTTTTATGTTATAATTTATATTGTCGTGGAACGTTAGATTATTTTTTAAATCCAACTTCGGACCCATCAAGTCGGAAGCAAGACTTCTCAGGAGTGGGTTTTATTATCCAGAAGCTCCACGTTTTGGGATGCCAGTTGAAGTGATACCTTCTGTCACAATTTTTCCAAATCAATTATTTAATATTTTATTAAAGCAAAATTAAACTTTCCAATTACTTATTAAAATAAAACTTCATGTGATACACACTCGAAATTTGAATGGGAAACCAAATGTGTGCGATATGTGACCGACGCGACGCTCCGCTACCTTCCGCTCCGGTCGCTGAATCGCTAAAAACATCGCCGTAGGCAGGGGTGGGCAAAATACAGGTAAAACTGTATTTGAAATACAAAATACAAGATACATTGAGTAAATGTATTTGAAATACAAAATACAAGATACAGTATTTTAAATACAAAATACAGTGTTTCAAATACAAGATACATTTTAAAATACAAAATACATTTTAGAATACAAAATACATTTTAGAATACAAAATACATTTTAGAATACAAAATACATTTTAAAATACAAAATACATTTTAAATAAAAAATACATTTTAAATTAACAAACACAGTTTATTTAAATTACAAAACTACATTTACAAATTAATAAACAATAATGTACAATAATAGGTACACCAATCTAAATTTTAATTAACCTGTTGGTTTCCTTTCAAAAATACAAGAGTTTCAAAATTATTGTCGCTCAATTTTCCTGTGGTTGGAGAATGGATAAATCCAGCAAACGAAAATAATCTTTCTACTGGTGCAGAAGAACACAAACTTGTATTGAATTTTATAAAAGCTTTTTTAATGTTTGGATACTTTTCAAAACTTGAGAAGCATTTGCTTTGGTCGTTTAAAAATGTAACTACTTCCAATTCCGCATTAGAGTAAGATGTCTGAACTTCCTCGGATGGTTTTGCGAAAACAAAAAAGTCATCTTCTGTATTTAAAAGCGTAGAAGACGAAGTAAGGCTATTATTATTATTATTAATATTATTTGCTTTCATCACCACTTCTACAGCTTTGTTGCAAAGAGCTTTTATTTCTTTTATTTGGCAATCAGTTGTTGTATCAGGTAGCCACCGAAGTTTAAAATGCGGGTGTAAGCATGTTGCTACAATGGGGGTTTCCGAACTGCGGCGCGGTCAAGTTGACCCTACTTAAAATGGTTCGAACTGCGGCGTGGTTACTTTAGGTGTGGATTAGTGAAAGTCCGAACTGCGGCGAGGTCACTTACAGGCATAAGAAGGGATTAATAATCCCGATTAGAAAAAGTTGAAGGGATTAATATTAAATATTTAAAGACAGTTTTTTTTTATTAATACCTACAAGTTAAATATAAATAATAATTAACTTTACGCAAGTTTATTACATCCACGATAGTGGTGCGAAACTTCTTTGATGAAAGAAAAACGATCTAATTCTCCGTTTTGATACTTTTCTACACTATTTGCAATATATTTTCTTTTTTCTTTGTACTTTCGATTTGCTGCGTAAGGTGCCATATTATTTAAACTATTCATTGCGATATATGTATCACTTTGCATGTCTTTTAGTACATTTAAAAAACTGAAAATGTTGGGGTGTGCAGTATTAAATTCTTTGTTAAATTTTGAGTGAAATGATTCACAAGCATTTGTCGTACGCTCTGTGGTTGCTGAGCACACCGCCCACATTTTCGGTGGGAAAACTGCCTGGCTTCCAACGTAATTTTTAAGTAAGTATTCAATATAATTTGAAATGCGTTCATCATTTGGCTGTATGGCAATAAAATCCACCATCAAGCAATTTTCTACTTCCTCCGGTGGCAAAAATGGCAATCCAAATGTCCAACCCAACCATTTACCTAAAATAATTAAAATTAACCTAATCAAACATTGAAATCAATTTAGTTCTACTTACAAATGTCTGATTCTTTATTTTTGTAATCAGATGTTAGTCCAAGGTTTTGCATTTTTCTGAACCACGCTTGGGCTAAATGAAATCGACATCCATAAACTGTAGAAGTTGGCCAAATCTTTTTTACTGCATTGTGTATGCTCATTTCAAAGTCTACCACTACTTCTTTAGGAGTAAACTGAAGGCCAAGTTTTTGCACACAATTTATAATTTCGCTCATTAGAGTTCCATATGTTTCAGTATGTTTATCTTTTAGCAAAGAAAAAACTAAAGGCACATAATGCCCATTAAAAATCCCATGAATGGTAAAGAATTGCTTAAAATATTTTGCACAATAGCTGAATGTGCCGTCCATATAAATTCTTTCAGCAGTTGAAAGCAATCTCAAATTCGATTCACAAGAAAACACTATTAACCGTTTAGTGGAGTCGTTAATTAACAAAAATGGTTCGTTTCGTTCGTTGGTTAAAATTTCTATAGAATTTAATGCATCTATTACATCAGCTTCATTTTTTGGCAAATTGGGTCGGTGTGAACTTCTAGCATAATGTATATTTTTTCGAATTCTTACCATATCTGATTTTGTTAAATTAGTTGCGTTATCTTCTGTTTTTATTAATTTGTTGGGGGGCGCATTTAAATCTTCTACCGCTTTTCTCTTCACACTGTTGTTAACCGTTTGTCTTAATAATGTTGCACTTGCTTCATGATTATGTTGTGCTTGATTTTTAATTATTACTGTTGAATTGTCATCTGTCACAAGTTTTGCGGTGCACTTTTTATGTGTGCACGACCATTTGATCCCCTCAACTGTTTCATCTCTTTTGTAAAATTTAAAACTTTCGAACAAAATTAAAGGCTTACCGCGTTGGCTTAAAATAAATTCCATTTTTGTTTTTTGATACTTTCGTACTGTTAATAATAATTATTATAAGTATATTAAGTTTGATTATTACGTATAGATTACAATTACTCATCATTACCAAATACTAATGTTTAAACTTTAAAATTGAAAAAGACAGAACTAAATTAAATTTATACAGGTATGTACTCTAGGGGGGGGGTACTCTGCACGACAAAAAAATTGAATTCAAGCAAAAGTTGTTAAATTACCTTGGTAAAACATGCTGAATTTATTATATTAATCCAAGTTTTTGCAAATACTAGATTTTTTTTCTGGTGGCAATTAGCGATATGTGAAATGCAAATTTGAAATTTTGGGAAATTTAGAATTCAGAACAAAAATTGCATTCCGAAAATCGCAAGTGCATGTAACCAGCTTAAAAGGTTACATTGACGGGGCCCCCACATTAGGTTACCCCCTCCAGTTATTAAAACATTTGGTTTTTTAAGATTGTGGTGTCACCCTGTATTATTGTTGAACGCTTTGAACGCTTTTACAAAATTTGAACCATTATCGGTTACGGTCGATATTAATTGTTCCTGTTTCAAATTATACTCCGAACAAATTTCAAATAACATTTCGGCAATTTTATCATAAGAATGAATTCCTTTAAATCTTCGACAGGCCAACACGCAACTCTTTCGCTCAAGAGTTTTATGGTCAATCCAATGAGCAGTGACCCCCATAAAACTCCTATGTTTCGTAGACCAAATATCAGCGGTTGTGGAAATATATTCTATATCTTTCAGGGTTTCTTTCAATTTTTCATGAATTCTGAAGTATTTATCATCAATTTTTCTCCCCAGAGTACGTCGCGACATTATATTTACTTCCGGTCGAATATCTTTAATTAGTTTTATAAAATATGTATCTTCAACGGTTGATAACGGTTTCATGCTGTTGATAATGTAATCCATCATATTTTGATCAAAGGTATCTTGTTTGGAACAATTAGCATAGTTTACGATTTTTGGTTGTTTTAATGTTTTACTACCGACTACTTCCAAATTACCGTCATGTTTTCTTTTATTCCTGTTACCAGAAATTTTGTTGTCAATTTTGAATTTTTCATATTCTTCTAAAACTCTTGGATGCAGTCTCTTGAGATGGGTTTTAAAATTTGTTGTTGACTTTATCGTCCCACTAATCACCACTTCTTTATTTTTGTCTTTTAAGCATATTTGACAAACAGCTTTTACAATGCCAGTCAATACTTGATCAGTACATACTTTAAAATACATACCGTTTAAAAGTGCTGGAAGAACAGAATCTTCAGAAGATTCGACCATTTCAAAAACGTTATTTGATGATGAAGCCATTATGGATGTAATGTAGTTATATAAATTTTTATCAGTAGTTATCAGTTTCACTTCGATCTAAATGTTTCTTTATCTCACAGTAGTTTTAGTTAATTATAATATTTTTTTGAATTTTATTAAATTGGTAATAGTAATAGTATAAATTATACTATATAATTAAAATCCTAATACAGGGTTTCTGTAAAATGTATTTGAACGGCGTCCTATCACATACAATGTATAATTCTATTGTTGAAGGTTGGGCCAATGAAAATGTATATAAAGTATAAACTAAATTCCATTCAGCACGTGCCGTGTAAAACGTTCCTTAATTAAATTAAAATGTATTTTTGTATTTTAAAATGTATTTTGTATTTTAAAATGTATTTTGTAATTTAAAATGTATTGATTTATCGTGTTTTAAAATTTAAATTTTAAAATTTAAACAGCTAATGAAAATCTTACAAGATAAGGCTAATGCTCATGCTAATGCTAATGCTAATGCTAATGATAATGCTAATGCTCAGAAAATTGTCCTCTTTCTTATAGAAAAAAAATCAAAGCCCAACGAGTGTTGATGATTAACTGACAGTCAATTATTTTAACTTCTCTAATCCATTTATTATTTCTTTCAAAATTCCTTTTTTTTAATATCCAAAATTTTCAATAAAAAAATACGGAAAAAAGAATCCAAACTACCAATAATAAAGCCACTCACATTAAACCAGTCGAATGTAGAGGTTCCAGGACTGTCGAATATAGAGGTTCCAGGACAATCGAATGTAGAGGTTTCAGTGCCTTTGAATATAGAGATTCCCATGCCAATGGAAGCAACTCCATCTATATCAACTAACATTTGTATCTCCAGCGGTGCAAAATGAAGAAATATATATTTTTGACCCAAGAAAATATCAAGTTGAAGGAAGAGTTAAAAATAGTGCAAAATTTTCTTTCACAGATATTAGACAAGAGGACCATTTAGTATTCAAGTACACAAGACTTTCGACAGCTATCCACTTCTTAATCCTATCTTCATTACTAAGTCGATTCGACTTAAATTACTTTAATGGCTGGAAAGTTAAAATAAAACCAAACATACCACATTCTGCTGTTTGAATTAAACTAATTTCACTCAGAACCACCTCTAAAATTGTTAATTAACTTGGCACTAATAAACTTTATCAAATTTTCAACATTTTAATATTTACATAAAAAAAAACAAATCATAGTGATTTTAAATCTGCAGCTGAAAGTTGTGCGCGATTCCTCATAACACCCCAGCAGTAGCCTGTTTGCATAATCATCGACAATTACTTTAATTCTTTTTGCAGTATCTCTATACACTTTTTTGCATACTGGGATATCTCCTGCGATATATTGTTCTGTTATCAATTGATTATCATCTTCTTTCTTAAAAGTTTTAATGAATTTCTAGATATTGGAATGAGCAGCACCAAGTAAATACTTAAATCCATTTTGCTATCCTTCAATGGAATTATTTGTTTGTGGAATGTCATCTTCCACCAGTTGATAACGATTCTACAAATTACTAGAATATATAATGGCGGTCTTCGACGTCCTCTCCTATCAAGGCGGCCTATCCATGTATCTTCAAAGTAGTTAACGATTGGTAACAATAAATTTTCATTGGTTCGATAAAATTCACTGTCCAGTAGCTCTTCATCTGCTCCAACGACATGTTCTTCTGGTACAAAAGCGAGAGCTGAAAGTTTAAAATTTTCGATGAAGCCGAGCAACGAATTTTGGCCGAGATTGTCACCTAACACTAGTCCCAATTCAAAATAAACATGTTTTACTTCACCATTGATAGTAATTGTAATTCCATTTTCGCGTAAATATATTAATTCATCAATTAGGGTGAAATGTTTGTTCATTGCCAAAATTTTTTCTATGAATGCTTTTGAATAACATTACCAAATTAATGGAATCAAGCTTGGACAAATATTCTGGTGAAGTAGTATAGGTAAACTGAAATATACTGTGCCGATTTTATTTATACCAGAATGCGAACCTAGTGGATTACCCACTTCGAAATCATCAAAATACCTAGATGAATATGGGTAAGACAAATTTATCGCCACACCATTTTGTTTTGTCTTTCCATAATTTCCCTTGTATGAAATTTGACATAATGCTATCTTCACGCTGTAAGTCTTCAACATATTCTTTAACAGAATTAAAAGATCTTGGCAACAAGAATATTTTACTTAGAGTAACTTTTAAAGGAATATAACTTAAATGTATATTTACGGATACATATTGTTTTCGGGATCGTGTTTTAACTGTTTGTCGTTTACAACCAATAACAATTTGAGATGGTTCAGTATAAAAACTACCCTTTTCTTTTAGAAATTTTATACACTTATGTTCCGACATCATTTGGTCACCAAATGATTTATACGGTCGAGAATATAATTTATAGAAGATTTGAATTTATTGTTTGAAGCATTGCTCACTAAACTGTTCTTCATTAGTTATATTATTAAAATAAGTAGTTGAAGCTGTAAAACAATCACCAGTATTATCATTAATTGATAAATTATGAACCTTAATATGCTTTTTCAAAGAATTTATGGAAGAAAAGTTTCTAAAACACTATGTGCAACTCCACATGGAAAAGAAATAATATCACTGTGGTACCTATATTTTAAAATGGACAAAGTATCCCTTAGGCGAAAACAACCGCTTACATATTATGCACTCCATTATAAGAAAAGTATGAAAAAAAATTTGTAATTTAAGAGTTGAAGACAGGAATCAATATTTTGAAATAATTATTCAAGGCACTTCACTCTCTCCCAGTAGTCTGTTTTTCTCGTTATTGATATCAAATACACACTGTTAATCGAAGATACACTTACAAATTTAGAGGTGCTGCAGGTATCTTCTATTTCGTATATATTGTATATTCTTTTGAAAAAACGTCCAACACAATTCGCTTTGGTATGGATATTGAGCGTTTAGTGTAAAAAATGTTTTAAAACACACATCGACCGCTCTCAACGGTGTCACCAAATCGTATGTGTTCTCGTTGATTTTAATTACTGCACAGGATATTGCGTTCCGTTGCTTATCACAAAAAAGGCAGGCTGTTCAGCTTCTTTCAAAACTCGCAATCTTTCTTCTCCTTCTTCGAATATTCTTTTTAAATTTTCTTCGCCCTAAAATAAAATTTTAAACTAATATTTATGATCAATTACCGCTTGATAGGTTAGAATTAAAAATATTTAAAAAAATAATATATTAATATTATTACCTATGTAAAAATATTTCAACTATATAAAAAAAAAGGTACAAAAAATAATGACTGAAACTTTTCTTGGCTTTTTTTTATTTGCCTCGTGTCCTGTACTATACAGTATACCTACACTGGTATCGTTCTTGTAAGCCCGCGCCTTGAATGTGCCTCCATATACATTGCGTAAAACGAAAGAAACATCCACGTATTCTAACATTCGGAAAATTATTTTGAAGTGCAGAGATAGCGGCTCTCTCAAAGTTTACTATAATTGTTGTTGGTTGTAGTCCTGCTTTAAGGTTTTTCAATTCTTGAAAAAGACGATTATACGTTTGCTCGGTCTTGTTAGGGAGTAATGCGTATACGCTTGGTATGAAGTTGCTACACTGTACCCCATGAATAGTGTACAGCTGATTGAACATTGGAGTCTCTTCATGGCAGCAACTAACGCTAATTGGCCTACCGCAGCTAAGAAAATTTCCTGAGATGCAGTAGCTATTATAGATAAGCGATTTGTTCAACTTCTGAAGCATTTTGTTTCATAGCACCTATTGCTACCTTCGCTTCAAGTTTTGCAGCATCGGCAACGTGATTGTGTGTTACACTCTTCACAACTTCATTTCCTAAAGTGTGTACTCTTCCAGGACATTTATCATTAGTGTAAGTAGAACATTTCCAAATAATTTTCTCTGCAATGGTGCGTTCCTTTTTGTGCACAAAACCATCGTAAACTAACATGTCGTTGCCTTTCCGACTTTTTATAAATTCAAGCGGCATGTTAATATCTTGAATACTTTGCTATTGTAGAACTAGAAATAAAAATAATATAAAACCAATTTTAAAACTTACCGATTACTTCGTGATAACTTCTTCTTTACTTCTTAACATTCTTTCTTTTTACCCGACTAACTGCGGCAAAGCTAAAAAAGAAGGGTTTGTGACGGGCTATAGTTTTTAAAAAAATTTGAAAGAGATTAAATTCGCAAAAAACGAGGACCCAATAGCAGGAATGATGTCTCCAATCAGAATGAAGTTAAGCACGAACCAATGAGAGCCAAGCGCGCTAGGGAATTATGTTTTCAAATTATTGTCGTAAACAATCGTGAACTTGGAGTAGATATTTATTTGATTGTGATAAAATATTTTTGAATAAAATGTTACAAATAAAAATGTAAAAGGAGTAAGGAGAACGGTCTTGATTGTATTATAAAAATTATGAGTCAATGAAGTTTTTATATTATTATTTATATAATATTATCAGTATTTAAAAGAAAAATAAATCTGCGGTTCAACCCCTAATTTTTAGTGCAGGTGTAGCAATTGAAGATACAAAGTGGATGAAGGTGTTTAATATAAATTGATTTTATTGTATTGATGATGGCGTTATATACCTACCCAGCAAACATACAAATCAGAAAGATTTCTTAAAGAAGTCTTTTTAAAGACGTCTTTAAGAACTCTAAATATGATATCTGAACGACTTCATTTTTCAGAACTCTCAATTAAGAGGTCTTGAAGAAGTCTTTTTTCTGACTTTGTAAGAAGTCAGAAATATGAGCCCTTTGAGAAGTCTTTTTACTGACTTCGTAAGATGTCAAAAATATGAGTTCTATAAGAAGTCTTTCTTCTGACTTCATAAGACGTCAAAACTATGAGTTCTTTAAGAAGTCTTTCTTCTGACTTCCTAAAACGTCAAAAATATGAGTTCTTTAAGAAGTTTTTTTTCTGACTTCCTAAGACGTCAAAAATATGAGCTCTTTTAGAAGTCTTTTATTCTGAGGTTTGGTTGGATTAAATTTGACGCATGCGCTTGGTGGTATAACATGCACCATGTTTTATAGTACGTAACCTACAAAATTCGAAACAGTTTTTGTTGACATTTCCCATTTTGTTTCCAACTCAATTTATATTTGTGATTCAGACTAATAACACATCAGTCTATTTTACAGGTAATGTATTAATGAAATAAAAAAAATGAATGTCATAATTTATTATTTTTTTGTAAATTGAAAATAATTTTCACCAGGATGTTAAGAAAACGCCGGTTTGACGAATTGTCTAAAAGTTAAAATGAATCGACTATTAAAAAAACACTGCAAATAATTAGTTTTGAAAACTGTTTTATATTATGCTCCTAAAAACACCACTGTCCGTGCTGTTGCTACTGGAGAATATTTTCATTATGGACTACAAAAAGGATTAATTGATCAACCGAAGGTTATTGATATGAGTCAGTTTAAAGAAATTATCCGGATTAATGTGCACATCGATGGCTTGCCAATATGAAAAAGCTCAAAAAGTCAACTGTATCCAATACTAGCAGAAATTTACCCAAAAGTTGTACCTTTTGTTGCTGGTGTATATTATCATGGATTCAGCAAACCAGATGATTGTAATGAATTTTTATATTTTTTGTTTTTTTTTAAATTAATAAAAAATTAATGTAAAATTAGTAATTGTTTTAAATTGTCTTTAATAAGAACTATTAAAGAGCTCTTTTTTCTGAATTCAGAAATAGCTTTTAATTCTGACTTCTAAAAGAACTCTCTTTTCTGATTTCTACGAGAACTCTTTTCTGAATTCAGAAATAGCTCTTAATTCTGGCTTCTAAAAGAACTCTCTTTTCTGATTTCTATAAAACCTCTTTTTTCTGAATTCATAAAAAAGAGCTCTTTAATTCTTCCATCATGGGATTTGCTTCCGTTCGTTTCGTGCTTACTATGGTGCTGTTTGTACCGGGAATGAATTGCGGACTACCAGATTCTTCCAAATTCTGTTTCTCCATTATTAATGTTAGATTTTACTCAATTAATGTTGATTTTTTATTCTTCAGGGTCTACTGTGAGTTCAAACGTTTATATTTTCGCCCCACGTTGAGCGCCAATAAATGAGATGGCCCCGGCCACTCAAAATTCACAAAATAATTTAATTTAAACTCAAAGACACTCATAAAATTTTAAAAAACTATCATCTATTTTATATGCAATCTCTCACGGCTCGCCAAATGTGTTCGATAACGACCATGCGCCTCGCACTTAAATTATTCTTTTAATTTCCAATTTTCGTCCAAAATCAATCCTAATCAAAAATTTTTATTCTCAAAATATCAAAATAAGTTTTTAACTAGCGACTCAAAATTCACAAAATACGGAGACGCTCCGTCAAACCGACCACTCCGGTCAACGCAGCTGGCAAAAAGCAAAATTACCATCAATTTTCGTACCAACATCAAATATTTTGTGGCGCTAATTTAAACCCGTGATTTAAACACATTCAAAATATTTACAATATTTACAAAATTATGAAACAACTACAAAATAAAATTAAATTTCTCAAAAACTATCAAAAATACCTTCAAATTTATAATTACTTATTAAATTAAAACTATTTGATTTAAAAATCCAAAATAATCACAATTAAATTATAAAATTTAAAAATTCAAAGAAAAACAATTTTGAAACGCGACAATATGTAAGTACTTATGGTCACCCTAGATATATAAGTTCTTTGCTCTGGCCAATAATATATTGAAGGATGTGGACATATAGGGAGCATGAACACCTACAGGCTCAAAATAGCTATTTACAGACGAGCTGGAAAAAGCGATATATTTCGGGTTCGTAAGCAATATATCAGAACGAGCGATAACGAGTTCTGATAGCTTACGAACACGAAATGTCACTTTCCCAGCGAGTCACTGTATCTAGCTTTACGCCCAACACAGGTCCTTTCCAAAATAAAAACATAAACTGATAACAAAAATTACACTTTTAAAATCAACGTTAACTTTTTTAGAACGGGTTGGAATATAATATAAGTCCCAGCATCGTATCTTATATTATCAACATCCGCCGTAGCAAGATAGTAGGTGTTAGCTTCGTTGGTTTGAAAGTTCGAAAAGCTGCTTTCGAAACGCAACTAGGCAGAGTGTTGAAATAGCAGTCTTGCCATCAACTTTGAACGACCTTTGTGTAGGCGAAATGTGAGGGTGGTCGCTAAAATAAAACACTTGTTTTGTTGCGCTATATTTATTGACCGAAAAAATGGTTGTTTTAGTATTGCTGCAATCGCTGAATCTTATTGTCATCGATACGTGTAATTCGAATGACTGCAGGCTGTACACAAATAACTGTTACAATTTCTAAGAAGGTTCTGACTTCGTTAAAAAAGGGAGGAACGATACGATAGAGCGATATGAATAGCTCGAGTACTTGGTTGCTACTACTGGTGATGGTGGTGCGATAAAGATTGTCATCATGCGTGCAATACAATTTCAGGGATGAACAAAATATGACAGGGGCGTACTAAGTAAAAAAAAAGAATAATTGGCGGCAATTTTGAACAATGGAAACATAATAAATAAAACATATTGCAATTCTAAACAGTAGGTCACGATTCGTATAAATTATTTTATTGTATTTATAGTGAGAAAGCGGTGCGCAGTGCTTTCCCTTTATGTGCAATATCACGTAACCTTTATATACACTACCATATCCTCTTATATGCAAGTTTATTACAAACACTACGGTAACGTATCACATTCCAGGCTATAAAGCTGCCTAGAATGTACTTTCGCTAGTCTTGGACGTAAAGATAATTTGTGATTGTACCTAAACTTCAACTAAGGACATCGGAAAATTAATTTTTTGGCGATGTATACTACTTTTTGTATCTTTAATTGGCCATTGGCTGTTGATATGTAAATAAATAAATAAGGACGACTGCGCCTCACGATCGTCCATGAGTAACCAGCTCCACCGGACCTAAGTATACCTAAACTTTTTTTTTAAATTCACAATTCTGGTCTTTCGAAATTTCTTCCTACCCATCTATACTCAATTAAAACATCCTTCGGCTCTTTTTCTTTTCTCGCGCACGTTAACTAACAGGCGACTCGTTTGGTCAAGATCATTAATTCTCATTTAATTAATTTTTTTCATTAATTTTATCAGTAAGTCAGTTCTCTTTCCAATCTGCCTCCCATGCCCCGCTCTATCCACTTTCTCTTTCTCCCTCCAAATCCCTCCTCCTTTCAATTCCTAAACATTAATCTCATAGCCAGGCTATATGTTTTTTCTTCCATCAGATGTAGGAGATGATCTTATTTGCTCTTATTTGTCACTTATGCTTTGATTTGCTAAAAAATTCTTCCAATGCTTTTCTTGGATTGTTGGTTTCTTTAACTGAAGTACCTCGACATGAGGCTAAGAATGTACGGTGGAATCTACCTAGTTATCACAGCAAAAAATTTCCCAGTTTTTGTGGTTCTCTGTTTTTCCTTTTCATAATTTGTATCATTTTGTTCAGTTTCTTTACCATTGTTTTTTTGTTCTTGCAGACTCCGAGTTGATTTCTATCAAGCCATGCAATTTTTCAAATTTTGTTATAGTCTACCCCAGATCAGCCGTTAAAAGTGTTAAAAGATAAAAACAACAAATTCATAATTCTAATCCAAAAATGTTACCCAATCACTGAAAGCATAATTCATAATTTTAAATGTGTAAGATGAAACCAAAAATTTTATTCCAATATTTACAATGAAAGCGATTCAGCTAAATACTTTGTGTAGTTGGTTACAAATTAATAAATTTAATTTCCTGAAAAAAGCTTATTAATCAACTTTATTTTTGATTGTTTTCTCAGGATAAAGATTGAAATAAATGCTTACGAAAAAAATGATAGCACCAACGAACAACAAAAGCTCAACTGCAAGTGATGGAGCAGCGAAATATATTAAATTGGTAAATCCGTATAGATAGTGAAAGTTTATAAAAAATCCTGGCTATATCTCCCCTCAAATGCTGTTAATACATTATATTCTAATCTATACCTAAATAAATTAAAATTGATATTTTCAGATATAAATTTTGATTTTTGTTATTTGAATTTGTTTATGCAGCAAAACACTTTAGATTCATCAAAACTTTATTGGCAGATACCTCAGCAAAATTCTTCAAAAATTGATTTTCAAGTTACTGAAATAAATGTTTTTTTAATACTTGTCGGAAATAATGAAAATGATATTGTCTAGTAGCGGTCATGGAAATTGCACCAGGAATTACTTTTACAATTTTTTAATTTAAGGCAAACGAGTCAATTTTTAAATTAATTCTAATCAATAGCATTAGAAGGTATATTTTATGTAATATGTAAACGTAAAAATTTATGTGCGTGAAGTTAGCCCCGCCATTTTTGAAAATTTAAAAACTGAATATTGTGCCGGGCTGTGCCCGATGTGTGCCACGTTGTGCCGTATTTTATTTTTTTTTAATTTTATTTGTTTTGGACTTTATGGAGATTGCTTATTTTGGGGTAGAAGTTAGCCCCGCCAATTTTGATTTTTTTAAAACTAAAATTGTATTGGATTCTACTCGAGGTGTGCCGTTGTGTGCCGCAAATTATAAAAATTTATTTTAATAAATAAAATTTTTCTGGGCCAAAATCTATTTTATCGATAGAAGTTAGCCCCGCCATTTTGAATTTTTTTAAAAATCAAAATTGTATTGGATTCTACTCGAGGTGAGCCGTTGTGTGCCGTAAATTATAAAATTTTATTTTGATAAATAACATTTTTCTGTGCCAAAATCTATTTTATCGATAGAAGTTAGCCCCGCCATTTTGAATGTTTTAAAAAAACAAAATTGAATTGGATTCTACTCGACGTGTGCCGTAAACCATAAAAATTTATTTTGATAAATAAAAATTTTTTTGGGCCATGATCTAGTTTATCGATAGAAGTTAGCACCGCCATTTTAGATTTTTTTTAAGCAAAATTGTATTGGATTCTACTCGAGGTGTGTTATAAACCATTACATTTTTTTGCTGAAAAATTAACACACACAGTTTATCACTATAATAAATTGAGATGAAAGGACACGGTAATATAATTATATGCTCTAACTAAAATTTAATGGTTTATAAAACACCTCGAGTAGAATGAAATACAATTTTGACTTTTAAAAAATTCAAAAATGGTGGGGCTAACTCCATAAAATTGATTTTGGCCCAGAAAAATTTTATTTATTTATTTATCAAAATAAAATTTTATGCTTTACTGCACACGTTGAGTAGAATCAAAGAGTATGTATATATGTTACGGTCAATGATGACAACTCAGCCATTGACGTCAATGGCCGGACAATGACGTCAATGCCCTGCTTGACTGGGCATTGACGTCAACGCCCGGAAACCCACTGACCATGCATTTTGGGCGATGTTGACATATAAAATTTTATATGTGGCTTTTACATCATTGTCCGGGCAATGACGTTATTGCCCGATACAGAGCGGGTGGTGATGAAACTACTCTTTTTTTAAATTCAGTTTTATTCAATTGGTTCAACTTATATGTACATGCTATATACATGCTTGTTACAATACTTATAACAAAATTACAGGTTTAACATTAACTAATAATTTAATTTTTTAATTTTTACGGTAAGGAATGCTATGTGGCAAAACTGTTATCATTTTAGTTGGCGGTTTGATTTTCTATTCCATCAGAAAGTATTGTATTTAATGTGCTTTTGCAATTAGTAGGTTACTAATTTTAAGTAAGTTAGTTACTACTAGTTATTAAGAGATTAGAGATAAGAGATTATTAAGAAGCGTTATTAAGAGAAAAGTTAATTTTGTTGGAAAACATTAGTGATACTACCAAAGAAAACGAGATTACTCTTAGACAAATTGCAGCTCAAAGCAGTGTTTTACACTGAAAAAAAAGGTACATCAAATTGATGAAAGATTTATAGTATTTATGACAAAAATCATTATATTTACAAATTTTTCATCAAAAATTGTTCATCGGTGTAAAAATGATGAATATTTCATCAATATTTTTTTCAGTGTAGGGGAACAGCCTCATGCCAGAATAAAAATGATTAATTTAAAAAATTTAATTTAATTATTTTTTAATTTATAATTATTTTTAAAATTTTTGTTAATTTTTATTATTTATTTTAATAAATGATTATAATACATTAGAATACAATGCATGCAACACACGTAAGTGTCACTTGCCAGTTAACTGTCTTGCTGTTCCTTATAGTATTTATTTTTGGTCAATAACGTCATTGACCGGCCAAAGACGTAAATATTACAATCAGATGCAAATATTTACATCATTGTCCACCCCTAACAGGCGTTGACGTCAATGGCCGGACAATGACGTTAATGGCCAACATAAATGGGCATTGAAGTCATTGTCCGGCCATTGACATCAACGCCCGAGTTACATCATTGACCGTAACATATGTTCATACTCTTTGGTAGAATCCAATACAATTTTGCTTAAAAAAAATCCAAAATGGCGGTGCTAACTTCTATCGATAAACTAGATTATGGCCCAAGAAAATTTTATTTATTGAAATAAATTTTTATGGTTTACGGCACACGTCGAGTAGAATCCAATTCAATTTTGATTTTTTAAAAAATTCAAAATAGCGGGGCTAACTTCTATCGATAAAATAGATTTTGGCCCAGAAAAATGTTATTTATCAAAATAAAATTTTATGATTTACGGCACACAACGGCACACCTCGAACAGAATCCAATACAATTTTGATTATTTAAAAAATTCAAAATGGCGGGGCTAACTTCTATCGATAAAATAGATTTTGGTCCAGAAAAATTTTATTTATCAAAATAAAATTTTATGATTTGCGGCACATAACGGCACACCTCGAGTAGAATCCAATACAATTTTGGTTTTTAAAAAAATCAAAAATGGCGGGCTAACTTCTACCCCAAAATAAGCAATATAAAGTCCAAACTAAATAAAATTAAAAAAAAATACGGCACAACGTGGCACACATCGGGCACAACCCGGCACAATATTCAGTTTTTAAATTTTCAAAAATGGCGGGGCTAACTTCACGCACATTAAAAATTTATATCGATAGTACTCGTAGGTAAAACAGAACCATAAATTATTGGTTTGTTAGGATGGTTAACAATAATTTTAGTTTTTATTACAAAAAAAACTTTTTATTCGTCTGAATAATATAAATAAAAAAAGGAAGATGAACAATAATTATAATGTTTGATTTTAAAATTGTTACAATAATATGTACGATTTATATTTGTGTTCGGGAACGTGTTATCCCTTTGGCGGACTCGGTTAAACTGGCTGTTCCAGCTAATAACAAAAAAACCTTAACAACGCTTAGCATTTGCTTTTTTTGTTATTAACCGGAAACATTATCTTTGAGTTCCTGGATTTCCAAATTAATTTCCAATGGCCAAGTAATGCTGTTATTTTGGCACCTTTTGTCGAGCAAAAATAATACGAGAAAACAGTTGATACTCTTATTTATTTATAATGAATGCTTCAAAAAATCTGTGCCTTAATATTTTCTTACAATTTTAAAATGACATATATTTAATCATTAAAACAATCCTGGTAACCACCCTCAAGAAACCCGGGTGATGAGTTTTTCCTACTAGATCTACAAATAATATGTTTGAACAGCAACATTCTCCCACCCAGTATGTAGATCGGTTGGCTGCTTACTTTCACTCACTGTCAGCTTTAATGTCCAACACTGCGATTTTTACTGCAGGTCGTTCGTAGATATTGTTTTTTGTTTGGACCGTTACACGTCGCACTGCGCCATCCTTACCTGGCTTTGTCTCAATAACTCTTCCCATTGGCCAACAGTTTCTCGGTAAATTTTCGTCTACCACTATCACCACGTCACCAACTTCAATTGGTTTGACTGGATGAAACCACTTTGTTCTTCGCGTTAGTGTTGGTAGGTAATCAGCGATCCATTTTTTCCAAAATATATTTAATAATTGTTGGGTTTTGCGCCAGTTTCTTTTTAAAATAAGATCAGTATTACAAAATTTTCCTGGAGGCTTCATGCCACTCGACGATCCCAATAGGAAATGGTTTGGAGTTAAAGCGGTATCGTCGTCAATGTCGATTGAGACAAAGGTCAGTGGTCGGGTGTTAATTATGCTTTCGACTTCTATTAAGAGTGATCGTAAGATTTCGTCTGTGGGGTTTCGCTGCGGCATGATTTTATTTAGAATTTTTTTTACGGATCCAACCAGCCGCTCCCAACTTCCACCCATATGTGGTGAGGCTGGAGGATTAAAGTGCCATTTCATGTCGCCATTGGTAAATGATGCCTCAATTAATTCAGTGGAAATTTCTTTAAAGGCTCGTTGCAGTTCTTTATCTGCACCATGAAAATTTGTGCCATTATCGCTATAAAAAATCTTTGGGGTACCTCTTCTGGCCATAAAATTTCGTACGCACATTATGCACGAGTCCGTGCTTAAGCTGTTTGCTATTTCAAGATGCACTGCCCTGATAGTGAGACATGTAAATAATACGCCCCATCGTTTCTCTGTGTGACGATTGACTGTTACCGACAAAGGTCCAAAGTAGTCTACGCCAACAAAGGAAAATGGTCTTGTAAAGGTAGCTAGACGTGCTTTTGGTAAATGTGCCATTTCTGGTGCTCTTGGATTCGCTCTTTCGTTTTTACACTGTTGACATTTTGATTTCACCGTTTTTAAAACTCGTCGTACTTTTGGGATTGCAAATTTTTGTCGTATCTCATTCACGACGGTCTCCGTGTTCTGGTGATGAAATTTTTTATGAAAATTGTTTATTACTAACCTTGTAATTACATTGTCGCTTGGTAAGATAATTGGTCGCTTAGTGGTGAACTCGATTCCTGAAGCATTGTCAATACGACCTCGTACGCGTAGTAGTCCATCGTTGTCAAGGTATGGCGACCAGGTATAGATAGAGCTTGACTTCTGGATTTTTTGTTTTGATTTTTTGTTATCTGCATTATTCTTTTCATGTAATAAAACCGTTATTTCGTCCGCAAAACAGTCGAATTGTGCTCGGCGAAGTAATTGAGTCTCTGCTTGGTTGAAATCCGATGACGAAAATGATCCAACAGGGATATCTTGATGTGTAGCTTTTGCTTTAAAGATTTGAGCGCACCTGATCAAACGCATTTGTGCTCGAAGTAAACGTTGCCAACTACTGAACCGCTTTGAATTTACTGTGCAAGGAATATTCACAACTGTAACGTGTATTAAACTCGCTCTTAATTCTTCTTTGGTTTCGGCAATTTCTGATGTTATATCACATGGCCAATTATCCTCGTCGTTCTGCAAGAATTCTGGACCACTAAACCAACGATTTTCTCTTTCAAAATCTGGAATTTTTTGCCATTTTGTTGCTTCGTCCGCTACATTCAACTTAGTGGGTACCCAACGCCATGCTTTTACTTCAGTATTTTCCAATATTTCAGCTATCCGAAATGCCACAAACTGATTGTATCTTCTTTCATTTGATCTTAACCAGCTAAGAACAGTTTTTGAATCTGACCACAAAACACATTTATTAATTTTAAAGGAATGATTCTGGGTAATGCTTTTAACGAGTCTTGCTCCTAGTGTTGCTGCTTGCAATTCTAGCCTAGGAATTGACATGGGCTTAAGCGGTGAAACCTTGGTTCTTGCTCCCACTAGCGCTACTTGGATGCCATCAGTATTGGCAATACGGAGATATCCAACTGCTGCGTATGCATTTTCACTTGCATCTACGAAGACATGTACTTGTATTGATTTCCGCTTTTCAGATGGAATACTTAATGAGTAGCATCTGGGAATACGTACTTTCTCTACCATCGGCAATAGCGTTGCCCATAAGTTCCACATCTCGTATTGCTTATCAGTCAGAATGTCGTCCCAGTCAATAGACGAGCGCCATATTTCCTGCATCAAAATCTTCGCATATACCATAAAAAATGCCAAAAAACCCAGTGGATCAAAAATCGACATTAGTGTTCGCAAGACTTCGCGCTTTGTAGGCTTTCTAAGGCATTTCAAGATTGCATCGTCGAGTTTGGTAGAGTTCATTTTATAGGTGAACGTATCTGAAGATGTACACCACCACATTCCAAGAACTTTAGAAGTTGCGTTATCGGTACACATATTAAGCTCCTTTTGATCTAAGGATTTTGACTCGCCCAATGCAGCCAAAAACGCTTTCGAGTTTGAAACCCAATTTCTTATTTCAAATCCAGCTTTGCTGTGCACATACCTCACATCCTTCGCTAGTTGAATTGCTTCTTGTTCGTTATCCAGGCTATCCAGCAGGTCGTCGACATAATGGCGTTGTGTTATAGCGGTAGCGGCTCTAGGATATTGATCAGCAAACTCGAGCGCGTTTTTATTTTTTACGTATTGCGCGCTGCTGGGTGAACATGTAGCTCCAAAGGTCATTACCTGCATCGCATAAACTTTTGGCTCCTGTAGTTTGTTTTCGCGCCATAAAAACCTTTGTGAATGCTGATCATCTGGACGTATGCGAACTTGGTGAAACATCTCACGTATATCACCGCAAATTGCAATCTTATATTCCCGAAGACCATAAAGCACAGCAGGTAACAAAGCCAATTGGTCTGGTCCTTTCAACAGCATCGAGTTCAACGACACCCCATCAACTTTTGCTGCAGCATCCCACACCATTCTTATTTTTCCAGGTTTGTTTGGGTTAGTAACGGCAAATAGAGGCAGATACCATGTTCTCGGATTTTTAGTTTTAATTTCTTCCAATGATAGTTCTCGAGCATAGCCTTTCGAAACATAATCCTTCATTTGCGTTTTCAAACTTAGTGACAAACTTTTGTCTAGAGCCATCTTTTTTTCCAGACAAGTCAATCGTCTTTTTGCCATTGGAAGACTATCTGGAAGAATAAATTTGTCGTATTTCCAGAGTAGCCCTGTCTCAAACCGGTCATTTTTGCGAACTGTTGTTTTCTCCATTATTTGCCGCGCACGAATTTCACTGTCCGATTCAATTTTGAGAAGTGGTGATTTAACATTAGCAGAATCTATTGCAAAATAATCTTTTACTAATTGATGTAACTCTTCGTCGGGCTTACATTCACAAGCGTGGAAACTGTCATAAATGATTGGTGTATTATTCGGCTTAATCTTGTGATGGTAGCAGCCATGAATAGTCCATCCTAAGCGGGTTTTCGTTGCAATAGGTTCTTTCCAACTTCCTTCTTTAACATCAAGTGGGAGTCCCAATTTACCGTTATCGATACCGATGAGTATACGCGGAACTGCTTTGCTGTAATCAAGAATTGGCAGTTTACGTAAATGACTGTATTTTTTCTCAAATGTTTTCTTATCTAATGATTGGACGGGAAGACTCAACTTATTTACGGTTCTAACATTTGACATTTTGTAGTGACGACTATCCTCATAGTCACCCGAAATTTCTAGGCCCACACGTTTGGAGTCGCGTTCTACTCGTACTGTATCTGACGTCCACTTTAAGCAAAGACTTTCCGTTGATCCTACTAACTCCAAATCGTTGGCAATTTGGTTTTCCAATAATGTTATAGAAGATCCCTCATCCAGGAAGGCAAATGTTTTAATGGATTTACTTGGTCCATGTAATATTACTGGAATGATACGAAACAGTACTGATTGATCTATTTTCTGATGCGTGTTGCAATTTGATTCAACGGTTGTTACATTATGTACAGAATTTTTTTTGAGTGTTGTAGAGTCGTTGTGTAACAGCGGATGATGTTTGTACTGACAATCGTTTTTCCCGCAAATACGTTGGGATTTACATCTGTTTGATATGTGACGAGCCAAGCATCTACGGCATAACTTGTTTTCTTTTACCGCGGACCATCTTGCACTATGTTTTAGGCCAGCAAATTTTGTACAGTTAGTAATTTGATGTGAGCCCGCACAAATGCAGCATATCTCGTTAACGTTTTCTGTCGTACCTTTCCGCGTTTGATCTTCATTTGCAACGGCGCCGGCGTGAGCATGAACATACTTTTCTTTACTTTGGTACAGCTCGGGCATAGATACTGTATTTGCCGCAGCGGCTAGATCGGATAACCATTGGTCAAATGTAGATAGCGTGACCGATGGCAGGGTTTGTTGATAAATTGCCCAGCTTAATTTAATCTGAGCGGGCAGTTTGTTCAATAATTCTTGTAAAAGCATTGGATTACGTAAATGATCTGTTAGATCACACGCTTCCATTGTACTGCACAAGTTCTGCACTGCTAGCGCATAGGTAATAATTGTTTCCAATTTTTCTACTTTTGGGTTTGGTTGGTTACGTACCTTTTGTAAGAGCTTATTAATAATTAGTTCCGGTCGCCCATACAGCTGCTTCAAAGTTGCGATCACATTTGGTACACGCGATGGCAAAAACAATCTACTTCTTACTGCTTCCAAAGCTTGACCTTTGAGGCAACGCTGTAATCTAACCAAATTTTCTTCTTGCGAAAACCCACACATGTTTGTCGAGCGTTCATACGAACTTATAAACAATGGCCATTCTTCGGGACTACCGTTGAAAGAGAGCAATTCTTTAGGCAGTGCTTGACGGGCAGCTAGATGACTTCTACTTAAATGAGATTGAACTTCCATAGCATAGGCAGGTGGTAAGGCAGTTTCTTTATTTTCATCATGATATGCAGCATACGGCAAGTTGGTTGGGCAATAAGAACTCATATACTTATTGTTATGTTTCGGTAGTGGCTGATTTTCATGAAAACTTGCTTTGTTGTGGACCTGATGACGTGACATGCTGGTATTATGTTGAAGTGCCTGGTGGTTATGTTCAGATATAAGCGGTATGTTGGCAAAGGTTGAAGCAGCATACAAATTACCATTTAAATTTACAGGTTTTCTCGCTGTTTTCTCATTAGTAAGATAGCTTGTTACAATCGGTTGGTTAATAGCTGTAGTTACATTACACGTATTTACCTGGAAAAGTTTGCCTGTGGTAACATTGCTTGTTTGTATCTTAGCTGGTATAACGAATCGATTGGCCTGATAAGTGAAGGTCGGCTGGCTAGGTACTTGATAGCTGAAAGCTAGTGGTTTGTTGCCTATGCCTACCTGGTGTCCACTATCTTCTTTGGAGGTAACTGCATGTGAATCAGTTGTAATCTCAGATATGGTGTACGAATGATTATCTATGTTTTGCCTTGTTTCGGCGTTCAAACAATGTTTATTTTGCACATTATTTGTTGGTCCGTTTAGCTGATAGTTGGGAACTTCATCTTCAACCACATACGTCAACGCTTCGTCTTTGTTCTGGTCCATGTTTTTTGGTGATTCCACCCACTCTTTTGTCCTCCTGTACGACCGTGATGTACTTATACGCGTCTGTTCCGTGTTGCTTTCAACATCTAATTCATCCGAGGTGGATGATTCTTGCTGTTGAAGTAATTGCCGTTTGCGTTCTATGAATAGTTCATCAGCTTTCTTTTGAGCGTCCCATCGCTTTTCTTCCAAAGCACGTTCTTCTTCCAGTAGCTGTAATTCACGGTTGGCTTGTCGTCGCCGTCTGCTTGACACCTTGGAGCTTGTGCGATGAGATTTGTTGCTTAAGATTTTCTTGTTTGAACATATATTACATATCCATGGTACATTTATGTCTTCGATTTCGTTGGTAACACCAACACATTCGTAATGAAACCATAATCTGCAAATGTCACACGAAACCATCGACATACTGTCAGGACGATCACACACTTGGCAGCTGAACTCAGTTGCGTCCTTTGCTTGTCCTGATTTTGGTGGTGTATGAGACATTATTTTCCGAGGTTTCAAATTTCTTTTAAAGTGAATAAGATTTTTTGAAGAATGTTATTTTGGCACCTTTTGTCGAGCAAAAATAATACGAGAAAACAGTTGATACTCTTATTTATTTATAATGAATGCTTCAAAAAATCTGTGCCTTAATATTTTCTTACAATTTTAAAATGACATATATTTAATCATTAAAACAATCCTGGTAACCACCCTCAAGAAACCCGGGTGATGAGTTTTTCCTACTAGATCTACAAATAATATGTTTGAACAGAAACAAATGCCATGGAATGTAGCTGCAGTGACATTGTCCTGCATGCGTGTGCATGCATGACTGTGCCACCACAGGTTATTATGGAATGGGGTAGGTACAACAGGAGCGGATAGGACTATGGAAAAATCGGGACTTTTCCAGTGGGCCGCTGTTGTGAATTGGCTTCTGTGACGCTAAGGACTACATTTTTACAACCTTTTTTGTATGTAGAATTTTAAAAAACACTTCCTTTTATGCCGGAAAAATATACCCGATATAATTTGGACTGACTATCCACCTCTCAGCACTGATATATTCAAGAATTCATTTTAACTTTAATTACGCGTAGTTATCAACTGACATTAGCTATACTTATAAATTCATTACAAATTAAACCAAATTAATATTTCAAGTACAATTCTACAGTTGACCGATATTTGAAATCAATATTGTGCATCTCATATTAATGCATTCGATAAGTAGCATCATAAAGTGGTTGCCAAGTAAACTTGAAAAAATAGTAATATATTTGTGTTACACTGACAAGTCCAAGTCCAATAAATTTGGATTAGTATTGATGAATTGTATTAATTACTGTACGTAACTTTTTTTTTAGTTTACATAAATTTAAAGAATTATTTACACCAAAGTAACAATGACCAAAAATACATATAAAGCAAAATTTCCAAGCAATAAATTATTAGTAGAAAATTGCCGATTGAGTACGTCTGGCAGTATTCGTGTAATTATTCGGGTAAGACCACCAACTAAAAGAGAAGTCAGTTTTCTGAATAATAGAAATGTTGTTAAAATAATTGATGAGCAAACAATTGTTTTTGATCCGGAAGAAGAAGAAGACATATTTTATTATCACGGCGTTCGGCAACAAAACCGTGATATTTTGAAACGTGTTAATAAAAACATCCATTTCACGTTCGATAAAATATTTGGATTCGAATCGACCAATATTAGTGTGTTTGAAAATTCTGTTAAGTGTCTAATTGGAACCTTAATGGACGGTTACAATTGTACTATATTTGCATACGGTGCCACGGGCTCTGGAAAAACTCACACAATGTTGGGCAAAGAAAATAATAATGGATTAATGTTTTTGACCATGATTGAATTGTTTCATCAAATTGAAATGTTATCATCGGAACGTAAGTTTATAGTGGATGTTACCTATTTAGAAATATATAATGAAAACATTAGAGATTTGCTAAATCCCGAAACAATATTATGTTTACGCGAACACAAGAAATACGGAGTAATGGTAACGGGACTCGAAGTTCATAATATTGAAAACATTTCAAAATTATTTGAACTATTAGAAAGAGGAAATTCTAATAGAAGTCAGCATCACACCGATTCCAATGCCGAGAGTTCACGATCCCATGCCGTTTTTCAAGTATATCTGAAGATGGTTTTCAAAACTGCTGCAGTAGAAACGACACGCATTGCAAAGTTAAGTATGATAGATTTAGCGGGAAGCGAAAGAGGAACTGCAACTGGATGCTCGCTACCTATATTTAAAGAAGGTGCAAATATAAACAAATCCTTATTAGCATTAGGAAATTGTATTAACAGTCTGGCGGAAGGAAAAAAACATATTCCTTATCGCGATTCCAAATTGACACGGCTACTCAAGGATAGTCTTGGAGGAAACTGCCAAACCGTTATGGTTGCAAACGTATCTCCAAGTTATCTTAACTACGACGAAACTTACAATACTTTGAAATATGCGATACGCGCTACCAAAATAAAATTAAATTTGAAGAAGAACGTAATTCATCCCGAAGGAACCTTTCGATATTATATGGAGCTTGTGGATAAGTTAAGCAAAGAAAATATTCAATTAAAACAAGCCCTTTCTGTAAGTTTCCTAAATTGCACCAATGCATCTAATACTAAAGTATATAATTTGCAATTTTTTCTCCGCAGAAACCGTGTACATGTAAAAAAGATCAAGATGAAAGTTCGACGGATACAAAACTTCATTTAGAAATTAAAGATTTCTATGTCGAAAAACAAAAATTGTTAAACGCATTGCTACCAGTGGAAAGTACAGAAAAACTGTTAACTTTAAAACAGCAGTTTAAGAAAGAACAAAGCGTTGCTATTGATATGATGTGCAATAATCAAACAGAAAAATCAATCACTTTGTATTTTAAGACCATTTTAAAGCAAATGGAAGACAAATCGTCAGTTTTAAGAAAACAACTTAGAAATTTGAAAGAGCAAACTGAAGAAATTGAAGTTAAAATTTCGAAGTCACTGAATGATGTTCCAGAGTTACGGAATTACGCCGATAAAGAAGATCTTCAAATTTCCTGCATAAAAGCACAACATAAGGCAAGAATTTTTAACATACATTTTTATGTGACTTTCTAAAATTAATTATTTCCATGTCTCTAAAATCGTTCATCCCCGCTTCATAATAATACACCATGGTTATTAGTAGGTCTTTTATTAATTTTCTTTGAAAAATCAAATGATTCTCTTTCTACGTCTCATCAATATTCAGACCATCCAGTGTTGGTTAAACTTTTTTTTGCACTTAGTATAATATCTTCATTTTTATTTCTATTTATTTGATTGTTTTCAATTATTTTTCAATTGCTAAAGTAAACTATATTTTCCCTTCTACCGATTTTATTTACATTTTTACAAATTAAAGCATTCGAAGATCACAAATATTTTTTTATTTTGTTTCGCTTAGCTTCTAAAATTGTAATTCAATCATAACTTATATATTATATTTGACGAGAGTCTTCTTGTTCTAGGTGAAACATTTAGAAAATGTTTGTAATTTACAAACCGAAGAAATAGAAGTACGCAATCGACTTATAAAACAATTTTCTGAATTTATAACAAGGTTTGCACAGCTACAACCGCACGGAATAGTAACATCGAATTTATTTAAAAATTATCAACAACTGGAAAGTTTATGTTATTTGCCAAATAATAAGCCGACGATTGAAGAGAAAAATACTTCGGCAGGTTCATTGCAGAGAGAACTCAAGTGTTATAAAAGAAAACACTCAGAACAGCTTTCGAGGAATAACACTTTTGTAATTAGTACTTCTGGCAAAGTGGATAACGATTATCCAGAGAAAAATTCGAAGAAAGGTAAAATAATGATTCCTTATTTATCGGCTATTTTTAGCGAAATTCTTCATGCCGTTGTTTCAAGTTATGAAATTTTAGGAAGAAAATGATAATTACAGTGCATTTTCTGCAATACTTTATTAATAAATTTTTGTAAAGCTGTCTTAAATAAAAGAAATTTCGAAATATTTCAAAACAATTTCAATATAAAAAAAGCGTATGCTTTTTAAAAATAGAATAATCATACAAACGTCTAAGAACAGTTCCTCGCGGACAAATCAAAACGTGCGAATTAGTGCAATTTCAAGTTACTTCTATAGGTTTCCTACGGTCATGATCACTAAAAAACCAGAGGTATGTAGATATATTCAAATTTTTCAACTTCTCTTCTGTCTGTATTAATTGTATTATGGTATCTACCTAAATAGGAAACTTACAATTTAATACAGGTTCCAAACCTCGAAAAGTATAAAATTTGCATTTAATACCTCAAAGTTGTCGTCGACAGCATCTTGTAGGGAAGACAATGCCGGAAAAATCCGGTATACTCAGTTGGGGACCAAACCCCCGCGGCATTGCGGCAAAGCAATACAACACTCTAACTACCAGCCTACAATATCTTATATAACGGTGATCCAAAACTCCCGTCCGTAAAAATAATTTTGATGTCTATAAATGTCTATAAATAAACCCACATCTATATGGCTTAAAACAGATTTTTTTAAATGCAAAAGCAAAGTTTTCCTTTTTTTTATTATTTTCATTATTTATTAATATTTTATATGGACGTAGTCCCAATAATTTTTCAGTTATTAAATGTACATAAAAAAACACGACATTACCCCCCTGTCCACAAATCACTTTTTAAGGTTTTTTATCTCATATCCGATTGCACCTTTTTATAAACAACGTTGAAACCACGGTTGAAACCTCCGCTGACGCTCTGCTTTGAATTATTTATTTTCATGGTTTAGCCATTTCTTTTTAATTTTGGAATCTTTCTTAATTTATTGTTTCTTTTATTTTTGTATCGATTTTTCCAATGCTGTTTTCTTCCATGATATTTATTAAATTAGCTCTTGTATATTTTTACTTATATGTATATATACTTAATTTTCAAAATTAAACAAAAATAAATATTTTCAGAACAATTAAATTAATTTAATTTAGAAAATTACTGAACTGTTTCCATGTACATAAAAAGAACAAGAAGAATAGAAACCTTGTAAAGCCAGGACTGAGAAATATTTGGACATTTAATACTTGTGAAGCAGGAAACATGCTCGAAAGCCAGATGTACTTGGTCGGGTATCGAACCCACAGCTGTGACAGCAATCGCTTTGATTATATCAAATATTATTAATTAAATAAATTATTAATAAAATAAGTCAACATTTTTATTTTGCGTTTATTTGATTACGCTTGCTCGTGCATTTTAGAGATCGTGACCAAAGGAAACACTTCTCTTGCTGGAAAATATATTGTATAATAAAATTTAAATTTACAAAATACAAAAATAATTTATCAGAATAACTTGCAAGATCTATAATAATTGTTCTAAAACTGTTAGTACCCACTTACTACAAAAATGTATATCAAATCTTAAAAAAAAATTAAAAAATGAAAACAAAAAAAAAGAACTGGAAGGTTCTTCTTAAGTTGTTTTGGGCAAAAAAAATTTTTTATTATATTATATTTTGGACAAGCAGTATCTTGAAAACTACGTGCGTTTTTTAGTTATATATTATTCAAAACTTTATTTTGTTTAATTTTACTAGGAACTACTCTATTAAATCTACGAAATAATCAATTGTTGCTTTAATTAATATTCTTAATTTAAAAACAGAGTATTTTCAAAACCAAAAAATAAGAATAAACTGTTCACATTCTAAAGATATATTAACTTTTCAGGTACTCCAATTTCTGCACAGCCAAAACAGATTTTAAGTCCACACTTGGAAAATAAAGATGCTATAAAATAACGGACACTTTAATTTAAAAAAATATATATCATTATTTTAGTTAGATATCGCTCAATTGTACAAGAAAAAAAACGATTCACTGTTTATCTGATGCTGTTATTTTGTACAAAAAAAATATTTTTACATTTAAGTTTTATTGACAAAATACGTTAACAACATACATTTATATATATATAAATATACCTACTATTAACTGGATACAAATCATTTCTGCTTCCTGTGGGTACCTATTATTGTATATAATGTAGCTTATTATCTCGGCCAAAAAATATGGAAATTCCAGGAATAACTGCCAATATAATTATTATACAATACCTATATCATCGTTATCTCTCACCACCTTTTCTAAGTTTAATATTAAAATTATTAGCTATTAAGAAATATATAGAAATAATAAGAAATATAATTATCAATAATAAATTAGCTAAAAAAACTATTAAAAATGCAAAAATATTTTCGAGCTTTCGGGAACGGATGTTTCTTTAGCTAATTATATTTCTTATTTTGTAAGTTTAGGTAGTGTATTAATTCCACTATTGCAAAAAGTTTCTCGTTTAAATTACAAAAATTTTTCAACGTATTCTCAAACATCTTCAGTTTCATCAAATTGTTTACAGTTAATATGATTCTGTAAACCCCAAAAGAAGTGATAATTGTATAATACTATATATCAGAAAGCAGATGATGGATTAGTAATAACATCATAATTTAACTAACCTGTTATAAGGGTAGCAAAATATAGCATATTATGTATTGTATTCGAGAAGATGATGCAAAAATATCAGAAAAAATATTCTTGCAGGGAATCGAACCTGGGTCTGGGACCTTCCCATCCATTTACACTATGCGTTACCATATCACTCATATCAGTAGCCAAAGGGCCTTTCAATTAATGTTGCATAAACTATCTGAAGTATTGCAATTAAAAACTTTTAAACGCTATTTTCTCAGAAACTGTTGCTCATAGCACTTAAAAAAACTGATATTCGCTTAATTTTAGTGCTTCAACCTACCAAAACTTGTTCCAATTTTCGAGTTATACTTGCGAGGTTTTCCTCATGAGCTCTAAGTATTAAAAATTTAATTAACAAATAATAACGTAAAAATTTATTTTTACAAAATTCCCATTTATATTGAAATAAAAAATTATAGATTGTTTCAATATTTTAGTAACCACCCCAATCTGTAAGGGTAAATCACTGCAATATATTATAAAGCCAACAATTCCAATTTTGTTTGCAATTCTAGTCGCATTTCATTTGTAGGTAGTAGTCAAAATTATTCGTTAGTAATTTAGGTAATATTTCTTTTAACCCTCCTTATGATTTATTATTATAACCTTCACTGAAAGCTCAGAATAATTACTGTCTTTTATTGGTTTAATTAACTTGTTATATTGAAGTTTTAATATTATTAATTTCCACAAGTTAAGAATAATTTATAATTATAATTAAATAAATATAATACTTCATTAGCATATTTATTAAAACAAAATAAATTGTACAAATTAAAAGTTCACGAAAAATCTAGTGATGCTTTATATTTACAAAATATATAGCTTTTATTTATTCAACATGAAGAAAAAAATACAGTTGAAAATACTCAAGCCTAAAAGAATCACTATTTAATAATCTACATTATCTTTTGTAATTGGTACAGCTCTTCCGCTAATGACTATTTGTGGTCCCACATAATAACGAACAAGTATACTCGAGCCTCGCTTTAATTGGTTGTGTCTCGATAAATCGGACCAACAGTCTAACCAAGATGAATAAATAGGCATGAATGGTGGTGAACCAGCGACTAAACCGGATCCTGATACAGCCATACAATTAGAAACCACTTGGAATGGATAAGTAATTGCACTTGCAATAAACTGTAATAATTAAAATTAAGCATTTTAATAATGACAGTAATAATATTTAAAAAAATACTCTTACCGACATAGTTGCAGATGTATACATTTGCAATTCTTTTTCTTCAAATACATAGGTATTTACTGCATATGCTAACGAACTGGCCAATAATAATGAAATAATATCACCCAGTATCCTTGGCAATAAGCCATTAAAAAACCCTAAGAATCCATTTTCCTTATATATTTCTGTGATGGATCCAAAGACGCCACTAAAAAAAAAGGTTAAAGAATTGAATGTTAAAATTATTAGAAGCAATATAATATCGTGAACAAAAAAATTGTAAAGTTAATTCTAATAAAAAGTAATAACATACCAATATTTCGTTTCATTACCAACAAATTGGGCCATCATTCTAATGGTAATCACATGAAAAGGATGACTAACTACAATGGCAGTGATGCGACTCACTAAATCCTTTTTTACACTTTTCACAAACAATTCCTTTCTAAAAATGTTTCAAAATTCCCATTTATCTAAACAAATCATACAAGAATTATTTTCTTACTTCTTTTCTTCGTCAATTTCTTCGGTTTCCTCGTTATTACCGCCTTCGCCTAATTCCATGTGATCAAGCATTTTTTGAGCTGCTATGGCACTAGCCAAGTTGCCACAAACTTTTGGGACCAATCCTCGATAGCAGCCAGTAAATCCATCAACCGATTTAATATGCTTGACTACAATAAATTGTAATTATAATAAAAGTTACTCAAATTTGTCGACAAATACCATATTCAAATATATTTGGAAGCTTTAATGCCGGTTTTCCGAAAAACGTTCTTGTGGGTTGAGGTGCTATTGGTTCGTACCCAATCTAAACATCAATCAATCATAACTTAAAAAGTGTCAAATAAAATTAACTGACCTGCATGAGAACTTTGGCATACTCCAAGGGATGAGATGCTGTATTTACAACTATTCTTAACGCATAATTTGACCAATGATTCTCCTTTGGCTTTGACATATTACATTTATGATCAAAATCTGGGCCTGTGAAAATAAAGGGGCAATTAACGTTTGCACTAAAACAAAGCACCTGTCAAAATCATGGATATCTTGAAGTTGATACATCAAAAATAAAAGAAGTAATACTCACTATCGTTATGCTGATTCCGGTGATAAGTAGTATGCATAGTATAGTTTTAGTATTTATTATAATTATTCAATACAGTTAAGTAAGTACGAACTTCTGTTCACACTTCTTTTATAGGTTAAGACACAATTTCGTTAGTCAGAAAGAAAGAAATTTTTTAAATCCACTGTTTGAAATAAGTTTGTACAGATCCGGTAATATTTAAAGGTTATTATAAACTTAATATCACCGTTACATCGATTACGTACTTCATTTTTATATATTTCTAAAATAATATTCAATGTTGCCAAACTATCTTTTTCAAGGTAGCCAATCGATAGATTTTAACATTGAAAAATTTATGCGCCGAAACAGTGTCGTAGTAACCGGATGTTCGTAAGGCACAAGTCGCTATAGTCAGTGGCACAAAACATGATCAGGGAGAACAATCCTGAATTTGCCAACATATTTGCTTTTGAGTAAATGAGTTTTTTCTTAGCTCCAACAACTAACAATATAAGTCCAACTGTTCGATGGATTTGTCAATTTTTCAGTGAATTGGAAAATGGAAAAATTCCAAAGCAATATCTTAGGAAATTCGAGGAAGTATAGAAAATTTATGAAATCCCGTGAAATCTTCAGATATCCAAATATTTTGAAAAATTCGAAGATAGCTTTGGATAGGAAATCTGAGAAAATAAAAAGTCTGAAAAAGGGTGGAAATCTTAGGTAATCCATCTTCGATAATCTAAAGTAGTATAGAAAACCCTATAGGAAATCTTCGAACAGGAAATCCTAAGAAGTATAGAAAATCTTAGGTAAGAAAGTCTGAGAAAATGTAGAAAATTCCATAAAATCTTAGGAAATCTAAAAAAAATTTTAAAATTAAAAAAATCTTTGAATAGAAAATTCGAGAAAGAGCAAAAAATCCTAAGAAATCTCAGAATGGATAATCAGAAGAAGTGTAAAATATCATAGGAAATCATAGAACAATAGCAAGTCCGAGAAAGTGTAGAAAATCTTGGGAAATACCATAAAATCTTAAAAAATCCGAAAATATCTTTGGTAGGAAATCAACGACATTGTAGAAAATCCTAGGAAATCTTAGGATAGAAAGTCCGCGAAAGGGTAAAAAAGTCTTAGAAAATTTGAAGATATCTTTAGATAGGAAATCCGAGAAAGTGTAGAAAATTCTAAGATAAAAAGTCTGAAAAAGGATTTTCCTGAGAAAGGAAAATCTTAGGAAATTTTAGAAAATTCTATAAAATTCGAAGAAATATAGAAAATTTTAGGGTAGAAAATCCGAGCAGGAGTATACAGGGAGAAAATGTTAGGGAATCCAAGAAAATCTTAAGAAATTCTAGGAAATCTATCTATAGACGACCTTTATTTTTTTGATTTTTCAACTATTGTGAAAGAAAATCTTGAAGCACCCCCGGAGGAAATCGGGAAAATCTCGTGACTTTCCCCTCGACAAATAATGATTTTTAATACAGTAGACACTCTATATCATGAATACAATAAAAGCACGTTTGTTCACGTTAATGAAGGTATTGCATAATGGTCGATATTGGAAACCATAGTGAGATATTTCGTAAAAATACAATTTTGAGATCAAATATTGCATAAAATTACTGATGAGCCATTTCATCTAATGCCACACTTAGTACTTGTTAATACTCATAAACCACTACATCGTTTTGTAAATTCTAATCCCAATTAAAACTTTCAACTTGAATTATCTTATAAATCTTGCATTTTTTCATAATTATCACTGTGGTTTTCGGGTAGCGTTATATACACAGGATCAGAGCTGGGTAAGTACTTACAAAAAGGACTTAAGTACAAAGTACAAGTACTTTCATAAAAATGTACTTAAGTACAAGTACAAAGTACTTGCTCTTCAAAATGTACTTAAGTACAAATTTGGTCAAGTACGTTCAAAAAGTACTTGCAAGTACTTTTTATAAGTACTTTTGCAAATACTTTTTAAATCAACTTTAAATTTAGTTTAGTACCGAAATATACTGTGAAAAGATTAATGTGCAACAAATTTTGTTTTAATTAAAAAACTGTTGCTTTTTTACAATAAAATATTTTTTATTTATATCAACAAAGAAAACAAATTACAAAACAAATCTGTATGTAATTAAATCAATAATTTAAAAAATTTAAATTTGGTTATTTTATAAATTCACGTTATTGCTCTTTAAAATTACTAACTTTTCAAAATTGGAGTCCGTTAATGAACGTCTTTTAGGAGCGTTTATAATTGTAGCAAAGGAAAACAATCTTTCTACAGGCGCCGATGAAGGCAAGCAAGTATTATATTTAAAAAATAGAGCCTTCATTAACGGATAACTTTCGAGCATCATCAAATCCTTTCTAGGATCGTCCAAATACTGGAGAACTTCCAGTTCAATTTTGTTTGTTATTGGTAAACTTTCTGCAGAACAACTATCGCCTTCTTCATCAAAATCAAAAAACTTGTCATTTTTACTTTTTTTTAAAAGTAGAAAATGTCTTAAAAATGTACTTGCCCTTAAAAATCTACTTGGTCTTAAAAATGTACTTGGTCTTAAAAATGTACTTGTCCTTAAAAATGTACTTGGTCTTGAAAATGTACTTCAATTTTAACAAATATGTACTTGTACTTGGAAAAGTACTTTGTACTTCCAAAAAATTGTACTTTAAGTACAAATTACAAATACTTAGTTTTTCAGGACGTCCAAGTACAAGTACAATTATTAGAAAAAAAGTACTTGATTCTAATTTCAAGTACATTTCTTCAAGTACATACCCAACTCTGCACAGGATAGGACTAAATCGAACAAAATACTCAAAACCAACTAATACTACATAGCATTTAACATTAAAAAACTGATTAATATAACAGAAATAATAAAAAAAAGATAACATAGATAAATAATAGACAAAAAGATAAGAAATCAAGGGGGTAATCACTAATTGAAGTCTATAAAACATAATAAAAGAAAAATTCAAGTAAACATTTTCTCCAATATTAAAAATAATTTCTAAATTATTGTTGACCTTTTATTTTATTAATTAAAAAATTGTTGCTGCAGATCTATTGAAACAATTTTATTATCTGACGTTTTCAGTTTTTTTAACTGATGGTTTGACAAATGTCAAATTTGACATTTGTCAAATCTTGAAAATGAGTTAACAAAAGCTCGAAACGTCGAACAGTTTAAATAAACCTGCAGCTCAACAAATTTTTAATTAATAAAATTTAAAAAGTTTTAATTTTTTACCATTGAAGAAGATACATAAAAATAATTAAGGAAAGTTTACTTTAATTTTAATTACAGCTCAACAAGTCTTATTATTAGGAAAAAAATAAGTCTGCATAAAGTCCTTGTCAACTGTCTTGTAGTCAACCGAAGTTGTTGGAAAGTAAATTTAAAGTTATTAGTTTCTTGTAAGAAATACTTATTTTTAATTAATCAACTTGTTCACAGTACAGCAAGGTCCATGAAAATGTATGTTTACTGTAAATTGAATAAAAAAACATAGTGCTACAATGAGTTTCAAGTGTGCAATTGTGTTTGCTTGTTACCTCAAATTTTCGAACAAGCCAACCGATATCAAAGCAAAGCAAATAATTATTTCAAGTCATGCCCAATGATAAACACTTTTTCATTAACTTTTTATTTGCCAACATACAAAAATGTTTCAAATTTAAATTCTTCCATTATTAATTAATAAATTTTTTTTAATGATACTGTAAATTTTGAAACTTAAATGTTAAATAAACATAATTTTTAGCAAAATGTTTTAAAAATTGTTAAGAACTTTTAGTTTTTAGTTTTTGTTTCTTTAAAGTACGTTCTTTGGCTTTTTCATATAAAGGTGTTAGTTTTCCTTCTTTTGCCAAAAGTTTTAAAATTTCTACGATTAATGGTAAATAATTATGTTTCCTTCTGATATTTTCAGTTTGATATTGGCGTTGTTTATTTTCCTCTTCTTCAATTAACAATTTAAGCCTAGCTAATTCGGTTTGTTGAACGTCGGTCTCCATTCCACCGTCTTTGATGTGCTTTTGTAAGACTTGTAATTGTCTTTCGTACAGCATTTTCTTATCAGACACAATGGCCATCAAATTAAAATGAATTTCTCCTTCGCTGTACCTAAATGTTACAATAGATTTATAAACAAAAATCATATTTATAAAAACAAATACCTTTGTATTCTTTTTTCTATAATCGGTCTAACGATATCTGTCCACTCGGCATCTGATGGTATAGGACCTAAATCAATTGGGCCTGCTTTTAAGCCATCTAACTCATACAATCGACCGTCGATTGGTGTATACCCAACAAAATGAAATACATCTTCGCTTTTCGATGGTGTCGAACTATCAAATTCAAAGAGAGTTTGTCTAGCAAATGAATTATGAACTGATCTAATTACTGGAGAATTACTTATCGCTAAGCCTTTCATATTGGCATCAAAATCGGAACAAAATTCCTTAAGTTCTGTTAAAGTTGTTCCTAATTTTAAATCAGAATGCCGACAATTTAATAATATACTTAAAATTGCTTGGGTGGCACATGCGTTTTCGATCACTTGTTTGGCAAAAAATATTTTATTGTCTTGAACTATCGGCCCGGCACATTCATCATCTTTCGCCCATTTAAACAAGAACACCAAACCGTGAATTGGTCTAAAAAAAAATTAACGACGTATTTAGTTTGAGATTGAAAAATATCTGAGAAATACCCACTTTAGGTTATCAAATTGTTCCCCATCAAGACTCCATAATTCTTCAACTTGAACACCTTTAACACCTAAAGCAAAAAAGTTAGGTTAGCCAATGACTATTTGAAATTTACGATAACTTTACCGAATTCCCTTATTAATTCACTGAACACGCCGGGATCGCTTTCAATTAAACACCAATTTCCTGCACTAGATGTCATTTTATGTTAAATTGTAGGAATAAAACTTTAAATAAACAATTTTGAATAATATAACCTCCTCTTTAAAACGTTGTAATAAAATTCGGCGTGCGAATTAATACTCGGCAGAAGTGTACGCGTATGTTATTTAAGTTCCGACGTATTATTTTTTGCTATCTCTTTTCAGATTTTTAATTTCCTTATTTGGCTTCGCTCTTGCTAACACTGATTACCTGTCACTTGTCTTCGATAACCAATACAAGACGGCTATATTAGGTGGGAATATTTTAAATTGTAACAGTAGTTATTTGTAGAAAATTATTAAAGTATATAGAACAATAGAAATTATTGTTAATTATGGATTTACGCATTTTTTAGAAAGAATATTACGTGATAAATAGTCCTATTTGTATTTTAACTTTTCAATTAAAGTTTAATTTATTTAAATTTATAAAATAAATTTAAACTAATCAATTAAAATAATATAAAAGTAATTTATTATTATTCGTACGTAGAATACTCGGAAGTAATCACGAACATTTTGAAAATCAATTTAAAATTGAAATGCCTTAAAATTTTCTACGACGCTGGTCTTTTACTGTCAACTGCGCGTGTATTCAAGAATGTCAATTATTTTGACACTTGTTTTTACAGATTTTGTGATCAATACAACAAAATTTAATTCGATTAAATTTAAATAGTTTAAATAATTTCATTATTCGCAAACTACTTAGGCGAAGTGGCGTTTTAATAGAATGGCGGAACTACAAAATACTTTACCCTCTGGGTGGGATTGTAAATATGATAAAGCTTCTGGGAGACAGTAAGAATGCTAGTTTTGTAATGATTATGTTTTGATAATGATGTGCATTTTAGTTACTACATTAATCATTACACGAGAACTACGACTTGGGATGATCCTAGAACATTTCACAAGCAACCACCTCATCGTGCTACCAATGTTCAAGTCGAAAGTATACCAATGCAGGTATAAATTTTGTAACTTACAATATTGTCAAAGATGAATTTAAATTTTAAACTTAATTTAGGATGTTGTTTGCGAATTTGCAAGCATATGCTTACTTGAAGACTTAAATTATTTACAAATATTTTATACAGTGAGCTCGTAAAGTTTAGAATAAATTCTATAAATGTTTTCGAAAACTTCTCAGAAAAATTTAAGTCATTGATTAAATGTATTTTTGTGAATGGGAGACAAAAACTTTTTGCTTCAAGGTCATAATGTTTTTACATTTTCATATTTGGAAAAAATTGTGCTCTTATGCAAATCTATAAAGGAAGATAAAGGTGGTCATTTAAAAAAATTTACTTATGTCGTAGTTCAAAAACAAGACTTTGTCATAATCTTAATTGACTTGAGTCAGGAATAATTAATTTCTGGCTTACCATTGGGTGGTAAATACAAATTTTCGATACCAACTGACGGGAAAATAAACTTTAATCACGATGTCGCAAAGAATTTAAACTTTATTGTACAGAACAGCCCAATTGAGACTGAAAAATATTAGCTTTTCCAATTATGTTTTTTTTTTCCAATTATATATGAAATATTGCTGACAAATATTGACTTATTGAGTAACTAATTGCAAAATTTCTGGCTTGAAATTTCTTATTTTGGGATGAACGTTTTCTGTAAATTAACAAATTGTTTGAGGTTTGTTGGTATATGCTCTTCAAATAAACCCACAAGAAAAAATTAAAGGTCACCAAATCTAGTGGTTTCCACCCAGGGAGGACAAGAGAAATTGTGAGTTTTTTATTGAAATGCGACTTTCACCTTTCAGTAGAATAAATAAATATTTTTTGGAAATGATCATTTTCAAAAATTGACACAAATGCAATTATTTTGACTCATACATATTATGCATGACCTACATCCATGGATCTCTTAAATAAATAATGTAAAAAGATAGCATTTTAAAGGACCTTTAATTTGAGATGTCACAAAGGGTATGGTGCCATTTAAGTTGAAGTTGGGGTAGCTGAGGGTGAGGGGGTTAGTCCTAGCCAGTCCTAGCGCAACGCCAAGTACTCGGTCTAGTCTCCCCTTTCCTATCTAGAAAAGCTTGTTTTACGGTTTTTCAATATTTGGTGTAGTTCATGACACTTGGCCTACTTATCCTTTGGCCCATAATCAACTTGATCAAAAATGTTACATACAACTCATACATCATAAGGAGCTATACCAAAAATCTCTAAATAATTTTCTATGTTCACTAAAGGTTATACATTTTTCAAACTTTTTGGTCTCAGTTGGGTCACCATTCACCAACCATTATTATTGCACTACTATTGTTATTTCCACAATGTGTTTTCACTGTATATACCAACAAATTTTTCTGCGTAATATGCAAGCATGCAACTGTTCTATTTTTTAAAGTCATTGTCCATATTTTTATATTTAATTTATTTATATTGCAGTCGATTTTTGTTAATTGAGACACCTAGATGAGACGAGAACACTTTGGCTGTTCCGATAATGCAAAGCTTTACTGAAAGAGTTAAAATATGCACACTTTTTTCGTTTCAAGACAACATTACAAATTCGTTAATATATTTAACCATAATATATTTTAATTAAAGTTGTGTGACAAGAAATTTTCTGTTCATAATAATTATGTACATATTTTGGTGGAAAGTATCAAGTGTGACTGTGTTCTCTTTATAGATTGTAACACTGCAAGTGAATTATCAAAACTAATAAAACGTTTGAATTAACAGAAATTCACTGTAATTTCCGAGATATGTAAATTTTGTTGGCTTGGTCTGGTAGCTCATTTATTATAATAATATAGATTATTAAAGTTGGAAAATAATTCTAAATATTTGTGAGCTAATTTTTTGAATCTAGATAGGTTACGTAAACAGATTTTGATTCTCATCGGTTTTATTAAAAAGTCAATGCAATCTCTTGGTTAGTTGGTTTGGATTTATCACTCTAAATTTTTGTTCCGTTGTATATTGTAAAGACATGTAAATATTCTATACGAATAATAATAATAACTATTATTTTCTATTAGATGATTGCATAATAAAACGCTCTGGACTATGTCTCTTGATTTTATTTGCTCTGTACAACTGCAGAAGACACTCAAGATGCCCACTAAACTCCTGGTCAATCTATCTGCAGTTCTAAAACTTATAATTAAACAATTATGCGTTTACAATTTTTACAATAAATTAATAATTGCATTAATATTATTGCGCCAGTTCTTAATTTATGTATTTTAATCGTATTACTTCTAGATATATAAATTTATGTTTGCGTAAACTACTTAGAGTTGTCCTAGAATCGTTCAGTATGTTTCTTTCTAATTAAAATATTAACCAAGCCACTTGTACAAGCATCAAGATTTGCCTACTCTGTACATGTTATCGTCCAAATGAACTCGTTTAAGTAAAATTTAATATAACACTTCCATTTTAATGTGCAGAATTGTTCTTGTTCTTTATACTAACCACTTTTCAACACATGCTGCCTTGGATTCGTATATGTATAACAGCATGGTTCACCAGAATTTCGGAGAAATTATGTGTATCCCAGCCAGACTACTCCTATACCTGCGTTTCAAATACCAGATCACTGTAGCCCAAAAACTGTACCCCTACAGGTATTTGTTATGATCGAAATGTTTTTAATGTTTCTCAAATATTAGTTTGAATATTCTTGCATGTGTATTGTGATTGTCTTGCATTTGTGCTTTCATCTAAATTTGTTCAGATTTCTTGTAATGTTACAATATTAGTCGACAAAAGTAATTAAACATTTTTCTATTATTTTCTTAATTTCTATCGTTTGATTAATAATTTCGTTTTGTAAAAATTGTTTGTGATATTCTCGAATACTTCTAGAAAAGTTATTGTTGTTTCGTTATTTTTTAATTTTTCATTTTATTAAGTAAATTAAATTTTTAATTATTGTTAAACGTTTCATTGTATGTTTTGTTTAATATTTATTAGGACTTGAGTAACATATCGAAAAATAGTCCAAGAGGTGCTCGTGTTCAAGATAGTTCGTTAAGTTTGAGTAGTGCCAGTAATACAGAAGAAGCGGTTACTAAAATTAGTGCCATGTTTCCTACTGTTTCCGATACGCACATAAGGTTACATTTAAAAAAGTAAGTTTTATTTCGAGCATTTATCAATGTTTATACACACTTACAACACTTTATTATAAAAGTTTTTATTTTATTTATAGTTAAGTTGTATTATTTTTTATAGGCTGCAATTTATGCTTACTATTTATGTTTTTAAATAATTAAGCTTATTCTACTGATTTTTAAAAATAAAGTAAAATATTTAATTAAATTGGTTTGGGTTCACATATTTTGTGTTTCGTGTATTTTTTTACTGTACATATAAAAACACTGGTGGCTTTTCACTTTAACTATCACACATTTAACAACTTTGGCTTAGCTAAGCTTTTGCTAACACATCATTTGCCATGCTTTGTTTTCTAACATTTCTAGGTACCATAATCGCGAAGCTTTGGTGATAAGTGCTTTGCAAGTGGAAAAACATCCAATTACAACTCCGGGGCCTTTTGCAACACCACCCCCGACTCGTAATATACATCCTGTTCATGCTCACTTACAGATGACACCACCTCTAGGTATTCGCTTCGGTTCTAGGGGTGGTAGCCCAATATTGAGACCTGGTTCTGGCAACAGTTACGCAAGCGAGGCTTATAAGAATTCACCTAAACCTCACTCGCCTAAACTGAAATTAAGGTTTTGTACTTCTAAATTAACTTGTCGTTAATTCATCAAAATTTAGCTTTGTTGTGTAACGTGGTGCATGTTGTGTAGTTTTTATAGTTAAAATTAATTTAAGTGTTTTAAATTTTCACATCAAAAATAGAATTGTCAAGTACTGCTTTATGCTAGCTGTGTAACATTAACTTGGCTCAAATTAACAACATGCATGTCTTGTAATAAAACGTATATATGAGGTTTCGAATGAACGATATGGTTGACCCACTCACTTTAGACAGAAATGGTCATAAGAATATAAGCTTATTTAGATACCTAGTTTGTTTTGCGTAATATCGTCAGAAATAATATGTAAAAAATTTGCTTAATCTTCTATAACGCGACGAAAAAGTCATAAATATGTTTTAATAATTTTATTTATTAATAACTGAATTCGACAAAAATAAACCTCTTGTGCATTACTGTTACTGACTATATTTACAAAAGACTTTTCTGACTTTCATTCGCTATAGAACATTTGGGCGACTTAGGTAAAATTGCAGTTGGAAATTTTACAGTATTTCTAGCAGGTCTTTAAAAGGCTACTAAAAAAATTATAGAATTCCAAAAGTTTTAATAGAAGTGATTGTGGTACGATTGATTATATAATAATGGCTTAGATTTATCATGTAGCATCTAAACCGTTCTCTTTTTAATTCAGATACATGAAATCTATTTTTCCTCAAGCAGAGGAAACCATGATATTGGATATTTTAAGTAGCAATGACAATAACATTCAGAAAGCATCAGATGTGTTAAAAGACATGGGCTTTGAGAAACGTGACAGTGCTAAATCACTTCTTCAAAAAGTGTCTAAGGCACACGTGGAACCACCTAAAGAAGTTAAACCCCAAATTGCTCCCGTTCCGAAAATTAAAACGGTTATTGAAAAACAAGAAGGTTTGGTTGTATTTGTAGTTTTTATTTCAATTTGTAATGAATGAAAATGTTCAATTTTAGTAAAATACCAACTCGAACAAAAATACAAAGATATTGCAGAGCAAGTCATAATACTAGCTTTAGAAAGTGTTGACTATGACAAAGAAAGAGCTAATCAAATTTTACAAATGATGGTGGACGACAATAAACAGAGCGAGGATGATCCACAACCAAGGTAACGTTGAACAAAAATGTAATAATTTAAGACAAATAATTTTTACACAATTCTTTGTATTTAATTATTACATAATACGTAGCAAAACCTCAACATAATTTAAAAATTTAAATGCACTACAGCTCTAGTCAAGATATCGAAACTGCAGAAGTGGTCGATAGTGTGGGAGTACCGTTATCACAAAGTCGGCAGTCGTTAAAGTCGTTATTGAAAACCGATAAAAGCGAACAATCTCTAAAGGAAATTTGTACTTTTAGCAGGTAATGTCTTACTTCTTTAAAAAGATACAAAAACCGAAGATATTCTTTAAAAACTTTTTTAGAGTAATTGAAGAAAATGGTACCAGTGACGATATTTCATATAAATCTTCAAACATCAAGAGTACAGCTGGAGCTAACAGAACTTTAGTGAAGGGTGCCAATCAAGACATACTATTGTAAGTTTTGCATCAAATGTTTGTTATAATTGTAATTTTTTTGGCCATCTTAGGGAGGACTATGTAAAGTGGCAAGGTCCACAACCATGTCTGAAGAAAGGGCCACAAGGGGTAGCTCAAGGTCCAAATCGTTCTTTACTTGGTTCACGTAGTTATCGTGCTTGTGGTTCCAATTCGGAACTGTGCAAAGGTCCGATGTTTGGCCTTGCTCAAGGAAGCATTTTTTCGCAATTAAAAGGAGTAGTTGTTGGCGAATCTCGTGGTAAATAGCATTTCAGTTGTACAATTTTGTAATTAACTTTTATTGTTTATACCGCAATATTTAAAAAATTTTAATTGTTAACTTTTCAATCGTATTTAAGTTTCTTATTAGCCGATCGTTCACGTTTTAATATTGTTCAACAATTTTGTAATTCATATTGCAAATGTATTTACGTTACCCTTAAATGTTGTGTTCTTGTTTAATGAAATTTTTTGTTGTTGTTATTTTTATTAAATTTTGGTTAATAACTCCAAAGAGAAGTATTTAGTGGATAATGTTGTATGTTTCATGTTGAGATGTTATGTAGATCTAGTCACAGTGTGCCATCTTCTATTAGCATATTGTAAAAACCTAACTGTTATTAAATCCAAAGCTGAAAGTTAAAACTAAAGTTAGTTGATTGTAAGCAATAATCAATTAACGAGAATCTCTTAATAATTCTTGATGTTTGTTGAGATATTTAATTCTAAATAACGATCTGTTTTTTAGTTGTAGGTAAGAATATTCGAAACAGTAATTTTATAACAATTTTGTCAAACACTAGAATTTTAAATAGCAGAAACTACTTATTTTTGTGAAAATAATAACAAAATTTACCATTCCCAACATATCTTTTTGGAAATCTTTAAACAAGCACAAGTCTCTCATAATCATATCTTAAAAGTTCACCCAAGATGTTCCAAACTTTTCAAAACTATTTTTCTTACTATGCATATCTAAAATGTCAGTACAAATTCAATGATTGTTGTGAAATGCATCGCTCGAAATTAGAAAATCTATTTAGTGGAGGCTGTGGCTTGTAATGTGTGCCGCCCAATTAAAAAATAATATTTTTTCTGTAATCGGATAAAAATTAACCTTGTAAATTAAAATTTAAGATATACACCACACATGAAACCGTCAAGGGTACTTACTTATTGTTTATTTGAAAGCACTTATTATGAAGCACCTTCTTAGCTACTTATTTTACAGAATATAAATATAAACTATTTGGTCAAATATAAATATTTTCAAAACATATTACTATTTTTGTATTCAAATTTGGCATTTAATGATGAAGTGTTCGTATATGTTACTTTTAAGAAGTTCAACGTATGTAATTGAGTTAACTTAAACGTATTGATGAAAACAAAGAAGGGTATTTATAAGTAGTACATCATACACATTCATGATGAAAATCTTAGCATGCAAAATAACCTTTTTATAACATGTATTAGCGTTGACTATTTTTGGGAAGATACGCATCCTTATGAGAAATTTTGCTTTATGATTTATTCTAAAAGTAAAAAGTCTTTTGTACTAAGTAGTAAAACTACATTTAGATGATTTAGAATTATACAAAGTTGATAAGGGAAATTTGTCTAAAAAGCATTTAAATACGTCCAAAGAGCATGGAAGTTTAGCTTCAAAATTTATTATAAGGTTGCACATGTTTCTCAAAAACAATCAATGGCATTAGCTACTGTAGCGGCAAACTGTAAATTTAAGCAAAAAAATCACAGTATTAAGTATATATATATTTTTACTAGAAAACTATTATGGGTATATAACCAATAGCTGCCAATTTCATATTCGAATAACAATTTCTAATTGTTTTTTAATATATTTAATATTGTATAAGTGTATAATTTTAATTAAAAAATAAATTTTGCCTAAATTTAAAGTTTACTGGATTAGCTCTGTCAGAATTAGGAAAAATCAAGAGATTTAGTTTAGTTAAAAGAATAACATTTTTAGTTTTCCCTTCCTGCGAGGTGAGCTTTAACTGTTATTTTAAAGAAATGTCGATTTATTTCTATCAAAAAAGTGCACTTTCAACTTTCATTTGCGTTACAAAATGGCCTACTTCATGAACATTTATGTTGAAAGTGACTGGTTTTAAATTTGGTTCTCCTGCAAGAACCGAAAAAATATATCTAAAAATAATTTGATACAAAATTTTTCAAATTGTGTGATAATTATAAATTTTCTTGAGCTTAACTCGAAAAGAGAAGTGTAATTCAGTTTGGTAGGTGTATTTTAATATAAATAATATAATAAAAAATATTGCGATGTAAAAATGAATGAGAATGTAAGCTTCAGATAATTGCCAAAGCCAGTCGATATTTCTTTAAGGTGATAGATAAAGTTTGCCATCTTGAGTACTGTGCTTGAAGTACAACTTTTAATAGTAATACTTTTCTTTATCAAACTAGTAGCTTTTTTATATTTTCTTTATTCGTACTACTACTAGAGTACTAACTAGAGAAGACTATTTTACTGTAATAGAATAAAATATGTACCTTATAGTCCATTATATTGTTTTGATAGTTAAAACTAAAACTTAGTGCACCAAAGATAATCATTAAGGTATATATATAATTATTTCATTCAAGTTATAAGTTTTAGTTTCAAATCTTAATTTTTTTTAGAATAGATTGTTGTTTTAGTATTGTAGATACGTAAACATGATTGCATATAATAATTACATGTACTTTTAAAGAGCCAATAAACTTAAGAGTACAATTATTTTAATCTTCCGGGTGTACCTATTTAATTATAGAGTGTACCTACCTATTGCATACATTTTATAGCTTCACATTGAGTAATAACTTTTATAAGATACTATAAGAACTAGCTTTGGTATATAAGATAAATAGAAGATGGTTTTACCCATAGACTTGTTCTTGATTCCAATTGTTTTTAACAATTTTCTGCTCTTTTATCTTGTTATGTATTCTTCATAGGAAGGCTACAGGGGAAGAATTAGGAATCTCAAAGAATTGATATTCTATTTGAAAATATTTTCAAGTTCAAAAACTTGGCATTGGATAGTCACCGGTGATATTGCTATAATATTGTCATTTGATAATACAGGTTTCATACTGCAGCGAAATTATTTTTAAATACTTACTAGTGAGCAGTTAAATGTAGACAAAATGAACTTTAGTAATAAAAAAAAGACTGAATTTCTATCTAAATAAATTGATAAATTTGTATTCAATGCCTAATAACTAATAAGGGCTGTATTGCATTACACAATTTTCTATACAATTGTGTGCAAGTTGAAACAATTCTGCACAAAATTGTTTAAGAAATTGTGGAATGTAAAACAGTTTTAAAAAATTAAAACTACCTACATTTTTATACTTTTCTATGTGTTGAGCAAAATAAAACGTAATTTGAGATTAACTGTACTTTATCAATTTTGAAACCCTAAAAATATAAACCATACTATTTCATTGGCAGAGCTAGATCAAGATTTTTTGAGGCTCTCGACAAATTTGCTTTCTGGTAGAATCAAGAGAAACTTTTATTCTACCAATCCTGCAGATGGTTTTATTGGTGCAGTAGTTACAGTGGACGACTACTAGTACCAAGGGACTCGGTTTGAGTCTTTAAATCTGGCAGTCTCCCTGGTTTTTTACATCAGTAAGGGTAAAATCTCCTTCGTTGACTGCTATATTTTTGGTTGTTTTACTCTACGAAAAACATCGACATGTTGTGGTTTTATACAATAGGGCTGATGAATTAGCTTGAGTGTGTGCGACTTGATACTTGTTCATGCACTCCTAAAAATTCAAGTAGGTATTGTAAGATTTTATTAATCTTTAATTCAACTGCTAATGCTAAAGTACCTGGTCGAAGTTTGGGGAGAGGCCAAGTTTGTTAAAAGCGTTACCATATTTCGGAGGACACGTAAAAACGTAAGTTTGTTAAATTGTTTATCATTAATAAAAACAGGGTCACAGGAACATCTGAGGCCAGTCTAGACAAGTACCTCAAATGTACTATAACCAGGTTACTGTTGATGAAAATATACATACAGTTAACTCACATAAATATTCGGACACTCCTATGTTAACAATGTTAATTCGACGTTTTCAAGACTTTTTTATATAAAAATCGCTTTTACAGCAAAATTTTGTAGACATTTTTTGTTGCAAATTTCGTTGCCTTAAATTTTGTTTATATACATTTTTCTATTTTGTTGCACCGTTTCCGACTGACAGCGACTTAAACAAGACTCGGTAAAATCGAAAAAATATTTTCGTCTATATCTCGGAAACGGTGCTACCAAATAGAAAAATGTATATGAACAAAACTGTAGAAAATGAAATTTACAAGAAAAAATTGCATATTCTTTTTTTTATGCACCGTTTCCGAGATATATTAGATGATGAAATTAGATGAAATTAACATTGTTAACATAGAGGAGTGTCCGAATATTTATGTGACTGTAGCTCTTACGTCGTCTTAGACTTAATGTGAAAAAAAATATACATAATACAGTTGTGTCCGGCTATAACGTACTTCTGCTTATAGAAGCCCAAGGAACTGTATAGTCATTCGAGTTTTTATGTTTTAATGTTATAGTATACTATCTGGATACCCGGCTTCGCCCGGGGTCTCATTAAAAATATAATACTTTGCTTTAGTCTGAGTACTCCAATATTTTACTGTCTTGTTTTCCGTTGCTGATTTATTTGTGAAGCTCAAAATACCTTTTTTGGGAGGAGGGGGGGATTACTGGAATCTCGTTAATCCATTTATGCGCGTCAGCTAATTTTGTGAGATCTCACTTTCCTTTCAATTTTTTTAACATTTTCTTGCACTAAAACATTTTTCAAGTCCTACTGAGTATGTGTTCCAAATTTGGTTAAAATCGGTCAAAGGGTCTAGGAGTGTATAGCGAACAAACATACAAACAAGCTCTTTTATACATGTATATTAGAGATTATGTCTATATGTGTATTTATTTCATGACGTCGCATCAACATGTTGCTTTGTTGCATCAACGAATTTAAAAAAACAAAATAAAATATAAATTTGTATTTTTCATAAATTTTTTACGTACCTACTTTAATCTATAACTTGATCGAAAACTGTTGAGTCAGGCATAATAGCCTTCTTTATTTTACTAATTTTAGTAAAATATTATCTAACTAAAGTAGGCCATGATTCGGACAATATAAAAGGTTAGAAACTAGTTTTTTAGATAATTTCATCTTTTAAAAAAAATCACCATTTATGCTACAAAATGGGCGTGGGCGTCCATTGGGGGCAGCTGTCGCCTGGCTCTTTTTTAATATATATTTCCAAGGGGTAAATATCCAGTAAAATTTCTGTACACAAGACTCGGAATTCCAATGATATCCAATGATTTCCAGGAATTCCACAGGGATTTCCAGCGAATATTCCAATGATTTCCAATAATTTCCAAGAATTCCAGAGATTTCCAAGGAATTTCAATGATTTCCAAAGGAATTCCAAACGAGTGGACACAAAATTTTCGGGATATTTACCCCTCCCAGTAAACACAAAACTCCATGGGATGTTATGCGACTTCCTATTTTGATCCCACGTATAACATCTTTTTGTGCCATCTATTAGTTGTTGCATAGCGGTTAATCGCACAACGTCAAATCTAAAACTTCTATGAGGTGTTTATGAGATGTTAGTAGTATTAGTGGAAGCTCTATGTGACATCTTATACTGCTCCTTAAAAGTCGGACATAAGAGTAGACAGGGACGTCCATAGATAAAACACTTTTATCTATGGGGACGTCCCAGAGAAGTTAACAGGCACTAGACAGAACATCACACTTCCCGACGGGTAAACTATGTTACTTCTCTATAACAGGTTTGTGTTTACTGGGCTTGTATATTTACGTTCATTGATGTTACTATTATAATAATATTAATTTCTTTTAATTTTTTTTTATAAATATATTTTTTTTTTTAATTTTGTCCCCTCTCTTTCTGAAATAGATTCTAAGGACTCCCATATGAACAAAATTAATATAATGTTTGCAACTATGGCCGTTTTATTAGGTAGTATAATCAAATATTTATTATTTTAGAATTTAAATCGGTAATAATTTGCATACCCCTGAAAAAATATATATTTTTTATCAAATCAAAATACCTATATATAAAAAAAAATATAAAAAGATGTTTTAAAACTAAAGTCCGACCAAAAATTCGGTTTCGGCATTTTATTTAACAATCTTTTTATTGTTAACACTTTTATGGCATTGGCCACCATCTTGTCTAAAATGTGTTTTTAGACAGTTGTGTTTTAGAAAGTACTTCTTTATCTTGAAATTTCGTTAATGGAGGTCATATTGATTCTTAAAGAGAAGAGGGGGGGGGGGAGAATCATCACTTGATAAATTAAAGTAATTCATGAATTTGATATAAAATCAAAACCTTTACCTGACTGATTAATTTATTTAAATCATATAAAATTCGCATAATTTTATAACATTTAGATTTGATTTAACCAACAATATTTGGAACTTCAAGGACACTACGCTACCATATACGTTTACTCAAGCACACAACGAAAGATTCGTTAAACATTTATTTAATCAATTTATGTCACTACAGTAATAATATTCTTATCAAATAATTACTCCGCAATATTTCTAGTTCTTTCATGAAATGCAAAACTGAATAATCAAATTTGATTAAAAAATTGTTAACGAAATTGTTGAAATTGCCAGTGTAAACCAGTCTTTATGACCCCTGGTGTTTATGCAGTCAACTGCGCATTTCTAGTTGGTTTTTGATTGGAAGTCAACTAGTAACAAATATCGAAGTCCCAAGAACGCCGTAGATCACCATTTTGTAATAATTTAGTAATATTCCTAGTTTTTGGTAACTTTAATTAATTTGGCGGGTGAAATGGAAAGTATTCAAGTGGACGATTCTCAAGATGACTCGCAGACTGTCAATTTAATTCACGTTCAATATGAGGATCATTATGAACCTCACGATATAAATTCCCAAGATGAAGGTGCGAGTACCGTAAAAAGCAAATATTACAAGCAAACCTATAGGACAGCTTGGGAGTCCATGTCCGATTTCAAAGGTACTCTAGTTATATTGTTAGTCATATTTATTTTTTAAACCATGGAATTTTTATTATTAGGTTGGCTCCGTGGAGTACAGGGACAACCAACGCGAGCTTATTGTTTATATTGTGAAAAAACGTTGCATGCTCACCGGTTAAGCCTTCTCAAACACACATGCACCATTAGACATCAAAAAGCAGCTCAAATTCATAACATGAGAAAGGTAAGAATGCAATTTTAATTTATTCATTATTTGTCAATTTGTTTTGCTTTATTTTAGAATAAAAGAAACTTGCAAGCACAGGAACTCTTAATGGCTACTTCTTCCGATAATATCGAAGATTCTCAAGGTGGAGAAGAGGACACTATAGTGGAATACACCGAAGTCGATGAAAGCGAAGCAGGCTATGAAGAACAGGAACAAGAAGAAATGGTAGAAGATGAAGAAGAGATGGTAATGCACAATAACGAGTCCATATCGGTACATTTTCAAAAGGTAGGTCGGTTTGGTTATTGCCAGTGTTGTAGTTAGTTTTTTTGGTAATTATAATATGCATCGAGTGCATATGTATTTAAAAAAATATGCAATAAATTAATTTTTGCCTGTGGTATATTTTTAAAACCCAAAGTAAATATTTAAGCAAATTATGTGTTTGTTCAAGTTGTATGTTATCTATTCTTAAAGCTGTATGACACGGAGCAATTTTCACGATAAATTGTCAACAAGTTTTCGTGCGTACTTTCGATATTAAATGTTTTGAAGGATTATTACTTGGTTTATAACGTTTTCTTTCTTCACCAGCAGGTAGTGAAAGAGTGCCAATTTTAAAGTTGTAAGTAATATTTTAGAACAAGATTCTGGTTGACAATTTATTTTGGTGAGAAAAATTGCAGTATAACATGCATATTATATACCTGTGACGAACCCTTCAGAATTTATTTTTTCATTTTTTGAAATTTGGTTTATATGAAACACATCAGTTAAGTTTAATTATTCTCCTTTTTTCATTAAATTTTGTTTGCATTCTTTGTCGAGTTCATATTTGCAAGCATAGGTATACGAAAATATATTGAAACATAATAGGAATTCATATACAGTTGACATTCGGAAACAAAACTTCTATTACGGAAAGAGATTATGTATTTGTAATACAAACTCTTGTTTGTGTTATGTTTGTTTATGAAACTTATTTAATTTTTTTTAAATTTCTATATTATAACATATTGTAAAACTTTATGCAGATATTTCATCTTGGAGAGTTTATATTGTACCTAATATAAAAAGAATTTAATGCAACTATTTTTGTATTTTTAAAGAGAAATATAATAAATTAATGTAGATATGATAGATGCGAGTTCCAATTAGGTAATTGCTGCATATTACATGTCATCTTACTAATTAAAAGAAAATATTAAACGAAGTATTGTACATTTTTAAATAAATTATAAATTAACTTCGATAGACAAATCATAATTGTAATTTTTTAAATTAAAAAATTTTGGTGGTAGCATATCTACCAGCTTTGTAGTTGGTATTGCACAAGATGTTATCAATTTAACAGTATTTATGAAAGGGTGAACCTTACATTGAAAACACCGCAGACACATAAATACGTTACTTAAATTAAGCTGTAATTAATTTTTAAAAAATTTTGAATGTTTGTTTTTAAATTAAAAAAACTTCTAGAAGTTGAAAAGTAATAGCAAGTAAATCAGGATTTTAATAAAACTCAGCTTACTCAAATTTTTATTTCTAAATAAATTTATGTCAATAACAAAGGTCTCATCTTTCCAACTAAAAATAAAATTTCATTACATTATTAATTTATATAGAAACTTATTTATAATAATCAAAGAATGTGTTTTACAACTTCATTGCATTATTTTTCTTACAAAAATTTATAATGCAATGTAATGTCATTTTTGTTAAATTTACTTTCTAATATCTGGAATTAAAGGTTCTACAATAATTATTATTATTGTCATACAGAAATTAAAATTTAATTTTATAATGTTACAGGCTAAACATTTATATATTAAAATAAAACTATTTCACTGTTTCTCACAATAAGTCAACCAAAGAAGTGAATTGTATTGTTTGTTTCCAGATTTGTTACCTAATAGTTAATTTGATAATAACAATAAATTTCAAAGTCTATTATTTATCACATACGAATGAAGAATAATTAACAGAAAGCGATAAAAATGCGTTAAGCTATCACAAACCTTGTATATTTTTAAATTAAAAGGAAAGAAAAGTTTGTTCTTCATATTAAGCAAAGTTCTACCACTGACGCGCATGAGTGGTTTAACCAGAGTTAATGGGGGTATAAAATTTTTTTATTTACTTTTTAAATAGGGGGACCAACACTAAATCTGAAGTGTAGGCTCCAATTAATTAAATCTTAGTAAAATATCTGAAGAAAATAATAAGAAATAACTTATTGCTCAAAAAATCTTCAAATAGAGATTTAAATAAATCTGAAAAGGGGGAGGGCGTAAATATCTCTTCTCATCCACACCTTAACTGCCCTAACGAAATAATATTCATGTTATCGAAAGGAAATCTTGAATTGGTAGAACATCAGAAAGATGGCTTTAGATTGGAGCGGTTGTTAATATTAACATTATTCTGACAGGGCAATAAGTCTCAGTTTTACATAAGTTTTCAAATCATGTTTTTTCAATAAGAAGATACACTTTATAGTGCAATCTGAGACCAATCAGTTTAATTTATAAAAAATATATGTTTTCGTTTTTATTCAATTTAAAATGTGTATACACGGATTCAATTTAAAAATAACATTCATTTTAACATACCTATAACATTTTCTTTAAGATCAAAACAAAACTCATCAAAATTCTCGATAACTCACAGGTTAAAAAGTAAGAATCGTTGTGCTATTAATTCAATTTAAAAAAATATTCAATGAAAGTTTAGGGCTTATTTTTAGAGTATAATTTTAAAACTTGATGATGATCTTAATTTGTCAAATTTGTTAATATCATTTTATTACGAAACATTTGGTGATCTAAAATTCTATTTTTTCGTTTCAATAATAACATAGTGAATACTATGTTCTTTGATTTTAATTAATGAACACACTCATTAAAATGTTATGAATTTGTTTGTTTATTAATAATTATTAACCCAAGATTACGATTTTTTTGAACCTCGTAGCAATAAATATAAAAAAGACCAATTGCGAAAGTTTGATAACATTTCATTATAATTTTACCAAGCAGTTATCGTTTAAATTGTTGACCTGTCAGTTTTCCATTAGTCTGAGATTTTATGTTAAATGAAATGATACAAAGTCCTTTTGAAAGTAGATTATCTGTAATTAAGGGCCATTTAAGTGCAGCTAACGTGAGTGTTCTCTTTTACTATGATTTTCATTTTTTAACAAAATTAATTGACATTTTATTTATTTTATTAACTCCAAGAATTAACTGTTTTATGTAAAAATATCAAAATAAATTTTTCCACAGCCAGTTTCTATCACATGAAACCAATGAGAGAAATAGATATATTCTCCATATTTTTCTGCACCTGGAGATAAGTACACTTTTTCGAACAGCAATGACATTTGTTGCTTAAAATAAATTCAAGGCAACTATTATTGTCTTACAAAAAATTTGAAATTAACTTGAATGAATTAAGTAGAAGTGTTGTCTTGTGCTTTTTTGAACAAAATTTTTATGTATGAAGGTAAAATAGGACTATCAGGACGTAAGATTTAATAAAAATGCAGTTAAATTTTGATCACCGTGAGGGAACATGTCACAACTATGTTGTAGTTTATAATTTTTTGTGATAAATTAAATTGAAAATTGTGAATAAAAATTGATTTTTTAATAGCGCCATCGACCAACAATGCAAGCGATGCCAACAACAAAACCTCCCATTTCCACACATGTTCTGGATTCTACTCGAGGTGCTCCAGTAAATGGCCTGCAAGTAAGTCTTTACAAACTCATCGAAGGGCGCTGGACATTTATTAACGAAGGTCTCACCAATTCGGAAGGTAGATTTGGCAACTTTTTGAATAGTGAAGATTTTGCTCCAGGTCGTTATAAGATACATTTTGATGTAGATAAATACTTTGAAGCTAGAAAGCAGGAGACTTTGTATCCTTTTATAGAGGTACATTATAAATTTAAATTCTATTTTATGAATGTATACAATTTTTTTTATTTTTAGATTATTATTGATTGCAAATCAGCAGTTGAACATTACCATGTGCCATTACTTTTGAGTCCTCACTCTTACACAACTTACCGAGGCACGTAAATTGATTTTTTGTATGAGGATAAATGAGTTAGAAATACAATATGTGATTTTAAGTGTGTGAGCCTGAATAAACTTTAATTTATGATACATAGATTATGTTTTTAATCAAAAGTAAGTAAAATATCAGATTTTATTTTCTTTGTTTCGTTTAACATTTTGATCAGGGAGAAGTAAATCGCCCTATTTATTACATTTATGACATACCGAATTATTTGTGAGATCATTACAATTCTTTCACATTTTTTCAAAAATTTCCCATAAAAATAATTTCTGTGATTGCTACAACAACTCATCATAGTGTAAGAGACTCAATTGTTTTATGATTTAATGGAATTCTTTGTAATTATTAATTTTAAGCCTGTTTATAGTTTTTGTTAAATTTTATTAAAAGTAAAAAACAAACTTACTAGTATTCTGCCGTCATAAGGAAGAACACCGTAACTGTGAAAAAGTTGAAACCGAGATAAACGGAAAAAACATTTAAATGCAATGCAATAAACATAGCAATAAATGCAATTTAAGAAAACTTTTTTACCTTTTAATGAGTATTTTTCTGCTTTTTATCGTATTAGATCTGTAGAATAACGTAACATATATACTAAGTTGATATTAACTCATTTTTCAAAAATTTCCGACTTACGGTGTTCTTCCTTATGACGGCAGTATTGTACATAGGTAAAATAATTTTACATTAATGTTGTGCAGGAAGTTTTTCAAAAGTAAATTTTTGAAACTAGTAATATGCTGTGCTTTAGGAGTACTAAGTTTAAGTAAGTAGTGGATAGTAATATATTATCTTTTGTATATATCAAAATGAAGTGCTTTGGTTATGAGCTTTCTGTTATACGATTGTTTAATTTTACTATAAAATAAAGAATTGTTTGAATAAATTTTTTTATTTCTCTTAAGAATTTGTATATGAAGGCTACAGGAATAAAACGAGGGATGCCCATTATTTTGCAAAATGAAACCGTTAAACCAATTTCTTACCTTATTTTGACACTTTAGGTTGGTAAAATATTTGATCAGAAAAATAAATGTAGGGGCCAGCTGCCAATTTACTAATCGGGTACTTGCTGTTTTAAAGAAAAATTTTCTTTTAAAAATCAGAACAATTTTAAAATCGTAAGGAAACAACATTTAAAACTTATTCAGATTAGACGATTTTGCTTTTGACTGCGTACAACTTCACTTTTAGGACGTACAAGTTTTCGTAAGCAAAATTATAGTCTAAACGGGATTAAAATGAAAATATATATGGATCACGTTTAAATCGGTGTGTACTATTGAGAATTAATTATGAATTATTTCGAAAAAAGCACTAATCGCAAAAATGTAATTCTTTTAAAGTGGGTCACGTGATTGCGGTTGGGCGGGAAAGTGCTGCTATTATGACTATGAGCGAGCGGCAGAGTAATGAAATAATCTAAAAAATGGCGTTTAGTGAAATTTAACACATGTCATATTCATCCGGTAAGATTTTTATAATAAACCGTTTTTTTAAACCCAACTAAATTATTTAAATGGTTTTCGCCGATGGTGGGAGTTGTTTATGAAAATTGAATAACAAAAATTTGGTAATACAATTTGACATGACGTAAACAATTCTTGCACAGTGCAGTGTCATTTTATTGTAAATTGCCGTTCGAAAAATTACACTGCTTTTGTAATGCATTTACAATTATTTTGCTCGATTTGATCCACGAATTACCTTTATTGAAAGCCTTTAAAATTTTACAGGTTTACCGCTTGTAGTGGGTGTCTCCTTGGTTATATTGTTTTAAGAAAAATTCTGCAAAAATTTGTCCATCAAAAGATTTTGTGAGTATCCAGTTCTTTCTATATTTTTTTTTTATATAATGCCGTATTTTTTAAAGGTTTATGTCTAAAAAATGTGATCTCTTTTCCTACACATGTCTTGCTAAATATAACTTTGGCTAATGTCCAGTGAGACTTGTTTAAAATGTCCCAATACATAGAATCTACTCGAAATAAATTTGTTCTCTCATTTTTATCGAATTGATTTTGAACAATTGCCAGTACCTATGTTACATATAAAACTAAGGATTTCAGTTGTTTTCAAAAATTACAAACCTCTTTTTAAACTTGATCAACGATTAATTTTTAGTAATCGGAATAATTGATATTACATTATTTGGTTTATTTATAGTGTCGGTTGATCGGTTTGAAGGCTATGCTATCTCGAACTTAGTTGTATTGTAGGTTATAATTTTACTTGTCAAACATGATTATTATGTCATTATTATCATCATCGATCATTTTTGTACTAAGTACTTAGTATTTTAATCTACAAATCTTGTAAATTAATTGATCTATAATGAGGACATTCTAAATATATTGTCGGGATAGCCGGATTTGAAATTCGTGTACCTTTGCCCATAATATTTAATTACACTGGAAAAAGTATTGGCAAGTGTTATAGGTTTTATAATATTTTATAAATGACCTAAATATACAGCCATAACATGGGGTCATGTACTTATAAGCTGTTTAAAAAAATTTATTTTTGATTCCGTACAACGACTTCCTAATGTATTTATAGAATGGATTGTTATATTAGCATACAAATAAATAAATTTTAATAAAATAGTTTTTATAAATGTTACAAACACATCAATTTAAATAAGTAGGTAGTCAATTACTTGAGTAGCTAGAAACCAACATACAGGTTCTTTACAAGGAAAGCAAAGTAAAGATATGATTAAAGATTATGATTTTTTTTACTAAACTTGTTAGTATTTTATGTATATTACATAATATAATAACATTGGGTTACACATTACAGCATGGATCAGTTTTCTTTTACAAGCTTCTGAGTTGTGTGCTAAGAATCTGCGGCTTACTTTTTTTTTGTTAAAATTTTAATAACATACATAATATTAACAACTGGAATTTTCTTATCTCTCATTTCTATTGTTTATCTACTCAATTTGCAAGAGGCTTCCCCGTTTAAAGATGTAGGTACCTATTTTTGAATTGTAATTGCTTAAGAATGTCGTCATTGGTTTTGACAAAGACTTTTTCTTTGCTAAAAAAAATTCCAAGTAAATTGACTAAACCATTAAATAGTAATCGCGATTTTCATTTTAAATATTATATTTTTACGAAAAATGCAAATTCTTCGAGTACAGTAGCTTAGTTTTCTTAATATTCATACACACTCAATTTTACTATCGAAGCAGCTGGCAGAGAAACTTGCAAGATTTATTTATCTACTAAACATTTTCAATTGTTTTTGTAGTTGGATTACTTCTTGGTTACCATGGTTGATTTCATAATTTATTGTTATTTTGACGAATAATAGTGGAAATATTGGCTTGTGAATTTCAGTATCTTAATACTTTTTATCATAAATGGTATATTCGATCTGCATTGAAATAACTCAGAATTAAAATTTTTCAATTTAATTAATATCAACACACTTTTCCATGCGTTTGAACCAATTTTTGAAGCACTTTTTCCACTCCGATTGGGTATCTCCAAAACATACATTTTGAACTTCTCACCCGCTTCTTCACGTGTCAAAAAACGTTGACTTGGTAATTTACTTTTGATGTGCTGTAATAGAAAGAAGTCCTTGGGTGTCCAATCAGGACTATACGGTGGCTGATTCCTCAAATCAACGTTTTGACTTCTTAAAGTCATTTGTCTGTGCCGATGTGTGAGCTTGCATTGTCGTGATGGAGAATGTTTCATCTTCGATGGTAGGTTTTTCTTATTATTTGAAAGACTTCTGTGAAACAAATGGTTGTGTGCTATTTAAAATTGACTGTTCTACATTGCATCAATGGAACGGTTGCGTCATGTTATTTCAAAAAAACTGCGACTATATGCTTTGAAGTGCTTTATGTGCAAACAACTTATGTTGGATTTGGCTCATTTTGAAAAACCCACTCAGTCGACTGCTGTTTATTTCTGGGTTTAACTATTTTATTCCATTTTTTGGTCGAGATGAATTTTTCAAGTTACTGTAAACAACAAATAGAAAAAACGTTCTGAGTATGTATACTGTCAAAAATGTTTAACTTGTCGATAGAGACATCAGTTGCACTAGGGATGCCCAGTCCCGAAATATTACAGGCAATCCTCGTATTTCTACATAAAAGTTCTTAATGAGTGTACTACAATTTCTTAATAAATTATTTATGAATTTTTTATTTTCTAAAATATTTTCACATGTATTATGTAAATATTATTATTATGCAGCTTCATGCCAAATAATTCCTGTGGATATTATTTATAACGTTGGTTAAAATACAACTTGTAATTAAAGAGGTGAGTGGATTGAAGTGTTAACTGACTTGAACGAAAACTGTTTTTTATTTGATCAATAACAGCATAGAGCACTAAGTACTTTCCAGAACAATATTAGGCTGTTGCTCAGCTGGTTATCAATAAAATGAATTGATTGATAAAGGTATTAATTATTTTTTTTAACTTTGGCGAAAATGTAGAAGTTGGAATTATTCTAAATTTTCATATTATGCTAGGGAGGTACTATTTTAACTGTTTGACACCAAAAATTAAAATTTTAAAATTTAACATTAAAAAAAATGGAATAAAAGAAATTAATTAGATTTTTTTTAAATTTAATATTACTAGGAGTTAACCGCTCAGGGGTGCCATTCTTGGCTATTATACTTTAAATTAGTATTTCTGCTTTTTATGTGATAAGTCTAGATTTTTTAGAGATATTTGTTTTGAATTAAAAAATTAATAAAATAAACCGTGATCGTAAACTATTTGTATGAATCAAGATTTTGGCATATGGCTTTGGCGCACTTTTTTAGGAATATATTTTAATTCAATTAATTTAAAGGATAGAATTTTTTTTTACAAAAAAATTTCGCTAAGTAGTTTTTCGTATTATTCTAAACATCAATTTAGTTTCACTAACTTAATATAATATGTAAATACTACAAGTCGAGGAGCTGCAATATTTGAGCTTAGTTTTTTCATAGTTAGAATTTTTATTTTTTTAAATTGTATTTTTTATTATTCTTTTCCTTTCCAATGGGAAGCAGATCATGTAAAAAAACTGATTCATTATTTTATATTTTTACCTTTATATGCAAATGTAAGGGTTGTGATCTGGTATACCATTAGTTAAAATACTGACTTTTTACTGCTAATAGACTTCACGGCAAATCTTATATCAATTAATATTTTCTTATCCATAAAACTTTTTTGGATATAATGTTATTGCTATTATGCCTACGTTAATTTATTTATAATTGGACTTCGACCAATTTTTTTAGCTATGTGAGAATTGGGAGATTTTGTGAAAATTATAAGTGAGTGAGAACTGGAATTTTATATATTTAGATATAAAGTATCTTATATTTTTCACTTAACGTTGTAGATTAAATACTTGCAAGCTTAAGTAAAAATACAATTTGAAATATTCTAGAAATGAAAATTGCAATAATGAAGATTTGAATATTAAAATATAGTCTTTTAATATTTAAATATACAATATAATTTAACTAATGAAAGTTTGTTATAAATACAAATTTAACATTTTTCTTTAATATTAAAAGGCGCAGGGAGGGGTGCTACTGAAAAATTGATTATTATCATTGTTTATCTTGTTGATATCATAAATTACTAATATGTAATTTTAAAACTTGAAATTTTTTACTGTTGCAAAAAATGAGCTTGTAAGTACAAACGTAATAATTATTAGTCGACAATTTATTGATTTAAAATCAAAAATAATTTACTTTTGTATTTGATATAATAAATGAAATGCTCCCAGTATTTATTTAAAAAAAATTGACATGAGTATGAAATTACCAAATGGAGATTTGTTGGGGCAATCTGGTAAACAAGTAGAGAGAAATCGAGTACAATGCTGTTTATTTAGAAGTCAATGACTTTTTTTTTGCTCTTTTAGTTTTTCAAGGCAAAAGAAGAAAAATCTCTTAAATGAAAAAATGGTGGGTAAAATAATTTATGTTGCAATACCCTTCTTGGTAATTTAAATTATACAGTAGTAAATACTATGTGCAAGTGTACTTTTTACAGATGGAAAGGTACAAGTGACTGTAAACATTACACAAATAAGAAGGGCCAGAAAATTTTTTTCAATATCATTAAGACTAACCCAAACATGGGCCGCTCGTTTAATGTGAACTTAGTTTGCACTAAGTGAGCACTTAACTTACCAGATAAAAACACTGTAATTGCATTCTAAAAAATGTACTCAGAATTTAGAAAAACACAACCTTTGAAGTTAATTTTCTCAAAGACCACAGCAGTGACTTGATGTAATCGTTAGTTGAAGTTATGAGCGGAGATTCTGGGTTCAAACCCAGACTCGATAGAATTTTTTAGCTCATCCCTTTGGCGAACATCAAGCTGTGGATCGAAATACTTATAACTTTCTTTAACAACTCTATGGAAAAACGGGATACAATAAGCCTAGAGCTTCAGTGCAAAGTGGACCTTGAACCACTACCCGTGCAGCGATTTACATTTACATTTCATTTTCTCAAAATATTAATACTTAAAAAATACTAAAACAAAATTTGTACTCCTTCTTTTCTGATTCATAGCTATTCATATCGATTCTTCAAGCACACATCACAATTTGTAGTCCCAAAAATTAAGATTGGAGCTATCAGAGAGCCAATATTAAGCACTAATATCTAACATTTGTCGGTACACCACAGCTAATGTTTTAACGCCTTTTTCACAAAAATGTAGTCGAGTTACCCCTTTGTCAGGGGTGAATTCTATCACACACGTCGGATAATGTTTACTTTCAATAATCGCAATTTTTTGCGATGCTTCCATAGAGCTTGTGAGCATACACCATACACACAGTATAGCACTACAACCCAGGGTGGGTTTAGTCTAACCACTTCATTTTTATGAAGGGTTTTCAAGGCAGATTACCTTGGAGGTTTGCCATTGCCCGCCGAGGGAGAACGGTTAGAATAAAGTTCTTACTTCACTCAGGCTCGAACCAGGGTTCTCTGCTTAGTAGTCGATGCACTTAAGCATCAACCCGTAACCGTCCTCATACGCTCATACGAGCATACACCATACTACTCATTAAATTTGAAAAAAACGACCATTTATAAAACTTAATTATTTCTTAATTTATTATTTACATTATTATCATATTTATGTTTAGTTTAAAATCAAAATTATTTAATAAATTTACAAGTTAAAATAGGTAGTATAATAATTTAGTGTTAAATTAATTTTTGAATAATTTTGGTTGATTGAAAAGAGTAAAGCGGCGTTCAGATAGAGATTCTTGTCTTGCCTTGCTTAGGTAGAAACTGGCAAGAGCCAATCAGATTGAAGTATTATCTTCTATCCCCTCCTTTGCATAAAATTTGTGTTGCGGTGCTGAGGTCTTGCCGAAGCTTGGTAATGTCAAGCTTTTCGGTTCTGCAACACAACGCAAGCGAAGCAAGACCCAATGAAATCAAAGTATTTTAAATGCAGCAACGCGCGTACTTATTTGAAAATTTACTTCAGATAAAAATTTAAATAATTTGTAAATTTTGGTTAAAACCAAATTCTATTGTATTCTAAACCGTTATCTTTACAAATTTTAAAAGCCGGAAAATTTTGAAAAACCCCAAAAATTATATTGTTCGTGCTTGCCTTACCTACCAGTAATAAATATAATACAATACAATTATTACAGTAAATAACACCTACCGTAGATCGGCTTATTGCAAACGAAAATAATTTGTAAATCAATCAATATTATTACTTTGTTACATTACATAATATAATGTCTTATTTTTGGACAAACTCGTTTTTCTAGAAAAAATTAGGTAAACCACATCTGGACATTTTATTTATAATTTGAATTTATTTTAAACATATTTGGAGGGAGAACAGATAATTTTGAAATTTTATTTCACACCACAGTTTACTTTCGATATCTATATATTTTATAATCAACAAATTACTTTTTACTCAGGTGTTTACTTATAATTTAAAGTGACAGGTGTTTACTCTGTACTGCTCTGCATAAAAATGTAGTGGATGTCGAACGTAAAAATACAGATGTCACTATCGCTGTTGTCTAAGCAAGGTAACACAAGAATTTCTATGTGAACGCTCAAGTCGTCTAAGCAACACCGAAGCAAGACCACGCAACACAAGACAAGAGCAAGGCAAGATAAGAATCTCTATCTGAACGCCGCTTAATTTTTAGACAGAGTAGACTAAGTAGATTGAATTAAATAATTTGTATTTCAAAAAGGAGGTAATTTTAAAATATCTAAGATAACCCTTCCTTTCAAATAATCAGGGTATGTTTGACTTATCTTCTGTTGTAGGAATATTTGTTAATGTGGGTAATCAATTTTATACAAAATACATATTGATTGTAAATTGAAACTACATAAATTATTTAAACGAATTAATTCGAGTAGATAACATTCTTAAATATAAATTATTTAATATCGGATGTCGGATACTATTTAATTTTCAAATATAACATATTTTAACTTGCATATCATGAATCGAAACAGCTTATTAGTCATATTTCTTTATTTTGTGTTTAATCAAATAGAAAAACATTTTTGTAAGTTGGTAAGTTAGTAGTGAGTGTTTGCTGAAATCGTAAGTATCGACTTATTTTGGGAAAATATATACTTCAGGGAATGCCGTGCTTACACATAAATTTATCGTTCATTGTGATTATTATTAAAAAAAGGCAGTATTTGCCTCTTTTACAAGAAGATTTTGAATGCAGCACAAATCAACTGGCTAGTTACTAGGTCTAACAATAAAAATAAATTGTCAGTACATAATATAATCAATAAGCATGGTCAACTTCATTTTATCAAAAGTTTTGTCATAATTATATAATTTTAATTTCAAATCAAAATAAATAAACAAGCAATAAGAATGTTTTATTTTTCTTATAGAAGGAAATGGTGTGCCTTTCCTCCAGTGAAGGCACCGTTATCGCTATTGTAAGAGATACAATAGGAGCAGGGCCTAAAAGACAATCTCAAATCACTTTAGCCCCTTCCAAATCAGTTTCATCAGTATTTGCCGAAATATGTGCAGATTTTCATTACGAAGTCGACGAAATTGAATTATTAATTCAATATAGCACCGGTGAAGTGGTAAATTAGTTTTTTTTTTTATCTTACATAATATTATTTGCTATCTATATTTTGGTTAAAATCCAAATGATTATAAAAAAAACTTTAATAAATTTTGTGTGACAGATATGATTATAGATAATTTTTTTTGTTAATTTAGATAATATTGAATCATCACCGAGAAAAAACATTAGGTGAAATTAATGTACTATTTGATCAAAGTATTCGCAATACAATAGTTATTAGTGGCGTCTCAAAAAGTCAAAAGCCTATGACATTGATAGTTAATAATGATAATAACGATGATGATTTATTATTGGGAGCATCAGCAAGTCCAACGGCAGGAGATATACCTGGCAATTTAACATCAGACCCACCACCTGCTTTAATGAGCATCGACTTTCCCAACATTTCTGATTACAGACCTTTACAGGAGCCTTGGAACTATGTCGGTCTTGTAAATCAGGCAATGACATGCTATCTTAACAGTCTATTGCAAGCGTTATATATGACTCCAGAATTCCGAAATGCATTGTATAAATGGGAATTCGATGGTCAAGGTGAAAATAAATCAATCCCATTTCAATTGCAGAAATTGTTTCTCAATCTGCAGGTTAGTACACTTGGACAAATGTTTTTTTTTTTTTAATATTTGAATTTTTAACAGACATCGACCAAACCGGCAGTAGAAACAACGGAATTAACACGTAGCTTTGGATGGGACTTGAGCGAAGCTTGGCAACAACATGATATACAAGAACTTTGTCGTGTTATGTTTGATGCATTAGAAAAAAAATTTGAAAATACCAATCAAGCTAATTTGATTAACGACCTGTACCAAGGAAAATTATTAGACTATGTTAAATGTTTAGAATGCGGTACCGAAAAGTCGCGAGAAGATTCTTTATTGGACATTCCACTTCCAGTTCGCCCTTTTGGTAGATCTGTTGCATACAATAGTGTGGAAGAAGCTCTTAGAGGATTTGTTCAACCAGAAACTTTAGAAGGAAATAATCAATATTTTTGTGAAAAATGTAATAAGAAGTGTAATGCACACAAGGGGTTAAAATTTACTAAATTTCCATACCTACTTACATTACATTTGAAAAGATTTGATTTTGATTACACTACTATGAACAGAATTAAATTAAATGATAAGTGAGCATATTTTTATTAATACAATTTCAGGTGTAGTTATGAATAATTAAATTTAATTTTTATTTGTAGGGTTGTGTTTCCGGAAATGCTCAATTTGAATTCGTTTATTCCTTCGTCAGAAATACATTCAGAAAATGAAACAATTGAGGAACGCGAAACCATTAAATGCGATGATTCCAGTACCACAGATTCTGGATCGGTGTTGGATGATGAAACTAGCCAGTGTAATGATGTCCCGCCTACTGTCAACGGAGGATCGCATATTATTCACGAAGATGAAGACGAAGGAATTGATGTAGGCTGCATAAATAACCAAGAGAATAAGAAGAGTGATAAAAATGAACCAAAGGGACCTTATTTGTACGAATTATTCAGTATTATGATACACGCTGGTAGTGCATCGGGTGGTCATTATTATGCATACATTAAAGATTTTGAAAAAAATCAATGGTTTTGTTTCAACGATCAAATTGTGAATAGAATAACTGAAGACGATATTCAAAAAACATATGGAGGTGGTCCAGCTCGTTATTATTCTGGACAATATAGCTCCAGTACAAATGCTTACATGTTGATGTATAGACAAGTGGATCAGCAACGTAATTATAATTTTATGACTGTTGATGAATTTCCACAGCATATTAAAGATTTACTACAACAAATGCAAGAAAAGGAAGAGAACGATCGACTCGCTAAAGAGAGGGAACATGATATGCTCAAGTTAAAAGTGTATTGCTGGCATCCAATTCAAAATATGCTTGTAGATGTTAAATTGTTTGTATTTCTTGATTCAACTCTTGTTTCTGAAGTTGCAGCCAATGCTCATCAACGTTTTAAATTGGAAGGTGTAGTTGGTTTAGATGACTGCAGATTGGTAGCATATGATAAGCTGCACGATTACATAGAATGTAGTTTTGATGATGATTTAAAATTCTGTGATATTAACCCAAATTGTGAGTGGCTACTTGAAATTAAACCACCTGGTAAGCTTCTTTTTTTAACAATTTAACACAATCATTAATAAATATTTTTCTAGAATCAAAATTCCAAATTTATAAGCCAGGAGGTGTCATTATGAGAACTTTTTTGCTTGATTTGGAAGAAGAAGAACTGGATGGTCCTCATGTTTTTTATGTAAATGCAGAAGATACAGTTTATGATGTTAAAACTCGCTTAGCTGAAATATTTCATTTCAATATAAACACTATGAAGGTTTGTTTTGGACATTTTTTATTTGTTTTGCTTATTCGAGACTGTGTGACATTAACTTGTCACAATGTTGTCATGTTAGTGGTTTACAGAATAATATCTCCTGCATTTTGCAAATTTCCTCTTTTTTGTGAACTGTGATTGTGATAATCTCCACATTGGCTTTGTTTCGTAATAGGGCCTTAATTCTAAATTCTCTAATAACTTAACTAGACATAATATGTAATATTGGTCAATTATATTTTAAATGAAGAGGTATTTTGGTTGTGCTTTTTTGAAAATTTTGCAAAGAATTTTTAAAATGTGATAATATAATTTTATAGGTAGTACAACATATGCATTATAAAGAACTTTGCTTCCTGGATGATGATGAAGCTGAAATGAAATTTGAATCAAGAAGTTCACAATATAAATTGTTTGTCTCCAATGCATTGGATGATGATCCCGACAAGACGTTTTTAAATGCAAAACTAAAGAAAGTTATTGAACGTTTTACACATGTTATATCAGTGGATATGGTTTTACCTGACACCGATATCAGTAAGTTTCAATCAAAAAGAACTCGATGGTGCTGGTACTTATAAATTTTTTTTTTATTAGCTCGTCTAGAAGCAATGTCCATTCCTGCACTAGATCGAAATCATAACATCGAGAAAGTTGATTATGGTAGCGGCGATCGTGTTAGCAGTAAATCTGCTTTAGTGAATTCTTCATGTGAACTACTTAGTGACCAATGTAATAGTGAGGATAGCAGTTTAAGTGACAGTGATAGAACTCTTGTTGGTGATGCACCAGGTGAGCTACTAAATAATAATTATAAGCAGTTTTAAAATTCAGTTCCCAAAACAAGATTTTCCCTTTTTTAGAATGTCGGCAAAGTTTTGAGAATATTAAATTCGGGAAAAATTTGTTACTTAGATTTTCATTTTAATGTTTATGGGGGAGAATTAACCGAAATAATAATAGAATACAATTAAGTTGATACGGGGTTGGATTTTAAATCAAATTTTTTTACAAATTAAATTTATTAACTTGGATAGTTATTTTTCAACCAAGTAAAGCGTCGATTACATTGAGCGAGTTTACAAGCTGATAGTTGGCTATTTTAGAAGCGGACTAGTCGGCTAGTGCGATTGTAATGATTACACGCAAAACGTGTACTACTCGCTCAGTAGCCAACTAGCTAGCGAGTAAAAACCACGTGTACTACCCCGAGGCGGTTTGCCGTATCTGTAACTGTATCTTCTTTTTTGAGCATTCCATCTATCATCTTCAGTAAATCTTCAAAATGGGTACAGTCTAATCTCAAAATATTGCGATAAGCTGAAGCGTCTTCGTCCTTCAACTCTTTCAGTAAACTGCTCGATGCACCATACATCTCGCGTCTGCCTATCTATTGTTTCACCCATATATTTCTTTGCCTTTTCCGCTTTTTTTTTTTTTTAACTCCTTTTTGATAGCATGAGCTAAAATAATGACACCCGCACGTACAATTTCCGTCGACATTTAAAAAAAAATTTTAATTTTTCGACACTGAAACCATAAACGCCAGCGAGTAGCGAATAAAGTAGACCAGCTTTCAACTTTACTCGCGGATAGTTAACAATCTGCTAGTTGGCTAGTGAACATGATTACACTAGGCGAGTTTACTAGCAGATAGTGAATTTGCCAACTATCAGTTTGTAAACTCGCTCAATGTAATCGACGTTTTAAGCTTTAAATCTTTGAAAAAACATTAAAATTTTGATGGAGGAAAGTTGGAATAAAGTATTTACTTTATTTGATAACATGAATTCTGCTTGAGGGAATGGTTATTAGGGGTTAAAAATTCATTTACATAACTGTTGCAACTAACATTTTGTTATTTAAAATTGAATTAGCTTAAAGTTGAATGGTAGACATTAAATACATTTTTTCAGTCATCTTTTTTATATCGTACTAGTTTTTATATTTAAGAACTTCTGTCAAGTTGAACACAATGAAACTGTCTTAAATTGATGTAAAAATGCTTTCAAGAATGTATTGTTATGTAGTTGGGTGCAAAAGTTAGTTGTACAAAATTTCTGTTTGTGATGGATGACTGATGATTTTCACAATGGTGAAAAGCTATAGCAACCAAAACTTTTATGTACCTACAGTACAAATTTGCAAAAACCAACTTTTCTAAATTAATTCTGTAGAAAAAGTTGATAAAATTGAATTATGAAAATTGTTTCTTTAATGCCTGATTTCTTCACCTTGAGATGTCTATCATCGGATAACGAATCCGCCCGACATATTATACAAGTACCAATCAGACAACCGCAATTGAAATTCAAAATAACAAACCAAAAATTTGATTGGTTACTTGATTAATTTGTCGGACGGATTCGTTATCCGATAGATATCTCAAGGTGAAGAAATTGGGTATAAATGAGAAATTATTTTAATACCAGCTTTCATAAAACTTTTAACAAGCTGATCAAGTTAACCATTTAGGCTTATTAGTAGTAAGGCCCAGTTTTTCAATCATTAGATAACAATAACAGGAATAACAATTTATAACAAACTATTCGGTAAGTTGGAAGAATTCGTCCATTGTTCGTTCTGTAGGCATCGACCCTAGCACCAAAGCGGAATTTCCACGCTGAATGCACAAACTAATTCTTTGAATTAAGAAACTCTTTGCGCGTCTATAACTTAGATTTCTGACCAATCAGGTAGTCATAAACATAGGTTAACCATTGAATTTGGGTTAACTAACCATTGAAAAACTGGACCTAAGAAATAATTTCAATTGGTTAGTTAAATTTAACGGCTCGTTAAAAGTTTTATTAAACCTGGCATAAAATTTTCATTTCTTCGAATTCCATCTTACTCGTTATTTGTCTACCACTGACGTGCATGAATGAATTCATGGAAGGCTCATACACTGTGGGGCTTTTAGGATTCATGTTACCTAGTGATTTTTTTTATTAAAGTATATCTCGTTTTACTAGGGCCAGTTTTACAATAGTAATATTTACCAAGTATAATGCTATTCTACAAATAAATACGTTATATATGTTATGACTCGAAAAAGTTTAGAATAGGATCAAGTACAATATAGAAGTTAGAATATCGACTTATTCCTTTATTGGGACCTATTAGTTGGAGAGCCCGCGTGCATGGGAAAATAATTTTTTTTTGCCATACAGGCTGAAAGAACATTAAAAATTAGTAATGAAACCGTCTGTCTGCCACTCGTAAGTGGCAGCGTTAACTTGGGAGCGGCATGAGAAAAGAGGCATTTTTGGGGTTGAACTAAACCATAGGGTTTATTATTACAAAAAAATACATAAAAAATTTTAAAGGACAGCATTGTTTCCTTAAGTTGTAGGAGCAATTGATTACACCCAAATAAGATTGCGTTCTCCGGGAGGAGACGATACAGAACATTTCAGAAATCAGAAAGGTTGTTTCTCTTAGATGTGCAAGTCATTTGTAATGCCGATTTGTGAATTTAAAATATTGTGGCGAGATGGCTGGGAGCTTCTCACGATCATAATATTTTAAATAATTTTGTGTTAAAAGCAAAATTTTAATTAGGGGAATTGGTAGATTGAATTCTACTGGGACACAGTTGATATTTATTCATAAATTATTTAATTTTTAACATCAGCCGAAAACTTGTTTAATGAGTCCCAAATTAGAACTTGAAATAGTGTGGAACGAACTTTTGGAGTTCGGAAACGAAGATTTCCTATATTATCTATAGGTAGGCAGGTTTTGTTAGAAAGAACGCAGGCTATTATTGTAGCAACTGCTGGATTGTATAATTTGGCAATAATGGAAAAAAATGGTGTACTTTCTATAGAATGCAGTAGTGTTTTTGATCCAAGTGAAAATGGTGTAATTGAACATAATGGCCCTACTGCTGAACACCAACAACATGATGAAATAAATAAGGTGGAACTTGGATGACTGTAGTTCTTAGGCTTTTATACTGCTATCTTCCTGGTTAAACTTGAAAAATATAGATTAGAATATAAGGTAGATACAGACAAATTCGAAATAAAGCACCCATTAAGATATCGGATTATCCGATAATTATTTTGTAAGTTGGTAATATAATTTTAGTATATAAGAAGATTACTGGAATATAGTTCTTAAAGTTGAAACATGCGGACGCACGGACGGACAGACAGATATGGAGCCAGATCACAAGGCTTCTTTCTATACATTGTATAGAAATCTAAAAATGTAGACCATCAAAATAATTTCATCAATTATAGGGTAGCATTAATTAACAATCGTTTTGCAAATTTACTATAATTTAAAAAAAGTGTTTTCTAAATAAAATTGTGCATTATAATTTTGTTAAATCCACAAGAGCTAATTGTTTTTAATTAATAGCTCCAGTACAAATGTAATATATTGTCGTGTTCCAAAATTTCCAATTGATTTTTGAATATTAATTTTGTTATTTTGTGAATTTTGAAAACTTGATTGTTCGCGCCAACAAAATTTAAGTTGGCACGAAACTTTTGATTATGAATTTGCTTTTTGCCGAGTTCGTCAAAGGGGACGTTTCCAGGAGGTCTTCGTAAAACTTTAATTTTGCGTTTCTAATTGAAACAAATTGAATTATATTATTTGTGAAAATAAAGATCGTTTTGATGCGTAAGTGATTTTATTGAATTTGGAAGTTATAATAAAAGCGATACCGGTGCAACGTGTGGTCAAGTTATCGCGCACATTTTATTTAAAAATTAAATTGAACAGCGTTATACGAAAATTAATTTTAAATATTTAAAATTTATAATTATTAGATTTTTGTTGAGGTTTAGGTCTTTATTTTAACAATCTTTGTTGTCCAACGTTTCGAGTCGTTACTGACTCATTTTCAAGGCTACAAAATAAATCTAATTTATTTTAATTTTAATTTTAGGCTTCTATACAACGTATAGGAAGAAGCCTTATGATCTAGCTCCGTGTCCGTCTGTCCGTCTGTCCGCATAATTCAAAACCAATCAGAACGCACGTTCTTAAAACAATTTTACTTCATATAGAATATTTTTAGATTGGTATTAATTATTCAGATTATTTACATATATATTTTTTAATCCGATATTCTTATTTTGTATTTTTAGAGTAGGTATTTTACGTGTTTCTAATACGGTATTCGGTACGTGTTTCGGGTATTTTAATATTTCATTATGAATTGTGTTTTATTTGTGGTTTGTAAATTGCAAATATTTACCTATAAAGGTCGAAATAAAAAAAAAATATTAAAATGTTAGCGTTTTCCTTATATAGTAAAAAAATCTACCTAATTAAAAGATTAACGCATTAAAAATTGGAATAAAATAAAGCCCAAATAATTTAACCTACCGAAAAAGTAGATGTATAGAAGCCTAAGAACTGTCGCAAAAGCGAGTTCCACCTTGTTAATTTTAATAAAGGTCAACAATAATTTATAATTTAATTTAAAATTTATGTTATATTTAAAAAAAAATGCATCTCAATATTTTCATTTTAATGTCATGCTCCAAGGGGTAAATATCCAGTAAAATTTCTGTACACGAGACTCGGAATTCCAAAGATTTTCAAGACTTCCAATGATTTCCAAAGAATTCCAACAATTTCCTAGGAATTCCAAAGAATTCCTCTAATGAGGATTTCCAAAGAATTCCAGGGATTTCCAAGGAATTCCAAACGAGTGTACAAAAAATATCTGGGATATTTACCCCTTGTCATGCTCCTGAAGTTTCAATCGTTTGTTTTCTGCTTGCCTTTGCTTGCCTTCAGCTTCCTTTCTTTTGTCTTCAGCTAAGATTAAACTTAGATAACTTGGCATAACATTCAAGGGAACTCTTAATTCTTTAATTTGTCAACAAAATATGTTACTTCTTTAATTTATTGAATATAGAAAATAATTTTTTGATTTCTGTTTTATAGGCGATTGTATAGGTTTATTATCGAGTACTTCCATTTCTCCTGCCGATCAACACATGGCATCCCCAATAGATCCCGCTGAAGATACGTACAATCACGACATATTTGATTCGCAACCTGAAGAAATGAGCTGGGATGATGTTTCATCTGAACCTCAACAAGTGAGAATTATTAACCAATATTTTAAAGCAAAACTTATGTCAAATACTTCAAATTTGTGCAACGAGGCCGATGCAACCCAGTATCTTAAAGTGCAAGTAGATAAGCGAATGCCTTTATTTAAATTAAAAAAACATTTAGAACCTTTTGTTGGAGTGCCCACAGAGTATTTTAAGATTTTCCGTTTGTATCCACACGAAGTTGAAATAACAAAATTAATAGATACATTAGGAACTAATAAAGATGGCGATCGTTTGGCCATTAAATTGGGTCGCGTCCTTAAGAAGAACGAGTACGTCGGTAAAGTGTTTCGTTTGACACCCGAAAATAGCGAAGTCTTGACGTATTTGTTTGAATTCGTAATTGCGAGTGGTCAACTAGTCGGACAAGTCAAGAAAGACATTTTACTTGCCGCTAAAAAACAACACATGTTAGATATTTCTTTTAATAATTGTCGATTGCGCGCTAAAAGTTGGAAAAATCCCTTAAAAGTTTACCTGGATGAACAGAAATTTGGAGAAGACATAATTTTAAACAACAACTGGGAAATGTACCTGCAAGAATTAGGTGAAGGAGAAATTGTCAAGGATTCTAATCAACTTTGTTTATTTGTGAAACGTTGGTGCCCTTCTATGTTAATGCTATCTCCTTTCCACGAAATTGTCTTAAATTCTCCAACCGTAATGGAATTAAAATCCACGTTGGCACAAGAATCCAACATTCCAGTGGAAAATCTTGAGGTGGCCTTCTTAAAGGGTGCTTTTCCATGTGATATCAATGTTCTAGATATACAAGACTTAGATTGGAACGTGAAAGTTAACTTTTTGGAAAATTATCCCCTACAGATTTATCAAGACGGTAGTGTTTTCTTGTACAGGTGAGTTAATTATTTGTTTACCAGAGTTGGGTTAGCCACTTTTTAGGAGCAGCTAAGCTATAGTGTTTTTAAAACTAATTCCAATACACATCATAAGCATTGCTGAGCTTCATCATATTGGAACAGTATTTGTTCCATTTCAACAAAATATAAACCACTAATGTAATCGTAATATTGTGAATATAACAATATATAGTAATTTAATTTGTATGTGGTGATGGTGATCGACTTCATCAAGTTTGTATCTATGATGTGTATTGGAATAACATTTACAAATATACAAGCTATTTTTTATAATTTTTTAAGTAAAAAAGTAGACTGTCGGACAGTTTAAATTTAATAATTTTGCAAGATTTTAATATTAAAAAATGAAATTATTTTGTTTATCTGTTCTAAGTTTGAGTTTTACATGTTTATATAGGGATAGCCGGGAACCATTAAAAGTAATATCCGCCGAAGAAAGAAAAGAAATAAATAATAGAGAAAATACTCGATTAGGAAAGTATTCATCAAAAAATTATTCGCCCAGAAGAGAAACGGCTTTAAAAATATATTTGGATTCACCTATCAAGTCGGAGGACGTATGTGCAGACTGACATCGCCAAAATACGAATTTGTACCAGTCATGGTTCTACTGCAACATTAGCTAACCAACCATCATTTGTGCTTAATTGTTGTGTAATAACTATGGACTGTTTTTGTATTTCTCAACTACTGTAAAAATTTGTTTTTTGTTTTTAAATTTTAATTTAATCACTTAATTTCGATTAGTCATAACCGAGAACCTTGTTCGACTCGAAAGTTAGTTTTTTACTTTTGCAAAAGTAAAAATATTTCTACTATGCATGGTTTTATGAGGTTCATTTCAGTTGGTTTATTTTTTTTAAATGAAACTTTGTCGTCTTGTCTGTCAATATTAAAACCTTTCTGGTTATTCCACAATTTAATTTTAATGGTGGTTTTTTTAAAGGACCTGTAAATATTGTTTGCATACAACACAATTTTACTAATTAATCTTTTAATTATGATCTGAAAAGTTTTGTTTAATATGTACATTATTAGTTTAAATGTTAGCTTAAAGTTCTTGTTTTTGTTTTGCTTTGTGTTACCGAAATTCTTGTAGTGGTAATGAAATTCAAAAAAGACTAAGGCAAATTTTATGTTGGCGATTAAGTTTATTAATTTTAAATATCAAACTAATTAAATCATTCAATCATTTTCCATTTATTTATATTGCATTTGTGTTTAAAATTTGTAATTGATATTACGTGTGACTAAGTAATAAGAACGGGCTGGAGTGTTGTTTCTTATTTTGTTATGATTATAATTATTGTTTACGATCCAATTTTTCATTCATATTTTGTGTGAAATTTATGTGATAGACTGAACACTTGCTTATTCAATAATTGTGGAATAACTGAAATATTACTAATCATTGTTGTAATATTGGATTACTTTACAAAGAAATTAAGGTGTTCAATAGTTACCTATTTGTTGATTCATAAATTGATGAATGGTTAGTTTATGCTGTGTTCCTTTTGTTATGTTACGTTTAATTGTATTTATGATTTAATATGGTTGATTACTAATGAGTCAAATTTAATGTTAACTGATACATTTTTGGCCTAGCAGTTTTTTTACTTGAACTTTTTACATTATGTTGTCTCTGCTTATAATAAATACAATTCTGATGAAATAAATATTTATTTGTGACTGATAATAAATTGTTTCAATAAAGTTTTTGTTTTATTGGCAGGATCTACAGGCTCAAGGTACTAGTACACAATAACTTTAATTAATTACATCTAAATTCTTTATTTTTATTTATGTATACTTTTGTGTTACAGAAGTAACGAGTTAAAATAAATTAAGTAGTCAACAAAATACGAAACACGATTAACAAGCAATATTGATAAATTATTATAAGCATTCAAATAATTACACTTGACAAAGTTTTTATGAATTCAATTCATATTATTGCATTTCGTTGGAATGTAAAAATTACAAAACTATCCAGAGTGGCTTACTTCTGGCAAATTCTTTTATAGAATTTTTAACGCTGAAATTATTCATCTAAATTTGTTTAATTGTTAATTTACTGTAATTTGGTTTAAGCATTGTGATGCATATTTGCAAAGTAGTGAAATTCATTACATATTTTTATCGTGAATGAATATGTAAATTACTTGAAAACAGTTATGTTATGAAAGAATTCTTCATTAATGAGCCACTCTGTACGAGATAATGCAGTAGCAAAAATAATTTTTGACCACTATTTACATCATATAAATTTTTTAATTATATTACAAAACAAAATTAAACTTTCATATATTATCACGAATTTAAATTTTAGTCATAAACCGTTGTACTTTTTAGTAAATTTTATGACATTAGTTTTGCACTTATATACATATAAAGCACCATTCACTATTTATTTGTACACTTGCATATAAAAATTTTAAATATATCTACATAATAATCACACATAATCAGATGGAACACTAACAGTTTCACTTATGGCAGCCAATTTACCTAACGGTCTTCTAATTACATCGGTTCCATCGATGTTGCTTGAATCCCATACTGGCATAGTTACTAAGCCTACTACCTCGTAAGCTCTATCAGCAACAGTTGTAACAGATAAATCTGAATAGTAAGCACTGCTTGGAGCACTAGAAGGAGGAGCATCGGGATCTGTGTACGCTGAGTTTTGATAAGCTGGACTATTGCTATCTCTATCCAAGGTACTTTCGCGGTCCAATTCAGCATATAAAGCTTCACCTACACCGTTGTACGTTTCATCCATGTGAGTATAATGGTTTTCCGTGGGAGATGTTGGTGGAGGATCTAATTGAGGTGGTGCAGCGGATGGTCTTCGTACTAACCAGGCCCATACACCATTGGAAGAATGTGTACTGTTGATAGAATTTGGGTACGAAGTGGAATTTATGGTTTTATCATTTGGTATATTGATAGGCGGGCGATGAATGTTGGGCCTATGAGTTGGAATAGAATTTTGGTCGTTTTCTGTAACAAAATACACCATAAGTATAGTGAATGAAATACATTCAATTATTAATATATTATTTTTTTCAATAATTGCAAATTAAACAAATCTTTGAATTTTAGCAAAAATATTTTGATTAAAATTTTAGAAGAAAATCTTAAGAACTTATATTATTATATAATATTTTTGTGAAAAGTAATAGGCCTCAGTTGACAAAAATAAATATAATCTAGTAAACAAAATTAAAACTGCCAAAATTTTTGAATGTGACAAACTGTAGACCTTATTTATTTTGTAAATGTTTTTGAACTTACAGTGAAATTAATAGTGAAAGTTTTGAGTTAAAATTTCTGGTAAGTACGTTACATATAATATTATGAGTTTTCTAAAAAAAAAAAAAACTTTTGGGTTTACATTTTTTCAATTCCAAGTTTATAAAAACAATCAATTCATTTTCAATTTATTGTAATCTAATGACAATAAATATAAGCGTACTCTGGTGGAAATATTTCTCTGAAAACTCTGAATTAGACTTTTGAAGAGTTTCTCAGAGTTTGTAAGACTTCTGCAGACTTTGTTTTACTTTTTCAGAGAAATATTTCCACCAGGGTAAGCTTTAGACAGACAAGTTTCTGTCTCCATCAGATATTTTTAAATAGGTATTTAATTTATGTAATTTCATAATATTTTATAATTTATATATTTTAGAAAATTTAATAGTTTTATGGATAGCTTTTTTTTATCTAAATAATTACTTCGACCAACGCTTCGACTATTTCATTAATTAATTGATTTGCATATTAGTTATTAACCGTTTACCACTATGAAATAAAAAAAGTCGTTTTTTAACACATTGAAATTTGAAAGCTCGTTAATCTAGTCAGTGCAGATTTTACAATCTAATTGAATGCATAATATTTAAATATTTCACTTACATTACAACTCGCCTAAACTTATCCTAGCTATATTATTTATAAGTATATTGACTAGGCAATGTAATGCAAATAATTGATAAAACGTGATTTACTAATGCAGTTTAAAATGTTATTCACTAGTTAGTTAGGTATATTGTATGTTGCTAACTCTTGATTATAAACTTTTTCAATTGCGCTCTATCATACGAGAGATATTTCGTGTAAGCCCTTGGCTATGTGGTAGATAGCGTTGTAGCTAATTAAACTTAATAATAATAAAAAAAATCACAAACACGCATTTCAAAATAATATAATACTATCACGTGGAGACTTCCTACAAATATTTTTAATTCATAATCAAATTTTGAATCCCAATGAATTAACAATATTATAATACTATAGTTTTTTGTTTTATATTGTCGTGTTCCAAAATTCTTCATTTCTATTTTGATACTTGTTTTCAATTTCATTTTTTGAGAAATTTAAATTTTATTGTAAATTGTAGACTTTTTAATTTTATGGTTTTCCCGCTATTTAGTTGAGTTTGCAACAACTAGGCGGGGAAACCAGGTATTTATTGTTATTTATATTTGTTTTTGATATTTTTGCAAACAAAAGTGATTTGATTTTGCGTGAGAAAATTTTATATGTTTGAGTTGAAATTTTTCAAATATAACGTTGGATTGTTTTGTGTCAATTTTGATTGATTGCTTTTGAAACATTTAAATTATAATTTAGTTTGAATGTTACAATTTTAATACTATAATTAAAAAATCAAGGCAAATATTAAATTAAATTGATACCGCGACATATGGGCGATTTCTCTTTTCGATTTGCGTTTAATTTCATTTATATTGGAAAATTTATTTAAATTGAATCTTGAATTCAATGGATTTTCGAAGATTAGCCGGACAACATTTTTTAAGATTTGTATTTTTCTAAAGAAACAATTTTTTTAAATTTGGAAACTGGAAAAATACATCTATTTATGGAGAAATAAAATGATTCAGAAATATATAGACATATAGAATGTTTTAAGTCTTTCTCGCATTAAAATTTTTAATTTAATTTTCTCCTAGTGCCTACTTAAATTTTAAATTACGCCTGGGAAATTTGAGTTAGAATTTCTTATGGCTGATAAGTATGACAATATTATCGGTTTGTGCTCTTATTATCTAAAAATATTAACTATAAATATTAAAATATTAACTTACCATTTAATCTTGTATTTTTCATTCTGCTGAAACACCAAAATGTTATTAATATTTTGAAAATTTTTTACTTAACTTTCAATCATTAATATAACAGTCTTTAATTTGCATTGTGGCATAACAATAAACCATCTTGCAGTTAAAATAATGAAACCAAATAAAGTGATAAATACACCCCGAAGGGTATCCCCGGATACACTTTACATAACTTAGGTGGTAATAGAGGACACTTTTCTAAGAAACATTTTTAACAACATTTTTTTCTAAATTCAAGCCCTCAAGAATTAGGCCTCTTTAAAGCTTTTTCTTTTTAAATGATAAATATCTATTTTCGTCCAGCTCAATTAATCTACAAAGTATTTTTGGGTATTTGGACTTGGGCTATAAATAAAACTACTGTGTACTTTCGTCGACGTTTCGCTTATCTTTCTTGTAAGCTTCCTCAGGACTGCAAATTTATTTAATCTCTATTTATTATTTAAGAAAGAAAAGCAAAACGTCGACGAAAGTACACAGTAGTTTCATTTACAGCCCAAGTCTAAATTCCCAAAAATACTTTTTACATTTTTTTTAATTTCCACCTTCACGTGGCCATAGCTCAGAAAATATTAATTTTTCGGCAAAAATGGATTAGTGCCTTTTTAAAGAGCGTGAAATATTCTACGAACTAGATTTAAAATCTTTTATTGCCTAAAATCAACGGCTTTCGAGAGTTATAAATTAAAGTAAGTAAAAAAATGCTACAAAATTCGAGATTTTTTTTATTTTGGTTTTTTTCAAAACCCCGTATCTATTAAACGAAATATTTTACAAGAATTTTGACGCCCCAGTCCGGATAGGAAATTTAACGGACTACAACTTCTGTCTAATAAATATTTTTGAAAAACCAATCCCTTTCATAGAAAATCAGAAAATAATCAACAAGGAAGCTATAAAACAAAAATTAAATTCACAAAATCACAGAGAAACGCAAATGGCAGTTAATGTTGACAATATTTACAAAGATTTGTTTCAAGCATTTTATTTACCGATGAAGCGCAATTTGCAAGGAATGATTGTGTAAACAACTGCGAGAATGAATACCAATAGGCTACTGCCCATTTTTTCCCATTTTTTTTAAATAAAAAAAATAAATAAAAAATTTTTTTAAATGAAGCATATCCTGAAAAATAGATCGGAAGGGGAAGAACAATTAATTGGCCAGCAAGATCCCCAGATTTAACTCCTCTTGATTATTTTTTATGGGGTGCTGTTAAAGCGATGGTGTTCAGCAACAGAAAAAAGCTCGACACCGAAGAGGAACTAATGGAGAAAATCACGATTTTGTAAAATGTAATTTTTGTAAAATATTTCGTTTAAAAGATACAAGGTTTTGAAAAACAACAAAATAAAAAAGCTCTAATTTTTCAAAATTATTTTACTTACTTTAATTCATAACTCGAAAGCCGTTGATTTTAGACAAAAAAATGTATGAATCTAGTTTATAGATTACTTTTTACTCTCTTTAAAAAAGCACTAATCAATTTTTACTAAAAAATCAATATTTTCTGAGCCATGGCAACGTGAAGGTGGAAATTAAAAAAATGCTTTAAAGAGGCTTAAGGGGTTTCTAAAAAAGTAATACCCAAGATGTAGCATAGGGAAAATTTGTTTTTATTTTTTTTTGTAGAAATGACAGCTGTTTGAAAAAATTTTCTTATTTTAAACGAAAAATAAATTTAAAAAATTTATAACTAATTACAAGAACCAATTAAAGAAAACTATGCTACATCGTTTAGAGCAGGAGTTCCCAACCAGGGGGGCGCGCCTCCCAAGGGGGACATAGAGAGATGTCAAGGGAGGCGGAAAGCATTTGCATTTTAGAAAGAAAATTAAGAAGAAATTTAAACTTTTCAAGTTTGTTTATTAGAATTAAAATAAAAGTCTTTCTACCTATATAATGTGCGTTTTTTTGTATTAATTTATTGAAAAAGTAAGGGGGGGGTGCATGAAATAATAATTTATAGTCCGGGGAGCCTCAACAAAAAAAAAGGTTGGGAAACCCTGGTTTAGAGGAATGTGCTTTAAATTTTATCAAAATCGGTTAAGTAGGCCTTGAGATATTTTGTCCACCAGTTTGAAAAATGTAGTTTCGAGAAAAACGCAGGAGAAAAAACAGTACTGCGTTATCGGCTCTTTACCGGGCTCACTTCTAATTGCTATAAATTCGAAAATAATTTGAATTTTGAAATGATTGAACGTTTACAATATTCTTAAAAGTATAAATAATATATCAAGCCAAAAAAATTCGATTTTTTGAAAATCTCTGAATGGTGAAACCCCTTAACTCTCGAGAGCTTGAATTTAGAAAAAAATTTTTTTAAATGTTTCTTAGAAAAGTGTCCTCGATCACCAACTATAAGTTATGTAAAATTTTATTATATAATAAAACTAAAGTAATTCATTTTAAGCTTGTAGTATTATTTATTTAATCACTTCATTTTTAAAATTAAATTTAATATACTTAGTTACTCTAAAACTATGAAAGGTATGCATACCTTTTGCAGTGTAATACTACAATCATGATAATTGCTCCAAGAACAGCAGAAATTAGTGAAACTATGATTAACGTCAACACCCATCCTATTTCTCCCGGAGCTTCTGAAACAAATGAACACATTAAAATCTTTTATAAAAGTTTGATAATTGGTGTGCAATATATCAGGTCCGGAGTATAAGCAAAGAATTATTGAAAATAAAATACATTGAATTAAAACCAATTTAGAAAGTTTTCGACCTTACGGTCTCGAGCTTTTTACCCGAATAAATAACATTTCAATTACCAAGTTTACAGTTTCTCCGGTAGAATTCATAAGTTCTCAGGATATTCCATATAATTAAATTTTTAATAAAATTAATTAAATTAAATAATTAATTAGAAAAAATGACAAGAAAAATTTTGAATTTAAAAAGTTAAAAATTTCAGTAGGCATATATCTCTTAATAATAATAAAAAATTATTTATATTATTCTATTTATAAATTATTTTAGATCTAATTTCCTTATTATCATTGTTATTAATAGATTAATTACTTTTTTATTACCTCCCGAGTGAAATAGGCGGATAAGTTATTTTATACGCCTTCGGGCATTAAAATTGTTTAAATAAAATTAAATTTACATATAATATATTGTATGTATATGGATTATAAAAGATTTAAAGAAAAGAAGAAAGGTCTCAAGTTATAAAGACTTTTTAATTATATTTAATGTTTGTTAATTCAGTTATAACAAAGGAGTTAATTATTTGGTAGTTTACGAGATTATGACCAAGGGTTAAGTTAATTGAGTGATCAAAGCTCAGGTAAACGTGCTAATTGGTATTTTTTTAAAATATAAATGCTATATCAATTTTAACGATCTTATCGACCGAATAAAACGGGAATTTCTACGAAGCATATTAGCATTTTACAAGTTTTCTACAAAATTTTATTATAAAGTTGTAGTTTTAATTCTTTCTAATAGAAAAAAGTTTACAAGTTTGATCAAACTGTTTCTCATCGCCATAAAATTATAAAAAACCAATATAAAATGGAGTGTTATTAAAAAATAACACTTTTATTCGTTGTAAATATTTTTTCGCTATAAAAATTTGATTATCACTTGCTTATTTAAAAGTAACACGTCGGTTTTATTTTAAATTTTTATCAAACAATTTTATTTTATTACCGTTGTAAGTCAAAAATTTTTCCATCATTTTTATATATTATTTTACGATCAATTTATAGGTGGGTCACTGTATTGCCATCATAAACGAGCTGATATCGAAGTCGATAAAAAAGAATTTTGTAAGAAACGATAATTAATAGACTCGCGTGTCGTACCATGAATAGGAGAGATATATCATAGCAATCGGTATATGGAAGGGTATAGTATCATAATTATTATAATATGAAAATTTCACATAATTTTTAATTAAATTTTAATTATTACCATAAATTAGTTAACAAATTATTCAATTAAAATTTACACGCCATTTTTATATGTTCCAATTATATCGAGTAAATAAATCGGAAAATATTATATTGTAAATTTAATGTCGACCTATACTTTAACATGCAATCCAATTAGGTGTCTGTGAAATTGGTTGATTAAGTTATAAAATTGTAAAATGTTTATCCAATTATAATAATTAATAATAAATATTTACTAATAAATAAATAATAAAACTAAAATCAAATTGCATTTCCAGCAACACATTACGATTTAATAGGATTCGTTAGTTCCTCCAAATCAGCTTAGAACTATCCTACTACATACTTAAAACTGAGGTATTACATTGTTCCAGCATATTTAACATATAATAACAGTTTTAGTGATTTTGCCTTTCTAAACTTGTTTCGAAGCGCAATGTTTAATGAGGTTAGTTAATAAGATGTGGTCGATTTAGTTGCAGCTGATTGAGAACACGAACTCGAATCATTTCGTTTCTAAATAATTATTTGCTACATTTTGGGATAACTAGAGTGAACAGTTTTTAAGTAACATGATTGGAATGGATCGGCACTGTTCGTCTCAACAAAACCGACTTATTAAAAATGTTGTTTACTAACCCATAGCGGTGTCTAATGTAAATGCGTTTGAATTTTGCCATGCCCATGTACAAAGATCGCACGTTGTCAATCCATCAGAAGCAACTCCATCGTCTAAAAAAATTGGTCGGGGCGGAGGAGGAACAAAATTTCCCGACCATAAACCATCCTCGCTGGCATCTAAAGGTAAAGATGAAAATGCATCTTCTTCGAGGGCTTCGTTCCACCAATCCGAACTGCTGAAGTTGTTTCCACTTGAAGTGGTGACGGATAACTGTAACAATTAAATATGAAGAATGTAATAATTATATATCGGAAAATTGGGCGTCACTTATATCACTAATACAAATTTTTCTTCCAAGATTTTTGAATTCAATTCAATTTTCAATGTTTAGAAACCATGTTATATGCGATAATCAACTTTGAAGAGTTCGTTGCGTAAGGACGATGACTTAAAAGACCGGGGTGGTTGGTAACAAGTTGTCTTTTAAGAATAAAAGATTGCGAACGCAGTGATAGTTTTCTTGGAAAGCAACTACTTATTTTATAGAATTTTGTAATAATGAACCTAATTTATGCATGAGGTATTTTATATAACTTTTGCAGAAAGCGGTTAGGTACATATGTGGAAAATTAGCAAGTTTAAAGTGTTTAAACGATCGCCTTAAAATACCATAAACGAATAGCTTGCATTTTTATTAGCAAAGATAAATATTTCAATCCAATCGTTCAAAGCTCGATAAGCTGATACCATCTCTGTGCTCTTTTAATAAGAATGTTGTTCGATAAGCAAGTTGTTTAATAAGGTTCTCGAGATTTACGATGTATGAAGAAAAACACGTTTTACAATGTGAAAATAATTATTGTAACTGTTGATATTTGAAATGAAAATCTAGAATTAAAAATAAGTTTATCCTACAAGGTATAGTCAAATATCTATAAATTAATGTTATATCTACATACATATATGGTCAACATAGCGCAAATCTATCACTCAATTTTTTGTAATTTACCATAATATGTATTATATTTTCGTTTATGGCATTTACCAATAGGACAACTTAATTTTTTTTTTATATTTATATTTTTGTGAAGATATATTATATAATCTTTTAATTTTTGCCGCGAACCAGTTAACTTTGAGCCAACTAGCGGACAAATCCAGGCCTTTTGCAAAAGTATAGCAGATCGAGTGGACAGATTCGTAATTTTTAATTAATTGCATTTTTATAGTTATTAATTTTTAATGAAAAGTAGTTTGATTTGAATTTAGAATTGAACAGTGTGGTTTTTGATACAAGAATGATTTATTTTGAATGATTAAAATTGAAGCAATAGTTGGGCAATTTCAAGATAAAATAAATAGTAAATTGTGATGAAAGATTGGAATCACAGTTTAAAAATAATTTTAACGATAAAATTCGTAATATTTAAAATTAAAAATGAAAAGAACAAAGAATCAAATTTTGATACAGATGAGTATGATTATCTCTTATATTATATAAGAGATATTCATATCTATCTGTCTCGGTATCAAATTTGATTCTTCGTTCTTTTCATTTTTAATTTTGATATTTGTATATTATGCTATAATTTAATTTTATTAATTATTATGAATATTAAAATGTACACAGAGCTTTATTATTCCTTGTAAAAGTGATTATGATATGACACCACAAATTTAATTTCACCCTCTGTTGATTCTTAATTACACCAAAAAAATTTATATTCTTTACATTTTAATACATGACAAATTTCATTGTAAGGTTTCGCTAATAAAAAATGTCATAAGTATATTATAATATAAAGTAATATACAAAACACAGACAAAATTATTTAGTGTTCAAAGAAATAATTTTGTGAGCATTATTAATTGTTTAAAAGAATTACTGATTGAAACTAAGTTATATAATATAACTATTTTATTTCATAAATTAACAATAAAAAATATTATTTAGTTATCTTTACTTCAATTATTTTGTTAACGTGTTTTTATTTATTTTCTTCATTGTCTACCAAAATAGTTTTTGTGAGAATGCAATTTTATTGTTTACTTAAATTTGTCGGTGTACCTAGTTTTTAAACATGACTTTTGCAGGCAAATCTTTTATTATTACGCAAATCAAGATTTTGGATAACAAGTCAACAGTAATATTTTTTTATAAACAATTTAAAAATTTAGTTCAGGTTACACAGGTTTTTTTTAGATTTTATACACACCGATTTTTTTTATTATTAATGAAAATTATTTTAATCTTTGTTAAAACAATAACATTATTACCTATGTAATGTACCTGCAAAAAGGTTTATTTTCCTTTTTTTTCCTTATAAAATACAATTTTTATGTAAAAATATACAATAAAATAAAATGTGTTTAAAAGCTACACAATTGTTCAGTATTTTTGCACAACTTGTGTCTAAATTAGCGCTAAACCCAATATTGTGTTAAAAAGATGTCAACATTTTGGTCAGAAATTTTAATTTTGACTAGTTAAAAACCCAATTTGTGTAATTTTCAGATACATAATTTGTGAAGAAAAATATCACAAATAGTGAGTATAAATCTGCATAAAAAATTCCTTATAAAATACAATTTTTATGTAAAAATATACATTAAAATAAAATGTGCTTAAAAGTTATAGAATTGTTCAGTATTTTTACACAATTTGTGTCTAAGTTAGCGCTAAACCCAATATTGTGTTAAAAAGATGTCAACGTTTTGGTCAGTAATTTTGACCAGGTAAGCAACCCAATTTGTGTAATTTTCAGATACATAATTTGTGAAGAAAAATATCACAAATAATAAGTTTAAAATCTGAATAAAAATTGTGTATATTTCTAAAACAACATTCTGCATATTTCTAGAACAAAATTCTAGTTATTTCCAGAACAAAATAATGCAACTTTGAACTACAATGTTTTGTAGAAAATTATTATAATGGTATAAAACGAGAAAAAAATGTCTCATTGAGAAATTGAGAAATTTGAAGAAGAAAAAAAAATATTATGTCTGCCATAAATATACATTTGATAAATTACTAGATAACTTGTACGCTAATTTCTTTAATTATTATTAATATACGAATTAAATTAATTTTGCCAGGTGCCAGTGGGCAAGTGAGTTGATATTCGGCATGCGACAGAAGACGTTGGCCATTTTCGTCTTTTGAGAATACATTATTTTAAGTCGTATCTAAACTTCAATATTAAGTTCAAAGTTTCGGTATAATGCATTGTGGCTCTACTAGTTTTTTTTTTGTAAGACTATAAACTTCTTTTAATCAAATAAAGATAATTTATTATTGTTATTATACATAATAATGATTATAAATCATACGAGCAGAACCTGCATAGCATATATCTCAGCAATCACAGCTCTGGCTCTGGTTGAATTAACGTATTTTTGACGTTGTACACGAACAGCAAAAACACGTCAATTCGACTTCTGTCTAATAATCGTGTTTATTGGGATATCTTACATTATTTTAATGTATGCACACCAATTTAATATATTTTTCGAGATGGCATTAGTTTTACTATTCCACCAAGATTAATATTAGTCGATGATATTAACACAGATTAAAACAGAAAACTTATATTTGTTAGATGTCATTGTACGTATGATGAAAACTTTGATCCTTACAGAGTACCTACTAGGAATTATATTTTTAAATAAAGCGGATTAATTAGTATATCTTCTATGTAAAATTATGTTATTATAATGTAATGTTGCATAAATTATCTTGAAATCGCATTGTAAATTATTACTAGTTAATCAAAACTTAAAAATGTGGCAGCCTCATGTATATTTATGAAAAATTTTGTACGAGTAAGATTAATATTTTTTTAAGCTGGGATTATTCTCATTAACATATTCCTAGTACATATTAGGTATTATGTTCAATCATGTACATTTTAATAGTGTTATCCGTTGCAGATTTTTCTTCTTTTTCCCGGCTTATTTTTTCGACGAACAGACGAACGCACGATTATTTGGATTGTAGTAAACTATTTTAGCCAATGGGCACCACTCAATTTTTTAAAACTATCTCTTTCATTAAATAGAACAGATCTAGGCATTCAAATAATTATGATGAATTGAGTTGCTGTTGTAGGATAAATGAACAAGTAAATAATTAAAATAATCCCATGTATCGCATTTTAACTAAATTTATTAATTTTTTGAGTTCATATACCCATCAAGATGACTCGATGACTGATGGTATGAACCTCTGGCCATCACGTACCTATTTTATTTGCCGCATGTAACTTCATACCTTTAACTTGATTAATGGTAAATTATTTGGATTACAATATTGAAGTTATTTGCCGTTATGAAACGGTGTAGACCTATTATAGAATATTGTACCACCTGTTGTATTTTTATGATTTATTTCTTCCAACCATCATTGTCGATAATTTATTATTTATACTATTTAAATTACATGTTCAATTGTATAAGTTTACTATTAGAAAATTCGAAAATGGTTCGTAAACTATAATTTTCTGCTATAACGAAATCAAGTTTTTAAATTTAACAACAATTATTTTAATTAAATTTAAAAGTACGCAAAAAATAATTTAATTAATTAGGGAATCTTTGAAATGTAGGTATTTTTCAGATAACAGTAGTTGAAATTATAGTCATGACGAACAAACAACATGGTATTATCTAATGAGTGTTACGAAACATCGTAACAAGCTGTAGAAAATAAATATCATGACATATTTAAATAAATGAGCCGACTCAAAATGTTTTAAGTTTCAAAATAATTAATTTAAAGATAAGCAGTAGTAATAAAAAGAATTATATATCACAGATAACTCTGGCAGGTGATTGTAAGTAAATGACTTTTTGTTGAAAATGAATTGATAATCGTTTGCGGCCAATTGATTTGTAGTTTAGGTTGTGAAATTTGATACTTATCATTTTTATAAAATTTACTATGAAAATTTTAATGTGATATGAAAAACGTAGATATGAATCACTCTACACAATATAAACTATACGTGTTGTTGTCTACTGGGAGGCCGCACTAAGATATTCTGTGAGGTCCATGATTGTATTATTATTTTTGTTATACTTTTTATTAATTGTGAGCTTTAAAAAATATGCAGGCTAAATGAACAATAAAATGAATTCTTTTATTACATAAGCTTTCAACAATGGTATTTGATTGATAATAGCAAAATACCATTGCCAAAAGTTTAGCTTATATAAATTTTTTTTATTTATATAAATAATATATTATATTTTAGTTATATTATATATTAATAATAAAAATTATAGAAACACTTTGATTAGCTTAAACAACATGATTAATCGATTAACACAATTAATAACAATCTAAAATTGAAAGTAATCGTGAACACAAAAATGCATTAGCCAAGGAAAAGGAATAACAATTCCTTTCTGTAGTTTCAATGTTACGCTTTAGGAAAATGTAATTGTTTTTCACCATAATATATTGCGCAAACAAGTTTCTTTACAAGTACTAAAAAAATAATTGGGAAATACATACTAACTTTTGGAAGTTAGTACGGTTTCCATTTAAAAAAACACAACTTCATGTTATAACTCGGAAATAAATGAAAATATTTAAAATCCCGTTGGCCCAGTTTATTCGCCTTAAAAAAGTGTCTGAAGAAGGTGTAAATATTGTTTCTATAACTGTACAAACAACCGAGATATCGACATTTAACGAAAAGTCGAAAAAGAGAACTTTTGGCCATAACTCGAAAACGAAAAAGATATCGAATTCCGGTTTTCATCATTAAGCTTTTCTCTAAAAAAGAGATCCAGGATGCGCCATCCATTTTTCCATATCTCTTATATTTACCGAATTTCCCATAAAAACATTCGAATTTGAATCACCCTGTACATTGCTTATTTTTTATCTCTCGAACAGCAATGCACTGTTTTAAGATCTTAATACACAAATAGCTATTTCAGGAATAAATATATTATTTATATAAGAGTCAGTCTCCTTATTCCAAAAATATAATTATAAAGTAATATAAATTAAAATGTAATCCTACAACCGGTGATATAGCAAAATCCTATCTGTTGACGCAACTTCTTAGCTGGTTTATGATTGTAGCACCACAAATTAGAATATTTTGAGGGTTTTAATTTGATGTACCATACCGGATAAGGTGCAATTAAATATTTTACAGTTGGGTGGCCGAGAATGAAATGGTTAATTCTTATCCATCATCAACTTCTTGAAAACGGTTCCTCTAGATTTATCATTTTATTATATAACTTTTTTGTCTTCATTATTTGAATAACAGCATAGTAACTTAGTGTGAATTACAGAGCGGAAATTCTAGATTTCGAATCGCAGACTTGACAAAATTTCCTGGTTTGTTTCTGGTGAATATTAACAGGTACAAAAAAAATCTAGTGCGAAATTTGAAAAAATTCGAATACCCTTTGCAATTTAACATACGATACTCTTCTTAAATTTTTTACGTAACTCATTATTTAGTAATTAATTAATTAATCAAGAAACATGATTTTGTGACATCGCAGTATTTCGTTTAAAATTAAAATAGGACTTGCATGAATACTAAAAATGCTACAAAAATTTAATAAAATTAATTTTTCAAATTTAATCGAAATTAAAGTATACCGAGTCAAATAACGGTGTTCATTTTTTCTGAAAACGGAAAAAAATAAATGCAATTGTTTTTAAAGTAAAAAGGTAAGGAGCGGCAGTGAAGTAGTACTTTAGTACCTAGGTCTGACAATATTCCAGATGAACCACAAAATGTACATTTATATCGAATTAAACCCGGTATTTGTATACACCAAGAATAATTATTAAATTTTAACAACATTAATAATTAATTAATAATTAGTATTATAATATTAATAAATATGCTTCGATATTAATTGGCAATTACTTTATACTTTCAGTTTCTTGAAGACTTAAAAAAACTTAATGTTTTATTTTGACCTGGGTTAAGCACTGGTAGATAAATTAAGTTATTATAAGATATTGAAAAACTAAATCGATCACGTTTGATATGATTTATAAGTCATAATTATCATACATGTGCATATAATACATTCATGTATAAATAGCTTCATTTTAACAAACAATATAATTTTGTTTAGTAAAAAATTATAAGGTGATGTTAAAATCATTATTCATAAAATAGGTATGAAATTTATTAGTTTTTTAAATATTGTAATTTTAGCACTAGTAGGTACTATTTATTATAAACATTTTGCTAAAATTAAATATGAATTTTTAATTTTTTGAAATTATATTTTTTGTAGCTGGTATTTTTTTGTTTTGTTGTATAACGACGCGGGAATTTGGACGCGCGACAATTGGACGCGGTAATTTGGACGCGCGACAATTGGACGCATGTAACAATTGGACGCATGCGACAATTTAGGGTACGACAATTGGACGCGGACATTTGGACGCGCTTCAATTGGACGCATGCGACAATTTGGGGTACGACAATTGCGCATATGCAGTAATTTGACATTAATATAATGGATATAAGATTTATTTATAATAAATAAACTACAAGAAGCAATTTTTTGTAATGTAAACAATAGGTACATTTTTATCAAATTTTATAACATTTTAATAATTACATAAAAAAAACGAATCATATTGATTTTAAATCTGCAGCTGAAAGTTGTGCGCAATTCATCGTAAGTAATCCAGCAGTAGCCTGTTTGCATAATCATCGACAATTACTTTAATTCTCTTTGCAGTATCTCTATACACTTTTTTGCGTACTGGGATATCTCCTGCGATATATTGTTCTGTTATCAGTTGATTAGCACTAGCTTCTTTCTGCAGAGTTTTAATAAATTTCCAGATATTGGATGAGCAGCACCAAGTAAATACTTAAATCCATTGTGCCATCCTTCAACGGAATTATTTGTTCGTGGAATGTCATCTTTCACCAGTTGATAACAATTCCATAAGTTACTTGAAAATAATGGTGTTATTATTGCATGTGTGCAATTGTTGCATGTGCCAAATAGCGCATGCGTCCAATCGACGCGCGTTCAATTGTCGTACCCCAAATTGTCGCATGCGTCCAAATGACCGCGTCCAATTGTCGCGCGTCCAAGTGTCGCGTGTCCAAATTCCCGCGTCGTTTTGACGGGATACCCCTAATTCTATTGGGAAAAGTACATTTACCATTAGTGCCGGCATAAGTGTACATTTATCGAAAATTTATTTCGATATACGAACTTTTTCCGCAACATATTCAAGTGATATTTTCTAGTGCCCTAAAATTCCAAACTAAATTTTTCCGAAAAAATGTACTTTCTAAATTATTTCACTTTTAATTCAATAAATTTCCAAATCTTCAACATTAAATAAATCTAAATTTTAATTTTAATTTTTAATAAAATTTTAATGTAAAAAATGGAAAAGTTAAACGGAAAGACTTTAGTACACCTTTAGTACTTGAGTACCAACTCACCATTCGCGTTGATATCTAATATATTAACAATACCTTCCAATTTTAAAGTTTAGAAATTTTTCCATATAAATCAATTACAATTTTCACTTTCAAATCAATGAATTCTTCCAGATCAAATCCATTATTATAGCAAGCATCCAAAAACTATCACTCTCCAAATTAACATCCAATCTCATCCAAAGCAATTATCAACTTGTCCAAATTTGGAGACAAATCCAAATATTAAATAAATCAAAATCACTTACGCAAATCAAATAATTTTATTCGCCAATTATAAATATCTAAAAATAAAATTTCAAATCACAAACTATCGCAGAAGACGACTTTTTCCCTAACCGCCGCGGGCGGCCATTTTTGGCTAAAGCCCCACTTTCTCATACCGCTCTCACAATGCCAACCTAATGGCGGGAAAGTGAGAAAAATCAAAAATATTTACAAATACAAGAATCAAAATAAAATATTTACAAAATACAATATGCCGAAATTAAATAATAAAATTTCAAATTGAGATTTCGGAACAAGACAAAATATATTGTGGGAATCAACATACCGCACTTCAGTAAAAGGCTATATCCTAATACATTATGTGTTTCAATTTCGAATTATCAAAAATAATACCTACATGATTTCGCTAGAATTTTTGAGGTGAATCTAAGATTGATCAGAATTATTTAAGCGGCACTAAACTACTTTATTGCCGCCAGCTACCTTACTTTAATTACAATTGCGTTCACGAAAAATGACACTTTAATTTCGACAATTAAAGTGTCTTTTAAAGTGTCTTTTTATATTGTTTTTTGAAACACAAATTTTTGAGAGGTCTTAGCAGTGAAGTGATTGATGTACATATTGGCATATGTATCCATATATGGATATGGCTAGGTTGGCCAATTCAAATATTGCATTCGATTGTTATTTTTTTACCGTTGGTAAAATGTGTCTAATATTAGGGCAAAGAAGACTGAGTACGTGCAACATTCAATAGTCATTGTTATATTCGTCAAGACGTCAGGTGAAATACTTCTGATAGTTTTTGTAATATGATAAGTGAACCACAAATTAACCTGTTTTGATGTGTTTATGGTTAAGTTCACAGATGTCAATTTCGTTTTCGTTAGATACTTCACTAAGCACTGTATTGTCTTTCTTTAATTAAATCTGCTTGTTTAAATCCGTCGAAGCAATTCAAGGTGTTATGCAAGGTGATTTCAAATACTTTTTTGATACCAAATCATAGGTCAAGTTTCACTCGAACAAACTTTAACAGTTTCAATAATGAATCGGGTATAACCTGACATATTGATATCATTTCAAAGTTTAAAATTTATTTTTAATTTTCTAAATTTGAAACAATTAAAATTAGTAAATAGTATTACAAAATTATTGAAAAACACAAAAGGAACAGATGATTAAATATTAGTAAAAATATTAAAGACGTAATTTGAAAATTTATTGAAAATAAATTTATTTTTGGAAAATCCTTCTTTTCGTTTTTAGATGTTAGGTTATTGTTATTATATTACAATCGGCTCTGACAGTATCTAATGTTTTTATTATTAAAATATATCAATTTGTTTTTAAAAAATTTGGAAAATTCTCTTGTGGAACATTCTACATGACAGGCATATTTTTATTTTCTGCTCTTCACGTGTGCCTGTACAAGAAACAAAAAACTTCATGTTTGGGCAGTTTCTGTTACAACCAACGCTTGTGTGACAGCGGAAAAAATTGTCCGATATACTTATACACTAACCCAGTCAAGTCATCAAATCACCCGATCGTTTACAATTTTGGTTCAGTTTAATATTGAACCGAAACCATAATAATTATATAAAATTAAATGCTTTTTTTTATTGGGGCAACCGTTAGGATTCGATTTACTCTAAGTAACTGAAGAGGTAGAGAGTATGGTAGAACAAAATAATAATGTTGACTACATTTTTATGATTTCTTTATTATGTTCCTAATCATCTTCGTGCTAATGATACTACATACCTAAGTATCGTTTTTCTTATTTCATAAAAGATATCTGATGTTATTTCAGAAAACATAATTGCAAGAAAAAGTATTTAATGATATATTACGGTATTCGTACTTTTAAAGAATTTATTCGCATTGATGTATTCTTATATCTCAGTAGACTATAAATCGAAAAAATATATGACAAATTATCACCTATGGATTGCACGGCACTTATTAATTAATAGCAATCATTGCCATTTTCTAGCTGTACTAGTAAATTGCGTAATACAAAAATTACATACGTATAACCATATAAAATTTTAAGTACTTAATTTGTGTAAATTTACCTTTAATTTCACTTCTTTCAATCTTTGCTTGAGGCTTTCGAAATTATTACATTAACCCGAGATTTGAGAAATCTCAAATCAGAATAATATACAGAATAATTTCATATGTTTTAAGTTGATTAAGTATTATTTTGTGAAAATTTAATTTTCACATCAACAAAGTTGTAAGTTATAATAACAGCATTAAATACTAAAAGCAGGCTCAATTTTTTTTATAATTAAATGTAATTATGTAGTCATTAGCACCACGAATAGAATAATAGGAATAGAATACAATAGAGAAAGTATACGACAACATCTTCAAAACATTTTTGAATATAAAAATAAATATATTTAAAATAGGAATATATCAAGATACATTTTTCTGTTTTTTTTTTCAATTTTTTCTAAAATTATTTTTAAAAAAGAGTCCTTAAATATTGTCTGACTAATTTTTAATTTAAATCCAATACAAACTTTAATATAAAATTGAAAAATTAAATATATGTAGGTGATAACTTGCCCATCTGTCACAGTATAGAATTTTAACTTTATATGCCCTAATTTACTGAATTTAAATAATTTATTTATTTATTTATTTATTCACGTAAAAATAATCACTTTTTATTACGCAAAACCATAAAAAATTAATCAAAAACTACGGACATAAAATTCTGTCGAATCACTCCATTCGCTATTTTGCCGAAAAAGCCTTGTTTCTCCAGTTAGTTGGCCCCAAGTTAACCAATTCACGGCAAAACTAAAAATTTACATTTAAAAATTTACTATTTATATGAAATAAAAATTTTCCTTTACAAAATATTAAAATTACAAAATAAAAATTCAAATTACCGACCGACCTTACACCCTATCACAGGGAAATAACATGGGAAATTTTCATTATAACGAAAAATAAAAAAGGTAATCAATGTAAAGAGGGTTTAACTAAACAGTTAAAAACTCAATTAAAAAAAAAATAAAAAAACAGTGCTAGAAATTCAAACAAGGCTACTAAAAGATTTTTAAAATTATTTTTAAAAATAATTTTTATATTATTATTTTATTTTTTTCATTTTTTCATTTTATTACTGAGTGCTAAACAAAATAAATTAAAGAACAAAATATCAAGTGTTGGGTATCTTTAGATACGGCAAATATATCTCTTTAAGTTGATACCTTTAATATTCTTATTCGATATAATGGCAAGCAGGAATTGAAAAATAGTCAATTTAACATGTTATTTCCCTATGATCGGTTCGATCACCCGGTGTAATATAAAATATATTAAAATAAAAAAGTTTTCTATATTTTCTACTAACGTTTTCATCATACCATGACATCATCGGGCACTGAATTAAACTGATTAGCTTTGCTCTAAAATAATTAAGAAAACCGGAAATTGTACGTCAAAATGAAATTTAAATTTTATTTAATCCCATGAGCACCGACTATTTTTTGGTTATTTACGTTTGCCACTTTGTTGCGCTATTTCAATTTAAAGGTAAGTTATAGAACTGTAAAACAAGATAATTAATTTAACGGAACTTATAAAAATCTACTCCAAAGGGATGTAATCCTGCAAATTCCGTAATAAAATATTTTTCTAATTTTAATATTAAAAAATGTAATGACCATAAATTGCTAGTCTTCGTCAATCAGCCGCCCCAATATGCCCCCGTATAAGTAGTTTAAACTACAATAATTTTGTACGCAAGAAATAGTTACATTACTATCTTCAGTATATTACCGATTTTATTAAAAAACTAACATGTTTTAAAAAGATATGTCGAGAATGCATCGATACCCTATAGGCGTATAGAAAACCCACTCTTATTTTAAATTAAAATTGTTTCTCTGGTATAAAGACAAAGAGCAGTCTATTACTTAAGTTAAGGAGGAGTCAACTGTAGGCGACCTTGAGGTGCCACAGAAAAGAAGACGTCTTCATCAGATCATACTATAAACCAACACCCATTTTACCGACCGATGTCGATTCGGTCTAACTTTGAGTGGTCAAACTTTCAATTTAATGCCCAATTATTATTATGTTTCATGCATTTTGGTATGTTCGACGCAACATTCCAAGAACTATGTAGGTGATACTTGCTTATTGCCCGCCCGATCCGCTCAACGGCAGCACGTTAAGATCTGATAGCGTATTTTTTATTCAGCATTTCATACACAATGGGCCGAGAAAAGCTATCTAAGCAGATGCATTCAACTTGCGACAATGGATCGTGATTGCGCACTATCTTTGTTGTAAAACAGAAGATAGGTATTGTCAGCTTAGATAAATATTGTTCGGTTCTCAGCGTCTATAATACTACTCATCGTGATGAGATACTTTCTTCCAGGTTAAAATTTTTAATTAATTTCCAAACTCGTTATTGCCTCACCGCACGATCAACACACTCTTTTATACAATACATAAATTGTTATGTTGTGCAAGCCCAAAATAAAAATAATTTTCATTTTAATTTTAATTTGAAATTTATCAAAACGAAATACGAAGCCAAAACTAATTCGCCAATTTTAAACATCAAGAGTTAGCTTTAGACTTTTAGACATTATGTATACATAAACAACGAGATATCCAATCACTATTGCAGAAAAAGAAATTGTTAAAGTAGTATATAAATATAAAGAATAGTAAGGTAATTAACATAAGATTATTTTTTTGAAAATTTGTTTGCATAATTTTACCATTTATGGTAAAAGTAGATGTACGTTTCTATACAACCGGTTTTGCGTATCGTCGTCTAATCGTTATTATTTTAAAATAAATGGGAATAAATTTTTATATTTACATTATCTAGTATGACTTATCTTATAAACGTTTTTAAGTAGCTTATTATAAAAAAAACTTTAATCTCATTTTTCAAAATACCAGAAGTACTTCTACCTGCCTACTTATCCAATATAAATGGTAATTAATTGAATGTGAAATTGACCTCTCTCTTTTGACAAAATATAAAAAAATTCTTTAAGTACCCTAACCCAAGATACAAATACAGACTATCAAATTACTTTCTTGAACTGACAAAAGACGACGATTTTTATGGATACCCAATCGTTTAGAAGTTCTTATTGATGTAAAGAGCTAATAAGACATTGACTAAAGTTGGCATCACATTATAAAGAAGTATTGAAGTATCAGGTAAAACAATATGGGTGAAGTGGTTTTTTTTTAATATTTGGGGTTGCATTACAAAAGATTTCAAAACGCACAACGGATTCAAATTTCACTTTTTGTGGTCGTTCTTTGTTATATCATCGGTTACAGCAATTTAAGCGTGGAAAATGAGAAAGAATGTTGATGTCTATATTGATATTTGATACCGACAGAAAATTACCTGTGTAATAAACGATATTCTAAAAATCAAATAGGTGAAACAAAAACATCATTAGCTTCGGCAAAAAAGAAGATTTTAACACTAAAATACAACAATAGACATAAAAAGACGTCATTAGGAAGAGTCTTAATATATTTACGATTATCATAGAATGTAATTTAAACAGAGAATTTTTAACGGAGAAGTCATTTGTTTATTAGAATTACTCAAAAATATGTAATCGTCTTCATTGTATGATGCAATGCCGACAATTTTTAATTATAATTAACTTTCCCATTTTACTTTGTCTAAGAATTAAAATTCGTTTAGCTGTGTCTAACATGCCATTTTTATTTTCTTTATTTTACGGTACTTAATCTTCAAATACCTTAAATTTAGTTACAAAAAGCACAAGGTGCATCATTAGGTATGCTTTGAGTTGATGGACGCATTAATAATTCGCTGCACAAAATTATTGACGCTTTTGTGAGATATATTAAGAAAGTAATTTTCAAGTATGAATATAATTGCTTTTATCAATGGAGATTAATTAAATTTAGTTCTAATATCTAAGTATCTACTGTTGTAATTATCTAGGTTATGACAGCCTTCGTCTGCCTGCCGAGGGACGTGTTTAAATTATCTTCTAATTTACTGTTTTCATCAAGTTTTACACAATACACTCCCATATACAGTGGGGGAAATAGAAAAAGTCTTACTTATACTTTTTAAAAACTTATTGTGGATTCACAATAAACGTAAGCATAAGAAAAATGTACATAAGACGTAAGAACATTTTAGAACATTTTTTCAATTCTCGGTTGAGCTTTTATTTGTATTTGAATTTCATATGCTTATGTTCATTGTGAATCTATATTTAAAGTAAAGCAAGACTAAACTTTAATACGTCTTTAACAGGAGGTTTGACATTCTGCCGAACGTAACAGGAACTGTCAGATATTTTTCTCTGAACTGCAGATCAATAGTCCAGGAAAAGTACATTCGAGGCAAAACGATTTAAATACTTAGAGACAGTAGAGCTCCTTTTATAGCACTCGGTCATCATAAAATCATCCAGGGCCTGGTTCAAGCACTGAATGTGTAATATTAACAAACAATATCTTAACTGTTAGTTAGATTTAGATAACAGAGCACAATGGTAATGAAGCAATAAGAGGACTGGCGAGCTGGCAAGGCTGGATTTGGATAACCCACCTTGCGGTCTCGAGTCTTTCATTATTATAAATTGTGATCTATACTCCAAGATTTTAGCAGCATCAATACCGATAGAGGTCGTGCCTGCCGTTATAGAAAACTCGAAAGAAATGAAATCCAAACCACGGTACATAATACGCTATACCGAATTTAAGATCAATATTACAAATTTAACAGACAATTATTAGATCATCAATCCCACATCTTTTCCACTATAGCAAACAATAACTTGCATCCTGTACCTATAAGAAATACCAAACAAACTGATGACATTTATAAAGCAAATAAAATACTGCTTATTTCTTCTTTTTGACTTCTGTGAATATTCATCGTAAAAATTTAAATTTATAGGTAATACAGCTTCAAGTTAGTATGCAATAAGTTTTAACAGGCATTTTAATTTTAAAAATAAATTTTTGTATAATAAAAAGAAGTTTTATTTCTTGTGTAAATATTCGTAACGTTTAACATTAATGTGCACGTTTCGACTAATTTACAAGCACAAACAACACTTGAATCGTTAATAACTGTAACGCACATTTTACGATGCGATTAAAGGTTTTCGTATCTATAAGATTAAAATTTTTAGTAAGTTTCAAATTACAACCAAAATTTTCTCCGATATGTAAAAATCAGGTTTATGTAATTGTGAGTGTAGACTAGATTACTATATAATAAATTCTACAAAGATCATCTAAAAAAAATCTGGAAATTTACCTTCGCAAGTATTTAGTCCAGACGGAAAAAGCAAATTTTTTAATCTGCCATCTGGACTGTTTTTTCGCCGCTACAAGAAATTATAATGTCAATATTAAAGCTAAAATGTAATAAAAATTGTAAAAATGTTGCATTACCACCGACCATTGCAAAAATTGTACGCAAAAACCTAAAATTGAATTATTAGAGTTGCAATTCCGTCGATTGTTTTTGTTGTAACACCATGCAATGCATAATATTCTCAACACTCCGTATACAATACTTTTTTTAAATCTTAAAATATTTTCTAATAAAAATGAATTATAAAATTATACCAACTTTTTAAGAAATAAAATGTGAAAAATGGTTATCTAATAATTTAAAAGTCTTATAGTTGAATCTTGAAATACAATTTTTAAATTACCTATACAATCTGCATCCATTAAATAAATAAACTATTTAAATAGCGCCATTAAATAAAATTTAATTGATGTTATGTGCGGTACCTACCAATTTAAAATTATAAACATAACTTATCTAAATTGCATCAAAATCTTCAGTAAAAGCAATACAGATATTTAAAAAACTGACAGCCCAATAATTGATTATAACATTTTCTATAATTATATAGAAATTCGTTTATTTGTTAACAAAAAAAAAAACGGAAACCTTTTACGATAGGCATTATCAGCGCCTATATTCTCACGAAAACAGATATAAAGTGTATTTTTTAATTTACATAATATAGGAATGACTCTTTGATTTTTAATGGCATTCCCTAAGATTTTAAATCTATATAATGAAAATAATATCTGTAAGTGGTTCGGTAGATATAGTATAGGGTGCTTTTAACAAAATTGGAAAAGCAACATTGGAAAAAAATCGATAATTTTCTAAAAAATAATTATAGTAGATCGAAGAGCTATTTAGAATTTCTTAATACGTAAATGCATCTACATAGTTTGATTTTAGTCTTCTTTAACACTCAAATGTTATATTATATGATATCACTATCACAATTTTGTGCAAAATTTTTACATCAACTAACACGTCTACTGAAAATATTGAATTTTAAGCATTTTTAATTTAATACATAAATAATATTAAATATTTTATTTAATAATAACAATAAAATCTGACATTTTTATAAAAATTAATTTTTATAATTAAGAAATCATTTTTAATTTTTTTTATATTTTCTTGAGAATTATTACATAATAAAAGATTTAACCTATTGATATTTACAGGTAATTTGTTCGAAAATAACTGTTACTTTATAGTATTTCAAGGAATATAGGAAAGCGTTAATCAGTTAACAATGTTATTTATTTCCATGATCACGATTTAATCAAGGATGATAATTGAAAAAAATAATAATAAACATGAGCGTTAAAAGGTGATTATAACTGACGAAGAGAGAGGGTTTTATGAACTTCCATAAATCAAAAATTTCAATTTGTAAATTGATTTTAGGCCAGTTGGCAAAGGCATAAAATCATTCAATTGTGTGCATAAATATCGTAACTTTTTATGTATTCCAAGTTTCCCGCCGCCTCTTTTAAAAACCGCTTCAGATATGGTATTTATTACAACAAAACGATTTTTCGGCGATATCTTATATTTATTTATATCCGATACAATAATTCAAACAAACTTTGCAATCGCGATAATAATTTCAGTAAATATAAAGTAGTATTTTATCTACCCATGCTGTTAAAGTGCTACTTTAACTGCTTTTGCGTTTGAAGTGTCACTTGATTCATTATTATAAGTAAAACAAATTGCACTTGAACGTCTGCTACAGAAAAAAGATATTTTAAATGGACCAAATTCAACTTATACCAAGAAACTAGCACCATAGGGGTAGGAATTACGAGTACACAGCTAAAAGTTTGCTTTTAGTAACGGTTAAACAAAGAAAAGATTATAAAATATTTATTATAAGGTCGAAAATAAAAAGTGTTTTTATGAAAAACTGTCAAATTTCATTACACGTCCGACGGCACTACTCGTCGTCCTCGGATTCATTTATTTTAAAAGTTTTTTTCAAGAGTGTTTTTTCAAATTCTCTAAAAAGTGTTTTATTCGGCTACCACGAGGGTAACATCGTATCTATCGATGGGAACTTTCAGTTTGTACTCACAATAAATTATTGTAATCTCTAGCGATTCTGGAAGTTCCTTGTTAGCAAAATATCTTCATTTCCTGTATATTATAAGTAAAAGTGAATGTTTTCCATGCGTGATACAATTCTCTCAAATTTCAGAGGTCACAGCTCTAAAAGTATAAGTTTTCTGAAACTTTTTCTATGATTTTGATAGATATATAGAGTAGTACACAATCAAATAAAAAAACCTAGTTAGAGAAAATCCCAATAAAATTTTCTTTATTTATATTTTCATAAAATAAATATTTTGAAAGTATAAGAAAAACAAACAAACAAAACGTAAAATATATAAAATAAACTTGAATATAATGAAAAATACCTTTGGAACACAACAAAAATATATCCCTAAAGCGGCTTCTACTCGAAAATTACGGGTCTATAAACACGGAATCTTTGTTTTTTAATTAAATTTGGTTATAGTTAACTATTAAATAGGTTTATTATATATTGTTAGCAGTAGTATGGCTAGAAATCAACTATGGACTGCGCCACGCTCACTAATACAAGTGAAAATCAAAACTTAACAATTTCGAAACTTTCGAACATTTTAATGTCATCTTTAAAATTTTCCAAAAATTTTGGTGGTAACTACAAAAATCGGTGGGGGCAGTTACACTGAGAAAACTGTTTTGTTGCTGCAACATATTTTCTGCTGCCATAACAAAGTTGTTTTCTTTTCATTAAAAAAAATTAGTTGATTTAACAAATTTTCTTATTCTGCATAGAAAAAACTTTGTTATGGCAGCAGAAAACTTATTGCAGCAACGAAAAACTTTGTTGGTGCTATAGCTATTAAAAGTTTTGTTAGGGCGACAAATCCTTTTTCACAGTGTATAAATGGTTATAATTTACCTTTCCATATTATATTTCATTAATAAAATAATCTTAACAAGATTTTGTTATTGGTTTAAATTTGACAAAAGTAAAATAATATCAACAAACGACAGTTACTTCAATTTAAAATATATGAAAGCATATCGTATTTATTTTCAACACTGGTGTTGAAATTCCGCACTAGTAGGTAAAAGTGGCTCACTATGTAACTCAAATCAATATCTAAGGTACTAGCAGATAAAAACCATTAATCAAGGAAGTCAATAATAGTAGTATCTAGTATTTAATATCTTAATACATAAAATCCAGCACGTTGCTCCTACAGCGTGTCATTTTTGGCAAAAAAAGAAACACTCTGATTGGTTAAATTTTTTTACCAACCGAAAAATATATTAAACCACCGCCAGTACTCCCCCTAGGACGAGTTGCACATCAATCGAGTTTCCAACCAATCACGTCTAGATGCGCGTCCGTGGACGGGCTTTCCAGCTAATTTTGTTATAAAAGGCAAGGCCTATTTCCTCCACTAGCCGCCGCCGCCACTGGTTAAAATTCTTTTATTAAAACTATTATTAGTAATAATAATTTATTACATATACCATCTTCAATATAATATTATATAATATGATATGGCAATAATAATAATTATTATGAAATGCGCTTACGGATTTACTATAAAATCGCATAAGTTAAAATCCACGGGAAGGAAGTGCCATTACTCAAAAACTAATGTGTCGTTTTATCAACCATGCCATTATACATATTATGTATAGAACACATTTCTTCTATTAAATTATATCACTGCTAATTTATTTATAAGCTGGCATTTATTGAGAAGAAAGCAGAATAACCGAATAAAATGCAGATCTTATATTTAGGGAAGATTAATTCTTCAAGAAATAAAAGAAAATTTCCTTCTAGGGAATAAAGTAGAATACACTACTACTCGTAGTAAAAATGTTCTCTTTAAAGGAATGGAGGCATCGTGAACTTAATGTTAGTGATAAGCGAAAACCGCTACATGTCACAGTGTGTCTCATACAACATGATGAAAAGACATGTCTCATGAGGTTGCATCACGATAGCGTCTCTAAATACACATGTTAAGACAACAAGTAGAATAGTTTCTAACTTTTGCCCTGAAAAATTCTAGATTAAAAACTTATCTTCCAGGCGGATCGAACCAACGGTGTTTAGTAATGTCAATGGTAATGTTTAATTTTAGTGCTAAATTTAATATTAAATCTGATTAGTTGGTATAGCAATAGCACCCATATTTGTTAAATTTTGCTTGCATTTTTAATTTTCACTAGAATCCAAGTTTTGGTTCTCATACGCATATTATTAAAAAAACTTGCTATTGTAGTCAACGAAAATTATATTAAATTTGTGGGTGTTTATGCTGAAGCAGTGATAAACGATGAGAGTTGCGATGCTAGCAACGCAGAGATTATCTTCTAGTAAATGCATATAGTTCTTATGGTAGTGTTTATGTTGAACAGGCAATAATGCTACCAATGTACTTGGCTCGACAATAAGAGCGAAAAAAATAATTCAACGTTTGCTGCAATGTGGACGTCTAGCTTTTAATTAGTAAAATTTTTAAAAGACCCCCTTTGTGGGACCAACGTAATCAGAATCATCACATTAGTTTTTTGGACAAATTATGGGTTTAAGTGGCAAACAAATTAATGATCAGTCCGAAACTGATATTATGTTTATATTTTGTATATTTGTGCATACATTGCACTCGAAAATGACAGATCTAGAAAATTGATCATTGAGTAGCTCAAAAAAATTAAAACCATCCCTGAAGAGTCAACAAAAAATTGCAGAGCTAGAAAGATGGGATCATTGTTTTTAAGTTAAATTCGGCTATATTTAACTATTAAATAATTTTACATTATGTTGTTAGCAGCTACACGGCTAGAAGTGAAGTGCGAGTATCTCCATCCACAAAAACACACTACACTGTAAAAAATTTCCAATTAAATTTCTTCTTTTTAATGGTGGCCACTTTTATGCCACAACATTTTTTTAAAAGCTATATCGATATCTGTATATTGTATGGACTAGCAGACCTCACCTGTCCAAAGAAAAAAAATTAATTCATAAAATAGAAAATAATTCTAAATTAAAATTTTCAAAACATTGTCCAATGCTTGGAAAGAACATGTACAAAACAATTGACGAAGAATTTCAAGTTGACAAAAAATATCAAGTATGAAAAAATTACAAAGTGAAATAGATACCTCTAATGATTACATCAGTTAGCTGACATTAACAATTTAATTTTAATTCAAAATATTACAGGAGATATTATAATTAAATAAAATATATTGCGTTCAAAAATTAATATTTACGTAAAAAGTCCATTTTATTTTGTTTGCAAATATGAGGAATTGAAGCACAAATTGGTTTTGTAAAAAATGTTCGTTGCATTTTATAGAAATGATAAGTTCGATTAACGTCATTGCCATAAAAAGCAAGGAAAGAGAAGATGCTTCGCTGTTATAGAAGCCTCAACATAAACACAACCAAGATCGAAAAAAAGCGTTGCTATGATCGCCGTTCTTCTCAGTTCTCGTAGCTCTGTTCAGTCAGTTAACCAGCGCGAACGAACTAATTTGTATGTATTAGTTACTTCGTTTATGCAAAACTTGATTACTTGATTTTTACTAAAGCTTACAAAATTTTTTACTACAAAGCCATTCATAAAAGTTCTGGTCTGTTTATCAAATAATTCATTGGGCAATTTTTGTACTTTTAATGAAAACTCATAAAATTTGAAAATTAGTATATTATTAGTCAAATTTTGTGTCACTCTGTAAAAAAAACAAAAATGTTGAAGATTAGCCAGGTTGATATGGCGTGAAATGTCCTACATTTATCAATATATCAGGTGTTACATACTTATATAGTCTTTAGAAGGTGACGGTGTCTGACAATACATTTTAGAGAACACCGTTTAAAGAAGTCGGGTCAATAGAGCGGCATAATGGCCATAATCGACTACCAACAAAAAAGAACTATAGGTATTTGGCTTTTGATATAACGTATTTTAAATACAGTAAATATTTCACTAATAATTAATTCACCGATCAAGAAACAATGGTACTTCTGGTACTAGAGGACCCGATTATATCAACTATTTCTTTTATTGGGTTTAAAATCCATAGAAACCTGATACGATTACATTAGGATGGGATGATATTTTTTAAATATTCTACACTAAAGTTAACAATAGAAATAAAGTTTCGTGCTGTCTTGATAAATTAAGATTTTTGAAGTTCTACATAATGATGTCTTTTCAAATTGCAATCTATTTAAATATATGTACATAGATATACATTTTAAATTTTGAAATAAAACTTTTCATTGTAACCAAAAGAATTTTAGCTGTTAAAGCTCAAGACATATTCATGATTAAAACTATTATGGTTTTCTTTAGGAAATGAACCCTTCAGAAAGACAAAACTTAATTGTGGTTTAGAAAAACTCTCCGCATTACTATATCTGTACAAAATATAATACCATACATGTACTCGATACTTTTATAATGCCATACTAATAGCATAATAATATAATATAAATTAATAATAGCATGTTATGTGTGAGTTAATTGAATTAAAAAATATTGGTTTTTATATTATCTTAGAAAATCAAAATAAGTAGATAGGCATTATATTTTATTTCCATAAAAATTTATTATTTTTATTTTAATGAAATCCTCAACTTTATATTAGAAATATGAATATTTCTATATTTTATTTTTTAACAAACACAAAAGTATTTTCCTCTAAAGTATAATTACAATTTTAATTGGTCACATTCCGCAATGGGAACTATAATATAGCTAGAACAACATTTATGTATGTATATTATGTTTGCTGTTCATTGTAGGCTGTATATTGCTTTGAGTAAAATATTTAGTTGCGAGATGCATTTGCGATACAAACAATAGAGTTAACCATCGGCTTACGAACGCTTTTTACTTTCATTGTTCCATTTTAAATTAAGTTATTAAATTTTAAAATAATCATAGCTTTGTAATAATTTATTATTCATTATAACACATCAGGTTACTTCGTGTGTTATTATAGTAAAACGCATAAGTACATGCAGCATGCAGAGTTTACAATCTAAGGCAGTTTTCTTTATTTTTATTGGAATTGATCATTCATTGAACACAAGAATACTAATTGAAGCGATAGGACATGTATAGTAATTAACATTACTTAATCGATAATGGAAAAGTTTTTTTAGAACTCCTTGGTAACGAACCACATTCTCTATTTGCTATCAAGACGAATATGCAAATGTTGGAAGAGAATGCAAATTTGAACGTCGTTAGAAATAGGAAGACAATAAAATAAAGATGTTAAATAGTTTTTTTCGACCACGCTTTTTAATTAAAATTACACCACATGCTAATAATATCATTACTTGAGAATCCAATAAGGGCAAAATCATTCAAAGAAGTTATACCATTCAGTATAATAAATTAAAAAACGGTATTATTTGAATATAATTATTTACCTCGTTCATTGTTAAAATAATGATTATCCTTAAAAAGAACAAAAAACTGTAATTATATTCTTCAAATCGACACCACTATTAAATAATGTCATTGTGTATCACTCACTAATGACGATCACCTGAACACATTAACTATCGACAAACATTCGTCTCGAAAAGTTCGCGAGAATCTACAGCCGGTTTCCTTTCCGTTTACTGCACTCCCGAAGTCGATTGCTCCGCTTCTCTTGTAAGACTCGTGACGTCACCAACAGGTTGCTTCTTCAAAGGTGGCCACTGCCAGGGAGGCCGAGAAGAAGATCGACGTGCAAAGAACTAAAAAAATATCACAAACCATCTGCATCTTTTTTATTAATTCAATCGGCGATGACTGTTTTAGAATTATCACAACCAAGTTCTTAAATTCTCGCACACAAAAGATTCATTTCAAGTTTTCCACAGCTGTCGGTGTATTAAACATTTTTCACAATACACATAACATTTTCAACTCAATTACACTTTAATTATTTTTTTCTCTTAATGCAAAATTTTCCCCAAACAAGTTGTTCTCGGTTTTCAGTTGTTGTTCAATTGTTGTCGTTGTTGTTCCAAGACGGCAGATCTAACAATCATATTTATTATTTCTTACAGGTAGGTATCTACTGAATTTAATTACGTAATTTCAGAATTAATTGAGAGAAAACTTGAAGTGTCAAGTTGTATTTTAGAGTTGACTATCCAAGTTTCTTCAGTGTCAATTTTTTATGGTAAGGATTTCTGAAAGTGTTGCTGCAGACCACCACTCGTCGATACCGGTGGTCTACGTGTGTTACAAAATAGAAATTTCAAAAAAATATTATTGTTTATTAAAATATACTGCATTATAAAATTGCAACAATAATATTGCAACACAATTACATATTTTCATTCAATCTTAAAATTAAACATTCAAATCAAATGCGCTATAAAATTTAATGCGGTGTGTGCGCCTATACAGAAGAAATTGTACATTGTGCAATGCAGATAATTTATATTTTTTATTAACATTTCTATGTTACAAGTAAAATAAATTATGATTAACATTAACTTAATTTATAGAATACTGGCACAATTATTAATAATTTATACTTAGGTTTCTACCACTGAATTTCTGTTTTATTAAAAATTTACTATAGAATATATGCGGTTCATAATTTATCTTCCTATTTAGTACAACTAAAATTTTTAAAATTATGTTTAGAAAATCGTATTTTATTAGTTCTTCTATATTTCTTGTATATCACTAAATATTTTGATGAATTATACTATGTAGTGAAAATTTATAATAAATTGAGTGGGTTTTAAAACAAGAATATAACGTCAATTATAATCTCATAATTTAAATAATGCCTTTAAAATTATATGCTAATTCAACTTATAAATCTGGTTAAAAATTTTTTGATTTTCTTTAAAACTATCGGTCCAGTTAACCGCACGTCGTTAAAATAATTATATAATTTTGAAGTACATTGATCGAGATATTATACAGCATTATAATTTTATTGCACGGAAATAATATATTGCTATTATATTTTCTGATCTAAAGAATATTTTCAATTTTCTTTTAACACTTATTCAAGATCAAAGTTCAAAGATAACGATCACAATTCATTATACCTAGAGTTACCATCAAATACAATTATTTTATTAATCAATAAAGCAGAGAAGAAATAAGTCTTCGCAATTAAAGAGATAATTGTTATATCTTCGCACAAAATTTATTTCATCTTATCTTATATGATCTTAATTAAAATAAATGCCGCGTGTACACTATTTGTCAGTTTACAAAGAAGTTAATTAAATATCAGAGTAGTAATATTTATCACGAGTGTCCCATTTTTATAATTATTCCTTCTTAAATCTTAAAAGAATTAAAATAATTTCGCTGATGCTTTTACGGAGAGTTCAATGCGGGTAAACGCTACAGTTTTGACATTGATGGTTTTTCTTTATTAATGAAACAAGTAAAATTAATTTCGTTTATGCACATTTAGTGATAGAATTTTAAATATTATTTAATGAAGTGTGAAACTGTAATATTAAATTAAAACTTAATATAAAAATATAAATTTTAATTACAAGTCGTTATAATTTATATTTGAAAATACAATTTAAATAATTGTATTAATTTGCGACGGTCGTTGAAAACGGATGACATTTCATTGCATTGATCTCGTCAGAATATCAAACCTGTCTCAGGTCTACAACCTTTTTTTGCAGACATCATGCTGAAGAAGGAAGACTTCGAGGAGTTTTTTTTTATACCATTGTGCAATTTAATACATATTTACAGTTATTTTTAACAACAAATGCGTTAATAAGTAGGATAATTAAGAAAAATTATTATGATGTTCATACATTTTTGTACGTTTTATTGTACCTCATAATAATTAATATGAAAATATTATTAGATCACTTTATGACATATTATGTAAATTAGTACTATCGAGTGAGTAGTACTGGTACTGATGTCTGAAAATAACATTTAATAAAAATAAACATTTTTTATCCGCTCCCGACGGCATAAGTAGCTAATTTAGTCATCGATATGATACGGCAAAGTAGACAATTATCTGATGCAATCACTATTAATGTACAAAGCAATAAAAATGCCCACGCGTTTACACTTTCATACTGACAATATTATATTAAATTATTATTACGGTCTAATATAAGAGCTCAACATAATATGAGAAGCAAATATTTTACTAACATTTTTTTTTTATTAATCCATTTTCAGATGTCGGGATGAGTTGAATTTATTAATTCAATTATTTCTTTTATTTATGTTATTGTTTTATTTTGAAATAAAATTAAAACTTCAAAATATCAAATTAATTAAACCAATAAATACGATAATTCATATCTTGAACGATTTCTCGCGATTAATAACTTCAGTTACTCTCTTGTAATGTAATATACTATTAATTAACGTTATAAAGCTTTGGTAAAAATTTAAAATTAAAGTATATTCTTGTTTTCAACAGTTGGCAATTTTGAGAAATTATATTTATTAAGAACTGTTTATTAAATTTTCAAATATTGTTTTTTTTCTCTTTCGGAGACCCGCATTCTTGGTTTAGAACATTTCGCCGTCGCCGTTTCGCGGTTGACTCATTTCGCCTTCAGAAATTTATTATTTAAGTTTTTAATGTTGCATGAACATCCTGAGATTTTTTAAGAAGCAAAATAAGAGAGCAAACTATATTTTTCAATATACGATATAATATTGAAGTGTAATTTTTTTTTTAATATAACAATTTGAATTTACTTTAATATAATTTTGTTGAAAATTAAATTAAATATAAATCGGAAAGATGACTTGCTCATGCGAATGATATCTTACTTATCTTCTACACCTTTAACTTGAAATTTTAATTTACCATGCGAAATCAATTTAATTATCATCTCAAATATTCAAACTTTATAACGGTATCCACTCAATCATCAATCCAATCATCCAAATAAATCTCAAAACATTTAATTTCGCCAAAATCAAAATCCAATTCTTTTCATAATTTGAGACCACCCCAAATGAAATAAATCAAAATTACTCACTCAAAATTAAATTCAATTTATTAACAAAACAATTAAACTCAAATCAAAATTTAGAAGACAAAACTACAGCTTAGCTCAGCTTGTCGGTAAAAGCTAGCATTTTCCCGACTTCGTTATTGCCACCTTAACTTATGTTGGTGTGAAAAATGAACAAATTCAAAAATCATCAGTAAAAAATAAAATATTAACAAAATTATAAGAATTCACAAAACTGAAAATCAAAAATTAACGAAATAATTAACTATAATAACGGAAAACCGACGAATAAATACCGAAAAAAAAAACAATTAAATTAGAATTATCTTTATTATTGGTATACTACACGTATATTGTATTTATTGTAAAATAAATTGTAGAATAAATTAAAAAGCATATCAATTCCACGTCAAAAAGCTGAAAACAAAAACTACTACATTTTAAAATTCAAAAATTCAATGTTTAAAAGAAATGCTTAACATTTTTAATCTGCCGCTTAAAGCTAATAACTTATACCTACATGTTTCATTTGAAACAACTTGCGGTTCAATTTGGTCAACAAATAACCGAGAAATTTATTTAAATTTTTGTGTTTTCCCATCTTAAAAAAATATGTTTTTTTTTGTTTTTAGACATTTAGAGAAAGTAGAATCCAATACAATTTTGATTTTTAAAAAAATCAAAAATGGAGGGGCTAACTTCTACCCCAAAAAAAGCAATCTCTATAAAATCCAAAATAAATAAAATAAAATAAAAACGGCACAACATGGCACACATCGGGTACAGCCCGACACAATATTCAGTTTTTAAATTTTCAAAAATGGCGGGGCTAACTTCACGCATACGTCGTCTTTGCTATTTTTTTATTTTTAAGTTTTTGCTGGGTCAACTATAATATAGGTACTGATTTTTATTGTACATTACCTACCAAAATAGTTATTTATGAATCTTGTCCTGAAAATGTACCTTTTTGGTATGCGCGCGGAAAATTATAGACTGAGGCGTAGCCGAAGTCTATAGCCTATAACCATGCAAATGCCAAAAAGGCACTTTAAGGACCAGATTCATACCAGGTCATACATACATTAACATTTATTATATGTTTTTGAAGTAAATTGCGCATACTTTCTATAAAAAATGTACGATAATAATTATTATGTTATAAGGAATAATTTAACGAAATAGTATACGTATAGTAATCAAGTTCGTAAGAAATAAAATAAATGCAATTAAAAAAAAACGTCAATAATATATAATAAGCAAATCTTATACTGAATTAATAAATTAATAAACAAATTTCACATCAGGTGTATTGTGTCCATCGCTCCTTTACCTTAATTGTGTAAATTATTTTAAAACAATCATTAATTTTACATAAAACATTTGAAGTGCGGTGACATATCTGTACTAAAAAGTAAAAATTGACGTATCCGTACTAAAAACAGCTACTTTCAGTATTGTTTTGTATATTATGTCAAAATGTACATTTTAGTACGATTTCACATAAAATTATTTTTTTTCAGATTTTTTCGAGTTTCCAAATTCAGGTTTTTTAATCTAACATAAATTACACATTCACAGTAATTTTTTTTAATTTCATGAAAATCTATAATATTTTAACCGCCATTACAAACTTGTCTACAAGTACTGAATATTATCCATGCTCATAAATATTATACTTCAAATAGAACCTAAGTTTTTATTACTGAAGGTAATCGGTGAAATTTTACTTTATTTTTCATTTATTATTATTATTATTTATTTTATTGCTTATACTATAATTTTTAAATTAAATTTAATTTGTCATGCAATATTCATGTAACTTGAATTAGGTAAACTTAATGTAGTACTAGTACATTTAACGATTATTCAACTTCTTACTTTTCATGGTGAATTATATTTATTAAAAAAGTGTGTTTAACCAAGCAATGCAAAGTAATTCAATGTTGCTTTAAAACATGCAAATACTTTAAAAGTAAAGGTTTATATTTTTTTATTCAAAAAACATTATACGGTGGTTTATTTGTGTCGTTTATTTTAAGTACATAATATATTTAACGAGAGTATAATTTTTTAAGTTAAACTAGGCATGCTAATTTAAAATTTACGATTTTGAACTATTTGTTTAATATACATAAATATTTTATTCTCTTAAGCATCTTAACCTGCAAAAATATTATGACTATAGGAAAGTCATAAATATATCTATAAATATTTTACAAATACTTTTAATTTTTATTCTGGTATTAAATTTAACTCTATAGGTGTTTATGAACCGTAAATTATTTGCTTCAAAATAAATTATTCCACAAATATTCTATCAACTAATTTGGAGAGAAAGAAAGATCACGCAATTATTTAAATTATATATTAATTAGGTGGATATAAAAAAAGGCACTAACGTTTAAGATTAATTTCAAATCGAAATGGGAGTGGGGTCAGGCCTACATTCTCGAGAATTTTTCTAATATGTTTATAAGAATTTTCAATTATTTCAGAAGCAAAAATGACACATTCTGACAAAATAAATGAAATATAATATAAACAGTTAAAAAGAAAACGCAAATCAAGAAAATTGTTTTAGTTCTAAAAGTCAAAATAAGCAGGAGAAAGGGTAAAATAAACTTATTTTTTAGAGTAATTAATTTTTAAATTTCACTGTTTGTGACCAAGCTCAAACCAAGAGCTTATAACCAATACCTATCCACCTCGCGATTATAAGTCATTTTACACCCTTGTCATATAATCCACTATTATTTTGTACAGTATGATTAAAATGAATCTCTTGTAGATGGGTTGATGAAAAAATTTAAATAACTAGAAAAATTTATTTAACATTATGAAAAGAATACTATAGCTTTTTTTCATTTTTTTATGTTCTGAATTGGCCACAGTCCTGCAAAGGAAAAGCGGTTGCGCATCGTTGCTGTTTAATAAGGAATAAAACAGTAATCTGTAGTCACTGAACCGCAATTTACCACAATAAATTTCAAGTAATAAGTAGTAAATTTTTACAATATTGCTGCCGTTACACAACAAACTGTACTTATTTTAAATAGTTAATTTTAATTAACTTGACTAATTTTTTAAGGATATTATGTACGTACATAAAACAGAAAATATTTAATTAATTTTAGGTAAGTAAGTGCATGCAGTAATTTGTAATAATAGGCAATTGTTATTTTAAACTGTTTATGAATTAAGGAATTTTTCAAGAACCTAACATTAAATTGCGGAAGCTGTAAATAGTACCTATGCTGGAAGAATTTCATAAAATATTTTAGGATAATAAATAATAAAGCTTATAAGAATAAGACAAAATTATAATTAAGCGTAGAGTAATCTACTTTAATTTAATTTACGTATTTCGTAAACGTTGATTTGACATCTAATCAATAATCAAATTTATGCAATTACTGAGGTACTAGGAGGTAACCCACATCCCCAGACCCCCTGGTGTTAGAACATGTGCCCAAATCTTCCATTTATAAAAAACCAGTAATTGCGTTCATTAAACCAAGTTTAAACCCCCGGCTCCGTTTCAAATCTTTCGAGTTTTTAAATACCTATTATTTTTATTACTTACAATCGCAAGCAATATAACACAGCAAATAGTATCAATTTTGTTTAGTAACTAACATTCAAATGTCGTTGTTTAAACTGACTTGTTCCTTACCATTTTGGATTTAAAATTTTGGATCTTTTAATATTACCTAATTTTTATGAAACTTGGCACTAAAATTAATAATAAACTGTAGATTTTCTGGTTTCTGCGTTTAAAGAGAAGGCCATTAAACCGGACGTATTGTTCTATCCTCAATACATTGATTTTCAAGTCTGCTATCTTTCAAACTCTTAACTGATTCATCTCTGATGGATGGATGAATCTTCTTATTGCTCAACACCAAAACTAACATATTTTTTAGAAACTTTGGACTAAGTGTTAAACATTGTTACAGTTGTTAAATTTCAACAGACGCAGTTCAATCTCGTTAATCTACTTATGCGCGTCCGTGGCAGACAGATAATTGAAATACTTCCAAGGATTTAATAAATTTCCACCCACAAGAAAAATCTGGCTACGGCACTGATTTTAAGTTAATATTTACAAAACAAATGGTTCAAGGAGAAGAGAACAATGTACTATAGTTTAATAGTTAACTCCCTGTACTTTCTATACCACTCAACTTGATTGAGAGAATTCTAAATAAATAACAAATTAAAATAGTTAATAAGGTCAATCAAGTGTAGCATACGAGTATAAAATATCGGTTCTGTGGTAGGTATAACACAAAAACAAGTCTCGACTCGCCACCACCCATTTCAAGCTACGATCGTTATATTCACATTATCCAATGTTTCTTAGATCAAAGCCGCTAATTTATATCTTAATCATGTGAGAATTTAAATTCTCATACGTTTCCTTTTCCGAATTAAAAATATAAGAGTTTATATTAGAAAAACAAACGCCAAGCAATATTGCAAAGCTTTTTTCAATAAATTCTTTCTATCGAACCTCATTAATAACTACTTTAGCAGGTTGGGGTATCATTAAAAGAAGTTCTTTCCATTGAACTATCGAGTATAACTTATTACTTCAATTTTGCTGCGGATGATTTTTTTAGAATTACAAATACCTACATTTTCTATAGTTTTTACATTATATTATGAGAATGTTCTATAGACACATACTATACACAGTTATGTTCTTATCCATCTTACGGCAACTTGATGTATGTACTAGGAAAGTTGATTCGTTTTTGCATAAATGTAGTAATGAATGTTAAAGAATTTTAATGGAATAAATTCGAAAGGATCTTGAAAAAATAGTAAGAAAAAATTCCCAAATAAATTACATAGTATAATATCCACTTTTACGTAATTCTGAAATATGTGTTAGTTTAGCCTGACCGGATTCACACTAAACCGACGCGACAGGAAGGAGTTAGAAAATAAATTGTTTAAGTTACGTACGCATTTTCTAGACTAAACTAAATTAAAACTGAAAAAACCTGTAGGCAAACACAGAACATAATGGTCTAAACGTAATAATAACGTTTTTCGACCAATTCAAAATAATATTTAATATGATTTCAGTAGTTCTATAACAAATGCATAAAATTTACATGAAAAATACATTTTTAATTGATGATTCAAAAGTCGGGATACATACATAGATTTTATGGGATCGTAAAAATTATATTTCTATACATTCGGATGGAACAAGGTGTTATGGAGGTGGCTTAAAAGTCTAAAATGACATGTGAGGGTCGAGCGAAATTTATTTTGCTCCAAACTAAAAGAAAGGAAACCGTTTCATTTTTGTTTCAAATTTTAAACATGAAAATCAAACATTTTTTTTACCAACATAAACATAACATGTGGTGTAAAGTAATAACTAAAAATATTCAAATTTTATATTACGGCGAGAGGTAATAAATAAACTAAAAGATATAACATTATTTTATTAAATTAGACATTAAATTAGACCTTTCTTAAAATTTGCTTCTAAAATTGCTATAAATAATGCTGTCATTTGCAAACGTTCAGTTGCTGATCATGTTCAAGTGCGTTGACGTGATGTATCCAACTAATTAGTTACTAAATTAAAACAACAAATCAATTTTTACAAAAAATATTAATTATACTTAATAATATAAGATATTCAGCTGTATTTACAATATTATACGAGTACAATACAATAAAATTAAGATTTTTACTTTTATGTGCTCCTTCATATGTAATATGGAAATTAACGCTTATGTGAACATCCACTCTAAGTAGGCAATAAAACACCTAGTTGTTACAATCGTTAGTTTCCTCTTTTACGATATAATATATTCACGCATTATCTATAATATTAGTGAATTTTGTATCTGTATTTTGCAGTATGACATCACTGACCCCTATCTAGACAGCTGCAATCGTGCAAGTTGTATTAGATTTTTTTGATAACACGTGTCGGGACACCTGCATTGTATTCAATTCTTTTCGAACTAAAAGTTCTTCTTTGATAAAGATTTAAAGATAAATATTTTCTTTGAAAATGATTTCCTAAGATTTTTCTAATTTTCGCGGAATTTTATGGGTGCTCCGGGAGCAATGCAGAAGGAGAAGTAAAATTTACCGCAAAGAGGGCGCAAATCAGGCAGTGAACACCGCTGTTTTCTACCAGGAACAACTTGGGTAGATGCAAAAGAAAAATCAGCACCTGGACGGAAGATCTCTAAAGATCGTTTTACATTCATGCCATGTAGTAATGCAGAAGGCACGCATAAGTTACTACTACTAGTTGTCGGGAAAGCACAAAATCCCCGAGCTTTCAAAAATGTTAATTTGCCAGTTGTATATACACTCTAAAAAAGATTGGGGAAAATTACTCAGAAAAAAGGAGGCAACTATATTACCTCCTATTGTCAAGGTAAATTCGCATACCAGGGGTAATTTTATAAAAGTGAATTTACCTTGATAATAGTGGAACAAAACATAAGTCGACAATTTTTAAGGTAAATTCACCCTTATAAACCGGGTAATTTTCACAAGAATGTTGTAAATGATATTTACTAATAACTTAGTAAATTTCCCCTATTAAATGGAGGCAACTTTATTACCACCATTTTTCAGGGTAAATTTACCCTATTTTCAGGGTAATATTATATTGTTTTAGAGTAAAAAATGAAATTACCTTAATTTTAGGGTAAACTTACTATTTTTAACAGGGTAATTTTCAGATCTAAAATTAATTTTACTCTTTTTAAGTGGTTAAAATTCCACCGGTAAAATTACCCCCATTTTTTAGAATGTAAAGCAACAAAGAGGGGATGGATGACACAGTCGATTTTCCTGGAGTGGTTCAAGACAGTTTTCATACCTAAAGTAAAAATTTTTTTGAAAGAAGCTAACCTTCCACCTAAAGCATTGCTGTTGATTGATAATGCACCTTCTCACCCGCCTGTAGCCGAAATGAATTTTGATCCAAACTTCAAAATTTTGTATTTGCCATCAAACTGCACAGCATTACTACAACCAATGGACCAGAACTTAATTCAATATATCAAGGTGCCCTATAGGAAAAAACTATTGGATTATATCATCAGAGAAAGTGACGCAGGTAACCAAGATATGCAACTTTTGAAAATGTTCAATTTGAAAAATGCCGTAGTCATGTTGGAAGGGGCGTGGAGATTAACATCAGAAAAAACATTAAAAAAAGTTGGTTAGCATTGTGGCCGCTGATGGAAGAAGAAGAGTCTATTTCAATTGGTGAACTAAAAAGAAGAATTTACTCAGGTTTAAATAATACACAATTAGATGAAATTAAAACATCGCTTAATTTCATTGACCCAACAAACAACTTAACTAATGAGGAGATAAAAGAATGAGCGGTTGGCCAGAGTGAGAATATCGACGCGACGTTGATGTAACCGATGATCAGATAATTGAAGAAACTAAAAACGTAGTTTACGAAGAAAATGACAACGATGCAGATAATAACATTAATAACACAACAGAAAATCAACATCTTCCTAAAATTTTCAATTTTTTTGCAATGGGCGGAGGAAAATAATACAGAACTGCAGGATATGCTACTATTAAAACGTTGTTGCTTAGGCTAAGGGGGGTGTCCAGACCCCCTAAACACCCCCCTCATACACGTCGGTGCTCCCCGGGAATACCTCGCTAATTTGGACACCTCGCAAATTCGGTTTGTCTCAAAACTATATCTGTCCGGACTAGAGAGGCTGTACTGTAATTTTTTAGAAACTTGGTTTCTGAAGATATTACGTGTCAAGCAGCAGATAAATAGTAGGTACTTACTATATATAAATAGTACTATTATATATTATAACTCAAATTGAATAAACAATCTACTATTAATGTGTGAAGAATTAATAAAGGTAATAGACAATATAAATAAGTACTGCAAATACATAACTACTATGCTCAGCTTAGCTACTGAAGAAGAACAGTTCGGCGAAAGCGATTTGGCATCGTATATTCGGCGAAGCGACGGTCAATTTGACTACCCGAAATTCGGCTATGCTAGTTTCGGCGATTCCAATTCGGCACTGGAATTTCGGCAATTCTCATTCGGCGGCAAAAAATTCGACTACGTCGATTGGGCGACGGAAAATGTATTTAAGTGTTAAAATTTATTAAAAATATTAAAAAGATTAATTTTTATTTTTAAATTAAATATTTTTTAACATGATATTTTATTATTTAATATTTATTTACATACATCGCAGGTGCCATATATGTACATACTTTTTAAGGAAAAAATTGCAATCATAAATGGCACCAATCCATTGCTGTGGTTAATTTTCCATGTTGTTTCCCTATATTCGGTGCTGATCACCTGGTACAAAAACGGACCAAAATCTTAATATTTAATTACTTTGTATCTATGCATTAGTATATTACATTACTAGTGGAGAAACCGAATGATTCTCTCACGCATTTGCGAGTTTTGCACGTGAGCCGTTAGGCGAGTGTGCAGACGCAAAAAGTGAGCGAAAGGGTTTCTCCACAAGTAATGTATAGCGTTTTGTTTAATCCTGCACTTATAAATCTAAAATATTTATGAAAATATAATTTATTATAATTCGTGTCATCAATAATTAAATTTGAGATTTTCAATTTGCTATAACTTGAAAACGGCGCTAGATATCGTAAAACTGAGCAAAAAATTTACCCCCCTTTCTCGTACTCACCCCCCCAGTAATTTGTGGTAGGAAGCCTTATACAAAATTCTAGATCAATAGCGCGCACTTTGCGCCCAAAATAATTCAGAAAAATGTTAGCTTTGGTTTTAAAACTTTGGTTTAAAAACTCGTAAATACAGGCCTCGGCTAATCCGCCTCAGCCTGTAAAAAACTCGTACTCGGAAAAATTCAGTTTCTACCCTTATGATAAAAATAACTATTCTATACGACTGCCATAGAATACAAGCATTCTGGTTTAATTTTTAATTACAGAATGTCCATATTCTTACACTTGTTATAGAATGGTTTTCATTCTATCACTTGTTTATAAAATTCAAAAAACGGACTTATTTTCATATGTTCTGACCACCTCAAGTATTAATATAACAAATCACATCTACAAAATAATGTAAACGTATGATTCGGAAAACACTTGAAATATTATTTCAAAACGATGCTTCATTTTATTGATAATACGTCGGAAACATCTTCAAATATAATAAGCCCGTGTTACTTAAAAAATGGTAATCGGTTTACGCCCATAGACCATCGAAATTAGTATTATCAATTGTTATGTTGCTATAAAGATGCTCGCCATACATGATTTCCGTGGCGAAGTGAGGGTAGGGGTCTTACCAACCTGTTATAAAACAATGAGTGAAAATGATCATAAGTTTATGGCTGAGGTTAGAGGGAAAGTAAAGATTTCAGTAAAATAATCCGACGCTCGCCGGTTGTCAGTCGTCTACAAAGTGGCGTTCACCCGCTGTAATCTTTGAAACATGTCAAAAAAAGTAAACAAAAATAATTACAAGTTTACGACTGAAAATGGGGGGGATCTTACCATTACCCTTCGAACGACACAAACTTCACCCTGCCAGTCATTTTCAATGGGGCGGAAGGGCGCCGTGCCAGCCGATTTTGGTAAAAAAAGTAAGTACTTTTTTATGATAAGCTTGCATCCAAAAATTTAAAAATAAAAATTAATTTTACCTCCAATCAATTTTAAAAAAAAATTGGAGGTATGGTAATCGAAAAAAAATTTCAACTTTTTTTTTTGCATTTTCGAGATCACCGTGTTCAGAAACGTAAAGATCTGCAAAAAGTAAAATAAAAATTTCTGTGTCGGTCTGTCTGTCGGTCTGTCTGTCTGTCGGTCTGTCGTCAAATTTTGTCGATCGATTTGCTTCCGAGCCATCCAACCAATTACGACCAAATTTGGTATGGTGGTAGGGTTCACGGTGGAAAGGTGAAAATAAGGTTTTCGTCGCGATCTATCAATCAGGAGTGCCACCACAAGAAAATAATACGGGATTTTTAAAAAATATTTTGTCTTGCGATATGTTATTTTAAAGGCCTTAAAAGGCTTTATCCAGAATAGGTAAAATTAATCTTCTATCTGTCGTCTGTCAAAAATCACAAGTTGTCAAAGTTGAAACTTTAAGAGTGAATAACTCAAGAAATGCTGAAGGGATCTTACCCAAATTTGGTACGTAGGTACATTGATCCTAATGGATATGAGAGCATATGTAATCCTTCGATGGAAATCACTAATGCAACATGAAAAAAATAAAATTAACTTTTTTGGCAAAAACATGAAAAAAGTTTTTGTCGATCGATTTTCTCCGGCATTTCTGCGTCGATTGCAATCAAACTTATTGGACGTATGCCTCGTGGGCTGGAATGGTGAAAATAAGGTTTTGCCAGAGAAATCTTCACCAGGGCCACCACAATAAAATAAATAAAAAAAAATGAAAATGTCGTCGTATCTCCGGAAATGTTTAACCGATTCAGCTAAAATTTGGTGTGTCGATGGAGCTTTAGTATAAGTATTGGTGAGAAAACAAACCGAGCCAATTGTAACAGGGCGGGGCAGGTCAGAAAAATTATAGAAAATATTAACTGAAATCTTAATTTATATATTTTTTGTGAGAATTTGTCAGATGGCTGGCAAAAATAAAACAATATATTCAAAATTTTAATAAACGTCATAATTTTGTGACATATGTGTCAAAATTAGGTTAATGTTGATTTGTATACCGAGTGCAGCATAAGAGTTGAGTTTAGGGCTTTTAACAATTTATTTTAGAATACAAAAATAGGTGGTTTGGTGGGAAATATTTTATAATATCGTCGTACGGACTGACGGAACGTTACTTTATAAGTAAAAGGTTCTGCCACTAGGTAGCGACCAAGTTTAGGCTGTTTGTTAAATTTTTTCGCAAATGTTTTCAGAATCAGTAAATCGGCAGTCAGTAATTTACAAAAATTTATTTTCGAAAAATCCGCTAGATGAGCGAAAAAATTTGTTGTACCAATCTTGGAGAAATTTTATTTGTGACTTCTTACGGTATTATGTGACGTATTGCGATGTTCACCGCGCTCAAAGAAGAAAGTTCTTGGTGAGAGGGGTTTCCATGATCCTACAATTGTTTATAGGATACTGGGAATCGAGTAACAAATCACCATCGTTAACCTAACCTTAATCTTTGTAAAATATAAGTTACCATGTTCCTAATTTTAAGTTTTTACGTCCAACAAAGTTTTCTGGGTTTTCTGAAAGAATAAAAAAAAAATCAAGCAGGAAAAAGTTTTATTTTTATTTAAAAATTATTTTAAAATAAAAATGAGAGTGCCAAAGGAAAAATTTCCAAGGAGATGAAAAAATAAAAAAAAAAAAAAAAGAAAAGAAAAGAAGGAGTCTAAAAATTATACCGGAGCGACCGGTCGATGAAAAATTGGTTGTAAAGATAAAAAGCAATTGGTGCAGCAAATAAGGCAAGTGCGATTCAGCCCTAATCTGCCATTATTGCAAAAATTACCGTGGAGTGTTTCCGCCGTTGTACAACCATCCGAATAGTGCCGTAATATTGTGAGAGTGAACCCTCACTCCCTTGTGGCCAAGTTAAATCGACAAAGGGTGCAAACCAAAAAGCCCAGAAAGAAATAAGGTCGTACAAAATTTTATAATTTATCTTTCACGAACTCAGACTCGCCTTTTTTATATTTTTATTATTAGTAGTGTTGTTTTCTTGTTGTAATTGTTATGTGTGTTAATTTTGTTCTTAGTATTTAAGTACACGCACATACACTACATACGCAACACGTTAATTTGTTAATTTGTTAAAAAGTTTATTCGTTTAGTTTGTTTATTTTGTTGAATAAAATTTTGTTATTCACCATGGACATTCTTTTAATTGAGTAAATTTAAATACAAAAGTTTTTATTATATTTTAAATAAATTTGGCGCCCAGCGAGGAGGAAGAAGGTGCTACGAGCCTCAAAAGATTATATCTACCTATTGCAGTAGAATTGGGAACCGGGGTCGTAGCAGTATATAAAAATTTTGGAAAAAATTCAGTGACGTACAAAAATAAAAAAATTTTTTCATTTTAGATTTTGTTAAAAAAACTTTTATAGATAGATTTAGGGTAGGGGTGATACATATGTATAGATATCTTTGCTAGGGCTACCGATATCTTTGTTAAGGCTACCACAATAGAAAACAAAAATGAACATTATATCATCGTATCTCCGGACAAAATTTGGTGTGCTGGTGATTGGAGGTATTGCGGCAGAGAGTGACGATATTTTTTTTAATATTTTTAATATATTTTAATACTTAGATAAATTTTTCGTCGCCGAATCGACGTTGTCGAATTTTCTGTCGCCGAATGAGAATCGCCGAAAGTAGTATAGCCGAATTTCTGGTCGCCGAATTGACTATCGCCGAATATACGTTGCCGAATCGCTTTCGCTGAACTGCGGTCGCCGAAACGACGTGTACCGTCTTTTAAGCATTTTTAAGCTTTCATTATGTTGTGGGAGTTGAGCTTCGTTAAAGTTATAGAAAAAGCTTGAGAAAAAGCAATTTCACTTACAAGTAGTTCTATCACCATTACATTTTAATTTACTACAGACAGCACTTTTAAATTATTATTGGATACATTTTTAGTTGGTATAACCAGGGGTGGGCTGGAGCCGGCTCGGTCCGGCTCGTGCAAGCCGGTTGTTAAAATTTTTGAAACTCGGCAAGCCGCTTGTTAAATTACCCCTAAAACCAAAAAATAAGCCATTTTAATAGCGTGTTTATGCAAAATATGCACATCGCTATGTGTTATGTTATTTTGAGCAATAAATGCTTTGTGTTGTTTTTCGTAAGCTATCAGAACTCGCTAATCGCTCGTTCTGATATATCGCTTACTCAACCGCAATGTTCAACTTTCTGCAGCACGACTGTGAATAGCTATTACAAATTACTTTCAAATTATATTATAAGAACATCCAATTAATAATTTGCTTCTCCAGGTAAAGCACATGTACTGCGCCACTGAAAATGTTTTTTTTTTCGATTTAATTTTGTACAAACACTAAGTTTTCGCTTTAAAAAAATTGGATCACTTTTTGCTCAGAAATTCGAATTTTACTTGTGCATGAAGGGGTTAATTGAATAATATTTTAAGTTAGCATTTTTCTATTTTGTCGCACCATTTTAGAGTTACAGTGAATTATTATTAAAGACTCGGTAAAAAATAGAAAAATATATCTGAATAAAAATGAAGAGAATGAAATTTTCAACAAAAAATGTCGAATAAGTATTGCTGTAAAAGTAATTTTTATATGACAAAAAACATCTTCAAAACGTAAAATTTACTTTGCTAACATAGGCCTGGATGAATAATAATTTATTGTGAACCACTGGCACTGTATGTATTTTATTAAATTTCTGTTCAATTTACATACTTAATAGTAGATATCTATCAAAACGTAAGAGATATATTAAAAGAATATCCTCGTAATTTGAAAAGTAAACAGATCAAATTTGTATAGAGGATACAGCGGTATAAACCACAAAAATTCTGAATATTGTCTGAAATTTAAAAGATAAAACTTTTTCGAAAAATTAATGCAAAGATCAAAAGTATTATGAGTCATAAATGATTTAGTTGTTCAATTGAATGTGTGCCGTTAAATCAAAATTAAAATAATAATTAAGCATTGATACGCATAGATAATGCAATAATACTATAATTTTTTAAAGCAATTTTTCAACTTTTAAACTCAAAGCTTTGTAGAAAATTTTGTTATCTACATAATTGTCTCTATTTTTATTTTTTACTCTCTGAATACTTTTTCTCGTTTTTAATTGTTTGTTGAAATAATGTACAAAATTATTTCTCAAAAAAATATCTTCACATGATTAAAAATAAAAATAAAAAATTCCAAATTAGTTTTAGAAAATACAGTTATTTAGAAATTCGCCCCTCTAACTTGAAAATTTATTCCAACAAATATTTAAAAACAGAAACGTTAAATAAAACATATTATACCGGCTTAGGACAGCTGTTTGTTTATCAAAAATATCTTCGTTTTTCCAATAAATTAAATTAAATATTTTATAACAATTACTACCATAGACCAATTCAATTGTAATTATAATTTTATCGTTAGTTGAAAATTATAATCTTTTTCGGTTTCGTATACTTATTATTTAGATTAGAGCTTCTGATTTAATTATATCTCCAAAAAATCAATAGTCTTCTAATCTAAGAATTATTTTATTTAATTTTTAAATCAAGTAAAACACTTTTCATGTAAAATAAATTGCCTTTAATCTCAAAATATGTATAATGATAATCTCGGACACAAAATCATATAAACGTTAAAAGTCTGGATTTGTCCGCTGGTTGGTGCAAAGTCAACTATTTTGCGGCAAATTTAGAAAAATATAACTTGTGGAACCAGGGCCGAGTATATTTAAGCCTTTAATACTTATTACTTATAAAATAATACTTATCGTTATTATGCAAGCTTTTGTCGCTTTTTTCTCGGTCGATCGAAACGATATCAAAGTCGATATCGAAATAGCCAGGTGTACTTGGTCGGATATCAATCCCACGACTGCGACATAGCATTCTAACTGCTAGCCTACGATCATACTCGACCGCTATAATTTTTTTTTTCAAAATTTGTAAGTTTAGAAAAGAAATCTATTATTTTAATGAATTATTATATACAGAGAACTATGCATTTTGTTGGAAAAACGATAGGCAACTTTTTAATTTTGCTTAGAAAATGTTCGATACTAAATAATAATTTATATTAAAAGCTCAACACCGGGGTCCGAGAATTTTTCTTGAGAACTATCAAGCCAAGAACATTTGCTTTAATTTTTTCTTCTTATTATAATATCCTTTATATATTTATTTTATTAATACATTTTACTTTAAAGCAAAATTTTGCGAAAATATTGCTACCAGTAGTTTATTTGATCAAATTCATGGAGAGGATATTGACTAGAGTTTACGTTAACTTTCTAATGTAAATGAATTAATAATAAAAAATTATAATAATATTTAAATAAGTGAATATGTTATTTCCTTATTGTTTAGTATTTATAAGTTTTGTTTGTTGTTTAGTATGTTTAATTCAAATCAAATAATAATGTGGGCACATACCAGTTGTGATTTCTATAATAACCTGTATAGTTTAGTAAAATATTGTAACTGCATGTAATACAAAAATACAAGAACATAGAATTTTTAAAGCGTTTTATCTAAACACGCATCTTAAAAATGTACAAAAACCTAAAATTTGTCGAATTCCTATACTTACTTCGATTTCTGATAAAATGAAAAAAATTCTTTTAAATAAAAATATGCTAAGCATTTTGGTTTATCTGAAAGCTTATTCATCGGCATTCTCACATATACGATATATATTCATTCTATCTATTGCCTGTTAAAATTCCTGTAGCAAACTGCTTTTTACTAAAGACTCTGTAAAACTCTTGCGACACCGACGAAACAAAGCATAAATATTGTGCATCAAAAGGGTTAGCGTAGCAATTAAAATTGTTCTTTAGTTGTCCGTGAAACTATACACGTATATTTATTTCTCGGAATCCGTCGAAAACAAAATAAGAACTTGGTAATGATTAGGTATTTCCGAACATTTGATAGGTATTGTTTAACTAAATTATGCCCATTTATCAGAAAACGATTATAGGTTTTGCAAGTTTCTTTTACTTGATTTTATAATCCAGTTATAATCTTGCTAAGCTTTCTTGCAGTAACTTTTTTTATTGTTTCTAATTTATAGCCTAGCAGAAGTTCTGCGATATATTAAAGAAGTCCCGATGGGATGTTAAGGATTTGTCAAGCCTGGCGGTGAAGTTTTTTCCAAAGCTTCTGGAGGATTAAATCCCACACCATATAGTTTTTATTATTCTGCAAACTTTTGAGCATAGTGTATATGAATGCAAATTAAATTGTTTATTTTGCAAATAGTCTTGATTATCACTGTCGATAGAATATCTTATAATAATCTACACATAAGCTTGAAAAGAAAAGTATGTACTAAAATTGAGAGCTACATAAAGTAGTTAAGTTAGCATTTTGTAAAAATTTTATTGTGCGACACTATAATATCAAATTATAATAATAATATAATGTAGGTCAACCCTCGGTAACTTAAATTAACTTGAAATATTTTCACTCTGTAGGTCGTAACATTAAAATATATTGCGGGGCATTCTTAATAGCAACTATAAATATGTAAAACTGTACGTCCGTCGATAATTTTTACAATGAGAAAGTAGAGATTAATAATTTATTATTGTTATAAATTTATTACGTTACCATGTCCATTTCGAAATTAGTAAAGGTGTAGTGCAATAAATTTCTGAGCCACTATCACAGCAATAATTAAATTTAACCCTAAGCACATCCTCGTCACTCTCACTAACTGTGGTGTTTTTGTAATGTAAAGAATCACCTTGCCAGTCGACCCACGTACAAAATGATAAAATAAAAAAGTTAACATCAGGGAATAATTTTGTACTAACCACTTAGATTAATTAATGTGTTTTTTTGTACCTCCTGAAAGTAATTTTTCGTTATAAATGTGCTTTATAATTTTAGACACAATTATTATCATCATTACTTATAATTTAACACAATTGTTACCATTATTTTAAATATGATAACCTAAACAAAAGAACAGCTTATGCGTAAGATACATTATATTTTTTTAAAACCATTATAACTCGTTTATTGTGTTTATTTTGCTCAAGTTAATTTTCCACATGTAGTTATATAAATAAAACGGAAATAGAGTTATAGTATCTCCGGTTTTATAAAATGATCGAATTAATTATAAACATAATATAAAAGAACTACGCACAAATTCTCGCTGTCTTGAATATTTTAGTAAATTTATGTTTTTGCCAGTTTAAAAAAAAAGAAAATCTAAAGCATTTCCTTCGTCCAACGCCAAAAGTAGAGACCGAAAGGCTAGGCCGTACCGGTTTTTATAAATAAAAATGCATGTTGTTTTAAAATGTTTTTAAAGAAATAAAAATCGGTATCAAAATACGTTTTCTTTGCATTCAATTTTTTGATGTTTGACCTATATTTTTTTAAAACTAAAAATGGAGGTAAAAAATATGTATTGTATTAGTTATCCTAAATCCAGATCACCATTCGATCAGAACGAATAAAATATAGTTATGCCTGGTTTGTGTGCACAATAACAACACTATTTATGATCCGAATTAAACGAATCGCAAAAATTGAATGAATTGAACCAGAATGATTGTTTATAATTTGTACACTGAAATGGATAATATTATGGATTTAATATTTAGTGGACTAAATTTTATTTAAAACAGTGCGGGTAAAATTTATAGTGATTATTTAAAAAACATGTTAATATGTGAAAATGAATTGAAGTGTTATTTGGTGAGGTGCGGTAATTAAAAAATAATTGTTAACCCCTGACCAAACCACTGCACTACGAACATTAGACTCCTGAAATTCATGAATTACATAATCCAATCCAAATTATATTTTAATAATTTCCAAAATTATATTTAGTATAAAACAAATTTTCCAATTCTAATGGGGAACGCCAATCGAATAGATAACTATCACACTAATTTTATATTTATCTTGATTTAAATTTAAATTTTATAACTTTAAATTCTCAAAATTAACACCAATTAACATTCCAATCTTCAAATTATCTATTCCATATCAAAATCTCTAATCACAAAATTTGATCGAGCAAAAATATCCAAAATGGGACAAATACAATCCAAAACAATCATTAAAATCACTTAATCAAAATTCAAAATATCAAAATCTACTCAAGATACCAGGAGATAATTTGCTGCTCAATCGTGTAGTATGACAAATTCAAAATTTGAAATTTATAAAATTTACAAAAAAAGATTTAAAATATAAGTTGGATTTTGGAATACAACAGAATATTACGTTACGACAATTTTAAAAAATAATTAAAATTTAGTAATGCCATGTAAGGTTCTATTTCACGATTATAACTAAGAAAATTAAAAAATTAAGAAATAAGAAAAAATATTCGAACTGCAGTAAAAAAAACTGTACAAACAAAATTAAAAATTTTGACGAAAATGATTAACCAAGAACACAAAAATATCAAATTAATATAAGCGATGCCACATAAAAGATAGCGTTAAAATGTAATTTAAAAATTTAATGAATAACAAGGTTCCAAATAACGACACTGCTAGAATTTGCTAGCATTTAGAGGAAATCTGAAATTTTACTTTTAATTTTTGATTGAATTTAAAGTTCTTAAGTTTTATTATGACCGTTGCTTAGGGGCTGTTCACAAATTACGAATTGCAATTTTTGACGTTTTTTAACTCCCCCCCCCTTGTAACAGATTGTAACAAATTGCGAGATCCCCCCCCTCCAAAAAGAATAACGTAACAAAAGTTAAAACAAATTTTAAAATAAAATTTTTAGTAACTTTAACTTGAAAAAAAAATTAATAACTTCGCGAACGTGTTAAAATGTAATTGTGTAATATGTTTAAAATATATGGGTCTATTGCACAAATTTTAATTATTATGATTTTTGACTGAATGAATCTCTTTGGGTTAATTTATCAAATTAATGAAAATGTAATATCTAGAAAATATATCTAATTTTTTGATAAAAAAGAAATTTTATGGTTACGTAACATTTTGAAAAACACCCCCGCCCCCCACCAAACAAATCGTAACAAGTTGTCAATCCCCTCCCCCCTAAGGCCGTTACGTAATTTGTGAACAGCTCCCTACATATTATTCATTTTGAATCAAAAATGGTTTAAGCAGGGTGTCTATAATGTTTCATTGACATAAAAATCAATTTTCTATTGGAAATAAGGTACTTATCCATAAAAAATTTATAAAATTTCGCAATAAATTAATAAAAAACATAAATAAATTTATCGCTGTGAACCTAGCATATCAAACATTAGCATCTCAAAAAAAAAGTTCATATTTGCTTGCATCCAGCATAGTTCTACAGTTCTCGACACATTTCAACAATAGTTCTGTTGATTTACCTTTAAAATCGCGATTTAAAGAAATGAGATGCCAACTTCACAAAACCGTTACAGCATCTCATTAAATTTCAAGTATTTGAGCATCGAAAAGTTGAATTAAGCATAGTTCTATATATCCTGATTGATTTTAAGAATAGTTCCGTTGATTTACCCTAAAAATCGCGATTTAAAGCAATGAGATGCCAACTTCACACTAAACATTACAGCATCTCATTAGATTTAAAGTATTTGAGCTTCGAGAAGTAAAATAAACCATAGTTCTATACATCCTGAATAATTTTTAAAATAGTTCCATTGAATCTATACTATGAAAACGCAATTTAAAGGTATGCTCATTGTCCGCTGTCCACTGTCCGCTGTCCACTGTCCGCTGCATGACGGTGAGATACTCATACTCAGGACCGAGCATCGAGCTATTTTGATGGTGCATCGGCAGTTCTAGTCTTTTTTCATACTTTAGAAAAGAGTTCCGGCTGGATTTGTAGCAAAATAATTATTAACAATTTTTTAATACAATTGCATGTATATAACTATGAGATGCTGATAGTTTTTGACGAGTTCTGGGATCTTTTGGGGGTGCAATCGCCAGTTCTAGTCTTTCTTCATACTTTAGAAAACAGTTCCGGTCTGTAATTGTTGCTTAATAATTATTAGCAATTTTTTAATACAATTTCATGTATATGACTATGAGATGCTGATAGTTTTTGACGAGTTCTGGGATCTTTTGGGGGTGCAATCGCCAGTTCTAGTCTTTCTTCATTTTTTTGGGAAGAGTTCCGGTCTGTAATTGTTGCTAAATAATTATTAACAATTTTTTAATACAATTTCATGAATATAACTATGAGATGCTGATAGTTTCTAACGAGTTATGGGATCTTTTGGGGGTGCAACCGCCAGTTCTAGTCTTCCTTCACACTTTAGAAAAGAGTTCCGGTCTATAATTGTTGCTAAATAATTATTAACAATTTTTTAATACAATTTCATGTATATAACTATGAGATGCTGATAGTTTTTGACGAGTTCTGGGATCTTTTGGGGGTGCAATCGCCAGTTCTAGTCTTTCTTCATACTTTAGAAAACAGTTCCCGTCTGTAATTGTTGCTTAATAATTATTAGCAATTTTTTAATACAATTTCATGTATATGACTATGAGATGCTGATAGTTTTTGACGAGTTCTGGGATCATTTTGGGGTGCAATCGATAGCTCTAGTCTTCCTTCACACTTTAGAAAAGAGTTCCGGTCTGTAATTGTTACTAAATAATTATTAACAATTTTTTAATACAATTTCATGTATATAACTATGAGATGTTGATAGTTTCTAACGAGTTATGAGATCTTTTGGGGGTGCAACCGCCAGTTCTAGTCTTCCTTCACACTTTAGAAAAGAGTTCCGGTCTATAATTGTTGCTAAATAATTATTAACAATTTTTTAATACAATTTCATGTATATAACTATGAGATGCTGATAGTTTTTGACGAGTTCTGGGATCTTTTGGGGGTGCAATCGCCAGTTCTAGTCTTTCTTCATACTTTAGAAAACAGTTCCCGTCTGTAATTGTTGCTTAATAATTATTAGCAATTTTTTAATACAATTTCATGTATATGACTATGAGATGCTGATAGTTTTTGACGAGTTCTGGGATCATTTTGGGGTGCAATCGATAGCTCTAGTCTTCCTTCACACTTTAGAAAAGAGTTCCGGTCTGTAATTGTTACTAAAAAATTATTAACAATTTTTTAATACAATTTCATGTATATAACTATGAGATGCTGATAGTTTCTAACGAGTTATGGGATCTTTTGGGGGTGCAACCGCCAGTTCTAGTCTTCCTTCACACTTTAGAAAAGAGTTCCGGTCTGTAATTGTTGCTAAATAATTATTAACAATTTTTTAATACAATTTCATGTATATAACTATGAGATGCTGATAGTTTCTAACGAGTTATGGGATCTTTGGGAGGTGCAATCGATAGCTCTAGTCTTCCTTCACACTTTAGAAAAGAGTTCCGGTCTGTAATTGTTGCTAAATAATTATTAACAATTTTTTAATACAATTTCATGTATATAACTATGAGATGCTGATAGTTTCTAACGAGTTATGGGATCTTTGGGAGGTGCAATCGATAGCTCTAGTCTTCCTTCACACTTTAGAAAAGAGTTCCGGTCTGTAATTGTTGCTAAATAATTATTAACAATTTTTTAATACAATTTCATGTATATAACTATGAGATGCTGATAGTTTTTGACGAGTTCTGGGATCTTTTGGGGGTGCAATCGCCAGTTCTAGTCTTTCTTCATTTTTTTGGGAAGAGTTCCGGTCTGTAATTGTTGCTAAATAATTATTAACAATTTTTTAATACAATTTCATGTATATAACTATGAGATGCTGATAGTTTCTAACGAGTTATGGGATCTTTTGGGGGTGCAACCGCCAGTTCTAGTCTTCCTTCACACTTTAGAAAAGAGTTCCGGTCTATAATTGTTGCTAAATAATTATTAACAATTTTTTAATACAATTTCATGTATATAACTATGAGATGCTGATAGTTTTTGACGAGTTCTGGGATCTTTTGGGGGTGCAATCGCCAGTTCTAGTCTTTCTTCATACTTTAGAAAACAGTTCCCGTCTGTAATTGTTGCTTAATAATTATTAGCAATTTTTTAATACAATTTCATGTATATGACTATGAGATGCTGATAGTTTTTGACGAGTTCTGGGACCTTTTAGGGGTGCAATCGATAGCTCTAGTCTTCCTTCACACTTTAGAAAAGAGTTCCGGTCTGTAATTGTTACTAAATAATTATTAACAATTTTTTAATACAATTTCATGTATATAACTATGAGATGCTGATAGTTTTTGACGAGTTCTGGGATCTTTTGGGGGTGCAATCGCCAGTTCTAGTGTTTCTTCATACTTTAGAGAAGAGTTCCGGTCTGTAATTGTTGCTAAATAATTATTAACAATTTTTTAATACAATTTCATGTATATGACTATGAGATGCTGATAGTTTTTGACGAGTTCTGGGATCTTTGGGAGGTGCAATCGATAGCTCTAGTCTTCCTTCACACTTTAGAAAAGAGTTCCGGTCTGTAATTGTTACTAAATAATTATTAACAATTTTTTAATACAATTTCATGTATATAACTATGAGATGCTGATAGTTGCTAACGAGTTATGGGATCTTTTGGGGGTGCAATCGCCAGTTCTAGCCTTCCTTCACACTTTAGAAAAGAGTTCCCGTCTGTAATTATTGCTAAATAATTACTAACAATTTTTTAATACAATTTCATGTACATATATAACTATGAGGTGCTGATAGTTTTTGACCAGTTCTGAACTCAATTTTTAAAATTTTTATATAACGTGGTATAACGAATTGAATAGGAATTTTTGATTTTTAACCGTGTGGCAAAAGTTTTGCAAGATTTAGTTAATAATTTTTCGATAGTGAATTTTTCTGTGAATCGTTTGCAAAATCTTCTTGAAATCGTATTTATCACGCATTTATATAAATTCGTCGAGTAGTTTTTATTGGTCGTTTTCTTGATTGAGACTTTTTTGTGAGGTCGATCGGAGGTTTTAGAAATCAACGCAACCATAAGCAAGGTAAATCGGTTTTAATGTTAAATATTTTAAAATATTCTTTGAATTTGTTTGCAAATTGATTTGATAATTTTTGAATCGGCAATATAAAATTGATGCAGGTGGTTGTGGATATATCGATCACATTTGGCGAAATATTGCATCAATTGAAAGTACATTTGAAAAGCGTGTTATTGCGATTTGTTTTTTTTTTTGGTGCCAAAATTTGTTTGTCTTTTAACTAACTGCCAGTTAGTAAAGTCTTTGATCGTTTCCTCCCGCAATGAGATAACGTGAAGGTATTTTTTTTCGGTGCTTAACATGTAACAAATTTTATTCAATTTGTTTTTATGGGTGCGCTTATGTGTTCCTTTTCCATTTCAGAGCGCGGCACTCCTGTTATCTTGGCTGATTAGACTGCGTTACGCGCGGTGGTGTGGTTTGATTTTGAGTTGAGTTGAGGACTCGAGTTCTGAATGCAGTGAAGTGAATGTGTTTTGTTCAAGAATAGTTTAGGTGAGTTTTGGTCCAATGGACAGATTTTTAGGAGACATCTTTTCTCGATTTTACACCTTATCTATATTCACTTTTGTTACTCGCAACAGTTAAAAAGAATTATTTGCAAATAATTCAAATATCATTAATTTTATTTTCCATAGACTGACCACATTATCACAGCGCTTCAATGATAGCATTTTGTCTTGGCTCGAATACATTTTTCAACAACGTGGTCCTTTAAATTAATTTAATAAAGTAAATTTTTTTTTATTTTATTAAGTTATTACTTTTAATTTTAATTTTTATTGTGGGCGTAGGCTACTTTGTTCTCTGTATGTTTCTCCACTACGGATAATATTGAGACAAGTAGCTACAATTTCTCCTTTCCCATCTCAGTGGTGGCCTTCTTTTGTTGGTAACATCTTGGGCATCTACAGAAAATTTTAAAGGTGGTTCTTCTTTCCAGCGTGTAAAGAAAAATTCTGTTTGCCTGCAAGGGCAGGTAAGAATTTTTTATTACAAACATTTTTGTTAAACAAGTAATTTTTTTTACTTGGTTTAGCCCACTTGTCTTTTTATGTTACTCTATTTGCGATAATATTAAGACAATTTTTAAATGATTGATGCTGTTCGTTTAAATATTACAAGTAGTCGGGAAATCTGATGCAGATATGTGAAACTTCTTCAAAAATCAACCGACGTGACCAACTACGCGACGTCCGGATACCGCAGTCAATAAATTTGCTATTTCAAAGTCGGTTAAATTTTTTTTTGAAGATCATCAGAAGTATAAATATTAATTTTGTGTTACTGTGCCTGCGGCAAGAGATTTCCAAATGCACACGTGTTCCTGACGTTTAACAAGTATTTGCCCATACTGACAGGGCTACAAAAATTGCCATTTTTTAACACAATAAGCTTTTCGAACTTTACGTCTTTAATATACTTCCATTCTGAGCATATGTCTAACTTCGTGGGTTTGCGTCTTTTTTTAATAAAATTTTCAACAAGTTCAGCTGTAATCGAAAGCGCACGTTTTCTTGAACTGTCTAGCCGATATTCTTCATTTTCTGGAATTATCGGCGAGTCTTTTGCGGATTTATTATCGCCACATCGCTTGGGTTTGAGGCCAATTTTACCTTGCCACCGAGATGATCCAGATGTTGTAGCACAAACAAATCAATCCGCATTGGAAGTTTTGTTGCAAACGATCGATGCTTCAGATCACCAAACTCTGCCTCGACGGACGAGGACGTCGCTATAATTGAACCAATCCCAAAGTGTGGTCTCATTATACCAGTCCACAGTGGAATGAATGGCAACAACTGCTTTGACACGCGAAGAGCGAAAGCGGGATTAAAGCACCCGTTTGGTCGGCTTCCTCCAACGCATGTTTTCGCAACCACCTGAGCAGAATCATATAGATCAGCAGCCCATTCCTTCCAATTTCTGTTGTTTGTATTAGCGTCCTCACAATAATCATGTTGGTTATCCTCGTCTGTTATTCTCGGTTCCCCGTCATCTTTTAGAGCAGTACAATTAACTCCTTCTATAGTTTTGTCAAGAAGTTGCATGCGTGTTTCCGACTGCACTGGTCTACCATCTTTGGTATTGCCGACGCATTCGCTTAAACATACTATCAGAACCGATTCAAGGAAGTATTTTAACTCTTTAAAATCACTCATTTGGTAGGCTTGCGCAATACAACGTTGGTACAACTGTTGTCCTGCATTTATTGTCGATTTGAGACAATCCCATCGTGCTACCATGGCAGAAACGTGACTGACGTCCAATCTTATATATGCTGTGGACATTTTAGTTTCGTCCTGCATAACGACTGCATAACATCTTTCTAAATAGTCGGCTAAACTGCTACAGCTACCTAAAATTTCCGCTACAGCATTTATCAAAGCACGTCCAAAATCGCACACGACGATAGGAGTATGTATATCTTTTATGCTGGCATATTCTTTCAGCTATAACGTCAGCCCAGCCTTCTTGGAACTTCCAGTACACTCTACCAGAAGAAACCTTTTTTTTCGGGGCAATGTCTTGCCACTTCTTCGCAGATAAAATTATCTTACATTTTTTAGCAAGATTATTATTTGATGTACTGGAACTATCTTCTTCAGTTATATCCATATCCAAAGAATAATCACTATCGTTCTTTGCTTTGATAGCTTTTGTGTAAATCTTATAGGTTTTCTCAATCAGCGACCGAAATCCATTGCGATCGTCTTTTACAATTGTATAAACGTGGCGTGGTTCTATATGTGAGCCACATAGTGCCATTCGGTTAGCAATAAGGCGAAATACTTTATTAGATGGGGGTAGTATTTTGACCTTGTCATCGAGCGTTCGGCAGTCAGCTTGCAGCAAAATTTCTTTTAATTCCGACTTGTCGTAAGGCATTTTTTTATATGCAGTATAATATACGTAGAGTAATACGGTATACTGCAGAATAGAACTAACGTAAAAGTTATAGAACAATAAAGTGGAACTTAGATATGTAGGTAATACGGTATATGCAGAATAAAAATAACGTAAAAGTTATAGAATAGAACAATAAAGTGCAAACGTGGTACAACTTCAGAAAACACTTAAGAAACCAATTCGGACTGTTCAAAAACTTTTCATTCCGTGCATATCAAATTATTTAACCATAGGTATTGGAATAGCTATATTGAAAATGTAACGAAATCTATTGGTACCTTATAATTTTATCTTAGTAGAATATGAGTAAGTTGATATACCAGTTTGGCTTCAAGCATATCATTTTCTACGTTTTCGAGGTCCCTGATTACATTTTCGCCGATATTCTTTCTATCCATTGAGTACTAGGGGGGGGGGGTAAAAAAATTGGTATATTTTCAAATTCAGCTTCAAATATATCTTTTTCTACTTTTTCAAATTACCTGAATACATTTCGTCGATATTTTTTCTATCCAAGGAGTACTCGGAAGGAGGAGGTGAAAAAAGGAGGTGGAATTCCTAATTTGGCCTCAATCATATCATTTTCTACATTTTCGAGGACCCTACATTCATTTTTGCCGATATATTTTCTATCAAATGAATACTAGAGGGGGTGATAGTGAAAAGGAGTAGATTTCTGAGTTTGACTTCAAGCACTTTACTTTCTACGTTTTCCATGGCCCTGAATAAAAAACAATGTCACTATTTTTGGTATCACATGAGTACTGGGGGGGGAGGTAGTATAAAAGGGTTAGCTTTCCATGTCTGGCTTCGAGCATAACATTTTCTGCGTTCTCCGTGCATTTAAGTAAAAATATTTACTATCAAATAAGTTCTGCAGTGGAGTAAGAAAGATGGATCCAAAACTATCAACATCTCACAGTTATATACATGAAATGGTATTAAAAAATTGTTAATAATTATTTAGCAACAATTACAGACCGGAACTCTTTTCTAAAGTGTGAAGGAAGACTAGAACTGGCGATTGCACCTCCGAAAGTTCCCAGAACTCGTCAAAAACTATTAGCATCTCATAGTTATATACATGAAATTGTATTAAAAAATTGTTAATAATTATTTAGCAACAATTACAGGCCGGAACTCTTTCCTAAAGTGTGAAGGAAGACTAGAACTGGCGATTGCACCCCCAAAAGATCCCATAACTCGTTAGAAACTATCAGCATCTCATAGTTATATACATGAAATTGTATTAAAAAATTGTTAATAATTATTTAGCAACAATTACAGTCCGGAACTCTTTTCTAAAGTATGAAGAAAGACTAGAACTGGCGATTGCACCCCCAAAAGATCCCAGAACTCGTCAAAAACTATCAGCATCTCATAGTTATATACATGAAATTGTATTAAAAAATTGTTAATAATTATTTAGCAACAATTACAGACCGGAACTCTTTTCTAAAGTGTGAAGGAAGACTAGAGCTATCGATTGCACCTCCCAAAGATCCCATAACTCGTTAGAAACTATCAGCATCTCATAGTTATATACATGAAATTGTATTAAAAAATTGTTAATAATTATTTAGCAACAATTACAGACCGGAACTCTTTTCTAAAGTGTGAAGGAAGACTAGAACTGGCGGTTGCACCCCCAAAAGATCCCATAACTCGTTAGAAACTATCAGCATCTCATAGTTATATACATGAAATTGTATTAAAAAATTGTTAATAATTATTTAGTAACAATTACAGACCGGAACTCTTTTCTAAAGTGTGAAGGAAGACTAGAGCTATCGATTGCACCCCAAAATGATCCCAGAACTCGTCAAAAACTATCAGCATCTCATAGTCATATACATGAAATTGTATTAAAAAATTGCTAATAATTATTAAGCAACAATTACAGACGGGAACTGTTTTCTAAAGTATGAAGAAAGACTAGAACTGGCGATTGCACCCCCAAAAGATCCCAGAACTCGTCAAAAACTATCAGCATCTCATAGTTATATACATGAAATTGTATTAAAAAATTGTTAATAATTATTTAGCAACAATTATAGACCGGAACTCTTTTCTAAAGTGTGAAGGAAGACTAGAACTGGCGGTTGCACCCCCAAAAGATCCCATAACTCGTTAGAAACTATCAGCATCTCATAGTTATATACATGAAATTGTATTAAAAAATTGTTAATAATTATTTAGCAACAATTACAGACCGGAACTCTTCCCAAAAAAATGAAGAAAGACTAGAACTGGCGATTGCACCCCCAAAAGATCCCAGAACTCGTCAAAAACTATCAGCATCTCATAGTTATATACATGAAATTGTATTAAAAAATTGTTAATAATTATTTAGCAACAATTACAGACCGGAACTCTTTTCTAAAGTGTGAAGGAAGACTATAGCTATCGATTGCACCTCCCAAAGATCCCATAACTCGTTAGAAACTATCAGCATCTCATAGTTATATACATGAAATTGTATTAAAAAATTGTTAATAATTATTTAGCAACAATTACAGACCGGAACTCTTTTCTAAAGTGTGAAGGAAGACTAGAACTGGCGGTTGCACCCCCAAAAGATCCCATAACTCGTTAGAAACTATCAGCATCTCATAGTTATATACATGAAATTGTATTAAAAAATTGTTAATAATTATTTAGTAACAATTACAGACCGGAACTCTTTTCTAAAGTGTGAAGGAAGACTAGAGCTATCGATTGCACCCCAAAATGATCCCAGAACTCGTCAAAAACTATCAGCACCACTAGTCATATACATGAAATTGTATTAAAAAATTGCTAATAATTATTAAGCAACAATTACAGACGGGAACTGTTTTCTAAAGTATGAAGAAAGACTAGAACTGGCGATTGCACCCCCAAAAGATCCCAGAACTCGTCAAAAACTATCAGCATCTCATAGTTATATACATGAAATTGTATTAAAAAATTGTTAATAATTATTTAGCAACAATTATAGACCGGAACTCTTTTCTAAAGTGTGAAGGAAGACTAGAACTGGCGGTTGCACCCCCAAATGATCCCATAACTCGTTAGAAACTATCAGCATCTCATAGTTATATACATAAAATTGTATTAAAAAATTGTTAATAATTATTTAGTAACAATTACAGACCGGAACTCTTTTCTAAAGTGTGAAGGAAGACTAGAACTGGCGGTTGCACCCCCAAAAGATCCCATAACTCGTTAGAAACTATCAGCATCTCATAGTTATATACATGAAATTGTATTAAAAAATTGCTAATAATTATTTAGTAACAATTACAGACCGGAACTCTTTTCTAAAGTGTGAAGGAAGACTAGAGCTATCGATTGCACCCCAAAATGATCCCAGAACTCGTCAAAAACTATCAGCACCACTAGTCATATACATGAAATTGTATTAAAAAATTGCTAATAATTATTAAGCAACAATTACAGACGGGAACTGTTTTCTAAAGTATGAAGAAAGACTAGAACTGGCGATTGCACCCCCAAAAGATCCCAGAACTCGTCAAAAACTATCAGCATCTCATAGTTATATACATGAAATTGTATTAAAAAATTGTTAATAATTATTTAGCAACAATTATAGACCGGAACTCTTTTCTAAAGTGTGAAGGAAGACTAGAACTGGCGGTTGCACCCCCAAATGATCCCATAACTCGTTAGAAACTATCAGCATCTCATAGTTATATACATAAAATTGTATTAAAAAATTGTTAATAATTATTTAGTAACAATTACAGACCGGAACTCTTTTCTAAAGTGTGAAGGAAGGCTAGAGCTATCGATTGCACCCCAAAATGATCCCAGAACTCGTCAAAAACTATCAGCATCTCATAGTCATATACATGAAATTGTATTAAAAAATTGCTAAAAATTATTAAGCAACAATTACAGACGGGAACTGTTTTCTAAAGTATGAAGAAAGACTAGAACTGGCGATTGCACCCCCAAAAGATCCCAGAACTCGTCAAAAACTATCAGCATCTCATAGTTATATACATGAAATTGTATTAAAAAATTGTTAATAATTATTTAGCAACAATTATAGACCGGAACTCTTTTCTAAAGTGTGAAGGAAGACTAGAACTGGCGGTTGCACCCCCAAAAGATCCCATAACTCGTTAGAAACTATCAGCATCTCATAGTTATATACATGAAATTGTATTAAAAAATTGTTAATAATTATTTAGCAAAAATTACAGACCGGAACTCTTCCCAAAAAAATGAAGAAAGACTAGAACTGGCGATTGCACCCCCAAAAGATCCCAGAACTCGTCAAAAACTATCAGCATCTCATAGTTATATACATGAAATTGTATTAAAAAATTGTTAATAATTATTTAGCAACAATTACAGACCGGAACTCTTTTCTAAAGTGTGAAGGAAGACTAGAACTGGCGGTTGCACCCCCAAAAGATCCCATAACTCGTTAGAAACTATCAGCATCTCATAGTTATATACATGAAATTGTATTAAAAAATTGTTAATAATTATTTAGTAACAATTACAGACCGGAACTCTTTTCTAAAGTGTGAAGGAAGACTAGAGCTATCGATTGCACCCCAAAATGATCCCAGAACTCGTCAAAAACTATCAGCATCTCATAGTCATATACATGAAATTGTATTAAAAAATTGCTAAAAATTATTAAGCAACAATTACAGACGGGAACTGTTTTCTAAAGTATGAAGAAAGACTAGAACTGGCAATTGCACCCCCAAAAGATCCCAGAACTCGTCAAAAACTATCAGCATCTCATAGTTATATACATGAAATTGTATTAAAAAATTGTTAATAATTATTTAGCAACAATTATAGACCGGAACTCTTTTCTAAAGTGTGAAGGAAGACTAGAACTGGCGGTTGCACCCCCAAAAGATCCCATAACTCGTTAGAAACTATCAGCATCTCATAGTTATATACATGAAATTGTATTAAAAAATTGTTAATAATTATTTAGCAACAATTACAGACCGGAACTCTTCCCAAAAAAATGAAGAAAGACTAGAACTGGCGATTTCACCCCCAAAAGATCCCAGAACTCGTCAAAAACTATCAGCATCTCATAGTTATATACATGAAATTGTATTAAAAAATTGTTAATAATTATTTAGCAACAATTATAGACCGGAACTCTTTTCTAAAGTGTGAAGGAAGACTAGAACTGGCGGTTGCACCCCCAAAAGATCCCAGAACTCGTCAAAAACTATCAGCATCTCATAGTTATATAGGTACATGCAATTGTATTACAAAATTGTTAATAATTATTTTGCTACAAATCCAGCCGGAACTCTTTTCTAAAGTATGAAAAAAGACTAGAACTGCCGATGCACCATCAAAATAGCTCGATGCTCGGTCCTGAGTATGAGTATCTCACCGTCATGCAGCGGACAGTGGACAGCGGACAATGAGCATACCTTTAAATTGCGTTTTCATAGTATAAATTCAATGGAACTATTTTAAAAATTATTCAGGATGTATAGAACTATGGTTTATTTTACTTCTCGAAGCTCAAATACTTTAAATCTAATGAGATGCTGTAATGTTTAGTGTGAAGTTGGCATCTCATTGCTTTAAATCGCGATTTTTAGGGTAAATCAACGGAACTATTCTTAAAATCAATCAGGATATATAGAACTATGCTTAATTCAACTTTTCGATGCTCAAATACTTGAAATTTAATGAGATGCTGTAACGGTTTTGTGAAGTTGGCATCTCATTTCTTTAAATCGCGATTTTAAAGGTAAATCAACAGAACTATTGTTGAAATGTGTCGAGAACTGTAGAACTATGCTGGATGCAAGCAAATATGAACTTTTTTTTTGAGATGCTAATGTTTGATATGCTAGGTTCACAGCGATAATAAATTTTTGTCTTTAACATTTAATTTCACGATTAGTCACCATTGTAACGGTCACAAGACATTGCTCGCTTGTACATGCTATAAAGACGATTTAAGTTGCATACGTTCTTTAGGGTCAAAGAGCAATGCATAATTCTGAGCTAAATGCGGAGATTTGTCTTTGTGCGTTTCAAAAGCCAGGTTTTCAGTCTCAAGATAAGATATTTACAATATTTTCCAACGATGTTTATCTCGGGAATAAAACTAAGCTAACTAGCTTGTTCAAGAACCTATTACAGTAACTTTAAATAAATAAGATGATTTTTATACATTAAATTTAAGAATACCATACATTTACAAGAAACTGTGGTACTGAGCTCATGAAAAATGGCACTGAAATAATTTCATTTTGAATCGTATTTTAAATTAGTCAATAATTTTCTTATAAATTATTAATAATAATAAATTAATGAAAAATAGAAAATCAGTTCCATAAGTGAAAAAAATAACACATTCCCAGAGATAACTATTCATTTAATACTATATCGCTAATGGTATCTTATATGCAGTAAAAAATAAAAATATGTATTCCTATTGAAAATGTTTTTAAGTGTTTGACAATGGCAAAGTGGATTCTCGGAATAGTAAAAATGTGTTTGTTTAAAAAGATTTTTGTTTTAATAATATAATATTATACAATATAAAATAATTGATGAATATCTCGGTACATATGCCATACCCTTATAATACATATTAGTATATAATACTATGTAGTATAGTATATTATATAGTGCATACTACTATATAATATATAATTATTGAAGATGGCACATTATAATGTTATATTATGGAATGAATACATAAATTCATCTAATTTTTGCATTTAATAATATAAATTTATAAATTTTGGTCTTGTATGTTGTACCAGCTTTGACATTCAAATCTCAAGCATTTATATATATTTTAGAAAATTTTGAAATACCTACATAAATTTAATCTATTATAAAATTTGCTACACATCTTCACTTGATCGGTTATTTTTTAATATTAATGGGATTTCAAATTCTATATAAATTATACTATTGGAAGTAGAGAAAAACTTATTTAATAAGTTTGTTACAGTGCACATATAATATATAATTCAGGTATGTGCAAAGTAAGCACACGGACAAAAAAAAGTAAAAAAGGACTTACACCATGTGGGCAGTTATGCTTTTATTTCAACAATTTTATTTTTAGGACAACTATCTTGCCTGCTGATTCTGATTATTTTAACATTTAAAACGTTGAAATTTATTACAACGAACAAATAAGGAGTGTTTCTGATATCGATGCACTTATGTATTTAAAAATTAATCGTTTTGTTATCAAAAATTGGTTTATCGAATGATGTAAAATTGTGCGCTTTCAAACTCGATCGTCGGCTAAACGTTTAGGTGGTTTAGGTACATGATTTTTTTTCTATATCATAGGATAGCGATGTACATTTACTTGTCAAATTTCTATTCTTTAAAAGTTACCGGTAATTTATTAACCTGTTTGTGTGGGTTTATGCTATACGTAGCACAATGTCGCATTCTTGTATCTGCATCCAACGCATAACGTGAAGTTCTTGATTTATGTTGGGTAAGTGCAGTGAAAAACAATCTTCTTTACAGTTTTATTCATGCTATTAATTAGTTTATAGTGTAAAACTGAAATGTTATCTGATATAATTATAATATATGATGATATTTTACCTACACAACCAAATAGTTTAGTTTTTTATTTCAAAAAAGTTATCAAAATGCTGCCAAAAAAACCAGTTTTTGCAATTAAATAATCTCACTTTTATAATTTTGTAACCAATATATTATGTATAATAAAACTGTAATACATAATATTATATCTGGTTGAATTTTATAGCATTTCACATAATAATAATTATTATTATATTTTTATTTATTATAGATAATACTCGAAAAAGTCCTCGGACAGCTAATAAAAATTGCAATAACTTTCATTCAATTCGATTTTTTGAAGAAATTTGAGAAGAAAACAGCGGTTTCAACTTACCATTTGATCGAGTATTCCATAAGGTCGCCGATAAATACAACACAGCTTTAAAAATTGCAATCACAAGCAGAGATTTTAAAGGTTTAATCATTGCATAGTTGCATTTCTAATAAAATTACATTAGAAAAAGTCTCCGGATACTTAACGCATCGTAGAATTGTGCAATGACTTATAAAAGCAGTTGCGGTATACTTGGTTAATAACATTAACTTCAATTTCAATCTTGACATTGAATAGAAAGTTAATAATTTTCAGTTATTAGAAGAAAACTTATTTCTTATTTACGCCAAAGATTACCTATAGAAAAAGACTTAGCGTGGTGGAACAATGTTATATTTGCAGACGAGAGCAAATATAACATCTACGGTTCTGACGGTCGAACCATGATGTGGCGTAAACCCTGACGAGCTTAATCCTAAAAATTAGAAATGCCCTTGTTTGGGGTTGTATTTCCACTCAGGGGATGAAAAAATTAGTTGTGATCGACGGCATTGTGAACTGTTTTAAATATTTGCAGCTACCAGGCCCGTATCTGAGGGGGGGTCCCCCCCGAAATAAAGCGCGAGATAAAATCCTAGAATATCGCACCCTGAGACAACAACTGTCGTAACTTTCAAAACCATGTTTTGAGATAATTGTATTTTAAAATTTGCAAAGCTGTACATTCTTATGGAGTGTAGAACTGCCGATGGAAGTTACGACATTGTTCCACTAAAATGAGCGTTAAAAAATACATAAGAATTCAACAAAACCTGGCATTTCTAACTTTACAGTAGAGCGATTGCCCTTTGGAAATTTCAAAAAATTTTGCTTGCGGCGCAATTTCCTGGGGGCTATTCCATACCTGCAGGCTCCCCGGTGTTCGGGCTGATGCAACGCACTTTTATTTATCATTCAACCCCCCCCCCCGAATCACAGTCCGAGATACGGCCCTGGCAGCTACTATACAAGACCATTTGTTACCAAGTGCGGCCCAAATGGGAATTAATAACATTTTTAAATATTACAAAGACTAAATTTTTTAAATTTCCCTAAACTATCGTGCTAATTTATAAAATATAGTGTCCGAGGACTTTTTCTGGTGTGAATTAATTAGTATGTCAACTATACAACATTAAATCGTTAAAATTTATGTTTGTGATTGAATTTTTTTAAACCTTTTTTGTGTTTATCGGGGACCTTAAGGAATACTTGATCAAATGGTATATTGAAAGCTCTGTTTTCTTTCAAAATTTTTTCAAAAAATCGAATTGCATTGAAAGTTAATGCAATATTTATTAGTCCGATGACTGTTTCGAAGTTAAGAGTACTTCACTGACTTCGTTCTCTCTGATGATGGTTGAAAATGTGTTAATGAAATTTATTTTTTTTTGTCTTTATTTTTCGTAATAAGTACCTAGTATTTTCACGTTGCATTAAAACTTTTTTCGACGGTATATCAATAGTTTTTCCCTGTAAAATAAAATTAATTATATTTAAATTATTATCTAATATTTCTAAACTACGTATCTTTTATTTTAGCCGAAAATGTTAACCAGCACGATAGATGCATTAATGACAAATGTCTCTCCAGCTGGAGATGCTTCGGAAAGATGTCGTGATAAAATAACCGTGATTGGCGCAGGAACTGTAGGAACTGCGATTGCTTTCTCACTTCTTGCCCAGGTAAGAAACCATTTCGTTGGTTATTACTTCCTTACTTTATTACAATCCTATTTTGTAGAAAATAACGTCTGAACTAGTTTTAATAGACCAAAATGAAAAATTGGCTCGGGGAGAGATGTTAGATATTCAACATGCAACTATGTATTTGGACAATCCACAAATAACTTCTAGCACACGTAAATAACAAAACAAATTTTTAATGCATTTTTTCAAAAGTTCTATTACTTTTTCTTTCCTGAAAAGTATATATTAAACGATGCTGTTACATCGATGAAAACAAGAGCAGGATTCGGTCTTTTTACGGTTAATAGCAAATATAACTGCCTACTACAACTTATTTCAGGCGAGCAATGCCATTGTAACTAACACTCATTAAGTCAATTTAATGCATACAACAGGTTCGAATTTTCTGACCAATTAAAGAAAATACGCGAAGAAGTCAAATCGGATGAACGCTAACCTTTTTCGAAATTGTTGAAGTAAAGACTTAAAAAATAAATATTTTAATTGCATGAATGACGCATGATATGCAGAACTGGAGTTGATTTCCAGACGATTGCCATGTTAGGCAGGCAAGAAACCTTGCTTCATTTGAATTGGATATTACTTCATTGGTTGTGTACCTACTTTTATTGTAAATAAACATTAATCTTGTCGAATTTAGTAATCAAGGAGTTCGATACGCTTAAAGTTATTTATAACATAATTATTGGTAATTTAGAATTTTGGTATATAGGGACTATAATAAATTACTGACGACTTTTGGATAATCGCTCAAAAAACACAAAAACATTTTAATTATACTTATATACGTACATTCTGGGGGGTTTAATTTTAATTTTACTTTTTATGTAAAAACGTAATGATATTAAATTTTTATACTTTTCGCAAATTATTTAAACGCATTTTTTGCACTACTGCTTTGCATTATCATAAATGTGGTAGTATGAATGATTTTTATTACCTTCTATACATTGTCTGTAGGATAGGTACTTCTTAATGCAAATTAATTTTCTGGTTAAATACCTAGTTGTTTACTTCAAGACGCCAAATTCTCATAATTTTTTTTTAACTCAAAGAATCAGTTTGTGCATCCAACGGAAAAATAAATCTAAAGCACTCCATCTTTCTGACTTGAGCAGGTTTAATAATTTATAAATTTAGTTGTTTAATAGTATAATGACTATTGTATAACGTGGTATGTGTTGCAGTTTTTTAAGCAGAAAATACAACCTCTTACACACTTCCATCAGGCTAAGACCAACTTGATAAAAGAAAACACAGTAATGTAAATTATTATTATTAAAAAAATAAAAAACTACAGAATTTTCTTAAATCAGACCCTGCCACACAGTAGTAAATTCAATATAATGGATTTTAATAAGCTTTTAATTTTGCCTGGCGGACCCTGTATAAGAAAGAATCTATTCGAATCATTTAAAATTTATTTCTATCTTCTATAAATTACTGTTAAGTGTGTTGTAATAAATAACTTAATATTAATTAGAAAGAAATTAAAGTAAATTATTCTGTCACTCAATACCTACCTTTTCTTGATGATTTACTAATTTACAATTTGAGAGAACGTAATTCCTAACTTATTGCCATTAAGACATCTTAATTTTTAAAGAATTTATTTAATTATTAAAATATTTGTATTTTCATGAATATTTATAAAAATATTTACTTAAGAATGTACACACATTTATGCATTAGCATTTAAACCTGCTTTGCTTTTTGGAGACGCCCACTTAATAAATAGATACACATGTCCGCTTCCAGTAATAAAAGAAGTTATTCTGTGCAAATTGTCTCATTAATTTTGTTTTTTTTTTTTCAAAAAAAGTTATTACCAAGCTCCCCCTTCTTTTCAGAATACGAGAGTTCAGTCAATTCAAGAATTTGTATTATTACTGCTGGCGCTGGTGCCGAAAAGAATAAAGAAACTTTGGTTGAAATGAATAGCAATATTTTTAAAGAAATTATTCCCGAAATTGTTAATTATAGTCCAGATGCAATTTTAATAATTGTCACTAACCCTGGTAAATTGATAATTATGCTAGGCACAAAATTATTTTAATGCTTGCATTCATCCTCAGTTGATATTTTGACTTATGTGGCCTGGAAATGTAGCAATTTTCCACCACATCGGGTGATCGGTGTTGGCACAATATTGCAAAGTGCAAGATTTCGACATTTATTGGCTCAAAAGTTAGGAGTTTCTACAAATAGTTTACATGCCTTTGTTATTGGTGAACAAGGACGAAATAGTGGTAAGCTTTTTTTAATATTTAATATGCACGTGTTCAATTTATTACGTGTTGTCTGATCGCAAAACGTGGTGTAGTTTTTGTCTTATAACAAAACATCAATATTGTAATGATGATGATAGTGTTGAGAAACCATAAAATTTTGAAATAAAAGTTATCAAGATATGTATGTATTTTGTAAATACTTAATCCTTAACCATTCTCTTACTACTTTTATGTGTTTCAATTTTTCCATAATTATAAATAATGTTTATTATGTTCTTCTTCTCTCTTTTTAGTTAATTTTTATCTTTTCATCCATTTCTAATATAAACTTCCTCAAACTTTTTCACTTTATTCTATCTGCAGCTCTTTTCTTCCAAATTAGCCCCACATGGCAATTTAAGCTTAATTTATTAATATCATTAAATAGAATTTATTAATATGTAGTTTTTATTTGATATACTGCGTAGGATAGGGCGGGGACAAAATAGCCAATTAAAATCAAAGAAAATATGAGTTATTTTTATAAGAATTTGTATTTGTTTCGGTACATTTTATTTAAAAAAAAATTAAATTAAATTTTTCTTAAACAAAAAAAATTAAATCAATAAAATTTTAAATTTTAAAACATTAGCTATTGGCACCAGGTGCTATATATGCAATATCTTAAAGTAATTTCATGTTTAAATTTTATTACATGGCAATTATTATACATACCTATAAATATTAACTATAGTAATAAATTAATTTCATCGGTCTGCTAATAAACAGGCAAGTGTAACTATAAAATTTTTGTTTTTTTCATAAATAATTAAACAAATATAAACAGCACATCAAAATAATAGTATTTTAACCGTAAGTGAAGAATAGATACCAAAAAAATTATTATTAAAAAAAAACAATAAAAAGAAATTAATTTAGTAAGTTATTAAAATTTTAGTATTTTAACATTCAGTTTAGGTTTGTTTAATAATATTTATTATAATTTTATAATAATTAATTTATTATTTTTGTTTATTTTATTCTTATTTTTTTAAGTTTATTTCAATTAATATATATTACAACAAAGGTAACTTTCGCAATATTGTAATCTAACTTATTATATATTGTGGTTATATTGTATTATATTTTCTCAATTTACTAATACAATTAACTGATCATCTATGTATTATAATGGCAAGTTAAAATAATATTATACCTAAGGCACAGCAGAATGTAATTCTCATAAAAACAAAATAATTATTATTGCAAAGAAGATAAATAAGTGAAATGGTGACTTTTATGTTTTCAGTCGCAGGAATACACCACAGGTTATAATTAAAATTTTTACAACTTGCTAAGTGTGGTTGGAAGATAAATTTGTAATTTATTTATATTTATATGTACAACAGGTACTTCATGCAGTGCATATATGTACATAGAGAGTTGCATTTTGTGTTACAGGATCATAGGTTTGATTTCCAGTAGTAATAGTCAAAAAGTTCATCATTTATCCCCATTATAAGTTGGCCGCTGAATAATTTTTTTTTTAAATATTAACAAAATTGTTTACAATTTTTTAGTACCTGTTTGGTCAGGAGTCAGTGTTTCGGGAGTTCGTTTAAGGGACGTAAATCGTGAACTTGGTACTGACGACGATCCGGAAGATTGGACTAACATTCATAGACAAGTAGTCGATAGGTAATCAATAATCCATTTTAATTTATTTTTGTGACCAATACAAATTCTATTAAAACGAATTTAAATAATAAAATAATAGTTTTCGTTAAGTATTTTATAAATCACTTTAACCCTGCTGTGATAATATCCCGAAGGGATTTTTTAATTGACAAAGCAACTCATCTCCATACTTGGAAAGTTGTTTTGTTTATTATTTCGTACAATTTTTGGTCGTGTTAAATCGCAACAATTTATTATTTGCTGATTTTTAAAGCGGTTTTTAATATATTTTATTTATATTTGTTAGCGAATGTGAAGTTGAACATTTAAAAACTTGCGGTTCGTGGGGAATTGCTTTAAGCGTGGCACGAATAGTCAAAGCAATTTTGGATGATACCAGAGAATGTTTTCCTGTTTCAACTCACATAACTGTAAGTTGTAATACAATTAATAAAATTTAATTAATTTAGTACGTTTCAAATGTCAAAGGAATGCTATTATGCTGTTCGAGCGATTGTTAATAGATAATGTTGACAAATTTGTAGAGCATTTAGAAATTAGTGAAGCATTACGAATTAAGAGATAGAATTAATGCGTAGGTCACGCAGCAATATAATTATATTGAAAAACAACCAATTGTTTACTTTTTTAAATTTAAAACTAAGCATAATATTCGACATTTTACTCTTTTTACAAAATTCTTCTACTCATACAGTTTTTACAATATTCTTGTAAGAACAGTTAATTTAGTATATAAGTGTAATCTTTTTAATTATAATACTATGTCCATATTACATAATTCTACATAATTATAATATGTACGTTATTACTTATACTTCAAAAATTAAAATATTTGGTAATTGTAGGTCGCTACACTAAAACTTAAACTATTTTTTATGATCCGTAATAAAATCAAAAAAAGTTAAAATTAAAAAACTTAAAATTAAAATTAAAAGTTAGAAAATTTAAATAAAAAATCGGATGTGGCCATGCACATAACTTTATCATACTTTTAAATAATAATAAATTTAAAAGAATTATTATTTTGGAGGGAAATAATTATAATAAAGAAATAAAATTTAAAAAATAAGAAAAAAATCGTTTTTTTTAATTTGTAAAAACTATATAACCAAAAGTAGGATATTTACACGATTATTGATTAATACTTTTTTATTATTATTTTGGAGGAGAATATAATAAAAAAATAAAATTTTAAAAATAAGAAAAATTTTTTTTTTTTTATTTACAAAATATTGTTTTTTTTGCTTTTCCGTGTACCGATTTTTACCGAAATCTAATCAGCTCTAAGTGTCAATATTTATGTACTAAATACAAAATTTTGTTAAAAAATTCCTATTACTTTTTGAGGTAGAGCGCACACAAAATTTGACCACATACATACACACATACACACATACACACTTACATCCTTACAGACATTTTTTGGAAATAATGATTTTCAGCTTCTGGGACCCCAAAATGACTAAATTCATCAAAATCTCAATTATTATTGTCAGAAAATTTCCATTTTTATAAAAGTGCAAGTGTTAATATTTATCATTGCACTTTAACAAAAATTCAATAATTAAAATGAAATCAATTAAAAATCGGCGATAATCTGTTTTCACTAAGTTCCCAAATTTCACCTGCATAAAAAATACTATTTTAATAGGTAGGTTGGTGAATTTATCCAACAGAACCAATTAAAATTTACCAATTATTATAGAATCTTTCAAAATGACTTTTTTCTCCAACCGTATTAAAAGCAGTACATTTTTAGTAGCATTACCTCAACTAAAAGTTGACGTTTTCGTTATTAATATAAAAATGCGAAAATTGCTAAGCAACACTTTTTTTTACGTGCACTAAAAAAACTTTTTTCTATTTTGCGTCTAAAACAAAGTTATTTCGAAACCCAGTCGCGTATCGAAATGGACAATATTTCGAAACGCAATTTTTTGTTTTAAAAGGTTGGTAACTAAACGTCAGTGAAAATTAAAACTAACGATGTCACTATAAATAATATTATAAACCTACAAACTGATGCAAAATAATGTTAATTGTCTATGAAATAATTAATAATAATAAACAAAATTGTAAACTGCAAGTATAATTTCGTTTATTTAAACATTTATGCGATTTCCTAACCTGTAAACTTTTTGTTACCAACTATCACAAAAATACAAAAAATATTTTAATTTACTATTATTTGATAAAATGCTCATTTTTAATATTTTTAGGGCGTATAAAGCGCAAAATAGAAAAAATAGTATAAGAAACTAGTTTTATAAGACGTTTTATCGCACTTATCCTTTAGAAAACTCCCCACTACGCGGCTCGTTTTCTAAACGGATTGCGTGCGTTAAAAACGACACTTATAAAACTAGTTTCTTAATATACTATTTTGTGCATGACTTAAAAGTGATTTTATTTTTTACTATTTTTGTGCGCGATCGATCTAAATTTTTGCATATGCCTTCCTAGCGATAATTCACGGGGGTGTGTGTGTGACGAGGGGGGAGAATTTTTTGCTCAGTTTTTTGATATCTAGCGCCGTTCTCGAGTTATTGCTAATTCAAACAATATAGAAAAAACACTCGTCGAAATTATACAATTTTTAAATGTCAAAGTGACTTTTCTGATATTACATCAAATAATGTTTTAAAATTAAGTATTTATATTTTAAATTTTATTTAATTTTGGTTGGAGAAAAAGTAATATGTCTCATTTGGATTAAAAGTGTCTTTGTTTGACGTGCAATTATTGCATTCGCTCGGCTCCGCTGGCGCTCCGCCTTGCAAATGCAAAAATTGCTGGTCAAACAAAATTTCACTTTTAGTCCGAATAAGACAATGTACTATTTTTCAAATTGAAATTTAAAATTCTCTAAAAACTAAATTTGGATTCTAAATTTTTTGTTTTACAAATTTGTCTGTTTTTTCGACAATTTATCACATTTATTCTTCATAAGCATTTTGAACATTGAATCAGCTTTGTTTTGAAATATTCTACATTTTCAGTGAATCCAATATTCTATAGTAGCTACTTTCAAATTACAAATTTGGTAAGTATTCATTGCAATTTAAAACACTACATCTGTTTCACTCATTTTTAACATCACTATTGTTACCATCAATCATTTGTACTAGGAATAACGTCATACCATGTTTATCAAAATATTATAAAATTGGCTCTTAAACTCATTAATTTAATCGCACTAACTTTCCACTTCTTCCACAATTTTCAAATTAAAATTTTTACTACATTTTAATAATCAATAAAATGAAAACTTCAAAATAACAAGTTAATTAAATCAATGCGATACAATAATTATTATTTATTAATAATTTTAATAATCAATTAATAATTAATAATATACATATCTCCAACTTGTTTTAGATCATTTTTATATCACAACCCTTTATTGTAGTTATTTCTTATGAACACTTATCCACGAATAATTTCAAATTAAAAATAATGTCAACATTGCTAAATCAAATAATTAATTTCTGCACGCATAAAGTAAATTTTTCAACCTATTAAATAATTTGGCTCTAATAAATTTAATTAATTTTAGAGATGCGCTTCGAAGCCTTAACTTAACTTAACTGGGCTCTTCTGTGGCCCCAAACCTATTAGCTCTTAAATTTGAACCGTATATTTTTCCGTTTTTGAAGGATGTTTATGCAGAGTATTATTTTTTTAAAAGTAAATTGTTTTTGGCTAATTGGAAGATAAAAATTTAAAAGTTAAGATGAAGAATTTAGCCTAAATTTAATTATTTTAATAGTTTATTCTGGGTTTAAGTAATACGAAACTTCATATTAAATGTAATTGCTAATATATTAAACAGAAAACCTTGCCCCCCCCCCCTTGTTACGCTGTGTTTGATTTATTAACTTAATAATTGTTTATTCTTAAAGGAACATAACGGAAAAATCGCATTGCTTTTATTTAAAAGAGGATAATAAAACATTACTTGACTGTGAAGTAACACAAACTCAATGGCGTTCTTTTTAAAATTATTTTTTAAATTAGTGATCAAATAAATATGTAATTAAATTGTTATTTTCTTTCATTTATTGATAACTTCAATTTTACTTGGTATATTGTTACGGTAATTTTTATGAATAATATTGGATAAGAAATTAATTATTATTCGTATAAATCTTATTAACTTAATCTAAATTTTTAAATACTAAAGTCACCGTCCATTTCTTAACTTCTTACACATAAACCGTACCGGCAGATAATGTTGTGCTTGTGACGTCACAATTTCTTTTTGACATATTGAAAATTCCGTAAATATAATGAATTTTTACACTGAAATTGTGACATAATTCTTAGACATGTTTATAATATCGCAGTTAATTTTATATTTTTAGATTGTTGTCTTCTTTAATTTTTATTGGCCCAAAAATAAAATTTTTTTAACAGAAAGTCTCAAAGGATAGAATACAACCCACCATGCATTCAATACAAATCAATTATTAATTTTTATATTTACACGCAAAAGTACATATTGACTGCACCAATTTAAATATTTTTAAAATTCTTATACTTATATTGAAGAGCTTTTTTCTAGGGTCTAAAAATTCAAAACGAAGTCTTTCCCAAAAAATACAATCTTTTTAAGTTTGTGCCCGGCTAACTTTCCAGAAAAAATCCAAAATTTACTATTAAATTAATTTCAAAATTGTTAATAAAATTTAAAACCAAATGGAAAAATTAATGTAATTGATAAATGATAAGTCGGCGCAGGTCAGGAACAAACTTGATCTTACAATGCCTTTAATTTTTAACAAATATTTAAATGGCAATTAAAACAATTTCCATAAAATTTCCATTGTAAATTGTAAATAATTATCATCTAATGAAATTACTACTTTCCAAATAATTTATTTTAGCTAAATTTTAAGACGATACTTTAAATTCTAATTAATTAAGTATTAATTCACTTAGTGCTGCTTAAAAATCAATTTATTTCCAAAATATAATAATTTCAAAATAAATTCCCTGTTTTGAAATGAAATTTTACATTTCACTTCTCACGGCCATCTTGGCAAAAAGTCCTGTTTATATAGTAGCTTGTCGGCGCCAGCTCCAACTGAAGTGCGGCAGAATCAAAGTTCATTCATTTACAAACTTGAAACAAAAAACATTTTCACAAAAAATACGAAATTCCCAAATCCCATACTAAAAATTTCTATTAAGGATTTTGGAAAATGACAATAGTATATAGAAATCTATGTGAAACATTAGGCAACCCATGCAACTTGACAAATATAGCTGCAGCAATATTTTCGTTTATAATTTTAACAAAACTAAATAGAACGCAGCTTAGTTTTGTTAAAATTATATTTTACGATGCATACCAAATACCACACAATTTACTTGAAATTATCTTAAGATAGTATCAGTAATAGAGTATCTTCAAAAGTTTACATTTGCGTTCAGTGTTTTTGCTAAATTTTAAATAATGTTTATATATTATTTTATTTAAAATACACAATTTAATAACTGAGATATAAAATAAAAAAATAACTTGACTTAACATTACTTATTTATCTAAGTTTTAATATATTATAGAAAACTTTATCTAGTACAAAAAAATTGAAACTCCTTATCATTTCTAGAGAACCTTACACAAATTTTGAAATATTAAAATTTATTTTCTACTTTCAGGGTTGCCGTCATGGCGTAGATAAAGATGTATTCTTATCGTTGCCTTGCGTCCTTGGCAGACAAGGAGTGTGTTACATTGTACGTCAAAATTTAAGCGAAAAAGAAAAAGATTTACTTCAAAAATCGGCAGATGGATTAAATGAAATACAGAAAAATATTCAATTTGATACGTTGAAAGTTAAAGTAGAAGATGAAACTAACGATGAAGAAGAAGGAGACGAAGAAGGAGCCGAAGAAGAAGGAGAAGAAGGAGGAGGAGAAGAAGAAGGAGGAGAAGAAGATCCGCCTGAAGAATAGCGAGATGAACAAAATAAAATGTAGTAGAACAAGTGGATTAAGTTATTTTATAGTGTACAGTATCTTTTTTTAAATTAAATTCTTTTGGTATATTAGAAAACGGAGTGTTTATAATGATGTCAGTTACTTAATAATATTTTTCGGCGTTTACAAGTCTAACATTTAACTTACAAATATAAGGGCATAATTAAAATATTTTTCTTGACAACTTTATAACCAGGCATATAATTATCCAGTTAAAATGGTTTAACATTGTACTCATTAGATTAATAGTCAATTAAATGATTACTTTGATCAGAACATTGAAATCCTTTCAATTAGTTTTTGTTCAACAGTCCAACTAACTTGTTGTTATTTTATAGACGTGCATCAATTTTTCTCTCGCTTATTTACATACTTGTTCTTCATCAGATTGCTTTTGCTTATAGTTTAACAATTTTGACGGGTCATTACATTTTAAAAGTTCACAGACCGTATCTGGATGTGTTTTGTAGATACATTAATTATTGAACCTAAAATTACTTTGTATTAATTGAATATTGAAGTTATCAAAACGGGCTGTCAATTTAATATATGGTTGGTAATAAATATCATTTTGTCGTTTTAAGTAAAAGCCATAGTTGCCCCCTAATATTTTATGTCGTATATGAGTTGCCAGTATAAAAACAGTTAATAATTGTTTATAACTATAGAAATTTATGAATGAAATTAATAAAATTATTTAAATGACTCTAAAAATAGATTCGATTTTCTTTTTGAATTTTTAATATTTGTTTATTTATTTATGTACTTATTTTGAAGACGGTACGGTCTGATGCATGATACAATATTTATTGTATAATATACAGTTGCGCAGCCAAGGGGGGTGGGGGGGGCTTTAGCCCCCTAGCCCCCCCCCCCCCCACCCCTCAGACACTTCCTTTTTATTAATGAAAACCTTTTTTTAATAGTCATAGTCTTAAAGTGATCATCCGTGGTTTATGACGCTGGTTGTTGCTTTTTGAAAAATGTATTTTTGAAAAATTTCGGTGAGCTTTTTTTTTTTTTTTAGCTTTTTCGACCTTTTTGAGGCGTCTAGAGGAATTTAATTATTATTATTTCAATTAAAAAAAAAATACTTTTTAAAATTAAAATATTTTTATATAACAAATATAACAAACATAATATAAACATAATAAACATATAAACATAATATAAACAAATTTAACAAATTCCTGCCTCCGCCACTGATAATATAAATACAATATTTATTGTATCATGGGAGAGAACCACCCCCACACCACCCCGGTTCGAGCCCGAGTGGAGTAAGAACTTGATGCTAAAGGTTAGTTTATGCCAAATGCCGACGAACGCACCGTAAGCACTGTACACATAATGTACAGTGGTATAATAGTACCATGGTACACACCATAAGAAAGTTGAAATATTGAATTTCTGTAGAAGTGTTTATGTGCGTATTTACATGCTTGCGTCTGCGTTTGACGTAAACCAATCGTTACACCGACCGTAGGGGGACATTTTAACATGCATACTATTCACAAAACGCCCCATTACACAATAATTTTTTTAATACTATTTTCTATTTTCATACACTAAATGTGTTATCTTTTGCTGGTTTCTTATAATTTCTTATAAAAATATCTCCAAATAATGTTATTCCACAGAAATAATAAATATTTAATCTAATCCCATGTACTGCTGCTTTTCAGTTTAGAATGACTTACATACATTTTACCTTAAATTTGTCTTTTGCCCAGTTACTATTTTCAAAATTTTAACCAAAAGTGACTTTGGCCCAGTTTACTACTTTCATAATTTTAGTTAAAAGTGCCTTTGGCCCAGTTTACCATTTTTTAAATTTGGCCCAGTTTACAATTAGCCCAGTTTACATTCACCCCATCTTAATACATAAAATCCTAGCACTCTGCTGCTCCGGCTCCTCCAGCGTGTCATTTTTTGGTGAAAAAAGAAACAATCTGATTGGTCGGTTTTTTTACCAACCGAAAAATATATTAAACCACCGCCGGTACTCCCCCTGAGACGAGTTGCACATTAATCAAGTTTCCAACCAATCGGGTGTAGATGCCCGTCCGTGGACGGGCTTTTTGCTAGTACATAATATACAAGTCTATTTTTATTTATTTCATAACAATTACAGAACAATGTTCCAAAAGTTGCACACCCGCAAACTGCATATATGTACAAAAATTTATTAAAAAAATATCTATATAGGTACATTTATAAATAAATAATTGCGACCATCTGCGTAACAAATTCCTTGCATGATTCATGGAGAGGTCAAATTCAATCTCAGCATAAAACAAATTTTTATGCAGACTATAAGATTTACAATGCCAATAACAGAAAAGAATCTGCATCTCAAAAAACTTTTGGTATTATTCATGAAATTGAAATTTCGCAATAATTTGAAACTGTATCTCTTTTACCCTGTTTGGGGTATAGGTGTAAAACTGGAAATCTTCCACTGTGAGGAAGAGGTGCAACTAGTTGTGTACCAAATATTTTTATAAAATCTGCAGAAAGACCATCGGGGCCCTCGCTTAAGACTCGGTATTGCTTCAGTTGCGACTGAATCAATATAAAACAGAGCAACTGTGTATCCCACGGGCGTAGCCAGGTTTTAGAATCGGGGGGGGTTCAAGAAAATAAAACGAATAAAAATACATAAAATAGCCGTTTATTCATAAGAACAATATTTAATATGTAATAAACAGATTCAGAGAAAACTTCTGGAATGGAACTTTTCGGGGGGGGTTTGAACCCCCAAAACCCTCCCCCTGGCTACGCCCGTGGTGTATCCATTGTTTACATAGCAAGGAAACATAGCTTTCTTAGCATAAAAGAAATAATAAATATAAATTATGAATGTCTCTTTTTAAAATTTTAGCATACTTGTTTAATAGCTTGTTACAATAAAAGTTTTAATTAATATGAGAAACTTAATGAAGTTATTTGCAATTGTTTTCTTCGATGACTTCGTTAGTAGTCGTAAGTAGTTAAACGTATTACGTCGAGTCCTTCAGGATTCAGAATTTAGTTTATTATTTTTCTTGTGTTGTATAACTAGTGAGTAATTTTTTAAATTATTTAGCACAATTTATCTTAGTACTATGCAGATACATTTATTGGAATTCTAAGGGTGGTCTGGGGCGATATAATATTAATTTATTGAGTTCTGAATAAAGATAACAATAATTTAAATAGTTTTGATGTTTCTTTTAATTGTGAGTTTATTGAGATGTCTAAATTAGTTTCTAATCTATAATGGATATAAAAATCGATAATTACACGATTACAGTAAAATATTTATAGTAAATTATTCTACAGGCTCTCAACCGAAACAATAGTTATATTGCATTATTACCCATTATACTTTTATCTACTTCTGACTGCATAAGCACTTATTTTCATCTCATTGCATGTCGGCAAAATTGACATTTGAGATTTGCATTGTCACGGAGTTTCTTATAGAATTCTTATTTTATTTATGAATAACAACTCGTCTCGTATAAACAAGTTTCTATCATTCAACAAACGAATTTATTATTATTTAGCAAAACTCGTTTTATTAAATTTAATCTTTTTCTATTCAAATTTGTTTAATTTGATCAATTTTTCAGGAACGAATAAAATAGCATTATAGACAGGGGTGGGCAAAATACATGAAAATATGTATTTGAAATACAAAATACAAATACATTTTGTTCCCAGTATTTAAAATACAAAATACAGTATTTCAAATACAAAATATAGCATTTAAAATACAAAATACAAGATACATCATTTCAATTATAGTACATTGTTATACCTGGTTGGGAACAAAACAAATAACAATACAATATAACGGCAGGGCCGTATTCAGTAACATTGTTGAATGAAATTAATCTCAAATAAAAATTTTTTACGTTACTGTTACTGAATACGGCCCTGTCTATTCGATTTTATCAATTTTAAAGTATTTTGTAGAGTATTTTGTAATTTGTATTTAAAATACAAAATACAAAATACATTTGTTTTGGGTATTTGAAATACAAAATACAAATACATTGAAAATATGTGTTGAAATACAAAATACAAAATGTATTTCAAATACGTATTTCAAATACAAGTATTTCAAATACTGCCCAGCCCTGATTATAGAGCCCCATAGTCTGCAGATCGCCTTGATTCACAATTTTCCGTGGGCACTTAAAATAAAACAATTCTTTAAAAAATAACTAAAAACAAATCACAAGAATAAACTTGAATTACTAATAAAAATTAACAATGTTCTAGTATAGATAACCTTTAGATAAGCAGAAATCTTTGCACATCTTGTAAAAATTAAAGAGTCTCACATGCTCGCCAAGTGCAACGATTATTAATCAAATAATAATTCTGTAATACTGCATCCAAAAAAGCATCTCAAATTCTTCGAAACTGCCATTCGTATGTGGTTAGTTCTGTTATTGTGGTGCCTTGAATGGATTTTTATCTTTCTAATCTTTTCTTATAATCCTATTAAGTTGCTATTGTATGAGATTAGGGGATAATCTGTTCGTACAATTCTTGAAAACTTACAAAATATTCAAACCAAAATTTAGTTATTTCACTTCGACATTCCGAGTGTAACTCTTCAATCGCCAACATCAATAAAAATTCAAGCAGGTGAGAAATAAATTTTACGACTTTCTTTATAGTAAACGTTATTGCTATATATTCAATATGTTTATTTAAACTTACCTTGTTAAAATTAAATTATTTTATCTTTCTGCTAAGCTATTTTTGAAATGATTTATTATTTATTAAAGTAATTGCAATTCTTAACTCAAAAAATTTATGTTGTCAAATATGTACGTATGTTGAATGAATAAGTTTCCACTATTTACAATTTTTTTGAAATAATATAATATTATGTCGACACATAAAAAATTGATAAAAATGCTGAATGTTGGTATAATAGGTTGGTCTCAAATCACGCTAAGATGAAAAAAAATCTTTTATTTGAAAAAGCATTTTCATTTACCAATATAATTAAGCATTGCTGAACGCTGTAGCCAAATCATTTTGATGGTTGGTAAATGTTTATTTTCTGTGATGTTTATAAATGTTGGACAGTTCTTTCAAATTCAATTTATATTTAACTGATTTTTTGTAGAAAATATGATTAAGCTATTCGCGATTCCAGCTAAGTGAAGCGACGTCTAGCGGAAGAAATGTGAACTAGTCTAAATGAGTAGTTTGCCATAAATTTACTTGTATGTTATGGTCATTTATGGTGTTATAATCGTTTTTAACGCTGAATACTTTGCAAGTGCTTGCATTTGGAAATCCATTTGTTATTAGGCGAACAAGGAAATAATTGATAACAGAAAAGGGTGGATGAAAAGCTTCAAAATGGGAAAAAAAGCATCAAAATACATGGTTGTGTGCAGTAAACATTTTAAATCAGAAAATTATATTTTATTTATTTATATAGAGTACTTTTCAATTGTTTAATTTACAAATTTCAGGATGGTTCATATTTATTCCCATGTTCCACATATTTATTTGTAAATTCCTTGGGAATGAACCGAATTTTTGCTTGCTTACCCCAATCATTTGCTTTATAGATAGCACGTTGTACCTGAAAAAAACAAAATCGATGTTACTTATTCTTAAATCCACCACATGGATTTGAATGGACCATCGACATGGTCTTCTAGGAACTCATTTTCCACTTCGTCAGCCGTATGTATAATGCAAAGGCAGAATTGGGTAACCGGTTAATCATTCTTTGGTATAAATCTTTATCGGCATTAATATTTTTTAAATTAACTTTAATGTGAATGTAGCAACAATATTTGGTAACATCTTCTACTGTTACTTGATATTTATCTATAGCCCCCTTTTTCATGTTAGGCCACAAACATTTTTTGTCGGTTGCCGAAAGCTGTTCTAACTCGTCTAAATTATTTCTGAAATCAAAAAATTATAAATAAATAAATCATCTTCAGTTAAAATTAATCTTACCTGCTGCAAAATATTAAAGCTCCGACTACATGCTTACAGCATTCCGATGCTCCAGCTTTACACGAACAAGAGAACTTGGATATTGACAAATTTTGTTTTATTAATTGATACTATCACTTCATGAGGCGGTGACGACAAAGCTGTAGTTTGTAGAAGTAAGCTATAAATGTAGTAGAATTCGTCGTTACTAGGCGTTTTTCCACACAATAATACAATATGCTTAGCGTTTGCTCAAGCATCCCCGTTACAAAAGTTTCTAAACGCACTACTTCCACAGAATTGCAAAATACTGTTTATTGTTAACAGTTTATTCATATTTAACTATTATTTAAACTTAAACGAACAGGGTTGTTAGTAAATAGGGATAAACCACTTCTTCTTTGAATTCCACTTTGACAACTTTTGCATCCTTCTAATTTCCTTAAATGGTGAACAACGAACAACCAACCGAGTTAAAACATATAGGGGGACATACGACACGATGTATGCTTCATGGCACAAACCACTACACGTTTATAAACACGTTAAAGTGTTTTTTATAATGCATAATAACCTTGTTTATGATAGCAAAACTTAAAAGTTACTCATTTGTAGCGGCCATTTTGAATATTTGGTCACGTGACTTTCCTTAACTTGAATCGCGAATGTGCTATGGAAAGCATTAACCGTTGTTTTGCACCACCCACATTACCAACTTTCAATTTGGCAAAAGGCTGTTTTTATAGATTTCTGACGTCAGCCACCAGCGGTTTAATAATTTTTTTCTTATACCTTAAACGTACTAAAAAATTTGTAAAATTCATCCATGGTAACATATGTACCATCATACATTTAACATCGCCTATGAAGCGTATGAATGGCAAATGGCACTTGCAAATTTTTTCAATTCAGATATGGAGCAACTGTGTGATATTAGGTATTTATTATTGTTTTTCATACTTTTTTATGCTATGTGCATTTATCAAAAAATTATGACCTTGACAATCTTTTTCATTAAAATATTTTTATAATATACCTATCTATAATGTTTAAACAAAAGGACTTACGTTTTCTCATACTTAATTACATTAAATAAATCTTATAAAAAATTTGTTTTTTTGTAAACATAGTAATATAGGCGAGCGGTTTATCTTCTTAAATACGTTTAGAAACTACATTAACCGACCAAGTGGCTGAAAATGATTTTAATCGATTTCTTCTATTATTCTGAGAAAAATCTTCTATATGCACCTTATTTTTTTATGCGGTCGTTCAATAGTAATTATAAACAATCTTTTGTTTTATAAATCTAAATTCAGGAAAAAACATCGGAAAAAATTCAAAAAAAGCTTAATTGGACCAAAATACACATTTTTTGTGTTTTTAACTTTTCTGTTAAAATCTCTTGTTTTTACAACTCGATAAATGGCTAAAAATGCCTACTTTTGTGATTTTTTTTCTCAGAAACCAATTGTCCAATCAGAATAATTGAAAAATGAAAATATTTAGCCAACCTTAAACTATCACGACCAGTGGCGTAACAACGGGGTGTTATGGGTGTTCAAAAAACACGGGCCCCCGGAACCAACTTGTCACTAGCGGCCCCAATATGCCGATTATATACTTTTTTTAAATAGCATATATGATTGGGATAATGATGGGGCCCCCCTGCCTGCACGGGCCCGGAGCAAAGTTGTTACGCCACTGATCACGACATAATTTTTCTTTTTAGCGTTAGTAATAGTGAAAACTGCATTGGAGTAGAGGTCTCGCGTCCTCTGGGCGTAAACTTTTAGCTCCAAAATAAATAGGTAAACAATGAATTAAAAAATATTATAAAACACAAATTTGTAATATTTGTGTTGCAGTTTATTCATTGTGTTCATGTTTATTATCATCGTTGTCATCATTATTGTCTTTATCTTTGTTTGTACATTTACAGGACACCTACAAACCGAACCACATTTAAAATCTAAAGCCAAACAAGAACATCTTTTAGCTGTACAAGGAGATTTGTACATCAGCTTGTCCTTTAATGCAGTTACGGACGTACTTACGCCCAGAGGACGCAAAACCTCTACTCCAATGCAGTTTTTACTGTTACTAACGCTAAAAATCTAAAAGAAACAAATATGTTGTGATAGTTTAAAGTTAGCTAAATAGTTTCATTTTTGATTTATTCTGATTGGACAATTGGTTTCTGGGAAAAAAAATCACAAAGGTAGGCATTTTTCGCCATTTATCGAGTTGTATCTTAAAAACTAGAGATTTTAAGAGAAAATTAATCTAATGTTTATTAATCAATTAAGCCTTTTGAATTTTTTCAGATTCTTTTCCTGAATTTAGATTTAAAAAACAAAAGATTGTTTATAACTATTGAACGACCGCATAAAAAGATAAGGTGCATATAGTAGGTTTTTCTCAGAATAATATAAGAAATCGATTAAAATCATTTTCAGCCACTAGAATGCTACTTGGTCAGTTAGTGAAGTAAAAATAGGGATAAATCGCTCGCCTAATAACAATATAACCATTTTAACAGAAATTAACTGCAGGGATTAGAATACAGTGAAATAAAAAAAAACTAATGCAGTTTTAGAAAGGAAGGAAGATCAACTGAATGGAGCATGGCTCGCAGATTAATAGCAAGAGTTTAAAATATAATTATTTTACATAAAAAAAGGTTGCCAAATTTTAATAGTATATTACATTACTAGTGGAGAAACCGAATGATTCGCTCACGCTTTTGCGAGTTTTGCACGCGAGCCGTTAGGCGAGTGTGCAGACGCAAAAAGTGAGCGAAAGGGTTTCTCCGCGAGTGATGTATAGCGTTTTGTTTAATCCTGCACTTATAAATCTAAAATATTTATGAAAATATAATTTATTATAATTCGTGTCATCAATAATTAAATTTGAGATTTTCAATTTGCTATAACTCGAAAACGGCGCTAGATATCGAAAAACTGAGCAAAAAATTTACCCGCCTTGCTTGTACACCCCCCCCCCCAGCAATTTGTGGTAGGATGCCTTATGCAAAATTCTAGATCAATAGCGCGCACTTTGCGCGCAAAATAATTCAGAAAAAAGTTAGCTTTGGTTTTAAAATGTAAAAATACGTAGGCAAATCAACATAGACGGTAGGTTGCGTTGCTATAGTTTACATAAACAAATACAATGAACGACTGCATTTTTCACTCACTAGTGGGGGAAAATTCTTTTGCCCACTCGTTACCTTAGAAATAATTCAAGTGAGTAAAACAAAAGGTTTCTAGTTGCGTATCCAAGTAAGAAACGACATGTTTCAATAGCAGGATTGAACAAATGTAATTTAATTCAAAATTACAATTTTACAACGCTGTACATGATTTCGCAAACTACAATCAACGAATTGGCTTGAAATTTTAAATATACTATGTTCAGAAAGCTATAATTGTGTTTGGTTTAGGGAGGTTTTTGTTAAAATTTTGTTCGGTTAAATTTTTATTTGGCAACTAAAAAAAGTAGTTGACAAAGGTATTTTCTTCCATTCCTCGTCGAGTATCCTCTTTAGATCTACTTTGATCCTTATTTTATGTTGTTTAACTCAACGATTCAAAAACTCCCAGAGATTTTCAATAGCATTCATATCCGGAGGCTGGGGAGTTGAACGCAACTGTTTGTGAACGTGGTATCGTAATCACTCCTTCACAATCATCGCAGTATGCTTAGGATCTTGATCTTGTTAATTATCTTGATCTTGTACCCCATTTTCTCGACAGATTGCTATACTTTGCAATATGTTCAGATAAACATGATCATCAATGGTAGTTTCAATAAATACTAGATTACCAACCTTAGCTCTGGACATACAACCCCAAACCATCACGTAACCACCACCATATTTTACTGTTGCTATTAAATTAGTAGGATTCAACTTGGTATTCTTTTGACGTCATACTTTTTGCTTACAAGCATAAACTTACTCTCGTCACTAAATACCACACAATTCCAAAAGTCGGTATCCATATTTTCGTACTTTTTTTTTTTACAAAATCTAAACATTTCCTTCTATTCACTTTACTAATGAACGGTTTGTTTCTTGGTATTCGTCTATGATATCCACCTTTCTGCAATAAATTTTGTATAAACTTTGAAATTAGTTTTTCACTATAATATGTTATTCAGGCGCATAGGCCAAATGAGCTCTTTATTTAATAATAATGAATAATACAGGTAATGAAAATCGAGTTTAGTGTTTTAGTTTAACAATACATAGGCAACTTAATATACCAGAACTTTTAAAAGCTCAATTAAAATTGCAAATTCTTATCTATTAATTTTTATAAATAAATTCAAATTAACAAGCAATTATATTATATACTAAAAACTAATCAAGAGTTTGTTAAATTAATTTTCAATATTATATCGGCTATATCCAATTAATACAATATATTTATTGAAACATTTCAAGTGCACGTGCGGGCTGGATTGTATGAAAAGGGCACTAAAACCATTTTCGTCATTTCAAAGTGCATTTTTTTCATAAGTTTTAAATTGATTTAAAAGTCTACATTTACAGGAATTTTTCAATATTATTGTTTACTGGGCTTTGCTAAATAAATATTTTGATAAAATCTGTTGGAAACATATCTGAGTTATAAATAGTAGTTAATAAGAGTAATTTCGTTTAAGTGTTCTCTTTATGCTATCCAGACGAAATTTTCTCTAGCTTTTCTTATTTTTAGTGTTATATGCGTATAATCTAGAAATAAAAAAAAATCTAATAGAAAATTTGTCAAAATTATTGTAAGTAAATAATATAATTATTTTCGCTAAACAGAGTAGGTTTGTATACTGGGATAAGAAACTGATATGAATAAAAATATCGGTGTATTTACAGCATACTTACACATCATAGATTGTCTTAGTTCCAAAATTGCCACTTTATATTTGAACGAAATATACATGCGTAAAAACAAGTAAAATTCCAGCTAACATCAATAGTTTTCAGTCACTGACCTATGCTGAGTGAATCAGCGGTGTATGTACTATATCAAACTAGTCGATAATATTTAGGTAATGTTGCCCATCTTCATTGTTTCGATTTTAGTACCTACCCTTGTATTATAAATTTTATTCGGTATCAATTTAATTTTTGTTTGAATTTTGAAAATAATTAATATTGTTCAACGACTGACGTTATACATGCAGTATAACACGTAACATATTCATATTTCTGGATAAGTAAACTGTTATTACAGGTAAATCACTTCTATGAAAATACAAGCATGCGCGTAATGTTGAGGAAATTGTGGTAATATGGTGTAATTTTCAGAGGTCACCTTAACTCTCACTACTTATATACTTTTCGGTGGTAGAAAATGGATAGTTCATCTGACGATATCCAAATGTGTGGTAAGTTAAAAACTTTTTTTTGCATTTCTTACTTAAATTTTTGGGAACAGTTTCAACTGTACAAATACTAAACATGTTCTATTATTTCTGTATATACAATAAGTATTAGGTATTTAGTATGTAAGCACCCTTATATTAAATTATTGGGGTATAGCTATAAAAGGTTCTTAAGAAAATTGATTGTTTTGTTAATATATGGTAAAAATAAACTTGTCAAGGTTTTAAATTTTTATAGAATATATTTTCAAATTTATATTTCTTTTCGTTTTTGAATTAAATTGGAATGTCAGTATTTTATTGACTACCTTTAATAGAGCTATATATTTAATCAGCATTCTAATCATTTTTTATTGTATGAATTAAAATCGCAATTGTAACTAATAATATTTAACGAACTTAAAATGTTCTTATACGTAGGTACACAATAAAAAATTTAATTTGACTTTATATCATGTGAAAACGATACATTATTTGTTTTTAATTATAAGTAAAAAATATAAAACTTATTATTTTAATTGTTTGTTATTGATAAATACACTTGGAAATGTAAATATTACACCTTAAATGTTATCATATTACTAATATAAAGTTTATCTATTACGATTTTATGAAAAACGCGATTTCACATGAAATGGTTTTGTCTCAAGTTTTTAATAATGCAATTATTTTACATCATTATTTACAAAATTTATAGATGTTATTCTATATTCTTATATTCAAGTTAGAATATTTATATTTGTGATTTTACTTTATTATTATTTAAATTTTGACTTAAATAATATATATTATTATTGTCAACTCCAAATAATATTCCTTACATTTTGATTCAACAACTGCATTATATTGAAAAAGTATAGGCACAGAAAATTTATTTTGGAATATAATCAAGTAAATTTTAAAATAAAAATTTAAGATCTTGAAACTAAAACCAGAACCGAAAATAAACCTTTTACGCTATAATTTACAAACAAGACACAGTTATAATTATTTTTGCACGTTGTAAAACATTATGGTATGAAATATTTTTTAAAAACATTAAGGGGACAATCTTGTTTAGGTGCTGCTATTGTACAAACTGCTAAAATGCTTAAGACTAACCATTTAAATTTTTGCATAGATAATACATAGTAGGTGGTTCATGCTATGATGGGTTTATTAATTATCTTGGGTACTGTCAAAATTTTGACACATTTTAATAATTGTGTAGGTTGCCTAAAACTTGATGTCCAATTCAGCACCTAGTATCGTTTGTCCAGATAATTGAATGTGTCGATAATTGAGAATTAATAATGTTGGGTTATAAACCTGTTCCAGAATCAGCAACAAGGACCGCTCTTCTCACTTCTGTGTCTCCACCAGTTATATCTTCTGGTAATAAGATCACAGTAGTTGGAGTAGGACAAGTTGGCTTAGCTTGTGCTTTTAGCATTCTTAGTCAGGTATAGATTTATTTTAGTAATTCTTTTTGGATATCCGTGATATTTACCTATTTTTATTTATTTGATTTATGATATTGTTTTAGAATATATCAACCGACTTGGCTTTAGTAGATGTGGTCGAAGACAAGTTAAAAGGTGAAATGCTAGATCTTCAACATGGTTCTCAGTTCCTAAATAACGCCAAAGTTCATGCCAGTACAGGTATGCTAGCTTTAATTACCAAAACGAAGACATATGTTTTTTAATTCCAATATTTCTATAAATTTTAGACTATGCCGTAACTTCTGGTTCGCGTCTTTGTATAGTAACAGCCGGTGCGCGTCAACGTGAAGGAGAAACAAGATTAGATTTGGTTCACAAAAATGTACAAATAATGAAAGGCATTATACCACAATTAATAAAATATTCTCCAAATACTATTCTCTTGATTGTTTCCAATCCAGTGGATATTTTGACGTATATTGCTTGGAAACTTAGCGGATTGCCTAAACATAAAGTTATCGGATCAGGAACCAATTTAGATACATCGAGATTTAGACTCTTTATATCTCAGAAATTAGGTATAGCTCCCACAAGTTGTCATGGATTTATAATCGGCGAACATGGAGATTCTAGCGGTAAGTTCAATAAATATATTTTAATAATGTTAATTTAGAAATAGAAAATATCTGTTTAATTTAATTATGTTTTAGTTGCTGTTTGGTCAGATGTCAATATAGCAGGTGTCCAACTTCGCGAGCTAAATCCTCTGGCTGGACGTGACAAGGATCCAGAAGAATGGGGTAAACTTCACGAAAGAGTTATTCAAAGCGCCAACGAAGTTATCCAATTAAAAGGTTATACATCATGGGCAATTGGACTTAGCATTGCAAATCTAACCAACTCAATTTTAAAAAATACTGGAGTCATTCATCCAATTTCTGTTTATGTAAAAGTTAGTAAAGCAAAAAACGTCTTAGCATTGATTGTAATTTTGATGTATTTATTTATGTACAGGGTTTGCATGGTATTGAAAATGATGTTTATTTGTCATTACCCGCTGTACTTGGAGAAAATGGGGTGACTGATATAATTCAACAAAACTTAACGGACGAAGAGCTGAATTGTTTGCAAAAATCTGCCAAAATTATGCACGATGTACAGAAGACCCTCGAATTATAGAAGTTTGGAACGAATAAAAATTAAATTTATATTGTATAATTTTAAATTGTATATTCCAATGTGCCTGGTACATTTTTTACCAAGAGTATTCTAAATTAAAACTTACACTTTTTATTTATCATCGTGTTTTGTTATTAACTACTTTACTTCTCGATTAACCCTTAGGTATAGAGACAATCATATTATCCACATTTTACAGGGAATTAAATTTATAAAGTTTGACAATATTCAGGTCTATTATGTATCACAACCTTTAAAAATAACAGTCAACCTTTATGTTATAATCAAGTTTCAAAATAGCGTAAAGCGAAAATAGTACATTGTCTTATTCGGATTAAAAGTGAAACTTTGTTTGACAAGCAATTTTTGCATTTGCAAGGCGGAGCGCCAGCGGAGCCGAGCGAATGCAATAATTGCACGTCAAACAAAGACACTTTTAATCCAAATGAGACATATTACTTTTTCTCCAACCAAAAATTAAATAAAATTTAAAATATAAATACTTAATTTTAAAACATTATTTGATGTAATATCAGAAAAGTCACTTTGACATTTTAAAATTGTATAATTTCGAAGAGTGCTTTTTCTATATTGTTTGAATTAGCAATACGGCGCTAGATATCAAAAAACTGAGCAAAAAATTCTCCCCCCTCGTCACAGACACACCCCCGTGAATTATCGGTAGGAAGGCATATGCAAAAATTTAGATCAATCGCGCACAAAAATAGTAAAAAATAAAATCACTTTTAAGTCATGCACAAAAAAGTTTTTTTAGTGCACGTAAAAAAAGTGTTGCTTAGCAATTTTCGCATTTTTATATTAATAACGAAAACGTCAACTTTTAGTTGAGGTAATGCTACTAAAAATGTACTGCTTTTAATACGGTTGGAGAAAAACATTATTATAGCTAACATGTGTCAGAAAGAGAAAGTAATATTTCTATTTTCGGATCGAAACGCGGTTCATCAATTTTTTATTTCATAACTGTCACTGTTATAATAGCGTTTGTGATACATAATAGACCTGATTAATAGATATTTTTGTACAATTCAAATAAAATATAGTTGTGGGCTTATATACAAGAAAAACGCACCAAGTCAAAAATAATAATTTTGAGTAATCTGGATTTTAAAGTTTGCATTTGTATTAATCTTTTAGTGTTTTCTGACATTGCTATATCTCACAAAATATCTGTGTTCTAGAATTAGGAAAATGATTATTATTTAGATCTGTAATGCACTAAAAAAAAAGTCAAATTTTGACCTAGTGTCTTTTTTCTAAGCCCACGAAGGTAGTACGAGTACATACTAGTTCAATTTCTGCTGTAAAACTTTTAACTTTTGATAATGATAGGTACTAATTAGCAGATTAACACAAAGTACATATTTGGGTATGGGAAATATTTACCGAATGGATTTACACATAAATATATTAATGTCTACATATAAATTCTCGCCCGACTTTAATCATTAGAATAAATAAAAAATAAGTTATCAAGGGGTTCCAATATTCCATGGTCAATCCTTATCGTAATGGCAGTTTGATAAGCAAAATATAATCAAAAATGATTTTTTAATTGAGTATTTAACTAAATCTAATTTATTTTATTTAATTAATCTTGACTGAATTGAATTAAATCTGAAAAAAATCTGAAATAAACTTCCTATGTACAGTAGTACAAGAAATGAATTGAACATCTGTATCAACAAAAAAAATTAAGGATTACAGAAAAACCTAGAAAATGCACCTCAATAGAATGAATCAGTCTCGACTACCAAAGAAAATGTTCCAATACAACCTGAGAGGAAGATGTGCGAGCCGCTGCAAAAAAGATGAAGCGACTAATTTGAATGACGTAACGGATTACCGCACCGATCTAAAATCAGCAGATGATGATGAGCAAAGTTTAATTTACTTTCTATACGACTGTCATAGAATACAAGCATTCTGGTTTAATTTTTAATTACAGAATGTCCATATTCTTACACTTGTTATAGAATGGTTGTCATTCTATCACTTGTTATAAATTGTAGTTTGCGTATTAATTTAATGTTACCCGGTTCTTTGTAATTACGGTCAAAACTTATACAGTTAACTATCTTCACAGTCGTATAGAAAGTATAGTCTGGAACACGTTTGGAATGGCTATTTCGCACTCGTGGACCGTCACAATCGCCTAAAAGCTCGGGCGACATTCTTTCCTCTCGTGCGGAATTAGCTCAATTCCAAACTTGTTACAGAATATACTATTATATAAAATGTATGTTGTAATATAATAATAATTATATTGAAATAAAAACAGACAGATACCATTTAATGGACTTTGTTTATTATTTTTCCAGGCGGTTTTCGCAAAACAGTTGACGGTTTACGACGAGATTTCGAAAGCTTTGCTTTAGTGCTGTATACGAAAATGGGGATGAAGGGAATAAATCCCTCCAAGGCTTCCATCAAAAATAAAATTGTAGATAGTTCTATTGCAATGACTATGCACATTGCCGGCTTGGGCAGAGTATGAAAAGAGCGTGAGCGTAAATCCTTAGTTGATGGAATCGGAGTCAGAATATAGGAAGGTAATATATACCGTTCAGGTGCTACTGAAAAACTTTCTCTCTGGAAGAAGATCTTCTTTGGTTCATGTGGGTGGTGCTGGAATTCCATACGTTCAGGAGATCAAAATTTGAAGATTAAGGTGGGTGAGAAGCTAAATTTTAGGTTTCAACTGTGTTCTCTCGGGAAATGCATGGCCTCTCCTATTGGCATCTAATTCCAACACTTCGAATCTATCAGATCCACAGCAGAACCAAGACGATGACGACCTAATGCTGTTGCAACAGAACGAGAGCGCTGAGGGCCAGCAACAGCAGGAACAGCAATACCATCAAGAAAGTCTTTACGACATAGGTAGGTACGTTTCACATACCCCAGAAACAGCTGACGAAGAAAAACTTGAAATCCTAAACAAGGTATGGGTCCCAAATCAAAGCTACAAATTTCCTATGAGGGAAATAGGAAAACAGAATCGGCGTTTCTAGTCTGTGTGGTTGAGTAACTACACTTGGCTGGCATATTCCGCACTCGAAAATGGAGCTTACTGCAAATATTGCGCCCTCTTTTTGAAAAGCGATGTTGGATACACAAGAAGTCAACCAGCGGGACAACTAGTGAAAACCCCTCTTTTAAATTGGAAGAGGGCCGTTGAATTCTTTCAAGCCCACGCAAAATGCGCGTATCATCTTGCCTCGATTAACTTTGTTGAACGTTTGAAAAACTTGAAGATGGGTAAAGAAATCTGTATTTCTCAGCAAATTGGCACAATCCTCAAAGACAAGAGGGGAACTTTCGTTCGCTTTTAAGGTTTCGCTTGGATTCGGGAGACGAAATTTTAAAGAATCATTTGTCAACCTGCAGCCAAAATGCAACATACATCAGCTGGGATGTACCAAACGAAATTATAAATTGTTGCAACACCATCATTTTAAAGAAACTTGTAAATGCGGTTAATGCTGCGAAGTGTTTCACAGTTCTAGCCGATGAAACTACAGATATAGCGTGCAAGGAACAATTTTCATTATGTGTACGATAATATTTTGATGTTTCTGTTAACAAGGTGTGTGAGCATTTTTTGCAATTTGTGCCAGTAGTTTCTACTACAGGTGAATCTTTGGCTACAACGCTTTTCAGAAGTTTGGAACAATTCGGCTTGGACTTGAAGTATTTACGAGGTCAAGGATATGATGGAGCTGCTTTGATGTCAGGGAAGTTTAATGGCGTTCAAGCCCATGTCACCAGTTTTCATCCTACAGCAATTTATGTCCACTGTGTTTCACATAGTTTGAATTTGGCGATTTCTAATGCAACTGATGTACAGGAAATCCGAAACTGTGTTGGTATCGTAGAAAAGATTTATGCTTTTTTCCAAACACCAAAACGCAATGAGGTTCTGTCAAGAAAGATTGAAGAATATGTACCGGCATCAAAACGTCACGGTTTAAAACAGATGTGTCCTACAAGATGGGTGGATCGACATGATGCGATTATGGTTATGGTGGAATTGCTAGAACCAGTGGTTCGTGCTTTGGAAGAAATAAGAGACTGGCTAGATAGAGACACCTCTACATCTGCAGATTTAATGTTGAATGGTATTCGTAAACCAAGTTTCATTCTTTCGCTGTATATTGTTGAAAAGTTGTTCAGCGTAACTTTGCCGTTGAGCAGGCTTCTACAAACTGTCAACATGGATTTGAGCACAGCGCTCCAACTTGTTCAAGATGTGGAAACTTTGTTACGTCAAATTCGTCAAAGTGCTGACAGTGAATTTAAAATTATTTTCACGAATGCCAAAAATATAGTGCATAACCTATTCGACGCTGAGATTACCATGCCAAGAAGAGTAGGAAGGCAGCTACATCGGAACAATGTGACAGCGAATTCCCCAGAAGAATATTATAAAATTTCTATATTCTAACCTTTCGTCGATGATTTTGCGATGCAAATAAATAACCGATTTTAAAGAGAATATCATCAGCGAAAATATTTTGAATGCGGAATTAACATTATGGCATCAAAAGTTTTCCAGTTGGGATGTTAAACCTAAAAGTGCATTGGAGTGCATTACCAAATGTGACGTTAACATTTACCCAACAATTTTCAAACTTCTTAAAATTTTTGTGACGCTTCCTATATCAACTAGTACCAGTGAACGGTCTTTTTCAACTCTAAAGCGAATCAAAACCTACTTGAGAAGTACAACAGGACAAGACCGTTTAAATGGGTTGGCATGTCTCTACGTACATTGGGAAACAACAGTGACTGTCGACGAAGTACTTGAGTTGCTCCAAAAGAAAACGCGAAAAATGAAGATTGTTCTTTAAAAGAAAGATATCTTATCTTGTTTGGACATTATTGTAATATTTCTCAATAAAAAATAGTATGTTATTCAGCAAAATTGGTACAATTGCGCGACAGTGCAGATGCAACTGTAACGCAATAATTATACTCGAAAATAAGATGACCACGCCCCTTTCTTCGAAAAATTTTTACCTGCGGCGCACGCCTTTGGCGTAGCTCGCTACGCTCGCATCCCTAAGCCCTCCCCATAACAAAATCCTGGCTGCGCCACTGGATAACGCAGTCAGTTGGGTTCAATTAAAACGTGAAAATGCGATTTGCACTGTTAGATGTGGAATAACTCCCGAACATCAAATCCGTAAGGGTGCTTACAATGTTGTTGTGGTTGTCGACGAAGAGCAAGAAAAAATTAATAGTAGTAATTGTAATAAGTAGCTGTTCTGCTTCTGCTGGTAAGATTACATTATCTAAAATTAAGCAGTATTATCTAGGTATATTAATTTTATCTTTTTCAGGAGGTTGCAAACATGGTGTAGCATTTTTGTATTGACTACTTTGTCGTAGCATGGAACCCAGTGTGACGTCAACAGAATCAGTGCCGGATTAACCATAAGGCAGAAAAGGCACCTGCCTAGGGGCCCCGCAGGTTTTAGGGGCCCCGTGAAAACGGAAAATTTTTTTCTTTTTAATTAGGGCCCTGTGGATTTTATTAATATTATTTTATTATTTATTGTTACCAACAACAAAATTTTCCTCTATATAAGAAAGGAAATAATTAAATAAGAAATAGTCAGAAGAGCAATTCTAATTAGAGAAATCATTATTACAAACAGCCAACGATTATATTATATTTAGTAATAACTACTCACACGTAGCTACAAACCCAAAATGAAACGGTACCAAAGCGGCGCAGAAAAAAAAAAGAAAGCAAGATAAATTAATGAAACTTGATTTAGAAAAAAAAAATATGCCTAGTCTATATCAACTTGGGTTTACTCGTAAGCCAGCAGAAGACCATCTTGAGCCCTCATCAAGTACCTCTAGTGAAGTTATGGTGTTGGACCTTCCAGAGCAGATAATAGAAAACGAGGATACGGTTCAATTACCGATTGCAGCTGAAACGGAAACAAATGTTCTTTTAGAATATTTAAACAAAGATAGTCTGGAACCTGAATATCAAAATGACATTGAAAATGACTTCATCAGAAATGAAGTGCAAAATTTTTGGTGTAATAGAGATCCTGTGGAATGTCAACACTTTGATGACAGTGACGACTTTTTAGTTTCAACTAGGCAGTATGAGGATGCAAGAAAATGTACTCGTTCAATGATTTTTCGAAAACATGTAAGCGGTAAACAAATCAAGAGGGAATGGCTCATGTATTCTCCGTCAACAGGAAATGTGTACTGTTTCCCGTGCATCCTGTTTGGTGGATCACATAGTACAGTCCAATCTCAATTTTTAGAAGGGTTTTGTGATTGGAAAAATGCCTCGAATCGAATGAAAATGCACGAGAATAGTGAAACGCACAGGAAATGCTTACATACATTAATCAGTAGACGACGCACACATGGTCGAATTAACAGTGCTTTGGATATTCAAATCAATGAAGAACAAGAATACTCTGAACTAATGTTCTCCAAAGGGTGGTATCGGTAATTAAATTTCTCGCATCACGTGGATTAGCTTTTCGTGGTGATACAGAACTCCTTGGATCTCATCATAATGGTAATTTCTTGGGAATTTTAGAATTAATCGCGGAGTATGACCCTTTTTTAAAGTCTCATTTGGCCAAATATGGCAATGAAGACCGAGGAAGACCCTCTTATTTGTCTTCCACAATTTGCGAAGAAATAATCCAAATAATGGGAAATAAGGTTTTGAAAGTTATTATTAAAGAAATCCAGGATGCCAAGTACTTTTCTCTAAGTGTAGATTCAACGCCAGATATATCCCACAATGACCAACTGACTATAGTATTAAGATATGTCAGAGTATCAGACGGTGAAGTAGTAGAACGTTTTCTCACATTTATTCGAATAATCAGCCACACTGGAGAAAAGCTTGCTAAGACTATCTTGACCTACTTAAACCAATGTGGAATTGAAATTAAAGATTTAAGAGGACAATCTTATGACAATGCGGCAAACATGTCAGGACGTTACAATGGTCTTCAAGCTCATATCACCAAGATAAACCAACTTGCTCACTACATTCCATGTGCAGCACACTCGCTCAATTTAGTAGGGGTGAATGCCGTAAAAAGCTGCGAAGGCGCGATCTCATTCTTCGGGTTAGTGCAAGAAATATATAATTTTTTTTCAGCATCAACTCACCGATGGGCACTTATGCTCGACTATCTTCAGAACAACTATGACGAACATCAAAATGGATCTAAACTGGTTTTAAAAAGATTGACTGACACACGCTGGAGTGCAAGAGCCGATGCGACTAAGGCTTTATCTCAAAGCTACAGCAGCTTTCAGAAGGCACTACAAGCTATTTCTGAAGATAAGAATCAGACGAAAGAAACAATTTACGAAGCCCGATGTCTTATAAAAGGCTTCTCAAAGAAGGAAAACGTCATTATGACAATATTTTGGTCTGTAATTTTAGATCGTATTAATGTGGTCAGCAAATCCCTACAAAACGAAACAATCAAACTTCAGACAGCCATAAATCTTCTGAAATCACTCTTTGACTTTTTAACAGCACAAAGAGAAATGTTTGACGATTACGAAAGAATGGCAAATATGAAAACAGATGCGCAGTATACTGATGAGAGCAGTCGTTTGCGTGCAAGAAAAAGGCATTTTGACGATGGTGATGGAGAAGAGATTGTGCTTCGTGGAAGAAAAAAATTTAAGATTGAAACTTACCTACCAATTCTAGATACATTACATGCAGAACTGTTTCGTCGTATGGAAGCATATAATAATGTTTATTCTCTATTTGGATTCCTTACCGAGTTCCCATTGAAGACAGACAATGAAATTAAAGAGGCTGCTCAAAAATTTAGAGAGAATTATCCACTATAAGACATAGAGCCCGAGTTTATTGATGAAATGGTTCATTTTAGGTATTTTATATCACAGTTTGACGAATTTAAAGCTAATGAAGCGGTGCCGGCATTGCGATCGTATAAATTGATTTTTGTAAACATGGTAGAATCAACGTTCCCAAATGTTATGACAGCGTTAAAAATTTATAGATGTTTGATGATCACAAATGCTACTGGAGAAAGAACTTTTTCAAAATTAAAATTGTTGAAAAATTGTCATCGATCCTCAATGACGCAAGAACGTCTAAATTCGCTTGCTATTATGACTACTGAGAACGACGTCTTGCAAAAAATTGATTTTAAAGATATTCTTAAAGAGTTTACCTCAAAAAAATTAAGAAGAGTTAATACGAGTATTTAAAGTTATTTTTTTAAATAAAACATTACAGTTTACTTAAAGTTAATTTTCTTTTTATAGTTTATCAGAATCTGTGTTTTAAAGTAGTAGAAAATATAAAAATATTTAAATATTAATTAATTTCTTTGTTTAAATGAATTAAGAGTTTCAGTGAATTAATTTAATAAGCATTGTTTTATTATTTAAAATTAGTTGGTTAATATTGAAACTGCTTATTTCAATTATTGAGTAGTGAAATTAAAGATATATTATGCAAGTAAAAATTTTCTAGAGGGCCCCGAAAGTTTAACTGCCTAGGGGCCCACAAATGTTTAATCCGGCACTGAACAGAATGCTACTGGAGGGCCTCAAAATTATCTAAAGTCGGGAAGATAAATGCCGAATACTTATCTCTAGAAGATTTAACAAAAAAAACCCAGACATTCCCGAGCCAGTGAATTTTAAGGAAGATGCATTAAATTTGTAGGAAAATCGCAGTGGAGTTATTTATAACTTTTACAAATCACACGTGTGGAAAATTTTTCTATGTATCAGTTAATTTTAAAATTTCAAACTGCTTATCCTAATTTGATAAATGTTGAATCCTTTGTAACATTTTGTAAAACTCAAATGGGTTCAAATATGAATTTGGTCAAACAACATACTCGCAAACAATCAAATTCGAGTGAGTAGTTTGAGATGCGATTTGGACGAATCACAGCTTCAAGGGTTTACGAAGCTTCTAGATGTAAAACTACAGTTGGAAGTTTAGTTGAGACAATAATAGGTACCTCGAAACCTTTAGATACTGAGATCCAAATTTTCCGGTAGCTAGAGGAATTAGATTGGAAGCAGAAGTTTTGCAAGAAGTGTAAAAACTTCAAAAATTAAAAATTCGAAAAACAGGATTACTTTTAAATAAAGAGTATCTATTTTTTGGGGCATCTCCGGACGGCATGACCGATAACCTCTGCGTCGAGGTTAAATGTCCAAGCAAGGAAAAATCAATTCAAAATTATATCAAAAATGGGATACGGGAAAATAAATATTTATTTCAATTGCAAATGCAGATGCTGTTTGCGAAAAAAGAAAAAGGTCTGTTTTGTGTAGTCTCACCCACATTTGAAGTTGACAGAAAGGTAGAAATTGTTGATATTGCTAATAAAATAGACATCTCACTAAGCAAACAAATCTATTTAAATATATTGTAATGCAATAATGTCATATTGCCGACACTACAGAAATGTTGTATCAAGAAAAACCAATTACTTTCTTCAAAAGGAAACTTGAACAGCACCAACAATGTTCAAAATTTTATGACCAATCAATTTAAAACTAAAAACGAAACTGCCACGGAAGCTTTTTACAGAGTGAGTTATCGTATAGCACTAGCCGGAGAAGCTCACACAATTGCCGAAAAATTGATAAAACCATGGGTAAAAGATATTGTTTAAATATTGTACTGTCTAGGGAAATAATTTTGATTGTTTTTCAACATTAAGTAATTTTTTAGAAGAATCAGAAGAATCACTACAAGAAGAAATCCGAATCGACATTGAAGAACATCTTCAGAATTGAAGAGCATCCATCAATAAATATTTTCCTTCTATATGTGAAAAAATACATAACTGGATGCGCAATCCATTTATTGAATGCCAACGACCAGTCGAATTTTCTGATGTAGATTTCAAAAATCTAATTGAAATCGGGTGCAATTTCCAATTGAAAAGAAAATTTAAAGAGTTTCCACAGACATCGAGCGGATATGAAATTACGGATTTTACAATTCAAGACGGCTGTCTATTAAAAGGGATTCGAGTAGCTATCCCAAAAGTATTAAGGCACAGAATATTGGAAGAACTTCATTGCGCACATTCAGGAATTGTTAAAATGAAAGCATTAGCAAGGGGATATGTTTGGTGGCCCGGAATTGACAATGATATTGAAAAAGTAACTAAAGAATGTACAGAATGCTGCAAAACTCGTAACAATCCAACAAAGATTACAGTTTACCCATGGGATTAAGCTACAACACCTTGACAGCGAATACATTTGGACTATGCAGGCCCATTTCAAGGTACTTACTTACTCATATTGGTAGACTCTTATTCAAAATAGGTAGAAGCCGTATACCTACAAGTTCTATTACGTCAACAGTCACCATTAATATTCTACGTGAGATATTTGCTCGATTTGGCTTACCCAATGTTGTTGTTACTGACAATGGAACTAATTTCAAATCAGTCGAATTTGAAGATTTTTTAAATAAAAACGGGATTATACATAAAGTTTCAGCACCATACCACCCAGCAACCAATGGCCAAGCGGAACGATACGTTCAAACTGTTAAAAGAAGTTTACGAGCAGCTCTAACTAACAATGACGATTTAAAATTAAGCCTTTACAGATTTTTACTGCAATATAGAAAGACACCACACTCAACTACTAAGATCGCACCTGCCGAATTAATGTTCAAACGTTATATCAGTAAAATATTATTCTAATTGTAATAACCTTTTTAAATAAATACTTCGGATAAACAACTGCCAAAATGGTGACCCCGACAAGAAGAACTAACGGAAGTCATACACTGACCCCGATAAAAGCAAACAATGAAGAACTAACGATAATAATACACCGACCCCTACAAGAAAATCAATAATTCAGTCGAAATCAAAGCACTACAACATGAACTGGATGAATTAAAAAGGGAATTACGAACACTTATCCGCATTACAAAACATGGATTCCGAAATGAAAACATTCCTAAACAATCCAAACACATCTTTAAAACTAAGTAAAATATACCTTCCGGAACATAAGGTTAGCATTTACTGTGATACATCTAGTAACACCGCACGTCCATACATAACACAACCATTCCGAGTACAAGTTTTTCAACAACTTACACGGATTAGCACATCCTGGTGCGAAAACTACAACGAAAATGATTACATCTCGCTTTGTATGGCATAATATGAACAAAAATTGTAATGAATGGACTCGACAATGCCTACCTTGTCAACGCTCAAAAATTCAACACCAACCTTGGACTCCGCAGAGAAGCAAAATGGAAATTTCTAATCGCTGACATCAACACAGCCATTATCGGATCGGATTTTTTAAACCAATTCAATTTACTGGTAGATATCCGCAACCGTTAACCCAACCGCAGCATCAGCAACCGTAAACCGACCGCAATTGCAACCGTTAACCCGACCGCAAACGCAACCGTTAACCCGACCGCAACGCAACCGTTAACGCATCCGCAACAGCTAACCTAACCAGTTAATACGACTACTATAGTGACGTAGCAACAGGTGGTGCGAGTGGTGCGACGCACCAGGGCCCGGGCCCCGCAGGGGCCCGGCGGCCCTGTCTCCATAATTTCAAATTAATTCCATCTCTGAATAGAAATTTAAAAAAAAAAAAATAAGAAATATAAAGAAGAAAACGGAACACAAAAATTTAAAAAAAAATATGTGCGGGAGGTAAAATGCTATAGTATTTGGGAAGCTTGTACCAACCTAATAATTTTAGTATAAATGTAGTATATATACGAGATATATTCAACAATTTAAGTATTGATTATATCATCTGAAACACTATTTAAAGCAATATGAACCAGTACAAACATTTGTCGGGAGCTGAAAAGCGAAAACGGAAAGAAACTGAAAAGCAGGAAAGAAGTAAGTTGCCCAAGCTGACATCGTTTTTCCATCGTGTTGAGAAAAATACGGCTGAATCTGAAGGTGAATATGAAAATATGGATAACTCGGGCACAACAGAAATCGTGACTTTACTGTCACCAACGTGCTCGTCGTCGATACCCAGTACATCCAAATCAAATATGACGAAGATTTCGGAAGAAGAAGAACAAGAGGAAGAGACAACTACAAGTTCAACAACTTCTGTCTCAGTTTCTAGTTCGCAAACAACTGTGTCAAACCTCAGGACCGAAAGATGTAATTTTAGTAGTATTCTTTGCGATTCTGATAAAAGATTTATTGCAAAATTTGGACCATGTCAGCCAGAAAATGTACAATTTCCGAAAAATTCAGAAGGTCGATCGTTCAATTTGGCACATTTCAGTCAAAAGTCGAAGTCAGGAATTGTATATAGAAGAAATTGGCTGTGTTACTCACCTACATTAGATGTTGCTTACTGCGAACCTTGCTGGGTTTTTGGAGATAAAAGTTACGGGTCATTAAATTGGGTAAATGGTTTTAATGATTGGCGTCATATTTCTCGAAGTATTAGTTTGCACGAATCTTCCAACAATCACCTTTCTGCTTGCCAGATATATAACAAATTGAAAAACGATGAAACCTTGGACATGGACTTAGAGAATAAACTGAAATTTGAAACCAATTACTGGGTTAAAGTGCTGGAAAGAATCATTAACGTTACTTTGACTTTGGCTGAAAATAATGTATCCTTTAGAGGAAACAGTGAATCGTTGTATGATGGTGATCATAATTGTGGGAATTTTCTAAATATTATCAAGTTACTTTCAATTTACGATCCTGTTTTAAAAGACCTGTTGTTAAAAGATAAGAAGTCCGTCAAGTATTTATCGCCAACCATTCAGAACGAAATTATCGACATCTTAGCCACAGAGGTGAAGACTAAATTGATCAGTCAAATTAGTGAATCGCCATTTTTTTTCAATAATAATGGATACAACCCAAGATATCGCGAAAATTGATCAAGTAAGTTTTGTAATAAGATTTGTCAAGCTAATCAAGGACGCCGAAAATACAAACATTATACGTGATCTTGTCATAAGAGAAGTTTTTCTTGGTTTTGAAGAATGTGAAGGGCAATCGGCTGAAAATATGGCAAATCAATTATTATTGTTTTTTAAAAACAATAATTTGAACTTGGAAAAACTACGAGCTCAAGGTTACGATGGTGCAGCTAACATGAGCGGCGTTTATAATGGTCTGCAGGCAAAGATTTTAGAGAAACAATCTAATGCTTTGTATGTGCATTGCACTGCACATAATCTGAATCTGGTTGTGAATGACTCTGTAAAGATTTCGAGAGAATTACAAAATTTTTACGACATTGTGGAAGCTCTATATGCATTTTTTGCACATAGTATAAAACGATGGGCATTACTGACGGAAATGTTCGAATCCAAAAAGCACATACTGAAACGATTGTGCCCCACGCGATGGTCGTCTCGTTATGATTCTCTTCATAGTTTAATGTTTCACTATAAGGAGATATTACAAGTTTTAACAAAACTAACCTTGATAAGTTCGAAAGCAAGTGAACGAAACGAAGCACTTGGATTAAAGAAAAACCTCGAAAAGTTTGAAATAGTTGTAATGGTAGTGATGGAATACAAAATTTTGAGCATCACAAAAGTGGTATCCAATGCACTGCAAAGTAAAAACCAGGATATCGAAAGAGCGTCAAAACTTTTGGAAATTGCTCTGAGAGATATTGTGGAGATAAGGGGAAGTTTCGAGGAAATTGTTACCGAAGCAGCAGATTTAGCTCGTAGATGGGGAATTGATCCAAGTTTTGAAAATCGCAGACTTCGTAAAGTGAAAAAGCAATTCGATGAGTTGTCATGTGACGAACGGCTATCCAACGCCAAAGAAAACTTCCGTGTGTCTGTGTTTAATCTATCATTGGACGTTATTATATCACAACTTGACAGTCGATTCAAAGGGTTAAACAGCGTAGTTCAAAGATTTAAAGTACTTTTCCCTTCGGTCCTGAGAGATCACTCTCAATCTGATGCGGATTTGATACTCCTATCTGAGAATATGGTCAAGTTTTATTCCGATGATTTGTCAGATTCGATTTCACAAGAAATTTTGTTATTCAGACGCATTTATAAAGATCAGATTAATGCAGACGTTTCGATTAATGACTTGGCGAAATTAGTAATTTGCGATCAAATGATCTCGAGTTCATTTAAAGAAATCTGCTGTGCTTTCATCCTTTTCTTAACGATTCCCGTATCTGTAGCAACCTCGGAGAGATCATTTTCGATCTTAAAACTGATAAAGAACTATTTAAGAAACAAAATGTCACAAAGCCGACTTTCTAGCTTGGCAATTTTATCAATTGAAAATGACACAGCTAGGACTTTACACCTTAATGCAATAATTTCGTTGTTTGCCAATAAAAAGGCCAGAAAAGTCGATTTTTCTGTGTAAATAAATTAGGATTAATTTTGTATTTTTTGTGTTATTACGTTTGTCACCACCATTTACTATTTTTTTTTCGATAAAATTGTTATTTTAAATTGATTCTTTTTTTGTGAAACAATTAAGGGGGCCCGCTGTGGCCCGCTCGCACCAGGGCCCGGCTTTGACTTGCTACACGTCACTGATAAAATTGCTGAAATTATAGATGATTTGCATACGAAATTTGATTTTCAAAGTAAATTGGTTGCCACAGTATCTGACAACGGTTCAAATTTTGTTAAGGCGTTTAATGAATTTGGTGTTAATTTCCGTAACAATTTTGAAAATTACGATTCTGAAAATATTGAAGGAGAAATTGATTATGAACCAGAATTTATTGAAATGCCCCTCGATAATGATACAGATAATTCTGTAATTGAAAATGGTCGTATTATTTTACCAAAGCATGTTCGTTGTTCAACCCATATCTTAAATTTAATTGCAACCACTGACGTTAAGAACTGCATTGATAAAAATAATACGTTGAAAAATAAACATACAAAATGCATAAGTAAATGTTCACTTTTGTGGAGAATGGCTGGACGTCCAAAAACTGCGGAAAAAATTAAAGAAATTCTAGGTCATACACTGAGCTATCCAGGTGCAACGCGTTGGAATTCGTTATTCGATTCAATTTCAGCAATCTTAGGTGAAAGAGAGAAATTGTCGCAACTCTTCGAACAACTGGATGTAAAAAATCAGTGTTTCACAGAAACCGAATATCAATATTTATTTGAATATTGTAAAATTTTAGAAGCACTGGCCAAAACCTTAGATGTACTGCAACGTGAAAATAATTGTTATTTTGGGTATGTTTTACCTTGCTTAGGTAACCTTCTCAAAAAATTTCAGAAATTAGACACAGAAACGTTTCATTTTTGTAAACCAATACTGCAGGCATGTAAAAATGGCCTATTAAAAAGATTTAAAATTTATTTAGATTTTTGTGAAACACCAAATGCTGAAACCCAAGAGGCTATGGTTGCATCATTTCCAATACCAAAATTTAAATTACTGTGGACAGGTAATTTTAACAGAGCTGATTTAACTGTAAATTTAAGTGATCTAACCCAACGAATAGTGCTTGCAGCTGCTCAAAATCACCACGATATTTATCATTTAACAAATAATGATAACAATACCACAAAATTGCCTCCGACTGAAGATGACGACTTCTTTGATTTCACCGAACACGAATTAACGGATTCGACGCGAAGTTCAGTTAATAACTTTAAGCGAACAGTAGAATTAGAAATTTTACAATATTTAAATGATTCGGGAACAACTTTGAGTGTTTTAAATTCATATCCAATTATGAAACAATTGTTTTATAGATACAATACATGTTTACCGTCTTCAGCACCGGTTGAAAGATTGTTTTCGTTTGCTGAAATCATCAATGCACCAAGAAGACATGCTCTATCGGATACAAATTTCGAAAATTTGGTATTAATAAAAGCTAATTCCAAAAAAGATAATTAGCTTTTTTAGAATATTACTTCTTTTAATAATTTTTTAATAAATAAATAGTAAATAATATAATACGTTTTTGATTTTTACCTTAATGTAACTTGGATCTTGAAATACTTGAAGTAATTAAATTACTTTTTGGCTAATTGAATTACTTTGGGTAATTGAATTACTTTGGGTAATTGAATTAATTCGAGTAACTGAATTACTTCGAGTAATTGAATTACTTTTTCGCTAATTGAATTACTTTGGGTAATTGAATTACTTTGGGTAATTGAATTAATTCGAGTAACTGAATTACTTCGAGTAATTGAATAACTTTCAGTAACTGAATTACTTTTGAGTAATTGAATTACTTTCAGTAATTGAATTACTTTCAATAATTGAATTACTTTTGAGTAATTGAATTACTTTTTTTTTATATTGAGTAATTGAATTACTTTTTGGTTACTTTTTAAATATTTCAATTACTTTTACCAAGTATTTGGTAATTGAATTACTTTTTCTTAGTAAAGTAATTTAGTAATTGACATGTCAATTACTTTTAAGAAGATTTGGTATTTCAAGTACTTTCAAATTAGCAAAGTATTTGGTAATTGGTAATTGAATTACTTTTAGTGAGTGCTTTGTGCAGCTCTGTTTAAAACTAAGTAAAATATACCTTCCGGAACACAAGGTTAGCATTTACTGTGATACATCTAGCAACACTCCACGCCCATACATAACACAACCATTCCGAGCACAAGTTTTTCAACAATTTACACGGATTAGCACATCCTGGTGCGAAAACTACAACGAAAATGATTACATCTCGCCGCTTTGTATGGCCTAATATGAACAAAAATTGTAATGAATGGACTCGACAATGCCTACCTTGCCAACGCTCAAAAATTCAACACCAACCTTGGACTCCGCAGAGAAGCAAAATGGAAATTTCTAATCGCTGACATCAACACAGCCATTATCGGATCGGATTTTCTAAACCAATTCAATTTACTGGTAGATATCCGCAACCGTTAACCCAACCGCAGCATCAGCAACTGTAAACCGACCGTAATTGCAACCGTTAACCCGACCGCAAACGCAACCGTTAAGCCGACCGCAACGCAACCGTTAACGCATCCGCAACAGCTAACCTAACCAGTTAATACGACTACACCATAAAGTCGAACTACATCATTCGCTCCCACGATCTCACTAGGAAGGGAGTAATGTGGTGACCAAGATTAACGGATTTTTATTAAGTACCAACTTAGAAATTCCGTTATATCAGTAAAATATTATTCTAATTTTAATAACCTTTTTAAATAAATACTTCGGATAAACAATTGCCAAACATTTTTCACATTTCTTACAATGTCTTTTCTGGATATTTGAGTTGCTTTTACAATTGTTATAATAACATTGTTTACCTTTCTATCCGTTCTTCAAATTTACTTTCACTTACTGTTTCCATAACATTTGCTTCTGGAATTTCTTTAACTACATCTTTCAATTTTGTCCCATTTTCAGATTTCGCAACAAAGTTTTTGGGGAATTCTTTACTAAGTTCTTCATTTGTTTCTATGACCACTCCTATTGTTCTTTTTACTATATTACAGTTTAATTAAAATCTTGCCGAACCACATTTTGTAAAACTCGTTTGTTTCTGTTTCTTCTCCGGTTTTTTATTTTTTTTTTGGTACCTCTCGACATTTCGAAGATAGTCATTGCTTAGCCATTTAATTTAAATTCTGATGGACTTTCAAAAGAGATTCTTTACTTTTTCTGATTTTTTTTATCGGCAATTGTCATGTTTGAATTAATCTTTTTAATTGTTTTATTAACAAAAACTCTTTTCCTTATATAGAAAATATATTTACTACTCTTATGTTGATTATCGCAGTAATAGGATAAATTTTAATCTCATTATAGAAATGAATACACTATAACCTCAACAGCAGATAAGCAAAAAATTAGAGACAATTTTTACTCTTCGAGTGTGGATTCTATCAAGATCTAAAAATCCCATTTGTCTAGTCTCTTGTTAGTCAACCCCAGTCTGGTAGAAGGTAGATGAATGAGGTTTGTCGTCTATCGGACTTTGTGGGAAAAATTTACAATCTTTGAAAGTTATGATATTGTAACGTAAATTAAAAGCATTTATTTAATTTTTAAGAGCTAAAAATATATTTACAGTAAAGTTAAAAATAACAATAGAACAATTAATACACTAAGATTTTACACTAATACTAAAACACTACTATTACTAAACAATGAGTCTATATTTATTTAAACCAAGTCACTACATTTATGTAGCACTCTGTATATTTATTTTCACACCACTATGTATATTTGTACTATATTTACTGTATTATACACTTGCTAGAGTGTATTCGAACTAGAACTGTTTGCCACAGCAACCACTCTATTTATATTTAAACTCACATTTCTAGAAACTACCAGAAACCTCTATAAACTTCTAGAAAAATCTATACTGTAAGTTAGTACTATAGCTCGCAGATCTTGCAAAGAACAAGGTTATCGTATATGAATTATCATGGACGATTTATCATACACGACTGTCTATTATTGTTTCGTAACAGTGTTTACAAATAAATGAAAAAATGTAAAAATTCCCGAAAAATTATATAAAATTAAATTAAATAAAAATAAATAAACAAATAAATAAAATTAATTTATATACATATACATTTTGTGATTTTTTTACAGCTCAGGCTGTTTCTCGCATCCTAAGCGCCATTCTTTTTTATTCAACCACTCGTTCTCACTCAAGTTTCTTCTTCTCATGGCTTCTTGCACCTCTTCATTCCATTCCCTTGCAGGTCGCCCTCTCTTTCTCCTCTGTGATGGAATCCACTGCCAAATCTTTAGAGGCCACCAGTGAGCTTGCATACGTCTCAAATGTCCGTACCATCTTAACTTGTTCTTTTCTATATCATCAATTATTGTTTCATGGACATTAATTCTACGTCTAATTTCTTCATTTCGTATGTGCTCTAATTTTGACACTCTACAGCTTCTTCTAAATGCATCCATTGCAATTACTTTTAGTTTTTCTTTATATTTTTTAGTTATTTCCCACGTTTCCGACCCATAAGTCAAAATGGGTTTTATTATCGACTTGTAAATTCTCCTTTTTGTATTTTTGTGAATTTGCTCTGACCACCAAATTGCGTTTAGTTGTCTTACAGCTTGCCGACCTTTTACCATTCTATTTTCGATATCTTTTCTACTGTTGGCTTCTTGTGATATTACAGATCCCAGGTATTTATATTCTTGACACTTTTCAATCGTTTCACCCTCAACATCCAAATTGTTTGCATTACCTCCTACAACTAAATATTTAGTTTTATTGATATTTATTTTAACACCCCAGTTGTTATAGATAGCTGTAAGTTTCCTGATCATGTAAGAGATATCTTCCTCATCTTCTGCAATAACTACTTGATCATCGGCAAAAAGGAGAGTATGTAGACAGTCATCATTTATGCCAACAACCATTGGTTTGCATTTTGCGTGCCATTCTTTAAGTCCTCTGTTAATATATAGTATTTTGAATAATGATGGTGATAAAGTGCATCCCTGGCGCAAACCTTTTGTTGTTAAAAATCCATCTGAAACTTTATTGCCAATTTTAATAACATTTTTTTGTGCCGTATATAAATGTCTAATGGCGCCGTTAATATATTTATGATGTATGTCAGATTCATTTAAAACTTCAAATAATTTTTGCCTAGGCACGGTGTCATACGCCTTTTCTAGGTCTACAAATACCAGATGTGTTTCTCTATTTCTTGCTGCTCTCTTTTGAGTTAGTTGTCGTAACGTAAATATATTATCAGTGCATGATCTTCCAATGGTGAAATCGCATTGCTCTTCCCCTATATGAATTTGTGTTTCTATTCTATTTTTAAGTATGCTTCCATACAATCTTCCAATAGATAATATTTAATTAATTATATATTTAAATTAATTTCTTAATTAAAAATAAAAGTAAATGAAGCTCTGATTGTGCTGAAACCAGTGGACAAGAACATTTTACTTTCTCATGCAATATTTATGCCCGGTCTCACAAATGTGACTTAAAATTTAATCTGTGATTAAAATTTTACAACATTGGCTTTTTAATTGTTGAAATTTATAATAATACATAATAATTTGGTATATATGCCTTTGTGAATCCTGAAATTAACGTCATCATTATAAAGTTGGTAAATTTAATGTAAAGAAAAAATAATGTATGGTTTAAGGTGAGAAAATCTTAATGAGATAGTTAATAAAAGTCATCATATTTCAAGGAAGAATAAATAATAATTATTGGGTAACGAGAGAATGTAGTTTTTTTTGTAGAAAGGAGAACAGGAATAAAGAAAATATTAAATTATAAATTAAGTCTCTCTAAATATTTATATCTACAACAAAATATCAGTTTTTATTAATTTTATTTTGATATGTATAAAAGTTATGAAGCGAGTGAGAGCGTTTGACTGAAAGGGTTGGGTAAGTAGGTATGCAAAATCATTATCTAAGTACCCGAATTCTCTATGAGTTGAGTAAACCACCTTTATTATTTTAAAATGTTTCTTGCTAGATACTTGTTGTTTGATCAAGTGGTTGAATAAGATAGTGTGTTGTGAAGTTTAAGTTTAACGTTGAAATTTTAATTTTAATTCAATTACAATCGGATTTTAAAAATGGAGTGGATGCAGATTTATTATACAGTGCTTCATATTTTACTAATTATGGTAAATTTTATATTACAGAGACGTATTTTTTTCTAACAGAAAACTATATAATCATTATTATGTGCCTGTTGTTATGAAATCACTCTTAAGAATTTTTTCACTTTTTTTACCTCAAAAAAAGTTAAAAATTAAAAATTTTATTGAAATTATTGTTTTTGTTACTCAACCGTCGATTAATTTAACTTTTTTAATCACGGACACACAGGATATAAATTAATTAGGAAAATACTTTTTCGTTTTCTTTCGAGGTACCCTAAAATGTGTTTTTCTTAGCAAAATGCTAAGAAAAATGCTAAAATAAAAATTAATTTATGATTTAGTCAATTAGTTTAACGGTTTAATCTAACAGAAAATTAGAAAAATTTATTAGTTTATAATCAAAATTATAAATTAATTATACCAAATATATAAGTACTAACTGAAAGTATGTACTTAAGAATTAAATAATTGCAAAAGATGTTCAAATATGAAAAAATTAGCACCTTGGTTTTCACCTTCGACGTTTTCACTTTAGCTTCAAATTTGACTTCAGAATTGTGGCGCCAATGTGAATAGATTGGTAGAATACATTACTTATTACAAATACAATCTGCATTTTTGCAGATTAATGATTATTATAATATATTACTTTTAAAGCTAGTATTCGTTACACACATCTACATATTATTTTATTATTTTTACTTAACAGTAATTTTGGAAACCTTTATTTTTCTGAACTTCAATATCATTATTGAAGAAATAAATGTTTAATTTCTGATTTTGGAATTTAACTTATTTCTTACAAGCTATTTAATAGTATTTGACATTTTATTTATGCAAGTTAATTTTTGTAAAAATATTGTAATTATTACAAAATAATATTGGGAATGAAATATCTCTAATTTCAATCCCAATATTACACAGTGGCGTATTTAGAGGGGGGAAAAGGGTTAATAGCCCCCTCCCCAAGAATGACTCGGATTGTATTCCTAAAGCCCTCTCTGAGATTGGATATTGTATTGTAAATGTAAATTATAAATAAATTAATACTTATAATGTAATATATTGATTACTATTTCGTTTGTAGGTATATATACTTATAGTTTGAATGTTTTTGATTTCTGGAACTTGTCAAACGTTTTACGACTGACAAAAATATTTTGTATGCCCCCCTCAAATGCATTATCTAAATACGCCACTGATATTACATGTCTTTAGTATAAACAAGTCAATTATCTATTTGTAGGTATTTTATGTTTTTTTATTGTAGAAAATTTGCAATTGCAAACCAGCAAATCACACAAAATCTAAAGAATTATTTAATATGAGCGTTTGGAGGTACTTCGCAGAGACACAGAAAGAACATTTGACACCTTATGAATATAAGCGTAAGTTTTAAAATATAATATTTGGGACTAACTAGACAAATTGTGGAGAATTTATTGTACTCGCCAGATAAAACCGCTACTAGACATCTCAAAAAGACTCAAAAATAGCTTTTTCATATTACCTGCATTGAAACAGTGTGTTTCAATGCCTGTCAAGACAGGCATTGTCAAGACAGTCATCGACAATTGTCGAAACACGACAATTTCAGACCACTGCGAATATTGGTCAAAAATTAATTTGTTAATAATTAATAAAAAAACGAGTCAATGGAATCAAATCGTGCAGAAGATGTGACTTCAGCCAGGTAACTCTGCCACATGTCCTCAACCACTGCATGAGGAATTCAGCAGCCATGTTTAACTGCGTGGTCGACCGGATCAAGGCGGCAGCGCTAAGACGTAAATTCCAAGTCCTAGGCGAAAACCAATAAGTAGTAATCCATAGTAATATAATAAATTATTATATTTGACTTTACACCCTCCTTCAGTTAACAGAAACCTTCGCGGGTCTTTTAAAAACGTACCAGTGGCGTAGATGTCTTGGGATGTGGACAACACCTATTGTAAATGGATTCTAAACTCCTACCGATTAATTTATTAAAAACTATATATGTTTGACTTTATACGCCCCCCCCCCAGTTAAAAACACCTTCGCAGGTCTTAAACGGGAAACGAGGTCTTAGAAAAGAGGAGATAATTCAAATGCGGGAGTAATAGAGAGGGTAAAAAAATGCAAAAGTGAAAGGGGAAAATAAGTTAAATTTTAAATACGGAGGGTTACGACGTTTGAGGAGTAAACTGTGATTGGCCATTTAATAATTAAAAATTTAATTTAATAATGTTGGTATGCATGTTCAAGTGGATAATAAATATAAATACTACCAAGCTGCAATGTTTGAGGTCATCAAAATTAAGGTCTGTTAAGTGAAGAAGAACCGTCTCCCAATAATAAGTTTTTGGAAAAAATGCCACTAGACGTCCAAATATCGGTTGGCGTACGCATTGCGTTTTACGGTTGCGAAGTCACTCGCGAAAACTCATCGCGCCATCTATCAACCTATCCAAAGTCTGCCGGGTCAGCTAGTTTAAAATAGAACCTACGAGCACTGGCGTACCTAGAGCTTTCGCCGCCCGGGGCGGTCTTAAATTTTGCCGCCCTCTACCAAAAAAATTTTACTTAAATTTAAAAAAAAAGAGCAAAGAAAAAAAAAGGTCATCGAGGTATTCGTGATTAAACATTTAACATGATCTAGTTTTTTTCAAACCCAAAATTTTTACATACCGCAATCTGCCGCCCTCCTAAATATGTGCCGCCCGGGGCGGTCCGCCCCCCCCCCTAAGTACGTTAGTGCCTACGAGCTACAAACCTACATTTGCGAAACATTTATTAGACGCTAAGCACAAACAGAGGGGGGTATGAAATTTTATATGTAGAACCAAAAAATAAAAGGTCGGATTTTTAGCAGGTAAATCAATAAATTAAAACAATCATCCTTACTATTAAACAGTCTATCCGATTTAATTAACTCGCCTCTTTTAAACATTTTCCAAAAATAATTAACCCCCTTTTCTTAGTTACAAATACTCCTCCTCTTCTTTAGTTCTTTCCTCTCATTCCCAAAAAAATTAAAACAACAAAACTGAAACAATTCGAGTAAATATATCTTCACAGACTTTTGTTTTTATAGGAAACTTGATTCTTGTTACTATTAGCCTCCCATATCCAAAAGGACTTTTTAAAAATTTTTATAAATTAAAGAAACTTTATTCGTCTTGTAGAACGTTAAAACCTATTTTAATATGATTATTTTTCATTTTCTAGAAACTCCGATAAACACACAGAAAAGCATTTTTTACGATGAAGATATAGAAGATTATGTTAGCGAGAGGAAAGAACCTGAACTTTTGAAAATAATTGGAGTACCTAGGTGTGCAAAAGATTTGACGTATTGCGAAACCATACCAAATTATCCATATCGGCAATTAGACGAGGTTTTGAGATCAAATTTTATCAATCGAGAACTTTTTGAAAATGAAGAACCCATTTTAAGTTTCCGCAATTCTGATTATGACGAAGAAGTATGTAAATCTATTCAAAAAAATATAATTCCTATGGCGGCAATAACTATATCGAATGAGTGGAAATACATACTTAACAATAGAAATGGAACAGGATTTAAACAGGAGGTTCAAATAGAAATATGTAAATCAACAAAGCAAGAGTATTATTATGTTTACCGATAATTATAAGAAATTTTTTATCGTTACAATTTCAGGACCATGCATGATTGTGGATTTAAAGCTCTGTGGGGATACAGAACGAAATGTAAGCAGAGGTATTTATATCGACCACTGCTATCATTTTCCGAAGATGGTGAAGTATCTCACGATACATTTAAACTACCGTCAGCATGCAGTTGTACTTATACAAAACAAACAGTTTCAAATAGTTTTCGTAAAAAAGGATCTAAAGGTAGAAGATATTGAAGAGGATACTATATGATTGGATTTTTCTATAATATAAGAAAAATTACAAAACAACAAATTAAATTATGTAAAATTAAATTATGCAGAATAGAGAATAAAACATATTTGTAAATAACATTTTTTTTTAATAAATTAAAATTTAAAAAATTTTCCACATATAGAACTACATTTTGGTTTATTTTGGAGCCAAAAAGTATTTAACTAAAAAAAATTCTTAATAATTTAATAGTTAATAATTTTCGTCGTGCGATAATGCCAATAGTGAATACGTTTGTAAAAATATCAACGTGTTTTCTTCGGAGCAAAAGTGACTTTTTGTGGTTGACATATAGGATTTAAGCAAAAATTGTATTTTCGAACCACGGGATAAATAATTTAAACAAAGTATATAGTACCTGTTTGATAAAAGTTGACAATAGAATTTTTGAAAATTAAAGCAAAATTAAACACTTACATTTTCTTTACAAAAGTAGTGGGTAGCAGAGATTTGAGAAAAAAAGGTAAAAAATTCTTACTTCCAGAAGATTAAGTGGCATGAGCTTTGAAACGAAACAAACTTTTCAGAATTTTACCTAAAATTGAATACTTTGGCACCTGAAACTACAAGAAAAGGATTTTTACTGTTTTGCATATTCATAACTCTACAAATGCAATAAAGATGTAAAAGAACGGCAAAACAGGTAAAATTTCTAATTATTTTCATATCCTGGTTATAAAGGGCAATGGGTTGTAGGATTAAAATTGCAGTACTTTTAGGGATTAGCTGTAGGTATCAGGTATTTTTATGCAATTTGTTAAATTTTAGTTTCAGTATAAAGTTAACTCTTGGTGTGTTGACAGCAGTGCAAAAAATATTTTTTTAGTTTTCCTTTCTACATAGTAATAAAATGAACACAATTAATGGTAAGTCTATTTAAAATTATTTAAAAATTTATTTGAATTTTACGCTGACAATCAGCAAAATTTTATATTAACTGAAGTAAAATTTTGGTATAAAATGTTGGGTTTTCTGCTTCAAAAAGTTTTGAAGTAAATAGATAAATAGATACCTATACTACTAAAATAATTTGTTCAGGAAAGCTTCGTTTTTTAAAGTAAAAACTTGTGAAAATATTGTCGATTGATTTTATTTTTTTACAAGGTATTTCACAATCGTAATTTTTATAGTTTGAAGAAGAGTCATTATAATCACTAATTATAATGTAAATTTCTATAATTAATATTATAGTAAAAATGACATTGGCAGTCAGGCTCGTCTTTAGAATCAGTGACGAATTTAAAAATAATAATAAAAACTTAATAAATTTAATTTATTTCAAAACGCAAATTCAAAGCAGCCTTTGTTACCTAAACAAACTCGATATATGGGGGAGGGGGCAAAAAACCCCAATATTGATAGATAGATTTTTTTTGATAATACAGATGTGACTATAAATTTCGCATTTTTGTTTCAGATAAGATGAAAATTAAATTCACAGCATTATGTGTAATAATTATTATTATACAACTTTCTTTTCAATGTGAAATATCAAGTGTATGTCATTGCAGCGTTGACTATGAAGGTAAATACGATTACATATGCCCAGAAATACAAATTTATCCGCGTCCTAATTCTTGGGTAGATCTTATATGTACAAATCCAGATAACACCAATATTGACGAAATATTAAATGAAATCCAAATCGAATCGTTTGATAAGTTTAATATCAAAGAACTGCGATTTACAGAATGCCAGTTAACGCAAAGTTTTCCAACAATTTTTAAGAAATTCAATATTTCTAATCTGGAAACAATAAATTACGAATATACAAACAACTTAGAAAATTTCTTTTTAACCGCCGATAATTTACACGGATTAGAAGGTATTAAAGATTTGATTCTAACTGCATATGTACCTTTTGGGGAAGTCGAACAAGACGCGACAATAGCACCCGACGTCTTCCAATATTTAAACGAATTAAAATACCTGAAATTAGAAATGAAACTGAAAGAATTGCCCATAGGTGTTTTCGATAATTTACTTCATTTAGAAGTTTTACTTTTGCCATCTGATTATTTGAACAATTTAGATGTTGACGTTTTTAAACACTTAACTAACTTGCAAACGTTGGATTTAAGTAACAATTCTTTTACGGAAGTACCCGAAACCATATTTAGAAGAAATATTAATTTAAAAATGGTCGATTTAAATTATAACTTATTAACAACTTTACCAAACAAATTATTTGCAAATTTACCAAATTTAGTGCAGGTTCTTTTAAAAAATTGTGAACTAAATGATTTGTCAGAAAATTTATTCCAAGGTTCCAATTCATTGATAGATATTGATCTAAGTTCGAATTTTTTACAATCGTTGCCCGAATATATTTTTAACGATTTAAATTCGTTAACGCATTTAGATTTAAGCAATAATCGAATCGAACAAATTCCTGTAAATACATTCAATGCATTAGGAAGTTTAAAATCCTTGTATCTAGCTGGTAATGCGCTGGACAGCTTGAATGAAGATCAATTTCGGAAGCTAACACTAATCGAAATCATTGATTTGTCTTACAACAATCTCGAAACTCTTCCTGTAGCACTTTTCCAAGAAACATCGCAATTGAAAGAAATATACTTGGAAAGTAATTATTTAAAAATTACAAAATTTGAATTATTTTTATTTAACAGTAATTCAAATTTGGAAGTCATTAATTTGAGTTACAACAATATATCATATTTTAACAGTGATTATATTTCAAACAAGTCCAAACTTAGCGAACTCGATTTATCACATAATCAAATTGAATCGATTAATGTAAATATATTTATATTACTTGTTTTGCAACTTTTACATTTTTTTGATTTTAGATTCGTTACTTTCAAAGCGATTCCAATGCAACTGTAATTGATTTACGAAACAATAAAATCGTTTCCATAGATTTTAGCGATGCCGAAGAAGTAACCAACAATCAAAATATAATAGTGAAATTGGATGATAATCCGATTCAATGTGATTGTTTTTCTTATAATTTCTTAAAATATTTTGAAGAAACTACTAATTCCTCGGCATCAAAATTTATAACATTTGAAACCGATAATTTGAAATGCAATTCTAGCAATGATACATTAGTCAAAAATGTAAATTTAGAAGCTATCACCTGCCCATTGGAAGAATTTTCTTTGCCGAAGTGTTCAGATGTGTGCAATTGCCATTATCGTCCATGGGATAGTTCGATAATAGTAGACTGTGAAAATAAAAATCTTACAAGAATTCCTAAGATTACTTGGCCAAATAATTTCATTGGTGTTGATATTGATGTGAAAGAAGTAGAAATTAATTTAAAACGTAATTTGTTAATTTCTGGACCAAATGCAACTTCTGGCTATGAAAATATTACAAAATTGTTTTTATCTTTTAATAACATTAGAGAAATGAATTGGATACCTCCGAAGCTCAATGTTTGTTTTTATTTTATTTTTTTTTAGTTTATAATTTATTTATGAAATTCTTGCAGGTCCTTGAATTAAACAATAACTGTTTGAGCAATTTCAATGAAGTCATGATGGCTCAAATTAATTCTTCAATACTCGGTGCAATTGCTTTGGGAAATAATCCATGGAATTGTGATTGTTCATCTCTTCCCTTATATGAGTATTTACTTTCTAATAGGAATCGCAAACATGTAAGTATTGCCTTGCCATAACTAATAATTTGGTAATTGGTAATATTTAATAATTTTTTTTTGTATTTTAAGATTGATATAAGTAATATCACATGCGAAGAATACGGAAAAAGTATGATCTTATTAACTCCCGAAGACTTATGTTTAATAAAAAATACATACATAGTATGCGCGATATGCGTAGTAATTATAATAATAATATGCATCATGATAATCGTTTACCATTATCAAGAAGACAATATTAAAGTCTGGTTGTATGCACATAATATGTGCATGTGGTTTGTAACGGAAGACGATCTTGACAAAGATAAGATATACGATGCTTTCATTAGTTATTCTCATATGGATGAAGCATTTATATCGAATGAACTACAGCCAACTTTAGAATCTGGACCAAACCCATACAAATTGTGCTTGCATGTTCGAGATTGGGTTCCTGGAAAAGAAATTGCCAAGCAAATAAATGACTCCATACAAGAGTCGAGAAGAACTTTGGTGATTTTATCGGAACACTTTTTGGAAAGTATTTGGGGAACTTTAGAATTTAAAACCGCTCATAACCGAGCAATAAAAGAAGGCAGATCGAGAGTTATTTTGATCATTTATGGCGATTTAAATTTAGACAATTTAGATGGCGAATTGAAAGCCTACGTTAAAACAAATACGTATATAAAATGGGGGGATCCTTGGTTCTGGAATAAGCTGAAATATGCTTTACCTCATAGAAAATAAAATTTATTTAGTTTTTGATATTTTATTTTGTATTATATAATTGTTTATTTTTCTAATTTAATTTTTAATCTTTAAGTTTTTCAAGTTTTCCATTAGACATACTTTTATATAACATATTTTTGTAAGATAATTAGTTTTGTTATGATTATGTTTAATAATATAAATTTAAAAAAATACAATTTAATAATTTGCTACTTACAGTAATGTATACATATTTTTTATAATTTAAAATTATTAAGTTTTGATGTTCGTAATTTTTATTTATTTACAATTTATTAATTTCTTATATTATATAGCATATTTTATTAATTTTCTATATAGCATTTATAATTTTCAATATATTCATTCAACTACGATTCATATTAATTTTGCCAATTTACTTAATTAATTGTTATTATTATTATGTATTTTATATTAATTATAATATAATCTGTAGCAGGGGTCTTCAAACTTTTGAGTACCACACTCTACATTAAGAACCAAGATTCTTATATCATTTTTTAATTACAGTTAAAATGTTCAATTTCATTATCTATGTATAAAAACATCTGATGTGTTACTTATATTTTAAATTTTAAAATACACTATTGCGGGCTAAATTGATCTGCTCGCGGGCCATAGTTTGGAGGTCCCTGATCTATATAAATATTTTTTTTTATTTCTTATTTATTATACTTCACTGTTTAATTGGATGCCTAACCTACATGCAGCTTTGAAGGGTAACTTTAATTTTATTATTTTGTATTTTCCAAAAACATTAATAATATTTATAAAATTATTTTGAATATCAACAATTAAGATGATATAATTAATTTTAAGAAATATTTCAAATGTAGAACAACATCGCTAGCATTTCCGAAAATTTATATTTTAAAATTGTCTAAAATGTAAAGTATATTTTTTAAATAATAAATTATAAATATTGATTTTTAATTTTATAAATTTAATCAGTTAAATTTTGTACCGACAACCTAAATAATGATTACACATGCGCTTTAAGATAAGCCATTAGCGCATGAAATAATACTAATGGTAATTTCCTTGATATTTTGAAAGGTGCACGAAGCAGGTGTATTATTAGTTAACAATTTCAAGCGACAGCACTACGTAAAAAATTCAAAACTTTAATCCAAATTCATAAATTTATTTATGAAATATTTCGGCAAATTTGGATAAAAGATATTAATTATTATTTAACCAAGGTACAAATTTAAAAAATTTTGGAGTGAACAAGACTTTGCTATTATAATTAATTAAATGACTGTAAATAATAATATAACATAATGCTGAGTGATAATTTTCAATTTAATGATACAAATGATAATTTAGAAGATGCCAGTTTTAAAAGTTGTTTTGCGCGTTCTGTGGTTGTGAATTCAAAACATTCCAAAAATAATGTTAATGATCGTCAATCGCCAAAATTAAAAAATAGTGAACAAAATAATATAAAGGATAATGTGATCGTTACTTCTACTCCTATTTTACCAAAACGTAAAAAGGTAAGATTATCTTTGATTGTCTCGTAGCCGGATAAAGTTCTTTTTGTTTAATTTTAAAACTTTTAATTTGGTTAATTGATAAACCAAAAAACGTTATTATTTTCTTTGTTTGTATATTAACTTCTAACTTAACGATATTACGTGAAGATTTTAGGGGAAATTATTTTAAACCTACTTGCTTCCGGTAGAATCATTTTACTATTCAAATACTTATGATCTTTTATAGAAACTACAATACGCAATACATGCATTGTATAAATTATAAAATATAATAAGTACCCGTAGCCTATGGTTTTATATATTTTTATAAATTAAATTGTAATCTTAAGGATAACAACTGTATTTGTCAAATAAAAGGCAGATATATGGCGGTTGCAATACTGTACACCACAAACCAATTACATTATTTAATTTTTTAGATCTATTTGTGTTATTTAATATTACATTTTTTGTTCTATACTTATTATCTTTTCAAATCCAACCCTTCAAAATATAGAACCGGTTTAACTACAAAGAAATCCTTCGCGGAGATTGCAAGAGGGATTGTGTTTTAAAAAACTATTACATTTTTTACATTGACCTTGATAATGTTCATAGATCTATAGATATAACTTTATTATTATTACATAAATTTGAATTTTTAAAATTATTGAATATTAAAAGTTTCTGATTTATTGGAGTATTAAGCATTTAAATGCGAAATATAAAAAAAATCTAAATTTCCAAAGACAAAATTCAGAATAAATATTACTTATTATATTATTTTATTACCATGAAAGTCAATTTTATTTATTTATTAGTAGTAGATAGATTTTTTGTTTATTTTCTGACTTCAGTGACGTGCTCAAAGAAAACAAAAAGCCCCCTCCTGTTGCCGGTTGGAACCTCAAGCGAAATATTTCAAAACATTAAATGAATTAATTATTATAAAACTCTCTGTCATCGTCACTTATAATTCACATAAGTTTTTAAAATCTATTGAGTCAAATTGTAAAACAAATGCTTTATTATGATTATAAAAGAAAATTGTTTGAATTCTTGATTTACATTCTGGTATGTTCATCGACAGCTCGGAGTTTGTTACAATAGGAATTAGGAAGACAACGAAAATAAATAAGTAAAAAACATAGTAATTAACGTATTTAAAAATTTAAATATAAAAAATAAAACCTTATATTCTGTTTCGGGGCGGTGGCCTCCCATCGCCCTCTGCGGACCAGCCGTCACTGGATATATGCATATGTTTTATTAAATGTTGAGGCAGTAATTATTATAGTAATGTTTTAAGAGATAAGAGATTGTAACTAAAAAGGTAATAAAACAATATAACCTAAAACTATTATTAAAATAATTTATTATTGTAAACGAAAAAACAAGAACAAAAAATACAATAAATCTGTTAGAGATTATTTAAAAAAAATTATAAAATTGTAAGCAATCTACAATCTCCACAGTTGAAAATTTCTGTGTGTTCAAAAATGTTCTCATGTAATGTTTACTACTTTTAATTTTCGTTATTTTTATTTGCCCCACAAAATTCTATTCCAATCTCAAGATCTATAATTGAAACGCTTGAGTTCTTTTACGCATAATCTTAAATTGTTTAGAAGGCATGGAGGTAACTTACTTGTTTTGGAAAGGTTAATTTTGAGTAAAATTATTAAAATTGGTTTAGTAGAACGATAATTAGATATTACTAGGTACCTATTATGATAAATTTATTATTATATATAAATACGTAAACATATAGTTAATAAGGCAATAGAAATATCACTTTAATTGTCGTACAAAACCCAAAAACTCATGCTCATGTAGCCATCAGGTTACCACTACCAGGCCTGGCCACTACATCCAATACAAAGTGAATACAATTAATACAATAAAACATTTTTAAGTTTTTTAAAAAAAATGTAGTGGCCGCTATCTGCTGAAGGGTTGAGCTGTGAAATTCCGTGAAGATTATAATCCGGAATTTCCGCTCTGTAACTCAACCAGGGATCATGCCATGGCTAGTGCATTTATTATTTTAATGGTAGTCCTCTTCTTAATCTTAAAGTATTTTCCGAAGCGACTCATTTGCAATTCGCAACAAGGAAAACTCGCTCGGAGTTAGATCTAGCAATATTGCATAGCGTTTCCATTAAAATTTTCTTTCGTATTTCAACAAAATCTTTTAAAAAATGGTGTGTGATTCAACTTACCGTTTCTCCCACTCTCTGAATTTGTAAACTAATTTCCGTCTTTCTTTGAGCTATTTGTATTATTTACGTGTAATTAATTATCATACAGGTACATAGTTGACTAATGGGTTTGTCAGCGCATCCTTTTCACACCATTTCCAAAGTTGCCGAATCATTTTTACTGATGAATTGAATTGAAATTGTGATCATAATTTTTTTTTCTTAAATTATTTTCTCAAATTTTTGCACCAAAATATTGAAATGTAATGTAATGTAATTTGAAAAACTCAAAATTCCTAATACGATTTCATGAATATTGCTACGCCATATGCGCAGCAGTCCACACCGCACCACGTAATAATGGCTTTGTTTCAAACATAAATTAGCTTTTTTTTAAATAATGCGGTACTGCTTAATTCAGGGAATATCTTGTAAAACAAAAATTTACAGTTTCACTTCAAATATATAGGATGAACTTGCGGATATAAAATAATTTATTATCATGGGAAAATGCAATGTAAAACCGCAAAGTTAAAATAAAACAATGGCACCAAATACAGAATTTTTAAATCTCATACAAACAATACAATCATTTTTATGTACTTATGCTTTATTTTTCATTCAACTTTTTGTTAGAATTTAATATAAATATAAACATAATCTATTAGAATAAATTAGCACTTATAGTAGATTTTATAATATACCTACATAATTAAATCTTCCATTTTTATTTTTTTAATTATTGATGTTTTAATAAATTATATTATTATATTACGAAAATAACAAAAAAAATAATTTGCACCGCACATATTTTATAATTTTTAAAGACAATAAAATTAGTTGCTATTAAAACAATGTATTATACGCAATATAAAATTGTCTACTGATGAATAAGTTCTGCAAAAGTCTACTTTCACGCATTTTCTCTGAAGCGAAACTTTTTTATTATATTTATTGACAATTTATATTTTTATCACAATTGTTGCTTTGTTTAAATTTTAATTAGTTCAATAAATATAGTAAATATTTAATGATATAAGTTCGAATTATAATGCTCAGTATATGTACTCTCTAAAAGTTATTATTAGTATTTTTACTATTATTATTAAACTAAACTAACTAAACTAAATTTTGCAAAGCACAGATTTTTTGAAATACAAAAAAGTCATTTTATATGTTTAGCTGAACGTTTGTTGCTGTTTTAAAGGACTTATAGTCATTTTTACTTGAATATAAGAAAATTACCAATCAAACAGCTTTATTTTCGAATCGAAAGCATTCGATAAGCAATATTATGACACATCTATAACACAGGTCTAAAGAAAAGCATTTTTTTTGTTGCCCTGATTTTTTCATTGAATTTTGAAGATTAAAAACGTAAAAGTTATGAATATAACGAAAATTGGCCAATATTGGCTCTAGTTTTTATGTTATTGTAATATACGAGGTATGTTCAAAAAATATATTGGAAATTTTTGCATTTCGCACGGTGTAAGTTACCAAATAAAACAAAAAAATTTTTCTAAGTTGATACAACTATGAGTAATGCACATATCAATTTTTAGCCATATTCGTTGTACAGTTTGTATTTAGGAAATTATTGTTTATTACATAATTTTAAAAATTCGCGATTTTCAGAATTCATTTTTGTTTTAAAAACGTTATTTGCATTAAATTCTGTGTTAAAAATTAATTTAAAAGTGTAATGAAGTATAAGAAATGTTGACTAGATATTTGGTGTAGAAACCAGGTCAAAAAATACAAAAGTTTACAAACATTTTCAAGAAATCGGTGCAGATTTGAGCATATCAGCATGCAAACATATCAATTAGCGATAAAAACATTAGAAAACCAAAGAAACGTTTTTTATAAATAGCCGAAGCACTATTAGAGAGGTCGCAAAAAACGTTGGAATCTCAATTGGATCACGTGATGCAATTTTTAAGGCCAATTTGGATTTGAAACAAGTAGCAACTAAACATGTTTTTTATACAAAAACTGAATTGCCAAAAAATCATCTCTCAAGAATCGTTAACCAAAGTAATTTCCTAAAGATCCAAACTTTATCAAACGCATCATATCCAGGGGTGGTCATATTTCTAGTTTCTAAGAGAGCCATTTCCAAAAAAAATTCCAAAATCTTGAAAAACATTTAGGTATTTAGTAAAGACATTCGTTTAAAACACGGTAATATGTTAGTTTGGAGGAGGCCATGGCCCCCATTTTTTTTGGCCCCATGCCCCCCCCCCGTGATGATGCCTATGACCGCCGTTGAACATAACATTTTTTCATTTTTTGTTAGTGTCATAAGGTAGGGGTGACCTACTTTTATGTAAATAAGAAAAGTTTTAAAAATCTTGGAGCAAATATGAGCATAAAAATGCATTTTCTCCATAGTCATCTTGACAAGTTTCCCGAAAACTTAGGAGATTACAGCGAGGAACAGGGAGAACGCTTTCACCAAGATTTAAGATTGATAGAGGAACGATATCAAGGTCGATGGGATAGTCACATGATAGCAGATTACTGCTGGACTCTACAAAGACATGATACTCAAAAATTTCATAAAAAAACAATCTTTCAAAAAAAGTTTCTGAATTTTTTATATTTAAAAATTTTTTTTTGAACAAAGCTATTAATAGTGTTTTATTGATAAACTTTTCATATTACAAAAACAAGTCGAATTTTTCATTGACATAATGCATTTTTAGTCAAATATAAAATATCATAAAAATAAATAACTAGAGCCAATTTGGAAAAAATACGTATATTTTTTTATTTATATTTTATAATATAATAAAACCACGTGGCCGCTTTGATCTTTTCTCAAAATTAGTTATTTAGGTAAAACTAATTTGCCCTTGCCTCTAGAAGAGGAGCTTGATATTTATCTTGATTTTAATTGTCGTCTTTTTACTTCGAGAAAAGTCAATTTCTGTTTCAAAGCAACGGCGTAAAAAAAGTGTTACGGGTGTCAGTAAATACGAAGGGGTCTCCATATGTAATATTATTATTTATTAATATTATACAAACTTTATAAATCATTATATTTGCACTATTTGCCAAATTTTTTAAATGAATATTTCTGATATTTTAAAAAACCTTTTAATACTGTTCTGCTCAAAAAAAAAATAAAAAAAAGTTTTCTGTTTGATTTTAACAACAAATTCCGCTACATATTATGTAATGCTACTAAATATTAAAAAAAAACAAAAATTATGATTAAACTAAACTGTTTTTAACATGGTGCAGCATAGAGTTTTTACCAATTTAGCGTTTCCGGCTTTAAAATATAGCCGTTTTATTATTAACAAAAATATGTTGGTACATGCGACTACTTTCTTGTTAATTTTATTAGACAACCCAAGCAGATTGGTTGAAAAGTTCAATATATTTTTTTTTATAATAAATTATTTAGTATTTTAATTTAGCTTCTTTGTCGAGTATGTACACGGGCCATGATCCAAGTTGTTACGCTACCGTTTCAAGATATGTTGTACCGTAATAATAATAAACGGCACTATAAAATTTTGGCAACAAAATTGACAAACAAATTATTTTTGGTCTCAAGAATTTTCTAAGTCTAGGCATAGATTAATAATAGAAAAAAAAAATTAGTAATTTTTTTAAATTACTCTGTAATATTTTATGCAAAATGATCGTTGATAAATTAACCATCCCATGATTGATGTAATCAATTTATAAATAAATAATTGTTTTAATTAAAATATTATACCAAAATAAAAAATGTCGTCACTCTCTGCCGCAATACCTCCAATCACCAGCACACCAAATTTTGTCCGGAGATACGATGACATAATGTTCATTTTTGTTTTCTATTGTGGTAGCCTTAACAAAGATATCGGTAGCCCTGGCAAAGATATCTATATGTATCACCCCCTACCCTAAATCTACCTATAAAAGTTTATTTAACAAAATCCAAAATGAAAAAAATTTTTTATTTTTGTACGCCACTGAATTTTTTCTAAAATTTTTATATACGTCACATAATACCGTAAGAAGTCACAAATAAAATTTCTCCAATGACGTTTATTAAAATTTTGAATATATTGTTTTATTTTTGCCAGCCATCTGACAAATTCTCACAAAAAATATATAAATTAAGATTTCAGTTAATATTTTCTATAATTTTTCTGACCTGCCCCGCCCTGTTACAATTGGCTCGGTTTGTTTTCTCACCAATACTTATACTTTCAAAGCTCCATCGACACACCAAATTTTAGCTGAATCGGTTAAACATTTCCGGAGATACGACGACATTTTAATTTTTTTTTATTTATTTTATTGTGGTGGCCCTGGTGAAGATTTCTCTAGCAAAACCTTATTTTCACCATTCCAGCCCACGAGGCATACGTCCAATAAGTTTGATTGCAATCGACGCAGAAATGCCGGAGAAAATCGATCGACAAAAACTTTTTTCATGTTTTTGCCAAAAAAGTTAATTTTATTTTTTTCATGTTGCATTACTGATTTCTATCGAAGGATTACATATGCTCACATATCCATTAGGATCAATGTACCTACGTACCAAATTTGGGTAAGATCCCTTCAGCATTTCTTGAATTATGCACTCTTAAAGTTTCAACTTTGACAACTTGTGATTTTTGACAGACGACAGATAGAAGATTAATTTTACCTATTCTGGATAAAGCCTTTTAAGGCCTTTAAAATAACATATCGCAAGACAAAATATTTTTTAAAAATCCCGTATTATTTTCATGTGGTGGCACTCCTGATTGATAGATCGCGACGAAAACCTTATTTTCACCTTTCCACCGTGAACCCTACCACCATACCAAATTTGGTCGTAATTGGTTGGATGGCTCGGAAGCAAATCGATCGACAAAATTTGACGACAGACAGACCGACAGACAGACAGACCGACAGACAGACCGACACAGAAATTTTTATTTTACTTTTTGCAGATCTTTACGTTTCTGAACACGGTGATCTCGAAAATGCAAAAAAAAAAAGTTGAAATTTTTTTTCGATTACCATACCTCCAATTTTTTTTTAAAATTGATTGGAGGTAAAAAGATGCTAATTTATCCCATATTGGTACATGTAGATCTTTTAAATAATTTAGTTTCTAACGTTGTCCAGCAATATATAATTATTATAACATACCTATTATGTAAATTAACTAAATTGACTGTAAGCCAAAGACCCCATGTTTAGTAAGGGGTCCTTTATAGAGTGAACTACATCATAAATTGTTATCTCAAACATTGAAACATTGTTTCTGACAACTACATATATTAATTAGTATTTAGAAATCTTCTCACTGCATTTACTAGGTAGGATATCAAAAAGCAGTAAATGTAAATCACATGAACTACTTTAAATATAAAAGAAAAAAGGCAATTAAAAATTACACGAAATCTTTACACAAATTTTAATATTATACGTGATTCAGAAGTAAAATTAGAAAGTTCATCTCGAGAATCACAATTCACAAGTCACAACACTATAATTTCTACGGTTAATTTATTTTTTTTATAATAGGTAATAAAAATTAATTAAGTAAAATTTGTCGTGTTACAGCCGAACATTTAATTAAATTAAAAAAAATTCTAAAACAAAAAGATGTGTTTGGGTGCATTTCAAATATTAATATCATATCAAATGCTGTTTATCATTTTTTCTGGTTGTTTTCACTTACCTTTAAGAAAAAGGAACATCAACCTACAAATAGTATTGGTCCATTTTTGTAGGAAGTAATGGATAATTAATTTCAAGCAAAAACTGTCAAGGTTATTAAATTTAATTAAAATTATAAAAGAATTAAGCCAAGTAAACAGTAAAATTCAAATTATTCCTAAGCTTTCATTAAATTTTTTTATTTATAAACATTTTATATAGTAACTATCTTTTAATTTTACTGTAGTAATAATAATTTTCAATATATTACATATTTTATTATAATTTATGAAATATAAATATTGTTTTCTAAATAAAATAATTTATTATTGTATATTAAAATGTGTAACACAAGCGATGATGGAAATTAGTGCTAGGATTCCACTATTATCTTACAACTTCTATGCAGTATTTCAGTGTTACCGTGTTGTATTACATTTGAAGAGAATGTAAAGTAGGTAATTGTGAGATGATTTATTGTTTTACATTCCAACATGATTCCAATACAAATATTTTTAATTATACCTACTCTTTTGTGTAATCAAAAAATATACAAACTATTAAGATTGTCAATGGTGAAGTAACCAAAGTTGTATAATACATAGTAAAAAATTATTACTACTCTAATAATACTATTATTAACAATTACTATTATAATGCTCTTGTGAAATAAGTATTAAAGGAACATACACCCCTATTCTGTAACTCCTTCGTTATCATAACGAATTTCGTAAAGTTTGGTTTCGTTAACAATTTTGTAACGAAATTCGTTGAGAATGGTATTCTGTAACTACACCCTAACGAATTCGTTACGGGGTTCGTTCGTACGACGTTCTGAACGAAAAAGCTAAGCGATTTTTTACGATTAATCACGAAGTTGTATTTGTATCATAATTCGGCTCTGTAAACAGTAAACATATTTGAATTATTTGAATTTTGCTATTTTAGCGGCAAAATAATAACAATTATAAATTTTTCAAATTAATTGGAACTTGGTTAGAGTAAAATTCATAGATTTTCTTTTTTTCAAAATTATTCATTATAATTTACGTATTTACCTCAATTTATGTATGCTTAAAATAAAACCAAGTTATAATAAAATGTCCATCAGATGTTTAATATTTTCGGTAAAATTGCTTTTACAAGCCGACAAAGAAATAAGCAGATTTAAGGGTAATCTTTATTGCCTTGTTCCTCTGGTTATTTAAAACAATTGTTAACAAATGTGTACTTTCATGAGCGGTTTAGTGAACATTTACACTATTTTTACTTTTTATTTCAATAGTGATAAATTATTCTCACCCCAAACAAAATTCTATATGAACAGGGTGAACTCTGATGAAGTTCCTGTTCATATAGAATTTTTATTTCAATTTCAATTTTTTATATTTTTAGCAATAATGACCAGGTTGAAAAAAAAACGTTCTTCAAAGGTGACTAATGTGCAGAAAGCATTATACGTGCAATTTATGAGAAATAATGAAACTTTTCGAACAAAAAAAACCACGCCAAATAATGAAATGGGTTACTTGTATCTCGAAGATGTCGATGATTAATCCTTATATTGTCCCTGAAAATTACAATCTGATTTAGTGGTGGCCTGTCGGGGTAGGCAGAGCCTCATGAAGTCAAGTATCATAGTTCCGCAAAACTATAACTAATATTTTTTAAAAACCTCGAACTTCGGTTTCACAGGCCTGCCCCACCGCCTAAACTTCTCACAAGCCGCCACTATTTACTAAATACGTATTGTACATAAAGGAACATGACCTGACCTTCTTATATTTAGCAGTTCTTCACCTGCTAGAATGATCTCTAACAATTGTGGATCCATTTGTATATTTTTAAATTGTTTTTGTAGAAATATCTGTATTATAAACGTTTTACAATAATTATGTTCAATTAAAAAAGAATTAGCAAACCTTAAATTATTAGTTTATTAGCTCTTTAAATAATATTATATAAATAAATTATAAATATAGGAGCTAAGATAATAATAAAAACAAAATTAACCTTAAATTTAATCTGTCACTCGACAGATTAGCTCTCAACGAATTCGTAAAAATACGCAACGACAGCTTCAGAGCTTTCGTACAAAAATACGGTCATAACGAAAATGGTAACGAAGGCATTTACGAATTTCGAGGTTAGTGAATACCAACTAGACAACTTAACGAATTTTTAGGCGTAACGAATCGTAATCTCGTAACGAATGTGTTACAGAATAGGGGTGATAATATGTATAAAAATAATAATAATTAAAAATGCATATCAAGACTACAAAGTGTATGTATGTTGTAATATACTTTTGCTTATTTCATACTACACACCAAAGATTTATTCATATGTAGTATATTGATATTCCAAAACCAGATGAGTAAGTAATATTATTTTTGGAATAAGTATAGCCGGAATATATCATCTATCAGTTTAAAAATCATAATATAAAATACAAGACAATATTAATCGGAAAAATCGATTATAAGATTAGAATAATTCTATTTTAATTTTCCACTTCATGATATGGTGCAAATTTTTATATCAATAACGTAAGGTGCCGGAAATGGTAGAAATAGAGAAAATGTAAATTGGTACCTACGTACCTATATACTTTTGTGTCATGGTAATCTTCTGTTTGAGGACTGCTAATTTTCAAAAGGACATAGTTAACTTAACATATATCTACATGTGAAGAAATGCGTGAATTTAAAACTACTTCTTCATATTCATCTATTTTTTAAATTTTAATTATAAAATGTTACATACACGCATTTAAATAAATATTCGTTTCGTTATACAGGAAACACGCCATTACCAACATTAAGACGAAAAACTTGTGCTATTCTATTGCTGTTAAGAAATGGGAAATTGTAAAATCTTTTAATACAATTTTTCTAAACATTAAATAAAATTTAAACGCATTACGCACCACGATATTTAAATGCTTGAGATTAATATCGGGACTCATTGTTTTGATCAATCGTAACACTTTCACTTCTCGTGATCATAAAAACTTGGTTTCGGTAAAGGCTCGAAACATCTTTTGTTGTATAGTCTAGCTTTCTTCCGACTGAAAATTAATTGGCAATCTTGGGTTTTCTGAATTGTTTTTTTTGCTGGGATAACATAAAGTTATAATAATATGGTTTGCAAAAGTTGCTTAATCATTATCTACGTTAATTATAATGAAGGGAAGGAAAATGGTAAACTGGGCAACCAAAACACCAACATTAATAGTAATTTCCAAGTAGAGATGGCCTTATGGAAAGTTTGCGGAAACCTGCTGCACAGATAGATGCACACAAAGGTTTTTAATGAGAATCATAAAATCATGTGATATATAAATTTCTTTATAGCCATTATAGATACCGAATACCTAAATGTTGTTTCTACAACAACGATACAACTTTCAATATTATGATCTACACAGTCATCTATTGGTTTCACATATTATTTAAACAAATGTATATCTGCTCGATAATAATCTAAATAGGAAAGAAATCAAGAAATAAATATTAATTTAAATTTACTTTTACTTTTGAATAAATCGTTAATAAAATGTACATTATTTGATATTATTTTGTTGCAAGAATGTTTTTAAAGGAAATAGAAAAGAATCAACTACTGTGCTGGTAGCGATGTAAAGGTGTGTATGGTAGGTAGGCTATTTTTAGTTGACAGTGCTTATTGACCATAGTTCCGGTTGGGGTGGTTTAAGTGCCGTAAAGTTACGCTGTCTGATAATGTGATTTTTTTACATATGACATCAGCAATTATTATTTGTTCAGTTAATTTAAATTTTTAAACGAACTATTTATCGATATTAATATTCATAAACTGTGCTTTTATGCTAAATAGATATGCTACAGATAATACAATAGAAAATTTGAAAGCTTCCTATAGTCGACACCACAACCACGCCGATAAAATATTTTTTATTTTCTAATCAAACAAAACTTGAAATATTTTATCGAATATAATTAATTGTACCATTGCATATTGGTCGACTGGAAATTTCGAGTTTGCGTTTGAATTCAGAACTTGATCTGCATGGAATTTCTAATGCTCGATCCTGTGGTGGACATAGAGAAAAATGAGAAAAAACTGTACTGATAATGTATTATATTTTTATATGTTATTTTGAATAAAATTGAAATTTTGACCACGATGGATGGTTAAGAATTGTAAAAATATTAACATAATAATTATTATCAATTGAATCAAGAAATTATAATTTTATAAAATAAATTAATAAAAATTCCTTAACACCTACGCTTTTATTTCATTTTGATATAATATAATGTATTTGCAATTTAAAACATTATGAAATTTTACCGCAAATTTATGTAATATGAAAGCTCAAATATATAAGAAGCTATAGATTTAAATGTAATAAATCAGCAATATGTTTTTTAGTGTTACAGTTTTTAATTAAATTGTAAGTAATTTTACCTTACCGGATGTTATAGTTTCTCAATATAATATGGTCAACCTATTAAGTAGGTATAATTTTAAATTTACAAGTTTTGAAATGATTTACACACAATTATGATACAACATTTTTAAGATCTATCCATATAAAAGCTATTATTGTTTATTTTTATTGATCATGTCCATCATATTTTTGAATATTCCGATGGGAACAACGCAAATCTAATGTGTGTAGGCATTATTTTTTAGTAAAAGCAGTAAAATACCAATGCAGTTACGGAACATCCTCTTCGGTGCTATAAAATTATGTGGATATATGGAAGAGTACTAAATTTATTAAACAATCTGACCTTCCAATTGTTTTTCATGGTTGAAAAGTATCATGCCGTTGATATTACAAAACTTCTTTGATAATGAACTTACTGTACAAATTTTACATATTTCTTCTCAAAGAACGTCTTCCATTTTAAAATTTGTATTGTCAGTTTTCCGATGAGTTTCCACTGAATTAATTATATTGTAAGTATATCATATTAGCATTTGCAATATAAATATGTTAAACATTAATTTAAATATGAGGATATGTGAGATAGAGAGAATAGCAAAATAGGTAGGTATCAACAGTTATGGTATTACATTATTGTGCTAAAGGTCACAATTTATAATATTTTCTGTAACGGTAACGCAATAAAAAAAATTTGCCTATAAACAATTATAATTTACTAAAGTTCTTTTGGGATTTTCGTTAGGTCATAGATCTTTTTCTTCCTCTGACTCACGTGTGTCATTGACTGGAACAACAATGCTTTGTTCTTTAAAACAAGGATTCGTTTACATTGTTGAGAATTGTACATATAATTTAAATAGCGAAGCATGTAATTTGCAACTTGGTACCGAATAAAATACATTTACATGTAATTACAAGTATTGATAACACATGCCGAACAATAGCTGTAAATATTGTGGATTTTTTGACAGAGTAAAACAATATTTCAATATAATTGGCCCAGGGGGGGCAGTTAACGTTAATAATTAATATCAAACCGTTTATCATATTGACAAAGGGTACTATACTTGCATTGAACATAGTAATATATAAATTTGAGATTTATGTTGGGAATATGTAATACTATTGCGTTAACTAAAAATTTTGATTTACGATATGTAGCAATAAACAATATTACATCACTTGAACAATAGTATACTAGGTTTATTATGCTGTTATTTTAATGATACACATAATACATTTAAAAATGAAATATAGTAGTTAATTATTGATTAAATTTTATTGTGCAAATAAAAATTATTACACTTGGCCCTTGAAATAAAGTACAAAAAGAATACTAAACAATATCTAGGTAAAGATACTATTATTTGAAAGGCCAATAAACTATTTTTACTTTACTGCCGGCGGCATAAAAAGGAAAAATAATGTGAATTAATACAATAATTATTTTTTATGTTTGACGAAAAACTAAATATTCCGATAGGTACCTACTTGAAAAATCCTAAAATATATTTTAGATGTTTGAAAATCATGACCGGAAATGCAAAAACCAGTATATATTTCATGCAACAACTTTCACGCTCGATAACTAAAAGATCTTCTTTATTTAACCCATACACTGTTTTTGAACAATCTTTTACAAAAATTATAAAAATTGATTTCGATACAAATTAGCTCTATATTATCATACGTCATTGTTTTTAAACATACAATTAAAACTGCATCATAATTTTATGAACGATAAAAGTTACGAGTGTTGTGTTGCAAAATTTAGTTTATATATGTCAACTACTATAATGAAGGTTGTTTGTTATAATATGTATGCGACATGATGAGCCCAATATAGGCAATTCCTAACATTCTATTCTAAATATCAACCTTCAATATGATTGGACGTAATGTGAGCTTTTTGAACGAACGCAAACTTGACTTGCAGGGTTACAGGAAGAAACATAATGATGTTATATAATTTTTTTTACTTTTATCTGGATCAGTTTGATCACAAATTAACAATTTTTAATGTGATAATTGCACCTACCTACATTAGTTAGACTACTTTCTTCGTCAACAAAGCTAAAAAATTTGTTGTTTCTTTTAGTATTTATACGGATGTAATGGCAAGATATCGTAATTTATAGGTATTATACATAATAAGTGTTATTTGGATTAGTTCTAGTTATTTTACCATTGAAAAAATTTGATTTGCTATTATAATAATTACTCTAGAATGTCGAGTTCACTTAAGTTGAAAATAATCGTGTTAATTACAAAAATTCCGGAAATGTTTGATGAAACTTATACATATACATACTGTATACTATCTGCAGCAAATTGTCACGCTGTTATAAAAGTGATTGTAATTCTAATCTAATTAAATTACATTATTGTTATTATTACTGCAGGAATTTCTACGATTTGTGTCCGCATTGCTCCTGATTCGGTATGATGATTATGATCTATCAAAACTCTTAATTAATTAATGAGTTTCTGAAGATAAACCAGTTGACATAATATTATAGTAGATATTCTATTTGGGATTTCAAATAAGGTGCTGTGAATTTTTTGTAAATTTAAATTGTTGTTGTGAAATTTTGGTTTTGCCGCGAATTAGTTAACGTTGCGCTAACTAGCGATAGAAACAGATTTTTGTCTCCGCAGTTTTTTGATTAAACTGTTATATTTTGAGAATAAAAGTAATATTATTTTGAGTGCTTAATTGTTTATTTCAATTAAAATTTATTCAATATAATTTTAGATAAAATTGGCGATATATATTTATTTTGATTAATTAATGTTTAGAGTTAAATTTTAAAAAAAGGCGATAAGAATTAATTGGAAGATTTGACAACATAATTAAATTTTAATAGTAATATTTGAAATTAAATTTAAAGAAACAGAAAAATCAATAATGGGTACGACGGCACATGGATTATACTTATTAATTTTTAATTTAACGTTTCATTTATTGAAGTAGTTCATTTGAAATTGAATTTTTAAATTTATGCTTAGAAAATTATTAAAGAGAATTTCTATCTTTTTGGCGATTGGGTAGTTTGAGATTTTAGCATCTGGAGAAATACATCTCGATAGACAATATGTTCTTATGTCATAATACATAATATAATATATTTAATCTTAAAATTTATTTGCTATTTATTTTCTATAGAAAATTAAAACTTATAAATATTAGCTCTTTCCAGAGCATTTCGCAAGGTTTCTGATGTCAAATCTCTTATTTCATCACGAATGTTCTGCCTGAGTTGATGGATTGTTTAAGGTTTGTTGACAAACAGTCGGCCCCTTCACGTAGCCTCACGCGAAGATATTGGAGACCATCAAAACTAATAAACCAAAAGGCAAAAAATATAAAAAATTAATAAATTTAAACTCATTGTTAGCGAAAAAAAAAAACAAACAAAAATAGTTCAAAAAATAAAATTTGTATTTTATTCTTTCTTCCCGAAAATTATTGTATTTGAAGTTTAAAAAACTATACTAAAGACTAAAATTATTATAAATAATTATGCGTTACGTCACCGTACTCTTGTTCATGCAACAGCTAAAATCTAGATCTACTTACCAACTTATTCATTCATTCGTTGTTGATGTTAACAATTTCTTTGTGTTAAAAATTGTTTAAATTTATTTTAATAGTAACTATAACATGGTTGCTGTAAATTAAAGAATATAACAAAAATCATAAAATGACATAACTTTTATTAGCGGATGACTTGGTTGCATCAAAATTAAAACAAAATTATTATTTTGTGCGATTTTTAGAGAATTTTGAGTAAATTTAATCTTTTCAATTAACCTTGAAAAAAATAATTTTTCTGGTAGACACTTATAATTTGGAAACTTAAAATGAGAATTGTGGTGAGAATGATGCGATCACCAATCAGAACGAGGGTCCCCGATGAAAATTTCAGTTTGATAGCTACATTCTACATTTTAATTTAAAAATTAAATTAGCTGTTATTCATGTGGCTGTGCCTAGTGTGTATTCTTCAGTATCGATAAATAATATTTTCTAGACCTAAACTACTTTATATTATGGCATATTTATTTATGTTAATGTTGTTGATCCTGAAATTTCTGATGCATTTCCTTTCATAGTAGACTTTGCAATAAGTATAGAAATTACATTACCGATGCATGAATAGCCTATCTTCAGTAGTACTATTCAAATTATTAATCATTTGCATATTTTGTTACATACATGGATAACTTTAATAGCCCACTACTATATACATAGTAGTATAAAATGGCTGAAATATACACACGTTTATTAGTAACATGTCCAGATGGGAGCTAAAGAGAAGCAGCATAGAAGTAGAGAAGCTTCATAAAAGAGGTATGTCGTTCTGACGTAAAAAAGACGTGGGCCAGTAGCTCTACAACAGAAAAGATTTCTGTGCATGATACGCTCGCCCGGCTAAAATAATGCTAAATCAAATTCACTTTCAGTTCGTTCTATCGAATTCATTGAATTACTTTTAGCGATCGGAGCTGTTTAGAATACCAGGGCTAAACTGAAGATATGACGTGTACAGAAACGAACCGAAAGGAAAACTCTTTTTCTGAATTTTACAGATAGCATTGGAACTATTTCCAAAGAGAAATAAAAAATTTCTAAAGAAATAAATATTTCCAAGAAATATTCTTGATTTTAATGAATTTAATTTTTTATAAAAAAATTATTTTAGTTAACGGTATAAATAGTAGTTCAATTTTTTAATGGGTAGGTGGATAGCTTAAAAGTAAAAGTAAAGGAACAAAAACAGTCAATACGTTAAAATTGTTTAAAATTGCGTTAGATAAGAATTATACTTTGTTGGAAATAATCCAAGCGTTACACGGTATGGAACAATAATTTCTAGACAAGCAAGGCTCAAGTTATTGTTAGATACAATAAACAGCCTTTGCTAATGATGACTAGTTTTAATAATATTGCTTTGTGTCCATTTTAAATACAGCGAAGAACGTTTAATAAAAAAAAATTTTAAGTTAACACAGTTTTGAAAATTTTGTAAATATTTTTAATAAAAGGAATTTTGTATGAATAATTCTATTATATGTTCTTCTTACTTTTTGAAAGGCTTCACAACGTATAGTATCTGTAATTTTAAGTAAATTCGTTAGAGTCAAGTTGTTTAAGAATTTGAATTTTACCTTATTTATGCAAAAATAATTTTTTTATTTGAACGCGTTGATGGCAATATCAGATCATATTATTATTTTGAATTTGAATATGTTCAGGAATAAGTGATACTCGTAACAGATCACTGCAACAATTGATTGTTTTGATTTGGTTGTATGATTTTAAGATAATCATAGATCTATGATATTAATAAAATTGCTTAGAATTGCAAGTAAAATTTTTCATTTTATATTTATAAATTGGCAAATGAAAGAAAAGATTTGTATGCATAAATAAATGAGGAAAATTGGTTGAAAGAATGGTTTCGATAATTCAACGATTGAAGAAATTTTTATGGTAAATTTGTTTTAAAATTTTGACTGAAATAAGTGTTTTCAAAACTGTTAAAAATAAAAACATAACATTTTTAAGCCTACATTTTGGAATAAAATTTACTTGTATGGGTAAATTATAAATAAATAAATAAATTATTAACAAAACCTAAGTATAAAGAACTTCGTTGTCATTTGATCCTTGTGAACCAGTAACCTGTATAAATACAAGAAGTAGGAAATGCACTGACTTGGAATCTTGGTAACCGGTATTTTGAAACCTTACTTTGGGAACCTTTTGTCACCCCTTGTATTTATTTATCGTCATTTTTTATAAAATAATGATTTTGTTTTAAAACTTTAAAAACATTTTCAAATATTACATTGTTTTTGCTTTTCCTTCGATCGAAAAAGTGACAGAAACAGTCTTCGTTAGTCTTCTGTATTATTTGGAAATTCTGATAATTTTAGCTTTCACTAATTTATAAACTTTACTAGAAAAAAATGTTTTTATAAATTTTCAAGTTTGAGCATATTATGTTCTTGAGCAATATTTAATCAATGAATTTGATTAATAAATAATATTTTGCAAAGAAGTCGATAATTGACATCATAATAGTAGCTTAGCTCTCGACAGAAAATCAAATGCACGATGTGTTTGAATGAATGACAAAAGGAAATATAATTTTTCCAATGGATAAATATCTCGAAAACATTGTGTTTGAAATGCCCTTGAAAATCATTAAACATTTTTAGAATTTGAAATCTCTGGAATTATTAGAATTCATTAGAACTCAATAAATGTTTTTAGTTTCATACTTGTTTGGAAATTCTTGGAATTCCATTATTTGTATTCTTTTTATTAATTTTTTAGTTAATAATAATTGTATTATATTTTGTCAGTTACTAAAGTTAGTTTCATTTTACATCCTATCAGTATAAAAGTACTACTTTTAACCCTAAAAGCAAGCGCACAAGGTTATTTTCATTGCGATATATGAAATAAAATAAATGAGGGTCATAAGACCCAGCAGATAATAAGACTTAAAATAATTATAATAATCATTTTTTTATGTGTAATTATTATTTGTTAAGAGTTTAAATTTTATTTTATAATTGTAAATCATTCCGCTTTATCAGTTGGCACTATTAAAGTTTTCAAACATCCAACGGTTTTGTGTAAAAAAAAGTATTCTTAGATGGGCCTTATTACCCTCACGTACCTTAGTTATTTAAACTGTTACCACTTGCCTCCCAAGTGTGCTTATAGCCTTTACAAACTCACTCTCTCATTACTGCTGTGGACCAGTTTAATTCAATAATTTATTCTAAAAAATACGAACAATTTGATATTTATCGTATTTGGCTCACGGTCAAATATATGAAAAAAAAACAACAATATGACATGATGTATAGAAAAATATCCGTTACTATTTAAACACAATTATCCAAAATCTCAAGAGAAATTATTTTTGCAGGTCGTACATAATTTATATTCATAGTACACTGTCGTCCGCGTAAATACCTAATTTACACCAGTATTCATAGACGATGCGTTACTTATACTTAAAATCCCATTTTTAACCCTGGAAATACACACTTATTTTTTGTAACATGTCCTGCACACTGGGTTTTAGAGACCCCACTATTGTTTTTTCGATATTATAGTAAACAATCGAATTAAACAAAAAAAATTTTAGTACTTCTCTTTACTGATACTGCCTTAGTGCGTAGGATACATTAGATATTAATTTTCGTTCTTCTAAATTATTATTAAAAACTTGAAAAATGGGACAAATTTTGTGAAATAGAACTCAATAGAACTTATTATAAAAAACGTAATTTTATTAAATGAATTGTATAAGCTTAAGGTTATGGTGAAGAAACAGATTTAACAAAAAAAAATTTATTTTCCAAAAAAGGCAAAAGGCAACTCTTAGCCAAGCTTCTCAACATTGCTGTTGATATTCGTAGCACAGCTTTGCTCTGGGCTCCAAACAATAAAAAAAATTTGTTATTAAAAATTTGTCAAAAGATACCCATAAAATTTTATTTTCAATTATTGAAATTATTATTCGCTCAATGACTAAAATGCATCTATGAATGTTCACACCTACTGAGATAACTTGGAACTTAATTTACAATAATAGATTACAGCACATGTGGCATTAACTTTTATGACGCTCAGGGTTTTTGAGACCCCAGTGTGCAGTTCCAGGGTTAAAATAGACTCTTATCGACCAAGTAAAGAAAGTTACAATAAAAGTAAATTCGACTTATTGGTCTTACTTTGCACTTATTACGTGTCTACGAATCCGGGCGTAATATATTTTGTCTTTATATTATAATTTTTAAGGTTGATACAAGAACTGCACCATAAGTCAGGTGTAGGGATGTATTAATTCAACTTCAATATACTATATTATTTAATTTTTTAAATGTAAATTTCGATCAATGTTGTGAGGGGAAATGCATATTATCACATTGTTTAAACTTACAGATCAGAACCACACTTGTGACTCGGACGCCACGCTTGCGACATGCACCGGTGTACGATTTTCATTATTTAGTTTATGTTTCATTGTTTTCATTATTCATTGACGGGGCCAAAAATGTCGGTTTATGATTCGGACAAATAACTAGTAGATTTTAAATAAAACACAAATTATTTTAAATAAATGTTATTAAAAATAATTAATAATAGATTGATAAATATTTAGTTAAAAAATTATTGAATTTCGAGATAAATAAATATATTATTTTATTTTACATGAAATCATAAAATGAAATTAAAATAGATAATGTTCCATATTATGTACTTTCTTCTCAGTTCTCCCGCCCAAAGCTCAGCGCCCCTCGTACTCGACCTTTGCTATACAGTAGTTTTGGCTCCATCAATAAGTTAGCTCCTCCATTTTGGAATTTATAATTCAGAAGTGCTCGCCAAGTGCTGGCAAATTCTGTAAATTATTTTGAAAATTCTAGGTTCGTTAATTTTATACTAGAACTCAACCGTTTTTTGACCGAGAAGAGCCAACTTGACGCACTCCCTCTATTTTGGAATATTTCATATTTTTTTTTGATTTGTAGGAAAGTTCTCGCAAAGTGTTGGCGAAGCTGTAATTTGTTTTGCAAGTGCTGAAATTAAAATTTAAAGATTTGGAAGGGCCAACTTGACGCACCTCTTCCACTTTGGAATTTTTCATTTTTCTAAATTTTATTCGGAAGTGCTTGCGAATGCTGTAAATTTTGTGAATTCAAATTCAGAAAAAAATTCTAAATTCCAAAATAGAGAAGCCAACTTGACGGAATCTAGTAGTTTCGCCACGGTTTTCGTACCCTCCTCCCACACACAATAAATTTTCATTATTAATGGAATATATTTCAAAATAAATTTAATAAAAAATAAGACATATATTTACACAATTTACAAATTTACATCTTTACTGTTAATTTGCCAGTAACATCTCTTTTCTTGACTATTTCTGCTTCAATTCAAATTAATGTTACCGATTGCTTATCATATTATTATAAGAAATAAATTAAAAATCATAAAAAACCGCTATAAATTTTGAGTAGTTAACTGTGCTAACTTTAGAGCTTTTTTTAAAAATGAATAGCTGTATGATTTACGAAATTCTTTATGAGAACTTGGCCAAACAATACTCACTTACCTCATGTTTATAAAAACTATTCATTAAAAAATTAATAATATTATGTATTATAAAGACAATCTATCTACGGTTAATAATGAAAAACAAAATGTAGATACCTACAGCTTTTTGACAGACTACAATAATTTATCACTACTTAACTTGTTATTAAACCCAGGTTGAGAACTGATACAAAATGCACAATAGTAATCCTTCTTAGCTCATAATCTATTCTTTGTAGTCAAAAGTATTATCCAATGAAAAATATTAATTAAATTAATTTTTTCCAGGACATATCTGCAACGGACTACGCCTTTGCTAATAATTCCAACGAAGTGAGTTATGGGACCGCATCCAGTCGTATAGCTGAAGTTCCAGTTGAAAATGTTTTTTCAAAATCACAAATCGAAACTTTAGAATGGCAACTAAAACAAGTAAAGACTTTCTTGCAGTAGTATTTAAAAATATACATATTTTATAATTTTAGACGGAAGCCAGTCGAGAAATGTACCGAGCAGTAATGCTGCAAGTTGTCAAATTCTTGGAACGAGCACATCGTAGTTTAAAATTGCTGGGATCTAAACTAAATGGAAATTTCCAAACAATTCCAAAAACTAAACACGAACTTGGATTATCACGAATTAATGAATGTGATTCCGCAGACTCTACATTTAGTTATATGGACCCCATATTAGAAAATGACGAAAAAAGTGATACATGGTAAAATTTCATAGATACAATAAATTTAAATAAATGTTTAATTTATAAATGTTAACAGGAAGCGATCCAAGAAAATGCCACCTTTATTGGAAGAAATGCTTCCAGAAAAATTATCTCAAGAAGCATTTATGTTACTACGGACTGCTGAATCTTTGCTCAACACGAAAGCGCCCGATTTAACGTATACAAATGCAGATAAGGACTTAAAATTTTTAACACAACTTGCCAAAGAATTTCCGTGTGTTGAAGACCAATTAAGTCAAGAAGATGATTATAGTAATATTTCGATATTAAGCTTAGAACCTTTTAATCTAGAAATGCAGCCATCGAGAATTAAACAAAGCATGTCGTTAAATAAATCTAAAATGAAAATGAGGAATAATAAAATTTCAACAAACTCGAATAACTCAAAAACTAAAATTAACGCCAATACTACCTACGATATTGTAGATAGTCATGTCAGAACTGATAGTTTTTGTTCTCTTAAATCTGTAAACGATATAAATAATATTAAACTTGACCCATTTCAAGTTCAAACACACAAAACAGAAGTGCTTCCTATCAGTAGTGCAAGCTCTGCTGAAGATGAAAGTGGATTTTCTTCTATAACTTCATTTCAAGATTTAGGAATACCGTTAACGTATTCGATGAACAGAGAAGAAAAAAATAAACCAAAAGAAAGTAGTTTAAGTAAAAGTACAGATTGTGAAAAAAACATTCAGAAGCCAAAACTAAACGAAATAAAACTATGGAATACCACAACGCAAAATGATAAATTAGAAAAATTATATAATTCCAACTCAATTGAAAAACTGAGCATAACGGAAGAAAAACCTTTGAAAGTTTTGTGGGTGTAGTATTTCCATTTTGAAAAGTTACACCAGCCATTAATAACTGAAAACCAGTAACTGTATCTACATTTTTTTAATACCTACTTTGTGTTATTGTGTGAAGCTTTTGTAAGTCCTTAACTCGTATTATTTATTTTGCACATTTCCTTTCACCTAAACAAAAATTACGCTTTTGTTAAGTGTGTGCTGTTTGAACGAACGAATATTTTGACGTGTATTTATTGATTGATTTAATTAATATTATTTATAATATCTATTTTTATGTGTTAACACTTTTTGTAACAATTATTATTTATTTTACGAACTAGAAAACTACAATATTACAAATCTATTTGGAAATTTGAAACATAAAAAAAAATTTAATAGAGATATTTATTTAATGACTTACCTATTTGTTGAATAAAATGTAAGCAATTGTGTTTTTATGATTTTTGTTCATTTATATGTATGTCGTATGTATGCCGTACTATTAAGCGTTTATAATTATAATAAATGATAAAACAATTTAAAAATCTTAAAGATTTAGTTGTTTATTAATGGCTTTACGTACCAATTAAGAATTTTCAGAGAAAATAACTTAGTATATGAATTTGCAATGAGGTCAGGAAATAAGATCTAAAATGCTCCCACTTCTCAGATTCGAGAAGGATTCCGTCGTAATAAAAATTGTGTTTCCCAGTAGATACCAAAAAATTCAATTCAAGAATTGTTGTTAAAACTACTAAAATTCATTGCATCGCTCGACAGTGCGCATTTGGAAATTTACAGATAATGCATTAGGATGCAATGATCCAAGATATTCCGATTTTTACCTGTTCAAAATACTCTACCTCTGTCATAGCTTCGTGATGAACTTTGACTATGCATTGTGAAGGAAGTATCCATTTTGGATAGGTCACATGACCGAAGTCAGTGGTGGCTCGTGGCTTTGTCATTTGAAAGGGCTAATCGTAAAGTATACATTATGCTATAATTTCAGTAAAATTTAACAGTTGCGACGATATTAATTTAATATACAAACTCTTGTACAAATATTATTTTAGTAAAATTACTTTTTATAAACATTTGGAATGCACATTTAAAATAATTTCATAAACCCAAAGAAAAAGGAATTAATATATCAATGAAATAAAATATGTTAAATATCTATTTTTGTCCAAAATTAATATACTACTAATAAAAAGTTTTTATTTTTATTTTTCATATTCTTAGAAATGAAGTATATTCATATTCAACTTTGACGATTTTCTTTTACATTAAATTGAGAAATATTTCTGATACTTTCAAATACATATTATTATTATATTGATTAGTTTGTTTCAAATTAGATCAAACTGCAAATCAAGTCGAAGGCATGCCATTTAAGTCTATTAAAAGCTAAAACGACTTATTCCCTTTATCCTCAGGTTTACTGCACATATAAAATAAACAATATTAAAATATTAAACATTAAAATATCTTCCAAAATTAATTGTGGAAATTATTTTATTTTAGGCAGATGGATCAGCTTTCATTAATTTGATATCTGCTTCAATCATAGTTTTTACAAGTTCTTTAAACGATATTTTAGGATTCCATTTTAATTCTTCTCTAGCCTTGGTAGAATCGCCCAATAATAAATCCTAATGAAGTATATTGTAAATAATTTACATAAAAATTTACTACTAATAAACTTACAACTTCGGTGGGACGAAAATATTTTTTATTAACACGGATTCGAACTATACCGCTACCTTCTTCCTTTCCAACTTCGTCTACCCCTTCACCTTCCCACACGATAGATTTGCCAACACATTTAAATGCCTCCTCAACAAACTCACGCACACTATGTGCTTCCCCAGATGCTATGACATAATCCTTAGGAAAGTCTTGTTGCAACATTAACCACATTGCCTAAAACTTATTCTAGAGAAAAAATACATATAATTCGTGCATGTCTTTACTTCAACGTAATCTGCTGCATGTCCCCAATCCCTTTTAGAATCCAAATTTCCTAATTCGAAAGTTTTAGACAAACCTAATTCAATTTTAGCTATTTCTCTTGTAATTTTTCGAGTTACAAAAGTCTCACCTCGTCGAGGACTTTCGTGATTAAATAATATTCCATTGCAGGCATACATATTATATGCTTCTCGATAATTTACAACAATCCAATATGCATAAAGTTTAGCACAAGCTAAAATTTAAACTCTGAAAATCACGCCGAGCAATTTAAGTAAGTATCAAATTCTTACCATACGGTGATCTAGGATAAAAAGGGGTAGTTTCACTCTGAGGTATTTCTTGTACTTTGCCATATAATTCAGAAGTAGAAGCTTGATAAAATTTTACTTGACTTTCCAAACCACAAGTTCTAATAGCATCTAACAACCTTAAAGTACCCACGGCATCTACTTCGGCAGTATATTCGCTGAGATCAAAAGAAACTTTAACGTGACTTTGTGCAGCCAAATTGTAAACCTCCTTAGGTTTTATTGTCAAAATAATTTTAGCCAAACTACTAGAATCTGTCATGTCACCATAATGCAACTTCATGTTACCACCACTGTGTTTGAATTTATCTGCATATAAATGTTGGATACGTGTGGTGTTAAAAGTACTGGCTCTACGTATAATGCCATGTACTTCATATCCTTTTGCTAGCAAAAATTCTGCTAAATATGATCCATCCTACAGATAAAAAAAATTATGTATAAATAGTTATAAAGCAGGAAAAATATATTTTAATACCTGTCCGGTGATACCGGTAATTAAAGCAACTTTTCTTTCGGAATCTCCAGACATTTTACTAACATAACCTATAAAATACAGGCAATTGTTTTTAATTTATTTTTGAGTTTTTGTATTTTATTCCATTAATTTCTTGATGCAACGTGAAACCTCGATACTTCCCCAACATATACTGTCACATACAGGTACGTGGACAATAGCTAATCGCACCTCATATCTCCCAATCTAAATAGAAGTTTGTTTGAATACGTATACAAATAGTAAATATATTGAACTAAATGCAAACACCACAAAATAGCCAATTCGTATAATATTTAATTGTGATAAGTGGAATATTAAAACAATTATTTTTTCGTAAATAAAAGCATCGTTACTAGCAGGGGGCGGTGTATCAAAATATTCAAAAACTGAGGTTCTGCAATGTTGCACTTGAATTAAACATTTTAAAAACGGTTGGACGAATTATCGCCAACTTTTCGTACATCGGGTTTCATTTTTACAAAATACACCAAAGCCGGTTATTTTAAAATTGCCACCTTTTTTTTCGCAACTTCATAAAACAGCGGCGTCTCCTAGAAGTGGGCTGTATCGTTTCACCTTCAAATAATAATATGGTAGTCTAAAATTTATTAAATCATTTTCGAACGTCAGCGATATTTTATTCAACATAATCAAAATTACACGAATTGTCAAGAGTTCATAAATAAATATTTCAAAAACAACAAGAAATAGGCACACAAATACATCGTCTTTCAAACAAACAGTTTAAAACAACCTACACAATCAAAACATCCACCTTAGGTATCACAGAATCCACGCAAATCACTTATCCTTCAGAATACATATTCCAAGTATTCCTGTATTGAGTAAAAAGCGTTTGTAACCAAAACCTCTCTCACCTTTTAAATAAAAATTTTTGTCGGTAGTTGGAATATCTCTAGGCAGCGCTTTAAACAACTTTACGCCCCAATAGTAAAGACCCTGTTGGGTTGTTTTCAGTTGATAGTACCGAGTCGATAAAAAGTCTCTCTTTCTAGTATTATAGGAAGGAATTTTTTTCCAGTTATCTATAAATACCGCCATGCACAAATTTCAAGCAGCCCAGAATGAATACGCATGGTAATGTAAGTTAGCTATCTCTCTTAAATGATGACCTGCATGAGTTCCTAGCAGCAAGCCCGCACAATGCTCGAATAGCCCTTTTTTGCATCAAAAAACCCTGCGCTCGCTCCACTCGACGACCCCCCAGAAGATAGTTCCGTATTATGAGACGCTGCTGAAGAAGTATGCATAATAACATGCCTTCGCTGATTCGAAGCCGACACAGTGCTTTAAGCTCTTAATGCAAAAGACCGCGCTTGATAGCTGTTTATTCATCTTATCAATGTGATGCTTCGACCCAAGTTTATCATCTACAATATTTCCAAGAATTTCACTACTGCAGGCTCACTGTTCCGGTCAAAAAAGTCCATAGTCTGAGTCTTTGCTCTATTTAAACGTAGTTTGTTGGAGTCCATCCAACTCCCGATAATCCCCAAAATCCGAGCGATCTCCATCTTTACTTTTTGTAGATCATTATTTTTAACCAAAAAAGATGTGTCATCTGCATATATACTATTTACATGTCCCATAATTAGGCACATTCACTACAAGATCATTCATGTAGATCAGGAATAATATCGGACCCAGGATAGATCCGTGGGGAACGCCGTGCGTCATAAATCTAGTACCCGAAAACACGTCATTCCATCTAACAGTCTGGCTTCTGTTGCGCAGATAGGATGCCAGTAACTTGAGAGTGTTACCCCTGACTCCATAGTACTTTAATTTATTTAGCAATATTTTATGGTTTACAGTGTCAAAAGCCTTGCTGAGGTCGCAGCAGATGACCGATGTTTTTTCTCCATTATTATGCGCCTCCAGAATAAGATTTATCATACTGCAAATTGCTGTCGTTGTAGATCTGTGCTGTCTGTATCCATGTTGATGGGCAACAAGAAATTGTCTGGACTCAAAATATCTCACTAATCTGATTTTAATTGCGGTCTCAAATATTTTCGAAATCACCGTTACTCACAGACATCTTTCTCAAATACTTGAACTTATCAGCGGTTGACCCTGATCCCTGAATCGTCGGATACCACAGTCCCAGCCACACCTGAAAAATATTCACTAAATTCCTCGGCGGAAAGCTTTGAAACCACGTTTACAGTGCCAGGATTTTCGTTAGTTTCATTCCTTATTATATCCCACATTGCTTTTTGTTTATTCTCGGCATTGTAAAAGTAATTGGCATTTTTCAATTTCTTCTCATCTGCAAGCTGTTGGAAATACATTTACTTGTATGAGTCATATATGCCCAATCCTTTCAACATGATAAGTTGAGTCGCGCATAATCTGGGCCAGGTGATCTAAAACATGTCGGTTAGCAGTCTCCAAGCCGCAATTATCTATGTTAGAACTAGTGTTACAACTAGGTGCAAGTGGCACCTGACCCAGTCAACTTGGAGGCCTCACTGAACGCCGGCTTAAGTCCGTACGAATCAAGTAGATTTACTAATCGCGTCTTGTCCTGTCCATCTTTCAGAAACTCATCATTGTAATCATCTGCTATGTAGATGTTTTTGTATTTTCCATTATTCGAAACAACTATCAGTGCCTCTTCTAAAACTTGCATAAACACCTCAAAACTTCCAGAAGGGTGTCCTATATACGACAACTACCGCGGCGCTTCTCGAATTAATCTCAACAGCAGCAAGCTCAATATTGTTTCGACCGATAAACTTGAAATTGTTTCAATGCTCTTAGCATCAATATTACATTTTGTTAGTATGAGCACTCCACCACCATTTTCAATAACATTACTATCAAGCCAGTATTTCGTAATGCATAGCAGATCTATTTTATTTTGACTTAAATGCAAGTCCAATTGATTTATTCTTGAATTTATTGATTGTATGTTTAGATTCATCAGGGAGAACACGCCAATCTGTTTATCTGAGTTCGTTTGTTACCTTTTGAGTCATTTACTAACGGAATGGAAGGAGTTGCTTCTTTGAAAAAAATGAAATCATTTTACCTTAACATCTCTGGGCCAGACATGAGGTTCACTCAACTCAACAAAATCCAAAAATAAATTTGCACAATATAGTTTTATTTTTTTAACACATTTCAGAATGGGTTTCATAAAAATTTTTCTTTTGATTTCGTGACAGTTGTCAAACGAACTTCCACTTATAGCGAACTAATTTAATACTTTAGTTATTACAGACCAAATCAGTTGGTCCCTTAAAAGCACACACCACCGTTATTCATTTAAAAATAGACTAACTATAGACTTAACAAGTTATAAACTTATAACACTTGACCAAAACGTTTAAAATTTGTGAGATTTTAATCAAGACCAAAGCAACTTGTAGTAATAATTCAACAAAAACAAATTAAGAATAACAATGACTTATTTATAAACATCTTTATTAAAAATAATTTACCATTTTACATAATGTACATAATCGTTTTTAAAAGTACATTGCATAATTAAATGTGGTTTGTTTTAAAAGAAACAGTTATTTGCAAATAAACAAATAAAAACAAACTCCGAAAAAATATCGGAAAATCAAAATCATTTATTACGTTTGAAATCAATTTAATGTAATAATTAATATTGTTAAATGAAATTGATAAAACTAATTTCACATCAAAAGTAAAACATTTAAAAAATTGGAATTGCATGTAAACGTAATCAATGATGCCCGTATAATTTTAAATCACAATAATTTTCTTTTTAACTTAAAAAATGTTTCAGAGTCATAACCTAATTTTCAAACCCGTTCCAAAAAGTAGTAGTTAGGTACTATAAAAATTATAAAAAAATAGCTTTTCCGTATCGGGAAGTTTTCTTTAAACACATCACAATTTTTTCTTAAATAAATGGATGAAGGAAATGATTGGGAATTAAATATTAATTTATTAAAGAAAACTTTTATTGAAATAATCTTTACAGTGAAAATAGTATCACAAATACTTCATTAAGTTACATGTCTTTTACAAATAATTCTTTCGTAGCAAAAATGTTATTTTACTAGGACATGCTTTAATTTCGTTATCAACACTTTTTCTCAACAATTTTTACACAATTACCGGTAATATTTGTACTCTAAATTTGGCAAAAAATACATAGGTAGAAAATAAGACATCCCAATCATTTCCTTTGTGATGTCACTATAATGAAGCGCTTCTATGTAACGTTTTCATTACACACAGAAGTATTTAAAACTTCTTCAAAAGATTGCTCTAAACAATGTTTCAGTTCCATATAACTTACAACCAAGATACTTTGTTCGTCACGTGACATTAGACACACCTAAGAAAAATTTATATCACATCTTTAATGCAATCTGTTTTGTTCTTTTGTAAGTAAAAAAAAAATAATAAAATTATTCCCTTTACCTTTTCGGGAACTCCCGTATCTAGTTTATTGAGACATTGAACAACATGAGCCATATCCAACCAAGGTCGACCTTCTTCCGTAACTTGATGAAATACATAATCTCGAAACAGTTTCAACATGTAGCGATCACCAGTTTCAGACCATGTGCCATCCATGTTGAATCTGTTACGCAAAATAAGAGATTTTAAATGAAATTTAAGAAAAACCATGTTAAATATTCGTACTCGGGTCTTTCATTGATGGTTCCCAATTTAACAAGTAACCTAAACAAACGTCCATTTTCCATTTCTTTCGAAACCTCGTTCTCCAATATATCTGTGCGTGATTGGATGCTATCAAGTTGTATGTAAAATCGAGCTCCGATCATTGGCATTAAATCGGTTACATTTCTTCGTTGCTGTTGTGCTAAGAGATACCTGTCACATAATAACTGATCTATACATTTTCTGAAACAATTATATTCGAATGTAGCAAAAAATACAAAAATATTAAGTTCCCACGTAAGAAACAATTTAGATGATCTTACTAGGCCTCTAAACGTAAGAGGAAATATTTCTGCAATTTTGGCTGATTAGTTTAAAAAAAAATATATAAAATGTTTCCTTTACATAATTAAGTTTCTCAGATCTGTTGTATAAATTCTAGTGACTACTTCCATTGCGGTGGATATGTTTTCTCTTTGTACGGCCATTGTGGATTTGCAAGCCAAAGCAAGTACAAGTTTACCAAGGGCAGTTAAGTCTTCTTGTTGATAATGTTGAACTAATGCCACAGGATTGCTCGATGTGCTGGTGTCATTCATTATTACGTCCATGACACCTAGACAGCTTAATCTCAATCTATTACCCATTGTTATAATTATTTTCGTAGGATCCAAGCTTCGACAAGCCAAACCTATAAAATATTGTTCGAAATATCCAATGATATGACATGTATCCTAAATATTAATTACCGGCTGCGTGAATTACTCTCAATGCAGAAGTAAGTTGAATAATGTAGTTCCATATTAGTGCTTCTGGCAGCTTATTATTTTGTTGATGACGTAAAATATTATTTTTATGATGACTGTACGGGCGTGGAGAGCTCGGATCGGTAGCAAATGGATCAACGTAACCGTTTAATTGATCCGAAGCAAAATGCTTTGTAAGCAAAGTTTCAGATCCTGGATGATAATCATAAACAAACACCATAGCTAATAATGAAGCATATTAATATCTTATTTACAACAAAGGATATTAATTAACTTACAATTATCACCAAAAGCTTTAGTAGTAAATACTTCTTTTAATTGTACTATGTTGGAATGAACGAGTTTTTTCCACATATCCACATAAGTCATGCATTTTGTATTTTGTAATCGAAAACCTAAAATATTTTAATAATTTAGAGTTTGAGACTTTCAAAATTGAAATTAAAATACCGTGTATTCGTCTTAAACAATGTCGCGTACCAGTCTTGATATGAATTGCTTTATACATAGAAGCTTGGTATCCCAAGTGAGCTTTTTGTAGAGAATTCGTTGGAATTGGTTCCAAGGGGCATAGTTCGTGATAATTATCAACCTCTTGAGGAATATCTAAAACAATTATTAATGAAATAAAATAACCCGTTTTTGTACATTTAAATAATACTATAGGTTTGGCAATTATTACTCTACTATTAAACGAAATTGAAAATCAACCATTGAAATAACAATGTGATGGTGGCGAGAATTAAAAGAAACAATTTCATCAAGTACCGTTGGTACCAAATAGAAAATAAAAGAGACGATCTTTTAAAGATACAAGAAATTTTTGTCGTTCAAAAGTTGACAACCATTTCTCGAGAAACAAATTCGGTATCCTGAATCGTGTTCTACTTACTATTTTCCGAAAATTGACAACCCTAAATTAATACTAATTTATATCAAAAACAACATTCCTGTTATGTAAATAGTTTTTTAATACACTTTTTTGGTTTTTTAGAATAATTAATTAAATTAACTTTATTATTGTATTAATTTGCTTTTTAAATAAGTAACGCCAAGGTTTTCCTATTACATAGTTCATAGTAGATACGAGTTGAAACTATAATACGAGTATATTGGCAATAACAAACATTTTTAATCGCTAATCCAGCAGATTTAATCAAATCTTTTTGTTTTCTACTTCTTTTCAATTGGAAGCCATTAGGTTTGTTCCATCCAACAGTTCTCTCCAGTTCTAGGACTACATTCATGCTTTTAAATTTTAACTGAAGAGCATGCATATAGTCCGAGAACTGGAGAGAACCGTATTTTTGGAACAAACCTATTATAATATAGCGACTATCTATATAAAATATAACTTGCTTTGGGGATGCACTCAATATATGGTTCATCATACCGATTGTAATATATCTGCAATTGGTTTGTGTTTCTGTCCTATGTTAACCGTGATAAGAATTGAAAGATATAGATATAAAATAGATAGATATGATATCAAATAGTAATCTCGCAGAAATCTGAATAACTGTAGCGTTTACATATTATGGTAACGATCTTCACTCTTTAAGGTCATAGAACTAAATATGGTTTTCACGAATAGTTAAGATGGCCTTGCTGTGAGACGAAAGACTGAACAACCACACCATTCATGCACCTACTGAAAAGTCATGGCGATTATTGTTTTTTCAAATTAATTTTGGTGTAATAATGCATTACTTTGCTGAACATGTAGTTAAATTTGGTACAAACGTACTTTATTTAATTTATTATTAATAAAAAATTAACTATTCTGTAGGTAGCGATATACATTCATAAGTCATAACGGTGTTCAGGAATCTCTTTAATTCGTTCCTTTTACAAATGTCAATTTCCTTTTATTTTAAAATTTAATGGGCGCTCCAACCAACCAACGCCTTAATAAAAACCAAGTCTAATGGTCACAATCTCACAACAGCATATAAATTTTTGTTTCTAAAATCAGTTACAGTGGATTAACTAACAAGGAAGAGGCATTTAATTTTAAATTAATATCGAGCTTGGCAATTATTAATAAATAATTCATTTGTTAATGTCTTAAAGAAGCAATTGACTATAAATATCACAGTTATAACATCATTTAAATATTTTTATATACAACCTACGTTTTTTTTTTATTTTAAAAAGCATACTTTTCCACGTTCAGTAGTGTACAAATTCTAATCAAATATGTAAAAAACATAAATCCAAATAATTAAGTATAGAAATTAAAAAAGAATTTAAAAAAGCTTAGATTTAATTCAAATTAAATTAGATTTAATTCAAATTAAAAATAATTATTGTAATCATTTTTTTTTAAACAATAGTTATTCTTGATGTAACCAGGAATGAAAGTGGTGACTTGATACCAAGGAGCGAATCAGAAACCCAATTTTTGTACACTAGATTTCTTTATAGGAGATTTTAGAAAGATTTTTCAACTTGTCAAATTATAATTTTACAATTTTGAAACGGTGTAGACGTTTCCACAAGCTGAAATCAACGAATTGACTTGAAATTTGAAAAGTATAATCAGAAAGCTGGTAGTTTTCGGCTTACAAAGGATTTTCTTGAAATTTTGTTTAAATCAATTTTTATTCAAGAAATACGATAAAAATTAGCAAATTTTAGCCGCTAGCTACTACCTTGTAATTAACGAAAAAATATTTTTTTTCAGTATCTGTAAAAAAACTCATTTATAGTATTCCTAAGATTTCCTGTGATTTCTAAGATTTTTTATATATCCTCAAATTTTCCTTCACTTGTACACCAGATTTTCTCAGTGATTCCCCTTCGCTGTAAATCATATAGTCAAGTATTTAATTTTTATTAAAAATTTTTCAAGTAAGGTTCTACTTCTGATATAAAAATATATCAAATAAATATATTTGCAGTAAAAGCTTACATTCAATGTAAATTTCTTCAGTTGCAATATTTGGTTTGAAAAGATACACAAATTTCCGTATGAAGTTATATAGCTTTTCAGATATGTACATAAAATAGATTTAACCGGTACACGTCGTTTCGGCTATGCTACTTTCGGCGATTCCAGTTCATCACCGGCATTTCGGCAAATCTCATTCGGCGACAGAAAATTTGATTACGTCGATTTGGCGACGGGAAATTTATTTAAGTGCTAAAATTTATTAAAAATTTTAAAAAAATTAATTTTTTATTTTTAAATTAAATATTTATTTACTATCACAGGTATCATAATTATAAGCTGTACCGCGAAGATATTCAATAACATTATTAGAATTATAATTGCTTATCTTCGCCAAAATTTGAGAATCAGCCGCTTCGTATCGTGGCCTTTTTTAGGAGGTGCATGTCCGGCTATAATACGTTCGTATTCTGTGTCTAAAGTTTTTTGAATACGTTTTAATTTATCCAAAAAGGTCCACAACGTTGGATGAAATATACCACTACCAAAACCTAGTTGTATTTTTCGATGACAAACACAAGTTCGAAAAAAGCCATAAGCGTCCGTACTAAGGTTTTTTGTGTTTTTTTACATTAAGATTTTAAATTTAAAAGAATAAATTGAATAAACTGAAAGTATACCTCCCGTCGCCGAATCGACGTAGTCGAATTTTCTGTCGCCAAATGAGAATCGCCGAAATGTCGGTGCCGAATTGAAATCGCCGAAACTGGCATAGCCGAATTTCCCAACTGTCAACTTTGTTTTTTGTGTGCTAACTGCTATTTTTGTATTAACTTTTCATCTTCTAAGTGAGAACACAGTGTTATATTATAACATCACAGTATAAGTGATTTGGGAAAACCGACAGTTTTGCCAACTGCCGATGATATTGGAGAGAGATTCTTCCAATTAAAATTAATTTAAATGAAATTAAAAATTATCCTGTAAATCTCAACCCTTGTTTTCAGTTTTTTCGTTATTTCCTTTAATTCAACATTTTCTTATTGGGTTTTTAGGTTCATCAAAAACAAAACCTTATAACAAAAATCAAACAATTTTGTATCTATGTTTAAGTTGAGTTAAAGTGAAGGTAGGGCAAGCGGATGGTGAGATTGGGCAACTTTTAGACAAAAATTTCCTGAAATTTCAAGGTCAATGCGGTTTAAGGAAAGTTATAAAATTTATTATTACCGTATTATTGCACAGCATAAAAATAGCATTTTTTATATGCTATTATTTCCAACGTATGGAAATGAACGATATTCATTTCACCTTTTCATAGTAGCGCACAAGCAAAAAATAAAATAAACGCTTATGCAAAGGAAAGTTTATCTATAGATTTTACGGCCACTAAGATAGCTCTCGCTGTCGTTCGTAGGTATGTCGGTAGCATGAACTTAGAAGCTTTCTAAGTCCATGGTCGGTAGGTACTGTCATAATTTTTCTATTCTACGAATTGCATTTGAAAGCATATACCGACTTTTAAAATTAAAAAAATTCTTATACAAAAAGGACCAATGAGGAATGAATTTGGAAATTTTCTTTTAATTTATTGTTGCATATTTTTATTTTAAAAGATCGGACAAAATCCTTATAGGGTCGAGCGTTGCCGTTTTAATTTATCAAGTGTTAAACTAAAATACTTCGCAATCAATATATTTTTTGCCACCCCCTGGTTACGAGCCTGATTAGAAGTACAATCCTGTCCGCCAATTTTCAAGTCTGAAATCGTGGATAACAGATGCTCCGTAAATATAAGAGTTATAGCATTCAAAAAAATAATAATATACAATGATGGTTAAATTTAATATAATAAAATAAAAAGTAAAGTAAACACTTGACATCCGAAAGTGCAAAAAATAATTTTTTAGCTTTTAATGTACATTTTGTATATTGTCAGAGCAAATTATAAGTAATTATTTTTTCAATGTCAAACACAAAATCTTTACTTTCTCTCAAAAATGTTCAAGTTTAATTTAGCCCGAAATTAGTTAAATTTCAGAGATTAACGTCGCAATTAATTGATTCAGGCCCATTACAGTATATTGGTAATGTTTACTTATTATTATACATACGAAATTATAAATACTAACATCGAAAAAAATATCTTTTTTAAATATTGAAAACGTAATCAGCTGTGAGATAAGACAATTAATTTAAATTTAATCTGTTATTACATAACATGTATAACAGAAAGGTTATCAGCATGCAAGTAAATAAACATTTTAAACGCCAATCAAATTGCAGGTTTAAAGCATGTGAAATAATAAAATAGATTTTTTTAAATCCTTCTCAAAATTTAAATAAACCAAAAAATGTGCATACATACATTTTTCAAGTGAGGAAATGTTTCCAACTCCCGTCTTTTAATTTATCAAGTGTTAAACTAAAATACTTCGCAATCAATATATTTTTATTAAAAATCATAAACTCACTGTCTTTGTCCATAATTACCAAAACATGAATTTCAAAAATATTTCAAAGTGTATTGAACCCTCAACTCTCCACTGCGGCTACTACTAACACCAAAAAAGAGAAAAAATAATAAGGTGTTACTAAGAATAAGTCGACTTATGTTGATTGGAAAAACTGGCAAGCAAAGAATTCGTGTTAAAAATAACTGAAGAATTTACATGACAGACAGCCATGCAAAACAGTTTTGCGACATTTTGGTTCTACTTTAAATTAAATAAATTATTACACACTACAGACAAAGAGGTTAATTATTTTTAAACATTAAATTAAAGTTTAAAAAAGATTAAGTAAAAATTGTACCTGGAAATTGTTCTGGATCAGGTTGTATCAGTGTTAGAGCATTACGATTCAAGATGTCCATACGAGTATCTTCGGCTAGGAAGAAGTATGAATTGCCACCTCTCGACTTAATAGTAGAAACATGGCTTGGAGTGCCAGGATAAACTTGATATCCTGATGCTAAACTGCTATTATTAGCGGATATTGAACTTAAGCTTTCGTTAGTATTGACAGAATTTTCAGCAGGTGTTGAATAGAAATAGGTAGTACCTCCAACATTTTCCTACAAATGGTTAAGTATAAGTGAAGTGATTAATAAAAATGATATTTAGTTTACTTGGTAGGCTGCAACTGCAAGGGTACCGGTTGGTTTTTCTAAAACTGCATGAGGAATAGGAGAGCAATTGGTAATGGCATGAGGAGGAGGAGATGGCTGAGGAGTTATATTATGGGGAGACACTGTGCCGCTATGATGAGGCGACTCTATAACGTTGCGAGAAAATCCTGGCCCTGTCGTAGTTCCCGACAGTCCTGGGAATGAATTAAAGAAGTTTGGAGATGCTGAACATAAACACGTTGTTAGTATAATAAAACACATTGATTTTTAGATATAAAATTACCTGATGTACTATTACCTAAGATGTGGCTGCTCGGTACAAATTCTGGAGACTGTACAGTGACCTTTTTTGAGGAAAGAGGGGACCCGATTCCAATTTTTGAGAAAGATTGAGTCAAATTAGCTTGTATGATTGGCGTACTTGAATTTTGACGACCCTAAATATGAAAGTTAGTGTTTGTTTTAATGTATTATAAGTCCAAGTTAATTACCATGTAAGTGGCTAATTTTGACTCCTGAGGTACTCCGTTGGGTGAAAAAACATACATAGAATGATCCATTGCTTTCTCTGGAATATAAACGAAGTTCATAATATTGTTCAAGAAATTAAAAATATAATGCTAATGGAATTGAGAACGTATGAACATTTTTTTTTCCAAGTGTAACAGGAGGTTAATTTATTTCAAAGCGATGCACTGCCACAAAAATGTTTCGATAATTTTCACTTTCACGATATTGACCAATTGCGTATCAAAATATTGTAACTAGTAATTGAAAGCCAAAAAACATTAGATTAAAACCGCTACAATAAATACAACAAGATAAAGATCCACCAAGATACTGTTTAGCGAAATGTATTTATGTAATTATTAAGTTACGCCATTTTTACTACAAATCATGAAATTTTGACATTTTCAACAATATTATACGTACATATTATCAAAACAAAAACTAATGCACTTCATATCAATCCTCTTTCATATTTCAACTTTTTACTTGTTTAGATTTGAGAGTGGGGACCACAATATGGAGGCAAATGTTTGATTCTCTGTCTTTCTTCATTTTGTACCTGACATTTAGGAATTTTAGCAGCGCCAAATTAAAATAATACCAAACTTTAAAAAAAAATTAAACTTCAATAATTTTAATTATCAAATTTTATTTTATTTTGTAGAAAATTTACAATCTCTTGATTTTGCAATAAAGCTTTTTTCTTTTCTCTCAATATTTCGTGTAATAAAAAATTGGTAGCGAGATATTCGGAAGTCGAATTTCCCCCGTTCGTCGTAGCCGTAGCAGCATTGTTACATTTTTCCGCCTCCGGACTAGAAAGTTCAGATTTTTCGGTATTTGTTTTACTATCGTTCCACTCGTTTTGAGATTCATAAATATCGCATTTTAGATTTAACGATGCAGCTTCTTTCGTCTTTCGTTCATTTTCTGACAACTTTTTATGTAACAAGGTGTTTAAACGTTCCTTGACGCTTTCTGGATCCATATGTCACTAGTTATCATTTGATTATCAATTGTTGATAACAAAATAATCGACACTAATTAATTTTGATTATTTCAGATCGAAAATCGACACCTGGCCGTAAAAACTGCTTTATCTCGTGGCCTCTCATAAACAGCTGTTACAATCAAAACAATGCATTGGTTTACTACTGCCATAATTTTACTACACGCGTAGTAGCTAGATACGGCTTCAACACATCAGTAGCGTATCCGAGGCCAGGCGAGATGATATTCGCTCCCGGTATATTTATTGGCGCACCATCAATAAGTATAAAGGTACTTGCATCCTTGTACAGTTTAGTGGCGGCTGGTGTTCACACGTAAACAAGAAAAATACTCTCGATATTCGGTTTACTCTACATACTAAAATACTTTCGTAAGTACTCTTAAAGACAGTCCTTAAAAAACGTCAACTTGCGTTACTAAGTGCGATTATTATAGATAAGATAACAAAAAATATAGATCAGATAAATACTAACCCCACAGCGGAAGGTACCGCGACCACGGGTAATAACTCCCCCTCCACTCCAACAACCACTATTTAAAAACACAATTTAAAAGAACCCTTTGGTTTTTTTAAAACAAAAGATTTATTTGTAATAACAACCCCAACAAAAAGAAACTTTTTGATAAAAACAGAGGCAGACTAACTTTTTTTTCCTTGCTCCTCTCATGCCGCAAGCCTCGATACTTTATTTCGATTTTACAAAATTAATAACTGGTATTACTCGTTTCTCACTTTTACGTTTATGTAAGCACTCAGCTTATCTCAAATCATACGATTTGGTGCTTTATATTAAACAATCAAAAATTATTAATAGTACCTATTACATGATGGTGTATTGACCGGTTATTCGGGGACGAGACATTTCGTCGTCGCCATTTCGCCGTAATGTTAGTACAAAATTACAAAATTTTACTGACAAACTGATATTGTATTCTTGTATGTAATTTCATATTCTATTCAAAATTAAATTTTGAAATCAAAAAAATTTAAATTGGAGAAAGGATTTGTTTTATTGTAATATTTTTCAAAATGCTTTTTTTAAATTTAGAAATTTAGATAATTATATAATCTTAAAAATATTTTTTATCAAGTGAAATAAGCAAACAAAAAATTCAAATTTTTCTAAATTCAACGTTGTTTGCATAGATTTACAGATAATCGTTAATCGAGTCTAGCTTTTCTTATATTCACTTTTACGTCAGATGAAGCGAGTAAAACTCTTCATCGAAAGCTGAAAACAACATTTTTTTGAACAAAAATTGAGGGTCTATGAACGGCGCTATAATTTGGAAACTGGATAGACTACAATTATTTTATACTTTTTATACGATATCAATATTGATATTACCTATATAATCTATTTTATAGATGTAGTATGTAAAGAAACGGCCAATTTAAGATGTTGTGGTTTATGTATTTATAAATTTGTTCCTGTTCCGGTTTGATTCTGTTGTAGAAAACATTAAGTCTTTTTTCTAATAGTACTAATGCAAATAATTAACCCAAAAATATTTCATTTCCGAGTTATTTCCATGCACCAGTGTACCTATAATGACTATGGATTATGGTATCACATCAGAACACCAAAACCAAAAATACCGAAAAACATTGACCTAATGTTTGAATGACGTGGAACTCCTTTTTGCTCTGGATTATTGATTACTTAAGTCTGAATGAAACTTGATTGTTTAGTTAAGTTAATTTAATAAACCTATATTATAATTATTAAATACTAATTCTACTTTTGTGGTTTTGGATGACTTATGTAGTATTTGCTTATGCGGTTGGTAAATAGATTTTTCACTTTTGCAAAAGAAATTGATCAATTTATTGAATCTGAAGATTCCTATTTTTAAGTAACATTTTTAAAATACTTTTTGCGTCCAAATTTCCTTAATATATTTTTAAGAATCCTGAATTTATCTGAATAAAATGTTTAAGCAAACTTTTTTCTATTTTTAAAATATTATATGGGGTAATGTAAACTGGGCCAAAATAAACTGGGCCAAAAACAAATTTTACTAAAATGTGCAAAATGATAAACTGGACCAAAAGCAAAAATTATTGATTCAATAATTGTAGTATGGAGTTTGAAAATCAAAAACCGATACACGTCAGCGTATCGTTACACGTTATTTGATATCGAATTTATATGTATTTTATTTTTATTTTCTGTTTAGTCTTTGTCAAATTCAAGTTTTGACAAAGACAACCATGGCAATACACGGATCCACCATAAAAAATAGTTCTGCGGTTTTATAATTAAATGTCAACAAATCCCTGACACTAATTATTATATATTACAAATGCAAAACTTGTTTTTAGGGTGGATTCCCTTCGCACCCCGCACTTTCGGATCCACTGTGAAACGAGTTTCATCTTTTTCGAGTTCCACCTTCGGCGAGTTTTTTTGGCCTTCAGGGATATTTTTAATGAGTCTAACCTTTGTCAAAACGGCTCGGAGCGCCCGAAGCGGAGGGGACCGGAGCGCAGGGTAGTATTATATTGCCTTATTTAGATTAAAAGTGCAACTTTGTTTGACACGCAATTAGTGAATTTGCGAGGCAGAGCGCCAGCAAATTTTTATTAATTTTATTTGTTTAATCTTTAATTGTTTAAATTTAATTAATTATAATATTACTCTTTCTTATCTATGAGCAAAGTCAAGCGAATGCCACGTCAAACAAAGACACTTTTAATTCAAATGAGACATGGGTACCATTTTTTCATATTTTTTATGCGTCTTAAAATCATCGATTGCTATATTCGCTTCCCCGACTTAAATCAACTCCAAATAAATAAAACAATTCTAAAATATTATTTTGAAAAAAATCTGTACCTACCTTTGATGTTACTATCCGGTGATGTTAGTGGCAGTCAGGTTTTTAAGTTTTAGGACTTACAATAATTAGTAGTGGGGGGGTGGCGTTACTTACTAAATTTAAAAATTTGGAAATGTATGTAAATTTTTTTGGACATATTTTGTACTCAACAATCAGTCATCACCCATTTAATTAGTGTTTTTTGAAAAATATTAAAAATAAAATTTTTAATTAAATTAATTTACTACCTGTAAGTACTTTTTGCGCCAATTTCAGGATTATTTCAAGAATTATTTTCAAGATAATTAAGGAAGTTTTTTCTCTAAATATAGATTTCTTAGTTAGAAATGGTCGTAAATCGCCCGTATGTGTAAATCACCGGGAAGATTTGGTGTACATGGGGCAAGAAATGTGTGGGAGATGTGAAGCGATATGAAGATATGTCATGAGAAGTGGGTGAGATGTAGGAGATATCGGAATAAGAATTCGAGAAATATTAAAATGATGTAGAACAATAAAGAAATAATAAATTATAATTGCGATAGGCAGTGGTGGCCGAAGGCGGCTAGGGAGAAAAATATAACTATTATAAATAAACAATTTATAAATATAAAAAATTTCTTTTAGGGTTTATTTCTTCTTTATTTATTTCTTCTTTAGGGTTTTATATACTTATATTTATTTAAAAAAATATTAATAGTTCAGGTAATGAACGCTCATAATAGGAGTCTAAACTCTAGACTCAAGAGAGAAATGCTGAAATTTCAATTTTTTACTTCGGGGCTGTGTTGGACTAGTTAGACTGAAACGATTGTCTCCGTGCTTCAGAGGGCACGTAAAGTCGGCGGCCTCTCTGGGTTGATGATTGCCGTCATCAACTATTAAAAGCAAGGTTACAAAGCATTCCCCAACCCGGATTAAGCAGCCATAGGATCTAAATACTGAAACCTTCAGAAAAACAGGCTATATCCGACTATAGTCTATAGCCGCTATATCTTGTGCGAACTGCTATTCATTGAATATCTACCTCCTGACATCAGGTAACGTAATATTATAAATAGTCTAAATATTTACGGTCCAAGTACTAGAAGACCCAAACGGTGTAAATTATAAAAAATTTAAGAATTATAAATTTTGTTATTAGAAAAATAGCGATTGAAAGTTGGCTAATGATTGTTTTTAAGTCTAAGTTGGCTCGAATGTCATCTAAATTCTAAGTTTTCATTTGAAGTATCAAAAATTTAAAAATATCATAATTCTATTGACAAAATCAGCCAATCATGCCTACCGACGCGGTGTCGTTTATGAAAGATTTCCTCGCTGGAGGAATATCTGCAGCTGTATCTAAAACCGCAGTAGCTCCTATAGAGAGAGTGAAATTGTTGTTACAAGTACAAGCAGCGTCAAAACAAATCCCCGAAGATAAACGTTATAAAGGTACACTTTCCATTCTAATTATTCGAAATATGCGAGTCCGATTTATTTTATAGAGATTTTCATTATATTTTGGTAACTCAATAAAAAATTGCTTAATTATTTTTTTCCTGTAGGTATGGTGGATTGTTTTGTTCGAATACCCAAAGAAACTGGTTTTGCAAGTTATTGGCGAGGTAATTTGGCAAACGTCATTCGATATTTTCCCACACAAGCTTTGAATTTTTCATTCAAGGATATTTATAAGCAAACATTTCTTGGAGGTGTTGATAAACATACTCAATTTTGGAGATATTTTGCTGGTAATTTGGCATCTGGTGGTGCTGCAGGTGCAACATCTTTATGCTTTGTATATCCATTGGATTTTGCAAGAACAAGGTAAGGTTCAATAATAATTTCTATAAGCATATCTGCAGATATCTACTATTAAAATTAATTGTAGATTAGGAGCTGATGTTGGTAAAGATGGTCAAAGGCAGTACAACGGCCTTTTAGATTGTATTCAAAAAACTTTAAAATCTGATGGTCCTATTGGGTTGTATCGAGGTTTTATTGTATCAGTGCAAGGTATTATAATTTATCGTGCTACGTATTTTGGTTGCTTTGATACTGCGAAAGGAATGTTGCCAGATCCGAAAAGCACACCTTTCATAGTATCTTTCCTGATAGCCCAGGTAAATATATTTTTTATTAATTGAATCGGTGAATGGAAGATTAATACAAGCGAAATGCTTTAATCCAATACAATTACGTCCTACTGTTCTTACACGCGGGAGCGTATTTATGCGAAGGCAACTTAGGCCTATGGGTCCGCACCACAAAGGGATTCCCAACACAAAAAACTGTTTAAAAATTTAATTTTGAATGGACTAAAATTTAAAAAAGTCTTCTGCTATTGCTTAAATATTTGTTTGTTACATTCCTTTTTTTATCTTGCATTTGCCTAACATTTTTACTTAAAATAACAATTGATTCTTAAAAAAACATCACAAATTCAGTCTAGAGGTGTACAGCTCTTAAATGCGACCCTGCTTTCACTCACCGATTCAATTGAGAAATTTGCTCTCTTAATATTTAAAGAATTATGTAAAAGTAATTGTTATATTTTTAAGTGTGTTACAACTTTTGCTGGTATAACGTCGTACCCATTTGATACTGTAAGGCGACGTATGATGATGCAGTCTGGACGAAAAAAATCTGAAATTATGTATAAAAATACCTTGGACTGTTGGATGAAAATTTTTCAACAAGAAGGTCTTGGTGCATTCTTTAAAGGTGCATTTTCTAATGTCCTTCGTGGTACTGGAGGAGCACTTGTGCTAGTATTATACGACGAATTAAAAGCTTTGTTATAAGTCAATGTTAAATTAATGTCTGCTTAATGAAAAAATTAAATCGTGTCAATTTGTATTATACTTGTTAAATTATATTATATAGATTAATATATACTCTATATTATTTTTTTATTTTTGACCTAGACGTTCTGCCAATTGGCCAGACTTCCGAAGGCTGAGTTAAGAAATTCTGTAAAGTCCGAAAGTTGAACCCAGAATCTCTCTTTGATTTTTAAAAACTAATGGGTTATTTGATTTCGATTATTTTCTTGAGTTATCCACAAGCGTATAACTCAAAAACTGAAACAGATACGTTAAAAATAGATAGAAACATTCTTGTAAAAAAATTTATCAGCTTCAATTTTCTACAGAACAACTTCTTAGCTATGTCTAACTGTTTTCGAGATATAAGCAAAAAACGAAATCCAGCACCTCCTAGGTTCAGGGACTTGCAGTATGTTTACCTCCTAACTAATCCAATCACAGCTCTAAAATCAAAACTTGAGATCTCATGTTCTGGAATTCTTTTTTGCTGAAATATGTTGTTTATACAAAATGAAGAAATTCATATTATGTTAGATTAGTTATTATTTTATAAAAAATATCACAAACTTTAACTTGTGATTCTAATTTTTAAATTATTGTCTTCGATTATCTCCTCTGGTTTCACTCTGCTCCTTCCTTTCGTTCCACACTTTGGTTAGTCAACTGATATATCGCAGAAAAACCTTCATTTAGGTACCCCAACAATAGAGTATGTTTCACTTAATCTAACATACATATATATATATGTATATTTTTTATCTTCCCGAGTCGAAATTACGAAATAAATAACGTAATTCTTAAAAATTTGGCGTATAACATAAGGAAATATCGCTGCCAATTCGGTCAATTTGTAACTTTTAGAAAAATTCTTTTTTCGATTATGTGGTAATATATCATACTACTTGATTTTAAAAAATATAAAAATTCAAAAATTTTAAATAATACGAAAATACGCAATTTTTCTGAAAAAATTTAAACGATAATATCGCGATTTTAGGATAAAAGAAGTAAATATAAATAAGAAATTATTACAATAAAATTTGTTTTGGTGCTCATGTAAATTATTATTTTTCATTAAAATTACACATAATTAGCCATCTTGCAATACCGGGCAATAAGAGGTATTCATTCAAACTACCCCTATTTTTAAAACAAGCAACACATGACAAAAATTTTCAATATAAATACTCTTTCATTCCTCACAAAAAAATTACGACAATCTTAATTTTTAAAACAGAAGTATTTTATCAATAAGAATTACGTTAAATTTTACACATTTAATATTAACAAATTATTAACTAATGTCCACTTTGTTTATAATAATATCTAGAAATCAACATTTAGTTAGGATTTCAGCCTAAGTTAAAACTTATGTAGCAGAAAAAACAAAATTCTCCTATTACAATTAGATAATAAATATATATCCGAAAAGCACGTTGCACAAAATTGTATTAAATTTAACTAAACTGTTGACGCCGACGAGCCCGTTGTTTATCAAAGCGCATTTCCATTTCCTCAAGCACTTTTGGAGTATAACGAACAACCAATTTAACTGAACCATGAGCTTGTTTTAGTAACTCAACGGCTTTTTCGTGATTTTCACCTTCCACAGACTAAATATAAATTCATTACAGTTAATCTTGAATCTGTACCTAAATCAAATTTTACTTACCACTCCATTAACACTTAATAATTGATCACCACGCTTCAAACCTCCGTGTCTGTCTGCAACTCCTCCAGGAATAATTCTTGAAATATAAATGGGTGAATTTTGTTCTTTTCCGCCCATAACATTAAAACCTAAACCTTCATCTGTCTTCGGCAATTCTACAACTCGGGGATGTGCATGACCCTCACTTGCAGCAAAGGCAGCTACCGTAGCTTTAGCAGTTGCCGACGCTCGAACGTCTTGAGAACCTTGAATATCGACAGTTTCGTAAACATGCTCGTACACTTCGCGAACTGCATTCAAAAAATCACTTTGTAAAACCTTTTGCAAGGCTGCTAATTTTGTGGCAGGCACTTCATTATTCTTTTGCAATTTTTCTAACAGTTCGACACAGCGTTTAATATCTAAAAATACAAATAAATTATAACCACGCCATTAATAAAGAAGTTTAACTTTACCTCTTGATAAAGTTAGCGGTTCTGTTATTTGCGCCATTGGGAAGCAAATACAAGAACACTGTTTTCGAAAAATTATACAAATATTGACAAAAATGACACACCTGTCATATAATAATCGATTGAACTACATACAGTTCATTTGTACATTTGAACTATTTACCAATACTACTGAACTGAGAATTAAAAGGAATGTTTTGTATGGTCTCTCGTAGCCGTGATCGTCTAGTGGTTAGGACCCCACGTTGTGGCCGTGGTAACCCAGGTTCGAATCCTGGTCACGGCAACTGTCCAAATTCATCTTTGGAAGAGACTTTTTTTTTTATTATTTTCGTTTTGTTTATTTATTACTTACCAATAGAAGGTCTCTTTCGTGTCAAAGATGAATTTTATTATAAAAGTCAAACTTCGTGAGAAAGTATTTTGTTACTAGAAAAATTAGATCCCCTATTTTTTCGACAAATTTTGATGATTGAATGATAAATTAAAGTTACTTTAAAAACATTTTATTGTTAAAAAATTATAAAATTGATACAAACACCATTATATAATAATTTGATGTAAGATACAAAAATGGACGGATAAAAATTACACATTAGGTACAATGTCACTAAAAAAAAACATTTTAGTGTAATACTTTTGTGCAAACATGCACCACGATAAAATTACCATACTAATATTTTGAACAAACGTAATATCCATAAAAACTGCAGTTCTGTGTATAAAACAAGTTCTACATTAAATAATCAATGTTAGCATAACGCTAGTACATCATTTCATATAAAATGTATTTTTTAAAATTAAGCAATCGAGCATTAATATCCTCACGAATATAATATAAATATTATAAAAATTGTAAATATAAAAGATATAATATAGAAAATATAAAAACTTCCTAGGCACTAAAAGGCACTACATTATAATAATATAAAAAGCAATGTAGTAATAACCTAAGCAAAAGATTCAAATCCAACATTTTGATTGTATGTTTTTTGTACCCATTCAGATTCATCTGGAAAAGTATGATGACGAGTCTTACAAATACGTGGGCCAAATCGTAACAAAATCATTATAACTCCGACAACTAAAAATAATGTTACAAATGCCGTAGCAGGCCAAACAGCGCTAAACATTTTGTATAATTAAATTGCACTTTCGCGCTTTTGCTGTTGTAATTCAATAGCTTCTGATGCTTTAGAATATTTAATTTGTGCAGGTGCTTCTATGATTATTGGGGTATCAGGTGGAGTGTACGATGGTGGAGGTGCAGCAGGAAAATCGTAACGTGGCCTCTGAGCCGGAGGAATGTCGATTTGAACGTTTTTGAGTTCGGTGTAATCCAAAGAAGGTTGTTTATGTGGTGTCGCTGTCCACAGTGATACAATCCAACGATTTCCTACACAAATATATTATTTGTTTACTAAATTTTTTTTATTTTAAAATTATCTTACCCGTGTGTCGATCGACCCAATAAGCAGAATATCGGGAACAACAACCAAGCGTAATATTTAATACGATGAGAAACACAAATAAGAGTGTACAAATGGTCACTGTAATGTAAAATGGTGAAAAATCTCCAGCTTCTCGCTTGTGATTTTGGAAGTAAGTATTCTGCAATATATAACTGTTGTCTTGCTTATGAATGTGAAAATATGTATTTTCTAGCATATAAGCTTGCTCATCTTTTTGAAAATTTGGATACGACATTTCCAATCATAAAATCACATTATCGTCGTCGTACACATTGAATAAACGATGCCCCACTAAAATATAAGCATTTAAAAAAAGGGTGTGGTAGATTACTAATAGGATGAGTATTACTTTCAATTACCTATAATTAACTCAAAAAGACGTTAATGTAGGTATTAGGTACATATCCTTATTTAATATTCTGTATTCTATGAGTTTAATAATAAAAAATTAAAATTTATATTGCACTTACCTGGGCAGGTGTTCTTAATAAAGACGTAAACAACGGCGGAAGTAAATTTTGTGATGCAAACAAATTTTTGTTGTCAAAGTTGAAACTCCCACATCTGTACATTTGGTTGTATACCCTGTAGTGTCATAGACATAAATAACAAAACTATTATCGAAAAAGTTCTCTTGATATCAAATTAAAAGTGTCACTTTTTGAAAACGCATTTGTTTTAAAACAAAAATACGGCAGAAGGCGCTAAAATAAAGATAATGTTAATTAACTGACACTGTACTTTATTCTGACAATTTTAGATAAAAATTATATACTACAGTAGAATTCGCTTAATGTGATCACCCTGGGCCAAGGCATTTTGATAACATTAACCGACTGATAACAATAAGCAAATTTTAGAAAAAAACTTAAGGCTAATTTACACGTGTACAGTAGCTTAAGCAAGCTCTTAAAATATGGAACTAAATTTAGTTACTTGCATGGTTTAGACAAATCTACTAAATAATCGATTGATCTACTAAATGAAATCTACTAAATGTGTTTAGAAAAGCACCGACACTTAATTTAGCTACTTGCTTTAGTAGCTTGCTTAAGCTACTGTACACGTGTAAATCCGGTATTATTTTAGAAACGAAAAATTAGAGAATCTTAATTTACAGTGATTTTCGATAATTTTCACCTTCTGTTTTACCAAGAGATCTTTCGCTTTTTCGTCAACATCGTAAGAATAGCAAGAATAAACTAAACTTATAAATTAAAATGCATAAAGCAAAGTCCTCTTTTAGCAAAATAAAAATAGAAACACCCCATGAAACGGGAAACTTCATTAGTTTTTCTATAGAAATTAAAATGAGTGACGTGTTTTGTAAAAATATATAAAATTTCAATGACAAATCAGAAAAAGATGCTTAGAAAAAGAGATTATTGTGCTGGTAATTTCTTGAAAGTGATAATAATAAGCGGCTTTTTGATCACATTATCCGGTGGTATCTGAATGCAAACTAATTAAAGCGGCCGGTTTCTAGTCAAAATGATCACAATAACCGACTGATAACATTATCCGTGATCACATTAAGCGGATTCTACTGTAAATAAGAATTTTCTATATTTTTTATTTACTTATTATTTTAATTCCATTGACCCTGTAGTGTGTATCTTGATTTTAAAGGTTTTTAGAAGCTTGATCGCAATGTCTTTTATAATATATTAATTTTAAATTGATGTTTAGATGCAGGGCCGTGTTAAGGCATGTGAGTACCCTAGGTATATTCTTTTTTGCCGCCCCCTTAAAATTAAAATTTGAACTTATTATAACAGCATAATATTTATTAGCAAAATAACAAATTTATTTACTTAAACAGTAGACAGTTTTTTGTTCTTCGTTTATTTTTATTCTTTACTCTCTTGCACTTAAAAATTGTTTATGATTTCTACATAATTTAATATGATTTTTGAATAAGTATAAGTACAATTTACAATCAAGTTTCTATTTATGTTACATTTTTTATTAGAATTAATTAGTATTTTTGCCACCCCCTAAAAGACTGCCGCCCTAGGCAGCTGCCTTTCTTGCCTAATGGATAAATCGGCCCTGTTTAGATGTTAAATAACAAAATATTTCATAAAATCGATTTCATTCAGTTGATTGATTGTAATAGTGGTAGCTCGAGACTGTTTCATTTGTGAGGAGGCAAATCATAGAGTATAAATTTCTCAAAAATTCCCACGATTTTCTTGAATTTCCTAAGATTTTGTAAATGTACTAAAATTTTCTAGAATATTTTACCAAATAGAATTTGGTAAAAGCTACGTTAAGCCATGATGGGAGAGAAGGGCTCTAAACAGGTCAAAATCAAACTACGTGGTTTATGGCCCAAGCAACAAAATAGGTCGAAATTATGTTTATTCGACCTTCTAATAGGTTAAGCCCAATTTACGTCATATAGACGTAGAGAGAAGGTAAGTGGGGAATTAAATTGAAGTAATTTGACGCTCCCATATCAGCTACAACCAAAAAGCAGCCTTGTTTTAGTCACTCTTTGGAATATTTTCGTTTTTAAAAGTCGTGTAGCAGATTTTTTGATACTATTTTATTTGTTACTTAATTTAGGTTTAAAATCGTTTTATCGTTATTTAGTTTAAAAAAAAATATCGTCACTCTCTGCCGCAATACCTCCAATCACCAGCACACCAAATTTTGTCCGGAGATACGATGACATAATATTCATTTTTGTTTTCTATTGTGGTAGCCTTAACAAAGATATCGGTAGTCCTGGCAAAATTATCTATATGTATCACCCCCTACCCTAAATCTACCTATAAAAGTTTATTTAACAAAATCCAAAATGAAAAAAAATTTTTATTTTTGTACGCCACTGAATTTTTTCCAAAATTTTTATATACGTCACATAATACCGTAAGAAATCACAAATAAAATTTCTCCAAGATTGGTACAACAAATTTTTTCGGTCATCTAGCGGATTTTTCGAAAATAAATTTTTGTAAATTACTGACTGTCGATTTACTGATTCTGAAAACATTTGCGAAAAAATTTAACAAACAGCCTAAACTTGGTCGCTACCTAGTGGCAGAACCTTTTACTTATAAAGTAACGTTCCGTCAGTCCGTACGACGATATTATAAAATATTTCCCACCGAACCACCTATTTTTGTATTCTAAAATTAATTGTTACAAGCCCTAAACTCAATTCTTATGCTGCACTCGGTATACAAATCAACATTAACCTAATTTTGGCACATATGTCACAAAATTATGACGTTTATTAAAATTTTGAATATATTGTTTTATTTTTGCCAGCCATCTGACAAATTCTCACAAAAAATATATAAATTAAAATTTCAGTTAATATTTTCTATAATTTTTCTGACCTGCCCCGCCCTGTTACAATTGGCTCGGTTTGTTTTCTCACCAATACTTATACTTTCAAAGCTCCATCGACACACCAAATTTTAGCTGAATCGGTTAAACATTTCCGGAGATACGACGACATTTTCATTTTTTTTTATTTATTTTATTGTGGTGGCCCTGGTGAAGATTTCTCTGGCAAAACCTTATTTTCACCATTCCAGCCCACGAGGCATACGTCCAATAAGTTTGATTGCAATCGACGCAGAAATGCCGGAGAAAATCGATCGACAAAAACTTTTTTCATGTTTTTGCCAAAAAAGTTAATTTTATTTTTTTCATATTGCATTACTGATTTCTATCGAAGGATTACATATGCTCTCATATCCATTAGGATCAATGTACCTACGTACCAAATTTGGGTAAGATCCCTTCAGCATTTCTTGAGTTATTCACTCTTAAAGTTTCAACTTTGACAACTTGTGATTTTTGACAGACGACAGATAGAAGATTAATTTTACCTATTCTGGATAAAGCCTTTTAAGGCCTTTAAAATAACATATCGCAAGACAAAATATTTTTTAAAAATCCCGTATTATTTTCTTGTGGTGGCACTCCTGATTGATAGATCGCGACGAAAACCTTATTTTCACCTTTCCACCGTGAACCCTACCACCATACCAAATTTGGTCGTAATTGGTTGGATGGTTCGGAAGCAAATCGATCGACAAAATCCAACGACAGACAGACAGACAGACCGACAGACAGACCGACACAGAAATTTTTATTTTACTTTTTGCAGATCTTTACGTTTCTGAACACGGTGATCTCGAAAATGCAAAAAAAAAAAGTTGAAATTTTTTTTCGATTACCATACCTCCAATTTTTTTTTAAAATTGATTGGAGGTAAAAAATAATTAAATTAAAATTAAAATTAAAGATCATCCCGATAACCTTCTAATTATAAAAATTAAAAATTTTTTTGTTGAAAATTTTATACTCGTTCAACTGTATGTCGGTGAAGTACACATGTAAAAATGTTTTCATTGCAGATAAAAAAAATGGCGCAATAAAAGCATTAATCCATTCTCTTAAAATGTGAAACTTTAAAACTACATTTTTTTACATGATTAAATCTATTTTACCACTTTATAAAATCACAATTGAAAATTTATCTTTTAACAAATGCAAATTTTCAAACAAATTTTACAAGAAATCTTTATCTATAATACCCCTATTTACACTAAAATACACAGCAATATAGGTATATATTTTATAAACAAAAATATTATTATTAAACTTCAATGTAGGCAAAAAAGAGTACAACAGCAACTAAACTATTAGGTTGTATGAAACTTCAAACTAATGTTTATGATACCATGACACACAAGTTTCAATTTAATATTCTCAAATGCTGTACGTATTCCGCTGTTTTTGCGGCACATTAGCCAATTACGCGTTCGAGAAGAACCAGATACCACACATTTTCACTGAAAAAATAGGTATCCCACTTAAGTTACATACTTGATGAAGTATTTCAACCCTAAAATAATAGGACTATAACATAATAAGCACAAGCGGCATAATTAGGGCAAAGGTTGATTTCTTGCTTCTCTTTCAAACATTGATCCTACCGACAGAGCTTAACATTTGACAAGAAAAGAATAACTAATTTTTAATATTTTTTATTTAAAAAAAAGTAAGAAATATGAAAGTATATCGATTTTGCCAATAAAAGTCTTTCTTTTGAGCGAACGCTTTTATTAAGCGGACTAACCCAGGTCTGTCCACGGAGAAGAGAGTTCACTTTAATAGGCTTAAAAAATATGTTATGCCAGACAAAGTTTGACAAAAAAAAACACAAGCAGAGATTTCAAGATTAGTAATTCTAACCATCTCGATACAAGCTCAATAATACATAAAAGACAATACTGTTTCTACAATCAAAATCAATCACGTCAGAGGTATGACGTCTGTCATCACCACCACATAAAACTGAAATTCCAATTTATCACGTAATGTGTGAACCTAATGTGACGTCGTCAATCAGTGGCGGATCTACAATTTTAGTTTGCGAGAGACTTGACCTAGGTGAAGTTAGGCTTTATCAAAGTAAACATTAAATACTAAAATAGCACATAAAATAATATGCTGTTGGGAGGGAGGCCTTGAGTTCTTTAGCCCTCCCCCTAGATCCGCTACTGTCGTCAATGCTCATGACGTGATTAGTTTGGGTTTTAGAAATAGCATAAACCACAACAGTCGATTGGTGTGATCGTTGGTTAAGTTACAGAGCGAAAATTCTAGGTTTAAATGTCGGACTCGATAACATTTCTTAGCTCGGCCTTCCGGTGTGCATCAACACGTTGTGGATTTAAGAATTAGTTCTATATTTACGTAAGTCTGGCCAATTGATAAAACGTTAAGGTCAAAAATGAAAAAAAAAGAAATAGCATACCTATCTATATTACATAATTATGATTATTGTAACCAGGTCCGTAGCCAAGGAGGGGCACCTGGGGGCACGTGCCCCCCCCCCCCCGAAATGTAAAAAAAACACATTTGTTTGTAATATAAACATTCCCGGAAGGAGATCCCCCGAAAATGTTACTTTTTACAAAAGGCTTTTTATGAATGCCCCCCCCCCGGAATAAAATCCTGGCTGAAATCGTCAAAAAATGACAGCGATTTTGATTGTCTCCATAAACGAAAACCGAAAATAGAGAAAATCAAACATAAAAAAATGGTTCAGATGCTATATTATTTAATAATAAAATAAAATCAATGTTTGATATTTACATTGAATTTATCATAAAAAAAATCGGATGTGGCCATGCCCATAACTTTATCATACTTTTAAATAATAATAAATTTAAAAAAACTATTATTTTGGAAGGAAATAATTATAATAAAGAAATAAAATTTAAAAAATAAGAAAAAAATTGTTTTTTTTTAATTTGTAAAAACTATATAACCAAAAGTAGGATATTTACACGATTATTGATTAATACTTTTTTATTATTATTTTGGAGGAGAATATAATGAAAAAATAAAATTTTAAAAATAGGAAAAAAAAATTTTTTTTAATTTACAAAATATTGTTTTTTTTGCTTTTCCGTGTACCGATTTTAACCAAAATCAAATCAGCTCTAAGTCTCAATTTTTATGTACTAAATACAAAATTTTGTTAAAAAATTCCTATTACTTTTTGAGGTAGAGCGCCCACAAAATTTGACCACATACATACACACATACACACACCCATACATACAGACATTTTTGGAAATGATGATTTTCAGCTTCTGGGACCCCAAAATGACTAAATTTATCAAAATCTCAATTTCTTTTTTTTGCACGATTACAATACTTTTTCAGACTTCGTATGATAAAGTAAAAATATATATAATTTAGAATATAAAGTATTATTGGTGTTGACGTGCTGACGAGAATGACGTGATATATGTAGTAAAATATAAGAGGTTGAAAATCACCAAATAGGAAACATAATTCGAACCTCGTGATTGGGTTTTTCATATTAATGTCCACGATAACAGTCTTAAAAAATTTTTCCAAAATTAAAATCATTGAATCGGCACCATAAGTAAATAATATTTGCACAAACCCGATTTTTGTGCATTTATGCGTCATATGTTTGTGTCAGGAAGGAGCCCTAATCTTATTCTATTGAGTAGTGGAAAACTCAATTTATGTGCAACGTAATCTTTTAATTCGCGTAAACAAAAATTTATATACCCAGCTACAAATATCACAACAAATATAATTTATCTTAATTTAGATAGGCCGACACCAAACAAAATAGAATAACACTAGATTTTGAATACTTGAAGTTTCTTGTTTTAATAATAGATGGAGGAAGTAAATCAAAAGTCCTTTACAGAAACCAAGTATAAAAAATATATAATAAAAACGATTACGTTATAAATACACTGAAGTAACATCTTTAACCTATTTTTTCTTTTTTCCTCCCTTTTTGCCTCCTTTACCTCCTTTACCTCCCTTTTTTCCCTTTTTCCCTGAACCATCATCTTCACATTGAGTTTCTACAGTTTCTTTTTTGGGTAATTGTTTTAACGGTGGCCCTTTGGGTGTACGTACTTCTACCTCTAATTCGCCTTGCTTGTCACTTCCTTCACTCTTTTTTCCTATTCTTAACACAAACACATCGTGGTTAGGATCTTTATCATCGACTTCCATCATTCCATCACCTCCAGAACATGTAGCAGATTGGGTCATTACATTATTTTGACCGCAGCATTGTTGCGTCGATGTAAAATCAGACATCGGTGCATCGTTAGAAATTGTATTTAACTTCGGTTTCTTTTTATCTCCTAAATGTCCCGGTGTACACGAACAAGAATCGTCCGGTTCCTCGGGCTTTTTATTTTTAAGTATACGAATAATTAAAGAGTTACCACCTACTTCAGCTCCTATTTCTTTATAATTTCCAGGAATATCAGTTTCTTCTTCTTGCGTGGTCATAGAACATTCATTGCAAGGAGGTGCTTTCTCTTCAAAAGATGTGGTGGGACAGGGAACACTGGGACAAGTAGTATCACAGGAGCCGTCATTTCCACCTCCATCTCCTGCTTTGCCTACTTTTTTATATCGATATAAGGAATGACCTTCTTTATCTTTAAAAAGCACCGACTTGTCATTCAAATTCATTTGAAATTGCGTCACTATGAGTTTTCCAAAACAAGACATTCTAATGTACATACTAATGTCTCCGATGGTTTGACCCGAAGCGTTAGTTATTTTAAAAGTATCTTTTAATGTTTTTGCAGTCGGACCTTGACCAGGAGCAGGTGCAGCTAAGGACTCTATTAATTCGTTAAATAAATCTACGATTGATACGAGCGAATTTCCCACCTGAATTTTATCTGGCAGAACTTCTGGCTGCATTTTTTTGAAAATGTCTACATTAATATCAAATTGTCTTACGGCTTCGTCGGCTTGTTCGGGAGTCAAAGAAAATAGGCACGATTTTCCGCTTTTCAAGTTTTCATTTTCTTTTGTAAGTTCTCCTTTAGGAGAAAAATCATCTTCGCATATATCTAACGCGGAATTGTCCAAAAATTGAACCGAAACGCAAGTGTTTCCTGTAACTTCGCCTATATCTTGAGTTAACGCAGGATCTAACTGAACTTTATCTACTAGAAATTCTAGCAAAAATAAATTTTCTGTTGCGATCTTTTCCATGTTTAATTATTATAAGAGTATCGCTTAAGTAATTCTAGACAGTTTACACAAAAATTTTTGAGATTAAATAATGACAATTAAAACTATTAAATATTTGACATTTTACTACTTTCAAAACTTTTTCAAGTTGCAGCCATAGATGAGAGAGATCTGTCTCTATCGTGAATCATGTTTTTTAAATTTTAAATTTGTATTCTGAAATTAAACAAAATATATTAATTACAACAACTTACAGATAAATGTGACAAAAAAATTAATGTTTGCCTCTTGGGGTTGATGAGTTAGATAACATGAGGAAATGAATGTTTGATGTATATACAATTACAAATTGCATTACAGAAATGCGGAAACTTAAAATTTTAAAGTCACGTAAAGTGAAAAAGAAAAAACTTTTTCAATAACAAAGGAATAATTCATATTTTCATATGTTTTTAAAACTCTTATAAAAATGTCATATAATTAAAATTTGTGGTGTAATTTGTTGTCAAACTTTTCTGAAAATTGGTATTTAAATCTGAGTGTTTTATAAAAATTTTAACATGGATAAAATAGCAACTGACAATTTATTTTTGATCGAGTTTTTGGTAGATAGCGTTCAATTAGATCCAAATTTAACTCAGGATATTGGAGACGTCATGGGCAATACTTGTGTCACAGTACAATTTTTAGACAATTCTCCTTTGGACATATGCGAAGATGATTTTAATCCTAAGAGGGAATACAAGAAAGAAAGCGATAGTTTGAAAAGCGGTAAATCTTGTTTGTTTTCTTTAACGCCTTCGCAAGCACAAGAAGGTTCAAAGCAATTTGACGTTTTTGTAGACGTATTTAAAAAAACACAGCCGGGTGTGCTACCTGATAAAATTCAAGTGGGAGGTACTCTGGTGTCGATAGTAAATTTATTTAACGAGTTAATAAAATCTTTGTCTTCTCCAAGTGCTGGTTCAAATCCAACTGCAAAAACATTAAAGGATACTTTCCAAATTTCTGACGCTTCAGGAGAACATATAGGAAATATAGCCCTATACATTAGAATGTCTTGCTTTGGAAAACTTATTGTTACTCAGTTTCAAATGAATTTGGACGATAAATCTGTACTATTTAAAGATAAAGAAGGTCATTCTTTATATCGATATAAAAAATCAAGTTCGGGCGATCACAACACTTCTTCGGGTAAACGTGGGAGTCATTCTGGAGGAGGAAAACCAGACCAATATGACGATTTTTGTGAAAATGCTTGTCCCGCCATCCCTTGTCCTCAGCCGATTAGGATGAGTGCAGGTTATGGACCAAAGGGAGGATATCCTGCAGCTCCTTGTGAGTCAGCATGTCCTAGTGTTTCTTGTAAGGCATCATCTGATATGAACTATCAGCAAAATAATATGCAGGCCGGAGCCGCTGATGATTCTTGCGAGTGTTCACCAGGAAATATGGGAAAAGGAAAAAAGAAATCGAGAGTAAGTTACGCTGGAGATTCAAGTAAACAAGGTGCCTCAGTAAATTTTAACATGCCCGATGCAGCACAAGCTCCATATTCGTTCACTCTGGGTGGTTGTGGATTTGCTTCGCAAAATGCTGCTCCCGTTGAGGAAAACTCTTGTACACCTTACCGTCCTAAACCTGTTTCGGATCCTAATCATGATGTTTTCATTTTAAAAGTGGCAGAAAAAAAGGAGTTTAAACCTAAAAAAAATAATATCGAATTAGAGATGACCACACCTAAAGGTCCAGTTATAAAACCTAGACCAAGAAAAGAAACAAGATTTGCTCAATGTGAACCCGAGGGTAAAGGAAAAAAAGGAGGCAAGGGAAAGGGAAAGGGAAAAGGAAAGGGAAAGAAAGGAAAAAAATAAATTACTTGGTATAATATTTAAAAAAATTGAAATTTTTAATTGATTTAAAATATATTCATGCAGATTATTTTGCTCTATATTTTGTAATATTAATTGAATATAATATAAACATAATTGCGTGTATTCCTGAATTTGACAATATGAATTAAAATGAGGGTTTGGAGAATTCTGGGAGGAAAAAATTTAGTATTTTTAATTAAGTGATTTTTTTATTTTAGCTGAAAAGGTTCTTATCAATAATACAATAATATAATCATATTATATTATATTATATTATATTATATTATACTATAGAAAGTCAATCTTTAGAATAAGTAAAACTTATCTATGGTTCTATGTTCAATTCTTATCCTTAATTGTATGATAACAAGTTAATGGGGTAGCTGAAGAGCATTTTTACTTTAGAATTCATGTTGATCTTAATTACTAAGCTACCTACTAGTGTCTTTTATATATAATTTTAAATTTAAACATAATTGGCATGCGAACAGGATTTCTAACAGTTTAACCAAAGTGTCATCGATTTATCAAAAATCTACAAATAAATTGGTCCAAAATCAATGTGAGTGCAACTACATAAGAAATTTCGTTAACTGAACAACTTCGCAACTGCAATAGACGCCCAGAAACTTCAGCAACAGCGACAACAGATCAGAAGTATTATCAACAAGCTTAGTTTTGTGAGTGATCTATTATTACCTTCATATTTTTGACATGAACTTCATGAATTTTGACTAATATTTCTGATAGATTTCCATTAAAAAGAGCAATAAATTGAATTAGTTCTGATTCTATACTAATTTACATTTGTGTAATTTAAACAATCAAACAATGGCTAATAACTATTTCAGCGAAATGACTCTAAGTATGACGATGCTTCCTAAATATAGCGGGGAAAGTGACAACTTATTTTATTTTATTTCGCAATGTGAAAAATTTTATTCCATGTTTAAAATTGATAAGCCGAGTCAAATAAATTCTATTGTAAACATGACGATTTTTGAAATTTGTTGCTCCAAAATTGAAGGCTCAGCTCGAAATGTGATTTTAAATTGTACAACTTGGACACAAGTAAAAGAAGCTTTATGGAATCGTTTTGGCAATCCGCGAAATGAAACTTTGCTAGCAATGGACCTCTCGACTTGCTTTCAATCACAAAATGAATGCTACACATATTATTATGAAAATATTAAATATAAATTTCAACAATTGTTTGAGCATATAACCATCAGGGAAAAAAATGAAGATGTAAAAAAATTTAAACTTGATATGTATTCTAAAATTGCGTTAAATACCTTTAAGGTAGGTTTATTGGAACCATATCGTAATTATCTCGGTAGTCGAGCAGTTGAATCTCTCGATGATTGTCTGGTACTTTTGCAAAACTACGATAACCATCAGAAACAAACCGAGTTTTTAAATTTTTTGCGAAATAAACCTCGCAAATCGAAACACTACACTCACTAGGAATTTTGATAAAAATGTTCTCCCATTTCTTTGCTCTTAATCAATGCCGGGAATTCAACAATTCACAAGTTTATAAAGAAAAACCAAAAACAGTGTCTTCCACATCAGAATAATTCTAATCGACTTAACAATTTTAATCGTAGTGATTTTAGAAACAAGGATCTTAATAATATATTTTTATTTCTGGAAATTTATACAATTAACCAGATGAATCCACACAATCAAAAAATTACAAATGGGAGTCAACAAAAAATTTAAATTTTAGTTAAAAAAATATAAATTATTTCCTAGAGCCCTTGACGCAACAATAAAATAGAGTAGAATTTTAAAAAATTTGCAAATTTAAATAAATAGACCATATATTCCGCGATACGACTCATCTGTATTGATCGTTCCAAAAAAATTAAATGCTATCGGCAACAATAAATTGAACAAAAACAATCGAAAAACTAAACTATTTAAGAAAATATAATATATTCTATGACTCAAGGTTTGCACTAAGAAGAGTGGATTTTGAATTATTTGAAAAATAGTCAAGAATCATTCAAACAAATTTTAGTCGATCAGTAAACGTTAGCAGGTTTTTTTGTTACGGAATTGATTGTTCACTGCTTTAATTTAGCCGACTCAAAATTTTAACGTTAATATAATCGTTTTTGAAATTCTTGAATTTTCAAAATTTTATTTGTGAAAGACACTGTTACAGTATATGCATTTTGTACGGGTAAATCTAAATCTATTTGTATTTCAATATACACATCAGATCCTTAACTTACAAAACAAAGTGATGATTTCGCCATATAAACACCATCTTTAAAACGCGAAGAGAGAATTATGGATCAACTAAAATACACAACTGAAGAACAGGAAAATTCTAGCATTCAACAGAATTAATTGGTTTTTACTTTTAATCCTGCGGGCAGAAGAAGTATATATTGTTGTGTGCGTTTTTATATGTTTATTAAAATATGCTTTTAGTTTTTAGTAGTTTAGTTTAGTTTACTTTTTTTTTATTTTTATAAATATTATTATATTATTGTAGCGTTTCAAAAATTTTGTATTAAACGATTAAATTATATTTTGTAAAATTACTATTTTGTTTGGGAATAATTTTGTAAATTTAAAATTTTTGGTTTTCCCGCTAACTAGTTGACGTTGGCCACCGGTCACCGTCAGTTTTGATTAAGAATTCCATATTTTGAGAATAAAGTGATTTATATTTGAGTGAGTAATTTTAATTTTGAATTTCAAATTATCCGGTATAGTTTTGGATAGAATTGATAATATTTTGAGATAAGATAAGATTTTTTTTATTATTAATATATTAATTTAGATAAAGATAAAAGTTCTCGCAATCTTGCCAGTATAAATTTAAAAATTTAAAAAATTAAAACACAATTAAGGAAGAGCGGCAGACACACACTGCTTCATCGACTATCAAGCCATCATACCACGTATGTGTTTCTGACTCATTAGTGAATTTCTTTCGAAATATTTTAAAATAATAATAAAATAAATTATTAAAATATCAGCACAATATTATAAGTAGAGACCGGATAAATAAGCACGGTTTTTTCAAAAGTAAGTGCTTAAAAAAGCACTCTATTTTACAAAAATTAGTTCAAATTATGCCAAAAAAAGTTACAAAAAAGGTTAATAATTAAACAAAAAAAAAAGCAAAATATGGTATCTTGGACATTATTTTTCGAAAGAATTAAACAAAGCCCCTTTACTCGTAATTAATATGATAAATAATAATAAAATTAAAAATTAAATTAGCATAGCATAATATAACAATAGAATGAAATTAAACTATTCATGCCTCCGAAATTTTTGCCCCCTCCCCCAACATAAGGGGGATTTTTGCAACCCCCCTCCTCATCTTACGTAAGGATTATTTAACAAAAATAAAGTTGACCCCTCCCCCTTCTTATAATAATGTAAATTATATGCAAAGCATGCAAAAATTTAAACTAAATTTTATTTGTAATATAATATAAATAAAAGTTAACGAAGATAATTAATTACATAAAAAAGTTATTACAAAAATATTTTAGAAAATTTTTTAGGAATACATTTTTTCCCATTATATATAACATGAAAAGCCGTTCGTAAAGATTAAAAAAAGTATTTTAAGAAACTTACGTAAGGAATACATCGGACCCTTTCCCCCTCAGCGTAAGGGTCCGTAAGATTTTTGATACTCTCCCCTTTCCCCAAACCCTTACGTAATTAATGGACTACCCCTAACCATATAAAAATAAAACTACGTAAAAAATGTTTTGTGGTGTTATTTTGGGGCCCCTGCTTATGACCAATCTTTGATCATCATATCATCAATTATAAATATTAAAAATATATTCATAATAACCACAAAAGTAGAAAATAAGTTCAAGTATAAGCAAATAAGCAAGAAATCGCAAAAAAAGCATCAAAAACTATACGTTAAAATACATCTTTTAATGTAATTCGTCCACATCTCAAATTTTAAAGAGCTGCTTTTAAAATTGGCAATAAGCACAATTGCTTAAAATCCGGTCTCTAATTATAAGTATATGAATATGTATTTGTTGTCATAATTATATTATGTTATCATAATTGACAAATTAAACTTTTTCTTTAACTTCATACTCAGGTATAACATTTTCATTTACTCTTTCTATTTGTGTATGCTGAAAAAAACTTACTACGCCTGGACAATGCTTCAGAGGCCTTAACTGTGGATCACCTCAGGACAGGCGAAATTGCGTAGTGTCGCCATAACATATGCATTCTGCATTGATATTGCTAAGCCTAAACAATGATAAATTTGTGTTGGTTGGTAGGATCAATTAGTTGGATGATCCAGACACATTCTAGTACACGCTATCAACAAATTAAAAATTTAGTTTGTTAGAAATTAATGTAGTATATTCCTGTTCTCGTTCTAACTGACCTTTTATCTTAGTCTTGCACTACTACATTGTGTGTTTAGACATACTGCACTAAAATAGATAGGTAGGTAGATGGTAAGTAATCAATACATTTTTTGACCAAATAATTTGGAGATAATATAAAATGTTGAGATACCTGTATATTTCTTGTTTACTAATTAACAGACCATTTAAAGAGCGTTTTAAATAGTATTGCGTTTCACCCTTACAGCTTTTAAAAGATAAAAGACCCGCATTATGTTTGTGTCTCGAAAAACATAAAAGATACGAAGTTTTATTACGAAACAGCTGCTAGTTTACACAGGATAAATTGTTCTATTTATTAAAAAGTTTCCTACATGATTGAGTATTGATACACTTAGAGTGGACTCTATAATAAAGGTATGTGTCCGGATGAACTTTATTTACTACGTTTTTACCAAAAGTTTTGTCGAAGAATATGATTTCAATATCGCGAAAATTTAGATCTTTTATTTGTGATAAATTACGTTTTTACCAGGTGTAACCAAGTATTAAAATTTGTGCTATCAAAAAAAGATGTGGCCAAGGAAAACTAACGTTTCTCCTGCATATAATGAGAGCATTTCCAACAGGATGAGCTCTAAAATAAAAGTGGGTGTTACAATTTAACTTTTTGCCCTCAATAAACAGTAAACAAATAATGAAGAACACAAAAATTGAAAAAAGTTATAAATTATTATATCTGTAACCTTTTTACTATTTGCTCAATATTATTCACAAATTTGTAAACACTGGTTTTTATAAAGCACCATTCAGAAAAAAAAAATTTTTTTTCTAATAAATTTGTACGATAAAATTCTACAGGTAATTTTAAGATGATATTTGAAGATGTTATATCGTATTTTGATATAACTAGCACAAATTACCGAATTCTTTACAGAATTTAATAATAAATTGCTTATTAACCACTAAGATTCAATTTCAATGATGTTATTAACTTAGAACCTTCATCAAGAAAATTTGTTGCATGTTGACATAGTAGTGTCACAGTATAATTGATAACAATTTGGTGTACAAATCATTCAGTCAGGCTCTTCTTATAATTACGTTGTTATTTTTTAATTAAAAGCTTAATTTAATTTATGACAGTTCATTATGCTATCAGTATAAGATATTTCAAAAGTACTAATGGACACTTTTTGATATAATTCCAGTATGACAACGTTTGGGACGAAGTAAATATTTAAAGTCAAGACTGCTTTTATCTTAAAAACGTCTAAATATGTATTTAAATTTATTTAAATTTTCCTATTTCTTGATAAATTACAAAACAAGTACGTAACTTTAAATTAAATTTTGTAGCTTCTCAACTTTTAAACCTGCGAGTTAGCGTTAAACTTCATCAATTCAAAATATTATATTTACAAGTTTACCGTTTTAAAGAAAATTATTTAAAAGAAATCTTGAATAATAATCTAATAATAGTAGCATTTAGTTACAAATTTGTCGATATTTAATTTTTATTATTTTATTTTAAATTAAATTTTAATTTAATTAACAAAAATAAATCGTTCTTAAAAGTACATGTTTTGGTTATTTAAAACCATTGTTCAGTATAAATCATTTTTATATTTTATATCCCTAGTTTAAGAATAATTGCATTCTTATGCTTTACGGTTACCATAATTAAAATGTGTAGTGTAGATTTTAAAATTTAAAGAAAATAAATTTTCATTTCTTGTATTTAGTTTTTTAACATCGCGAAAGATTTACATTTTTAAATAAATAATCATGCAGTTGTTCAACTGAATTTATTAGCATCAGTTAACTTGTTATATCAGATAAATAAACGTTTTTCACTTTTTACCAGACTTCGTTCGTTTTTATAACATTTAGTTTGACATAAATTTGTTTGAAAATAGTATCTTTGCATTATGTATCGTTCTTGCAGAAGAGCGATACGCCATAGAGAAAATCATGTAAGTGTGCAAACAACTGACTAATGCAATCTCAGGGTCTTTGAACTTCCTAAAGTTAACTCATTGGAAATGCATAGAGATAAAATAATAATGATTATAATTATAATTATATTACAAACTTCAGGTAAATTATACGAAAATCAAATGATAACACAAAAGTTAATAATAATTGTTATTAATTTGTAAGTTTATTTTACCAGCTACTTTTAATTTAATCTTCTATTATTTTAATTTATTTCAGTATTAGAAAACTTTATTTTATTTTGCAGTCCTGATGATGCTATATAGCAAAACCGGTAGAAAAGAAATAATAAAATATATACAAGAAATTTCTATAATTAATATAAAATAGCTTTTATTTTATTTATTTTATTTTATAAAGAAAAGTTGAAAGAAAGAGAAATATTTTAATTACAAAAATGTCAAGATTACTGTTTTCGACTTTGTTTTGAACAAAATGGTGGTTGATTATGCGTTAATATATCGAATAGGATCGAGCAGCTGTAATTATTACAAATTTTTAATTTTATAAATATTTTATACCTAGTTATTTTTTCAGTTGAATTTATTCTGGACCTACGCTAATTTTTGTTCATTTGATTTTGCTATTGTGCAAACCCTACAATGTAGTATAGGTTCTGCAATTATCGCATTTTCAATATTATTTTTCAATTTTTAAACAACATATTTTCTCATAACTTGATATTTGCGCTAATTAGTAGTTTATACATTATTAATATAAAAATGCACAACATGAAATAATTGGATGGTATCACTGCGGAGCCGGTATTATTATTTTATTTGAATAAAATATATTATTATACAATTATTCTTTACGTAATTGAATTTACAGATTTTAATAATGTAGACAAAAAATATGCAAAACATTTCATTATAAGTACGTTACACGATTATTGTGTACATAATAAAATACTTCAAAAAAGACTTTGATGAAAACTTTTGTAAAAGTTTATAAATGGAAATATAAAATTTGTTTTTGCTTCAAAATTAATCATATTTTAAAGCCATATTTTAAAATCCCGAAAAAAATATTCAGTTATTTAATTATAACTGATATCGGAAAGTTTCTGAGTGAGGTTTAAAATATTGAAAAGAGATTATAACTCTATAATGGTTTTTTTTTAAATCTATTTGACAGATACATTTCTACAGATTATAATAATTTTAATCTTTACATTTTTTAAACTGTAATAAGGTGATTAATTTCCCAAACTTTATAAGTCATATCAAATTTTACAACAATTTGTTTATGTAAAAATATTAATTTTTTTTATCGAATTTAGATGTAAAATCGTAAGTAATAGTCATTCATCAAGTTCAAATAATGGCGTGCACGGTTGCGTGATTTAATCAGTTTGAAAAATTTATTAACATTTAGTATTTGTGAAAAATAAATGATTTCAATTATTTTAGGAGTGTCTACACATTAATTATATTAAATTATTAATCTATATTACTTGAGGCAGTTTGACACCAAATAAAATTCCTTTTATACATAAACACTCGATGATTGTTTACTTAATTTTTTAAATATCATAATATATTAAGCGTCGTTCTCATCCAATGTAAATAGTAAAAACAAGTTTTTTATTTAAAACCTTGTTTTATTAACTGACGTATAAATTACGTTGCGTTAATTGGATCAGAATGGCACTTTACAGCGTTACGTAGCGCCGTACAAAAAATCCTAATTTTAACTTCTTTCTCAAGCTAATTTTACTAGAACAATTGAAAGTATAAAGAATTTATTGTTGAAAGTTAATAAATGCTTAACTTTGAGAGGCATTGTTTATTTTATGATAATCTGACAGTTAATAAATCGAGAAGATTTACGGAAGGATCGACTAATATATTATGGACATTAACAGAATGTTCGGTACTTATACTTACCTAAACTCTTTTTGCTTTAAAAAAATAATACTGAATCTAGAATGCAAACAATTTCTGAATAAGTAGCGTAAATATTTATGATAATCCTAAAAGCGACATTTTGAACTCTTGGTTAAGTGCTATAGTAAATATTTTGTATTTACATTCCGCATATGTGATGCAAACAGAATGAATTTATTGTATTTTGGCAACTGGAATTTGATGAAAAATGTATTATCACATAATTAGTTTGACTAGTTTGCATAATGAATTTAGTGAAAACTTGTGTGCATCGAATGATTGAGATTTTTTTGTAAAAGTACATATTACCCAGTGTAAAGAAACTCCACAAAAAGTAAAATTTATCAAAACTACGCAAACCTGCCGAAGAAGCTAAGCTGTGCGGGTAATTTTATAAATTAAACTTTTCATTAATTTCAAATTTTTCTTACAAAGTAACATTAAAATCGTACCTACCCTGTCTCAGCTGCTTGTTGAAACACTAAAGTGATTGAATTCCCTTTTGTTTTGATATTATTTTACGTCATGGCCAATGTAATGTAAAACTGAAAACAATATTCTTTGATAACATAGGTATTAGGTACTTCATTTTAGTAAAACATTACTCTAAAATTATTTTCGGTTTCCTTTTTAAAATCAGCACAATTTTTATTTTAGTGCCAAGTGCAAAAAACTAAAAAGTTGGTATGTACAAAAAATGAAAGGAACTAACAATAAAAAAGCTATGTCGATGCTCCGAGGTCTTTAATAATCAATGATGTGAAAAAAACTTGAATAAAAATTACATAGACAGAAATCGACAACAAAAATTAAAAATAAATTTTTGGCAAAATACCATTTACTTAAGTAAACTTATATTTAAATAAAAATGAAAAGTATTGGTTATTTCAATAATTTGGTAATATAAATCTACTGATGTAAATATCTAAATAAACACTCATATTTTACAGTGAAGATTCTAGAAAGTTTGATTTCCCTAGGTAAATCTACTCTAATAGCTATATTAACAAACACCAGACTTCTCTCTCACACTTTGCTTGTTAATTTAGGGTGGTGGACTTCCTTAACTCGTACTTTAATTAGTAGAGGCAATGCGATTAAAATTATCTAGATCATATGCTCGAGAATACAAGCATATACTTTCTTGGCCAAGAAATTCTCTGTTAGTTGTAGAAGTTCTGTAATAAATTTTAAAAAAATCTTGGTTTTTAAACTTTTCGTAGATAATTTTCTCAAAAATATAAAACTAGCAAAAATTTAATTATAAAAGCTTTGTCAATCTTCAATTAGACGATATTTCAAATTTATATTACTAACTTGCAAAAATTTATGATGTAGCTATTTAACTAAAAAAAATTTATTTTAGTAAAAAATAGTAGATATTGTAAACGCACTGAATATTAAAGTAATATTATGTGTTTAACCCACCTCGTGAGTTGTAATGTGCGGTAATTAAATTAAAGTTTCGTTATAAATAAATCAAAGCTTGAAATTATAAGCTTTGTGCTTTGTACAAAAATATTTAATAATTTAGCTTTGCCTCTTAATATTTACACCGCACTGTTTGACAAGTAATTACTGCAACCCTTATCTTGGTGTTTGCTATAAACTTCATACAGTATCATGATCAAAAGTGATGTAATTAAAATTGTATTTATTAGTGTGTGTTTTGAAATAGATATTTACCTTCTATTCTACATATTTACTATATTATGAAATATAGCGTTCTATTCGACGAAATATAGCAAATTCACAATTCAGTACAACACTCTAATACCGACATAAATTCATGAGCTACATGGGAGTAAATTTATTATTATGCCAGGTGGTAAAAAAAGGATATCGGAAAATCTAAGAGTATGTAAAACTGACAAAAATAAACAAAAAAGGTTAATTAACTAGGGCTCGAAGACTAACCGTTTCGCATGATAAAATATATTTATGACAATTAGGGAATATCAGGACAGAACGAGATACCGCAGTAGTACAAAATAGCTTAAATACAAACAGTTAGATGTGCAACATCATTGACATGCGTTTATGAAGGTAGCATTATTTGTTTACGTCAGGGATTACTTCTACTTCACCAATTTTAAGTTGAAGGTTTTTGTAGCACTGGAGACATTGCCAGAGAAAAATTGATGTAAATAAAGTACAAATTTTACATTGAAACTATTTTACATTACATTTTTTTTTTATTAAAACAATAAAAGAAAATTAACAAGAAAATTACTGTAAATAAATACTTTTTTATATGTTCTATTATTTACTTCTTTCAGAAATAAAATTATATTGGTAAATGTAGCTGAATACAATTCAATAAAACGTAGGAAAGATAAATTTAAAAATTTTAAACTGTAAAATTCTGTCGTATATTCTATAACACGAAATATGATTATGTAAACTTTTCCAAGACTTTTTAGAATTTCGTCAGGAACATTTGTCCAAGTTTGTGCACTGACCTGAAACTAATCGGGGATTTTTACATAGATTTTGTAACTTATCAAGTTATCAGCAAAGTTGTTTTTATTAGTTTATTCCTGTTCTGCCATTTATATTTTTAAAAACACTTTTTTTTTAAACTTGAAAGCACGTTTTTTGTCAGATTACTGCTTATTAATAATTAAACGACATCAAATTAACATTCATAGTCACTTATTTCGCACGGAAAAGTAATTTTATAGTTACAGTTTATTTTAAAAGTTATAGCAAAAGGGTAATTTTGTAATTTAAAGCTTCGTCAAGTTTTCTCTGATGAAATTTATTTTTCTTCTTTTTACTCATTTCTTTAAAATTCCCTCTAAGTTGAACAAACTTTATTCCTTTTACAAATTAGGTTAGTTTAAGTTTGCCACTGTAAATTTTTAAATACTCGCTTTAAATATGAATTTCAAATAAAAAATTTATAAATTGATTTTCGCTCACTACATTTACGACTGGTGCGCTTTCAAGCTTCTCAATATTTTATTAATTTTTTCAATAAACATGATAATAATTATGAATTTTACTCTTTGCGCATATTATGTTATGCAGATATATTAGGAACATCGAATAAAGGGTAATATAATATGTATGCAGTTATATATACATTTCAAAATTCTGAATGTAAACTAATTGAAAATAATATATTTCAATTATTTTTTAATTGCATAAAGCATGTACGAGAATTTTGAAAAACATAAATTGAAAATAATGTTTTAATATAAATTTAACTTGATTACTGTTAAAATTCGTGTTATTAATCTTTTCATTTAAATTAATAGTAATAATAATTAAATTTGTAATGTCGAATGGTAAAATTAAATTTCCCACCAACAACCCTAATTTCTAAACTTAGACTAGACTTCCTAAGCGTAAATATGGTGGCCACCAAACCTGGAAGTACCATATCTTCTAATACCAGGAGACTTACTATGTGTACAGAAAATCCTACCATCGACATTATTAACTCAGTCCGTAATACTTCTCTCGTATCAAAGACTGAACTTGAGAGTAGCTGATGAGTCAAAACAAATGTCAGCAAACACACACATAATTAAACACAAGACTAGTTGTGATGTTTCATAATTTGTCAATCATTTTATTTCATTTGTCTGTTTTAATATTGTAGTTAATTTTGCTATTTGGTCATGATGTACGTTATACAGGTTATCTTTTTATCATTTGCAACGTGGTTGATGAATAAAATACAAAATACATAATTAGTGAAGTCCAAAAAATGGTCAAAATATATAATTCTCTTTATCAATAAAATGCATAAGTTTTTCTCCAACGGTTACATTCACTAAAGAAATTGGTACTAGAAATTTTGTTCAACATTTCCAATGCGGTATATACACGTTCGGAAAAAGTAAGTAACTGGAAAATGTATACAGGTTCCACGGGAGTTGGTAAGAGTGCGTTGAGTAATGTAAAAAACAGCGTTATCTTTACAATTACCGGTAAATGTTCACATGTGAGCATGTACCTTGGTAAAAGTGAGTCGACGAATGCTGTTTATTGTATCCAGAATCAATATTACAATATTAAAAAAAAATAACTTAATATTTTCGAAATGCTACAATGCTTAGTACATTGTGCTGAAATAAAGATTAATCAATTATTATTGTGCTGTTTTAAGTTTTCAATTAGTTTAATAAAATTAATTTAAAACTTAAATAATTTATTTGTATTTGAACAAATATCTAAGTTAGTATTTTGAATTATAATTTGAATTGAATTTGGAAACTAACTTGTTGTAAAGTTTCAATATACCTTTACCAACAGTACTTGGAATATGTACAGATATTCCTAATTCTATTGGGAAAAGTACATTGTATGTACATTTACCATAAGCGTCGGCGTAAGTGTACATTTACCGGAAAATGTGCAATTTTACCGGTATATGTACTTTTTACGTAACATATACATATTGTCATGTTCAAAATTGATTAATTAGGTTGATAAAAATAATTGTTTAATTTTTGTAAATAAATTTTGTGTAGTAAATAATTTTAATTGTCCTGTATAATTTTTAATCGTTAAAAATGTTTATGTTGGTATTATTTTGTTAATTTTGTAAAATGAAAAATGTACATGTATGCTTATTGATTAGGCATCCGCTAATCCTCCGCTAGCGCTCCGCCTCGCAAATGCAAAAATTGCTTGTCAAACAAACTTTCACTTTCAATCCGAATAAGACAATGTACTATTTTATGGTATTAACATTTAAAAGTGCGAAGTTATTATTTTTCAATGGTAGAATTAAAAATTATTTTATATTCTTTTATTTTATAATAACATTTTGATAAAAATTAATTTACGTGTAAAAAACAAAACAAATTTTTTTAATAAATTAATAAAAAATTATTTTCAGTTATAAATCATTAGTTAAGATTACGAATAAAGTAAAAAAAATTTAAGATATATTTATTTAAATTTTATTTATTATAAAAACAAACTTAGATTGTGGTAAAATAAACAAAAAAAAATTTCAATTGAAAAAAAAAAATAGAAGGCAGAGTCGGCCCACTCTGGGTTTAGCGGCATTAACTGCAGAATAAGTTGAAGTTTTTTTCAAAAAAAAAAAAATCAAAAATTAAAAGTGTCGCAATTTGAAAAATTGATGATTTTTCTCAAAAAACTGAAAAATTTCATGGAACCTAACATCGAAAAAATTTTTCATATTTTTATCTGAATATTACATTCAAAACTGAAAAATTTAAAAAAAAGAACGTTGGATTTAGTCAATTTTTGAAAAAGTTGTGGGTATTTGAAAAAATAGCCAAATATAAATAGCCAAATTATTGAAAAATTCATAACTTTTGTTGGGTTGGGTGAAAAAAGTTGAAAAAATTCTGAGAAATATATTTAGTGGGGTAGAAAACGAGAAAAAAGTTTCGGCAAAATCGAAAGGGGTCGGGTTCAAAAGTGGTCGATTTGGCGTGGAATACCCCATAAATATTGTGTTTTTAAAAAAATTTAGAAAAATTTAGTTTGGCGTGATTTTTAACAAGCCAGTGTAAACTTTCATCAGAAAAATTATATTTTTCTATCCCAAAGTTTAAGAGGTTAAATGTCATGTTCAAAATTGATTAATTAGGTTGATAAAAATAATTGTTTAATTTTTGCAAATAAATTTTGTGTTATAAATAATTTTAATCGTCCTGTATAATTTTTAATCGTTAAAAATGTTTATGTTGGTATTATTTTGTTAATTTTGTAAAATGAAAAATGCATGTATGCTTTTTGATGGCCCACCGCCAAGCGAACGGATGTGTGTTTGTCCGTTCCAATTTAATTTAAGTTTTCCAGTTTAATAATAAAGTTTTGGGTTTAAGTTATTAAAAGAAGTGTTTTATTTAATCAAGAGTCTCATATGATAAAAAAATGGGTGGCCCGACGAAGAAAATTTAAGTTTTTATTTAAAATTTTATTTAATTTATAATTTGAGACAAGCGGGTCATCACAATATATTTGGCGGTAATTTTAAATTATTTGAAATTGTACGTCAAGGGCTAAGTGCAAATGATGTTTGTATCATTTCTTTACAAACTCATAAATTATTATATAACAACGTAAGGTCTGTATTGCAATATTATCTCAAACTGCTCTTTTACTATATATCCATATTTATAATATCCGCCGATAACTTTTACACAGGGGAACACCCCCGGGGACATCCTGTATAATATTATAAATATAATATAAATAGTATAAGGTTAAAATGTATAATATTTAAACTTAAATGTTATAGTTAATATCTAATTTTGATAAAATTTTTATAATTTACAAATAGTTACTTCCTAAAATCCATCTCTATTCAAATTTATTTGAATAAAATTTTGAATTATAGCTCGGTACTAACTTAGTAATTGAAATTGCTGTTTAGCTGCAAAACATTAATTTTCTTTAATGCATTCGACTTCAAAAGCAATATTTAAATTACCTGTTTCTCTATAATGAAAGTTTTTTAATTTTATCAGTTTTTCATAGTAATAACGACTAATATTTAAAAATTTATTTAAATGCTATTATTACTGATTAAAAATGAGTATCATAATATGCAGGGAATGCATCTATTTATATGCATCCTATTCACACTTAAAAATATTTGATTTTTTTTTCAAAAAAATAACCAAAATATTGAAAAATATATAGGTATATTTATCGTTTAAAATACTATAGTAAGTTGGTTTGGAGGGGGTCATGGCCACTATAGCCGCTTTTACTAGATTCATGGTCCAGAGTCTTATTAATATGTGAAGATAATTTCAGCTAATTTTCAGATTTACAATATTTTTTTTTAGATTTTTCTTGCAAAAAGTCTTGGACTTAGAGGCTACACTTTTATACATAGTTAAATTCAGTTCAATCGACCTAACGTCTCATGAGTTTATTGTAAAAAATATTTGGCTGCTTTTAGAGGCATCCTGTAAAAATATAACTCAAGAGCTCGTAAATAATAATAAAGTCGATTATGATTTAAAATTTCAAAAAGGGTTCTTTTGTCAAATTTTGATAGATTATCAAGTATATAAAAAAGGATTATGAGCAAAAACACTGAAACTGCTTCGAAATTTTTTAACAAGTCTGCAAATATTTAAATTTTATTAATATTAGTTTAAAACCGCAAGGTTGAATTGGTTATACACTTCGGGATTATTCATATAAATTTAATTTTTACGTTTTACAAATTCAGCAATGAAACTGTGAAAATCGATCAAATCTCATATTATGACCTCGTCAACAGTTGGGGCTAGTTACCAACTTTGCTTTTTTTGATGTGACCCGAACATATTCTACTGGTATAAAAAGTACCTATACTACTAATTAATTAGAAAGGAATTTGTTCGAAACAATAAATAACCAATTATAATACGAATTTATTTGAGTATTACAGTATCTAAATTTAAGTTAAATGTACGTATTTTTTATTTTTCGTTGTATTAACTAGAACATTGTACTTCCGTATTGACGATGTAAGCTAGTTTTTGAGTTAAAAACAATAGTAATTATTCCTGAGTTACCCTAAAATTAACCACATCGATAATTCACAATGAACAATTAACTTGTTAAGTTAATCAATTACTAACTTAATTGATCAGTTACTTCTTCGTGGCGTTTATTGGTACAAGTGTAAAGCAATACATCTTCAGATTTTATTGTAAATATTTTATATCGATTCCATGAAATTTATTCATTGTAGAAATACATAACTTGACAGTTTTTTTTTGAAAACTTTACAACTAGCTAAGTTGCCGAAAATAAATAACTTTGCACTTCGCCCATCCAAAATGAATAAATTACAGAAAAAGCTAAACTATAAAATAACGTAAATTACGAAAATTTTAAAATTTAAGAAAATTAAACATTCCAAATCGTAATATTCAATTTTAAGATGTAGTTTTGCTTTAAACGGGAATAATGTAAGTAGGTATAAATTCTGCTTCTAAATAACAATGAAGTAATTTTTATTTAAAAATCTTTAGAAACCGGAAAATGTACAAGCCAAGAATAACGGGGTTAATGAAGAACATGTGGAACTCTTCAGCTGTGTGAAAACTCTTTATTGCATAAAATAGAGGTGCGATATGGGTTACAGGCGAACAATTTATTATTGCAGAGATATCTCAGTTACGCTAGAATGATTGTTTGGTTTTTAAAAAATGTTTAAAAATTTTACTACTTTTATCATTGTTTATTCATATTGTGGTTCAGTTTTTGCAAAATATTTATATAAATTTTGATTTCTAAATTTTACAAAAATTTTAATCTTGACATTGTATTATGAAGAATTTTCTTTTTCTATTCTAGTCAACTGTTAAAACTCCATTTTACCAAAATATTACTTTGAGTGAATTATTGGACCTTTAACGTTAATTCCCTTATTGTGAAGCCAGAGTTTAGTAAAATTAACAGGTAAAATTAATAAAGCTTTAAGGTGATTATATTGAAAAGTTAATTATTTAGGGAGTTTGTATTTAAATTTACAGTAATTTCGAACTTACTAAAAAAATTTTGAGTAAGCGAGTTCATATAAACCGTTGTAGGATTAATAAAATCGTAATTTAGAAAACCAATGTAACGTTTCTAATAAGCCAGATTTATACATATAAATATATAGAAGCAATTTGTTTAATTACTGAATGTTAATTTTCAGCGAGTGCTGAGCAAAAAAATTCCGTGAAACTTCTGCGAGAGGTTTAATTTTACAAATTGTGTCTTAATACTAACTGACTTAATACTATCACACCTACATGTGCAAAAAATGTAAAAGACGAGAACGATAAACGAGTTATTGACAAAGGTGCTTGTAACCTTTGTAAGCACAATTTAAATTATAAATTTCAATGTTGCTTATAAATTTCGAACAGGAGAATTAAGTTTTGACAACAATATGTGTTGGAAATAGGGAGATTACTTTCAAATAGATGACGCGCTAGATAAGATTAACAAAATTTTGTTGAAAGAAAACTTTGCTTATAGGCAGTTTTAAGCTTAATTCGGTCCTGCTTTTAACGTGAAAGCATAAAGCAATACCGGGAAGCTGTTTTTCTTACGTGAATGTTTTTAGAAATCCATTTTTCTTTTTCATTTGAAAAGCTTTTTAATCAAATCTTGTTGGATCGGTTGTACTTTGGATATTAAATTAAAAAAAAAGTAATGGTTTGAAATATCTATTGATGACCCGAATGAATCTGTAACCAAAATTTAAACAATTTCTAACTATTTGCTTCAGCTTCTCAACCTCCTTAACCGCAAGGGTCGTTATCCTAAGCAAAAAAAGAAAAATGCAAAGTCTCAAATATATCAGTTTCGGTCCTTCAGTGTACCTTTCAAATTTAAAATTAGAATCAAAGTTTTGTAATTCTGAAATTGTGATGTTCAATCGTATTTTTCAGTTTAATTTATAAAAAAACTTGAAGCTTGAATTATTTAGTGAAAATATAATATTTGAAAAGTAATAAATTAAATTATTGGCTATACTAACTAGAAATAGTCGTCAATCATTACATACTTTTAGAATAAGAAATTCAGTTTACAAGAGTAGAAAGTTCGTATAGTACAAAAATAATAAAAAGCACCACCACCATGCTGATATTTTTGTTGCACTTCTTGTGTAGCTAATGAAAAATACTTACTTTCGTGTTAGAGCGAACGCATTAGCGCTCATATATTTTTAGATTTCTCGAATTCTTTTCAGGTACTACCTATATCTAGTTATATTTAAGCTTTTATATTTCTTAAAATTAATTTCTACGATGCTATATTTTTTATCGAAAGCCTAGCCGTCTGTTAGAATAGAGAATAATATTATTGTTTATCAATATCTTTTCCTATTCGAATTCGATTAGCCTCTAAACTCTCGGTGGGGAGTAAGCATGGAACTATGAATTATCAATCTGCAGGAGCTAAGTAAAGGTGTTCGTGATTCTTACACGCACATGTGCTAATCGAACCCACATGCAGATGTGTTTCAGCCTCAAACGAACGAGAGGTTTTAGGGTAGTCAGTCCCTGGAACCTCAACATCAGTGCCGTCTGTGCGCACCGAGAGGGACGCGGCGGCGGTGGTAGCGGCATATCCTGGATCCCCGCCCGCTGTTCTCGCCTGTGCAGTGATCAATAGACGCTTTCTGTGCTTAGGTCCGAAGAGCTGCATCAGTATCATCTTAAACCCGTGTTTCTGTTTACCACTTGACATCTCGACTATATTTTATAATAACGGTAAGTAAAAAATACAAAAATTAAATTTTTTTATGTGCATAAATTTCACGATCGCAAAATTTTGAATTTATTTGAAAAAATTTACACACAAAAGTTCGATTTGTTACAAAAAAAATTACAGTAGTAATATTAAAATTTATAGGAAATAAAAAATTTAATCAAATTTAATATCTTCCCACTATTTTCGTTGTTTATATCGAAAGGGTTATTTACCTAATAACAATTTTTGTTCTTTTATGTCCACGTTTTTGTGGATGTCTGTTTACTGCCGAAGGGGTAAATGTTTTTTGTTGTAGGTACGTACTATACTTATATTTCTCAATTTTGTTTTATATTCATTTTCTCAAAACAGGTAAAAGTTCTTACTTGAAAGAATAGTTTTTCAACTTTTACGATAGCCGAGTCATAATTATCTTTTGTTGAAAAAAATTGAAAAATGTTCATTTATTTTTATCGACTATGGATATTCCTTTAACTATTAAAAGACTTTGTTATAATATTATTATTTATTATCTCAGTTGATGCCAACATACTTGATATTGTCTTATCGTCTGTGGACACTATTTTTAGAAAATTAACATTTTTAGCATGATCGAATGTAATAAATGCAGAAGTATCTTCAAGAATATTATATCAAAAAGATTATTTATTAAGTTGAAGTAATTTATTTTACTCTTTGGGGATAAATATTGATAAAATATCGACATAAACACTGTTACCTGTATTATAATATTGATAGCTAATTTATTATTTTTGAAGTACCTATTCAAGAATCGTAAAGATCTCGAAATATTTTCAATTTTGAAAAGTTATTGTTAGTTCTTTTAAGTACAGCAATACAATTGGAATCGTTATTTTTAACCCATCGGCACTTCGCGGATTGGTTTACTTTTATAACTTGAATATTCCAATAGAGCCGCATTGTTAAAATTTTGTCGTCTATACTTTTTACAGTGACGATATTTTCCAGTGTGATTTATTCATGCTACAAAGCAATCTTGTTAAATTATTGGCAATATAAATACATATAATATACATTACATATATTTCTTAATTATGAGAAATATAGTGAAGGCAATAAACATGGTAATAACAATAAATGTATGTATACAGACGTTCACTTCAAACTTGAAGTGACTTTCAGGCATTGTTTGCTTCAAAACTGTATTATTTGAGCTGTTCTAAGTTGAGATACCTTTTTTTGAAAAGAAATAAGGGTAAACTATTTACGAAGCAAAGTAACAAAGAATGTATTTGTCTACCAACAATAGTACGCACATAAAAGAATACTAATAACTGCTGGAAAACTTTTAAAATATATAATAGTATTCCGTATTGTATACCTTAAAAATTAATTACTTTAATTATCTATTGAGTATCTTAAAATTCAACTATAGGAATTTCTTTAAATCATTACTAATTGTTATTTTAAGATCTATGTTATAATATTTTTGAAGCATCTCTAAAGATACAAATTTTTTAAATTTAATTTGCAATAATTTGAAAAACATCATTAGAAAATTTTAACATAGAATATTGCTTGTGTAATAGAATTCAAAACGAATTTCTAGATTAACGCTGTGCCCAAGCATTAGTTATTCATTTTAATTTTATTTGCTCTGTCAAAACTCTTTGGCTCACCAAAATAAAGTACAGGATTTATTTAACAGGATAAAAAATCATATTATGTAGGTATACAGATAATGAGGTAAAGGGAATTACTAACCGGCTAAATCTGATTTATTTATGCATTTTTAGAAAATTTAATTTGTGCGTGTTAACACATTTCACGTGGTCTTAATGTGATTTATTCTCTTAATTGCATAATTTTTTGTTACGAATAAGAATTTTGTTTCGACGAAGCGAATAGACGATCCAATGATTAGCGTGTGTAATTTCCCAGATAGAGAGCAACTGGCAGAAATTGATGAGTGTTTATCTACCAAATGAGCTCGTAAGAGAAAAATGTCTTAATCTGGATGAATAATGTGTAGATAAAAAAACATTTTCAAAAATAGCTTAAAAATATTGCTCGAAAAATTGTGTGTCGAAGACAAATTTCTAATATTACTAAAGAGCAATTCAATTTTAAAGCTCTCATAAATTTTTAAAATATTAAATTTATTCGGAAGACTTGTAATCAATTTTATTTCCAGAGTAATAAAGTAATCAGTTTTAAGGGAACATTAGACTATGAATTTTGTTAGCCACAAAAATTTAAATAATTAAGAAATTGCTTCTGTTGACTCTTAAGTAGTTAATTACCTTAGAGAGCTCAACAGAATGTTTCTCATTCTGCGAAGTAGTTGAAAAAATTATTTAAATTTTATCTACTTAAGGTTGATTTTACTGAAAGAAGGAAATTATGTCCAAGTCGTTCGTTAAGATATCACTTAACTAATTTAACCACTTGATGTACTCAATCATACAGCAGAGTAAATAATATTAATCATTTAATATATAATGTGCAACCTTCTTATAAGTATAAGTTAATATTCTTGGTATCTATATGTTGAATTTTATAACAATTTTTATTTTAATATAAAGTTTTTTAAATTATCAAAATATCTTGAAATAATCTAGAGCTAGTTTTTAAAATTTTTATATTTAATTATTAATATTAATTTATAAAAAAAAATATACGAGGTAACTCATATGGTCATAGGATCACGATGAACAATGCTGTGCTAAACCTAGAATCTGAACCACATCGGCAGTGGTTTATGTTCCTGACACGTTAATTAGCTGCAAAATAACAAATTGATGTAAATCTTAATTACCTGCAAAATATTACAATAGAATAATTGATGAATCACGAAGTATTTAAAAACTATCCATTTTCAAGTTCTACAGCTCTTTGCTGTGAACTCAACTTCAATAAATTAATCTTAACACTTAGTAACAAAACAAAAAGAAAGAAAAATTCCGTTACAATTATTTAAATATTGTCTTGTAGTCATAGTATTAAATTTGAATATTAGATACAACTAAATTTTGATAAAATAATTTTGTTTTTGTCGAAAGTTAAGTTTAAAAAAAACAACGATTTTATTTCAAACATTTTTTAATAAAAGAAAATATTTAATCAAATTTGTTGGAATTGAAAAAAAAATTCAATTTGCGATTATTAAAAAAAACTAAAAACTGTCAACATGCTATTTTGTAAAGCAAACAAAGTTGGAAAGTAAAAATCAAGTATTTGAAATGTACTACCTATATTTCAAGTAGTACATTTCATATATACCAACAGTTAACATTACGTTCGTATAATATTTATTATAGGTAATTAATATTCAATTATATTCGAATTCGTTGTATAAATTCGGTGATATTTTTAGTACCTAATTTAATTAAGAGTTTTATTTATGAACTGCTGCTATATGAACGAACCCAAAATTGTATTCCGAGTAAATTTGATTTATTATTGCAAAAGCTCTTGTTACATATTTAAGAATTAAAATGGGCGTTCCTGCTGGGGTTAATAAAATTTCATTCTCAAATGGAATAACTTCCTAAAAGTATATATTCCTATAATACAAATTTTAAACTTTGGAGTTATTTATGACGGGGAAAATTTTGCATAATATTCCTAAACATACTTTTTAGATAATTCAAAGTTTAGTTAGCTAATTGGTTTTAATATAAATAGCTAACCTGGGGATGACCTGAAATTTTTAAAAAGGTAACGCATAATATAACCCAGTATCAAAATTCACATCGACAAATATTTTAATCTTCCAGGGTTAAGCAGACTTTGAATAATTGTTTTTGTTATAATATTTTATAAAAAAAATTATTTACTGTTATAAAATCCAAATAATGTTATTTACTTATGATAAAGCATATATAGTTTATAATGGTAATCATTCAAGTTCACTAACATTTGATTCTAAGTATTCTTACGTGTGCCATTTCAACAAATTATCAGCTAATTTAATGCTATAATGAACAACAATAACAATGTTAAAATGTCTTATTTAATTTAAATTATTGTAAGACAAAACCAGTGTCGAGTTTATCTCCACTTCTCATTCTCATCGCCCAATTTTATATTATAATTCCGTCCTCAAAATTTTGAAGTCAATTACGTGTTTTGATATCCGATTCACAAAGATTTAAAGTACAAAATTAATTAGTTCAAAAATACAAGGATTTGCAGATTTACATAATGGTAGGAAATTTGATCGTAGATCCTAAGGTTTAGTTTTCGATTGCCCTTAAATTAATTTAGCCGTGGTTCAGATTTCACCTCACGTCAATTTTTAATTCTCAATGTAGCAAAAGGTAGATTTTAAAACCCTTTGTTCTTACCTATACAACATAATAATATTCGTAGCATATTTTTTGCTATTTATGACACATATTTTTACTTTCGAATATATTGATAAACCCTTATTAGTTTAAAAGGTGGTTAACCCATTTTATATTTTTCTAATTCATGCAATAAAATCTTATGACACCGGAATTGGAAACCTTTAAAACTCCATTAAACTTACTAATCTCTGATATAAGACTTTCCTAAAGACCTAACTTATATATTTGAAATATTGCAATCGGTAGAAAATTACGTAATAAAGCAATAATATTTCTTCTAATAAATTGCCGATTTATATTACCAGTAGCCTTTACCACAAAAATTAAAAATTGAAACATAAATATAATATTCGGTAAAAAATATAATATAGAAGTTTTAATAATTTTGAATAACTGATAAGCTTCCTTCATCCATCAAACGTTTAGTGTATTATCTTAATCTTACCGAATTTTACTTTAGTGAAAAAAGTAATCGATCCCATTTTAAAATCGTAACAGCGGCTAAATGTAATTTAACTAACACCTGTGAGTATAATACACCCCAAAGCAATTTGCACGTACTTCATTCGGTAGTACGGGATTTTAGTTACTAAATCTTATAATACACCTTGGTACATAATATAATACATAAAAAATAAATTCTTTGGAAAGAACAGAAATGGGATATAAAACTGAGAGGAAAAACTATGTCAATTGTAAGTGCTGGTATTAAAGGTGGAAAACGCTTGCAAGATTTATTGATTTTTAACAATTAAATACATGGAATGTGACTGCCGCGGCGTTGGTGGAGATACGGCATAGAAAGTTTATATTCATCTCGTTGGTCGATGAGACACTAAAGAATAATTTCACCTTTGTAAAATATAATTACGTGAGGGTGACAGAACGAGACAATGAAAAAATAATTAAAAAAAAAACAATAATATTGTACCGCAATATTCGACAAATATATAAGCATAAAAAGAATGATAAAAATATTACGTTCAAGATTTTAATTTTAATTAATAATTAAAGGATCTGGTTTTCTCTGCTCTTCATACTTCTGAAAATATGTCATGTGCGTACAAGATTTCAATTTCTTGTTTTTATGTGATAATAAAAACTCGATAAGAGATATTTAAAAACAATAAACAATAAAAAAAATTTATTCAACTTTAGACTAGAATCACTTGGCGTAGATTAAGAACTAAGGAAATTGTATTACATTATCGTCGATTGCACTTCTGATTTCAATTGAAAGTTCTCGATCCAAATGCCAATTGAATATCCAGTATTGATATTTTTAACTTTAATTATTACGTTTATAAATAATAATCTACACTTTCATTATTTGTTATTGTAATTATAAGATAATACGATCCAGCTAATAAGTTATAAAATATTATCGATTACTTTCGATGTATCCCACACCAAGAGTTAATTATTGCCCTGTCTCAACAGTGATAATAGCAATGGCTGTTAACTTCAAAATTTTTGGCCAATTAACAAAAGTGAGTTTAAGAAGTCGACAACTTAATTTTAACATGACGATTTCAAAAATAAAAATTTTTTTGTAATTTTCGAAATATTTATTTCTGTTTATCTCTTTTATGTGTATCGGCAGAGACAATTTTATTATTTTAAATTTAGATTATATATATAATTGAAACAAAAGAACAACGGGTGTCCGCAGCGCTAACCGATCGACTACCGCTTGCTGTGTTCATTTGTTAAACTTGAATAAGAAATATCGGCAGATACTTTCAACAACACAATAATAATAATTGTCGTGGATGTTATTAATGCTAAGAATATAATTGACAGATATCAGCCAAAACAATATCATCAGGCAAATGGCTTATCGGATAACGCTTTTCGATATTATCCTCTTATCGTGACAATAATCCGATCCGCACTGGCTGAATGAAGTCATATCTGATTTACTGAATCAGGATGTTTGCAAAATTTGAATAATAAAACAAAAACAATATTTAAATTTCACAAATAATTTGGAGTAAGCAAAAATTTAAATCTCGAAAACGTTTACTAATAACTTACAAATTTAATTACTCAATTTACTTTTCATGGATTCCCACAAGTGTGGGAGCCATATTATAATAATATTATATGAGCACAGCCAAAACAGTAATTTTTCCATACAGTTCAACCACACTAAGAAAAGCTCTGAAGGGGCGTGGCTGGAGCTGGTATATTTAAATACTCAAAAGAAAATTAAAGTGCATTCTAACCTAAAAAAGTACTTACCAAATAATGTTTAATTAAATAGATTTATTAATTTTATAGCTACGAAGATTTGTTCTAAAAAGAATACTTTTCTGTAGACAATAATGCTCAAATATGATGAATAACACGAAAACGAACAAGACAAAAAACCAGAGTAATGACAACTGACACACAATGATTTGAAACTTTTACAACAGAATGTACCTGAGAAATAACTTGATGTTTATTGGTTCATTCAAATTTTTATCAAATTAGTTGACATATTTTCCGGGGTTTTTCTTAGCTTGGTGGCACTGTATGTACTTATGTACTACATACCTACACGCTTACAATGCGCGTTTTTTCTGTTATTATATGAATAAAGATATTAAAATACAGATTAATATGTGACATTACGAAAATACTAAAATAAAAATCAATCTATAGACTTAAGGCAATTAAAAATATTTGTAAAAGTAATAATTTGAAGTAACGGATCGTTTTACCTGGATGGTAGTCCAATGTATTTATAGATATTTTGTGCAAATTGACACTTACTTTGAGTTACAAAGATTTCATTAGGTTGTTTCAGGTTTCTACAAGCTTCATATCGAAATACACGTAAAAAACAGTTTTCAAATTTATGATTAATTTTCTTCCTTTTTGTGTAATTAATTCAAATTTAATGATCAAAATATTTATTTTAGCGTAAAGCAAAAGGTATAAGATTGTTTTTGTGCGTATTCAAGTTATTATTTATTATAATAAATATAAACAAATATCTTCAGGGCTTTAAACTAAAACAAATATTTGGATGACTAAACTTTAATTAAACAAGAAGCAAACGAAAGTAAAAAATTTTTTTAACTTAGGTACTAGTGGGCAAAAAAGTCTTTTCGATACTAAACTAACAATTAAAAATAGGTTTATATTTATAGTTCCAGTATTTTAACTTATATTTCTCTCATAACTATTTGGTAAAAAGTGTAAACCAGCGTTTTTTTTTAGTTTTATTTAACTATGAACGCTTTTTACAACATCACGGCAAAACAAATAGAATTCTCTCTGTTAGGATCATTTTAATTAAGTTAACCTTAAAGAGAAAAGTTGAAATTGTAAAATTTTAGTTTTGTAACTAACTAATAAATTATTATAAATAAAATAATTCAATTGTATACATTATTCAAATTTTACATTTATTCAAACTTTTTCTCAAATAATTTGAGATATACTTGAAATTAAATTAGGAAAATACTAGGTAGGTATGTACCAACCAAGCTAGTGTATTAGAAAAAAAATGTATAAACTTTGTATTAAAGTGGAAACTTAGTAAAAGCTCAAATAACTATACCAATTTTGATATAATATTATGATAATAGTAGCTTTAAGAGAAATGGGGAAAATGCCGTTAGGGAGTTTTATAAAATGGCTTGCATCTTCTAAAGTTTTCAAGTTACAACTCTTGGAATAGTTTTATAGTTAGACGACAAAAACTTATTGTTATATTTAGCTTGTTACCATTAATCTTGGTACTTTTCAGTTCCTTTCAAATTTTATTATATCGGTGGTAATAGCAATTTACGATGTTGCATCAGCTTGTATTTACCTACGTGCAAAACACAAAAGGGACAATATTTTGTTAGAAAATGCAGTCATTGCTCATTATCTGTAAGTTCATCTCCGACATTACAATGTGATTTACATGCTTTACCGCTGCTTTTCTAAAACGTGGACACGAAGCTCTCTACTATAATTGGATGTAGAGGGATTATTGATGGAGCAAAAAATCAGGTAGAGAAAGCAATTTATACGGATTTGAGCGTTTATCTCGGGGCAAAGTAATTTCAACGTGAATATTGAATATTGATTGGGTTATGTTTCGTAGCACAGACTCGAGTTAAAATTATACGCCTACGAATATTTACCACTAAACGTTTTAATCAACAATTCTTCAAAATATCTATTACAAAAGTTTCTTATTAGCTAGGCACGCAAAAAATTTTAAATATAATACTTGAAAAGTGCTTTAATAATATAAATGAAAAATATCCTTTAACTTCCATTCAACCTGGGCAAAGGAATATTATCAAATTTGAAAATAAAAAGCTTTTGTTTCAAAATAGACACAAAAGTTCTTACATGTAGATTTCAAATATTGATATTGGCTGCAATTCACACCAATAAAAGCTAAAAACTCAAAACGGAATTTTGCACTAAAAGAAGGCATACGATAAAATGCTTTATTCATCTCCACTTCGAAAGGTAATAAGGTGGATCCAGACACTGCGAGGCTGAAGCGCGCGGCAGCCTCGGGATACAAGCCTCGCGCTGTGTGGACCATGTTTCCTGCGAGGCTGCCGCGCGCGGCACGCTTCGCGCTGTGTGGACGGTGATTTTCTTATAGGAATTTCATTAAGTAGACATGTGTCGAGCGAGGCAAAGCTGCCTCGCTAGCCACATCGGAATGGTCTAGAGCATGTTTACAGTAACGGAGATACAAAACGGAGCTGCCTCGCTGCGAGCCAAATTTTGTCGGTCGACTCAAAGAAAAGACTACGTACAAAAGTGGTCGAGTAAATAAACAAAGTTTCCAAACAGGATAAAGTTAACATTACTGTCATACTTGGGTATTTAATTGAAGATATATTGCCATTAAGTGTTCAATTTTAGGTGTTATTTATTACATAATTTATGACCATGTGCATTTCAAATTTTAAAACTTTTAAAATTTTAGCCTAACTTGTCATCGTCTATACACGTCATGTTTATACATATTAGTTTAAAAATAGGAATATGTTGTTATTTTCCAGCAAACAATTGTTTTCTTTTTTTTATTGATTAATTAGTAGGTAATCGGCAAATAAAAATGCAAAATTGTAAAAGAACATCGCAAACTAACTAAATTGATAATAAAATAAATACATAATTAGTTACTTTTAGGTAATCATTATAAAATTGATTAGTACTACAATTATTTAATTACAGAAAGAATGAATGTTATGATAAAATTTTCATAGATGTAAAAAAACATTATGCAAGTTGTAGGTAGGTAATTATTATTAGTTTATCGACTTCGTTTAGTAATTATTTTTCGAACTTATAAATCAGAAATAATAAACCTCAGGTAAGTGCTATGATATTCACAACAATAACACCAATATATCTTTTACTAATGTTTTCACGCTACTTAAAGAATAAGTGTAACTGGTAATATTTTTGAAATAAATAAGAAAGGTTTATCCGTGAACTTATTTATTCTTTCTTAGAAAAAATTTTTAATTATTTCTTTAAAAGATTGGATTTATAACTTCCATGCTCCGTTTACACGGTATTTATATACTCAGATGCCATGATAAGATGTCAACTAACTGGAGATGCATTCTACAGAGGTAACTACGCAATCGCAGGGGATACATTTGAAGCAGCCTTGAAACTTCTGGCTCGCGCTAGCTGAGACACAAGTGGTCCACACTGAGCGAGGCACCTGCCTCGCGCAGCAGCCGCGCGCGGCAGCCTCGCAGTGTCTGGATCCAGCTATACAGTCTTCGGTTATGCGATAGTCTCCGTCACAAACCGATATTACCGTAGCGACTTGAATTAGTTATAATAAATGTATACCAAGCAAGTTATATTCTAATTTAAAATTCAAAATTTTAATTTTTCCTAATTATATGATAATATGGAAACTTCTCAGCTTTGGAAAATTGAAACTGTCTGACTGTCTGTTATATTTAATACAGAAATAACCCTAAAAGGTTGCCATTTACTTTTATAGTATCCTATTTATTAATAAATTGCTTTTTTATGACATGTGCAATATTGTATATCTTATTTTATGGTTATTTCCATGACGACGATTACTATTTAGATGTCGGTACTATCAATTTGACTTTTGCTAGCTAGGTACTATTACATCTGAGCTGTTTATTGATTCACTTACCAGATCACTCATATTGAAATAAATTGTTCCTGATGTTGTCAATTGATATTTAACTATAATTGGCAATATTTGGATTGGAGATTATGAAATCACTTTAATTATTTTTGTTACAACGAACATAATTTTTACAAATAGAAAATCATTAATAACTGTTTTATTTTTTACGAATGTGTGTCATATATCAAAATATAATACCGAACAATGCATTGTGCAAATGTGGACTTAACATAGCAGCATTTACGTCGTTTGCATAATACCAAATGTTAAATAAATATCAAAAATATATACATATAGTATGTACTTTGTGGTAAACAAAATATTTGTTTCAGATGAAGTGGTTAGCTATATATGTATTGACCGTCATTCTCGTTACATTAGCAGTTGCTGATGGCGAAATTTGGGAAGAGGACGACCACGAAGTACTTATTAGAAGTGAAAGGGGAGCAAAAAGTAAAGGTAGGTAAATTTATAATTAAAATGGAAAAATATTAAATTAAACATTAAGTTATTACTACTTTTGTCAAGGCAAATTAGTAAGTACAACAATAAATTTAGATCAACACACACATAATATTGGTTTGAATTGAGAAATTGGTCTAAATTGTTATATATTAGGTAACCTCAAATTGCAACTATAAGAATATGTAAATCAATTGCTTGCATATTTACATAAGTTGACAAGGATGTTTCGTATGACTAGATAGATATAAGATATAGTCATAAATATTCATGTCCCTTAGCGTACGTACTACGTGTAGTGCCATTTATCTGGAATCCCGTAAATTAATATCATGATAGCTCTTGATGACTAAATAAATTACCTATCTTAATTACAGAAACCTAGTTTATTTTATTTTTGAACTCACGTGAATAATTTTGCATCCAGATGAGGAGTTAATGATTAGCGAATATTTATTGCCCTCCTCCACATTAGGTGGAAACGCAAAAGTTCAAATTTAATGCACTATTGATTAGGAGAGCGAAACAACCGAGACGATGAAATTTATTGTTTAATTTTATATGAAAAGATTTGTTCTGTTGTATTTGTTATTATCTACTAATGGTAGAGAACTAAAGTGGCAAGCCATTTCACATTTTTCTTTCAATTGTCAGAACCGATGAAAAACATAGAACACAAAGTACTACATTCAATTTTGACATGTAATTGTTTAACAATGTGGAAATGTTTATTCTACCAAAAATATAATAAAACGAATTCTAATCTATGATTACACCTAAACTACAAAAGTTACAAACTGGAACTGCTAGAACTATATTTATCCTTATTTTTATGGTAAAACTGAACTGTTCAACTTATACATTTATGCTGATGAACATCCAAATGTTCTTTTTTTGTTGCGATCCTGCGTGAAAGATGCAAACTAGTTCAAGAGGTTAATTCATAATTATTATTAAACGATCAATAAAAATATGAAGGTATGGGCTTCATAATTCATTGGTACTTAAAGTTTCGTAAAATTTTTCAATTATCTGTATTAATTATTTATGACAGAAAGCTTAATTTTTTTGTATTTTTCAAACTAATCGGTTACATCTCGAGGTATAATGATCGGATATTAAATCAAGTTGCAATCTCTAATTTAAAAAAAAAATCAAACAAGTGATCGAAGCGGGAAAGTTAAATTTCCGATTTTAGATTGAAAGCTCTTCATTAATATTACATCCGATAATTACATCTCTTGTTATATTATGTACATTGGAAAATACATTTATTTGAGGGACAGATACATAGTACATCGGTTTTATAAAATAATGCAGATCAGACTAAATGTGATAAATAATATGGAACATGCTTTAATCAGTGGTGGCATATTGTAATATGTGGTATAAGTTGTGTGACCTGATACGTAAATTTTGACTTGTGGATGAATTGTAATAATTATTATAAATCTGCTTTAATAATTAATTGAATTCATCATGTAAACAAAAATTTAGTGTTCATTAGTGAACATATTTCTGTAACCTATGCACTTTATTGCTGAGGATTTTCTAATGGGCACTGAATTAATTATATAAATTGTATTTAGTTAACTAATTTAGTTATCACTTACATTAATTTAATACGATCGATTGGTTACCTATTTTAAGTTCGATGTTTTGGCCAAACTTTTCAAGATTTCGAACTTTTAAAGAAGGAACGAAAACAACAAAGTAAAAACTAACTTACGTTGATATCCATGCAACTATAATTTAAAGTTTTACAATAAAATGTTTGCATATAAGTTTGTTTTAATACAATGTAAAAGAAACGTTTATACATCTGCTCAATTTATTTCAAAATGAATAAACAGTTTGAAAAGTTACTTTTAGTGTTTCCCAAGGGATGGTACGCGTACTACCCATGGTGGTACCGAAAAGATTTCTACGGGTAAGATAACCGGTTTTTTGTGTGTAATACAAGCTGTTATATTAGTTAAACCTTTCTATGTGTATACGGTACTGATGATTACTAATGAGACTGAAACATATCCAAACAAATGCGATAACTTTCTTGAAACCAGAGACGATATTGACTAAAACTTGAGTACAGTAAACTTTTATTAAAACCAACAAATTTTGCAGTAAACTTGAAATTACAGGAAAACAAAATAAAGCTTTTAAATAAAAGCATTGATTATAAACTTTTACCAAGATATGCAAACTTATTTCGATATCAAGCAAATGATGTTCTGCGCTTTTTGTAAAAAGATTTATATTATTCGAAATAATCAATGATAAATAATAAGTGTATGATGCAAATACAAATAAGACCAATATAATAAGTTAATGGTTTTTCATATCAATAATCAGCTAGCGCAACAAAAACTGATCGAGTCGACTACATACATATTATATGGTGGAAGAGAAACTTGGAATTCTGTGCTAAATTGTACAGACATTAAAGATATCAACAACTGATTTCAGTTTTTCTGCGAAATAGATTGGTTTATCAAAAAACTTGGCCAGACTGAAATTAATGATACCTACCGATGAAAACATACGAAGAACAAACTATTTTTATTCTTTATTTCACCAAAAAGTAACTTTTTAGGAAATAGAATACACTTATGCTAGGTGTTTGATATCGCATTTAGTAGTACTTATACCACAAGCATTTTTATATCTAATCTGAAAGAATATTTTCGTTTTGACTATATATTCCGTATACTTGTACTTATTTGTATATAAAAAGAAATTGTGTTATTTTATAGTCTCAAGCTTCGAATAAACTTTTCGTTGCGAGTAAGATCAAAGTAACGATCGCTTTAACTAAACTATGCGATTTTACAGTAATGCAAACAAGGAGAATTCGGCATCAACATAAATTTTTATATTTTTAATGAATTATGTGTTTTAGTATACTATTTGCATAACATTAAAAACTAAAGTTTGGGCAAATTATATAATTTATCTAAATTTATGGGCCTAATAACGAATGAAGTGTTGAGGTTTTTCAGTCAAGCATATAAATTAGCTCGTCTGTAATTTAATGGTAATAGAGGTGTGTGGTGGTTTAAACGGAATCGTGCCTTTGATGGTTAAATTTGAACGTCATTGCGTTGATCTACATTATCTGCAACCTAATTGAACTTTGACTTGAACTAGCCCAAATTGAAGGGATTTGTATAACAAGATTTTAGCGAAATAACTTAATTGAAATTTACTAATAAATTTTTGCATTAAATTACAACATTAAAATTACATTTTAATTTATTGCGGCTATTAGTTGAATAAAAAACTTTTAAATGTTTTTAATTCAATGCAAATAAGCTCATTGTGTGAAATAATCAATCTTCACTCGAACAGTTTTATTAGAGTACTAAAAAGTTAAAACCTCTGCCAGTTTCTACTGTCCATAAATATTTTCTTTTGTAGGTAATTTAATTTTATTGGCAAATTGGGAAATAGAAAATGGAAAAAATGCTCTAGTTAGGCTAATTTGGTTTATTTGTTCTGCCAGACAAGCTCAATAATGCATTACTTTTTTGATTTAACTTTGTTTAGCACAAATTTTGAATTAAATATGATATCCAACTAGAATTGTTTCGGTTTTCCCATTTCAAACTTCAGGTTTCAGTTTACAAACTTACCTTCACTTTTAAACACGTCCTATTAAATTAGATAATGGCAATCACCTGTCAAGATAAAATTTGTGGTAATGGCGTCTGTAAATTAAGATGCCCTGGCAATAATTGCCGTTTATTTTAAATAAATTTATACTCGACAAACTTGGGTCGCTTTTTGTTACAAAAATTAAAAGTCACATTATGAATAATCACCAGAGACAGCATTTTCTTGCATATTTGTGCGAATATCTTTTTTACGGCGCTTTTCAGTTAAAAACTGAAAAATAAATATCTATCGAGTTAACAAATGAATAAAACTAATCGTAAGCACGTAGCATTTATAAATATACATATTTTTAATTACAAGAATATTATTAAACTTGCCGAAAATTATTTTTATCTTATGCCTCTTTCATTTCGCTCGAGCATGTGATTTATATTGCAGTTCTAAATTAAACTGTACAAACTTTAGAAGAAAATATTAAATTTTTCTTTTTAATGTAATGCTTTTTCTTTTACGACTTCGTTTCTAAAATAATTGCCAGATGATTAGGGTGTTAAATTATGCACAATTAATCTGTCGCAAAAGTAATACTTTTTAATGTCATATTACGTATATTATATTAATATTTGCATATATATTTGTTATCAATTTAAAATAAGTAGCACAATTTAGCGGAAAAAAGTTATCATTTGAGGGTATCCGTTTGTCTTGTTTACTTCCCGAAGTCATATTGCATGAAAAGGGCGAATAAGAATAAATTGATACGATGTAATATATAAAAATGTGTTATTTTAAATTTTATTATAACACTAAACCGATACCGATTCTTAAAGGCGCTTGGAGAAACGTGCTCACCTTTAAGACACCAGAAGAATGACAATTGCGAATATTTTGGGCACGAAAGAAAGTTTCAGTTATTATTAGGTAATAAATTATTAACATACAAGGATATTATTAAAGTTGCAAATTTATGGAGTACCTCTGTGGAACCCAACCGGAAATTTTAACATCTAAATTTTATAAAGGTTGCCTAAAAGACATTAAAAAATAGTTAGCGTTCCATGATGATATGTAGGAAACGTATAAAATATTTTCATGAAATAATTTATTTTGAATGGCTAGATAATACAGCTATTGAAAAGTTAGCACTGCGGCAAAAATTAATTTACCGGCAGATGTAACATAATATCACAAATTTTATATTTTGTGCTGAAAAATTATTGAATATTTAATTTAAAAAATGATCACTTCAAATTTGCGTGCTTGCTTAAAATCATGATCAGATCTTTATTAGTGCAAAGTTCTCTAACAAATAGGAACAAGGACAACATGCATCTTAATTTGTGAACCAAAACGTAAAAACAGTATAATCAGTATTTCGTTATGCTTCATCGTTTTCTCATCGGTCATAGTCAAGCAGATATGTCTCAACTTGGTGATTGATTGTCTTCAATATTATATTTTAAAAATTTCGTAACACTTTTCAAACATCAGGGAAGACTAACAAGAAATTTGTACTTCCATGAATTTTTATAAATTTGTTTTAAATTGAATTATTCGTTCATCGAAATTTCAGATAGCAATGTCGAGCTAATTCAATTCGGTTCATTACTTCTTAAATTCTTTTCGAAAATTCTATACGAATTGTATTATTGTAAAAAAGGATTGATATAAACCGTTAATTAAAATTTTACATAAATTATACTGACAATACTACGGAAAATAATATAACGTATTAACAAAGCTTCTCGGATTTCATCGATGCATCATTATATAACTTTTTCCCTCATCGAACATGAAAACTTTCAATGGTATTCTTGCTGAAAATTTTATTCAAGATTTTATAAGACTTGGGAGTTGGGAGATTTTTTAAAACAATATACACCTAGTATACATCCTAAATTATACCTATATTTACGTACATATATCTACGATAAAATCTAAATATTACCCAAGTTGTACTTATTGAATAGGACATGTAAAACCTATCAATGGGCAGATCTAACTGCTCGATTAACATTTCAAGAGATTAGAATTTACAACAAAATATTTTAATTATTAGTATTCCCTTTACAACTCAACTAAATTAGTACTATCTCTCTACAATTAAGATATCTTGGGTTATTCAATTAACACTGGGTACCGTATAAATAATGGCTGTAAACTGCGAGTTTAAGTTTTCATGAAAATGAATGATTAAAGGTGCTTTTTTAACCTTTGCTATTTTATGACAATGCCTTACGATATTTTATTTTTTATACTAATGGGAATAAAGAAAAAAAAAGAGAGTTCTCGCTGTGAAAGGTATGCTTCGGAATTCGTTAGAAAAGGTTTAGTTTAGCTGGTATAGGTATACCAAAACTTAAAATTTTGTAATAATATGTAAAATAAATAATTGTACGTGAATTTAAAACGTGCAATTTTAATCTGCAAATAAGTTTGTATTTCATACCCCCCAGACTCCCCAGTATGTACGCCTGCGGCCTATAAATAAATGTATTTTGTTCAAAGAAAATAAAAAGTTTTTATTTAATAAAAATCATATTAAGACAAGTAATTCAAACTCATTTAGCAATAAATTTCAAATTAAAATTAAAAAGAATTGATTGAAATACCCAATTAACTGAAGTGCTTTAATAATCGCTAAGATCATAGCACTGATTGTTATCGCCTTTTTTTAACCGAGTTTTTAGTCAGTTTATTAATGATTGATAGAAGTTCTTCATTAGGTTGGGTTGTTTTTAATTGGTTATTATAATTTGAAAGGTGGTATTGATTAGGTAATACCAACCTAGTATCGATGTTCGTTAATCTAATATAGAATTTCCGTACAGTAGCTATGGCAGTGATTACACCAAGTCAGTGCTGTGAACTGAAACTAAATTTAATAATAATATTATTTATCGTAACATAAAATATTGGAAAAATATTTATTTATTTTAGAAATGGACTTAAAAATTAATATTTCAAGTAAATTTTGCGGTATTAGTATAATAGTAAAAGTCGTAAAGTAGATTGACAAATACAGATTAGGAGGAATGAGACTTTCCGGCGCAGCCAATTTCGGCGCAGCCAGTTGGACGCAGCCGGTTCGGCGTAATCAGCCCAACGCAAAGACAATTCGGTGCACACCCGATTTTGCGCGTTTTATTCAAAACTACAAAATTATATTTGCTGCCTTCTTTTCTTATACGAGGATAGAATAGGTTTAAAAGAACATATTAATAAAGTTATAGCAGATTTGTAAAATAATTTATTTAAATTAAAAGTATTTATAATTTTTAGATTATTGTTGACCTTTTATTTAATACTTTTTTAAAAATTGTTGAGTTTAAGGTCTATAAGCAATTAAATTGTCTAATGTTTCGTGTTTTTTTAATAACACATTTTCAAAGCTACAATATTAAATCAAAAATTAAAAATTTAAAATAAATTTTACTTACTTTGACAAAAATGTCAGTGTAATGTTTGTTTTAAAATTAACATTAAAACATTTGAATAAAAATGATGAATATATAAAATCTTTTTTAAAATCTTTCAAATTCTCAAAAATTGAACATAATGAATTTGAACAAAAACTTAAATATAATGTTAACTAAAAATATCTCGGATGTGTTTGTATCCACCATGAAAGTATTGAACATCCCTTTTATGATTCATTGCTTTTATATTCATATGGATGTTAATTTTCTTTTCTTTCATTTTACGTTTTTTGTCTATTTTCTCTCTCGCCAGTACTGTAATATCTTTACGGTTAAAAGTATTTAATTACAACTATTTAAAGGTAAAGGTAACTTGACAATTTTACAGTTGCATTTTAAAATTATGTACTAGTCCACGCAAATAAATCTAAGATTTCTGTTTTGAAAATCTCTAACTATTGTGAGATTGGGCGTCAACATCTCTAAATTTTTTTAATTTAGGCGGTTGTGGGTGTCCAGCCACGAGACGTTCGTAAACTATGTCCCTACTTTTCTGGACTTTCTTTAATCCATCTATGAACTTCAAAATAGTTGGATGAACGACTCCTAGCTGAATTTGAAAACACTTATTTGCAGCTTTTGCAAAATAAATTATCAAAATTATTTCGCGTTCGTTGCTACACATTCCATATAATCATAATCGTACAATAGAGGACGTCTAGCATTGCGTGCCCTCTTTGGACACCCATATATTATAATAGTTTTTGAACCGCTCTAAAATAGGCCGTACCCTAAGTAACAATTCCGTTTGCAACCCGTCGAAAAATTAAAATTTTATGTTCTTACAAAATAAAACAGAATTCTTTTGCTCCAAATCGTCTTGCATTAATTTTCTTTTATAGTAATACAGAGTGGCGCAGAATGAACGTTGTGTTGAATTCCCCGAAACAGCCCGAATAGGCTGCGCCGAGACGGCCGCGCCGAAATGTAAAAGTAAAGTTTACAAGAGTCTAATAAGGCCTGTTGTGACATATGCGAGATAGAGCATTGAAGAGTTTTCGAACGTAAGATTTTGAGAGGAATGCTTGCTGAGCCACAAAAGATAATGCTAAACTTGGAGCTTCTAGACGATATGGAGGGCAAGGACATCATCAAAGTGATAAAAGCCAAGAGACTTCGATGGATAGGTCACGTAACCACGTAAGAAAAAACAGAAATCACAAAAGATATGACTGAGTGGTGACTCGGAGAGACTATAGGTAGAGGAAGGCCAAAAATGGGATGATTGGACGGAGTAAGAGACGATATCGATAAAATTAGGCTTGTTGGGTGGAAAGTGAAATGTCACAGCCGAGTGGTTAAAACAAAACTTAAGATTTAGAAAAATTTTAATAGTAGCAATATTCCGAATGGAGAGAAAGCTTTATGATGATGAATAATTACAGTAACAGTAATAAACTTTTGTTTATATCAGTTTTACTAAGCAACATTATGCTAACTACAAAAATTATTCACAATTTAATGATTTTTTTCTTAACACTACTTAATATTCAATTCACCATCATATTATAATGCAAACCATCAGTTATAAATTTTCTTTTGATATTATGGAAAATGTCTATCACTATGTATAATGCTGAAGTAAGTAAATTTAAATGGCATATTGTCAATATTACGTACGGACTCTGTTCAGAAGTTTTTCCATTAATCATAGTTCTTTTTAATATTTAACAGAAATGGAAACGTAATCATTCGTTACTGTGCTTTTCATAAAGTAACTTTTAAGATACTTCAACGTTCCACCGATTATCGAGTTATACCCCATTTATTAATCCTTACTGCCTTTTACAAATACAGTTTCTTTTCAGAATACAAAATTAAATTCTACGAAGCGGAATTTAAACGTAGAAAATAATATGTTATTATTTATGTAGCAAATGTTACTACATTTAATTTAATTTTTATTCCTCTACTAATGAAACGAATTTTATTTGCATTTACCTGATTTTTGTATGCAAATGTAGAAATCTGTATCTATGCTTTTTAACCAGTGCATCACAAAAGTAAATTTAGTATACGTAGTACATACATAGAATAATGTGACGTAAAATAATATGTAAAATTTTAACAACATTACTGCATGCTCTCATGGGAAATTATTTAGGAAGAATTTTCTATAGTAATTTTAAGAATGCAATTATTATACCTATGAGTATTTTCTTTAAATTATTAATATGATAATAATAATTAGTATATTATTAAGATCGAATTTTTTAAATTATCTGATAAGAATCAGAGAATAAATAAATATGCAATTTATTAATTATGTAAGCATTAAAACCCCTAATTATAAATATTATTATTAGTACTGCAAAAATTTTATTGGAAACTGATGGAAATAACTTCGCAATATAAATAGGTTTATTTTGAAGGACCTAACAAACTCAAGAAGAAAATGCTATGTGATGTATTGCTTGATGTAAATAATTAATTATTTTCAGGGTTTTGTAATAGTTTGGAAAAAAGAACTAAATTAGAATATTTTAATAAATATTAATTATGTGGCTAATACGATTTACTTTCCAGTTACCTAGTCATACTATAATAATCTGTAAGCATGTGAATGCTGACCAAAACCGTATTACATTTACTAATTAATTAAATTCCAAAACCATACCTTAGATGATATAATCTCAATGGCGTTTTCTACGCCTCGGTCATTTATAAATTTCAAAATTAATAGTGTATGCTAATTTTGTAGCTTCTATATCACTGTTACTTTCAATAGAAATGCAATAGAAGTTGAATTTTTCAAACTATATTTATATTTTAATATTTCAGAACGATAAAATATTTCAATTTCAAGTTGTGATAATTTTTTAAAAAGTAACGAGCGTGTTATAAAGATCGTAGAGCTCATCAACTTTTCTTACTTATATTAAGAACTTTATCGATAAAGATTTTCTTTTTCATTAAGATTCGTTTAAACTTTTTGCCAAACTTTTTTATCTTTTATTACCGAAGACTCAAGCATCAGCGAATTATTTTTTTAATAATATTATAGCTAACAACTTCTTTAGGTTCTGTGTAATATGGTAAGAAATTTTCTAATACCAAACAAATAAATGTAGCTCAATGTTTAATAATAATAAAGTAGTACAAATATTTAATTTAAAAATTAATATAATATAATAAACAACCACACATAATGTAAAAATTTAAACTGAATTTCAGCATAATATATTATTATGAAGGGAAATAATGAAAATAATGAAGGGAAATTATATAAAAGGAAAGGAGTAGAAACAAGTTTCAATTAAAAATTAAAATTATATTAAGAAGGATTTATCTTTTTATTTAAGCTAACACGACCAACGGTTTCAAAAAAATTGTATCTCAAATTTTGATCTATTTTGGATAGCTTGATGAAAATATGTATTATCAACACTGCAAATCCATTGTATACCTTGTAAATTTCACACTATACTATCCTACTATACTTACATAATTATTAAGGTCAAAATTGGATAAAATTTTAAATTTGGAATTAGTCTAAAAATACTTTTTTTATTGATTTATTTTCAAAACTCTTTATTGGAAAGTACCTATTAATTATAACAATGGAAAATATGTGCATTAAAATTATATAAATGCAATCAAATTATTGCAATTTGATATCTGCCAGAAATTATCTGCAAATTAAATAATAAATGAATTCCAATGAAAAGTTTTAATTGCTGTAATATTGTAACATAAAATTAAATTTTTTCCATTTTTTTTTATAATCAACCTTACTTGGACACAAATTTGTAATCATCCATAGTAACTAAATTTCACGTGGTTATTAGAACACAATTCAAACGTTGAATCAATGAGAAAGAAACGAAAAATATACTTAAAACACATCAATCAAACACAAAGATATTATTATGATTTGCAATACATTTTATAACTTGTCATTAAATTTTACATAAATATTGGTTGATATTTTAATTAAAATAATGAAAAATATATATACCTATATATTTGTATAGGATTATATTTTACATGCAAAAAGTAATTTGTTATAAACGTTACATACATTTCATAAAGGTACGTTCACATAAATAATGTTTTGCATGTTGCAATGTTATTCGTAAATATTAATATTCATTAACAGAAATTAGCCTTTTTGCCGTTTGCATATTTATAGTTACATTAACTTCTAGTACACCAGAGAATATTTCAAACGGACGTAAATAATATAAAGTTCTAAACATAGCTTGAGGAATCTTGTTCTGGAGTATGGATCTCCCAACTCCACAATATCAAATTGCAAGTCACAGAAATTCTTGTCAATATAACCCATATTAACTGAGAGAATAAAGCATTAATGAATTTTATTAATTAATTGTTTTGTTACGGAAAGCCTTCACTGGCTCTAATAATTAATTTTTATTACTTAAAAAAATCATCTGGAATGGAATCACCACCTGGAAACTGAACAACAGTGTGAATTTTTCAAAAAATCAAAAAATCAAATTTTCTTCCAATCTGAAAATCAAATTTTTGATTGAATTAAAAAAATTAAAAAATTGAAATAAAAAATAATATAATAGAGGGATCCATTTCTCATATTATGCGGAATTTATGCCCAGTTAAAACTCCAATCTACGCCACCATATAACATAATGCCCATAGGCATTTTTATTGTATGTAAAACAAATGAACCCTGATAATGTGAAAAAAAACTTCTAAGCGCTCGGCGAGTTATATCAATTAACGATTTTGCGTACTTGATTTAATTGCCGGGACATCAAAATAAGCAGCCCAACCAAATATAAATGAATTAAAATTAAAAATCAATATGAATTTACATTACAAAAATACGTAGCTACTACCTAGTTTTGTTAATAATAATAAATTATGATAATGACTCGCGGATTATTAACAGCAATATTCTACAACCAACGTAAACGAAATACGGTATTGTCAAAAGCAGGGAATAACTGAACTTGAATAATTATTTGGGATACTTCAAAGATTGCATTCTAATGAAAATGAAACCACGAAAAGGATTATGCTTTCCTTAACAGCGAAATTGTTTGATTCATGGGATTACCAACTACGTGCGACTAGGGGACTACAACTGTTTAATATTAAACAAGACATTACATATTATAATTATAAAATTAATTTGTCTGCACATGCGATGATTATTTCTAAATACTAATACTTGGAATAATTTTGGAAAGCAAGAGTTAATTCGGGTTTTTGTAACATTTACCAAATTTGTAAACAAAATAACGTAATGTTATTTGTTTTATAATGGCATTATTATGGCATACTCAATTTTTGATAAATTTTAGAATTATTTATCTTACCTCAAGCTTTTAGGATAATTAAAAATTTTAGCAGCAGCAGAAGTCAACTCAAGATTGCGAAAAATTTTTAATCATCAAGAGCACCAACAGGCCTACGGGCCCAGCATACTTGAGCATTATTTAATACCTACACCGTAAAATTTTATTTATATTTTTATGAAGAATTGAACGAAGAATAAACATGCAAACCAGTAAATTTGATTTTGAAATTTTTAAATTGGAAATTCTTATCGGAAAGATACCAAAATGTTCAACATTTTATCGAAGGGAATTAAAAATATTGAATTCAAAAATCAAAAATTATTGAACAATTTATGATCGATGGCCTGATATTGATAGTAGTAAAAATATGTATATTCGACGATTAAGTTTGTAATAATCGTGATATATATTGTTGTAGACATAATTCTCGACTATAATATTTTTAACATTATAAATGATTCGCGTTTCTTTTTCTTTTTCATATAAACACCCTTTAAGTATGATGTACCTAGGCAACAAGTTCTCCCTCGGGACGCTATTGTAAACTAGCGAGGTGTAATCTGCCTAGTAACTCCTTCTCAAAATGACGCTTAAATGTTATATTCCAAATATACCTCCAAGTCAACATAACACTAGGTTTCTTATGTTTGTAAGGAACACAATTATTTTATTCTCCGGTGTCAAAAATTACAAATTTGTTGTACACAACTAATATATCGTGCATAACAACGCAATTTTAAATTATGCAAAAATTTGAACAAATAAATTCTTACTCTGCCCGGGATCGAACCGGAAATCTACTATACACTCAACCACATTTACTTATTTCTTAAAAAGTAGTAAAATGATATTTTAATAAATTTACGTCATTGTATTCTAAATATCATTTTATATAATTATATATTGTGCTGTAATTTTTGTTATTCAATAAAATTATTAATTACAAGTAATCCTGTAATCAGGATTGTATCTATCGTTTAAGATAAAGCCTTATGGCTGTTTACAATAATCGTTAATTTAAATTAGGCCATAAATTTTAATAATGTTCAATTGAGCCAACTTAATAGAAGCAAAGCCAGGTGTAGCTTAGTTATTTGCTATATTACTTAATTTAGTTTCTCAAAACTTTAAAATTAAATAACTTTTGCTTTCTCACTAAATTTCTTTGATAATCGCTTCTGTGCTATTCTAAGTTTCATAATTATTATTTTCAATAAATTTAAATTTACTTTCGCAAGTCGCAACTACAAAGTCTTTTTAACATTTACAACTTTTCATTACATTAATCCTAATATGATATGTTATATTTCGATCATTTACTTCTTTTAGTGATAATATTATTAGCAGGGAATAAGATTTTGATGTGCGAGCTGATTTATAGTTTAATTTTTATAGCGTCTTTAAAAAATTTAATTTAGCTAACGTTTTGTTTATAAAATAAAGAAAAATAAAACGCAAATATAGTTAAAATGTAACTTTAAAAGAGAAGCTTGTTTGTTTGCTGTTCTGTATCTTCAATATTGACGTGTTTCCAAATTGCTTTTTAGCAACAAAAACAAGTTAATTGGCTGCCGTTTTAAAAATTAATTAGATTCGAGCATTTGATTGCTTTTTAACACAATTTAACTTGATGTTATGAAACTTATACCTTTCTTTATTCGTTCAGAAATACAAATTTAACACAAAATTGAGGATGATAAATTTATTACTAAAATTTTTAATAATTTAATTTTTTTAAACTTAGGTTTCAAGTGGAAAAAAAATTAGCAGAAAAAAATATTCGATCGATACAACCGCTCTTTATTCCGAGAATAATTATTATGTAACCTATTGCCCAGCTGCTAAATATTACACAACTATCGGGTATAGAGGGTAAAATTTAAAATTAAATTTTTGATTTCTCATATTATTTACGAAAAAAAATCAAAGGTCTACAAACTGATCTAGTGAAGCTACAAGCCGACCCGATAACTTTTGTGCAACTTTGCATGAAAAATAATTTATTAGTTAAACTTTTACAAAATTATTTTGTAATAGTTCCATCCACGTCCTATCTGTAACAGGTAGGTGCCAAGAATATTTGTAATCATTTCTGGGGTTTGCGCTCGAATGCGCATGTCTGGAAAAGTAAAACGGACACGTTCGTGAAAACATTACTTTTCCGCACTAGTGCAGAAAAAACTTATTTTACCTTATTCGTTTTCTTTTTCAAACAGTAGTGGAAAAATATTTAAGTACAGCTAGATATGAACCCTTATAAGAAAACTTGCCTCAGGTCAGGGTATAGGTCAGGTAGTTAGTTTGAAACAGAGGGTGTAAACTAGCATAATAACTTGGATCTTTAACATCGCTTAGGTAACTGAACGTGTGGAATATTAAATATTTTCCTTTAGAATTACTACGCTGTTCAGTCGACTATCAGAAAATTTAGGTCAATATAAAAATTTAGTTTTGCGCTTCATTCATCAGCAAGTAATTTATAAAATACATAGATCGATCGTTTTTAAGTAGAAGGCAAGATTTCGTTTACAAAATCCACTTAAAACGGAACAGGCACTTTTAGATAAAATACTTTTCGCAAAGAATTTTGTAAATCGAGAACGCTTGTTCATGTCTTGGTTGTTCATTTTATATTTTCTTGAAAACAGATGGTAGATATGGGGTATCTTGGTACCAAACGGACGAACTTATGGGACATAATTAGTCGAATGAATACAAATTTGTGGTAAAATGTTATTAAAACATTTATTTTCCGATTGAGTTGAAAAATAAAAATTAAAAGCTTAGTGGTGTTGGCAAACATTTATATTGTTCATTGTGAAAACTGTAGGTTTATTGTTTAAATTTACACTAAAGTTTACTTTGGAATTAACAAGCTTAAATCGTAATGTGAACAAGTTGGTGTACAAATACTTTATTTGTATATTTTAAGTGTTCATAAACACAAACAGTTTTCCATTTTGGTACCATAAATATTAATACAATTAAAATGTAATTGAAGTTACATAGAATGTAGGTATATATTTTAACTGTTAAAGCGAAGTTATACACTGGATCGTTACACACACAGCAACCGCAGTCTACCGCATTGCAAAAATTACTACAAAGCTTTTTTTGATTAAGTATAATTTTATAATTAACTTAAAAATGTGTACATGATGTGGGCTTTTTTGGGATGCAATCGAATCAGTTGAAAAAGTATTTTGTGTTAATTGAAAGCTTTCCATTTGTTTTTTAAAAAGATACCAAATTTTATGTTTGTATAAATAAAAATTATACGTTATAAATATGATATACCTAGTATATTTATAGATTTTTGCAAGATTACTTTTGTTCACATTTTAATTTTAAAAATGAAGGCTTTTATAAAATTTTTATAAGTTAGGGAAAAAAATTATTAAGTTAAGGTTGAGCGAAAACGTAAAAGCATTTTAGTGTTTTATAAAAGCTCGTGGTATATTCGAATGATATACTAGTATTAAATTTGTTGTTTTTGAGCTTTTCATTTTAATAGTTATATATTCGCATATCGCTGAAAAAATAAATTTTTATATTTATATAAATATTCAGTTTGCGTATAAAGCAAGTTGGGGTTGGTTCGATGATGTGATTTATCTTTACTAGCTAGCACCTTCATGCCATACCAAATTTCACTACCTTATACCACCTTATACAAAATGGATATCGTATTATCTTTGACATTTTATTATATTTTCATCACTTACCTACATTTTTTAGGACAACGTAATTTTTCAACGTAATACTGACAAAACTAATTATGTAGGTATATCGAATTTCAAATTTTCGAATAAAATTGCGACGATAATAGTATTTCTTATGGATTTTTTATTAAAATTTCAATAAACAAGGGCGTTTAAATTGTATTTGAATATTTTCGCAAAATTTGGCAAGCGAAAGTGTTAACGCGAATATAATAAATATCATTTTTGCCAAATCCGAATTAATGATGTTTTAGAATATGATGGGGAGTAATATTTTAGATTTTATTTGAAAGGAAGAAATAATACATGCTAAATACATATGCTCGAAGAATAATGGATGAGAAAATGTTTCAAAAGGGATTTAGTAACTGCCTAGTTTTATACATAAAATAAAAACATATCAAAAATTGTAATACTTAATGTGCTATATTTTATACGAATTTTAGTTCAAATGGCCAAAATCAAATTTATGATATGTTGTTCTGGATCAGCATGAAAAATATTATGTAAAAATGTATAAGTCCATATATTTCAAGAAGTATTTCCATATATTGGTATTTTTCAAACCGTGTTTAAACTTTGGTTTAAGCACAAAATCCAGTGTAACAAAGTAAATCTAGTGGGATTACTGCTATACAAATACATAAAAAATATTTACTCGGAATTAGCTTTTTATAATTTTTTTCCATTCTTAAACCTGATTTTTGTATGAACAAAATTTTGTCAAGTGTATAATAATCACGTATATACCATATATAAATATTATAAAAATTTATTTTATTTAATTGGAATTATATTTGGTTTCGTAACAAGAATAATCTAATATGCCAACTTGTCGGCGCGGATTAGAAATTCAGAAGTTATCTTAAAAAATGAAAAAGTTATAAAGCTCAATATTGTTTGAAATTGCGTCAGACATTTCCCTACAACAAATTAAATTTTCTTTTCAAACTCTAATTAAATATTAAAACTTACACTGACAAAATTGCATGTTACTGACTATAAAATAGGTTTCGTATTTAAAAAAAAACAATACGAATTTTCCGATTTTCGGGTTTATAGAAATTTTGTTTTCGTTTGTGCATTATTAAATGAAATAATTATTTTTAAAATATTCGGGCTTCTTTGACCTGATGATGCTGGAACGCCGAAACTGGTAATCTAAAATACAATAATTAATACAAACAAATCTTTTTCAAAATTATTGATTTTGAACAAAAATTTGATATCCTGTCAACGTAGGATAACTTCTTTTAAAAGTAATAAAATATGCTTGAAATACATTTTCTTAATAAAAAAAATTAGCTATTATCGTGGTTATTGATCAATTAATCTCATTTTGTGATGCAATTAATTTAACTTAGCACAATTTAGTTTTACGATTTTAAATTTATCAAGTTACCATAATTAAAAGTTTGTTAATCGCCAAAAATGTTGGTAGCAAGTACTTACTATTTACGATATAATGACGAAGGAAATTGGTATGGTTTAAAACCCATTTCGTAGAATTTTTAGAATACATTTTCCGAGTCTTTCTTCGCCTATTCACTGCCAAAGAATTTTTATATTGTGAATTCAATTTTTTTTAATTTAAAAGTGTGGACTTTTTTTTGTAATTATGAAACGTTAAAACACTTAATTGGTATATTTTATAAATAATTAATTCCGGACTTGTTGGGGTCTATAAAAAAGAGTTTGTTATATAAATTTTACTAAGGTAGAATTACTTTTGATGTTTGAAAACAACTTGCATGTTTTATGAGTGCTTAACTTGGTCTAAATTACGATTCCGTTCTCAGTGCTCTTTTTGGTTTTACTTTTATGACGACACACCCGGAAGTAATGCTACCTAGGTAATTTATACTTGTAAAACAATTCGCTAGTATTTATTGTTACTATAATAATTTCCAGCCATGTCGTGGTTTTGTTATTTTACTAATTTGCTTCAAACAAAATAAGTATAATTAAAGTTGTTTGTGGAAGCTGTATGTACGCCAATCTCGAGAGATTCGTACACATTTTCATGTTTGCACACAAAATAATTTGTAAACAGTTATTCTCATGTTTCTGATATTATTATTTTAATTGCTATTGTATTATATTACACTTATTCGAAATCGAATTTTATAATATAAAATAGTATTTCACATTAATAAAGCTAAATCTTCAATCGATTAAAAAATGTTTTAAATTTACATTAGCACAGAATATACCTACTATAAATCACATTTTACTATATAATGCTTATTTAATTCTACGTATCTACATTAGACGTGGGTAGATATTAATAATTATGTTCGTTGGTACCTAATTAGACAGATTTTAGCTTCAGTGATAATAATTTATATAAACACAGACTTAATATCAAATGTGATCTATTTACATATCTAATTGAATAGAAATAATAGATATTATACTTAAAAGTATACTGAATATATTATTTAATAAAAACTTTTCACATTATGTGCTGATGATGACCTAAAACCGAAACCGGTTCGTTAACCACATTATATCTTCAGGAAAGTGTTTGATTATTTATTCATTAAAAGCTATAATAGTTGCCGTGATTAAACAAACATTGCTCGAAGGGGTAAATCTACGAATATAGCGTAAAAGTAAACTACTTAACTTTTTAATTGGATTAATTTGTAATAGTAATATAGTATGCACTTCTTTTATACAAACTGTTTTCACGAGCAATTTGGGGAAACCATAAACAGATAATAGAATTTTTAATGAAATTGCCAGTTTTAACTAGTCCTGTGTACGTACGAATCTTTTGATTTAACTATGTTCAAATTTATATTCATGCATGCGATCACTCTGATCCGATTATTTCATATAAATGGGTTTCAAACAATAGAGAAATATTTAGTAATTTTAAATCAGTTAAAAATTTAAGTTAGATAATATAATTATACTCTTTATGATATTTTCGTTGCTTCTCGCTTATTGATTATTAGGCAATAGGCTAATATTTCTGATAAAATAAAATCAATTTAACACCTTTTCTTCGGCGAGTAAATAAATTGCAAGTGTTTCCGTGAGGCATAAGCCATAAATAACAAATAAATTATTACCTACTAATCGTAAACCTAACAAATTTTAATCTAATCGAGGGTCGATTTTAGCCTACCATTGCTTGCAAATTAAATTAAATAGCACGAGATAAATGAAGAAAATTTATTATTGCAATAATTAACTTCATTTGTAGCAGTTAAGGTTTTGTTTCAATTTGTTTTCAAAATACGTTTCAATTAAAGCTAATTTTCATCAAGTTTCGAATATTTAAAAGTTCATCGTGTAAAAGTTTTATATATAATCTTGTGTGATTGGCCAAATTTAATTTGCAAGTTCTGGCGTAACAATAATTTTGCCAGTACATTTTCTGTATTATTATATTTGTATAACTTGTCGACTTTTATAAATTTATTTTTTTTATTTTTAGAGCCATGTAGATACGTAAAAGGATCATGGTCAGAATGTGATCCAAAATCAAACATGCGTACACGAACATTAACGCTCAAGAAAGGCGATCAAACAACTTGCGAAGGTTCGAAAACAATTCAGAAGAAATGCAAAAAAGGTAATAATTTATACTTATTCCATATATGGATTAAATGAATTCGATTCGCGTGTATTTTCAAGAAACTATTTAAAATATGGTTGTATAAGGACGAGTTTTTGTGAATAAACTTTTCAATTATTCAAGAGGTAAGATACCTAATCTGAAATTGCCGAGTATCATTAATTATACCTACTGCAAACTACAGTATATAAATCTTATAAGAAAACTCTTGAGATATTGTCTGAGGTTAACTACCCAAGTTAGCTAGCAGTTTAGAATTCTTAGAAAATAATATTAAATACTAATTTTGAATTTCCAACCGAATTGCCATTAATTTTCTTAATTAACTGTACGTCGCTTGCTGTTAATTTAGTTTAAACTGACATTTTACTTGGAATATTTATTTGAAACAATATTCATTTTTGCAGATCGCGCAAAGTGATATTCCTTAATAAGGGCAATATACGGATCTGGTTGTTTATTGTTATAAATAAATACAGGATCAAAAAAACAAGTGAAACTATATAAACCGATATCCTATCATCTTTTTCATTATTTCCTCCGGAAAATCATTGATGTTTCCAAATGGCTTTATTATTTCTGGTTTTCTCGTCTTGTTATTTGCTTTTAGTGGAACTCTAATTGCTCTGTTCAGGTTGCTCAGTTTTCTTTTCGGAAGACCTTAATGTTACCTTCCGAAGTTCGTTGCAGTGGACTGTAGTTATGTAGGTCGAAATAAAACTCGTAGTTGTTAATAATGCTTTATTAACGGTTATGTACAATAATCGCATTGAAGTATGCACAAATGATCTAAATGTAGATCCGAAGTAAAGACAATATCTCTTGATTGAGCATAAGGTCAAAATGTTTTACAAACAAAGTCTTTGTTTGTAATTTCGTAAATACCTTGAACCAATAGCAATTGCGAACAAGGGAGTAACTGCTGTTCGTGAAGCTGAAACATTACTGAAGTTAATTAGCGACCAAGCGCCTAGAGCCATCAGAGTAGGGAGAACTCGTGCGTCAAGCAACGTGCGCGTTCATACATCACCTTCTGGCGTTAAAATGCAATACGTTCGAATTAAACATGAAAAATAATTATTTGACAATAAATAAATAATTAAGAAACGTTACAAATTAAAATAAGCAAATAAAAAAAGGATCGGTTTCGAACATGCCGCCCCCGTTGAAATGAAAAGCATTTCAAGATTAATGTACAATAAATATAAAGCATTAGATATTTTAACATAACACAAAATATAAGCAATTCAGGTAAATAAATCAAAATAGTTCTCAACAAAGAAGGTACACAAATAGATAATAAAATAAATTCTCGAAAAAGTCAAAAAAAAATGAACACAAATAAAATTCTTGTAGGCACACACAACACTTTGGTTAAATAGCGTAGCACAAAACACAAATGATGCTGAAGTCATGAAGTCGGTAGCGGGCAAATCTTTGCGAAGGATCTACGTATAAGACCACCAGATGTACGGAGCGTAGCAACGCGGTTGACGCCGTCGGTGCCAGGATGAAGAGAGATGACTCGTCCTAACTTCCATTTAAATGGAGGAAGATTGTCGTCCTTCACCAATACGAGAGAACCATCGGTTAGGTCAGAATGATGATGTTTCCACTTTACGCGCTGTTGAAGTTCCGAGATGTACTCTTTACTCCAGCGCTTCCAGAAATGTTGATGTAAACTTTGGATTCGTTGAAAATAATCCAGTCGATTATCAGGAATGTCAGTGACATCCGGATCAGGCAACGACGTAAGAGCTCGTCCGACGAGGAAGTGTCCAGGTGTCAAAGGTTGTAAGTCGTTAGGATCGGATGATAGTGGGGCGATAGGGCGGGAGTTAAGGATTGCCTCAACTTGGCATAACAAGGTACACAATTCTTCAAAAGTAAAAATTGAAGCGCCTAAAATGCGTTTTAAATGAAATTTGCTCGATTTTACCCCACTTTCCCATAAACCAGCAAAGTGCGGGCTGTGGGCTGGAATAAAATGCCAAGTTATACCTTCGCTTGAAAACGTGTCGACAATAGAAGTTTTCTGGTCGTTTAGAAATTTTCCTAACTCAAGTAATTTGGAATTAGCTCCGACGAAATTCGTCCCATTGTCCGAATGAATATGAGACGGTTTACCTCGTCGAGATATAAATCGTCGTAAAGCTAATATAAAGGCGTCGGTAGACAAATTGGTTACCAATTCAAGGTGAATGGCCTTGCTGGCAAAGCAAATAAAAATGCACAAATAAGATTTTTCAGTTTTGGAACCACGACCTTTATTACGTTTGTAAAGTATGGGACCCGCGTAATCTATGCCGGTCACATCAAATGGTTGTGAACAAGTTATTCGTTCTATCGGTAAATTGCCCATAATGGGGCGAGTAACAGAGGGTGATGCTCTGAAACACGTTACACAACCATGTACGATTTTTTTTACTAAGTTCCTTCCTGAGGTTATCCAAAATTTGTCGCGTATCGAAGATAACATTAACTGCGGACCTGCATGTAACAATCGCGCATGTTCACGTCTAACAATAAGTTTTGACAGATGATGTTTACCGCAGATAAGAAAAGGATGCCTTTTATTAAAGGAGTAATTTGAATTGACTAATCGCCCTCCCACGCGTATTAAATTATCTATGTCGAAAAAGGGATTCAAAGATAATATTTTAGAGCTAGTTTTTAAATGCTGTCCTTTTAATAATTGTTTACATTCATCAGGAAATGATTCTCGCTGTGCGAGCTTGACTAACACCTTTAACGAATTAAAAAGTTCGTCTGGAGATAAGGGTCCAGCTGTTCTTTGACCTTTAGATAAAAGACAATTTTTACGAAACCGTAAACAATAAGAAGTGATACGTTCAAGCTTATTTAAATTAGAATAATTTTCGAAGGGAAATGAATCTTTGTTGTTAGTAATTAGCGCATTTGAAGTGCCTTTGAGCTCTAAAGATTCAGCAGATTGAGTTTTTGAAATCGGCCAAAAGGTTTCTTCTTGTGAAAGCCAAGATGGGCCAAACCACCATAAATTTGATGTTTTTAACACTTGAGGAGTGACGCCCCTAGATAACAAATCTGCAGGATTGAATTTAGTGCTAATGTGTCGCCATTCTGCATCGGCAGTATGCTCTTGGATGTCCGCGATGCGATTGCACACGAAAGTTTTCAATAAATTCGGATTAGTTTTAAGCCATGCCAGTACAATGGTTGAGTCCGACCACAGAAAATATTTATCAATTGGCATTATTAATGATTTTCTAACTTGTTTTAATAATTTGGATAACAAAACGGCACCGCACAATTCCAATCTCGGTATGGTAATCGGTTTTAACGGAGCTACTTTAGATTTTGAACAAAATAAATTTACGTGGACAAAATTGTTTGAATCTGTAATTCGGTAGTAGATACAAGCACCATATCCGTTAAGCGAAGCATCGCAAAAACCATGCACTTGAATGTTAACAGGGTTTGCGCAGGTAACATGCCGCGGTATTTGTAGGTCATTTAGATGTAATAAATCCTCGCGATAAGCTATCCATTTTTTGTTAAGTTCAACAGGAACAGAGTCGTCCCAATCTAATTTTTCTAACCATAAGCTTTGTAAAAAACATTTTGCGGTGAAAGTGCAAGGTGCTACTAAACCTAGAGGATCGAAAATTTGAGATATGTCCGATAGCATTTTTCTTTTAGTTATTTTTTCGTTTTCAAGCTTTGAAATGTTAAACATGAAATGGTCGGTTTGAAAATTCCAAATTAATCCAAGCGTTCTAGCTTGCTCGCGGTCACCGAAATTGAGTAAGCCCGGACGTAAGTCCGATTTGGGAATATCTTCCAAAACTAGTGGGTCATTGGAGAGCCACTTGCGAAGTTTGAAGCAACCCGCGGATAACACGTCATTTAGCTCCGCGCAAATACGTTTTGCCTCGCCTATGTTACTCGCGCCGCTTAACAGGTCGTCAACATAAAAATCATTTTTAATAATTGAAGATACTGATGGTGAACTGATTTCACAATCAATTCCTAATTGAAATAGAGCTCGAATAGCCAAGAAAGAAGCTGAAGAAGTTCCGTATGTAACGGTATTTAAATCGTAAGTTGCTAGAGGTTGTTCAACAGAAGAACGCCACAAAATTCTTTGCAAATGTCTTTGATCGGGGTTCACCAATACTTGGCGATACATCTTCTCTACGTCAGCGGAAATAGCGTAGAGATGCTGTCTAAATCGTAATAAAATTGTAAATAGATCTTGTTGGATGGTGGGTCCAATCATTTGCAAGCTATTTAAAGAGTGGCCAGTAGTAGTTGAGGATGAGCCGTTAAATACTACGCGCAATTTTGTGGTGAGGCTGTCCTCTTTCAATACGCCGTGATGCGGTAAATAATAGGAAATTTCGCAGGAAGTTTTAGATAAGGACATATGGTTTAAACCCAAGTATTCCTGCATGAACGCACGATATTGTATTTGCAATTCAGAGTTAATTTGCAGACGCTTTTCCATCGACAAAAAACGCTTCCTTGCAACAAATAAAGAGTCGCCTAAAAGTAAGGGTGTATCCTTGAACGGAATTGTTACTATAAATCTGCCCTCAGAATTCCTGATAGTATTTTTTACGAAGTGTGCCTCGCAGGCCTTTTCTTCGGCAGAAAATACCTTGTCTTCCGGGTAGCTTTCAATCTCCCAGAAATTCGCAAGTTGTTCTTGTATGTCAAGATTGGTGCTAAGATGGCATTGCACTTGAGTGGTTAACGCCGTGGTAGTAGGACCAGCTACAACCCATCCAAAATGAGTTTTTTGCAACAAAGGAAGGTTGGGCCCCAAATTCCTTTGTCCCACGCACAGAAGTTCAAAAAACGCAGGTGATCCTATCAGCAAATCTATTTTACCGGGTTGGTCGAAAGAGGGATCCGATAAAACAATGTCATCAGGTATTTTCAGATATTTTTTGTTTACTTTAAAGCTCGGTATACTGCCAGTGATGTTGTCGATAACTAAGCACGTAAGTTTTATTTTAAAGGAAGAGTGATGCGCACTTACTTCCAATTCGCATTGAGAATTAACAGGTGATCTTGAATTATTAATTCCGCAGATAGTGACATTCGCATTTTTCAAAGATAAATTTAATTTGTTGCGAAAGTCGGTGGTTACAAAGTTGGATTGCGAACCGGAATCTAACAAAATGCGTACCGATCTATTTATTCCTGAGTTATCGCGTACCTTTGCTGAAGCTGTAGGTAGCAAGGTCTGTACCTTATTGGAACAAAATGTGGAAATGACTTGGGTCGGTTCGTCCTGAGCGATTTCATCTCCGTCGATGATTTCTGGTTGAACCAGAGCCGCAACTCGCGCGTTGACGTGAAGCAAGGAGTGATGCTTGCCTTTGCACGTCCTACAGGTGTATTTAGATTGACAATCGTTACTAAAATGATTGCTGGATAAGCAATTAAAGCAGATCTTAAGCTCTTGAGCTTTATCATATCGCGCCTGTGATGTTAATTTAGCAAATTCTGGACATATTGCTACAAAATGTTCTTCTTTGCAGTAAGAACAAGTTGAAATTTTTGTTATAAAGGATTTAGATATAATTTTAGGTTTTTCTAGATAAGTTTTTACGTTTCTTTTTTCAATATTTTCTAGAAAGTTTGAATGGTTAATTAGGAATTCTTTGAATTCCTTTAAAGTCGGTAAATCGCTAGAAATTCTGTTCGTGAGAAGTTCCCATTCTCTAAAAGTAGATTGATCTAATTTATTAGAAATTAAATGCACAAGTATTGCATCGAATAGCTTATCAGGTGAAGCCAGAGATAACGCTGATGTGACGTGCTTCGACAAAGTGTCGCAAACCTTTCGTATTTCTTTCGATGATTCTTGTTTAACCGTTTTGATGTTAATGATTGCCGATAAATTATTTTTGATAATCAACTTTGGTTGGTCGTAGCGTTCCTTTAGCGTGTTCCAGCTAACCCCGTAATTTTCAGGTGTGAAAGCTAACGACTTTATGATATCAGCAGGCTCATTCAAAAGTGAAGCTTTTAGGTAATGGAGTTTGTTAATATCACTTAGTGATAAGTTGTCATGAATCATACTTTGAAAAATTGCCTTGAATTCCAACCAATTCTCTACCTGACCGTCAAATTTAATCAAATTAATTTTTGGCAAATTAATCTTACTTTGATTAGTAAATAAAGCGTTAGAACTGTGGGAACTGACATGACTCGGCGTAGGTGACATTCTTTGAGTTATCACATCGCTAGGTGTCAACTCGTCTAACAATTCGTCGGCTAACGATATTTGTTTGTAATAGAAATTTTCAAAATTTTTAAGAAATTCATCCGCTTCGGCGTCTGGAGCGCCCTCAGACCCTAACGTTGATATTTTCTCGTATACCGTCTCATATTCGGCCAGCAACGTGGACGCGTTTCCGATGCGCCTTTTTAGCTCGTGAATATCTTGCGGTACCATTGTACCCTCATTGCGTGAATTATTTAAATTAGTTAAATAGGTACCAAACCGCGTCAGTTTGCCCTTCAGTATTCCTCTCTCGTTTGTTAGGATATTCATTTTTAATATTAGAGTTATTAAAATACTTATAGAAATTTTGAAACGCTTTCAATTGAAGGTAACTCGTTTCGCGATAAAATTTGGTAAAGATAAAAAATACTATGAATAAATTGTATTGTTTGCAAGTTGAGACAGGATAGATAAGAATTAAATGAATGTGTTTCTTACTCTCTCGCTCTGCCGGTTTGCTGACCTTGTTAGCCGTCGCGCTGACCAGTGTTGCCAAGGTGCAATTCTTCGTTTGCTTCGTCTTGAAGCGGTGTTGTCGGATAATTAAACAGCTTTCAATTATCGTCGTTTTTTTTTTTTCTTTCTGAACCGATTCCAAATGTTTGATTCGCTGATTTCATCCGGTTCGTTATGGACCAATGTTCAGGTTGCTCAGTTTTCTTTTCGGAAGACCTTAATGTTACCTTCCGAAGTTCGTTGCAGTGGACTGTAGTTATGTAGGTCGAAATAAAACTCGTAGTTGTTAATAATGCTTTATTAACGGTTATGTACAATAATCGCATTGAAGTATGCACAAATGATCTAAATGTAGATCCGAAGTAAAGACAATATCTCTTGATTGAGCATAAGGTCAAAATGTTTTACAAACAAAGTCTTTGTTTGTAATTTCGTAAATACCTTGAACCAATAGCAATTGCGAACAAGGGAGTAACTGCTGTTCGTGAAGCTGAAACATTACTGAAGTTAATTAGCGACCAAGCGCCTAGAGCCATCAGAGTAGGGAGAACTCGTGCGTCAAGCAACGTGCGCGTTCATACATCACCTTCTGGCGTTAAAATGCAATACGTTCGAATTAAACATGAAAAATAATTATTTGACAATAAATAAATAATTAAGAAACGTTACAAATTAAAATAAGCAAATAAAAAAAGGATCGGTTTCGAACAGCTCTGTTGATAAGAAATCTATTGAAAGGGCAAAATTTATGTGAAAAAGGGCGATCGAAATCGTATGGTAACGGTGTATCGGGGAGAACGAATGAACTATTAATATAAATGACGATATTTATATATAGTACGTATTTGTGCAGTATAAACTTGACTTTATGATGCTCCTTAGTATTGATTTCGTTATAGAATTGTATTAAGTCTATCACCTCTATTCCGCAAGTACAAAATATTGTCCATATCTGATTCTTTTCCAAAGGTCTCGCCAATCTCCTGTACAAATAAATTGGTCTACAAAGATTGTGTTGACAAACCTAGCAAAACTGGGGGCAATTTAAAAGATAACAATAAAATTAATATTTAAGGCTTTCCACCTGATATTGGAAAGGACATCAGACGTATCTAATCAGGTTGCATGTACTTTAAATTCCAAAATATAGGACGAACATGCATCATATAACATAAAAAAAAAAGATTACGATAAGGTTATCCGTTACAGATAACCTCAAGTCATAAAATCAAAGTTAAATTGATAACCAGTACTAAAGGTCTCAGCCCTACGTTGCAAGTAGGTACAATGTAACGTTCTGTTCATTTTAAAAAAATAAACCAACTAAAAATAAAAAGATAACTCAAATGTCAAATACTTGGTAGCTATCAAGCGTAGCTTGGATGCTTTTCTTTGCCGTTTTGGTCACTTCTTTCCAGTTCTCTATGCTGTCGAGCATCACCTCTATCAAGTTGTCACGGGAAAGGCTGTTCCCAACGCTGTTTCCGCAAGCAGCTTTGTGTCTTCCAATGTTACTATAAAATTATTTCTCGAAACATCCAATCCATGGCCAGTGAGGATCTGGATCAATTTATACGTTGTCTCTCCGTGTGGTCTATTAACTATTTTTCTGATTTCCAGAATAAGACGATATATTCACCTTCCCTTATCTGCTTACCAGATCTCCACTGTCTTTTCACTCAACTGTTCTTGCGTAGTTGTTGGCTTCTTATATTTTGTTTTTTTATTTTTTTGTTTGTGAGCAAGTCTATGGGGACCTGCTCTTTATGACAGTGTGGGACTGCTTCCGTTTTCTCTGTAATCAAGCTGATCCTCTTTTGCGTACATCTACTGGCTCATGTCTGGTATAGTCTGTCCTGCTTTGCTTTTTAGTTCTTTTTCAGTCTTGGCTACCAGCACCACTTGAAGCCATCCACGAATCCGATGATGGAAACCTCTAGAGATGTGAGTAGTGCGATGATTTTGTCGTAATCTATGTTCCACAATGTAGGTGCCATTAGCTAGTCATGCGTCACTCTGGAGTTGGTGCCAATGTTAGTTTGATGTCTTCTTCTTCTGTCTCCTTGTTAAGGCACGCCTTTACTTTCCAATTCTGAGAAAATACTCTTCCAGCCGGTCGAGTTGAACACATTTCTCACGTCTAAGACTAGAATCATAACAAATTTTGTGGTTTACCATGGTTTCAAAACTGAAACTGATTTAGTACCAGTCATCTATTTCTTTTCTAGTTTTGTTTGTAGTTCTGGCCAGGAAGAGACGTTCGAAGACCTTGTTTAAGTTGTTTTGCAAACATGGTGGATCATAGAAAGTGGAAATGTCAATCAGCTTCACCGCTTTTCTTATCAAAACGAATACAGTTTCCTTAATTTTTTTTAACAAATTTACCTCTTCAGGCAGAGTTTACTATTGTCTGAAGTCACTCAAGTTTATATTCTCCAAACCATTTCACCAATACGACTAGAATGCCATCTAGGCTCGGTGCCTTGCTTAAATTAATACGAGACGCTATCAAATGGCTATCAAATGGTGAGTGCGTAGACTTGTTCATTCTTAGGGGTGAGATATGTTTTGCTTGTAAAAATACAGAAATTTATTTTATCAGAACATTTTAGCAGAGCAATGATCATTTTCGCTTTTCTTCTCGAGAACCCATCTTCTTCTGATTGAGGTCGTCGTAGTCTGGGTGGCTAGGTTAAGTCAAAAATTGAAGTACAAGTGCATTTTTGAAAGGTATCTGGTCTCCTTCCCTTTAGTATCCTAATCTCTATGAGACTCGGGAGACTTCACGTTGTAGTCTTCTTCTATCTTGGCAGGTTTATTTCTGTTTCTGACGAGAGTAGGGTTCTAACGGGAGTATATATTCACTGCACATGGTTTAGTCATGTAAAGCCATTTTTGGCTCCAATGTTTTAGATCAAGTCAATTTTTTTTAAGGTATCCGTTGGGCTCACTAATGAGCATTATGTGTGTTTCTTCTGATCTAGCTACCACACTTAAAATGTCTTCTGGCGCAGTTTAGATTCACTTGTAATATATTCATGTTAAAGTGCTCTCTTCCTTTTAGGGCATATCAAACCAAACTAGTGTAAACCTTTGCAGATTGAACACTTCATTCTATTTTTGTAATCTGTCTGTCTCTTTTTTCTTCATCAGATGTAGCACCTGCAATTTCTTATCTTGAACTTTGAAGTCAGTTATCTAAAGATAACTTAAGGTAACAAAGCCAGTTCCAAAGAAGCAACTATATAGAAAATATTTTCAAAAAAACGACATTGAATCAAAAGAAGAATATAAACGAGCCAATAGGAAGGTAAAGAAAGAAGTAATACATAGGAAAAACTTAAGCTGGACAAAAAATTGCGATGATATTGAATAATACCTTGGTGTAAGAAGTAAGTCTGTAAGAATGTAAAACAATAACATCAAGGCCAAAAAAGTACAAGTAGATCGAATATATCTGAAAGTTGAACAGGTCCAAAAAGCAATAGCGGCTATACTAAGCTAAAGAAATTACCGGGACCAGGAGGAATATACCCAGAATTTTTAAGAAATGGACAAAAAAAACCTGATAGAAATTCTAAGATCTCTTGCTTAAAGTTGCTTAAATGGAGAAGAGATTTCAAAAGAGTGGAAAAGCATTATATATAACTATAATACATAAAAGAGGTCCTAAAAACGACCCAAATAACTATGTAGTAGTTATTCCAGCAATAGGCTGAAAATACGCACGAATTCTTAGTAATTTGACGGAAGAAGATATTAAAAGTGGTCAAGCAGAGGAACAGACAGGGTTCAGAGCCGGGAGATCTACGATTGACAACTTGGTCACTTTAAAAATTGCACTGGAAAAACGAATGCAGCAAAGTCGGGAAACACACCTAGCCTTCATTGACTTGGAAAATGCATATGACAACGTTGCTATATTACAGTTATATAACAGCTAAAATAAAGATTGGAAGCAGTGTTACAGAGATGTTTGAGACCACCAAGGAGCTAAGACAGGGATGTCTACTATCACCTCCACTTTATTAAAAATTTATATGAACGATATCCTACAGGGATGGATGAAGAAGTGTAAAAGTATGGGACTAATAGTAGGAAACGACATACTTTACACCCTTTTTTGCGGACGATCAGATTGTGATAGCGAAAGATGAACAAGACCTTAGTTACATGATTAGAAAACTCTTTGAAAAGTACACGAAAGCTTGACTTACTAGGAACTTATCTAAGTACAAATATCTGATTATTGGAAGTACTATTTAAAAGTACTCCCGGAGTCATAATGATTAAAGAAGGTAACAGTAATGACCAAATAAAAGAACGAATTAACAAACGCAGGAATGCGATAGGGGCACTGAATTTAGTTCTGTGGGAAAAAATATAAGGAAAGAGGCAAAAAAAGGAATTTACAAATCTATAGTTTCAAGCGTGATGATGTATGGTGCATAAGTGTGGAATGTGAGTGTAATCCATAGACGAAAATTGCTGGCCAGAAGATCCAGAATGGAAAGGATATAAAACGAAATTAAACAAAGAACCATGAATATGGAAACTGATAGCGGAAGAAATTGAAAAGCGACAACAGATATGGAGAATAAAGAGAATGGAAGAAAGTAGATGGCCACGAAGGGTATTGGAATGGATCTCACCGGAAAGGAGGAGGAGAAGACGGCCTAGGAGAAGTTGGAGAGATGATGTAGTTTGCCAAGATAGAGAGAGCTGGAAACTGGTAACGGAGAGGCGGCTCCACTCGTAGAAATCCGTATTTAGCAGTAGTAAGCATCTATAAATAATGGGGCCAATTTCCCATTATTTGTTTCTTCTATTACCGTATCCAGTACCAGGCTCCCGATCTCTGTCATGATCATCTTGATTTTTAAGTAGTTGTATTATACGGTCTGACAATACTAAGTTCCGCGGCGCTCTCACCGATCTCAAGGCAGAGGTCGCCGGATTTACTCATAGATTTTGATTAGTAATGCTTCTGGTCTCTTTAGCGATCTCACTTTTGCTTAACATTGAAGTTAAGTTTTAAATGAGGATAAAAAATAACTAATCCTTTAAAACATCGTACCTTGAAAATTCTTTTGCCAAATTAGACGACTTTTATTAGGGAACCTCTGATGTTTAAATCTTATATCATAGACTTAAATCAATGAATTGATACTCATATTTCACATAGTAAAACTTAAACTTAAAATTTTCCTTCAAATCTACATCTTTATATCAAAAACTAAAGCTCAACTTAATGAATATGATCATTCAATAAAAAAATAATTGAAAAACTGAAAAACTGATGAACTTTTACTCTGAGACCACAGGTTTGTTACGCCATTTTATGAAATTAATCAATCACGAGTGAGGTTAAATTTTAATTGGAAAATTCTTTGGGTAATCTGAACCGAAAGCAACTATGTACCTATAGATAATATTTAAATTTTAACAAAAGCTGGACGTGAACGAAATTTGATTATTCAAAGTATCTACAATATTGTTAACTAATATTTAATAAATTTATACCTAGCTAATTTCAATTTAATAGTGATTTACTTGCTATTATTTTAAATATCAATTTTACTAATTTTGGTGGTAATGTATTTAATTCAGGATCAATGCAATTTTAGATCAAAACTTTAATTAATGTTTAGCAAAAGACTATAATAATTGGAATTGGAAATACAGCCATACACAATTTTATAATTTCCTCATAATTAATAATAATAAATTGATATTGGTACCTGCAAAGTAACGTTTACATCAATAAATAATATGCCGAATTTATTTTATTTCGTTAATGTCTTTTTAAAAATGATGACAATATGTTAATTTATTAAAAACTTATTAATTAGTGGTCCGGCTAATAATTATTATTGCTATTAAGATTTACTGTAGGGAAGCTACGATGGTTTTACGATCCCGACATGTTAAATATAAATGTAGATATATTATCTTACATAGTACGTCACCAACTGTTTGTAGACTATCACTAAATTGGGAACATCTTAAATAGGTCACAAAACTTGAAAACCAGCAGCTAAGAGTTTTCTTTACCAGGCGAATTTTTCACAAATCGAATTTAGAAAACGAAATTTATGTTACAGCAAGATTCAGTATTTCAAAGTTTATCAATGTAATCGAATATTCTTAATATGATTTCAATTCCGAAACCACGTTAGAAGATTTATTTTAAACAAAATAAAGCAATATTGTTAAAAGAAATCGTTGGGAAATATTATATTTAGAAACTGAGTTTAGGTAGGATTTTGTTCCTAAAAATTCTATATCTTATACATATGTACTGCCTGCGAAACAATCTTTGGCATATTCCTTGCGATTCTATCTATCAGAAATATAACGGATTGGCATTTTTACATCGCCATTTTGTTTAATATTTATAAACGCTGAGTAGGTACATGTACTTTAAAAGTTTTTAATGTGTTAGGCAATAAATTAACTTCATATACAATAGCAAAAGTTTTGAAATTACAAAGAGCCTACCTATAAATTTGTAACAAAGGTGTAACTTCTTTGTGTAAGTAGAACTTTGGTTTAAATCGCTCCATTATAATATAAAACTGAGAAATATGTTTTCTCTTGTAATATAATCCTCGGAATATTTTATATTTTTGAAAAATTGTACCTATAGATCACAATTTTATAAAAATTCCGTTTCGATTTAGGACCCTCGACGTAATTACATTTTATTTGAAAGTATAATAATGGTTTAATAAGCATTCTTGTTTGACTACCCCAAATTGAAAAGTGCAGCACATTTGTTTGCCATTTATCTACATTTCTTTGAATATTTGTTTTTGTGATACGTCATTATTTATCAATTTAAAACATTTTCTAATATTATGTAGTTAAATTTTATATTTCGCAGCTACCCGTTTAGCTTTAACGTCGACTTGATGTTTAAATTGTTATTAAATTGTATTTTTTAATAAAAATCACTCGATCGTTTTTGTAATTTCGCTTGATGATATTTTATGGACTGTTCGCGAAGTCAACTCGACTCCGCTACATAGATTCTTTTTAGGCCTTCAATGAAATGGCAATCTGAACGAAAATGTAACCAATCACTGCATGGAATTCTGAACTTACGTATATAGCGAGCACTGACAGACACTGAGGTTAATATTGGAATTTGGTTTATAAGTTTTTGTTTGTTTCACTTCAATTAATGTAACATGTTCAAATTAGTTGAACAGTTTGTTTGGTAGGTACACTAATTTTCTTGGTTCAATAGTTATTGCTGGTTTTGAGAATACTAGCACATTATCTTAAATTTGTTCAAACACTGATAAAATCTGGAAAAGATGATCCTTAGAGTTCCTGTCGGCATCTACCTACTCGTGGTTGTTTAGATTTTCACAATTTAATATATTATAATAAAATGTTTCTACATTGTACCTAATATTTGTCATTCCACATATACGATATTACATTTTAAGAAAAGTAAATTCACTTAAAAATATTAGTTCGAAAAGTTCAATAATATGCAATTTTGGTATAACAATTGAACAATACAAACTAACTTTCTAGAGATGTCGTTGACATTGCTTGGAAAAACTAGACGAAAAATTTTGAACAACTTTCCAACTAAAATTGGCTATACTTGTGATAGAAAGTATTGAACAAATATATTATATATAATAATTTTTTTATTTTCTAGTTCTATATGCTTGTTACAACAAAATAATATTGCAACATGAACTTCAAAAGTCAATCGAGTGTTTTGTTTAATTTCTAAATATTTGTAAATTTATTTATGTATCTCTTTATGCATTTGCAAAATATATTTCAAACCTTATTTATATTTTACAAAGCAAAATCTGTATAAATGATTCCGTCAATTGCGAAAGCTGCGTATCCATTATTGACTTTCTTTCAACAAGTTAATACAACATTGTCAGTTAGTAAATCCAGGTTTAAGCTAATAAAGTCGATAGTTTTTATTAGTGGATTGGTTTTGACGAAATAAAAAGACATAATTGTTATTTATTGCTTAGTTAATAAATCACATCCAGTTATCTTATACCAGTTTCGAAAATTTATAGGATTCATGTGGGTTTTCGTGTGATCACTTTAATTTATTATAAAATAAAAATACTCCAATTTTACAAATTGATTTTCTAAAATAAAATTGGAATGTAACTGCAAATATGCTGATTTTCAACTCGAAAGAATATTGTATATTACTTGCAATGATATCCGAAAATTGAGTTTTTACATCGCTTTTTGTAGAAACAGTTACATAAAATGTGCCAATTTTCTTTCGTTCAGAAAATTGTACATATTGAAAAATTCACATTTTTATCGAAGCCATATTTGTGGATATATACTTTTAAACTAAGTAATGTAAAAAAGTTAATTAAAACTGATGAGCACTTTGGTGGTGTAAAATAATATTTTCCATTACATAACGGAAATAATATTAAGATGTTCTTTGAAACAAATGTTTTAATGCTAAAAGACATGACCTTGAAAGAAAAAGCTTATTTTAATTTCAAATAAGAAGTTTTACAAAATTCTGCTGTAATAATTCTTCTTGACAAACTTTTCTTTTGAAAAGTTGAAAAACAAAATTTCCTTTTATTTTCATTCCATTGTAATTTCAATGTAAAGTCATATCTAAAATTGCATTTCTTGGAATGCTGCCCACACTTAAAAATTATATCTTACCTTAACCACAATGATAAAAAAAAATTCAAATAATTAGGAAAATTATATGCTTTTGTATTGATCTTGCGGTCGGGATCTCGAAAATTCTCCCTAAAAATGCATTAACTTGTCAAAGATTCAAACATGCACACATGAACACATCAGTTGAATATTGAACTATTCGAACGAATTAAAAAGTACCGAATGTCAAATTAATATAATATGACAATACGACAGTGCAGTAGCGGAACAGCATTAATTAATGTAATAATTCAATATAACTTGAGCGAACGTCATCTCCATTTTTTCCCTTTAAGTACAATAATATTATTTTTAAAGTTTCGCGTCAAATCAACGTATTTATATAACCATTTCGTCCTTTTATCACTGCCCAGCGCATGAAAGGAATCATTACCAAAATAAATATTGCTTGACTCTGTTTAAATTATTTATTAGCACATCGAGCACTGTAATTTAAACTTAATCTAAGCAAGCGTATTAACTTGTTCTAATTATGTAGAATCTCGCATCATAGTTTTTGTCACAATTTGTTTGCTCTTGTTAATGGGCTATTGACAATGTCAGGTTACAAGATTAGCTGAAAATTAATTTAGTATAAAACTTGTTCTTTGTAATTTAAACTCCGACTATTTTACATCAATTACCAATTGTCGTCTAAAATGTTTATTACACACTTAAACGCTAATAGGGTGTCAAAGCAGCTTTTGTTAGACATTGAAATTTAATTTTAATATTCGAGTATAATCGATTTATATTTCTTTCTATATAAAAATTTAATATTTCTTGTTTAATAATCAAGGATTTCATTTTGAAATTGAAATTGAAAATGCAAATATAGAATCTCATATAAAATTCAATCTATACATGCTAAACAGCATTTTTTCAATTTAAGTAAACCACACTTTACATTTTGCTCGTACCGCGAATTGTAAATAGTATTAACATGGAGTAACAATTTTTTCAAGAGGCAACTCGGTATTTTGCTAACTTTTACAGTGCTTCTTAGGAATGAACGTTTCAACTTTTATTGAATTTCCAAATTTTGGTACTAAATACTTTTTTTCGGTACCAATTTTAAACACGATAGTTAAAATTTTCGTTAAAGTTAACTTAAACATAAAATGTGGCGTAAAGTAATATTATTTTATGTACTTTGATTTTGTAATGTACCGTATTTCATAATTTTTTTTTAGTATCGTAATGATAGTTTTTACCGCACTAGTGCGGTAATAAAGCAGTAGTGCCGTAATTTTGTAAAAGAGGTGAATTTTTCAAAAACATGTTTATAACTATTTTTTAATATAAATTACACAGTTTGAAACATTTTCAAAATGAACTTCAGACGCTGTTTCCAAGTTGAAGCTGGGTTGTTCCACCGTTAATTTACTTGTTGAAGCCACAGTAACCGAAGAGCCCATTATTTTCGTTGCAATTATTATTTTTTTATTTTCTATTGATGTTTCAACATATCCTTCTACAACACTATCAGACTTCCAACCTTCATGACGCTTGAGAGTATGCATATCTGCCCCTGCATCGGCTAACAATGATGTCGAGGATCTCCGGAAACAATGTCCTGTATAGTTTACCGGTTCAGATAATCCTAGTGCAGTAGCGATTTTCTTTGGAATTTCTCCGACTGTATTAACTCCAACAGGCTGCTGGGTACATTCCCGCATAATTTTAGTTTTTGAATTTGGCAAAGTGATCTTGATATATTTTTCTTCGTCTTGAACGTCTCGTGTCATAAAATTTGTAATCTCCTCGCGTCGCGTCGGCAAGCACCAAAAACTCCAATTATCAAAATGACCTAAAAGCATAATAAGTTTGAGATTGTATCTTTATTATTTAAGCTCTAATTTACCTTTATAAATAAGAAATCCTTATAATTCATTTCCTTAAGAAATTGATGTATTTCTTCTTTACGAAAAATACAAGATTTCTTGGGGCGGTATCCGTCTGATTTCCTCTTCAAGAAAGCCACAACCTGATGATATTGACTAATATCAATTTTTTTCTTAATCGAGACTAAGGTTCGCAACATAGAATACGAAGATGGTTTTAATTTCCCTTCTTGTTCCGTAAAATAGGCAAGAACTACCTTTTCAGAGATTTCACGAATTTTCTTCACTTCCATCCATTCTTCAAAATATTTGTACACCATCTCGTAACGCTTTTTAGATTTGGCAGGAATTAATATATCTATAGCAGATTTAGCAGCCAATTCTACATCAGAAGGCAAACTTTCCTCTGAATTACACATTTTTCACTTGCTAATACACTGCCGCTTGTTGTCACTTAAATGTTTGGAAAACAATTAAACAATTTCGTAACTACGCGATTGGCCTCTCTATTATTTTTTCATAAACGCAATTTTAAATGTTTATTGACAAGCACAACAATATTTGTAGGTATTAGTTATAAAAGTAGATAAAACGTTGTACAATATTTGTATCGTAATGTGTCTCTACGATACTTGATGGATTATCCGACTCGCCTACGGCTCGTTGGATAATTTTTCCATTACGTATCGTAAAACTTCACATTACGATACATATATCGTAAATATCTATTACCTTATGGCGGAAGGTAAAATAGTATATCATTTTATTAGGATGGAAAGTTATCAATAAAATTTATAATTTTAAAAATTAAAGAAAAGAAGGATCTATTTTGATACCACAACAGATGGGTCTAGTTATCTTTTTAATTTTACGTTCCCATTTATAAAAGTTTATTTGAAATTTAGTATAAGATGTATATTTTACATGAGCAATAATTTTGAGTATACTGTATTTTTTTTGGCGAACCTATTTGGGTATAGTTTACCTAACGCTAGCTATGTATGTTAGCTGTTTTTTTGCTTAATGATTAATTCTTTACGTTACGTTAATTAACGTTACAAAATTTAAACGTCAATTAATTTAAAAAATTACATTTTTATCTCAATTTTGAATTTCAAAATCAGATAAAAATCTGGAGAAAAAGTGAATATAAAGAACATCAAATATCTAATTTATAAAATAAATTTATCAAATTATATAAATTTATAAAATAAATTAGACCTTAGTCAGTGAAGTACTTATAAAAAAAAATATGAATTAACTAATTGATTATGAAACAGTTAGTATACATAGTACAACTTAATTTATAGTTTACGAATTAGGTACTAAAGTTATGTTTGTTACAAAGAGTTCGATAATTAAATGTACATAAGGTATTTATACTATACCTACATTATATTTAATAATAGCTGTACTATGCATATACATAATTATTTTAATATTTGATGTATGTATCTAAATGTGTGTACCTGCGTTCTCTACTAACCAACGGATATGAGATTTTTAATTAAAGGAACGCAATTAAACTTTGCAATAAAGTGCATATGTTTGCCTGCTACATTTTTACTTTATCTATAAATATTTTATAATTTTTACATTCATAAAAGTATATTATATCCATAATAATACCTACTTTTAAAATATAGTGTAGAATATCGTACGAAATCTAATTTTTAACTAAGAATTAATTTAAAAAAAAATATATTTTTATTAAAAAGTATGTTCCAAAATATTATATATTATTTCTACGAGTAGTATTATATCGCATTTTTTCAACTTCGAACAAATGAAATTGTGCTGACCAAGGAATCTCATATAATTATTGAGTCAAAATATTATCTATTGTATTGTGAAAAAACTAATATTTTTCTAAAACAAAAATTTAATTAATTTCATATTCAAAATCATAGGTAATACTTCATGTAAATAACAATTTGAAACAATTCTCTAGCCTCTTGCTATAAATATTTTTTTTTATAATTTTTGTTCTTTACTTACTATTAATTACTAAAAAAAGTAATCGTTGAATTCGAGTTCGAGGATGGTAAGTTTTAAATTTATCGAAAGTCTACAATGGTTTACTAAAACGACATTATGACAACGGATAGGGCACTTTTTTTTTATTCGGATAGTCGTTTTGCTGATTTACTAATATAGTCATTCCCTTCCATACTGATCGTATGCATTCTAAATAAACTTGCGCTCTTCTTTATTCGATGCTTTAAATTCAGCGCTTGGAGTAAAATACCAACATTCTATTCGATTTTTTTTATAATTCTTGACATATTAAATTTTTCTTATATTTTTGGTAAGTAATATGTGTAGGTATATTTTTATTTATTTTATTCGGTGAGTTTCTTGCAGAAACTGTTATCGACAGCGAAATACGTTAATTTTTAATGTGTTGTGTTCTAAATTAATGTTTTTAATGTATATCCATTGTGACGTCCCATTGATTAATTTATTTGCAATGTATTATCAATTTTATCCAATGTAATTCTAGGTAAATTTAGATTGCACATAAATTATATTAGTCTATAAATTAAACACAACTTGCACAATTTATGTATTCCTGTGCACTTTGCAATAATTTGTTCGTCATTGTCCTAGCATGTCGATACGAAAAGGGAACGTGGGGAGAATGTAATGTTCAAAGCCAGATGACGCGAAACGACAAGTTGAAGGCCAACAGCGACCCCTCATGTGAACAAAACAGACAGATTACGAAAAAATGTAAACCCAAGGGCACTAAACCTACGAAAGGTAAATACTGATTGATTGATTTTTGCTTTGCTTCAGATTTTATTCAGAAAGACACTTAAGTGTACTCAAAATTTATAGAGAATGTTTCAATTGTGTTGTTTTTGACGGCACAAACGTCACATTATAGAGTAGAAATGCATGAAAAAAACAAGAGAAAAAAGTTTGAACGAATGATTGGATTAAAATTTTATTGTATCTTTTGTTTTTATTTTTTGGTTAGATAATATGAAATTTACTAACTTGTTCGGTAATGGGGCATAATATTTTTGGGATTCTAACAAAACTTATCTAATAAGCATTTAAAAAAATATTATGTAAATAACATACTCACATTTAAATATTTTTTAAGCTTACATGAATAAACATTTTGCCTTTACAAACATAGATGTATGTTAATTACTCTTAATTTGAATTGCAGCCTTTCAAATGCTAATATGTATAAAGGTAGCTTTATGTGTATATCATCAATAATCCAACAGTAGGTAATTATTGACGGCTTTCATTCAAACAATATTATTTTTTTGGTGATATCCGATGAAAACGTTCAGTTAAAAGAATTTTAACTGGATGGATTTACCAATAAAATAAATTATTGTAGATACAATAAAGTGAAGTAGCATAACATGAAATATTTAATATAAACGAATCAAGCTGAAAGTGGACACTTAATAGGTAATGGTTTTCAATTTCAGATATACGACTTTTAGTGGTTGTTGCTCTTTGTAAAACCACTTTAAAATTAAATTAATCTGACACGCAACATTTATAAATGTTTTGCAATCTCTTATTTTTGGTGGACTTCCATTTTGTCAGAATGATACTGCATTTTTAGTGACTGGACGCTGGAGACGCGACCGCACTTACTTAATTATATTGTAGCTTTTTTTCTTTAAAATACTTGTGATTACCTTTCAATGTAACCGTAAAAATCTTTCTCACATAATATTATTACTTTTCTGCTTCATTTTTGAATTTTTACTTCAAAAAGCGCTATGTAGGTGTACTTACTTTGCAGTTATGTATGATCAATGGTGTAGTCTAAAAGCAAGTAAGTAACCACTGCGAGAAGCGGTGTTCCGTAACTCAAAGTTGCAGCAGGAAACCTACATCCATTTAATATTTTGTATAAGAGCCGCTTGCAACTAAAAGGAAAACTACAGCGGATTTACTTTAAAAACTAAAGAAAAATAGTGACTGTGCCAAATCGTGTCTAGTCACTCGAAAGTGCAATATTTTATTTAATTTGGGCTTTAAAACTATGAACATAAGTTTCATTTAAACATCGAGCAATTTTTTCTATAAATATCACAGCAGCTAATAAAAAATAAAACTTGTTCTTTTTGACAAACCAGTTAATTAGTGTTGTCACTCTTATTAGTTTTTTATTTTCTCGGTTGACATAATATCATACTTTTAGCAGATGGAAGAATTTGTGCTTTTATTTTTAATGAAAATTCCATATATTCTTTATAAGTATTTCAGTATTTGGACTGACAAATTTTTATGATTATACAAGAATGACTTATATTTGATTAATAATGTTGTCTCGAATTATTTTTATCTTAACGTTTAAAAAAAACTGTTAATATATAATAAATAATACTTAAGACAATCCTCTTGCTGTAATTAACAGTTTATTAAAACTTAAGCTGTAAAATAATTGCCGTCAACATTTTCCACTCCAGCTATTATTTTTATTTCCTCCCCCATCATATCAAGGATTCGGAAAACTATGATAATTCACTTTGCACACATTACTTTTTGTGTGGTCAATTTACCCCCTCGAGATTTGTAATTATATGACATTACTGTCAAAAATTTAATTTTTAAAGTTTATAATTTCAATTTTGCATCATGCTGCTTTTTATAACAATTTACTAAATTTAAAGTTCAATAATCACATAATTTATTATTATAAAACATTTTAGAAGTTTTAAGCTGAAATGTTTCAATTACCACATTAATGGTATGGCGGCAGTAATACCGCAATAACTTTCAATTAAGTATTAGAGGTTTGTATGTCCAATTAACTCTGTACATTATGAAATATAACGTAACTAAAAACGGTCATTATGGTTTTTATCCGCTAGACTCAATTTTTATTATCTATATTGTACTATAAATTGAAGTTTTAATTTTATTTTCCAGATACAGTTTATTCAGTATTAGTTACCCACTTCTAAAGAGTTTTCCTCAATTTTGTTCTTATGAAAACTCTTATTGCAATAAATTTAAATTATTATATTTTTGTAAAATTTTAAAATTATAATCAGTTTTTCATTTTGATTTGTTCATAGAAGCTAAGCCACTAGCATATTGCACTTCGTGAGTTTCTCCCTCTATTGTACACATCATAATAAATATTATACATAAATGGTAAAAGAGTAAATATACCCAGATATTAATTTTTTTATTAGCAAAATTATTGCTGTGGACAATGTGTGCTATGAATACAAAGAGAATTTTGGAAAATTGAGTTTTTTTACAAAAATTATTCATTTTTTGCTAAAATTCTAAAGAAATAATTTTATCCTTCATCCCCCCTACTGAATAAATAATATAAGAAGCTAATTAATCCTAAGTTACTGCTAAAAATCATATCAATCTTTTAAATCTCAAAAAATATACTAAATAAATACCTATACTCTTTTGAACTGAAATCGGTGATTCTGAAAAGCCGAAATGATTGATTATTATTATTACAAAAATATTTGAAAATTATTAAAATGGGTTAAGTTCAATAATTCCGGTAACAACATTATTCTCAATAAAATATACCTCGATGTCACATTTAAATTACAATTAACAAGGCAGGTATAATATTAAATAATTAACACTGTCAAAATTAACACTGCTTATTAATATTTAGCATTCCTGCGAGTCCTTTCTATAAAATATTACAACTGCAACAAAATAATACCTACTTCTGTATTAATATAATTTAAATTAATTTTAGGTATTTGTAATGAAATGATAGAATGATTAACAAAATACTAAAGATTTGATACAATCAGACGAATAACAAATAATGTGAGAATTCTGTATTGTAATAAATTGAATTCCGTTTCGATCTCGAACTGTCGTCGTCGGACACAATATTTAAACTTAGAAACACGAATAATTCAAAATGTAATTAGAGCAGTTGAAAATATTAAAAATTTAAATTTGGAATTGCGAGATATTGATACATTTTTTATCAACCTTATGTCAATATTTTAAAATTTCAAATTTTAATTTTCCTGCTGTTATTAAATTTTTAATTAGTTATCTGTTTCTAAATTTTAACCTACATATTTTTTAATTAGTTTTGCATCGTAATTTTCACTATTTTGATTTATTAAATAATTACAACTTTGAATATTTATGGAAAAATGCCTGAATTATTATTTTTATTAGTCAAATGAGATATTAAATTTATAATTAATTTTGAAGCTCTCGTATTAACTAACAAAAAAATTGAAACGAAGTTATTCGAGCATATTTTTATAGATATTTTTAAAACTGAATAAAAACATTATTTAATATGGTAATTGAAATAAGAGAATAAATTGTTAATTGTTGAATTTTTTGTTTTCAGCCGTTCGTCGCAACCGCCAATAGAAGAATAAGATGGAAATTTAAAGTAAATCGTTCAGTAGTCATTTTTGACATTGCCATCTTCAACTATCATTTGTCATCCTAAAACCCCTTATTCCATAAATCCCACTGCCACGTGCAATACATCAAATCATCGTTACTTACGTAATATAACTTACATAACTAAGAAAAAATGAAAATTTACTGTAGGTTAATTAATACGAACCTGTGGTGCAAGAAGTCGTTAATAGATGTTTGTTGTAGGATTGTATAATAGTAATTAGTACATTAATGATTTATATGTGTCAACAAAAAATAAATTTACGTAATTTTTTCGTTGTTTTTGATATTTCGTCAGATTTTTTACTTTTTAAACTTGATATATTGTGTATGTAGGGTTACTACTCGTACGTACTGTATGATCATTGTATTTAAATATCATATGATAACTTTCAATAAAATGTTTAACATTATCGTCTTTCTTTATTTAACCAAAAGCTAAGAACTGAACTTGACGGTACTGATGAAGCATAACGTTACGAAAGTCCCGCACATTAATAATGTTACTCGGATATTCACGAGAACAATATTTGTTGTCGATTTATTTCATATAAAGCAACAAAAATTTTGATTGATTGTTGTTATTTTGCAGGTACAGAACTTTTAAGATAATTTTGGTTGCTCGCAGTGGAAAAGATTAAACGACATTTTTACGATTTTGTATATTTACGTTTTACATCATTTTAATCTTGACATAGTGTTCGATTGCTTTTTTATCCGGATGTGATCTAGAAAAAGCATATGACGTATCTATCTATAGGTATCGTGTAATAAAATATAGTGGTCACTAAAAGTTCGGTGTATTTTATATCGATATCTCGACAATATTTATAGGAACTTAAACTAACTTGGGCTTTTTTATCAAGTTATTGAAAATATTGCTACATCAGTACCTCGGTATCTTCATACGTTTATCTTTAAATTTATAGATGTCTTGTACGATTTCCAATCTGTTTTTCATTCTACAAGTGAACTTCTTAATCAAATCATCGATTGTAGGTTTCTCTAGCTTTACAGTTCATCAGCCTTCAGTGATCTGGCCTTTACTTTTTTACAAAAAAGTCATTGATATATTACTAGTGAGAATATAAGAAAATTGAATTGAATTTCAGTTTGCCATTACATTTTGATACCCGTAATAGAGATCGAAGCCGGACGATTTAAAAAAACTCTTCGAATCGCCATTACAATGTTATCAGGAATTCTGTTGGTGCAGAACTCTTTTAGTTTTTGGGTAAAAATTAACCGAATAAGAACAAATCGTACCAATTCTATTTTATTATATGCTACATACATAAGTGGAACCCTGCTATATCCGAAAATGGCTACGTATAACTGTTGTTACGATTAGCCTAAAAAAAACAGACAATGCAAGGGTTGGATGGCTTAAAATTTGATTCTAAAACCTCTTAACAAACGCTGTTATACGGCTCACCTGATAAGGCGAAGGCTACATAAGTATTGGTTAAAAAACATATCTGATTCCATACCATTTATCGACAATAAACGAAATAGTGTACGTATAATGGATCTAAAATATGTATAACAGGAAATGGAAACTATTAATTTAAAATTTTATTTCATTTAATTTCCTTTTCAAGGAAATGAAAAGAAAGAAGTAAATCCATAAGTTAGACTGAAAAGCGAGAAGTCTTCTATTATAAAGTGATCAAAAAGGCTTCAGATTCTGTTTCCTTCTAAACAAAGAATATTTTAGAACAATTTCAGGGAAAGTTTAGCAAACATAAATACACTTTATAACTAATATTAAGTTAATGGTAATGATATAACATCGTACTATTATTGTAAAACAGTAAAACCAATTTTTATTTTATACAAATATTTTTGGGCATAAATTACATTTAAAAATGATCGATCTAGTTAGACAATGAACCTGTAAGTTTCTGCGTTCATTAAAAACATTCCTGAAGTGGTTCCCAGTTCAATTTTTGAGTTGCTCTAAACAATTACAACATCTTCCATGTAGCCAGAACTCAAAAGTTGCGGATGTATAAAGACGGGGATCTACAAGGGTCATTCAGAAAAGAAAGATGGTGAATGAGTGAACATCTTTTATTTTACTACAATGATTGAAATACTATATTAAATAAATTTATTATAAGTTATTATATCAATGTTATGGTTAGTAATCAACTGTGGGCAATCCCACCCATTGAAACAACTGCTGCAACTATACCTACGTGGAGTACACGCATCGTCAACAGAATAAGCAATGTACTGACTCGAAATCGATGTTTTAAATTTAATTATGTCGAAATTGAAAGAAAAAAATTGATGTACTCGTAGATCTTCTGTTTAATCACTTCACTTTAAGCGAAATTTAAGAATAATCTTTCAAACTCTACATTAAACAATGATAAGGCAAACTAATATGGGTGTTTCTGCTTAGGCTATTTATTGGTTCATCAGGTGCCTGAATTATGACGATCAATCAACGTAGATCAGAAATGGTAGACACTACCGCGAATAATATTCTACGATAGCTATCTCTATTCCATGGGAGATCCCCGTTCCACTAGTTGGGGTTCCCCTCTAAGCTTTAATTTCAAATTAAAAAGAAAACAAAACAAAATACCGCTGAAACCCTTCGAATAACAAATCCATAAATATATTCAGGGTTGATCAGCTGTTCAGCGGCTTAGAACTTAAACTTTATAGATGTTATTAACTTATCTATTATTTTCTGATATCATTAAAAACCTAAGCAGTTTCCTTTACAGGTGGACGAAACAGATATTTTAGAAGTGTGTTGGAGTTTCAAGGCTAGTAATCCGGTGTAGATCCGTTAGCACGAATTCTTCTAACAATTATTCGTATACAATTGACCAATTTGTGTTGTTATACTTTGTATAAATAATGCCATTGATGTAAACTTGTAATAAAAATACCTTTTCTTAAGGACTTTTTATTCTTACCACACCTAGAATAAATCTTCTTTAGTAATAATATTAAAGGTGCAATATGGCTCCTATATTAATTTTGCAGCCGAGCTCTATAATGTATGAACGTATAGCAAAGAGCATGGATTCTAAACTATTGATTTGCTTTCTTATTTAGATAAATAAAACATACTGCTCACCATTGCACAATGGTGGTGACAGATTTAATAATAATCTCAAAAAAGAAGGTTCACAAACCAGTAACAACCATCATCTGAAATCGGCAGTCAATTGATAGCAAAAATCTTCACGCAATGAAACAACAAACTAAATAACTCACTCAAAAATCAAAAAGGTACACTATAATAAAGATAATTTACTACACTGAAGCGCTTCGTAGAGTTGAAGAAGAAGAAAGGCAACAGCTATGCTGTACTCAAACAAGGAAGATGCAAGCAGTAGTAGACACTCTGCTGACTTAACCAGCACAAAGATGGTCGTGATTACGTATTTCAAAAATTCTAACACACACTCGACTTAGATATAATTCGTTGGTAAAATACTGAAAACTCGATAGAGTTGCACTTCCGAGATTTTCCTTATAATGTCCGTTTTCTTCACTCCGGGATATCTATAGGATACGAATCTATTATGCCCGATTTCCCCACCTGGATATATCTATCGGATAACAAATCCGCCCGACAAATTAATCAAGTGACCAATCAGACAACAGCATCGGCATCAATCGAACTACAAACTGTAATGATACAAACGTAAGTTGTATTTAGCACTTGAAGAACGATTTTAAATTATTTGAAATTACCGCCAAATATATTAATTTATATACCTACCACATTGGAAATATAGAACAAAATTGCTACCAATTGCTTTTTGTAGCACTTGACATTCTTTACTACTTTGAACGCAATGTTGGAGAAACTACCGGGCAACCAGAGACGCAGGTTTTGAGATAGAGAACGCCAAATTAACAGGGATCAGGAGAAACGTGTGCTCGAAGTAGCAAGCCAGTTTTCTGTTATAAACTTTGTTGAAATGTAGAGTAATATTTTTGTGACGTAGTCGAGAGAATCTAGAGGTAAATTAAATTTATAATTATTATTGCTAACTAGAATACAAATTCTCGTATAGGTAAGTACCACTCAAATTAAATTATTATGTTGGTTAAATGCTGGATGTGCCATCAATTGACGAGGTGTAAGTATGGGACGGTTTCTAATTTAAGGCTATTATTTAGTTTTAATTAATCACAGAATTAATTACTGACGCATTACGCCCATAAGGGAAGATTAGCAAAACCCACAATGGCAACGCACCTTTATGACTTAGCGAAGATGCTGTAGCATTTTATGAATTACCACGAATGTAAGATATTGTTTACTTAATACTACAATACTTCCAACAGATGACAAACGGTAAAAAGATGACGATATTAAGTATTACGATGTTGAAACGGGTCTAGGACTTTTTGGATCAGCCAATCCGGCGTAGCCAGTTCGGCGCAAAGAAGAGGAAAAGGAGGCTTAGTCTCCTCTAAAATTCTGGACTATACTATTAAATTTGTCAAATAAATTAAAATCGAATTTTTGATCGTTGATCTAACAAACAATAGATACTCCTTTCAAAATACATATCCAAAACGTAACGTGAAGGTGAGCAGCATCCTCAGCCTAGAACATACATGTAGATGCTTTAGTAATCACACGGACCGTAAAATTTTACTGTACTACTGATGATTTCGAGATTATTTTGAAGAGATTTCTCATCATCAGGTACAGATTACCCTACAGTGATTATGCATCAACTAAAACCTCTGCATAAATATATGACGCTATCGATTTAATGCGGTATTGCATTATATCTAGCGCACAAGAACGCTCTTTCTTATTTTGCAGAAGGGAATCGCTGGGAAAATCTGGTGTAAAAGTTTGAGTGAGTTTTATAATACTATTGGGAATTTACATTAACTAAACGCCACCATGCGTTTGAAATATTCACTACGTTAGGCGGTATACCTTGCATACCTTGCATAAGTTTCTTATGGTAAATACGTGTGTTTCTTAGTTAATTTTGTGATATTATTACATAAAATCGTTTAATAATCATGAACATGACTGTGTCCGTTTCTAATAGAAAACAATTCATGCTATACCACATAACAAAGCCATTTTGCCAAAACGGTGGAGCCCTCATCGGTAGGGTAAAATCTCAATACTAATAACTTAATCATTTGCAACCTCAAATGAAAAAGTCACGAGCCGCTTCTGATTGGTTGTGTTAAGGGTATGTTATTAACGCACCCATTCTGCAACTCTTCGTTCTTCTTTATAACGATTTGTTAACAGCTGTAAAATTTGGTTATACCCAAAATTAACTTCAAAAATTTAGGGTTGATAAAAAGCATGTGGTTTTTGTTTTATACCTGTTATTTTTTAATCCATTCTGTAACTGCTTCGTTATCATAACAATTCTTTTCAAGTTTGGTTTCGTAATCAATCCTTAAATTCGGACTCGTTCGAACTTTTTGAATAATATCTTTTGAATAAAACCTTACTTTTTTTAAATATTAATATTTTTTTTATATTTTGTACAAAATTATTTATTTACAATAATGATAATAAAAGTAATTATTATTTATTTATGCAAAACATTTTCAACGAATTCGTAATGCCTTAACAATTCGTTAAAACCCGTGAAGTTTGGTGTAAAGTAAATGAAAGCAATAACGCCGATATATTATGGCAATAGTGATTAGTGGGAGACATCTTAACAACTCTATGGCAACGATCAAATTTACAATACCTATTTTTCAACACCGTAGCCATATAGTAGCATAGGTAGGTAAGTTAAATTCTACTAATAACTAATTGAATTTTTATAAAACCAAAAAATGTTTGAACTTTCATTATGAAAACTAAATGCAACTATTACATAAACTATGCTATAGACTATTTAATACTAATTATTCTTTAGTTGTTACATTCATTTTATATATTCTGCTTTAAAGCCTTATGTTACAGCAAATTGCAAATTTGCTGTTCCCATGGAACTTAAGGGATCGGCATTAGATAAAGAGGTGTTTGCACTTGTTTTATAAATCTTAAGAAACGTTTATCTAATGAATGTGATTTGTGATTACCTTCGTATCATAGAACATAATTGGTACTCAGGATACATTATTTTAACAAATGTGTGTCATAATTAGATAATTCGTTTTTAAGAACAAACACCTTATGTAATGCATTTGTTGTGTGTTTACAATTGTCAAATTTGTAAATGCTTTCGTTACCATATTCGTTAACAGCGAATTACTGTACGTATGCTATGAGGGTGTCGTTAAGCATTACGAATTCGTTGAAAATATTTTAAATAAATAAATGTTTGTATAAATAAATAATGATTATCTTAATTATCATTATTATAAATAAATAATTTTGTATAAAATATAAAAAAATATTAAAATTTAAAAATTATTTTACGTATTTAAGTATATTTTGTATAAATAAATAATAATTATTTTAATTCTTATTATTATATAATAAAATTAAATAATAATATTAATAAAAATTATTATAAATAAATAATTTTATATAAAATATAAAAACATATTAATATTTAAAAAATTTAAGGTTTTATTCAAAAGATTTTGTGCCATTGTGTTACTGTGAATTCCTTCCTAAAAATTAGTTCGAACAAACCCTGTTACACATTAGAATTTGATTTTGTTTAAGGCTTGTTTACGCAACCAAACTTGAAAAGAATTGTTATGGTAACAAAGAAAACTAACAGACTAGATTAAAAAAACATGTTTAAAAGCAAAAAAGCATATTTGATCATGGGCGTCCATTGGGTGGGCAAAGGGGGCAGTTGCCAACACCCCCTGGCTCTTGCCTTAAATTTTTAATTTTAATTTTAATTAATTTAAATTCGTGGAGAAAGTTATTACTGAGTCCGCGAAGCAACCACGGAATTTGAAATTTGTCTTTCTGCAAATAAAGAAAATTACAAATTTTTAGTGTTGAATTTTTTTATAATCATTTTTTTTTATTTTGCCTCTTCCTGGAAAATATCCTATGGACGCCCATGTATTTGATCAACCTTGCAAAACTTGCAATACACCATAATATGTGTAATCCAAACTTGACGAGTTATAACGAATCGTTATGATAATGATAACAAAGCAGTTACAGGATAGGCTGTTACATTATACAATGTATCGTCTGGTATTAGACGATACGGTGCTTCGGGGTTTGGTGGCGACTATGTTTACGCTTAGAAAATTTTGGTCAAGTTTATAAAATAGGGCTATTGGTAGGGAATTTGATTTTACTATCAGTGGCGGATCCAGGGTCATGACCCCCATGACCCCCCCCTTGAAGCCACAATTTTGGCCAAATAAAAGCTTCTGTAAAGTGTAAAAAGTGTTTATATTTAATTTAAAATTTAAATTAAAAAAAGAACTGATAATGTCCATGAAAATCCTAACTTTTCACATATGTGCTTCTAGGACAATAAAAAAAATCGTCTGCGGCGCATTTTGCTGACGCGGTCTGACGACCGCGCATGTTTATTTAGGCTTAATGAATATCCTGTGACCTGTAACCCCCCCGTTGCCAAAAGTCTAGATCCGCGCCTGTTTACTATTCGATATTACATAATAATTATATTTCGAGGTGAAGAAAACGGGCATTAAAATTTAGAACGTTAATAGAGAAATTTATATACAGAACTGGAACGAATTGACATAGTAATACCTGCAAACATTTTATAAAATGGAAAATTAATTTCGTGCAGAATAAATTTCAGGTATATATTTTTGTAACCAATTCATTTGTAAGCTTGGTTGAATTGTACCAAGGTTTAAAAAAATTTGCTTTGGATTGTATAACCGCAATTATTGTCTCGACCTTTACTATCATTGATGTATGAAATGATGATGGGTACGTAATTATATTTTGTTTCAAAATAAATTAATAAATTTTTTAAAACATTATAAAGGGTATTTCAAAATCAACGCAAGATTAAATTTTTCAATAAAACGCAACATTTACTCGAAAATTTCACATATTTATATTTTAAATTGAAGTATACATTGTGGCGATTATGTGTGGAATAGCGGAACCGGACAAATAGGCGCCATCGGAAAGGCGCCGCCGTTTAAGTGCCATCCGTTTAAGTGCCATCCGTATAGGCGCCGAGCCCTATAGGCGCCAGTCATTTAGGAGTCAAATTTTGTAACTATTGTCTTCCGTTTTTAGTTATTATATTGTTATTATTATTTTACGATAGGTATCTACATTAAATTAATTGTTTTTCCCGGGGACCGTAAATTGCGCCAAAAATTTTTAAGGTTGACCTTAAATTTAACCTAAAAATAAATAAAAATAAACGAGTTTCATCTTTTCCAAGTTCCACTTTTGGCGAGTTATTTTGGTCTTCAGGAATATTTTTAATTAGTTTAGTCTTTGGCAAAACGGCTCAGAGCGGAAGGAACCTGAGCGCAGGATAGCGCAGAGTTGAATTTGACAAAGACAACCATGGCAATACACGGATCCACCATAATAATATTTAAATAATATTTACTAATAAGTACACCACTCTTTGGGTATTACTACTTAAGCTACCCCACCAACCGTTGGCGCAATTCACTACTTGTTTTTAAGCTACCGACCAAGAAAATATTCACCGCTGGCGCAGTTTACATACGTTCTTTTTTCCAGGAATTGTAAATTGCCCTCCAAACTTGGCAATTTGTAAACTACTCTCCGAGCAAAAAGGTCGCCAGTAATCCCAGATATAAACTGCCCTTCAAGTAAAAAGGTTGCCACTAATCCCATATGTTTACATTGTCTCTCGCGAAGTGTGACAGGTTGCCCACACATAATCGCCATATGCACACTTCATTTTAAAATAAAAATATTTATAATTTTTGAGTAAATGAAGTACTTTATTGAAAAATTAAATCTTTCGCTTATTTCGAAACACCCTTTATAAGTTACATTAGTTATATAAGTAAGGATTAAATAAGATAAAGAAATTATATTTTATTTGCATTAATGTATTATGTATTAATATAATATGTTTGTATTAATGTATTTTTGTAAACAAGTAAACATGTAACATATAAAATAAATATACGAAATTAATAAAAAGTTTGATGCAACTCTTGGTTGTCATTCTAAAATATTCTTAACGCTGTCATGGACGTTACTGGAAAAGTTGCTTTTGTTACAGGTGCCGCATCTGGTATGGGATTATGTTACGTGAAAGAATTACTGAAAAATAATGTCAAGGTATAAAAAACATGCGATCGGTGCGGTGCTTAAAAATTTCTAAACATTTTTTAGGGGGTGTTAATGGGGGATATCAATTTAGCAACCGCCGAAAGAGAACTTAAGCACTTACGTCAAGAGTTTGGGAATTCAAAGGTATATTGTGTAGAAGTCGATGTTTGCGATCAAAAGCAATTAAAAGGTAAGATTTTGGTAGTGTAAATAAATCAAAAAATTACTCTTTTATATTTTGCAGAAGCTTTCGAAACTGCAATCAAAATTTTTAATCAGCTCGATATTGTGATAAACAGCGCTGGAATTGTAGATGAAACACAATGGGAAAAGAGTTGCTACATAAACTTGGTAAATGGGTTTAGTAAAATATTGCGGAAATAAAGCAAATTTAACAATTTATAGCTTGGAACCATAGCTGGGACTAAACTGGCCGTAGAAAAATATTTACCTAAATATAAGAGTGCTCATGATGCTATTGTCATCAATATGAGTTCAGTTTTAGGATTAGAACCATCAGATATTATGCCAATTTATACGGCTACAAAGTTTGGAATTTCTGGCTACGTCAGAGCCATGGGGAGCGAATTTCGTTATCGAACCAGCCAAATTAGAGTGATTGGAATATGTCCAGGTAAAACAGCAACGCCAATGAGTACCCCTTCGCAGTTGCAAATTCCAGAACCGTTCTATACAAAATTTCAAGAGCTTTTCAGTTCCGTGCCTAGTCAACCGTAAGTTCAAACAAGTGTTTATATACAATGCAAAGTATTAATCAACACAAAATTATTTTCAGACCAGAAGATGTTGCAAAACATGTAATAAGTTTGATACGCAGTGCACCTTCTGGTTCCATGTGGTCAATTGTAAATGGTAAATGTGAAGAAGTTGAATTTTTAAAATATGAAGTAGTATAAATTACAATATTCATCTAATTAATTCTTCGTAAAATAAAATAGCCATAACATAGTGTAACGAAACATAACATAACAAAGTTGATATTGTTTTAATTGACTTAACTTGAGTTCACTAAATAATTGCATTAATTGCAATGATACTTGACGGCGCTTTATTCTAACCTCGAACATTATTATTTGGATAAGTTGTCATTCTACTTGAACAATGAATAGTTCCGATGAGTTTATAATCAGCAAATGTTGCTTTTGGGTTACCATGGGATGTTTCTCGGTGCGTCATATACCTATTATGCTGTGACATTAACTTGCAATTTCTACCAGCGCGTACCTAATTAATTCATTTTTATAAATAATAAACATAAATTAATATTATATATTACATAAATGCAAATTTGAAATTGAACCAAGAGTATATTATGCTAAGTTACGTTATTTATCATATTAAACACACACATATGTATCAATGTAGTTTAACATTATTTAATTATGTTGTTTGTGCTATTTTACGTAGCGTTAATTGGATGAGAACGGTCGTTAAAAATTATTCATTTTACTCTCTATTAAGAAATATTAAATAAAAACTACAATCAGGCATTTCGAATATATTGTTATTTTGATTTTGTAATGTTTTTTAAATATTAGTATGTAAGTGTAACCGTAAAATTAATACTCATTTGGTAAACTGTGAATACCCTAATTATTACCAATGGTAATCAAGTGGAAAAGGTGACAAGTTTCAAATACCTGCTACATATGTACATATGCTAATGGCAAACTGGGACCCTAATAAAGAAATCCAAACAAGGGTAAAGATGGCACGACGCGCTTCCAAAAAATGGGGAGTTTCTGTGCAGTCGCGATCTATTCCTGGAAAAGTGTTGCTGTACAGTGTATTGTTACATAATTCTGGTTTTGCTATATGGCGTATATAGGCGTGGATGCTGACGTGTTCTCAGTTAATAATCTTGAGGAACTGAGATATGGTTATAAGTTATATAGTAGAATGCTTCGAATTACTATACTCTATTATCTATGCTTCGAATCTTATTGATGGAAAGCGTCACCAACGAAGAGGGAAGAGGTGCTTCGCTACATGAACAGGGACAGTCGCCTGTTTACCACAATCCACAATTAAAAAGAGAAAGGCGGAATATTTTAGCCATATATAGGCGAGAGGTATGCTCTTCTACAACTGATAATGGAAGTTAAAATTGAGGAAGAGCGGGCCTGGGGCGGAAGTGATTCTCGTGATTGCGAAACTTGCGAAAGTGGTTTGGTGTAAATAGGGGAGTGTAGGATGGTTTGAGCCATCATAATATTAGAAAAGTCACTTTGTCATTTAAAAATTGTGTAATTTCGAAGAGTGCTTTCTCTATATTCTTTGAATTAGCAATAACTCGAGAACGGCGCCAGATATAAAAAAACTGAGCAAAAAATTTTCCCTTCTCGCCACGGATACACCCCCGTGGGGTAAACTACAAAGTAAATTATTACAATAGCGTCATCTTCCCGTGCGTCACGTCATATCGTGACTTTTAAAGTGACAAATTAAAATTATGAAAAATAACTAACAAGTCATGGAGTATTTTAAATTTACCGTAAATTTAAATAAATAGTTCGTTCAATTTCGTTAGTATTGTTATAATTATTAAAAATGTTGCTACTTTTGCTTTTGCTTAATGCCAAAATTAATAAAAATGTGTTAATACGCGTGTTTTAGTTTTTCAAAAATTAGAGGCACGGGGGCACGTGCCCCGCCCCTCCAAACGGTAATTTTGTGTACTGTATAGAGATTCCATCACAGTACATACTTATAGAAGCAAATCAAAATATCAGAGTTGTTAAAATATATGAATAAAATAACAGAAAGAGCATGAGTGAAACTCTTGTCTATTTCTGGCTATTCCAAACAGAAGAAGTGCTATACACCTCCATTTTCGTTGCTCCAATCTGTAATGTCGTCGGAATTTCTCATAAGCTTGGCAATCCTCTCTGATATTTTAGGAATCACCCTGCCCTTATCCCGATCATTACAAGCCATTGAAATTGATATACTTTCTGCAGTTCAGCTTATTAATACGACCACAGCAAGTCTGCAGAGGCAACGTGAAACTAACACGGACACATTCAAAAAAATGTTCAATCAAGCTGAGGCCATTGCAAATGAAATTGGTACAGAAATCACGATCCGCAGAATCACCGTCCGTCAAACAAATCGGCCGAACATTTAGACTCAGTCAGTTGAAGTATATTACCGACTTTCAGTATAGTAATATATTTCTTTACTAGAGATTATTTGTTAACTGAAGTGTCATCCAGGTTCCCTATAGCGCTCTCATACAAAGACTCGGACAGTTGCAAAAGTTGCTGTCCCATAACTTCAGCGACGAAGATGAAGAGGGAGTTTTGCAAAGCGCTGAAGTATATAAAGAAGACCTTCCTTGTTTGTTAGCTTTGAATGGAGAGCTAAAAATTTGGAAACAGATGAGAGAAAATATCCCAGTATCTCCAGCAGATGCCTATAAAAGAGCAACAGTGCTGCCAAATATTAGAACTCTTTGTCAATTGCTGTCCATTTTTCCAGTGACTACTAGCACTGGGAGCGATCTTTCTCCACCTTACGCCGATTAAACAGGATGGCACAGGAGCGTTTTGTAACAATTTATTGTTTAATAATTGTTTGAGTGTCTCTTTTGCCCTCTGCTCAGAGCCGTTACTGGAGAGATCGAAGCGCCATAGGATTATGCCGTGAACATACGCGTGAATTAGGGGAGTCTTAAGACGCGCAGCGTCTTGTTGTTGAAGTAACCGAGTTTAATAGTTCGAATCCGGAGAGGATTAGTTGTGCGAATTATTAACGTAACCCGAGACCAGCTTCTACAGGTGCCAAATTGGGGGATATATGTTTAACCTGTTGCGACGTTTAATTAGTCAATATACCATTAACACGATCGAGAATTTTACCATCCGAGTCATTATTGGCGAGTTTAGAATCGCAAGTTAGTGTTTCTTGAGCCTACTACCGACCTCGACGTCCATCTAGTGCGAGTGTTCATCGTGTGCTGTGTATTGTGCAGCCTTTTCTGTTCAGTCATCTGCCGAGCGGTCTTTTCCGTCAGCTTCAAGTGAAAATCATCATTTTCAAGCAGCTGGAATCGTCACGTCTTTTTTTGGATTCCTGGATAATCGAAGCAGGGGTAGTAAACTACCATTGTCATTACAATTTTGTAAACTGATCAGGCGCTTGGTGAGTAATTTTTTGCTTTGCTACTTGTTGTTGTCGATTATTGGAATTATTCGCGGGGTGATTGATTTTTATGTTTTTGCTACCGAATTCAGAATTTGTGCGTTGGAAGTTGTTGTTGTATTGCTTAATAATTATTTTAGATTCAATACATATCTATTCATTAGCAGTTATTTTATTTCGTGCAGAAGCAAACTCATTTTTATTTTCAGATTCGCGCTCTTTGCTTCGCCTTTAACTATAAAGCTAGTTGTTACATCAGGGGCATCACCACTGGAAATTTTATTACTGGGGAACACCTATCCCAGGTGTGGTGAGAAATTGTCGCTTCCACATTTTTGTGGGAAAGATAAATTTCATTACAGTTTGAATGGATTGGCTTTAATCTTTAATGCATATCCATCAAGACGTTGCGGCAAAAATGGACACTAATGAAGTGCTGAGACTCCTGCTAAAGGCAGGAAACATAAAAAAAAACTGTCTTTATTAAACATTTAATTTTTCTATTGTTTTGACACTTTCATAAACCTTCCAATACATACTTAAACTTGTAGAACAGTTATTGTTGATATTTCTGACCGTCCGCCCCTTGTGCCCCTCCCAGAAAGAAATCCTGGGTCCCTACCTTGAGCTCTTGCTCAAATGCGTGAGTTATATTATGTTATTTTACTTGTTTAAAATCCCCATAGTCAGGGCCGATTTATCCATTAGGCAAGGAAGGCAACTGCCTAGGGCGGCCGTCTTATAGGGGGCGGCAAAAATACTAATTAATTCTATTAAATAATGCAGCATAAGTAGAAACTTGATTGTAAATTGTACTTATTTAAAAATCATATTACATTATTTAGAAAATATAAACAATTTTTAAGTGCCGCATATAGTAATACAAGAGAGTAAAGAATAAAAATAAACGAAGAACAAAAAACTGTCTACTGTTTAAGTATAGTTATTTATGTATCTAGGGCATTTATGACGATGTTTATGTCGAGGGCAACCAATTTAAAAGAGCGAGGGTCGCCAGGCCCGAGAGTTTTTAAGTTGCTCGAGAGCATAAACATCGAGTAATGCTCGTGATGCATACAACGTTTTATATTTCACTGTATTTGAATTTGTCAATATTTAAAAATTTTATAAATTTTGAATTTGATGATTGCTAAATTTAATTTATTTTTTATTTTTAATTGTTCAATTAGTGGATCTTCATTTGAAAGTTATACTTTTAATTTTAAATAAAATTGTAAACAATAAAATGGTACATTTTTTGATCTAAATTATTATAATTGCGAATGAGAGAGCATATAATGAGCGGGCATTATGATTTATAGGCCCTAGGGCGTTATAGACTATTTAATATATCTCGTTGTCAAGGTATAAAAGACAAATAATGATTCAGTGTGATATAATAGTAGATTACTGGCCAAGCATAGAAAATGATCCGTTACTGGGCGCGCAGCTATATTAAAAAGTGAGCGTAGCGAGCTTTTTAAAGCTGTAAGCCCAGTAGCGGATCATATTTCTAGGCGAGGTGAGTATACTTTTTTATCGGAAAACATAAAATTATCAATTATATCAAATATTAAAAAATTTGTTTAAATTACAAATTGTGACAGATAAGACAAATTTAAACAGTGTCATTAGAGCAACCCTCTATGGCGAAGTGCAATAAGCGATTGAATCATAATTAAATCGTTTGGCGATCGCCAGTTCGAATCCCACGTCGGACAAATTTTTATAATAGAATTTTTTTATAATATAAATGAATTGACTTGCTGAAGTAACAGAATCGACCATTAATAAAAACACGTTAATGGTTAATTGGAATCGACCATTAATAAAAACACGTTAATGGTCGATTTTACATTATTAGTCGATTTGTGAGCTGACTAGAAATGCGTCGTTTTAGCTGCCGGGTGGACACTCGGAAAGCATCGCTTTCGTTATGTTTTCCGATAAAATTTGTTATTTTGCTAATAAATATTATGCTGTTATAAGTTCAAATTTTAATTTTAAGGGAGCGGCAAAAAAGAATATGCCTAGAGTACTCACATGCCTTAACGCGGCCCTGCCCATAGTTATGGCTCTATTATTACGAGGTATTGGATAATAGTATATTGTTTGGCAAGGAGTGAAACAAAGCGATTGCAGAATCGCGTTTCACCCCGCGCCACACATACCATTTTTCATGTTAGGGAGCGTTTATAAACTACGTGGTTTGGTCAAGGGGGGGGGGGTTAGGTAGAAGGCTACGCAGGACTACATGAGGGTAGGGGAAAATTAAAGTCAAGCTACGTAGTTTTACGTACGACAACATAATATAGATATTATTTAAAATTATAAATATAAAAAATATATAAACTAATACAAATATCGGTCTTATTAATTTTTTATACCAAATAATTTTTTAATAGTTTTGTTAACTGAAAGCACAAACTGTCTTCTGGACTTTGTAAGAAAAAAAAACTACGTTCCGTCTAAAGGGGGGTGTAGGGGTATCATGGTAAAAGCTACGTTAAGCTACATGATGGGAGGGAGGGACTCTAAAGAGGTCAAAATCAAACTACGTGGTTTATGAACGTTATTCCCTTACCTGCATTGAAACAGAAAATTTTTTAAATTCGAAATTTTTTTGAATTAACAATAACTCAACAACGGCGCTAGATATCGAAAAACTAAGAACAAATTACCCCCCCCCTTGTCTCGTCCTGATCCCCTTTGTGAATTATCGGTAGGAAACCATATTCAAAAATTTAGATCGATCGCGAACAAAAAAAATTACTCATAAACAACAATTTCGAATTAATCTGACAGCTGTCATATTAATAAAAATTTTAAAAGTTGCAATGCAGAAAAAATTTAATTCTGACAGGGTTGAAATGAAATCGGAAACTGAGTTGACGGTAAGAAACTTGACTGTTTATTAAATTTTGACCAATATTTGCAGTGGTCTGAAATTGTCATGTATCGACTGTCTTGGCAGGCATTGAAGCACACTGTTTCAATGCAGCTAATATGAAAATAAACTTACATAACGTCGGTCTAAGATGCAAATGGCCTAACTCACAAAATGAAAATTTTACAGGAGAGGCAAAAAATGTAGCTGATCAATAATAAATGAACATGAAAATGAAAAATGCGTTTAAAGCATTTATGGCGCGAAAAATTTTTATATGGACTTGGGAAACTAACAGGTGGTAGGTTTGACTACCGGTCGTCAGATGTCACCAAAAATAAAATTTGACCCAAAAGTGGACTTAGGCCATTTGCATCTTAGACCGACGATAAATATTATATTTCACTTTTTCCCACCCCGTTTCCACACCGTGGTCCGCCACTGTAAAACTGTAATATTAGTTGTAATCATAGATAAAGTAGGAGTTTTATCTATGGTTGTAATATTGAGCAAATTTAATTTGAAAAAAAAAACAAATAGAAATTAAATAACGATTGTTATTGTACAATAAAATAGAAAACATTTTTAAAATAATTATATCTTTATATCGTAGTCGTGTCAATCTCGAGATGAGCTTTAACTTAGTACTACACCACTGCTAAATACTTCAAGTTGGTTGTTTATTTTACGTGTCATAAATTTTAAGATTATTTGAGAGGTTATAATGATATAACCATGTTAAAAATTTTTATAATGTGGATACGGTAGTCATTAATTAAGTACGAAAATGAGTACTACGAGAAATGGTGGAAATCCGTGGATAAAAAATGAACAACAAAAGAAAAAGCCTCGTCAAAATCCGATTAACAGCACCTCAAAATCGGAGAAAAAATTTAAGGAGGTACAAGAAAAGTTACAAGCATCTGTTAAGAAGCACATAAAAGAATATGATTCTTCATCTGAGGAAGAAGAGTTAGAATCAAATAGCATATTAGGTTAGTTTTGTAGTCGGTAATATTTTCATGTTTTACAAGTAATTGTAACTTTTAGAATCAATTTTAAAAACTTACAATCAAACCGGAGCATCTAGTAATGGCTTACTGAGAACTCAAGAAATTATAAGTGGTACCTTCTCGTCTGGAACCACAACATGCTTAATATGCATATCATCGATTAAGAGAAACGAATCGGTGAGCTATCTATATTATGCTTTTTATTATATTTTAGCTGTGGTATTCTTTTATGTTCATACAATTTTTATTCTTCAAAATAGGTATGGAATTGTGGAGAATGTTACTGTATGTTTCATTTATTATGCATACAACGTTGGTCAAAGGATACCATAGTTCAACAAAAACAAGCATTGGAAGGCCCGATTGTGGTTTCTTACAAAAAGGAAATTACATGGGGATGTCCAAAATGTAGACAAGAATATGGTCCCAATGACATTCCAACCACTTGTACTTGTTTTTGCAAGAAGTTTGTTAATCCACAATTTCAACCATTTTTAGTACCGCATTCTTGTGGTGAAGTATGTGGAAAGAATTTGAAACCACATTGTGGTCATGGTTGTGTATTACTCTGTCACCCAGGTATATTTAATTGGAATACAAATTTGTAATATTTTTCAATTTCGTAATATTATAGGTCCTTGTCCACCATGTCCTCAAATGGTAACGGTCACATGTTACTGCGGTATAAAACCTCCTCAACCTCAGAGATGTTGCAACAAGGAATGGTCATGCGGATCACCATGTAACAAATTATTGGCATGCAAAAAGCACAAATGTTCACAAAGTTGCCATCAAGGAGAATGTCAACCCTGCTCAAAAAAGAGCATTCAAAAATGCATTTGTGGTTTAAGTAGTAAATTAAGAGACTGTGCAAGTCCAATTTGGCAATGCGAGAAGGTGAACTGAGTTATAAAATTCACCTGGTTGTTACTTCATGTTTATCTTTTTAGGTATGTAATAAACCTTTGGAATGTGGATTTCACAAATGCTTAGAAGTATGTCACATTGGAAATTGTGATTTGTGTGTTCTATCAAAGCCTCGTACTTGTCCTTGTGGTAAGTCCACATATAATTTGCCTTGTACTGAAGAAACTCCAACTTGTGAAGATACATGTGGGAAACTGTTGGAATGTGGTGTTCACCCTTGTAATCAGAAATGTCACAAAGATAATTGTGGCACGGTGAGTTACCTCTAGGCCAGAGGCGTCCAAACTTTTTGCTGCGAGGGCCAGTTTGGTATTTAAATTTATTAGCGGGGGCCAAGCATCGTAAATATGTGAATTAAAAAACCTTATTACAAGTAAAGCAGCATTGAATTTTCCTTGAATTTTTTGAATTTTCATTGAATCAAAATCCTTGGCGGGCCGGGTTTGGCCCGCGGGCCGTAGTTTGGACACCTCTGCTCTAGGCTAAATCAAATTTTTTTGGATTCTATTTTTATTCTTATGCAGTAAGCAGTTTAATTCAAGCTTAATGTTATAATATAAGCTTGCGACAGATTAATATGTTCTTATTCTTTTTAATTATCTTTGTTTTTATGTAGATAAAGCAAAGAAGCATGAATTGCTCATTAAATTATTTAATAACAAAAATTTTAATCAAAAGTTTTAGGGTCAGGTGGGGAAATTGTCGGTAACAGTCGGTGAAAAAATTAAGGATACGGTTAATTAAATTTTACACTGCCATCATTTAAAATAGTTTCATCTTGTATTTTCAAAGCGTTTTGTATGTTTTCATCTCGGGAAGCATTACTACTTTAATAGAACCATATTAAAAGTGATCTGCAAACGCATCCCTCTGGGGAGCATTGTTTAAATGCAGTAGCTGGAAAAATAACTAGACAAAATTAAAAAATTTGCACATTTTTGTTTAATTTAACTTTTTCAATATTATGTTGGGCCTCTTGTGGCTTCAATAATTAATCAGTAACTAATCATCATAGCGTATTGTCTACCAGTGTGTCTGTGTGTATCAGTTTTTCTCAATTTTTATTTTAACAGTTAAATTAGGTACTTGATTTTGTAGATATATTGAAGAACATTATTTTATTGCAACACATGTTTGTCAGCAATTTTCAATTTCTCTAATAATTTTTTTTAAATATTTCATTGTTAACTGGCGAGGGGCGAATCACAAGACAAATTTTTGTACACTAGATTTCCTTTTACAAGATTTTTCCGGATTGCCTCAAAATTTCTTTTTGAAAAAGTTGAAAAAATAAAAAAAATAAGAGGTTGTTTAAGGTATTAATATAAGGTATAATCTTAATCTAATACGAGTATTCAAGAAATATTTTGTGCATTTTGTAATAGTTTGAAAATTCAATGCCTATTGGCATTTTCCATGATTTTCTGCGCTTAGGACTATCGTAGTGGACCTATTTTTCGTGGTCGGTTACAATGTGATGTAGATATCCCTTCCGATTTTTTGCAGCAGCTGTTCACAAGCAAAGAAACGACGTTAACATCTCTCGGCTTCAACTCGTATGGAACTCAATTTTCTTTCTTCTGAATTATTTCTTGAATTTAAACTTCTTGAACTGAATTCCATGACTTGGAGGTGTTTTGAAATGGTTTGTTGAGTCACTGCTAATGATTCTGCCTATTCTTCTTTGTCGTTGAAACGATATATTCTTTTACTAAGAAGAGACTCACCATAATTACTTGAGAGCATTCGATGCGCCTTGGCCACAGTTTTCTTTAATTGAAAGCAGAAAATTAAAACTTCCCGCCAATGACAAGAATTTGGCTCGAAAACTAACATCTTTGATTGAGAATAAATTTATTGTGCAAACACAAATTCACTAATGTGGCGCTGTAATTGTGATGACATATGTACAAGCTTACTGTTTAACATTTTTGATTTGCCTATTTCGACCAACACTTTACCACGAGAAGTTATAGTCAAGTCCATTTAGTAACACATAAGAGAGCGTCTCAAATGTAAAACATTGTAAAAATTTATACAATCTAAAATTCCAAATTATTTTAAAATACAAGAAGTAATACTATTAACCGTTTTAAAAATATGTAGAAAAGCTTTCTTGTATAAATTTCGCAATGTTGCCATAAAATATTTAAATAAATTTAGTTTAAAATTAATTTTTATTTTACTTCTGCATTCTTAAGAAAATTGGACTACAGCCTTGACCTGCTTTGCTTTTTACTCATCTTAATTTATTATAAATATATAATTACTACAATTTCCACAAACCGATAATTTATGTATTTTTATTCTTTAGTGCTTTCAAACTGTAACCAAAGTTTGTCGTTGTGAATTACATACCAAAGATGTTCAGTGTAGAAAAGTTTACTTATGTGACACTAAATGTAAGGAGATTCGAGACTGTAACAAACATCCATGTAACCGTAAGGTATATAATCTCCACCTAAAATAATATTTTAGGTGAAATATTTGAATTAAAATTTTTTTTAGTGCTGTGACAAAAATTGTTCACCATGTGAGAAACCATGTAGTCGTACTTTGTCTTGTGGAAATCATAAATGTACTTCAATTTGTCATCGTGGCCCTTGTTATCCATGCAATTTAACAGAAAGCGTTAGCTGCTGTTGTGGAAAAACTTCGATTACGGTTCCATGTGGTAGAAAACAAAAAACTAAACCTCCCAGATGTAATAAGCTGTGTTTGTAAGTGTTTATCAATTATTTATCTTGTACAAGATATAGAATTTTGTTTTTGTTGTAGCAATCCTCCGAATTGTAATCATTTAAAACGCGAAGATCATCGTTGTCATTTTGGTGATTGTCCACCTTGCAAGCAAATATGCAACCGAGACAGAACAAATTGTTCTCACAAGTGTCCCGCTCCTTGTCATTCTGCAGTTTTGGTTAAAGTTGAATGTGAAAAACCATCCATGCCTTGGGAACAAGTAAAGCCCCAACTAGAATTGAAAACACTACCATGTCCTGATTGCATTGTCGATGTACCCATGACTTGTTTAGGTACTAAATTTGATAATATGATTATTGTTTACAATTTTTTCTAAATTTCCGTTTTAGGGAAACACGAAACTTCTAATTTTCGTTGCTATCAGGCAAGAGTTTCCAGTTGTGGTAGACCATGTGGTCGATTAATGGAGTGTGGTAACCATCAATGCTCCCAAATGTGTCATTTGGTGGAAAATGCAAAAAATGAACTGCTGGCAGGAATCAATTGTGAAAAATGTGACAAGATATGCGAAAAGCCTCGGCCAGAAGGTTGTCAACATATTTGTTTTAAACCATGTCATCCTGGTGCATGTCCACCTTGTAAGCAAATGATTCGTTTGAAATGCCACTGTGGTCTTAATCAACCATACGTTTTATGCAGCACTTTGACATCCACTGCTAATAAAGAAGAACTGCAAACTTGTGGAGATCGATGCCCTAAAAATGTAAGTTGGCAAATTTATTAATTTACAGCTAAATAAAAATAATAATTTTCAGTATGAGTGTGGTCATCGATGTCGTTCTAATTGCCATTCGGGTCCATGCGTTACTTCCGAATCATGCAAGAAAAAAGTTAAAGTGACTTGCAGCTGCAGACGTATCAAGAAAGATATTTCTTGTGAAACGGTGAAATCAAAACTAGCTATTGTTGAATGTGACGAGATTTGCTTAAAAAAACAAGAAGAAGAAAAAAAGTTGAAAAACAAAGAAGAAGAAATTAGGAAGAAAGAGGAAGACTTGAAAAATAAGATAGAATTAGAGAAGTTTGAAAAGAAATTCCAAGGAAAGAGACGCTACAAAGAAAAACGTATTGTTAATGAATCTGATAATCGTTTTTTTGTACAAAAAAATTGGTTAGCAATTTTATCTCTTTCGATCCTCATAATTTCTATAGTGTTTTATTATTTACTTTTTTAATTAATTTAATTAATAGCTAATGTTTTGTGGTTTCATGAGTGTACCTACTTTATTTAAAGTGTTATTTATGATTTTTAAATACATTTTATAATGTACAGGGTTGTTTTATTGTTTTTAGTGACGTCATGGATTTTGAAAAGCTTTATCATTTATCAATATATAAGTAGATTATACAAAATGTTTTCTTCATAGTTTAGGACTTCGTCCTGTTATTACCATTAATGTACCAAGTTTACACTTGACACTCATGGTTCGGTGAACACTTCAATAATTGTGCTAGTAGGATGCTAATCTGCAGTATAGTCTTTAAAGCGAGTAGATGTAAGCTTTACACCACACTGGTGTACAGAATAAAGTATTTAAATATATTTTTTGATTTTCAAATTGTTTTTTTAGTTTCTTAAAAAATTTATTTTGAGATTATAAGCTTAGATTTTCGTACAGTTTTTGGTATTTTTATCTCTCAAATCCGGACAACCGTGATGTTGAGTTTTTGTAAAATATATAAACTTTTTGGCAGTTTGTTTTCCCAATCCGAACAAATCATATTATGTCTGAAAAAATTCAAAGCTGTCTGGATTGGCCAGTGGCGCAGCCAGGATTTTTCTATGGGGGGGGGGGTTAAGGGATGTGAGCTGCGCCAAAAAAAAGGGGCGTGATCATCTTATTTTTAAGTATAATTATTGCGTTACCACTGTTACCTACCTTAAAAGTCACACAATAATTGTTTTGTTTCAAAAATATTTTTATTGCACCAGTAAAAAAGCGACTATGATCATTAAAAAAAAGGAAGTGTGTGGGGGGGGGGTTTACTTCTAAAAAATATCCAAAATATGTAGGTATTTAGTGGGGGATCAAACCCACGACTTTTAGATTTAAAGACGAGCGCTGTTGGCAATAAATATGAAGATAGTTTGGTAGGTAAATATGGTTGCTACCCATGGTATAAAGATACCATGGTTGCTACCAAATTTTCTAATATGACTCATAAGATATGAGCCATCAATGGAAAATTTTTAGTTATAAATTACTACTTTTGAGTAGCAAGTCATGTAATATAATGCTGAGTCACTTCACATTGAATTTTTTTTCATTTTTGACCTTGACGTTCTGTCAATTGGCCAGACTTACCGGAAGGCGTGCGTTGGAGGCGGAAGTCCGAGATTCGAACCCTGAATTTCCGTTCTAACTCAACGCGATCACACCAATTCACTGCTGTGGTTCCAGACCAATTTAAACACAGGTTTACTGTATTAACTAATTCCTGAAAGTTTGGCTTATAAATTATCTTTTATGAAAAAATATATTATGTCACTTCACAAGAGATAAACTAAACTGCAGACCAAAATTTTGTACACTAATTTCTCTTTTTGTTTAATTTAAAGAACTAAATTAACAGTTTCAATTTCAAATAGAAGAAATCTTTTTAACAAATAAATTTTTCGTAGAATCGACAAAACTTCGTAAATTTCAAGAACTGAATCCATAGACGAAATCAAGGATTTCACGATGTAATTTTTATGGAACAACTAATTTATATATGGGGTGGTCAGAACAGGAGTGAATCAAGTCCATATTGTAATTTTTGGAGTTATGGTTCTTATGCGTCCTAATTCATACCTTAACTTCAGTGCAAAAGTAGATGAAGTCATTTTGTTATACTATTGTAAATTGTAAATTGTAAACTATATGGAACTTGTTTACTGACGAAAGTATTACATGTTTCGGTGTTGTACTGAAGCCTGAAGTTTCAATAATTCATAAATATCATTATGGACTTGATTCACTTCTATTCTGGGCACCCCATATATTGTTTTAAGTTTTTTTCTGACTTCCTGTATCAAAAATATATTCAAAATTGATTATCAATTTGATCGAATCAAAAAGTGGTGGAAATTTCGTATGATTATCATAATTAATATAAGTAAGAAATTTGTCGCATTGTATTTGAATATCTCGAAAACAGTAATACAATACAGGATTAGTTTATTGTAACCAGATTACAATCGAATTACAAAAAACCACTAATGATTACATGGGGATCTTGATTTACTCACTCGATAATATAAAGTACAATTAAAAAAATAATTACATCTTAAGTAAATTTATTAAAGAAAACCGATGGATTACATAGCAAATTACAATTTTGAATGTTTGGAATGAAAGTCAATAATAAATAAAATTTTCTTTAATTTTATGCAATTATAGAAAAATACTTATAATATAAAAGATCTACGTTTAAAATTACAATATTTATTGACGTAACAAAAGAAGTCATCAATGACTATATGGAGCCTGCTGTCGACAGAACATGATAACTGAACAATATGTAGAACAAAAACAGAATTCTGAATTCAACTTCTATGATAACGTAGTAACAAAAATTGTAGATGACATTAAAACTGTAGATGACATTAAAACTGTATTAAATAAAAAAAATTGTATTACAGTAAGAATTAAATATTTAAAAGTAACATTAAACTAATTACTAAAATTACTTATTTTACAGTGATTTACGCCATTGTACAATAATTTGAAATTAGAGAAATTTGTTAATGACAAATAATTGCAGTAAGAGTAAACAAGGCTTTTGTAAAACTACTTAACACAAAAGTCCTCCCGTTTGTTGTTGATACACCTCAATCGTGTCACCTTCTTCCATATCCAAGGAAGTTGGGGTATCGTTTTCATTTATGGGATTTCCATCGAAACGAAAACGTACCACTTGCATACTTAAACCCTAAACATAAATTAATGTAACGTCAACTTATATACAAGAATAACAAATTAATTGATTTCATTGTTATGCATCTGGTTATCAAGGTATGTTCCAGCAATTAAAAACAATTAAATGACCTTCAAAAATGTTATACTATCAGAAACATTTCTTATATTGTTATTATTAATCTATGAATGAACTTCATTTTGAATTTCATAAAATAAGGATTGGTTCAAACTAATATGTAACCTAACCTATATTTTAAGTTGAAAACATCAAAAACTAATAGTGGCATTCAAGTAAAAAAGGTATGAAATTGTATAAAACTTACAGCACGGTCACAGTAAGCACTCATCAATTTCCTCAGAGGGGTATGTTTCTTGATTTTAAATTGAACGACGGCGTTGTCCTGCCCAAGAACTTTAAGGTTAATATGTTCTGATTCGGTAGTCTGTAACAAAAAAATGCAATTAATTTAAAAAGACGCCACAATCCCTCTAAAATTTTTCCAAGTGGTTGCAGCTATACTCACTTTCTTTTCGTCACCCATTGTAATTATACGGTTGCAGTAGTGTTGGAATTTCTAGGATTACTTGAATCGATTAACTAAAAAGAAATAATAAAACAATTAAATGCTTTCGCTAATAATGCATTAGATAAAACTTACCGCTTAGCTGTTACAACCACACACGCTGCAGAAATGGCCGGTGTTCTGAATGCTACGAACCGCTATTTTACAGTGGTACCACTACACATAATCCAAACAACAAGTAGAGGGGGTAATAATTTCAAATTTTAAAATCACTAAAAACCGATATAAATAAATTCAAAAATTATTACACAATTAGATGTATTTTTATTAAATAATTTTTAATTCCGAATGGAATTTGTTTAATTTACTTCGACAAATTTGTCACGTTTAATTTCAGTAATTTTGGGCAGAGCAGTTTAATTTTTTACACCAAACTGTCAAACGTCAAAATTATAATATTAATAAATAAAGTAAATAACTGACGATTTATTATATTATGCACAATATTACTTATGCACAATCTTTTTTAAATTTATTTATGCAATAGTTTCGAAAGAATGTACTTATTAATAGTTTAAAAATCTTAGAGAAAATATTTAAAAAAAAGTGTTTTAAAATCTTACCGGCAATATCGGTGGGCTACGACACGCCTACGGTACTACGAATTCCAGTGGCGGATCGATAATATTTATGTAATAAAATTTAAGAGTTATTTTTATACAACTGAAAATAGGCAATTTCGTAATATCAAATAATTTCCAGTCCCTGTGTAATTTTTGTTATGAAAATTTACTCAAAAAATTTTGTTTTGTTTTATATTACTATAGTTGAGGAATCTGTGTAACTTTTCCAAATCTATGGTACTTTTCAAGATGGCGACCATTAAACATAGAAGTTATGCCATTGAATAAAAAAAGGGGGGGAGAACCACATTCCCACTAAAATAACAGAAATCGTGGGCAGTTGCTTAAAATGCAATAAGCAGTTGTGACTCTTTGTTCATAAATCTAAAGCAAATTTTATTTTATTACTGTTTAATACTTCGATATCTTTTATCTTCAGATATTAAATTTCAAGATAGCCTAAGATGAATAACCATACAAAAGTAAAAATGTAGGAAACTAATTTCGGCTATGACAGAAAACCGGTATTTAATTTATTTGCAGGTGCAATAATAATTAATTTGTAGTGTTAGCATAGGCGTCCATAAAAAATGGCAAGAAGTTGCTCCCCCCCCCCCCGCGCTGCAGATTTATTAAATTATTATTTATAAAATTAAATTTAAGAAAATTTGTTTAAGTTCTAAAATTGTGATTTAGATTTATGAATATTATTTTATAGAATGTTAATAATTTAATAAACAATTCATTGTTTAGACAAAGTATAATTGTTTTTTTAATATTCTAACGTGTTAAGACTTTGTCTTCCCGCTAGAGATGTTCTTATAATATTGTACAATGTACAATAATGTTATAGTAATGACTGATGCAAAGTTTTTAACTGGTGATCGAAGACACTTTGTTTAGAAATTTTTTTGTCTAAATCGAAATCCTTGAGAAGGTACTTATTAAAAAAAGACACTACATATAGGTACAGGGTCTTCAAGAAAAAAACAAAGAATATAAATGTTCAGATTTATTAATAATTCTTAATATACTTTAATCAAGCACTCGAAAGTTGCTGATTTTAGACAATAAAATGTTATAATCAAGTGTATATAGATAATTTTACTTATATTTTAAAAACCACTTAACTATTGACACTAATATAAATAAAATTTTTATTGTTCTGCAGTTATCTAAAATTTTAATAACCAAAAGTAAAGAAATACCCAAGTCAGGGCGGTGTGGTACTACGAGGCGAAGAGGCGGCCGTCTCAGGCTGCTCAGAGAAAAGGCAGCATTTTTAACTTTTTGTAAAACGTTACGATAAAAACTAAATTTGGTTGAACTACTTTCAATATTGACAAAATGTTTTACTATTTTTAAAATTTGTAAAAATATTGAAGTAATTGTACCTACCATTTTATTGCCCCAACAATAAATTGTCAGCAGCAAAAAAAACCAGTAGTTTCGGTAAGTGAAAGAATAGCAATAAAATGTTAAACGGATTAGTGCTGTTTAAATTTATTTTTCCAAGAGTAGAATGAACCAAGAAAACAAATTTAAACTTCTTAAGACGCTTATTAAGACGCGAATATGCGCATATATTTGCATTAAATTTCTCTAAAATATGCACTAAAAATGATATGCATAATAATAATTATTTTTTTAATTTTTATAGAATAATGTATTTTAAATAAATAATAGATAAGCATAAAGCGTAGTTCTCGTCCAATTAACGCTACGAAAATTAATCGAAAATAATCCAAAATTATGGCATTTCTTCTTTAAAGTCTCATTTTCGCCGATATATTTGACTTGAAATGAATTTTTATTTATTTCATTAGCTATATATCAAATATATCAAAGAAAACGAGGTTTTAAAGAAGAAATCTCATATTATTTTGGTTATTTCCGATTAATTTACGTAGCGTTAGTTGGATGAGACCGACGTTTCCTCTTGACTTGAAAATAAAAACTTGACAAAAATTTACCACAGCTCTAACTAAATCAAAAGGCTACCCAAATATTGTCAATAAAGAAAAAACTAAATTTGTAAAGAGTGCATATTTCAAAAAGAAAGTAATAAATAGAACGCACGGCTATTTTCAAAATAATTGCTTAAATTAATAAATTTAATAATACATTTTTTTATTTTTTTTATAAAAATTCTTCAAAAACTCCAAAAGTGGCCTAAATATGCACAAATATGCATTATTTGCTGAAATATGCACCATACATTGAAAATAAGCAAATTATGCATTTTTAGAAGCGCTTTTTCGGATTCGGTTTTTCCTAATTCGTCCAGTTTTCAAAACGACTCTGTTGATATATGAATATTAAAGAATATGCAAATGCATAAAATCCCAGCTCTAGTTATAACCTATTTTATAGATAAGCGAATGATCTTTAAAAATGTTCTAACCTATTAAGCTTAAAAATCAATAATATTGGAGCTAAGGCCGTTTGAAATCAGAAATTCAAAAAATTGCTTTAAAGTGAGGTACCCCCCCCCCAAGGGTTTGGAAAAATGTCCTTTATTTATCACCATCTCAAAGGTTCTCCACGGTTACGGGACAGCCTGTATAAATGAATTTAGAGTTAAATTATTAATATTATAATTTTTGTGAATTTGTGACACCAAGCTTTTCGCCTACGCTGATATTTTTTTAATTTCCTATTTCAATAAAAATAATAATTTCCTAATCCTACGAGGAGGCCCCAGAAGGTATATGGGCCTAGGGCCAGAGGCGGATCAAGGGGATATTGCGCCCCAAGCTGAACTAAAATTTGCGCCCCCCCCTCAACGGGGGGCGCAAATTTTTTTTAATATAAATATGAATCGATATTACAAAAGAATTAAACGAAAATAATATGTTTTTAAATAAATTTTTATTCCATTCGATGTATAAACGAGAGAAGAGTGACTGAATGTTATTTTGACAAATAATTTTTAACAACAAAAATTTAACAAAATTTTATAAAGATAAATTACTATGCTCTTTTTTACGTTTCCTAATAAATCAATAGCACTTCATCAATAGTTCGTCGTAAATATGAACCGTAGTAGAATAACTAAAGTTCAATTGACAAATTTTTTTATTTTACGATGCTGTAGATTTACGTTTCCTAATAAATCAGTCATACCCTCCCTCATACCTCGTACATGGGTACATCGTCATTAGTTCGTCGTAAATATGAATAGTAAAATAAATAAACTTCAAGTATCAAGTTACCTAGTTGTTACTACAACGAAGGGGTACAAAATTTGTATAGGCATTATATTATTTGTTTTCCGATTCTAATTTATACCTAAGAAGGTTAGGTGCATTTTCTGCCAAAACGGAAATGACAGAAAAACTATTTTCTTTGGCGTCAAGTGTCGCAAGCAAGGAAGCTGTGCTACGAATGTCAACAGCGATGTTGAGAAGCTTGACAAATTAATTACAATCCATATCATTTACTTTTTATAATAAAATGTTGAGTTTAATTCACAAAATTTGTCCTATTTTCAAGTTTTTAGTAATAATTAGTAAGTATTTAGTAAAATCGTCAAAGAGGACGAAAAATTATGTAGTAGGTACTAAAAAAATTTTTGTTTAAATTGATTGTTTACTAAAATATCATAAATACAATGGTAGTGTCTCTAAACCCAATGTGCAGCACATTCTAAAAAAAAATAAGTGGCAGTTCCAGGGTAATAAATTTAAAAATGATAACAAAGCACACCACGTTTTTTAGAAAAGTTGTGTGTCTGCATATAAAAAAATAAGCAAATGTAAATAGGAACCGTGTGATGTAAATCCAGCAACTCCGACTTGCGGAGATATTTTTAAAATGCAACCTATTTTTGAGATTTTTAGAATTTTATAATATAAAATATCATCAAATAATTTTAAAAATAATTGTAATAAATTTTGCGCCCCTGTATTTCTGGCGCTCGAAGCGCTAGCTTCTTTTGCTTCTTGGTTAATCCGCCTCTGCCTAGGGCCTACTAGAACCAATAGGCACTACAAGAAAGTTGAGCAAAATGTTTGATAATGTAAAATGTTACGCTTTAGATTAGACAATAAGTTAGTATGTTGGCAGGGCCGTATTTAGACTAGATTTTCGGGAGGGGTTTTAAAAAATTTAAAAAATAAATAGCTAATTTATTAAATTACAAAGGAAACTAAAATTCAGAATAAAAAATAAAAGTATAAAGTACTAAATATTATGTATATAAAATATTAAAAAAAACTAACTACAATAAAAAATAATAATAACATAAATAAATATAACAAAAATAAATATAACATATCGGGAATGTGGACTTTTGGCTTAAATAAAACAAAACCTTAAACTTTCAGTTGACGTTTCGAGTTATCTTTTACTCCGCATTTTAAAATAATTCAAAAATATTAAAAAATAAAAGTTTAGCACAAATAGATGTTTACTAGGGCATAGAAAATCGAAAACTGACTGAAAACTGGCCATTAATGAACCGCAATTATAAAGGGTTTCTCAATAAGAGGTTTCATTTTGATATTTAAAAAAAACGAGTACTTTTAAGGAGAAATCAAAGGATGTTTATTTCTTTGTAAAGAGGAAGGTATGCCATTAACATTGGATAACGATATCAGTCAAATGGCCGCCACTGCTAAGCTTGCAGCATCATATAACTTTCATGAAATTTTCCATGACCAATTCGCACATTTGCGACTATATGTCCTCGATAACTCTGCAAAAGTCTAATTCAGAGTTTTCAGAGAAATATATACACCAGTTCTTGAATTGATTGTGGAGCATTGGCATAGACCTTATCCTTCACGTGGCCCCAAAGAAAAAAGTCTAAAGGTGTTACAAGAAGAGATCACAAGATCTCGGTTGCCAATTGTAGTAGGTATGGGGACACTTGGCCGTGGGAACCAAATTGAGGCCGTGGGAACCAAATTGAGTCCAGGTCCGGACTAGGAGGTCAAGGCCGGTATATACCGCTATACCGCACCGCTATACCGCACCGATATACCATTAAACTATACGGTGCGGTATAGCGGTGCGGTGTAGCGGTGCGGTATAATAAACCGGTGCGGTATTATAATAAACCGGTGCGGTTTTTATTGTTTTATAAAAAATCAACTGTAATTGTATGATAAATTAATTTCACAACTTCACTACTCACTTAATTTAAATGATTTATAAATGAAAAATAAATTTAAATGATGATGAAACAATAAAAATTATATGTGCAGTGGTATTATTCATCAATAATCAATATTCAATTTTCAATAATTATAAATATTATTTTGTTATACTTGCTGTTGGAGTTTTTATCTGAAGTTAACTAAAAAGGGTAAATTGCTTTATTTACTCATGCTCGTTTTCACTAAAATGTGTTAAAAATTAATATACATACAATAAATTAAATTTCATAACAATTTAAAAGTTTTTTGTAAAATTTTAATCATTGATTAAATTTGAACTTGATTTTACGTAAGCAGACATTAGATTTAAAAATTCACATTAACCGTATATCTATTATATAGGTAATTAAGAATCTTGAAAATGAAACGGTGTCCAAGTCAGTCTACTCTGAATATGATTGTAAAGAAGCACAAAATTCAAGAAAATGAAAATCGAGACAGTAAACCACAAAGTAGTAAATCTCAAGACAAATGTTCTGCAAATATAAATGTTGCAACTATTTTTGAAATTGCTATTATACCACGTTTTATTTTTTTATTTAAAAATTTTTTATGTTGTCGCCCCCCCTATGGTAATTTCCTGGATCCGCCACTGTTATAAAGTAAGGTTCCGTCAGTCCGTACGACGATATTATAAAATATTTCCCACCGAACCACCTATTTTTGTATTCTAAAATAAATTGTTATACAAGCCCTAAACTCAATTCTTATGCTGCACTCGGTATACAAATCAACATTAACCTAATTTTGACACATATGTCACAAAATTATGACGTTTATTAAAATTTTGAATATATTGTTTTATTTTTGCAAGCCATCTGACAAATTTTCACAAAAAATATATAAATTAAGATTTCAGTTAATATTTTCTGTAATTTTTCTGACCTGGCCGCCCTGTTACAATTGGCTCGGTTTGTTTTCTCACCAATACTTATACTTTCAAAGCTCCATCAACACACCAAATTTTAGCTGAATTGGTTAAACATTTCCGGAGATACGACGACATTTTCATTTTTTTAAATTTATTTTATTGTGGTGGCCCTGGTGAAGATTTCTCTGGAAAAACCTTGTTTTCACTATTCCAGCCCACGAGGCATACGTCCAATAAGTTTGATTGCAATCGACGCAGAAATGCCGAAGAAAATCGATCGACAAAAACTTTTTTCATGTTTTTGCCAAAAAAGTTAATTTTATTTTTTTCATGTTGCATTACTGATTTCTATCGAAGGATTACATATGCTCTCATATCCATTAGGATCAATGTACCTACGTACCAAATTTGGGTAAGATCCCTTCAGCACTTGTTGAGTTATTCACTCTTAAAGTTTCAACTTTGACAACTTGTGATTTTTGACAGACGACAGATGGAAGATTAATTTTACCTATTCTGGATAAAGCTTTTTAAGGCCTTTAAAATAACATATCGCAAGACAAAATATTTTTTAAAAATCCCGTATAATTTTCTTGTGGTGGCACTCCTGATTAATAGATCGCGACTATGGAGGGTAGAGGTTACCTCTACCCTCCATAATCGCGACGAAAACCTTATTTTCACCTTTCCACCGTGAACCCTACCACCATACCAAATTTGGTCGTAATTGGTTGGATGGTTCGGAAGCAAATCGATCGACAAAATTTGACGACCGACCGACACAGAAATTTTTATTTTACTTTTTGCAGATCTTTACGTTTCTGAACACGGTGATCTCGAAAATGCAAAAAAAAAGTTGAAATTTTTTTTCGATTACCATACCTCCAATTTTTTTTAAAAATTGATTGGAGGTAAAATATAAACTAATACAAATATTGGTCTTATTAATTTTTTATGCCAAATAATTTTTTAATAGTTTTGTTAACAGAAAGGACAAACTGTCGTCCGGACTTTGTAGGAAAAAAACTACATTTCGTCTAAGGGGGGGGTGTAGGGGTATCATGGTAAAAGCTACGTTAAGCTACTTGATGGGAGGGAGGGGCTCTAAAGAGGTCAAAATCAAACTACGTGGTTTATGAACGTTCCCTAAAATGCATAAAGCAAATAAAGCAAATTAAAAAAAAAGAGATTATTGTGTTGGAAATTCCTTGAAAGTGATAATAATAAGCGGCATTTTGATCACATTATTCGGAGGTTTTTGTATGTAAACTAATTTTAAAAGGGGCCGGTTCCCAGTCAAAATGATCACAATAACCGACTGATAACATTATCCGTGATCACATCAAGCGGATTCTACTAACAATAAATTTGAAAAGACGTTTTGTAAAAACAGTTAAAAATAAGAAAAAATGTAAAAGAGATTTGTAAAAATTATATAAACAAAAATAGGATATTTACACGATTATTGATTAATTCTTTTTTTCTAATTATGTTTCAAAAAGTGTTACTTTGTGATATTCAAAATTGTGTGGAAAAGTACTACTTTTCCGCAGTAGTGTTATCGCATTATAAGTTACATTATAAGTATAAGTTACAGTTACAAATAGAAGTCGTCGTTAGTACTGGACGGTAAAATAGTTATATATGCAGTATTTCTTGATTTATTTTATCAAAATTGCACTAAAATTGAAATAAATTTCTGAAAATACGTTTTGTAAAAATTATTAGGTAATTTGTAAACATTCTAAATTAGGCAACATATATAACACATTCGATTTTAATTTTTTAATTATGTTTCCCTTTGTAAATATGACTTTTGCATTCGATATGACACCTAGATTAGACGTACCGTTGATCGACTATAGGTACCTATCATACCTATACAGAAATATACTACATAAAGGCAACTCTAAATAATGTATCAGTGTGTTAAGCAAATACTTTTATTTGAGATTATATTTACAAGATAAAATATGATACTTATTCGATATTTTTATGTGATTGATTCTTAAGCTTAACTTTAAAAATATAATTGGTGCATTATTGTAAATGGTACACACTTATTGCTTACGCTCCTATTATTTTTTTAACAGTGTAACCAGGTACCGAATAGAAGAAAAGTAATATAACAATTGCTAACGCGAAAATAATTAATATTTTAAGTATCTTCCACTTGTAGTTGTGCCATAATATGTAACGCATCGATTTAAGAGGATTCAAAAACCACATAAATGAGGAGTCTGGCCGACTGAAACAAAATATTGCTTAAAATATAATTTTATTGCCATTAACTTACTTTGGTTTATCTAACGCTTCGGGTTCATTTCTTCCCAATCCAACTGGATTTTTTTCTGCTTCTTCTTTTGTTAAAAGATGTATTTCTGCCTCTACTTTACCAGTTAATTCTAAATCTTCATTGTCTTTCTTGACATAAAACGGCCACCATCCTTTAACTCTTTTTTGTTTAAATATATTTACAACAGGAACGGATCCATCCGATTTTAACATATCTAATGTACATAATTTTGATGATTTTGCACCGCGTGGAAATCTATTGAGGTCCAATGTTATTGCACCTAAAATTATAGTAATTTGTAATTTTAATTATAATAAAATTTTAAGAAAATCTAACCTAAAAAATCGTCTGCAGAGAAATGATCGGCATCCCAAACTTGCAATTCCAATCTCGCGGGAATTTTGCATTCTGTTTCGTCCCACGAAAACAAACTTTCTTTTCTCGATATTACTATTTTTTGTTCTGCTAACATGTAATCAAATGGGTAAACAAATCTCCAGTTAAAGTTGCCTTCTCCGGTAAGAGATCTGTAGTGAATGTCTGTACACTGGCAATCTTCTGGTCCTTTTAACCACCCTTTAACATAAATATCTGACATTTTTTCCCCGGTAAAAAAAGCATCGTCTTCTAAAACTACGTCATCGGTATTCCAAATTATGATTCTTAATTCGTAACTTTTCGGCTTTCTCGGTGAAATTTCAAGAGGTGGTCCCGGTAATGGCATGTCCATGGGAAACATATCGACCCACATTTCCAATTTTCCTTGTTCAATTCCAGGTTTACTTGGATTATAAAGAGGCCTACTTTCGACATGTTCAGAAACTAATTCACACCCAATTCGTGGAAATTCGTGCCACCTATGCAAAACATTTAAAGCCATATGTTCCTCTGCGCTTTTAGTATTGTAAAAATCGAATTCCTCATTGCACGTTGAAAAAGTATAATTCCCAATTTTTACAATTCCATCCGAATAAACCGGCGTATCTACTTTTCCGTCTTTGCATAATTTAGCTAAAATTTGTGTTGGTTTCATAGCATCTCTCCAACGATTGTAACCTTGTCTGGAAGTATGATACAAGTTTAATATCGCGTGTGTTATAGTTTAAGAAAATTACTAACTCTTCATATTTTTCAGGAAGTCCACAAGTGGCTCTATGGCGACTATAAAATCTATTTTCCAAATCTATTTTTGTTTCTCCTATCATATCATCCGATCCTACTAAATCCCAGTCATAAACTTGAACCGTTAAAAGAGAATCTTGTGGAAACGTTGCTTCAAATTCAAAACATCTGAAATGTGGATAATGTTTTAACTGACATTACAAATTAATGCAAATGTTTACTTTCCAAATACTGGATTTAATTGTTTCGAAACATAATTATCTTTGTTACTTATTCTCTTAGAACCCAATTGAAGAAGAATATATGGGTCCGCCTTGCCATTTAAGTCCATAGGATGTAAATCGTTTCCCTTCACAACGTAAACTCGAACTAAAACGTGAATCGGATCGTTAGAAGGGACTCCTTGAAAAAATCCATATTGAGGATCAAAACCCATTACAGTATGATCTTCCATATCTTTTGGAAATGGCCATTTATATACTTTAATAGATCCCTAAACATTTTTTGAATGAATTATTATGTTCTTCCAGGACTATGTTCGATGGTACTTACTTTAAAAGCTCCAACAATACGATTTTCATCCTCGGAATCGTCTCCAGTTTTTTTACCTCTATATAATTCAAAAGTGTGTAGCCATTCTTTAAAACCATCAAATTCTGCTGCCGCTTCTAATTCACTCGGATAAATCTGTTGCAATTATTATTAAAAGTTAAAAGTTACAATCTTTAAAATTAAAATAATTATTGACTTACTTTACACAAAACTGGTTTTCGTTTACTTCGTCTTTTAACTGTTTTAGGACTAAGGCGCGTCACAAATCTGGATGCCGTGGCTGCAGTTCTGAATCCTATTCTTCGTTTATGTTCGTTCGGACTTTTATCTAAATTACTATTAGATGTAAGGTTTGCTACCTGAAGAGCATTAATTCCCTCTTCCAAATTAGTTTGGAAATTTCTATCCTGATTTAGATTTTTTCTAGCCTCTTTACCTTCGTTAATCATTTCCTCTACCGAAGCAAAATACTTAGTCCACCAGTCTCTATTTCCCTCTTCGTCTTCTACTTCTTCTTCCAAGCTAGGTTTCCGTTTCCTAACCGTTTCCGTTTTCAATTTTTTTGTGATTTCGCGACTTCCGTAACCAAAAGAAATGACGGGATCTTTTGGAAGTAAGGGACTTTTCTCTTTATCGTATTCGCTGAACATATGTGAATTTAGTGTTAATTGATTTTCCATACTATTTTCCATATTTTGCAAGAGACTCAAAGAACGATTACGTTCCTCCGCTTCACGGTCCTTTTTGGTTATAGGAGTGTACATATATTTTTGTATCGAATTTATCGTATGCGTTCCTACTAAAGTATATCGACCAAAACTTCTGCAATCCACCGCTCTAATTGTTAACGGAGGTCTGTATAGTTCTTGTTCAGGTAACTCTAAATCTAAAAATTTTATCGGAGTACTAAAGTTTGGATTCTTTTTTGCGTTTTGAATTATAGACGAGTATAAAATATGACCAGAACATTCTATATCTACTCTAGGTTTGTCGACTGTCAACAAATGCACTCGTTTTAAATCACGTAAACCCCAAAAGAGAACTTCTATTCTGTATTTTGCAAGAGTTGGTCTTATACCTCTAGGTACTGGCAGTATAGGACCAACGTCTTTCAGATCGGTATCCTTATATATTGGAATATCTTTGGCGTGTGGTATCGGTGGTAAAGAACTGCCGTCAAGTTCACTAGGAAGCTCTAACAATTCAAAAGCTGCCAATAATTCTCCGGCGTGATCCGAACCTCTTCTGATATCAAACCATTCTAACGAAGGTGGAAATTTTGGTTTGTTGTAAGGTTCTTCGCGTAATTTTACATGTGGTTTCGCCATAGCACGTCCGATAAATTCAGATTTACCGACTTTGTCTTGATCGAATATTTCTATAATTATCGGGAAGGGGTCTTGTTGAATTTCTTCGCCTGCACCGTATATTAATACTTCTTCAAATATTATGAGTTCATCCCAAGTGGGACTGAGAGTTTCATCAATAACTTGAGTAGTTTTACTAAACTCTCCTACTACAACTCGAGCAAACGGATCGGAGAGACCCGAAGCATCGGATCCTATTAAAGATCGTGCTTGATAAATGTGTGCGCGTAATTGGAAGACCTAAAACTTCAAAATTAATTTTAAGTTTTAATAAATTTATAGTTTTACATGTTTATCTATGTAATGGATTGTCAATGGAGGCAACGCTCGTGGCCTGTCTGCGTTACGAATTTCATGTGTTATTTCATATCCCTGAGGTATACCATTAAGAAAATTTTTCTTGTGTTTCAACAAACCCAACCACATACAAATTTGAAGTTTTGCTTGTATAGTCCAACCCAACGGACCGATTGATTTTTTTCCAGGAAGCTAATAAATTAGATTTTTTAGAGTTGATTGGAGTGTTTAACGATCTTTTTCTATACCTTCAAAAACATAGTTTGCGATTTACCACAAAATTTACCGCATTCTTCATCTACAATTGAATAAACTATATCTCTTGCTGGAATTCTGTGATATGCTACTCTTCTTCCACCACTTATAAGCCAAATAAAGACATCCGGAAGTGCATGTTGGGGCTGTAACAAAAGCTCCATGAGTAAAGGGAATAATTAATAATTTCTAGAATTAGGAAATTAATTAATATGTAGGTAATGCTAAATTATTTATTAAGAGAATAATTTAAAATTTAGATTTACGCTATCCAAGATCCTTGGTAGCAACGCAATTTCTATTAAAAGTTTTTGTTTTAAAAGTAATTAAAGTAAAATTAATAATTTTGTGCTTACGTCTTCCATAAGAACTTTTAATTTGGTTAAATAGGTTTGCGCCGTTTTAAAACGTTCCTTGAATGAACTTTTAGTTACAACTGCTCTTAAATTGTGTGCCATATTGCCAATATTTTCCTGAAATAAAACAGTAATTTGTTAAAAGCAGAAATACTAATTTTAGTAACTTACTATATCTCTCAAGCAAAACTTCATTCTTTCTTTGTCGAGCTTTGTTTTTCCAGTACCCGGGCCTGTTAAAGCACTCTTCGAGATCGAGACGTACTTTGTACATCCAAGTGTTAACTCTTCTAACACTTGTTTGAGTCGTAAATCGACATCCTTTTTATCCATTTCTACTAAATTATGAACGTCAGTTAACCCTTCTTCCTAAAAATTAGGTTTAAAATTTTTAAACGAATGTGTTACTATCAGCCCTACCAGTTTTTCGGCAATTTTAGAAATAATGTTTGAATTGTACATCCTTCTACGATGATCTGGCCAAACCGAACGAATATGCATACAAGGTTTGTTATCCCAATATGGCAGAAAATAATAGATTTTGTTATGAGTCATTGGCTTTGCAGGAGTAGTAGTACTTTGCCATGAACCACTATCGGACACGACTGATTCTAAAATTTTTAAAACAAAAGTAATTTTTAATTCACGGTTTCACCTTCATACCTAATTCGTCGCTGTCGGAGTCAAGTTGATCACTTGTGGATCTGTTATGCCCATCTATTGCATTTCCAGCATTTCCTAAACTAATTTCAAAATAAACTGGTTTGTCTCCCAACCTTTTATCGATCATGGAAGCTTCGAGTATAGTAGCAAATAAAAAGAACTCTTCGTTTTTTGCATACGATGTCTCGGAAATTGGCAGTGTCGATTCCAGTTCGACTTCGGTTGGAATCATATCTACATTATCTGTTATTTCCGTTCTAATTGCTACCAGCAGTCGTGCTCTATAGGAAACACCTTCTCCTAGTCCAGTATTTAAACTTGAATGTTCATCAATTAAACTATAATCTCTTGTAGACCCATACAGGTGTATAAAGGAGGGGCCATATGTTGGTAGAAATCCTATAAGCAATGAAATTGAGGAGCCCCATCACTTATTAGCATTTTTCAGAGTACCTGAAATTCCTCACCCTTCTCTCCATCATTTGATATGGCTTTCAAATCTATGAAATGAGTTCCTATTACCTTCGGCTGAACTGGGTCGTTATCGCGAAGCTGAATTTTAATTCTTTGACATAAAGGTGGAAACATTTCCGTAAAAACTAATTGTTCGTTCCAAACGGGTGCATAGCTATTCCTTTTAACTGTTGATTTACCCTAAACAATGACGAAATAATTTTAAGTTAATAAAATTATAAAAATAGTGTAATACCATTAATCCTGCAAACGAAATTTGAATATACGGATCGACTAAATCTGTTACTTCGCCAGTAAAAGCTTTTTTCACATTTGCCATTAATGACGAGTTCATTTTGGGAAGTCCATCTGCACGATAAATTTTGACAATGAATCGAGCTCTTTGTCGATCTATTGGAACTCCATCCGGAAGTAAGAGATTTCTACATAGAAATTCAATTAATTACTATCCACAAGAAATAAATAAATTGGCAAACTGATATTTAATCACCGTTACGCTACCCAATGTCGGTTGAAATTGTTAGTAAGGAGACTCCGTGGCGCAACGGTAGCGCGTCTGACTCCAGATCAGAAGGTTGCGTGTTCAAATCACGTCGGGGTCAAATTTTTTTGTCTTTTTTTAACGATGTAAGACAATTTAATTAGCATAACTAACGAAAAAACAGTGAAATTTTTGTTTACCGACTTCAAAATAATTTTTAATGTTAACTTTAAATTAACTTTCAAACTTAATTAACGAATTTCATCATAACAAACTTAACTTTCTTTATTATGAAAAAATTTGACCCCGACGTGATTTGCACACGCAAGTTTTGCTCCGGAGACAGACGCACTACCGTTGCGCATCGGAGTCTTTCAAGCAGTAAAATGCAATTTTGTGAGCAAATAAAATGCTTGCATCAATTCACATTTGAAAAATTAAATTTAGCGTTGTTGGCTTTCTAAATTACTTAACAATTAATGTATCGAGTGTGCTCGAGTTAACTCTGTTTTAGTTTATTAAGAGAAAGATAAATTTCTTACGCTTCAATATCATCTTCATCTTTTTCGCTTTTTGGGGGAACTTTGACACTGTCTCCTTTGCCTATTACACTAACGTCGCATTTTAAATATCCTTTGGGACCTCCGGTAATATCATCAGGGTCGGTTAGAAGTGCCCATTTATGATAGAACTGATGGTCTATAGCAATGCAAAGAGGATGCGTAAGATAGAAACTTATTAATAATACAGTAGGTGTAACGTGAAGATATATAAAAAGCAAATTGTCACTATAAGTTAAAGCTTAAAATTGTTTGAAAATAGGTAGCTTGTAAACAGCCGGAAGGCATTCACTGTAATAAACCATGCATATTGAGATCATGCAAAAATTTAAAAAAACACTCGTTTCGCGGTAGGAAAGGTTGAAAGGTTTTATAGATACATTTTATTTAACAGTTGAGGAAATTACTACATTAAATATATTTTTCAAATTTATATCCCACATATTTGTGTGTTTTCCGCCTCACTTACTTAGCAATTTCTCTAAGATGTTATATGGCAGTTAAGTCTGCAGACTTGAATATCCGCCACAACGTATGTTCAAAGCCTGGAGCATTGTCGATTTATGGACCAACAAACATAAATAGAAAATTTGATAGCAGGTAAAGCTTTTAGGGACGTGTATGTGACATAAAACAATATGAAAGCAAACCTGAAACAGCGGTAGCGAATTTCTAAATTCGGAATACTTAACCAGTTTTTCATTCAATGATAAAATTGAATTAATATTAAATTTTTAAATTTTTTATAGGCCAGGTTAATGATTTTCTATGTGTAAAGCAATTTCAAGTGCGTTGGGAGATGTATGTATGCTAACTCTAGGCGGTTAGGGTTTAATTATTCCGACTCGTAAATTCGACCAAAATATTTCTCGGTCAGTTGAGGCAAAACCCTATGTTACATGCACAAAAAAGCAAAGGTTTTAAATTCCACAATTGTAACTTGGTAAACAGTGTAACTACTGTAATTTCGTTTTTTTTATTACAGGATCCGGGTGTAATATAAGAAACATTTCCCACCCTCGTTATTCTCATTGCTCACTCTTCGTGAGATGACAAGAAGTATGTATACTACTAGTGACACAAAAAAAGTTAATTTTCTTTCGTTAATGTCAGTGTGTCAGACTTCAGTTCCACTAGATATGTATAACATTCGTTAACTAATTAAATAATTGACACAATAGCAAAAAGTTAATCATGAAGTTCAACAGTTTATTGTAAACTTAATTAATTTCATGTGCTTCTGTTATTGAATTTTATCGAGAACGTTATTGCTATATTCCATTCACTATGTAATGGTACCTATTATTTATTTCCCTTTGAAATCATTGAATAAGTAATTTCTATTTATATTCACGTAATGTTAATACTAAATTATGCTAGTAGAGTAGTAGGTAATCGAATCTTTTTTTAATATAGGATACTACTTCAGATAAAGCATTCACCGGCTGGAAAAGTTAAATATGGAGGTTTCAATATGGTTGGTATTCTACTCTTCCATCAGTACGCCAGAATCCTTCAAAATTGGGTTAGAGTGGATCAAAAGTCGTCGAAATAGGTTTTTTATAAAGTTACTTTAAAAAAATAATTAACTTAAAAAACTGAAAAAGTAGAAACTGAAAAATATAGTAGATTTAACTTTAGACATGCGAGAGTTATCGAACACCGTATATTAATAAAACGAAAAGTTAATTTACTATCTAATATAAATTAATTAAATGAACCATTCAGCGTTAATGCTTTTAAACAATGTGGTGCTAATTCCGCTAAATTAGTTAAAATGGTGACAAATTAATTAAAAGTGAAAGTGCTCAATAGCCAATGACATAAAAAGTTTATTAGTTTTTATTTTTGTTTTTATATTCAGGTAAAGCATTGTAGTTGAACCACATGCAAATTATTTTGAAGCATGAAAATTGAAAAGCTATTAATTTGCTAGGCGTCGAAAACTTTTTTAAATGAACTTTCAAAGTATATTACGGTAACATTTTTAGAACCACCAATCATCGATGAAAAAAATAAATGTCAAATTCACTATTATTATTCGAGTGGGTATACCACGCAATCGTGACAGATAATCAAAACATAATACGATGACACCATATTGATAATCTCGTCTCGATAATACAGGGTGAGGCAGGGAAACTTCCTTATTTGAAACGCGCGCCCTCTGAAGCGACGGTTATTCCAAGAAGGGTGGGGTGGCACTCATTCGAAAGAGCGGGACCTAAATCAAATACTATAGATAGATATATACATATATAGATAAATTTTCTTTAAAAATATTTATTCTCAATAGCTTTTTTTTAAATTAAACTGTCATTTTATATAAAACCTTTAAGGCTAGCACTAAAAGTGAGATATTTTAGAGCGAGTACTAAAAGAGTTGCTTAGAAATGTTCGTATTTTTATATTAATAACAAGAACATCAACTTTAATTTTAGGTAATGCTATTAAATCTAACTGCCTTTAATACGGTTGAAGAAAAACTAGTTTATTGTTTTATCAAAATATTCAACACAATGAAAATTTGTTGATGGAAAATTGTTCGATCTATTAATTAAAATATATTCTGTTATTTTTATTATAGACAAACCTATCTACTCCTTCAGTAATTAGCCTTTTTGCAACTCATAATATAAAAACTATTGTTATTGGTTGTTATTAGTAAATTTATTATTTCCACTAGATTTTCCTTATTTTCAATTTTTTAATCCACTTTGAATTCTGCATTAATGTGCAATTTTTAATTAGCTTAATAAAGAATAAAAGTTTACACTACTGAAAAACTTATTTAGCAATTTTGTCTGCGCTTTTCCCTATCAAACGAAACTAATTGTAAGTGATGTGTTTTCAAGTGTTACCTCACAATTTTCTTGTTGAAATTTACAATTTTAGCTTTCAAGTTCTATTTTAGAACGAAAGTAAATTTATTTTATCTGTTCCATGAAATCTCATCATAAAACAGAATTAATGAATTTTTAATTGTAAATTAGTTTGCTAACTTTTGTTTTAAATTAAATTGCTATTACGAATTTTTAGGCCAATTAAATAATCTCCAGTAGGTAGTTTGCAAAATTAAGGTGGGCGCACTTTAAAATATTGACGTTAGATTACTGCAGAATTGTACTTTCATCGTGGTTTCATCTAGGGCTTCTCATATCTGGCAAAGATCAAATCCTAGATCCCGGGAATGTACTACAAATTTTAATTTGATATTCAAATTTTTACATGATAGGAAGGGGGGGGGGGCAAAGGATTGGGTTATTAAACCATTTTAATTTCTTTTGAAAATTTTTTTTTTAATTTAAATTTAAATTTCATATTCTTCTTTATAATACTGAGTTAAATTGAGATTGTGCCAAAAGATTTAAAAAATTAAAATTTACGAGATTCTTGAAGCCCTAGGTACTTTTTTTTTAAATTTACAGTAAAAGTAGGTTTTAATTACATTTATAATTCAAACATCTTTAACTTCAATGCTAGTGGTTCGTAAAATCTAAAATTACAAGTTTAGTAAGTCCACAAGATAACGCAATGAAAAATATGAAAATAGTAATTTTAGTTTTAAAAGTACTCGTATGGTTGACCTTGGCCCATCACCTGTCATTATTCCGGTTAATCCTCCAGTGACTTCTGATATTTAAACCATTAATTTTTAATGCAAGTAAAAACCGGCTCCAGAATATGTTTGGCTTCAGGCCCTGATAAAGCTGGATCTGTCACTGCTCGTATCCACTGATTTTGAAATTTTAAAATTTTGAAAATGAAAATGCTTACACATCTAATATACTTTCATATCTGAAATATGAATATAATATACTTTCACATCTTCTTCTAATATAACAGTTGTAATATACCAACGACAAATTGAACTTGACACCCGTTTGAAGTTGTGGTAAAATTAATTCTGTTTATTTCCTTTTTAAAATGAATATTTTATTCATTACTTATTACTTATTACTCATTACATAGGAAATAGAAGCTATTTTATAAACAAAAGAAATGTTCAAATCTATTATGAATAACTGACGATACTTCGGTTGGTTTTAGAGAATTGATTTTATTTTTTATTTTTGATTGTTACTAAATTATTCTATACTGGAGAGCCTGATGAAGTTTTGTTTTCTTGACTTCAATTTTTTGACACCTAACTTCAATAAGAAAAGTTAGTACTTCGGCCAATGGGGTAGCTGTTGCGGCATAAGCGCCGCCTTTAATGGTTTACTATACATATAATTTTTTTAAATAATTTTAAATTAAAATTTAAAAAAGCTGCATCCATATTTATATCCATGTTTGTTGAAAGTTGGATTAAAGTTAGATAAACATGCACTTTTTATAAATATGTACATCGACATGCAAATTACATTACCATTTTAAAAACGTGCTAAAAATAATTAAAAAATAGTGAAAAATAGCAGATAGAGACTTCGTGACTCATTGCACATTTCATATTATAGGAAAAATTGGTAACGAATTCTTATTGCGAATAAGAAAAGATGCATACCGATTGGCTCAAATAATGCTACGTTTGGTAAACTAACATAAATACAAAAAGACACGAAATTTTAATATTTGTGTTTTTGACTTTTCAATTTTACTTTTAGAAAGTACTAAACATTGAACATACGATGCTAACAAAAGTTCAAACAATCTGTACAGCTGAAATTTGATAATATGCTTTTCATACCTGGTTGAGACCAGACAGTAGCCACGTCTAATTTAAAGCTTCCCAATAATTTATTAGCTCTGAGAAAATTCCGAGACTGCAACACCTGTCAGCCAAAGAAATAAGAAAACGTAGCAAAATAGTCAAGAGAAAATACAATCAGGCTTTTATTATCACGATGCATTAGTGTGATTGAACTGGTGCAGTAGAAGTGATAAGAACTATTTTAAATAGAAGTAGCTTTTCTATAAATTTTTAATAGGTAATACCACTAATATATTATATACGAACGAATCAGAGTAAAGAATTTAAATTGAAGCATTACTCATCCATGTAGATATAAAAAAGGTAAAGTATCCATTTAATGGCATTCATTTAATTGCACTTTTCGTATCGCCATTACCAAGTAAATTTTGTAATTGCTTACTAGATATTTGCAGTGTTCTATCAAAGCATGCCACATTTACATAGTAATAGAAAAGCTACTAGTGATAACATGACAGTCGTAACTACCAGTTGCATCATAGACGGTTTTGACGTCTATTTTGAAGGAACCCACCACTGTGCCCGAACGCAAAAGCTTTCTAGAATGCAATACCTAGAACATATTTAATGTGCACATTTATTTTATATACATGGTGTCATTAATTCTGCTTAAATTAGCACTAAGATCTTCTTCAAGTAGAATACCTGAATGCTTTTAGGAGAATTGCAATCTTGTATTTCTAATGACTTGCATTATTTTAAATTAGAAGACATTGCAATACTAATGGTACGTGTCGTGACCGGTAACAGCTAACGAAGAACAGTTCAGACTTTCAAACTACCATTTCCTATTAGTTCAACTTAAGAAATTTAACATATTTAAGAAAATTTTTTACATAGATCAGCATTTTTAAGCAGAATTATTCGTCACTCTGTATTATAAAAATTTTATGATATTATGTATAGATACCAAAAAATCATATTTATAGTTTAATATTTTTGTTTTAGTTTTTTGTTGTTATTGGCATCCATCGAGTTTTTTCCAGAACAAGAAGCAAACTCAAAAAATAAAAGTTATTTATAAAAATGCAATATTTTGCCAACCCGGCCTCATGGTTTTCTTATATTATTATATAATAATAATGTAATATTATGGTATAATACAAAAATGTAGATTTGCTAGTGGTTAGATATTTAAAGAATAAATGCCATTTATTTTGTTAAAATTAACTAGCCAATGCCCGGAGAGATCCGATACATTAAATATTAAACTTGGATATCGCTGTTTAGTAGTTACCATTATTTTGTTTCTGTAACTGTGTGAATTACTTATTTGGCTCATAAATAAACATAACAAAAGTTAAGCCTACATTTTTGAATGTTTGTGTGTATAGTGTACAATAGACAAAGTTTTGATACTACAAAGAGACCACTTTATGTATTATGTATATGCATAGTGGCTTTAATGAATTAAAACCACTAAAACTATGCTAAACGAGGAAACTTGAATATTACGCTAAATGAACTGATTTTGAATAAAATCTTATACTATATTTGCATTTAATTTAAAATATACTTTAATTTAAATTAAGCATAAAATTAAAAAAGTTACTTCGTTACGGCAGTCATACGGTTAAGAAGTATACTTCCAACAATCGATTCAATCTCGATATGGAAAAGGCATGGAACACACCCAATGACCCCAATAGCGTTTGCACAATTTGAACAAAATTTCTTACTGAAAGGTTTCCGGTCTTGACTTAGAATCGAATTATTTTAACTTCAACATTGTAGTTTTCATCTAATGCCCAAGTCGGGCTGATTTTCTACAAAAGAATTGCGGCATATTTTCTATGAGAAATTTACGAATGTCTTAGCATTTTCAAGTATTTTATACTGCGAGGTGTTGAAGGTTGCATTCGAAGCATTAGAGATATGTAAACTTGTTGTTGCAAGCCAGTGTGTATCTGATGATAACAAATCCTAAGGGTAATTCCAAAGCTTGCCAAACAATATTATGATAATGTGATTAATGTTTGCTATGTGCATTTGTATTCTATGCGATAATCTCTGCTCCTGCCATAGCTTTATATCAAGCTTTGGATATGTAGTGTAAAAGAAGTATCTATCTTTGATCATTTCTTCCCTTTTGATTGGCAAATGCGGTAGTTTTGATGTGTAGAATTTGAATTAACTAAAGTTTTTAATTCCATATTATTATATTGATTAACAAGATTCTGTTTTGCAAGTTCAGTGATTTACGATTTAAAGCTTTTGATTTTAATAACCACAAAGATATTAAATATTTAGTAGGGATTATTGATATCTACTTTCAGTGTTTTATTAATATTTTAGTTACCACTACATTAGTTATACAATTTATCAAATAAAAATAAGCAATAGAAAAATTACATTAGTTACAATCCATCATTTGAAAAGTCCAGTTGAAAAGATACTATATCTTTTATGTTACACGCTTCTTCTTAACGGAATTTTTCTTACAATATTAATTTTATTGACGAATGGTTTAATAGAACTAGGGTGGAAATTTACACTTTAATTAATAATTTAAGTCAAAGTAGATATCAATATCAAAATTATTAGCTCGTGAAAATTATTCTAAAATTTATTCAATTCGGTGAATTATATTATCTTCTGTTTATTTTATTTAATACAAACAAAAACTGTGAAATGAATGGACCTGGACATCCGAAGCCTGCAAAGAGTCAAATTGCACAGCCATTGTTCGAGTAATTGTGATCTTGCCAGAAGAACATAAAATTCCATTTCAGCATTCTCGCTATTAAATAGAGATATAATTGTTACAAGAACTGGATCCGTGCAAGTAAAACCTTGATTAAGGATACCTGGAGATTGCAAAGCTTTGTCCAACGAAATATAAACTAGAAATTTAGTGAATAAACTTTTTGAATTATCAATAATTGTTATTGTATTAATTAAAATGAAACCTTTCTATAAGAATTTTCATTCGAATTGCAAAAGTGATAGGTACTACTTGAATTATTCAGAGAATACCTTTTCCAGACTTTCCTCAACTCTGTACAATAAGAAAACAACAAATCTTATTACCGCCTGTACCGTCAAGTTAAGAAAGCCAAATTAAAGAAAACAATAAATTATTTTTAAATGCACATTGCAGAAATGTACAGCATAGATTTTAATTAAGGCACAGAGTTTTTTCTTTTACGTAGGTACAGTAACTTGAAACTACATAATATTATTAAAAAAATAGTTAACGTGCTAACTAATTAAAGATAATAATATTTGAAAATGAGAATAAATTTTAGAATATGGTAAACAAAATTAATTAAATTTATTCCTTGCAGAAGAAAGGATCGTCAGCAAACAAATTGCAATCGAGTTTTCCAATTATCTAAGAAAATTGTTTCTGTGGGCACATAAACATTGATAAACTCTTGTCTGCTATTTAAAATATTAGCATAATAATAATATATTTTTCGTATTATTATATTTTAAATTTTTAATCCGCGAAATAAAATTTTAAAACATTTCATTACAGCAATAATCTATTCCAGTCAGACTTGATCTAGTAATAATGTTTATTACATATAATTTAATATATTATTTTTAATTTGTCAGGAATTTCTAGGCATTACAATTTATTTTAGCTGCAAAAATAGCATCTTAGGATATCATATACTACACATTATGAATTTTTCATATTGAGAAAATTTTTTATCTATATTATAACTTACCGATAACGTGATGATTTTATCAAAAAGCATAATTGGAGGCATATGAAAATCGAACACAAAGTACTGAAAAATTTATAAACTTATTTTCACGAAACAATTTACACATAAATAGATTATTTACCTCGTTGTAATATGGACAGTTTGTGCTTTCTTTTACGCTAGTATATTTTTTTTGATCGCCGATTTGTATGCAAACAACCGGATCCATATTAAGTCCCGCTAGCTGGCGTGCTTCGATAATGGTAATGCAAACTTGAAAATCTTGAGCTTTCAATACAGATTGTGCAGCTGACGCCAATTCGGATTTCACCCTAATTCGAAACCACTCAAATACGGTTATACGACAAAAAAATATTAAAAAATGTTACCTAGAAGTTTTCTTTATTTTATCGTGCATTTGGAACGATTCTTGACTGTCTGCATTAGATGTTAAAGAATTTTGACTTGATACTCTTGAAACTGGCGCCGATTCTGATTCAGAATGATGACGGGAACTTCTTGCAGATTCTGCACTTTGTACCAAAGCAGTAGTTTCGTCTTCGCTTCCAGATTCTTTCGGAGGTCTTTGCTTACCAAGTTTCATTAAGTTTCTAACCGTTTTAAAGGTTGAACTTCTTTTTCGATCTAATTTTTCAGTAGATGAAGATGGAACATTTTGTGTGTTTAATGATATTGCTCGTTGTAGTATTGACCTTCGCGATCTTTTTTCAGAATCCCAATTTTCTTGACGAGTAGTTGACATATTTTTTTCTAAGTTAGCTATATTTTGTTCAATATCTATTAACATTTGTTGATCGTCATCTAAAATATCGTAGGCTTGACTTCCTGCAAATGATGCTGTGGATTCGTCAGGTGCAGAATAAATTACTTCAAAATCAACAATGGCCTAAAAGCATAAAAATTTAATTTTCTAAATTTAATAAAATTGGTTATATTCTCATAATAATAAAAATTTATAATACATCCTATGTGCACTAAGACTTTAGATGGTGGTTATATATGTAGGGTTGGGTACAACTCGCCGCGCACGATTCGTCGCGCACGATTCGCCGCGCACGATTCGCCGAGAGATTCTAGAGCCATATATCAATAATCTAATTACTCGATTTGTTGACCTTTTGTATTTACATGAAGACACAGGTCAATTAATATGGTTCAAATTTTATCTCTAATAAAAAAAATTATTTTTTACGGTGGATGCGTGTATTGCCCTAGTTGTCTTAGTCAAATTCGACTCTGCGCTACCCTGCGCTCCGGTCCCCTCCGCTCCGGGCGCTTCGAGCCGTTTTGACAAAGACTAAACTAATTAAAAATATCCCTGGAGACCGAAAGAACTCGGAAAAGTGGAACTTGAAAAGGGTGAAACTGGGTGAAAATGTGAATATCGTTTTGTAACAGTTTAATTTATTTAATTCATTTTTATGGGCTAAAAATTTATCAAAGATTATCGATAGATGAGATCACTGAACGGATAAAAATAGATAAAAATAAAAAAATCGCGGCGAATCGTGCTGCGGCGAATAGTTCCCGGCGAGTCGTGTCGCGGCGAATCGTGCGCGGCGAATCGTACCGTTCCCTTATAGGGTTACTATGATCTAATAGCAATTTATTGAGTCAATATTACTATAATTAATCGATTCGTGGTTGAAGTAGTTAAACTCGAAATTTATACCTACAGTGTCTTTTATTTGCAAAAACTTTGTGTATTTATAATGATATGATTTTACATAGTTTTTACTTTTTGAAAATGATAAATTAATAATACATAATATTATGTTTTATGTACCTATATCGAACTTTATTTTTATATAAAAAAGAAGAATTTAATAATATAACCAGTTTCTCACAATTTGACTGGATATTTTTATCTAAAATTAAAAAAATAAATTGATTTATTCATTCGAATATCATTTAAAGTGAAAACTAAGATCAGGTATTTCGGTTAATTTTAATTTTCACACTTTTTGCGATATATACTACAAATGTGTTAAATAAACCTCATTTTCGGTGTTTGTGTAAAAAAGTGCTCTAAGATTGTGGAAAACTATTGATTATTTCAGTTTTCTGGAAATAAATAATATAAAATTTTGATTACCTACTCAATAATTGGCTTTGGGAATTGCTCTTAACCTATTTAATGCATGCCTAAGGTTATATTATTATTTTTACGAAAGTCGATGTGAGAAATATTTATATCGTATTAATTATAAACTACAAGTGGTAGGAACGAATAATGATATTGGGTATCCCTATATTGTTCCCTGTGGAACACTTAATTCAAAATCATGTAACGCTTTACACTATATTATTTACTTGTTGACCATGAAAGTAGAAACCATTCAATCATATGAATATTTTACCAGCTATCTTTATGTTTTTATGCAATTGCGTGCTGAATTTTTTATAAGCATTGGCTCGATAGTTCAAGTTTCATGTAGTACTACTACGAGCAGGTTACACAATAAAATTTATTATTAATTTTGTTTTAAATCAAGTTCTTTAAGGTTTTATCTAAAAGAAAAATATTATGCTAAATTAAAATAAAAAGTTTGTAAGAAGATACTAGGTAATTTTAAATCTAAAGAAAAAACAATTTAGAAATTAAATTTTTTAAATTTATATTGAAATGGTGCTTAAGAAAAATTTAACTCAATTATTATGGAAATTTGTTAATACTTTGAAAGAAGCGGAAAATGAAGATATTACCTCAGCAAACAATACGTCACTCAATTTCATTTTAGTTGAAAGTATCAATTTAAATACCTATTAGAGATTTATTTAAAAACATCAACTTAAAGATTAATAATTTATTTGTAATAAAATTACAAAGATATATCAAAAGATTACTTTTAAAGTTAATTTTATTATCTATAGATTTAAAAATCTCTCCTCCAAATTCAAATGTGAAAAACAAGAAGGATAACCCAGAAAAGTAGGAAATAACGATAGCAAAGCACAAACGTATCTGAATACTTTCTTCTAAAATGTGTTTTTGAATTTTCTAAGCTCGATAAGTTCCATACGCGATGATACACAGTGAAAATGTATTACGTACAACTTGGTAATTTTGGTTTAGTTCCTAATATGTATTTTCAATCAATGATACATTTTGATCCAGTGAATATGTTACAAACAAAAGAAATAATTAAACCTAACAATATTATTGCAATTAAAAATTTTATTCGAGAGGTATAAAAAAACAAGTAGAAATATATCACGCGAATTGTAGGTAGATGCACTTGCTCCTATTAAACTGCAACCGCCGATCAATTTCAGCAACAGGTGTATAAATTTCCTATTTTATTATAGTGTTGTTTATTACAAAACGTTTTTCCTTCAATCCACAAGCTTTAATTTAAATTAAATTTATTCTATGAAATATACATTCAACAAATTCTTGTCAATTATACGTCTACTTTTATCTACAATTTAGAAACAGTAAGAGTTAACTATTATCAAAGTTAATAATAAATTTTTAAAGCACAATTTGCAGCTTGGGCAACCCTATAAATACAGAGAGAAATATGTGGTACTAATCGACGCAATTGTGCAGAAAAATTATACAATTGCATACTTTTTCTGTACAATTGTGTGAATTAGTAACACATATTTTTTCTCTCTGATATTTCATTATGTAAATCAATATTTCTACTTCTAACAAGTGTTGTAATAAGGTACAAAGTATAAATTGTATAGACTCAACGAGAAGAATACATTTTATTAACAAGAAAAGATCAAAAATATAGTTGCTATTCACATGCTATCATTTAGGAAATCACGTCGCGATCTGATTGCTATGAAACTGATAAGACAATTTAGTTGTTCCTGAATATCTCATTGGCCAGGCGACACGTTTAGCAACTTCAATCAATTGTGAATCGATATTTCTCTGTATTTTTATTTGGCCCATTATTTCGAAGTTCGAAGTCAACTTTTATAACCAAGATTTGTGAAGTAAATATTTAAAATGTTGGTGGATGTTAAACGAACAACGACGGCAGCAATAAATTTTGGTACTAAGTCACAATGTTCTTATAAATTTTTAACAAGATAACCAACCTGATGATAAATTTTATGCCTTGATTTATTTCGTAAACATAATATCAGTTTATCTAAAAATTAGTAAAAAAAAGTATCTAAGCCCTAGATACTATACAGTTCTTGTAGAAAAATTGCAACTCGACGTTCAAACTATAAATTACAAAAAAAAAATTTTTACAAAAAAATATTAAATACCAATCACAAGTTGGGGAGAATAATTTATTGATGATATAGAATTTTGAGATTTTAAAGCATTTACTTACTAGATAAGTTCGGCATGAAAAAAGCACATCATAAAATTTTCTTTATTGCACATATTGCACAAACTTTCCATATGATGTGCATGTTTTCTTAAAATTTGTAATTAATGACCACAGTCATAGAATGCTTTATAAAGCTGTTATAAGGGTTCTCCCAACAGTAAAGGTTCATTCTAGGTTGTTATTAGGATTTTAGAATGTAAAAGACTCGATTTTTGTAAATGTAAACGCATTTCAAGCAATTCGTTGTTGTCGTTAATGTTCATCTTAGATCGTAAAAGTCAAAATCTATTGTATCCAGCACCGGAAGCTCAGAATACAAATCAAAATAATATAATTATATAGAATTTATCTCTCAAGTATATTTTAAACTTGAAAATGTTTAACTAAATTTTAGTACAATTTTCTTACCGGTAAAGGTTTATTGTTTGAATCGGTTAAGTTATCCAAAACTGCTACTCTTCCATCTTGAATGACTTTTTGTAAAACTAAGCCATATACCCCTAATATTTTATCTGAAAATAATCGATTGCGACATATGAGTTCAATTTGTAGTATTTCATTTTCTTCTAATTGTCTAGCGACCGGCCAGTCGAATCTCTGAAACAAAAATAACAAAATTTACAAACGAAAAAGAATTTCAATATGAACATTTATTATTTTTATTTTACATTCAATAATAATAATTATTAAACTATAGAAGTCCTTACAAAATTGTTATTATATTTAGTTATGTTCATGCAGATGTATAGGTAGATTCAAGTTTCGTTTTTGGACAGGGCGGGTTTTATTAACAAAATTTTGTAAATTACATTATTAATTAACATAACGAAAAAAATTAACCAAAGCAAACGGAAACTAAGGAACTCTAAAGGTTTATTTGGAACATAAGATATAATGTAGTGGTGTCTTTGAAAGCACAACATATTGTAATACTATTTTTTGGGAAACATTGAACATCACTGCGCACTCAGTCATTTAATAATAAAAAATAGCTTACGATTTTTTGACATCTAATATTATACCTAAGAAAGAAAAATTTTAGTATATAACGATATTTCATGTCTCAGCCTATTCAATGCGTTCTTAAAATTCATCTTTTTATGCTTTAAATTAATAAAGAAAGGTAAAATTTAATTCAATTTGCAACTCTTCCAGAGTGTAGCTAATGATCAAATTGGGACAAATTAAATATACTTAATGAACTAACAAATGAAATATAAATTAGGTCATTGGGAAAGTATCGACTAAGAAACGTTTAACTTAATAAATTACGTTAAAATTATACATTGTAATACCTTAGTTACGAAAATAAAAAATTTTTATTTGCAGTGTATTGTATAAACAAAATTTTGAGAATAGAAAATTTGGTCATTGAATATTATAATATAATATTTACCTACGAAACCATTAGCAAATTATAAAAGTATGAAATGTCGTAGTAGATAGGTGCTATAATAACTCAAAGATACAGCATAAAAGTCAAAATCCAAAATAGAAGGTGACTACTAACTCATAAATCATATAAAAAATTGTGTACTTCAAATACAAAGTTAAAAATGTAGGGCTATAGGTATTTTCTAACCAATAATCAGAGGCGGATTAACCAAGAAGCAAAAGAAGCTACCGCTTCTGGCGCCAGAATTACAGGGGCGCAAAATTTATTACAATTATTTTTAAAATTATTTGATGATATTTTATATTATAAAATTCTAAAAATCTCAAAAATAGGTTGCATTTTAAAAATATCTCCGGAAGTCGGAGAACTTGAAATATGAGTGTATGTGTATGAACACGCAGCGGTTTATGTACGTCGAGTCGACATGTAATTGATCCACCGGCGCCGACACATACTTCTATAGTTTTAGATTGTGCAAGACACACACACAGACGCGACTAATCACGTATTCCAAGCGCCGCAAATTGCTGGTTTTCGTCACACGGTTCCTATTTACGATTGCTTATTTTTTTATATGCAGACACAACTTTTCTAGCAAACGTTGTGTGCTTTGTTATCATTTTAAAATTTATTACCCTGGAACTGCCACTTATTTTCTTTTTGTAGAATGTGCTGCACATTGGATTTAGAGACAGCATCGTTGTATTAATTTATGATATTTTAGTAAACAATCAATTTAAACAAAAATTTTTTTAGTTACTACTTAATTTTTCGTCCTCTTTGATCAAATTATTACTAAAAACTTAAAAATATGACAAATTTTGTGAATTAAACTCAACATTTTATTATAAAAAAAGTAAATTAAATGAATTGTACTCGTAATTAATTTGTCAAGCTTCTCAACATCGCTGCGCTGTTGACAACGTAGCACAGCTTCCTTATGCTTGCGACACTTGAAACCAAAGAAAATAGTTTTTCTGTCTTTTCCGTTTTGGCAGAAACTGCATCTAACCTTCTTAGGTATAAATTAGAATCGGAAAACAAATAATATAATGGCCTATACAAATTTTGTACCCCTTCGTTGTAGTAACAAATAACTTGATACTTGAAGTTTATTTATTTTACTATTCATATTTACGACGAACTACTGATGAAGTGCGATTGATTTATTAGGAAACGTAAAAAAGAGCATAGTAATTTATCTTTATAAAATTTTGTTGTTAAAAATTATTTGTCAAAATAACATTCAGTATCTCTTCTCTCGTTTATACATGGAATGGAATAAAAATTTATTTAAAAACATTTTATTTTCCGTTTAATTCTTTTGTATTATCAATTCATATTTATATTAGAAAAAATTTGCGCCCCCGTTGAGGGGGGGGGGCGCAAATTTTGGTTCAGCTTGGGGCGCAATATCCCCTTGATCCGCCTCTGCCAATAATTGACAATAAAATACTTGAAAATTGAAATCATTTATATTCATATATCTTGCAAATATTATGTAAGGACATCCATATATTTTTAATCACACTCTAAAAAATGGGGGTAATTTTACCGGTGGAACTTTAACCACTTAGTAAGAGTAAAATTAAACTGTAAAATTCCGGGTTTTGGAAAAATTTCCCTGTTCAACTGAGTAAATTTACCCTAAAATTAAGGTAATTTCATTTTTTACTCTAAAACAATGTAATATTACTCTGAAAATAGGGTAAATTTACCCTGAAAACTGGTGGTAATAAAGTTGCCTCCATTTAATAGGGGAAATTTACTATAAGTTATTAGTAAATATCATTTACAACATTCTTGTGAAAATTACCCGGTTTATAAGGGTGAATTTACCTTAAAAATTGTCGACTTATGTTTTGTTCCACTATTTTCAAGGTAAATTCACTCTTATAAAATTACCCCTGGTATGCGAATTTTCCTTGACAATAGGAGGTAATATAGTTGCCTCCTTTTTTCTGGGTAATTTTCCCCAATTTTTTTTTAGAGTGCAACTGCTTTATACTCGTAATATAAGAAGATAAAACTTTTAAACTAAATTAAATCTCTTAAATTATTATTTATTTATTTATTGCCATTTTCCAAATTTTCAGTTGAGGTTTTGCAGATAATACTTTTTACGGCTTTCAAGAATTCAATTTTTTTTTATGTTTTATTTTATTTCAATTATTTTTATTTGGCAACTGACACGATGAAAAATTGGTCTGTGATTGAAGATTAAAATTGCACATGAAGGTATAATCAATTTTCTTTACAATATAAACCTCAAGTCAGCCGAAGTTCGTACAATAAAGTTTAAGGAACCAAACAACCATACACGTCAAATATAGTAAGTAGTTTTATTTAAAATTGATTGATATTGACTGAATTTGATAGCTCATGTGGATTACAAATTACAATATGTTATCGTTAATATTTGGTTTAGGTTCTATTTTGTTATGTATGCTACGTATATATGTTATATAAATTGAATTAATTACAGTCAATTAATTAATAAATTGTAATTAACAAAAGTTTCATTTTCATATCAAGCTAGCTAGGATATTATAAATTATGTAGGATACTAATTTTAACAATATTGTGAGCCTTTTAAATGTATCTTTTCACTGTTTTATTAAAAATATAAGTAAGTACAGGTGGTACAGTATACAACTACCTACCTGCGTAGCCGGTATCGGCAATAATGATCGTAGCCGGTAGATTATCTTTGTAAAATTACTTTTTAAAACAAAAATTCTTTTGAATTTGTTTATTCCATCAATTAATGCGTATATACATATGTCATATCAATACTTTAGAAAACCCAAAAACTGTACGTACAGTGATATTATTGGTACTGAAATATTTTTAAGTTCTCACAAATATATTTTAAATTAATAAATTTAATTTTATAACTTACATTTTTTTTATTAACATTATAATTTTTTAATAATGTAAATATTATCCGTGTTAACAATTTAAAAATACGCATATTAAAAACTTTTTAGTTTCAAAAATGCGTGTGCATCTTTTAGGTTTTCAAAAAAATTGATATCGTATAATTCAGTTATTTATTTCAATACAATTTGACCAAAAGACCAAAAGTTACTTTGCTGTAATAATTTCATTTAAATACATTATCTTACAACAAATACCTTGTAATATCTCTTAATTCTACAAAAAAAATCCGATTACCTTTTTTTGAATAATCTCACGTGCTACCTTTCACGATGCCAAAATGGAATACATTTTCTAATGGAGCTTTTCACAAAAATTTTTGTAAACCAAATGCATTGTTAAATGTTTTGAAAATCCTAAGCAAAATGTTAAATATATTAATAAATGCTTCAAAAATTCCTAACAAATATTTTTAGATCTCTCCAGAAAAATAACAAATCCCTCAAGTGGCCTCCTTTCGTAATGTGTTTGGATTTGTCCATATAAATTGTATACTTCTATTTCTATCAGCTGTTTATTTATTTCTTTGGATATAGAAATTAATTAATAATTCATGGTTGGATATCGGTCTCCTTCTTTTCCTCTTACTCAGCGTTGAAGTTTATGCATTTACTTAAAGCAGCATTCACATAGGGTATTGTATTTGGATGGTAGAATATGTAAGAGTTACAAAGCATGCGCACAAGTGGACGTGTTCAGATAGACGTTCAATTCTTCTTCGATTTCGATTTCATTATGAAAAAAATCATCATCGATTACTGCGTCCAAATTATGCAATCGCATTATGTTATGTAGTATCCCACAGGCATAAATAATTTTACTTACAAATTGGGGGTGATAATTTAAAGCTCTATCCTTATACCTCCAGACACATTTTAGGACACCGATGCATCTTTCTACACTATTTCGTGCTTTCGACGAATTAATGGCTCGAGACGAGGATGTACAATTCCTGAATATGTCAGGAACAACAAATTCGAGTAAAAAGAAATAAAAGGATTTCTGAAACTTAGCAGTATTAGCAAGTAACGATACTAATAATGACACCTTAAAAAGTATCGATAACAAGTTGGAATCCTTGCTGAAAGTGGAAAAAGAAAGATTCGAATTGAAAAAACAAAGACTGGAAGTGGAAAAAGAAAAAGTGAATTTCGATAATGTAAAATTTTATTTGAAATATCCACAATTTCAATAAAAATTGATTAAACAAAATTATTTTGAATATTATTCCGAGTGCGTCATCCTAATGTTAGTAGATTGTTATTGTTTATTATCGCGGGCATAAATAATTTTAATTACAAATATAACTTTTAATTATTTTTTAATTAATTAAAATAATTTTTAATTTAAAAACAAAACGCATTTTTAATTTTTTCACGTTAAAGTTCACTTTCACTATACAAATGTCACTTGAATTTCTTCAAAAGACGCCTACTGACCATCCCTTATGTAAAGGATCAACTTGGTGTATTTTGACGCTGATAAGAGATCCTTTAGAGTTACAGAATGCGCAAATCCTCTACCTGAAGGCATCCCTCGCCACGTCGCTACGTAAAGATCGTTCTTAAAGGACGGCCTCTTGCTAAAGGATCCTTTAATATTACAGAATACGTTTTGCCTTTACGTAAAGGCATCCTTTCCGTAAAGATCCCTTAAGAGTTAGTGAATACGACCCTTAATTTCTTGCACGGTGGAAGAAGCGGTGTAACGGCTTGTGGAAAAGTTACCAAACTTTAAACTTTTACAATACACGGTGCAAGAATTTTTACAAGCGCCAATCGGCAGCGTCGAAGGGCGGTGCTTGTGACTGTCAGTTTATATATTTTGTAACCATAGATTTTGTAACATTTCTGTTTTGGTTTCGTAAATAATAAAAATAAATTCAATCCGGAAATACTTCAGACGATTTTTTTAAAAGGCTAATTTACTGTGCGTGTAGCATGGACCCCTTTGAAGATGATGAAATTAATATTCGACGTAAGCTGTTGGTTTTACACCAGCTTTTAAGTTTATGTGAATGGTATGTTGACCTTGTGCAAGAATCTGTTGCAATAATTCTACCATCCACCTACCATGCCCCTGCAATACCCTATGTGAATGCAGCTTTAAGCAATCTTGCACACAACGACTTTGGGGAATTGTGTGCTGTTGATAGCAACATTAGTTTTTAAACTGTGCTGTATGATTTTACCAGGAATCGAACGTGGTAACTTCACCTTGGTAGTTTAGCATTTTACCACCAAGCTAATCTCATACTAATATAAAATTTTTATAACATATAAATTTTCTCAACTGCACAAACACAGTTAAATATTCCCGACTGACATTTTTATAAATTTAAACTTCAAAATATTTGAAAATAAGTTTGACTTTTTAAAAAATCGAATTTTTTAATATCTTCAACGTGAAAACATTTCTAGCCAAATAAAATGCTAGAATTCAAAAACGAATGAGAAAAATCGAGCTTCTCTCCAAAAGCAATAATAACTTGAACGCCGAGCACTGTCGTTATTATTGCTGGGCGACAAGCTTTTGAAAAAACAGTCAAATTACTTATTCTCTCATTATTTTCGTTCTCTTGTGTTATTATTACTGAAAATTCCATTTGTGTATAAAACTGTCCTACTGTCCATAAAAAATGCCAAATATGGAAGTTTGCTAGCTGTTAAAAAGCGGTATCAATTAAAGGAATTAAAATGCAAGTGGATAATTTAACTTGAACTATTACATTTTTTTATTTACTTATTTATTTACTAAATTTATCGTTTACATGCAATTAAGTCAACGTAAATTAATAATTACTTGACACAAATTAACGAAATGATAACATTTAAAAGACGAAATGTCGTTTTTTAATAACTTTACGTCAAGTAATTATTAATTTACGTTGATTTAATTATCCAAAAACTGTGTTTTAAGTGCGATTTTCATCTAATTAACACTATTTAAATTAGCACAACATAATAAAGAAAAGTTAACGTATATTGAAACTAATATATTATAATAAATTATTAAATTTTAATTATAATTCTGAACCCTCACGTAAGTTTTAATATAGTACTTTAATTATTTAAAATTATGTTGTACTAATTTATTAAATGTTAATTGAACGAGAATGGCACCTAAGACATTTTTGTTCATGTGCATAAATTTATAAAATTAAATTTTTAAAACGTAGGTACTACCTAGATGTAACATAAAATTCTTATATGGAAAGCAATGAAATAACTAAAAAAAAAATTACAAAACAAAATTTTAGATTTTATGAGGCACATTATTCTAAAATTCAGAAATAGAAAAAAAAACAGAGTTAAAATGCTTATTGTGACTGATTTTGCTTATATTCAAAGGAAAAGAAAAATTTTCTGAGGACGCCAATCTCTTTTAAATCTCCACATTTTTGAATAGTTACTCCATTTCATTTATCGAAACATATTTTTTACAAAATGATATAAAATAGAAGATTCAAATAACATAGCTGCGATTAAGTGATTTGTGTTCATATAAAAGTATGTAAAAATTACAAAAACAAACTAATAACTCAGTTCAGTTAGAATAATTCACATCCGTATATTTTCGAATCCCCCCCCCCACCAGCTGTAAAATCTTCAAGTTGTCATAAATAATAATTATATCCCTCAAGGAGCCACACTAGTGACCTATCTATATCGTCGAGAAAGGCCTATTTATAATAAATAATGCTTTTGAAATATAATTCATGGTACTCCGATGAATCGAAAATATTTTATGAATGTTAACTCATGATTTTTGGAAAATTGAAAATTGAGAGATACACCAAAACGACGTAAATCGAAACAAATTTTATTATTGGTTAGAATTGCGGGGTCTTCTCCATGATGGATTGATTATTATTATTACATATTATTATATAACATTAATTTCATATTTAATTTTGTACAATATACAATTTACAATCATCATACAATTTACATAATAGTTCATATTGTTAATTCAAACTCAGTAGATTCTAAACTAGGCCCGAAGCCCACATTAATCGACTACATACTCAATACATTCTAACTTGCAGTCAACAACAAATTAACTGCAACTAATTCACGTGTTACTTAACAAGAGTTTATATGTATAGTTTGAACGCGTCGCTTGGCAATTAGTTTATTAGCATTAAACATCCTGATCAAAAGGATTGACATGTAATTATTCTATTTTAAGCTTACTCAAATCTTGTCTGTTTTATTACATTTGTTTGTTTATTTATTTATTATTTATATTATATTATATGTATATTAATTTTATATTATTATTTTTACATTAAATACTTCTTTGCTTTGTGACCGCATTTGAGTTTAATATAGGAGCAGTTACGGTAATATTGGTATATATTATGGAAAATCTAAAACTGAAGATATTAATTAATTTGCTTTGAAATAATATTAAAATTCAAATGTAAAAATCAATAATTTAATTGACATTGTCTGATGAAATCTTCGATCAAGTGCATCGGATTTTGTCTAACCGTGTCTTTTCTATAAGGTGCTGACGGCATCTTGACGGTATTATTTCTCTTATTTTAAAGTGGATATATTTTCAAACGTGATGTGGAAGTTTGGACGTAGAAAAGAAAGAGGTTTTTTCAAAATTTACCAATAAACCCCAAAAAAAAAGTACGACCGTTTTAGTTTGATTTTCTTATTAACATTGTTATAGAGTCTATAAAACCAATTTCAAGGAATAATCAAAAAATGACTGAAGTTTTAATGACGAAACAGATTGGTAGGCAATGGCAATTGATTAGAATTTATACTGTTTATTTAATTTTTGTTCTTGGTTACATTTTATTCTGTTAATCCATAATTTATCTTTTGTTAAAATTTTTGTTTATTGCTTGTAAGTTTGGAATATTGTCTGTTTTAACTGTACTTACACCGTCCTATATTGATTATAAACTCTAAGCATTATAAACTTTTTAGTGTTAAAAGTTTACATAACCAATGCCACGGGTTTTATACTTTTAAGCAATTTTAAGTGATAATAAACATTCTTCGTTACCTAAGCTAAAGAATGCATCTTTTTTATGTCAGGGTGTGTGGTAATGCGAACCAACTTTAGACGGTTCAAGAATAAAAAACTCAAGAGATATCTAAGTACAATAAAAAAATTGACAGTTCTTGAGGTTGTTTCTTGTTTGTAAAGGTATTTAATTAAAGAAAATAAATGAAAAATGGGAAATAATTCTGCTAGAAGAATGCAGTTTCTCTTATTTGCCTTCAGTAAGTAATTTAAACTTTATTTTACTCTACTTTGTTTAACTTTATATATACTTTTATGAGGTGGTAGGTATAGTAATACTGGTTTAAAGACAGAAATCTGCTAAGGTTCTAACACCGAACTATTAATAATTTTATAATTCATTAAATCAAAAAAAGTATCAGTGTGTTGTAAAAAATTAGATTCGAAATTAAGTAAATTCTAATATTGGTACTTCTTCGCAATAAAACAAGATTTACTTCGCTACTAGTTTCGGGAGACTCCCATCTTCAGGCGAAATAGTCATATAAATAATTTTTCTACTTGAGAGTACATCTTTTTATCTTTAACAAAACTCTTTAAAAAATGGCTAATACTACATTATACATTATACATTATAATAGTACATTTTAATAATAAAATGGCTAATACCAATATTAGAATTTATTATCCAAACTTCGCCCTAGCACTCATCAAAAATCGAAATTAAGTGCTTGTTCACAATGTATACATAAGAAATACATAAAACATACCAATAAGACCTTAATTAAATATTGAATAATACTGACATTATTGTGTTATATGCAAAAGAATAGTCTACGCCGCGCCGTGTAGTTTAAGGTTTGCTTTTAAGTTTTATGTTACGTCTTATGTCTTACGTATGTACATTGTGAACAAGCATTAAGGCACCAGTTTAAATGAAATAATTATTTATATAAATAAATAACTAATTTTAAAAACTAAAATATATCATGATAAATTAAAATAAACATTTTTGGTTAAAGCTTAGCGTTACAAACTCACAAACTAAGTTTTATTTGAAATGGGTGTGTAATGTACTTACACAAGTAATAAAGACTGACGTGCTTTTAGTTTTAGATTTTGGAAAGAAAGTTGTTGTGAAAATGCACACTCCAAACGATGCAAACATCATAAGAAATTCGAAAAAATTATATATTATGTATAAACAATTCTATAAAGAATTACATTTTCTAAAAAAAAAAAGTATGTTACCGAATATATTGATCTTGAGAAGTTGACGCGTGAAAGTTATTCTAAGTCGCAGCTTTAGTTCTTTAGTTGTTAAATCAACTAAATTAACTAACTGATTTAATATCCGCAACTTGGAATGTATTTCACCTCTTAACTATTAAAAATAATTATTAATCAAGGTTTTGTTACATTTTTAAAATTTTTTGTCAACTACAAACCATTCGATTTTTTTAACCTAACTCTTTTAATAGATACATTCTGTACCTGTGTAACTTTAGAAAACCACAAAAAAGGTATGCCATTGTGGATATGTTATTATTAATTTAATAATAAGTATTTAATTAAATAATTCCATTTAAAATTAACGTCTACATTTTGCTGGACTAAAATTAATAGTATCTTTTTCAATTTTCCGTAATTTCATGTTGATTCTATTTCGTTTCTTAGACATGTAGGTCCCGTAGGCTCAATGTTTCGTAGACAAAGTTTTTTTTTAACTTAGGCATTCAAGTCAAGTTCCGTAAAAAAGTGTTCCAAATACAAAATATATTAAGCAATATTCAGCATATTATATTATACAAATATAAAGTAATATAACTTATGCAGTATTATAATTGTAGAAGAAATGTTCGACGTCAAAATGTTTAAGTATTATCACTTATAATTATTGCTTATACTGTAGACATAGCAAAGATATATAGATATACAACAGATATACAATGTACACGGTAGATAAAAAGATAGAATATACTCTGAAATTTACCCTTATTTGCTTATAATATTTGCTTATTTTAAGTGGTTTTGGAACAATGAAGTTGTTAAATTGAAGAAGTAATATTTCTCTATACCTAATTTTTGTTGAAAAATGTTGTTAATTGTTTCCCTTTATTTCCACTTTGTAGTGGTTCTCTGATATTTGTGAAACTGGGCATGAAAGGCTTTAGCTGAGATAAATAACAAGCCGTGTACAGAAAAACAAGCTTTCCATACGCGTTATATTCTTTCTACTGTTTTTTAAAAAAGGAACAAAAATGTATTAGTTAAACTATTAGAGTGTTAAGGGCAGTGTACTTTATAAAATTTTGTTTAAAATTTACTTAAAATTTTCGTTAAAATTTCTTAAAATTTGTAGATTTGCAGATTTGTGTTTAGACCTTAAAATTATTTTAGAGCATGATTTTACATAGTAACAATGCACCTACTACTAACACAAACACCTGATTCTATATTCTGATTCTATATTCTATATTTTACGTAACATTTTTAGGAAATAGGTGCCCCTATTCCTTAAAATTCGTTAAAATTTCTCTTAAAAGTTCTTTTAAGGAAAATTTATAATGCAAACAGGCTTTTATAATATAAAAATTATTTTTGTCTAAAATATGCGGTTATATACTAGGGTAGATAACCTTCCTACCTGTAACAGGTATCAACCAAGTATATTTTTTATAAAACCATATCTGGAGTTTGCGATTGCATGCGGATGTGTAGATAACGCAAACATGTGCGTTAAAAAATTACTTTTTCGCACTAGTGCGGAAAATATTATATTACCTTACTCAAACGAATACAGAAAAGTTGAACTTTTTGAAAGGTAATAGAAAATACTAAAATAAAATTATCTAGTATAGAGATAATTATTTAGAAATTGTTTCCATGGAAATAATCATTTGGTTAGGAATAACCACAGACAGTGGCGCAGCTAAATGGAAGAGGGCACTGGGGCAGAGAATATATTAAGGCCCCTAATCATTGCACAAATGCAACCTTATAGAAATTACTTAAATTATTTTTTAAATACATATTTAAAAAAAGTGATTAATTACGCTTTACATAAAAGTTATGCATTTTGTATATTTTGTTGAACATAATTATGTTCAAACTCACAAGTCTATCACGTACTTTAATATTAGCAAATTTATCTATTATACATCACTTAAATCCAATTTTGCAGCAGCTGAGTTTTAGATTGCAATTAATGCTAAATGCTTGAGTCGATCTTGTTCAATACTATTTCTTAGATAATTTTTAATTATTTTCAGTTTGCTGAAGGATCTTTCAGATCCTGCAGAAGTTACAGGGATCTTGTGAAATAATAACATTGCAATGTACACTTCTGTTATGTCACATTCAATCACTCCAAATTTGGTTATAATACCCCTGCATAACTGATCAACACTCCTCAATTAATTCAAGTGAAAAATTTGTGACATCTGAATATGTATTTACTTTGAAACTGATCACATTTTTGTAACAAAGTTGTTTCGTCCATGCTGAGTAATATTTTTGGAATTAAAAAAATCAAATAGTTTGTTGACTGTTCTCATACCAATAAAAATCGAAGTCAATTGAGAGGTTATTGTGTCAAGTACATTATTGAAAACGGTAATTTTAAATATCTTGAGCCCCTTGAGCTAGGGGGGTTGTTACGCTTAGAAATAATTTGCATTAAAAATAAATTTTAATTAAATTATAAATCGTAATAAGTACGTTATATTTTCATACGATTGACCGCTTGGTAACCGACGGATGCCAGTCAGTCAGATTACTTGGAAAGCCTTGAAAAATTGTGCACTTTCAGCGTCTTGATGTCCCTCTGGAACACAAGTCCGCGACAACCGAGAGAAGAAACGCCATTACCTGAATAATCACAGAACAGTACGGTCGGATCGCGAAATGATTCTGTAATCAGTTAGAATTTGAAATTATTTTAAGAATTGTTGATCTTCCGTTAGTGTTGTTTTGTTCGGTAATCATTTTTGAAAAACTCGCCTTTGTGACGTTACGATTTTTTGGATTAAATTTGTGAAGTGGTTGAGATTCAAGTACGAGTAATTTTGATAAGCCAGTAATATGTGCGGCGGCAACCAATTTAAGGTCAGAAAATTTGTATTAATTATTGTAAGGTTCGACCCGAGGACCAACGGACGCCAAATGTATTGTTAGTTTTAAGTTTTGTAATAATTTCAGGTCCCCGCTGCAGTGGGTCCCACTCTTGGGTTATTGAAACTTTGATTGTGTATTTATGTAACTGATATTTTGTATGTTGGTTTTGTGTGTTAATTTTGTAGCCAACCGGCACAGAACTCTATTAGTATTATTATATGTATTATTATTTCAGTTTTTGTTTTTTTGAATTTCTTTACCTGCCAATGAATTGTTCCCGCGACCCTAGCATGCTCGAAATTGGGCGGTAAGTAATAAGTTTGTAACAGGGTCCGGGGCACTGCCTCGGTTTACCCTATGATCCTATGATAGCTTACGCCACTGACCACAGATTGATAATTTGGATTTTTTGCTAATTGAAAATCTAAAGAAATATTTTCAGGTGTTTAGGACAAATGAATTGAGATGACAGATAAAATGTTCACTACTAAATAATTACTTAAAATGTGATTATAATTATTATCTATTTTAAAAGTTTGATTTGGTAGAAGGAAAATATTTCAAAATTTGAATTCAGAATGCAGGGGTAAAATTAAAATATATCCTGTTAAATTTAAAGAGATTCGAATAGATATAATTTTATTTATGAGAGAAGGCCACCTAAGTAGTTTGATGGTGATTTAAGTTTAAGAGGTTTTAGAATAAATTTATATCGGATGAAGGAAATTTTGAAAAGGTGTTTCAAATTAATATGTAAATAATTTGATATGATATTAGATTGTTAGTTCGTAAAATTATGACGTTGTGGATAAGTAGGAAATTGTTTAAATTGTAATTATGAAGGCAGTTTATTTGTAATCTTCTTCTTCAGGTGCCTATCCGTTTCGGAACTTGGCTATCATCTAGCCATTTATTTAAGCCAAGATGACGTACTAAAGAATTTAATTATTGTAGTGGCTTCCCGTTGTCTTCCTCGTAGCCTAAGATTGAACTTGGGCTTTAGATCACAGCAGTGTAGTCGGCGGTTTCCCGCTTCGTCGCCCATCGATTTTAGCTTTTACACCACACTGCTGGTCTTTTTTGTGATAACAAAAATTACTACACTTCATTTGTAAAAAGCAGACAAAAATTAAATGGAAGGTAAACAGTAGATTGTTAAAATGAGGAGATGAATTTAATTGGATGTTACATTATTAGAAATTTATAAAAAGTTGGGTCGAATTAATTACAATGATTATTTTAAGTGCCGCTTTAAAATTCTAAAATTGAAAATAAATTTTGCATTGGAAAACTAAGTTGGAAGAAAATTATGAGGTGCACAAATAAAATTTTAGATTTTATTTTAATGTAAGAATAAAATTGATTTATTTACATTATGACTTCAAAACTTTAAATAAATTTATATTTCATAACAATTAAAGTAAAACCTTGGAAGTGTATACATTGCAATACGTAAATATAACGTCATTTTTATGAAAACTGGCAATGCAATGGGAAAGTCGAAAGCAATTGAAAATTCTAATTTTAGATTATAGAAAAAGGAAATACTGAAACTCAATACACGTTCCATTACACAATGTCATCCGTATCGATTTTCAATTTATTTGACAATAGTGACTCAAATCGGTAATTTAAAAGACATTACATACTTGATTTAGTTTAGACTGCAGAATTTGAGTAAAATACCAATAAGTACGTATTATGTTAATTAATTTAATGGAAAAGTGAATTTCCCAAAAGCCATTTAATAAGAGACTGATTTATAATACAATCGATAAATACTAAACTGCCACGAGGTAACAAAATAATATTTTACGTAAAAAATGTGAATAAAATATACATAAGCTAAAACTTACTTGATCGACTGTAATTGTTTCTCCAGTATCATCTTCAAGAACGTGGGAAATATGTGATACACCTAAAAATTAAATATTAGTATTATAGGTACATACAATATTGAAACTTATTTATTTTGATTACTTTTTTAATAATTAAAATTATTATCTGCTATTTACTATCAGACTTTTCTGAATTATTAAAAATTTCATTTTCATACTTTGAAAAGATCCGTTTTGACCGGAAATTAAACCAATGAAACTTTTTTAATTTTTATTAAGTCAACAATACCAATTAATAAAAATTTCTCATTGCAGTGTACAATGTGTTTGGATGGCGTTCTAAATCAAATTGGAGAAATACTCTACTATTTATTAATTCATCATAATATTATACATATAACATAGAAGCGTTTTCTTGACACAGGAAAATAATAATAGTTTGGAACACGTTGTTCAGTTTTTAAGTTCGTATTTATTTCTATTAAAATCTAGTCGGTAGTATAGTCTTATATAGACAATATTGTCTCCTATTGCTACCAACCGTAAAATCAATATATTACAAGTTAAATACAAAATACAGAGTACACCATAATGTTACAATATACAGGGTGCGCCACAGTACTCCCCTCCTAGTAGAAATGTTAATCATTTTTACGATACATATCTGTTCGTGAATCGTACTTGTCTTCCTGACCTTGTTGTTATCGGTTGCTTTTTTGTTAATTCCTTTGGAGATATCGTAGGTAACGGAATCTTGCTAGGTGTCGACGTTGTTTGTTGTGATTCGCTATTCTTCATTATGTAAGCTGGTTTAATTCGATCTATAGATATTGCTAGGTTTTTTCCATTTTTTTCAATTCGGAAAACCTTCTCTGTTCTTGCTAAAACTTTGAAAGGACCATCGTACGTAGCTTGTAACGGTTTTCTTACTGCGTCGTGTCTAATAAAAACATGTGAGCAGGTGGCTAGATCTTTATGCACAAAAATTTTTCTATTGCCATGGTTACTACCTGGTGCTGGTCTTATCTGGTGAAAATGTTTTCGTAATTGGGAAACAATATTTGAGGGTTCGTTAGGAAAGCGACTATTTTGAAATATTTCTCCTGGCAACCGAATATTTTCGCCATAAACTAATTCTGCTGATGTTGCATTAATGTCTTCTTTAAAAGCCGTCCTTAAACCTAAAAGTACTACTGGTAATGCTTCCACCCATGTTTCGTTGTTTTCCAAAGCATGGCACTTGATTGCGCTTTTTAGCTGTCGATGTACCCTTTCGATCATTCCATTTGCCATCGGGTGGTAAGCGGTTGATTTGATGTGTTCTGCTCCTAAAAGTTTTGATAAATTTTTAAATATTTCTGATGTGAATTGCCGCCCTTGATCGGTTGTTATTCGTGCTGGTACGCCAAATCTAGAGATCCACGATGCTACCAGGGTTTGGGCTATTTCTTCCGCTGTAATGCCTCGAATTGGAACAACCTCAATCCATCTAGTGAACCTATCGATCATCGTCATGCAGTACGTATACCCGTTAGAATATGGAAGTGGACCAACCAAATCGAGATGTATGTGTTCGAAACGTTTTGTGGGAGCCGTAAACTGCCCAAGCGGTGCTATCGTATGTCTCTGCACTTTGGTTCTCTGGCATGGGATGCATTCTCTACACCAGTGTTTTATGTCCTTATTGATTGCGGGCCATACGAAACGCTTTGTAATTAGTTTGGCTGTTGCTCTTCTTCCTAAGTGTGCCAAACCGTGCATTTTCTTGAATATCATGAACCGAGTATTCTCAGGGATCCAAGGCCGAATACTATTAGTACTTGTGTCGCAAACCAACTCGGTTTCTATTTCTGGACAGTATATTTTCTTGAGTTGTAGGGAATGTTTTTTTCTATTGAACGAATTTAACTCGTCGTCATTTTCTTGCTCTCTAGCTAGTTTCTTATAATCTATCGTGATTTGGTCCGGGGTTATTTCTTCGATTTGCAACCTTGACAATGTGTCTGCGGGAATGTTCTTGATACCATTTATATGTCGAATGTCTGTTGAGAATTGTCCAATAAAATCGAGATATCTATATTGTCGTGGCGAACTATGATCTGATTTTTGCTTAAAGGCAAATACTAACGGTTTATGATCAGTGAAAATCGTAAAATCTCTTCCTTCTAAAGAGTGTCTAAATTTTTTAACTCCTTCGTAGATAGCTAACAATTCACGATCGTACGCACTGTACTTTTGTTGAGCAGCGGATAATGTTTTTGCAAAGAAAGCAAGTGGTTGCCAATCCTTTTCTATTTCTTGTTGTAATACCGCACCAATTGCTACATTCGATGCATCAACCATTATCGATAATGGCGCGTTTTGTGCCGGGTGCGCTAGCAACGTGGCATTGGTTAGTGCAACTTTAACTTTCTCAAAAGCGCATTCAGCTTCTGAATTCCACTCGATTCTTTGGTTATCTTTCTTTTTTCCAGTTAAAAATTTATTTAAAGGCGCTTGGATATCTGCTATCTTGGGAATAAATCTTCTGTAAAAATTTACCATTCCAAGAAATCTTCTCAATTGTCTAATTGTGACTGGACGTTCGGCATTCTTTATCGTCTCAATTCGCTCGCTTGGCGGCTTGCTACCGAGTGTGTTAACAGTATATCCTAAAAAATTTACTTCGCTTTTTCCAAAAGTGCATTTGTCAACGTTGATTTTTATACCATACTTATCTAAACGTTCGAATAAGATGTTAAGGTGTTTCACATGTTCGTCTTCCGAACTTGATGCGACGAAAATGTCATCCACGTAAGCGAAAAGGAAATCAAGTCCACGGGTTATTTCATCGATGAATCTTTGAAACGTTTGTGCAGCATTTCTTAGCCCGAAACACATATATAAAAACTCGAACAATCCGAAGGGCGTTGCAATTGCAGTTTTCTCTATATCATCTGGATGCACCGGGATCTGGTGGAAAGCCCTAACGAGGTCAATGGTGGAGAATATTTTTTTATTGTGCAACATGTGGGAAAAATCTTCGATGTGCGGTACCGGATACCGGTCGGGTATTGTACGAGCGTTTAATCCTCTGAAATCGCCACACGGTCGCCATTCGTCATTCTTCTTTTTTACCATGTGTAAAGGCGAAGCCCAACAGCTTTTTGATGGCCGAATAATCCCTAGTTGCAACATCGTCTCGAATTCTTTCTTCGCTGCTGCCATTCGTTCAGGGGCCAATCTTCTAGGACGACAGGTTATAGGTGGTCCAGGCGTTGTTTCGATATGGTGCCAGGTTTCGTGTTGGGTTTGTTTATGCGGTGCAACCGGGTTTGTTAGTGACGGGAAATTCTTCAATAGCTTACTAAAGGGATTCTGGTTAGATACAGTACGTATTATCATTGGTTCGCTCTTGTTTATTTTTCCAATTGTTTGTTTTTTTGTTATTGTATCCACAAGTCTCCTATTTTTAATATCCACCAGTAACTCGAAGTTTCTTAGAAAATCCGCACCTATAATAGGTTTATTTACGTCTGCGACTAAAAACGACCAACGAAAATTACGATTTAACCCGAAATTCAAGACCATTGTTACGAATCCATATGTGTTGATTACAGAATCATTTGCGGCGTATAACTTGGTTTCACTGAGTTTATGTTTCTTTGTTAATCGTTTCGGTATAACACAAACATCCGCGCCGGTATCTATTAGGAACTCCACTTTACTTGTACGATCTTGAATGTAGAGACGGCTTGATGTGGATTTGTTGCCAGGCGTCCCTTCTACTGGCGACAGTTTCCATTTTTTGAATTCCAAGTGCAAGGGGGTCGGCAGTTTGTGGAATTTTCTCCAAATCGGTAGTGATACCAACATATTGAACTTTCGGTTCTTTGATCGCGGCTTTTGCTACGTCGTCTTTCATAATTTCGCCAGTTCTTGTTCTGGGGCCGCGTATTTTCTCTGTGACGATTTTGTTTAATTTCCGCCACTTCTTCTGCTATTTTCATCATATTTGCATTCAAATTGGTTAGCTGATTTTGCATATTGTTGTTGTTGAACTGATTCTGTGTGTTGCTGATACCCGCAATGTTTCCTTGAGGTAAAGCATCTTCTACTCTGTCCGCGATCTCGGCTAACTTCTCTATTGGCACGTCGATTTGTGATGCCACGATTGCTTGCAAGTGATTAGGTAGGCGTCGAGTCCATATTGTTTTGATTAATTCGTCGGTTGCTGCTAATCCTCCCAAACTTCTCAGATGTCTCAAAAATTGAGAAGGGGTTCTATCTCCGATCCGTTCGTCTTCCAGTAAGGTAATCATTTTCTTTTCTTGCGAAACGGTGAACCGTTTTATTGTTTCTGCTTTTACATGTTCGTACTTTTCTTGCGCAGGAGGTTTAAGAAAAACGTCCTTCATTTCTGCCATCGCTCTTTCGTTAAAACTGGCCAATACATGATAATATTTAGTTGAGTCTTGCGATATTCCGGCTAATGCGAATTGTGCTTCTAATTGTAAAAACCACAGTTCAGGTTCTTGCTCCCAAAATGGTATATGTTTAATGCTAACCGCGTTGGTTTGCATTGCTGCGCTTTTGTTCGTTGAAACTGTCGTTTTGTCGTCGATTGTCATTTTGAGTCGGGGTCACCACTTTGGAACACGTTGTTCAGTTTTTAAGTTCGTATTTATTTCTATTAAAATCTAGTCGGTAGTATAGTCTTATATAGACAATATTGTCTCCTATTGCTACCAACCGTAAAATCAATATATTACAAGTTAAATACAAAATACAGAGTACACCATAATGTTACAATATACAGGGTGCGCCACAATAGCACTAGGTAAAGTAGGTACTCGTTTTAGAAATATAAGTACACTCTTGAGCACAGCATTGAAGTTATAAATATTTAAGTACAAAGCCAAGGGTCATACGTAAAAGGAAGATAAGGGAATTCAAATATATTGACAAATATAATGTTAGAAAAACTAATAAAATTAGCAATCGACCATATTCAATTTCCTGTTCTCAAATTTTTTCGATAAATGCACAACAGTGCGCGTTTTAAATTAAATAGTATATTATGTATCGAGCTGGTAAAGAAAAAATTTAGTAAAACCATCAAGTGTGATACCAATGATATTTTCTCTTGTGCCCAGATTATATTCTGAAAATAAAATAATTATTACGCAAAAGTAATAAACAATCGGTAAACCGTATTTGCAGATGAATGAATTGTGATGTAATACCCATTTACCGGTTGATTGCTTGGCCAAAGAAAAATTTATTTATTTTTAATGCGGTTAAATATATTATCTGCTATCTAAATGTATGTATTATGTATTTATATCGAAATGAGAATGTGTTTAAATTCAAATTTAAAATTTACAAAGTAAGTACCTATCTAAATGTTTATAAATACAATTTAATCCACAAGCTTTTGATAGCTTTAGACACTTTATTCTTTTCAATATAATAAAAACTTTGTCATGCGTTGTTGTTATTTATTTTTTAAGTTTTTCATTTTTGATTTTATATTATTTGTTTATTTTTATTTTAATAATCAATACAATTCATCAGTTTTTATATAATATATTACAGAATTTAATCGTTAATATGTATAAATATACCAGTAATACTGCTTTGTAAAAATTATCATTTTATACACGTTTTCTAAAAAAAATAAAGTAATAAACGATTACCGGCGCGACGTTATGATCGATAGTGTCATGTTTATTTATTCTAGTTTATACATTCATTCATTCTTTGTAAAGAATGAAGTTTTCAACAATAAATTTTGGTGTACGAAATTACAAATATCCGCATAGGCTCAACTTGACATACCGTTTTCGATCGGCGGGCACAAATTGGCATCACTAGAATAATTATTAGCCTTGCTCCGAGCCGAATCGATTGATCAAATCCGTCACACTGATTCACTCTCCATTATAGCCATTTCACATTCAGAATTTTCTACTTTGCACCTAAATAATTTTGTCATGAGTTAACTAACGTCAGTAATTTAGTCCACCCTGTAGCGAGTTTAAAGAATTAAAATAACTTTTTTTAACCGATTCGAATTTTTTCGAAAATTATTACAAAGTTGAATAAATACTTTATAATAATAATAAAATTTATTTTTTCTCTCACGAAACATTTTGAAATTCGTTTTCCTTCCAGTATTAAATTAGTTATTTTAGCAAATGGGTCGTAAGGTTACAGATAAATTAATGACTTGTTGAGTTAATTTAAAATAGTAGGTATATAAAATCAATACAACATGCTTGGAATAATTAATATTTAATTTGAGTCAAATTTTCCCTAAATATTAATATTGCAATAAAAATTTTCTTTACAAAAATATACCTGTTATTTATTTAATGTTTAATATGTAAACAATTTTGATTTTTAGCATAAAAAAATGTTTTTTCAAAACAATGATATAATAAATTTATTATTATTAATACCGGAATCATCAATGATGACTCATGTAATGATGACTTATATAATACGATATCCTTGGTACTTGTTGCTACAAATAAGCTGACTATACTGCTAACTTGCGGATTGAATATATCTAGAAGTTTCTATAAGTTTCTGAAAGTTTCTAGAAAGATGCATTATAGTATAAATACCGATGTGATTCGGTGTAAAAACAGTAAATCATTAGTGGTGTGATAAATAAATTGTTTATAAATAAATGCAGACTTATTCTTAAGACTTTGTTATTAATTAATTGTAGTGTGTTTTAGTATTAGTGCAAATCTTAGTGAATTCGTAGTTGTATTGTTATTAATCTTATCTGTAAATATATTTTAGCCCTTCATAATTAAATAAAGATTTTAATTTTCGTTAAATTCTTATTATAAACTTCTCTTGAAAATGATGTCTACGAGTAGGAAAATTAATTTCTAAACATAATATCTCTTCAAAATTTAAGCTTTAGGCCGTAACATTTAAAAATGCATTAAGAAAATGTTAAATAAATGATAAGTTTCCTTGCAAAGTAAAAAGTTGATTAGATAGCGCAAATTTAATCTAACCGTAACTTTTGAAACATTTATTGAAAATAAATTTGAACCTTTTAGTTTGTTTTAGTTTTAATTTGAAAGCTAATTTGAAAAGGGTTCTGGTTAAACATTACACAGTCTAATAACTGTCAGTGGTTTTGTGGTTGTTTAGTTTGTATTGGTGTTTAATTGGTTAAACTTGATAGTGATAACACGATCTTTTCTTGTGGAAATGCTTCTTTTTGTTATGATTTTGCGCCTAAGACATAAACTACTCTAAGAAGCTATTAATTGCTATTAGCTATTATAGCTTACAGTGACTTTATAGAGACAGTGCGGCGAACGATGTCCGACTTTTGATTGGCTACAATGTTTTTGCTTATTAGCTTAAAGCAGAATAAAAATTAATTTTTTTACGGTATTGGTGCATTTTATTAACATGGGAATTGGAAAATCTTTTAATTTAAAACATATATTTTTTGGTTGAATTTGCAACATCCTGGGCCGAATAAGGGGATTTTGAAACATCCTAGACCGATTTAGGGGCTCTTATCGTCACTGTCTCTATAAAGTCACTTTATTATAACTAAGCTATTAGGTTATTAAAGCTATTTTAATTGCTATTGGATTTTCAGTGAAAATACAAAACCTATGTACACCGCGTATTTTATTTTATTTAGTCCACTGACCACTAAATAATGCGTTGTAATTTTAAATTCCATTTTCTAACCTCCCAAAAAAACTTTTAAAAAAACCGCTGCCAAACAAATCACTAACCAAGCGTACTTTATTTCTGCTGGGTAGTTTACTCAACTGCTGGGTTATATGACCTACCCAGCGTACCGTTCAGCCAAGGCCGCTAATCCAGCAACTCAACGGTTGGTACCCACTGAACGTGCCCAATGGATTCGAAACTGCGCAACACAAATACCAACCTTGAAGTTTCAAGTTACAAAATTTTTAACTAATAATTTTATACGAAGTAACCTGTTTTTAATGAAAATCAGCGGTAAAATAAGGAAGAAGGAAACCATTTGCATCGTCGAAAAGAAATGTAAAAGCTCTACGCTCTTCTTTCATGTCGGTACATTTTTTTGCATCATCCTATACATACTAAATTTAATTAATTAAACGGTTTGCCAAAATATCAGCAAATATATCATAACGTAATTTAAGCGTACATAATTATTTATTACTTTGGTTTCCCAATTAAAAAAATTACTGAAATTCCTATTCTTTATTCAGAATTCAAGTTTAGACTGCATCCGCGCCTTAATCCAACTGTCACTTTTGTGACAGTTATTTACTGGCGTCCAACGTGATTGGGGCCCGAGTTTTTTAGATCGAATTTTGCTTCCGGTTTTGAATGCAACAATTTCCAATTGTTTGTTCGGTTTTGTTTTGGGGCAATTGCGAACTGTAAGATCGTTGCTGTTGGTACAAACAAGAATATTATTTTTCAGATAAAACATAATTCAGGTGTGCGTTTTTACGGTGGTAAGAGTGAAAACAGAAAGATAAAATTCATTTACGCGTGTAAATTTATATTTGCGGTTCAAGATAGCGCTCGACCTTGCAAGTTTGCGAGTGCAAAGCTTGATATATTGTTGACCTTGTTGACACATTGGGAAGTTTGAGTAACGCGCATAAAGTTTTATTGTTATCTGTGTGTTAGAAGACTGGCATAGTGAGAAACCGAAGCGACTGCAAAAAAGTAGTCGCGGGTTCGAATCTAATTTGTAATTTTAAGGCAGTCGTTTAGTACATTTTCATCAAAATAAATTGATTATTCTAAATTAAAATGCCGTGTGAAATAATAACATTGCAACTGGGCCAATGTGGCAACCAGAGTAAGCAAAACTTTGATTTAAAACGAGATGTGAGGTTATGTTGTATTTGAATTTATCCTCTTTAGTTGGTTTTGAATTTTGGAAACGTTTGTGTGCTGAACACGGTATAAATCCAGAAGGAATATTGGAAGATTTTGCTAGTGAGGGTATCGATCGTAAGACGTTTTTTTTTATCAGGCCGATGATGATCATTACATTCCGAGAGCCGTGCTTTTGGATTTGGAGCCCAGAGTTATCAATACCATCATGAACTCTCCTTACTCTAAACTATATAATCATGAAAACGTGTTTTTGTCTAAAAACGGTGGAAGTGCCGGTAACAATTGGGCGTGTGGTTTTTCGCAAGAGGAAAAATTGAATGAAGAAATTTTTGATATTATCGACAGAGAAGCGGATGGAAGTGATAGTCTTGAGGTAAGTTTTGCGACTCTAAATTTAAAATCAGTTAAATTCTTTTTTTATTAGGGATTTGTGTTGTGCCACTCGATTGCCGGAGGTACAGGCTCTGGAATGGGTTCCAACATTTTAGAAAAATTATCTGATCGTTTTCCGAAAAAGCTGGTTCAAACTTACAGTGTTTTTCCTAACAAGGATGAAATTAGTGATGTGGTTGTGCAGCCTTACAACTCCCTGCTGACACTTAAACGTTTGACAGATTCAGCCGATTCTGTGGTTGTTTTGGATAACACGGCATTGAATCGTATTGCAGCTGATCGTTTACGTATCCAAAATCCTACTTTCACTCAAATTAATAGTTTGGTTAGTACAATCATGTCGGTGTCGACCACAACTCTTTGTTACCCTTCTTATATGAACAATGATCTGATGGGGCTACTGGCGCCCCTCATTCCCACACCAAGACTTCACTTTTTAATGACAGGTTACACCCCTTTGTCGACCGATACTGATGAAGTGAGTGTGAGGAAGACCACAGTGTTGGATGTAATGCGTCGTCTTTTACAACCCAAAAACATGATGGTTTCCACAACACAGGATCGCAACTCACAGCACTGCTACATATCAATTCTTAATATTATACAGGTAACTTTTCTCTTTTTCATTTGTAAAATATTTTATTTTTCTCATATTTAGGGTGAAGTGGATCCAACGCAAGTGCACAAATCGTTACAACGCATAAGAGAAAGAAAGTTGGCACAATTTATACCCTGGTGTCCTGCTAGCATACAAGTAGCCTTGTCCAGAAAATCCCCATACATTCAAACAGCCCATCGTGTATCTGGACTTATGCTGGCCAATCACACCAATATCAGTTCGGTAATTTTCCACAAAACTAACATCTTACGTCGCAAATTTTAAATTAAAATTATTGTAGCTATTCGAACGAGCCCTGCAACAATATGATAAATTGCGCAAGCGTGAAGCATTTTTGGAACAATTCCGGAAGGAAGAAATGTTCAAAGACAATTTAGACGAATTGGACGCGAGTCGTGAAGTCGTTCAAGATCTTGTAAACGAATACATTGCCGCTACAAAGGAGGACTACTGCACGTATGGCTTATCGCAAACTTTTTTTTACAATTATTTTAATCTCGAATCAGTATTTTTTTAACGCCATACGAGTGTCACTTTTCTCGCATGTAAATAATCTAGGGAATCTTTTTTGCCATTTAATTTAGTTTATAAGTTTAGAAAATTGAACTGATTTGTGACTCACCCCGTATGTATTGAAAACAAATAAAATATCGTAACCTCACTTATGTCAAATATCGACGACAGTAAACATAGATGTTTATATAAAAGGCTAGATAACTAACTCCAGCGCAAAAGTGAAGCCTGCATTTTGGGGCCTACCATATGTAGGTTTGGCAAAAATTGTAAGCACGACAGTGTTTGTTGTTGCAATCGCGTGTTATTTTTATTTAAAAATGAAAATGAAATGAATTACAATGATTTTAATATTAAATTCCTGCTTGAATATCCTAGTGTTATGTATTTATTATCGTTTTGCAATAGTTTTGCCTAACTTGCAAATGGCCGTTTGATTGTTCTTGAGGCTTCACTTCAATTACATTACAGGTATTGGGAGTCAGGTATCTAGCCTTCTATATTAACATCTATGACAGTAAATAAACAACAAATTTTGCGTGAAATACAGTTGGGAAATGTGGAAACGATCGAAAGTTTAAAAAGGATCACCCCGATTTGCATTGGTGTGAACTACGCTACGAGAAAACTGGCGATAGTATAATTCACGTTGCTGCACGGTTAGGTTATGTTAATATTGTTGAATTTTTGTTGCTAAATTACCAACCCAATGCGGTCGATTGCAAAAATAATGACGGTAAAACTGCACTACACGAAGCTGCTCAATTTTCACAACTCGATGTTATAAAAGTTTTGTTATCAAATGAAGCAAACGTCAACGCTTTGAAACGAGCCGATTGGACCCCGTTGATGTTGGGTTGTACAAAGCTAACATGTGATAGTTTGGAATGTGTTCGATTGTTGTTGGAGAGAGGTCCATTGGTGAACAAAATAAAGATGGTTGGACCGCACATCTGGTTTGTCGGGAAGGTGGTGGTGAAGTTCTAGATGTGTTGATTTCAAACGGTTTAGACATTTTTCAAGTTACTAAAAACGGGAGGACGGCTTTACATATTGCCGCTTTGCACGGCCACTTGGATATTGTCAAAAAGTTAGTTGCTTTGGGTTTAGATGTGAATAAGGAAGACAATTGCGGAAATGTATCTTTACATGAATCAGTTTTAGGTGGAAACGTTGACATTTTTAGATTTTTATTAATTAGTGGAGCGAAGTTGTTGGCCAGGAATAAGTCAGATTTTGGTGTTTTACATTTAGCAGCTTCTGTGGGAGGTTTGGCCATGATTGATGTGCTTATAGACTTAAATGTTGAGGTGAATCTTGCAAATAGTTCGAAATTAACTGCACTGCATTGTGCGGCTCGCAATAAACAGAAAGATGCGTTTGAACATTTGATACGTTTAGGTGCATCTGATATTCCCGATAATTTTGGTCGGCTAGCATCGGAGTATTTGAATTTTTAATAACAGAAGTAGGTGATTAACTGTTGAGTAGAACTTAATTTTATATTTATTAAATTTTAATAATAAAGACACATGATCAAATGTAGAGCAGAAATTGATTAAATTTTAACTGAATCCATTTCAAATCATGCAGGCTGCGTGGACCTCAAAATAAATGATTTTATCTCAAACAATTGCGATGCCGAGTACTTGGGGTAGCTCGAAGTCCTCGATCTTTTGTATACTAATTTATATTTTTTCGGTTGGAAATATTATTGTATTTTATTTTAAATTCAAGAATAATAATAATATAATAAAAATAAATTAAATATATATAAATTTTTAGCTTGTGAAATATAATATTAAAAATTCAAATTAACAAGTTAATTTATATTAAATATTAACTTATTGTTAATTTGAATTTTTAATATAATATAATAAAAATTACAAGATCATCATTTAGATTTACATGTTTCACATTAAAAATAAAATAAAGTTTTGGATATTTATTAAATTTATTTAAAGAAATTCTAATAATTAATTGTAAACATTATTCTCAAACTTGGGACTTTCGCTATCTCGTAATCGCATGAACTAAGATCACTAATCCAATAATTATCCAGCATAAAAATGTTTTTTTTTAATAATATAACAAAAAATGTCTGATGTAGCTTTTAATTTATCATTTAGGTATAAGAAAATAAAGGCAAAAGACCAAGCAGATTATATGCATAATCTCCAATAGTATTATTGCACCGGTATCTACATACATTTATTATGTACATAATATGCATATTACATGTGTATATAAATTAAACTAAATGAAAAACAAACAACTACAATGATGACGACCTTGTAGATTTGATTAAAATTGATGCGCTTTCATGCTGCTAAAATTTGTTTTACGTTTTCGTCAGTTGGGCGTTTATCATGACCATCATGACTGTTAAAAAAGATTAATTAAATTAAAAAATAAGAAACCAAAAGTGTTCGCATTTTAAATTATTTGCAATTATGCAAGTTATGTTTTAATTAATTACATTTTAAAAACAATTTCAATTTTGCAAAATAATAATTAATCGTTCTTTCACCCAAGATTGATGGCATATTTTATATTAATAAATTGTTCAGAACATTAGATATAAATTATAAAAAAAAACTTGGCAATGTTAAAATATGGAATATTACCAGCAATGTGTTTCAGAATGTTGTTAGAGGTTTTTAGAAATTCAACATTCTCCACTTTCTGAACTATGAGTAAAGAGCAATCAAATCTTCAGATAGTTTAGTAATAGCTCGGGATATTACTAAGGTCGAAAGCAAATTTATCGACAACTTACAAATTAACGAAATTAACTGAAGTAAAATCATTTATGCTACTCCGATAATAATTCAATAACTTAAGTTTTGAGAGTTACACTTGAAACATCGAGAGTAACTTATACCGTTGATTGTTATACGGTGATAATCAATGGATATGTGGTTTAGGTAGGTAACTCGATATTAAGCATTTCAATATTTTAGAAACCTCAAAAATTACACAATACATCTTTTAGAACTAAAATGTTTTTTAAGTTATCACAAATATAATTCACTGTAAATATAAAAAAAAAAAATTTTTGAAACTGGTTATGCAGTAAAACAACATTATTCCTAGTTTTGACTGCTCTATCTGTATTGATGCCCTTTACAAAATGCGCTAGTTCCTCTACAGCTTTACCTCTTTGTGTTATCACATGACTAAAACTATTACGAACTATTTACTTTATTGAGTATATAATATACTTTTTGCTTTCGACCAAACAAATAAAATCTTTTTATTTGTTGCTTTTTGTATTGTTGCCGATTGTATCTCATCTTAGCTGTTGAACGACAATACAAAAACTAATACCCTTAAAATAAATTAATAAGTACGTACCACAACATTTGGATAAATTTTACTATAGTGAACATCATTAAATTTTATACAGTAACCGAACAGCTTCTTTTTCGTTTTCGAGTATACAGAATAAAAATTAATATTTGTTGGTGTGTGGAGTGAAGTCATGCAGTTTGGTGGATGTCAGCCAAAATACATTTTTGTGGAATGTTTTACTTTTCAATCATTATTGAGTGCGGTTGTCCGATCTGAGCATTGTTTTATTATTTACAGTATTATTTTAACTCAAGTTATTATTTTTTATTTTGTTTCATTTTTATTCAAACTTTTCACCCCAATTATTCGTGTTTGGTATATCATGTTACTAAGAGTGTATTTAAAAAATTTGTCTACTAAAATAGTTTTCATGAAATTTAATTATATTGAGTAATTTCTGCAATATCTACAGAATTACGCTTAAATTCAAGTAAGATGCTGAAAAATAATATCCGTCATCTATTAATCAATCACATTTTCTCACTTAATCAATGCAATTCTTTAGATCAAACCTTTTTTGAAAAAAATGTTATTCGTGTCTGTTATTTTCGCACAAGATTTTTTAAATAACAAAGATCTATTATACAAATTAACTAAATATCTAATTAGACAGCATAAGAATTTAAAATCATTAGTTACATATACTATTTTCTAACAGATACACCTGAAAGTTATAAAGAGGTGAATAAATCGTGAATTAGTCGTAATATAGTATAAAAGAAATATGAAACTGAATTAATTAAATTAAAATTTAAAATGTTTAATTTTTCTGTGTGCTGACATAATATGTTAAAAAATATTTTAAAATACGTGATGTACAAAATTAATCTCTGCTTAAAGTAGCCCTGCAATTTGCCAGATTGTGCTTGAATATGAATATGATATTATTAAATAACTTTTTTACATTTTTGTGTGTTTTTATCCTGTCTAAAATTAAATATGGGTAAGTATTTTTTAGAAAAAAATTCGAATTCATTTTTTTGTTAAAAATAATGATTGATGGATCGTGAGACGAAGCTCATCTAGTGAAAATAGTTCTTAATGAAAAATGTTTCATAGTACGTGCAATTTACGTTTGTAAGTAAAATTGAAATTGTTTTTCAAGCCATTTAACAATAAAAAAGCAATTTAAAGACATACACTACTTAATGATGTCATAAATTCAGCAAGATAATTTTGACAGAAATTTAATGGAATAAGTAATCGCTTCATTAACTAACAGAGAAGCAAATTGCTTATCAAGATGCAATATTGCAACTGAGATAAATTTAATTAATGGATTCATGATTAAAGTAAAAATTTTGCCAATGTTTTTACTACATCATCAGGATATTTTAAAATACTGATAATAATAGAAATAAAGATAAATTTTCAAACCAACAAATTTTTAAGAAAATTAAGCAAACAAAGGAGATGCTACGAATTTCTATTTATTTTTCAGAAGTAATTACGTAATTTAAGAATTTTAATTATGGCAAAACTTAAAACAAAGAAATTATTGTTTTAGAATTCGAAAGTCTGTTTTTATCCTAATATCGATTTTGAAATCCAAGTCTGAGCATTTGTGAATGAAAAATTTAAATCACGCTTTCGAGTAAAAGCCGTTTACTTGGAAATATTTCTGGTATATAATAAATACTGTATATTAATGTAAGTAAAAAAAACACAAAAAAGGTGTACTACTAACATCACTTTTAGCGAAATGCAAAAATTCAGATTTTAAGAGTAAAATATCTTTTTTCTCTCTCTTCTAATCTCTTTTCTAATTACCGTTAAGATAATTTTAATTACAATTTTTTTATTTGTCAACTTATGTATATCAGATCATAATATACACCATTTGTGACGTGATGGTGTAAAATAGCCTGGGTTCGTGTTCGAATTGAGAACTTACGCGCTTTTGGTACCAATTGCGACAATGCGCGCTAATACGCGCTGATAAGGAATTTCAAATCAAACAGCACAACGTAAGACAATACAAAGTGTAAATTAAAAATTTCAAACTGACAATTGAGCTTAATCTAATTAACTTATATAAAATAATATTATAATTTATTAAATAAATGAAGTAATTTTGAAATTATTGGAAATAATATTTTATGGTTGAAACAAAAACTATTGAAATAAATTATTTAAATTTTTTAAATTTTTAAACAAAATTTAATTAGTAAATAATTCAATGCAATAACGGTGTGAATTCTGGTCTAGATGCTCTAAAATACTGATATTTTTAATATTGTATCACTTCCCAATCGCAATTTAATGGTTCACGAGACTAAATTGCTTAGATTCGCATGAAGAAAACGTTTCGTGATGTATTGATTTTATTTAACAAAAATTGCCAAAATTTTCTTCTCGTTACACTGTCGTATTTAATTATTATAATAAAGTGAAAACATTTGTGAATATACCTTATCTTTTATAAAATAATACATATGTCAATCTAAACCGAAGCACTTGGTTTTATCTCGTATTTTAGGTGAATAAACAACTTTAGTGCTTTGTAATTTGAATTAATTTAAAGCCTTGTTTTAAGTTATAGTACCTTAGGTACGTAAATTGTACTTAAATAAAATTCTTTTTTATGTTAGTCGAGCCGTAACATGGAGCGACTCCCGTGTGATTTGTTGGGTTCGAATAAAACTGTCAAAAAGAAAATCTAAAGAGTAAACAATTCGATAAACGATAAGTGCAAGAGTTTTTGAATTTTTCTGATTACTGACTGCAATCATAAAATAAGTTGAAATCCATAATACCTTAGAGTTAAAATAATTGATACAATAAATTATTATGCAATAAGTTTTAATTTGGTAGCAAAAAACTTTATTAAAAAGATTTTCTTTTTTCCAACTTTTTTAATTTAGGATTAAATTATTATTTTGTCAATAATTATTTTTTTCAGTCAAATTATTTTCCAGCGTTTATTTTCCCTACCCCTTTTCTTTATCTTCTTCATCTTTACAAGAAAATATGTATTTGTATAATCCATCAACACAGAGAAAACAAATTTTTCTAAATTAAATAAAATTTCTAAATATTTATTTATTAAATTTATATCTATCAAATTAAAATTAAAATATTTCAGCATTATTCGGTTAAATTTCTTGTTCAAGTTTTTAAAATCATTATGGATAGATACTATATGATATTCTTATAAAGTAATGGTTTAAGATTCTTTTACACAAACTTTCAGGTTTTAGAACAAACAATTTAGAAGTTGAAACGAAAAAAAAACCTGGACGTTGTAACTATTTAAATTATCTAAAAATACAGTTTATTTAGATGTCAGCAACTTCCATTAAAGTTGGTAATATTATTTTCGAACGATGTGATGTATAATAGTACATAATATAGTATATAGGTAAACACATAAATGATTATTTAATTATTTTAGCTTTCGATACATCAAGGTATACGTGTACTGCATATATTGGTATAACAGGTATGTGTTACAGAAGTAGTAGTGAACAAAGTAGGCTTTTACAATTTCAAAGTAATTTATTATTAAAAAGTTATATTAAAGTCGTTTATATTTTATATTAGTCGAAAAAGTTATAGGTAATGCTATTAAACATTAATGTAATTATTATCTTCAGGCGATTGTAAGAAAATAAAAAGTCGACTTGAACTTTTCCGAGTCGTCTTGTTTAACAAATATATAATTTAAGTTTCGACATGGAATTTTCTTCACGCATCATTCAAAATTTAAGATTAATGCTGATATTTATGTCGCTTAAAACAATTTTAACATTATTTGCGTCTATAATATTTATCTAACAACAATTAATCAAAAATTATTCTACAGGTATCTGCCTGTATAGAAATCTGCGCTTAAAGGTTTACGATATAATTAATCAATTAGCTTGACATGTGCAGTTTCTAAATTACGGAACTATAAAGTATGATAAATAACAAAAACTTTGACATAGACATAATATAGCAAAAAATGCATTAGGTATTATTATGTACATTTACAGAGATATCTTTATATTTTTATTTTACTAATATAAAATACAGAAGAAAAATATTTGTTGAACGACTTTTTATCGGTTGGACAAATATTGTTCACCAGCATGTAGTAAAAACTAACTTAATTTTGTTTTACTAAGGAAATCAACAAAATTTAGTTAACTTTACAAATGTATAAATATTTTAACTGTAATTATGCTTGATTATTTCGAAATTATGCTTCAATAAAATTTTAACAAAATAAAAAAAGTTCGAAAGCATCTTGCAATAAATTAACTGCGTTGCAGAGTATTAACCAAGTTTTAACTACACTTTTTTGATACTTACTATCTTGTTCGATCTATCTAGTCACGCTAAAGTAATTAATCACATTGTAAAAATACAAAGAAGAATTCAATTTCAAACTCAAATTCAACAAGAAGTAATGGTAATTTGACAAAGACGTATTAATTAATTTAATATTTAGTTACTGTCACATTACTGTACATATAACAATATTGTTCAATATACTATTAGGTAATTAATAGCAATATGAAGTTGTAATCTGTTTATAATAAATTTAGCGAAACGGACAAATTATGTCTATATCATCACAGCACGTCAAACTCACGACAGAAGTTTTGATCTTGTGAAATGAATGATGATGTCTCATCATCATATGTATGAGACATCATCATTCGTTTTCCAAAATTTATGCTAATTGAGATAAAAAAAATATTAAATTTAACCAAATGCCATGCTGCTCATGTAGATTCCGTGACAGGAACCATTAGAATAGATTACTTCACCTAATATTATTTCAATTTTTTATTATTTTGAACTGAATATTTTTTTATATCGGCAAAGCATAAAATGAAATTGTGAACAATACTCTGTTAATATTTTTTAACATTTCAGATATTGGGATAAGAAAATTGTGAATTTTTATCGATAAATATAGATTATTATCGATTAATCGAACAACAATGTTTTTTCTACTATTTATTAATTGATATATATCTAGATAATTATTTAATTATTGAATAAATATTGATTTTTCGATAATTATTTTTGACACATAAGAATTTGAATTATTATTATTATTAGTATTAAAAATCATCTTTCCCAATTTTGGAGTTAAATTTAATAAATAAATAAAACACAGTCTATTTCTCCAAGTCCTTTCTTTCATTAGAGACGCGTTTCGAGAATTTCAAAATATTCTCATCATCAGTCTAGAGGCTACAATAAAAAACATATTAAAATAGAAATAACATGATTTTTTTACATAACTTACACACACGTAAGATTTGTCAGTTTGTTAAAATACAATAAAAGAAAACCAAAAGAGACGACCAATTTTCAACATAGCAAGCAAAAATACTTTCACATAAAACATAACACAATTCTACAAATAAAACGAAAATATATATAATATAAAACGATAAGCAGACTTTATCACGTAGTTCGGCCTCGCAATCAGCACCACTGCAATACAATAAATTGGTAAAACGAAACGTTTGCTAAAATTTATCTGAACATTCAAATTATCGAAAATAAGAAACTTCTGCACTTTTAAGATCGATATCTCTTCAAAATTATTCTGAACCGCACCTCCTTTAGCTATCTTCAACACACGAAAACCCGTTTCCATGATATAATCATGTGCAGTGTCAAGAAGGTGGTTAGCAAAAATTGAATGTTTTTATTCTTATACCAAGCCATCAGATGTTCTTTTAATCTAACCTGGAACGATCTTGCAGTTCGTCCCACATAAAACCAGCTGCATCTACTACAGGAAAGTTGGTAAACGCCTGTTCTGGACATCCGGTCCTTCGCATCCTTGCCGTTAAACAAGTTAAAGGACCTATCGTTCTTCAAGGCCATTCTAACGTTCAAGGGCCTAAAAATGTTTTTAAGCCTTGTGGATAATCTGTCTTCCACGAATGTAACAGCACAGAATCACAAAAATCTTGCGTAGCGCTTTTTCTGGAGAAGCCTCTCCACAATTATATCACTATAGTGATTTTGGAGAGCGATACTCTTGATGATCTTAATCTCTTCCTCAAAGTCCATCTCCTTAAGAGGCAAACTCAATGCTCTGTTTATAAAATGATGGAAAGTTGTCAAAAAGTTGAAAAACGAGTTGTTAACTATAATCTGACCTGTTCACATCACTATTAATGTTCACATCCAGAAAATTTATAGAGCCCCCTTCGCTAATTTCAAGAGTGAACTTAATGTTGTCTTGAAGAGCATTTTGGGATGGTAAAAAAACTGTAAAGCTCAGCCATCGTTCCACCCCATAACCCAATTATGTCATCGACAACATATCTATGATAGTATAAAAGCTTCTGGCCATATTCGTTATTGTTAACTATGTGGGATTTTTCAAAAAATTTAAAAAGAATTTTAAGCCATCTTACACCATAAATAAGAAATTCCGCGGGTGGAATTTTTCCGCTCAGTTTAGAAAACCGATGGTTTTCAATTCTCCATTTTTGCCTTTTTCATTCATTGATTTTTGGATAGTTATGCCACTGGATAGTGCGATAGTGGCGCGTTATATTTTGTTGGAATTTAAACCTACCGATCGAAATGTTGGTATACACATTATTTATATTTTGTAAAATTGTAAATATTTATTTTTAATTTTTATTTTATTTAATATTTTTTTTAAATTAAATATGTAAATAGTATTAATATAATTAATTATTATTATTAATTAATTATTAATAGTTATTAATATAATTAATAATTAATATATTATGATGTCATGTTCCAAAATCTTTAATTGAAAATTTTAATATTTTATTTGGAAAATGTTGTATGTTTTTGTAAAAATTTATTTATTTTAAAATTTGTATTAAAAATTGTATTTGAGAATAAATTGATTAGTTCTGCGTTAGTAATTTTTGTTATTTTAGATATTGAAAATTGTCCTAATTTTTGGACAAACTGCATTATTTTTAGAAGTGATTTTGGATTGAATAGTAATATTGATTGACCATTTAGAAGATAAGCTTAAACTGGATGATTTGAGATATAATTGATTTTATGGTAGTATTTATAATAATATTTATATATTGCAGTGTTCATAAAGGTGGGCAATAAAGCTCACAGCAGTTTTAATTTCATTCAAAAAAAATGTAAGAAAGTTCAAAGAAAGTTAATATTTGATATTCAACAATTTAAGTTCAAATCAAAATAATTTTTTATTTAAGTAAACAATTGAAAATTAAACAACGTTGAGTGTAACGACCGATGTGCATCAGTGCGGGTATACGCAAGCGAATAATATTTAAATCACATTATCAAAATAAAATTTGAATGAAGAAAAAAAGGAATGGTCTTGGCAACGGATTGATCAGGAGAAAAAGGATAAATAAAGTCAGTGAATGAAAAACGGTGGACCAGTAAGGTCGAGTGGAAATATTCTCTAAGAGTGGAGTGATTCACAAAGAAAATTTAATAAACAAAAATCATTTTTGAAACAACAACAACAAATTCAATTTGGACAAATTTACATAATCAATTGGAAGAATTATTTGATAGAAGATTTTGGCTCGTGGCCTAGAAAATTTTGGAACGAGAGGAAAAGCTGTTCCATTTGACGTGAAGTAGGAGAAGAAGAATTCACAAACCATTTAAGGACCGAGGATTGCGGGTCGAGTTTAACGAGGAAAGAGACAGGTTTGAACAACCCAGATTATTTAGTGAGTACGGGATATTTGCGGAACACCAATCATTATAAAAACTAATGCGGTGAAATTTGCGATTTAATAAAGGTCAATTATAAAAATTGTAATTCAATTGTTTATTCAATAAAAAATAAATTTTCATATTCAACTAGAATTTTCGAGATTATTTTCAGAACCATTTAAAAGATCGCTTTAACTTTGCTTTGATATTTCTACATGGAACCGGAGGTTGGATAAGTTTGTATTCAATACATAAAAATCAAAGTAAGTATGCATTATTAAAAGATTCACTCATTTAACAGTGCAATATATTATATAATATATTGTAATGTAAAGTTTCAAAGCTCTACACACTCTTACCTTTTTCTCCAGCTAGCTCAGATAATTTCGGAGATACTTGACTCTCAGGAGCGAGTTCAATTTGAAACCCACGAATCGTATGTTCCCAGAAAAACAAAATTCTTGATATGAACGCAAAATAAGTTTTATTTATTACCAATAACTTGAAACTTATAAATTCGTTTCCTGACTCTATGTGTAATTGTGTAGCGACACTTGACAAATGAATTGCATTTACTTTTATACCAAATATGACTTCTAAATTCATTTACCAAATTTAGCTGTTAATGTAATTATGTTAGTATAAAAAATTATGAAAATTATAAAAATTCTGAGGAATAAAAATAGTTCAAATAAACAATAAAATTCTTAGCTTGATTAACGTTTGAGGTCCACTGCTTTTCTCGTTGTAGATTGTCAAATGCTCCCGTATTGTACTGGATGCTACAGGTGTTTTTATTACTAATCTTCGGCTACCGGAGTTGATCAGATAGTTTTGTTCTTGTGAAATTTCTTCGATAATCGCCTTAATTACACACGTGTATTCTTCTATTTCATACAAATTCAATCCAATTTCCATTTGAGGTAAGTAAATTTTGTTAAAATTATAATATTTCGCATAAATGCAAATGGCGGTCGGCGTTGTTAAATTTTCTTATCATCCAAATACCAAATTTTAATTTTCTGCTTTATTTCAGCTTGAAACAAAACGCAAACAATATTTTCTTATACAATCGCACTATCAACAATCAGGATATGCTCCCTGACTTAATCAGTTAATCGTTTGGCAAAATTAACGCAAATTATAAAATCACAAAATTTGTAACGCACCAATTTTGCGTGCACTCGGAACAACGTCCTACGCTCAACGAACCTTCCTCCAACCTTATAACAACAAATTCCCTCGTAAGTTCAAATTATACAGTATGCACCATATTTCTTCTAAACACTTTTTAATTTTAGGTTCACGTTCGCAAGATTTGTCACTATTTCACAACACCTTAAGTTTAATTACAGTAGACAATAATATTTGTGTAAAAAGTAGTGTATTGGGTAACAATTTTGAGTCGTTGTTTGTTATTGGCATTAAATAATTAAAAACCGACTTGCCGACATGAAAACAAGTCTTTGAATCGCGGTGCAAATCGATTAGTGACTCCAACCGAATCAAAACTACCAAGAAGACAAAGCTCGTCCAAAAATATCGGCTGCTGGTTAGAAATATCATTACATCTAATATCCCCTTGCTTCAAGTTGATCATTTGATAAGAGATCCAAAATTTCGCAAGCAAATGTTGACTTGAAGCCAATAGCTTCTGTAATGATATAAAAAAATTTTTTATAAAGTCTCCCCAGTGCATCTTTTCTAACTAAATAAAAATCCTCCCCTTGTCAAACTTTCCTCAAACTAAACTAAATCTTTCCACGTACTTCACTAAATAAAAAAATCAAATTCCCTTCAACTAAATAAAACCCTCAAAATAAAATAATTCTATCTAATTAATTAATTGTCATCATAATTGGCAATTATTCGCATCTCCTTATCATGTTTATTAAAAATTGTAATTTTTCCTCTTAATTTTCCCGGATCAAACACCACTTTTCTTTCCCTAATCATGTTAACAAGCACCTGTTGCAAAAATTTCCAATGCACCTGTCGCAATATTTCTAAATTTTCAAAGTTATGATTTTCAAATTTTGTTTTTATTTTCATGTGCTGTTCAATTGGTATTAAAATTAATCTTTCCTCCGATGCTAAATTATCAATGCTTGGAATTAAATCGATGAAATTACTTTTAAAACACCTGTCACGTTGGAACCGACCATCACCTAATTGTGAAGTTCCTTCGTTAAAATAATGCACTCGATCTATTCTAACTTTTGCATGTTGGTTTTGTTCGTAGTTACCATTTCTCTTATAATTCAAATTTTTAATTTTTTTATTGCGTTTATACTCCCCCGAATCTTCTTTATAAAAATTTATTCGCAACCTGTGCATCCCTTCAAAATTTATCTTCTTTATTTTTTGTAAATAAAGAACCACCCTTCTATCTAGCTCCCGCTCGTAAAGTTTCCTTTTCCATGTGTGGCTAAACACACCTTCACCCTTTCTCTCATAAAATTTTAATTCATCCCTCCAAATCATCTCCTCATATTTCCGTCTCAAAATTTTAACTTTAATTTTTATCTGCACATAATCCTGTACGTAATTCTCTCCCCTAATTATTATCTCAACCTGTTTAACAAAAATTTTAGCATAATTGGGACTTATCAAAATTTTCTCCTTTGTCAACAAATTATTTTCACTGTTAATCTTACTCATTTCCGTTTCATCCCCTGTATCATTATCAATTGTTTTATCTTTTTCAGAGTCATTATTTTCCTCCCCTAAATTTTTATTAATTTTATCATTTTCATTTTCATCTAAATTTATAATTTTATCAACCCCGTTTTCTAATGTTTTATTTTCCTCCCTCAAAATTACTTTCAATTCACCAATTTCTTCATCCACAAATTCTACTTTTAAATTCGTTATATTTTGTCTTTCTTCCCAATTATTAAATTTTTCCTGAAATTCCTGAAAACCCCTATTCATATCCCCTCTTATTATTTCTACATTTTGATCTAATTTAAAATTTACATTTTTTTCTAATTTAATCATATCTCCTCTATTTTCTCTCAGACATTCTAACATCTTTTTTTCACTTTCCTTTTGACTGTTTAACATCTTTTTTTCACTCTCCTTTTGACTGTTTTTCATATCCCCACTTAATATTTCTGTATTTTGATCTAATTTTTTTTCTAATTTCCCACTTATACTTTCTGTCATTTCGTCCATAATTTGCCTTTGATTATTTAACAATATCTGCATCACTGACTCCAAGCTCAATCCCCCCTGATCTATCGAACCCTTTTTTGTACTACTGTGCATTGGCGGTGTTATCGGCGAGTCCCATACTTGTACCACCTGTTCCCTAACTTGACCTTCCTCTACCTGTCTTTCTTCCACCTGACTTTCCTCTACTTGACTTTCCTCTACCTGTATTACCCCATCCTCTGATCCTTTTCCTGCCATTTTGATTTATTTAATTATTTTATTTTATCTAACTACCCTGTTTCTTATTGAAATCGTGGTTTCGAGCTCCACGTTGCTGTGTCAAAAAGATGTTATGTAACCCCACGTTCTGGTCGTTTTGATAAAAACGCCACCTGACAAAAGCCCTACACGTTGCGGCGCCAAAAAGATGTAATGTAAAGTTTCAAAGCTCTACACACTCTTACCTTTTTCTCCAGCTAGCTCAGATAATTTCGGAGATACTTGACTCTCAGGAGCGAGTTCAATTTGAAACCCACGAATCGTATGTTCCCAGAAAAACAAAATTCTTGATATGAACGCAAAATAAGTTTTATTTATTACCAATAACTTGAAACTTATAAATTCGTTTCCTGACTCTATGTGTAATTGTGTAGCGACACTTGACAAATGAATTGCATTTACTTTTATACCAAATATGACTTCTAAATTCATTTACCAAATTTAGCTGTTAATGTAATTATGTTAGTATAAAAAATTATGAAAATTATAAAAATTCTGAGGAATAAAAATAGTTCAAATAAACAATAAAATTCTTAGCTTGATTAACGTTTGAGGTCCACTGCTTTTCTCGTTGTAGATTGTCAAATGCTCCCGTATTGTACTGGATGCTACAGGTGTTTTTATTACTAATCTTCGGCTACCGGAGTTGATCAGATAGTTTTGTTCTTGTGAAATTTCTTCGATAATCGCCTTAATTACACACGTGTATTCTTCTATTTCATACAAATTCAATCCAATTTCCATTTGAGGTAAGTAAATTTTGTTAAAATTATAATATTTCGCATAAATGCAAATGGCGGTCGGCGTTGTTAAATTTTCTTATCATCCAAATACCAAATTTTAATTTTCTGCTTTATTTCAGCTTGAAACAAAACGCAAACAATATTTTCTTATACAATCGCACTATCAACAATCAGGATATGCTCCCTGACTTAATCAGTTAATCGTTTGGCAAAATTAACGCAAATTATAAAATCACAAAATTTGTAACGCACCAATTTTGCGTGCACTCGGAACAACGTCCTACGCTCAACGAACCTTCCTCCAACCTTATAACAACAAATTCCCTCGTAAGTTCAAATTATACAGTATGCACCATATTTCTTCTAAACACTTTTTAATTTTAGGTTCACGTTCGCAAGATTTGTCACTATTTCACAACACCTTAAGTTTAATTACAGTAGACAATAATATTTGTGTAAAAAGTAGTGTATTGGGTAACAATTTTGAGTCGTTGTTTGTTATTGGCATTAAATAATTAAAAACCGACTTGCCGACATGAAAACAAGTCTTTGAATCGCGGTGCAAATCGATTAGTGACTCCAACCGAATCAAAACTACCAAGAAGACAAAGCTCGTCCAAAAATATCGGCTGCTGGTTAGAAATATCATTACAATATATTTCCCGCCATGTAGTTGAGTTCAGATCAGCTAAGCGGGTAAACGTGGACTTTTGTTGTCAAGAGGACCGTATATTTTGGTATACTTTGCAACTTTTGTATTTGAATTTTGTGATTTTGGTGAATGAAAATTGATTTAATTTTTGTAAGTAGAAAATTTTAATTATTTTGGAATTTTGATTGTCTCAATATTAAACAAACATTGGATATTGGATTGTTTATAAAGTGATAAATTCTTGGATGATTAGAATTAAATTGAAGATCAGGAAAAATAATGGTTTTAATAGAAAAAAATTCGTCAAGTTGAATATTAAAATTCAATGCAGAAAGAATGAATTTAATGGCAATAGTGGTGCGGTCAGGTTATTTTTCGAACATGTTTCCATTGGCAATGGAAATTTTATTGAAAATGGATACAGTAGAATCCGCTTAATGTGATCACTTTGGGCCAAGAACATTTTGATAACATTAACTGACATTAATTAAAACGTATTTTAGAAACGAAAAATTAGAGAATCTTAATTTACAGTGATTTTCGATAATTTCCACCTTCTGCTTTACCAAGAGAAGAAAAAGCAAGAATAAACTAAACTTATAAATTAAAATGCGTAAAGCAAAGTCCTCTTTTAGCAAAAAAAAAAAAATAGAAACACCCCATGAAACGAGAAACTTCATTAGTTTTTGTATAGAAATTAAAATGAGTGACGTGTTTTGTAAAAATTTATGAAATTTCAATGACAAATCAGAAAAAGAGATTATTGTGTTGGTAATTCCTCGAAAGTGATAATAATAAGCGGCTTTTTGATCACATTATCCGGTGGTTTTTGTATGTAAACAAATTAAAGCGATCGGTTCCTAGTCAAAATGATCACAATAACCGACTGATAACATTATCCGTGATCACATATTAAGCGGATTCTTCTGTAATTTTGATTTTAATTTATATACGAAGATTTTGAAGAAATGCTCTAATTTTTAATTAAGGAGTTTGCGGATTTTCCAGCTGACCTGACTGTTTAAGTTTGGAAAAAGTGTGTATTTTTCTCGGAGGAATCTGGAACCTGGGAAAATACAGCTTAATATATCGATTAATCGATAGTTATCGATAATAATCTAAATATAAATAGAAAACAGTATGTTAAAGTAAGAAAACAAACTTTAACATATTGAAACGACCGTATTGATAACTCTACCTAGAAGTAAGTAAATTTTTGAGTTAAAACGTGAAATTTAAAAGAAAACTTTAAAATTCTGTGTTTTAGCAAAATATTTTTAACATGACTTATAATACGAGGCTACATTCTTTTATTTTTACAATCTTAAGCAATTTAAGTAACAATTTTGATTTTAACAAGTTTTAATTTACATTGGTTGCTTGTCTAAAACTTTTAAGAAAAAACACTAACTTGTTTGCTATCTTAGGTGATTTGAAAATATACCGGAAAAATAATTAAAAGTTTTAAAAAATTTTCGAGTTGACATCGACAATTTAATTTTATATTAAATTAATTTCTAAATATTTTTTTACGTGTTAAATTCAACGAATTTGTGTTTAACAATCCAAAAGCGCGCTAGTGAAATAATAAAATAAAAACGTGAATGTTTCTTGCGGAAGTGTGCAAGAAAACGGACAAACCTCCCAAGAGACAAATTTTTGCATAAATGTGTTTGAGAAAGAACAAAACAAACTTTCAAAAACTAATATTTATATGCAAACATAGCCAACAACAATACGCATTTTCGGATTCGGGTTATATAATTGTTTGAAAGTTATTAAAATAACAAAATACGAATGTAATCCTTACACGGATATACGTAGTACTACATAAAATTTAAAAAAACGTCTATGCCTTTATTGGAAATTAAATTTTAATAATAGGAATTTTTACGTAGAAAAATTGATTTTAAATTGGGGTGTGATTTATGAGTCCCAACGAGATATAATTTATTGTTTTCTCAAAATGATTCCACATTATTATTTCAAGTCCGATTGGTATACAAAGTTATTTGGTTTTATTTTATTTAATTCAAAAACACTGTTTTTGAATATCCTGTACTGGGTATTTATATTCACCATTCGAGTTTCAAAGAATTGATTACGCTATCAGTAAGTTTTCGTGGTGTAGTGGTTATCACATCCGCCTAACACGCGGAAGGTCCCCGGTTCGATCCCGGGCGAAAACACTTTTTTTTAAATGAAATCCTTTTATGTGCAAGTGTAATGCAGGATATAATACGAATTCTACCTAAAATTAATGATTGCCATTTAAATTTAATATGTTTCACTTAGATTTGGTGTTCGCCACATAAAATTAATATGTGCCATTTGTCACCAAATATAATATTATAATATTTAGAGCAAAATTTTTCCATTATTACTTTGTGACCATGGTTAGTCTACAAAAAAATTTGTTGCTAAATACGTTCTTCAAAAAATGTTTTGCCATTTGATATCTATTTTATATATTGTTTTGTGTATAACTCATTATTAAGTAAATAAATTATGGAATATAAGTATAGGACATTACAAGTTGAAATATATTTGTAATTTTAATAGAAATGAATTTAAAATAAGAAATTTTTAGTAGATTTGTGGTAATTAAAATATTATTTAATAGAATTAAAAAGCTTTCAAATAATGGAATCTTAATAGTCAAGTGAAGAAATATAATGCGTAGAAAATAATTATAAAAACACATAAATTTAAATCATAGTAGCAGCGGCGTAGCCAGGGAGGGAGCAAGGGGGCACATGCCCCCCCTCCCCCCAAATGGATTTCACAATATATTTTTTTTAATGTATAAAAATTAAAAATTTATTAATTTATTAAATAAATACATTTATCGCGATTTTTTAACTCTTCATTACAGAGCTTGACCTTGAAAATTTCAAAAAATTTTGCTTGTCGCGCTTTTGCTGCCTGTTGATCCGCACCCCCCAGTATTTTCTTACGCCAACGATTCTGTGCCCCCCCCAAATGAAAATCCTGGCTACGCCACTGCATGGCAGTATGTGAAATTGGAAGATCAAACGGTTTTTTCTAGATGATTTTCCTCAAACGTCAAATAAAATTGATAAATAAATTGTTATATAAATATAAAATTTTATTTTTTTTATGAAAATAATTGTTTCACTTTACCGTCTGTCGGTGAAAAACCCGCAATACTACTTCGGTGTTGTGCATTATCTTAATGTACATAAATAAAATTTTAGACATAACTGTATGACATTAAAAGCACATTGTATTGACTTGTTCAACTAAAGCTTTCAGAATTCAAATTAAATTTAAATTTATGTTTAAATGTTTTATAAAATTAAATTGTGGCCTTATAATGGCCTTTCATGAACTTATAGTTTGATTACAAGTTAGGAAAGTTAAAAATCTAAGACAATATAGTTTTATATGGAAAATTTATAAATTAATATTATGAACCGTATACCTTTATCGGAGTAAGCGAAAGCATAAAATCTAACTTTATCTAAGTTGCTAAGTAGTAAATAGAACACGTTTTTATCTAACTTCCCAAACTTAGTTTAGATTATCTTAGTTTTTTGGCAAATAGGACTCGTCTTATATATTAAATATACAAGTAAGAGTGTAGTTCAGAAAACGCAATATATAATATTAAAGTGGCGAAATAATTAAGTTAAATAACAGCACAAACACTTGGTAGCCATAAATTTGTTTAAACATTAACAAACTACAATGGATTACTTAGAAAGCCTTGCAAATTTACATACATTGATATTTTACACCTATATAAGTGTGCTATAAATAACAAATAATTTAAAAATATTTTCAACATAAGAAATGCCTTGACTACGTTTGCCTGTATGCAATTCAAAGTACAATATAGTATGCTGTGATTGTGTGATATGTTTCGAAAACCCATCTTGACAACTTCTTTTAATATTTATGAAGATCTCGTGGAATCTATGAAATTGCTTATTAGGTGTAAAAGACGAGTAGAAAGCTAAATTGTCATCAGAACTTTTACGCTCATTTCATTTTTATATTTCGCGTGTAGCAATTGTGGCACTTCAATTAAATTCTTCTAATCGGTTTCATCAAATTTCCGTAGATCCTAGCACTTAATTTAAACTGATTTAAATCTGCTCTTAAGTTCATCATTTAAAATGCGATCCACAAAGTAAAATGTACAAAGACTTTTCATTAAGAAAACTACTAGTTTTCTACAGGTATTATTGGCTAATACTAGAATCGTCAATTTTCTTCATTGTTTGATTATACGGTTTCTGCTATTCCCAGTAAGCCCCGATTTTCATAATCAGTTTTTATTGGTCACCGCTGAACATTCGGCTTCCTTCTCATAGAGAAAGAAATTTACCTACTGTGACTTCGGATACTATACTTTAGTATAAACAAAAAGTATTTTTCTTTTAAAATGTTACAGTTTGTGCAATAAAAAGTTTGCAAACAATGAAATTAAGTTGAAAAATATTTAATATATTGCGAATGTTAGTGATTTAGAAAAATTATCTCGAAAAACCTGAGAATAGAAAGTTTTTTATTTCCCGAATCCCTGAATTTGAATGTTTATACAATTAGTGCGTTCAAATAAAGTACAAAGAGAAGAATTTCTGAAGAAAAATTAATTTTTTTAAATAATACCAAAAAAACTGAAAGTTTTCGATTACCTATTCGTTTTTGTAGGTAAATAAATTGAACAGTTCGCAAAAAACTGTGTTGTTTGTATTGTACCTACAAAAATTAAGTTATATTGAAAAATTAGATAAGACTATTGTTTGAGCATAACTAAAACGATTACTTGGGTATAGTACCCTAACCAGGTTCAAAGGTTTTTATAGATATCACTAAAATTCTTGCAGAATTTAAAAGAGGATATTATAACGAAAGAATTAAACTATGGATGAACTCCAATAATGTCCTACCATAATGTCAATTGGAAATTTTTAAAATCGTGAGCCCGGTTAGGGTACTATTCTCCGATTACTTATTAAATTGTATTAATGAAAATATAAGCACCAAAAAGTAATGCAGCATACAGAATTTTATTTTGCAAAATAATGTTATTCAAAAATATTACAAATCTACATATCGTCGGTTTGGTGGTAAAGCTCATCAAGTAACAAAAATAAAATTATACATTTTTAGACGTTTGAAGACTTTTCTATACTTTAAAATTTAGTGTTACAATGAAAATTTTGACAAATACTTTTCAGGCATACTTGACCTCTAAATCGATGATATTATATAACTTTTTGATTTTAGGTCTGTTATTTTATTAACTGAATAATTGATATAGGTCGTTGTTTTTCTTTTCATATTAGGTTAAATTTAAAATTTTATAAATTTCGCATTGAGCTCGCGAATTCATTGTTATGTTTTCATTAAATGGTTTTTCAATAAACTAAAATAGAAAACCCAAGTTACTACTTTCTTTTAAACCGTTTTAATTATTAATATAAATTAATAAAAATATAGTTGCAAGTCGTTCAAGTTATGACCACTACTCTAAACTGTAATTATAAATAGGCTTACTGCGCAAATTACAGTTTAAAATTAATTATGTTACAATAAATTTGATGCGGTTGCATTTAGTCCCAAAACCCCAGATATATTTAATAATTTAATTGATTTAAATTATTTAAAACACACACAAAGTCAGTGCATACATATACGAGTAAGGTAGGTACTTCGTTGTTTACACAGTTTAAATTAACTTTCTGTTTTTGTAGGTATAGTGTGTATACTTAATAACAAATAAACACAATTAAAAAAATTTAATTTGCAAAGTCAGAAGCTACGTACTATATGTAGAAGGTTACAAAAAGATCAATAAAAGAAGAAATAGCTACACCAATAATGAAAGCTTTTATTTAATTTAATGTACATACCCAGCTAATACATTTTTAATTTATATAGCAATGATAAAATATGCACGTTTAAAAAATCTAGCTACGCGTTCACATTATAGGTAATTATTATTTACTTGGCTAGTTATGATTTATATAGTTTTGTGAAATTGAAGTTACATTTACGATAAATGAAAATGATTTACAGTAGGTACTGTAATTTAATAAAAAAACAAAAATATTAAATTAAGGTAAGTGTAATGCATACTTCTTATGTCTTAAAAATAACCTAATTATACCTTTAGAAGCTATATTTTATAAATATAATATACAGGACCGTAACTACAGCTTTTCACGTGCACTGCGTGCAAGAACTTAAATTTGGGTCACTTAATATTTTTAAATGTTAACTTTATAATATACAAAATAGTAAACCGTTTTTGTAATTTTGTTTTAATAAAATATATAAGACAAATGGGAGGGTAGGTAATATGGAATACAATTCAAAATTTAAAATAAAAATATTTGAACCAAGCTTCGGTTGATATTATCTTTAAAAATGGCTCGATCGAAATTATTGATACTATTAATAATTTAAATTTTTTTTGTAAATTTAATATTCGCGTGTGGTACATTAATAAATTAATGTATCAATTATTGTCTACTAATGGAATTTTTAAAACTACCATTTTTTAAAAAATAGATAGCAAGTTTCCTTATTAAACTTTAATTATATTTGTTTTATTCAGCTTTGTATCCTAGCCCTGATTCTAGGATAATACTTATTTTCAAATATATTATTCTACAATGTCTATTGTTAGAATAATTACACAAGCTATAGCGATACATCGATTGTCTTATATATTAGGTTCCAAATAAAAAACTTGTTGGAGTTGGAACCTCCCTATTGTTAAAAGTCTTTCTATTCAGGAAAATTGTCGATTACAATGAACAACTATGTCTATTAACAACTAAGCTTGTCAAATATGGTGTAGGATAGTTATATATAGACAGGAATATTTCTTTACTCGCGCGAATACCTCTATAGATGTACTTCATAACTTATTTTGTAGATATATCAATAATAATTTATTCGTTCTTCGAAAATTTGAATTTTTTTATAATACGATGCTTCTATTATTTCGAAATAAAATAAATATTACATAAAAATTGAATATTAATACTTGGAAGTAGAAAGTTTTAATTATATAATAAACAATAATAATAACACAGGTCTACAAAAAAAGCATTTTTTTTTGTTGCCCTGAGTTTTTCATTGAATTTTGAAGATTAAGAACGTAAAAGTTATGAATATAACGAAAATTGGCTAATATTGGTTCTAGATTTTATATATACGAGGTATGTTCAAAATATATTGGAAATTTTTGCATTTCGCACGGTGTAAGTTACCAAATAAGATAAAAAATTTTTTCTAAGTTGATACAACTATGAGTAATGCACATGTAAATTTTTTGTTTATTGAATAATTTTAAAAATCCGTGATTTTCAGAATTCATTTTTGTTTTAAAAACGTTATTTGCATTAAATTCTGTGTTAAACAGTGATTTAAAAGTGTAATGAAGTATAAGAAATTTTGACTAAATTTTTGGTGTAGAAACTAGGTCAAAAAATACAAAAATTTACAAAAATTTTCAAGAAATCGGTGCTGATTTGAGCATATGAGTATGCAAACACATCAATTAGCGATAAAAACGTTAGAAAACCAAAGACACGTTTTTTTGTAAATTGCCGAAGCACTATTAGAGAGGTCGCAAAAGAAGTTGGAATCTCAATTGGGTCGTATGTGATGCAATTTTCAAAAGCCAATTTGGATTTGAAACAAGTGGCAATCAAACATGTTAAATTTTATACAAAAACTGAATTGCAAAATCATCTCTCAAGAATCGTTAACCAAAGTTCCTGAAGATCCAAACTTTTTCAAATGCATCATAACGAGGGGCGGTCATATTTCTAATTTCTGAGGGGGCCATTTCCGAAAATATTTCCAAAATCTTGAAAAACATTTAGGTATTTAGTAAGGACATTAGTTTGAAATACGGTAATATGTGAGTTTGGAAGAGGCCTTGGCTCCCATGCCCCCCCCCCCTATGACCGTCCTTGAACATAACATTTTTTCATTTTTTGTTTGTGCCATAAGGTAGGGGTGACCTACTTTTATGTGAATAAGATGGTGGATTACTGCTGGACTCTACAAAGACATGATACTCAAAAATCTCATAAAAAAACAATCTTTCAAAAAAAGTTTCTAAATTTTTTATATTTTAAAAAATTTTTTTTGAATTAATTGAGTTTTTTAAAATAAATTCTTAGCCCTCGGCTACTGCCTCGGGCTAAAAATTACGTCTTACGTTATAAAAGCCTCTTTAAGCCCTAAATACTTATATAACTATTATTTTAGTATTAAGAACAAAATTTTTAAAACTCGATAATTTGCAAAATGAGGTTTTGCGAATTTAATTATTTATTCAAAAATTCAATTTAGTACATACTTTAGTAAAATTTATTTTGGAATAAAATAATATTTGTCAGTTTTGGAATTTATTATACTTACATAATAAAAAGTTACAAAATTCATAATGATAATATTTTGTTGGTCCTCCTTTTGATTTAATTAGTGCTTTTATTCTGTTCGGCATGGATTTCATAAAATGTTGCAGGTATTCTAACTTCTAATTAATCTAATTCTAACTGGTATTCCTCTGTCCATACCAAATTAAGGGCTTCTTTTAATGCAGCTTCTGCCAATTCTTGAACGGACGGACGGAAACACAGTCATTCCTTGCCGTTGTCTTTCTTCGCCTATGACCATGCTCTTTATTTTTTGAAAAGCCGCAGTTTCCAAATATTTTTTTTTAATTGCGTAATTGCTGTAGCAAATACCTCCAAAAAGCAAATTATTATTTCACTGTTCATAAATACAACACAGGACCGCACTCAGCCAGAACATATTTTTGGAGGTATAATAGGATACTGGAATCAGGAAAAGGACGTGATTAGGAACAGAAGCGGTTGGTAAATTTGTGAAATTGTGGGGAAACCACAAATACAACGGAAAAGAAAGTTTTGATGAAAAACCAAACGGCTTGAGGTATTGTAGGTTAAGTGGTGAAAATTTGTTTTTGGTGTAGTAATAGTAATTCGAGAGTCTCCTAGGGGTTGACCCGGATTTTCGTATTGTCGCTATTATATTGGAAAATCGTAATAAACTAAAATTGGACAGAATAACAGGAATAAACGTAATACAAATCGAAAGCGGGATTGGTTGCCTAAGTGCAACCGCACAAGGGTAAATGAATAAAGGAAAATACAACCGCGACAGATCTAATAGTGTACCATCAATAAGGGATCACTTCAAAAGGAGAAGAGAAGAACTAGATACGAGTAAAGAGGAAGAGGTGTTCCAAAGAAGTAAGATAACACCCAAATCACCAATTAGAGGAGTCGAAGTAAAAGAAAAAAAACGAGAAGAAAACATGGAAGATTTAAAGGAGATGATAACAGGCTTGGCAAAAATGGTAAACGATGGTTTCGAGGATAGTAAAAGAGAAAGTAACGAAATAAAAGAAAAACTTGAAACGATCGAAAAAAACTGGAATGACAAGGTACGTGAAATGGAACAAGTTATTGAAGAATTAACAGTGAAGGCTGGTAAGCAAGACAAAAGAATGGCAGCTTTGGAGGATCAATTGGAGAAATATGAAAAGGAAAAAAAGAGAGATAACATAATTATAAAAAACCTAGCCATTGACGGACAAGTAACCCCTGAAAAGATAGAAAAATTTTTAAATAGTAAAATGCAAACACGGATTGAGGTAGTAGATGCTTTTAAAGTGGGAAGAATAACGGAAAAACAAGTGATCGTTGCAAAACTGAAGGACTTTGGACAAAAGAGAATGATAATGGAAAATAAGAACAAGCTAAAAGGTACAAACACTTACATCGAAAATGACTTGACTAACAAAGAAAAGGCAATACAGAATCAAATATGGGCTATAGCCAAAAATGAAATGAAAAATGGAGATAAGGTAAAGGTGGGATACCAGAAGATGTTTAAGAAAAACAAAATGTATATATGGGACAAAAAAGACAATGCCCTAAGGTTAAGCACTGATCAAGACCTACATCCAAAAAACTAAAGCAGGTGGGGGACGGAGTATCTGAATCTTCCCAGACGGATACGCCAGGAAAGATAGCTGGGAGAAAGACACGAATGGGACATGGAACAGGAATAATCGAAACGGATAAGGCGGTTAAAAAGAGACGTGAGATGAAAAAAAAGAAAAGGCATGATAAGAGAAATAAAATAATTAAATTTGCGACATGGAATGTAAGAACACTGCTAAGACCAGGAAAAATGAGAGAAGTAGCGGAGGAATTAATGAGATACAAAGCAGATGTGACTGCACTTCAGGAGATTAGATGGGGGGGACAAGGAGAAGTTGTTAAGGAGAATTTTTCGATGCTATACTCAGGTGAAGAAAAACAAGGAAAAAGAGGCACAGGTTTTGTAGTGTCAGCAAAACTACGTAAAAATATATTACAGTTTAAACCAATTAGTGGAAGATTGGCATACATAAGGATAAAATCAGAACCATCGAACATATCAATTATCAATGCATATGCGCCAACGGAGGATGACAGTGATATAATAAAAGAAGAGTTCTATAGCAAGATAGAAAATATATGCGAAACAACTTCCAAAAGCGACACCTTATTAATATTAGGTGATTTCAATGCGCAAATAGGAAAAGAGGCTCACATCGCGGAAGTAGCAGGAAAACAAACGATACATGAAACAACGAACGATAATGGAAATAGATTATGCAATCTGGCGACAGCGATAGATATGGACATCAGTAGCACTAGATTTATACACAAAAAGATACACAAAATAACTTGGGTGTGGCCGGGCGGAAACAGTGGTGATGGTAATCAAATTGACCATATATTGATCTCGAGAAAGAAGAAATCCTTGGTCAAAGACGTGAGATCGTATAGAGGGGCAAATGCTGACACAGATCATTACTTGGTAATAGGAGAACTTCAGCAAAAGGCAGTAGCAAACAGAAAAAACAACAAGGGAAATAAAAGAATAGCAACAGCAAAACTCTATGATAGCCTAACAAGAAAACATTATGAAGACATGGTAAAGCAAGAAATCGAAAATAAAGAAAGAAGTAGCATCATGGACCAAGAAATTGACATAATTACTTACAGTTTGAAAAAAAGCGCTGAACAAACGATGGGATACGAAGAAAGGAGAACACGATCAGAATGGTTCGATAATGAATGCGCAGAGGTTAACAGACGCAAGAGAGAAGCAAGACTAAAGTGGATGAGCTCAAATACAAGTGATGACTTAAAAAATTATAAGGAAGAATGCAGCAAAGCAAGTAAAATGTATAAAATGAAAAAGAATTTATGGATAAAAAAAATTATGGCAGAACTGGAAGAAAGTAACAGATATAACAATGTACGACAGTTTTATGAAAGGATAAAAAAACAAAAAATGGGACACGAAGTGAAGACGAGAGGAATAAAGAATGCAGATGGCCAATTAGAAAATGATACAGAAGAGATAAAGAAGATATGGGTAGAGCATTTCCAAAAGTTGCTAAATATACCACACGAAAAAGAAGAACCCCAGGTCATAGAGATAACAGAAGAACATCAAGAAGTAGAAGAACCGTCTTACGAAGAAGTAGTAGAAATCATACATAAACTGAGAAACGGAAAATCGCCAGGGAAAGATGGAATAAATTCAGAACTGGTTAAATATGGAGGAGAAGCATTGCATGTAAGAGTTTATGAGTTTGTGAAGCAGGTGTGGAGGGAAGAGAAGATGCCTCAAAGATGGAAAGAGGGAATTATAATAACGATAAAAAAGAAAGGAGACCCAGAAGTATGCAGCAATTATAGAGGAATCACTCTGCTGAACACAACCTATAAAGTAATGTCCACGCTTATAAATAAAAAACTGAAAAAGTACACAAGTGAAGTGATAGGCGATTATCAGTGCGGATTCACAGAAGGAAAATCGACAGTGGATGCCATATTTATTTTGAAACAAATAATGGAAAGAAGTGTGGAATTTGGAATAGACACACATTTGTTATTCATTGATTATCAGCAGGCTTTTGACAAAGTAAAGAGAGATGAGCTAATAAGGACAATGACGGAAATGAAAATTCCAAAGAAATTGATAAGTTTGACAAACATGACACTTAAAGAAACGATGGCATGCGTTAAAACATCAGAAGGAGAGACAAGTAATTTTGAGATAAATAGTGGAGTAAGACAGGGAGACGCGATGTCTGCAACACTGTTTAACTTGGTCTTAGAGAAGATATTGAGAAGCATTGATAACAAGGGTACGATAATAAATAGAGATATACAAGCTGTAGCCTATGCGGATGATGTGGTTTTGATAGCGAGAACGAAAAGCAAATTAATAGAAAGTCTTAGAAGAATTAATGATACGGCGCAAAAAATGGGTTTAATAATAAATCAAAGTAAGACAAAATACATGAAATGCCAAAGTGGAAAAAAGAAAAATGTAGGTTTTTTAAAAGTGGATGGTAAAGAGTACGAAGAAGTAAGAAGTTTCAACTACCTCGGAGTGCAAGTAAATGACAATGGCGAGAGAACGGAAGAGACAAAAAGAAGAATAATAGCTGGTAATAGGGCTTATTGCGCTAATAGGCACTTGCTGAGAGATAAACATATGTCAAGATCAACAAAAATTAAGATTTATAAAACATTAATAAGACCAGTTGTAACGTATGCGTCGGAAGTTGTGTCCCTATCCAAAAAACAAGAAGAAGAGTTAAGAATATTTGAACGTAAAGTATTGAGAACTGTGTTGGGTAGAAAAAAAGTTAATGAAGATGAAACAAGAACCTTGATGAATAGTGAAATACTAGATGCGATGAATAACGAGGACGTGGTGAAGATAATTAAATCGAACAGAATAAGATGGCTGGGACACGTAATGAGAAGAGAAGAGAACGAGGTAGTGAGGCAGATAGTGCAGTGGAGACCCATGGAAGAGAGAGGAAGAGGAAGACCCAAAATAAGATGGTGGGACCAGGTGACAGACGATCTGAAGACGATGGAAGTGGGAAACTGGAGGGAGAAAGCCAGAGACAGGAATAATTGGAGAAGAATTGTGATGGAAGCGAAAACAGATATAAGACTTTGAAATTGTAATGTAGATATAAAGGGACTTATCCACCCCAACAAACGGATATGTAAAGTTTCAATATAGAAACAGCAAAATTCCGCTTAGGAATGTGAAAGCTATTAATAATAATAATTGCTGTAGGGCTGCACTTGATTCGACGATTTATAGCGCTTGCAGAATACTTTTCAGCTTTTAATACAAAAATTACAGTTTTTTGGTTTTCATAGTTAATAACTTGCACTTATTAAGCATATTTTTAACTATTTTTATAACGTTCACGATTTCACGGTACAAACACTACTGAAAATTTTTGAATTTGTTTTGAAAACGTCATTAAGTAACATTACTTACACTGGTTTGCATAAATAATTTTTTTTCGAGCCCTGACACAATTTCTGCTAATTTCTTCTAATAAAAATTTCTTTTTAATAAAAATATATTTTTATCACTTTTCGATAATAATGTTATGGTCATAAATTTGATTTGGAAAGGGAAAAGTGAAAGGAATTATTTAAGCTGTAAAGAATAATAATACATAAAAAGTAAAATAATGAATGTAAAGAATAATAATTAATAAATAAGTTAAGTACCTTCATTCGATGCTGTATATTTTTTATTATTGCTATAATTTTAATTATTTGAGGGTATTTTAGCTTTTTAGCCTTTCGGATCTCCCCTAGCGTCTGTAACGGCTAAAATAATCATTTTCATCTTTCCAAATTATCGAAAAATGATTAAAATAGGTAGGGAGGGGGGCTCCCACAAAAACAATTCGGTTGAGGAGGTCATTTTACATGAGAATCGGCAGGAATAGAGGTCAGGGCCGATTTTCATGCAGACCAGTGTTACTTTTAATTTAAATATATTTTAATTTTTATCTTTTCTTGCTATAATTTGAACACATTTTTATAAATTTGTTTTTCTATATTACGTGTAAAGGAGCAGATAAAATAGTATATCATAACTCGAGTATAAAGTGCTTATAATAATGACTGTTTGTAGTTGAAACGCGTCACAATTATAATAAACAGTTGGAATACAAGCTAAGTGCAAATAAAATATTATTTATGTATACTCACCTCGTAACAATCATCTCAATTCCTAATTTAAATACGTACCCAAATTTTTAGTTTGCGATCAATAAAATCTACATTATAGACACGGGATTCTATTCAAATCACAACCGCAAAAAAACGACAATTTTAAGTTAGATCCATATCCAAGATTGATATTCCCTGAAAAATTAGCAGAAATATTCGGTTAGAAAACCTTAATATAGTAGACGGCTGCTGCTGCGTTCGTTACATTTCACACGTGACATAGCAATCCTTTAATCCTGTATTATTGGCAAAATGAAAAATAAATATAAACTTTGCAATTTCCATCGACATATAAATTTGTCTTATAGCTAAACAATAGCTGTCCTTTAGAGAAGCAGATATTCCTCTTAATATTTTTAATTTCCATTTAACGCCAATTTTAAACTACTTTTAAAATAATAAACTGTTAGCCAATTAAAAACTTACATCTGAATAGAGCTAATCACGGGCGTAGCCAGGTTTTAGAATCGGGGGGGGTTCAAGAAAATAAAACGAATAAAAATACATAAAATAGCCGTTTATTCATAAGAACAATATTTAATATGTAATAAACAGATTCAGAGAAAACTTCTGGAATGGAAGGAATCTTAACTTTTCGGGGGGGGTTTGAACCCCCAAAACCCTCCCCCTGGCTACGCCCGTGGAGCTAATCATGAAAGCAAAAGCATTTAATCATAATAAATTAAACTACAAATTGAAAATATATTTAGGTATAAGGAATATTATAAATTCGAGTAGCGTGGTTTTGGTAATTAGTAGATATAATTAAAATACAAAATTACTTCATTATGAACTTGAAACTAACTTCTGTAGTACGGGTATATAGTTAAACAAACAAGTTTAGGTGCAGGAAAACTTCCACAGAAGTAATTTTAAACTTGCAAGTATTAGCCGAGCGAATGCTGGATCAATCTTATATTAGAACTCGGTGAAAGTGTCGCAAAATGAAGGAATTTTTTTGCTATAACTGATCGTTTAATAATACCCGTTTTATACCGCTTGTAAGTTAGGATGAAATTTCGGTTAACAGTCGGAAAAAAAGCTGGACTAACTTAATAAAATGGTTTATAGGCTTCGAATTTCGTTAAAAACTATGCTGCTCGAAATACTTGTAATTTTTTATCCTCTCGAGATTTTTATTTATCGTTCAAGAAATTTTTCGACGTTTTCGAGATCAAATTAATGATGTGACTAGATGAAAACGATAGGTGGCAATTGGTAGACAATAATAAACATCGACATGTTTAGATTTAATACCTGCAATTTAAAAAAAAATTGAATATCCAGAAATTTACTTGTAGTTTTTCAATCGACATGGTCGTTTGCTAAGTATCATGTGACGGTTTTGGTTTTAAAAATAAATATAATATTTATCTCCTCAAAATATAAAACCATTACTCAAAGTTCTTGTCTAATATCTATTTTGCAAATAAAGTAAACCCGTTAGTAAATATTATCAGACAACTGTAACATTCGAACTTGCGAATAATGGTTTGCTAGTAAATAATAATCTCTGAATAAACATTACATTATATAATTTAAAGCTCGAGTTGATCGGTTATTATAACATTTCTTTCTGATAGATACTATAACTACCAAAATTAAATTTTAAAAATAATAAAGAAAATTATCGATTTTAATAAATTATTTTAAACAAATACTACCCAAGTAACACACAATCGTATAATATGCGTATATTTCTAGGATAAATAGGATATTTTTGGTATACGTCTAATTTTGGTAAGTCTAATATACGTATATACGTATACGCTTTATATACTATACTTAAAATATTCGTATATTATACGATGTTTATATACTAAAAAAAAACTTGCGTTCAAAGGTAGAATTTTGATCTAGGAAATACGTTTAGTAAATGTATATTATACGCATAAATTTACCATATTTAAAATACAATATTTTAGGTCTACGATATATGTCTAATAAACGTTTGATATAAACGTAAACACTTAATATTATTTTTTTATAAATTTTAAACATGACGGGTTGAATTTTCAGCTAAGCAATTCCTATTATAGATGTATATTATTCGTATAAAGTTACCATATTTAAACTAGTATATTTTTGGTCTACGATATATGTTTAATAAACGTTGGTTATAAACGTAAGCACTCAACATTATTTTTTTATAAATTTTAAAAATGTCAGGTTGAATTTTCAGCTAAGCAATTCCTATTATAGATGTATATTATTCGTATAAAGTTACCATATTTAAACTAGTATATTTTTGGTCTACGGTATATGTTTAATAAACGTTGGTTATAACCGTAAACACTTAACATTAGTTTTTCATAAATTTTAAGCTTGACAATGTGAATTTTCAGCTAAACAATTCCTATTATAGATGTATATTATTCGTATATAGTTACCATATTTAAACTAGTATATTTTTGGTCTACGATATATGTTTAATAAACGTTGGTTATAAACGTAAACACTCAACATTATTTTTTTATAAATTTTAAGCATGTCAGGTTGAATTTTTAGCTAAGCAATTCCTATTATAGATGTATATTATTCGTATATAGTTACCGTATTTAAACTAGTATATTTTTGGTCTACGGTATATGTTTAATAAACGTTGGTTATAACCGTAACCACTTAACATTATTTTTTTATAAATTTTAAGCATGACAGGTTAAATTTTCAGCTAAAGAACACCTATTATAGATGTATATTATTCGTATAAAGTTACCGTATTTAAACTAGTATATTTTTGGTCTACGATATATGTATAATAAACGTTGGTTATAACCGTAAACACTTAACATTATTTTTTTATAAATTTTAAGCATGACAGGTTAAATTTTCAGCTAAAGAACACCTATTATAGATGTATATTATTCGTATAAAGTTACCGTATTTAAACTAGTATATTTTTGGTCTACGATATATGTATAATAAACGTTGGTTATAAACGTAAACACTTAACATTATTTTTTTATAAATTTTAAGCATGACGGGTTGAATTTTTAGATAAACAATTCTTATTATAGATGTATATTATTCGTATAAAGGTACCATATTTAAACTAGTATATTTTTGGTCTACGATATATGTTTAATAAACGTTGGTTATAAACGTAAACACTCAACATTATTTTTTTATAAATTTTAAGCATGTCAGGTTGAATTTTCAGCTAAGCAATTCCTATTATAGATGTATATTATTCGTATATAGTTACCGTATTTAAACTAGTATATTTTTGGTCTACGGTATATGTTTAATAAACGTTGGTTATAACCGTAAACACTTAACATTATTTTTTTATAAATTTTAAGCATGACTGGTTGAATTTTTAGCTAAACAATTCCTTTTTAAATCAATTTTTGAAAAAACAATTTCTATTATAGAAAATATAAACATACTTTTATAAAAAAAGAATTTTATTAATTTTTTACAAATCTAAATTACAAAGTAACATTTTGCTTTGGATTTGACTTATTATTAAATCTTTGTGGCGCCAGTTTTAGCCAATCTTTTACGGCTTGATGTATATTCTGATCGTTTAAGTCAGGTGGCAATAGCTTTGAATATGCAATTTTAATTGAATCTAAAAACAATCTAAAGTTAATGAAATGCTGTAATAATAATAGAAGCTTTTATTTTACCAGAAATCGCCGTCATGATAATAGTTGATTTAAACGGTAGCTTCGGTACTGCAGATTTATCAGCAGTACTTTTTCGTCCTGCCCAATTATAACAAGAAGCTAAATTGTCTGATAAAATGTATTTCATCACATTCATCGTCGAATTTCGCACATCTGTGCCGCCGATAACAGATAGGCGATTAATCTAAAACAGCAAAAATATTACTCCCGTAAAATTTCATTGTACTATAACATGTATGTATAAGACTTACGAAATATGAGTAATTCTCATGATTTTTTAAATACAACTCCATATTTTGAACATCCTGCGCACTCTGCAGTGGCATAAGGGGTAATGGATTTGGTGGTACCAGATTTGTTGTTTTATCTTTCTCATTCAGTGATTTGTACAGGGAATCGATTTTTATCGTATTCTGATCCTGAGTTTGTTTCAATCCTTGTAATAACGAAATTATTACATTCGCTAGGTCAGCACCTATTACGTTACGCGTAACGTTAGGTGTAACGTTAGGTGTAACGTTAGGTGTAACGTTAGGTGTAACTGTAGATGTAACATTAGATATAATATTGCTAGGTATAGCTTGATCATTATAATAATTTTCTTGTGTTTGGCGACTGGGTGTTGAAAGTAGCGACTTTTTAGACCTTTTTAATACTTGATTAGGTATTGGACTGTAAAAAATGCTTTATTATTATAATTACATAATATAACAGTAAAAAAGATTTACCTGGATTTTCTCCTTTTTTTGTTTTCAGGCGACAAACTACTTGATGTTTCTGAACAATCAATATCTGAGAGACTAAAATTATAATACAATATTTAATAGAATTAAACAAAACGTTAAAATAACAAAATTTTAACAGTAATGAGAAAAATAGAAAATTATTTTTAAAAAAACTAAAGAAATGCATTAATTACAAATTGACAGGTTAGGATTATAATAAAAAAATAAAAACTACAATATATACCTATCTGTATATTCTTCCTCATTATTAAAACTTTTAAAAGTTAAAAGTTCATTACCACCATCAGCAGTCGTCGACGAGCTCGTAATCGAGTCCGAAATTAGTTTTTTACACCTATCATCCGCATAGTTGTAATCCGCTAAAACAATAAAAACACAATGCTTCCTAGTAATCAACAAAATTATGATGTAATATATTTACTTACCTTCTGTGAAATAAATTTTTTTAATGGTATATATTTTCCATTTCTTTGGAGCAACCGAATTTCGAATTAACTGCATTAAAGCTTTATCCGATTTCACATTATTTGGCCAATAGCATTTTGTAGACCCAATCAGCCATGACATGGGGACAATGGCAACTTTTTTTCCAACAAATTCTACGACTGCGTACATTTTAAACAAATCGAACAGACAAAAACGCAATACAATTATTATACTTTCAAATGTTTATTTATTATAGCTGACATTTGTCATTTATATATACATTTATATTTTGTTTTTATGTAGTTGGTACGAATGCTAATCCGCTTTTAATATTTAAATTAAATCCAAAATCCTACACAAATGCTTTTTCTTTATTCCTTTTTTTTTTGAATTGATATGGATATTTGCAGGGCCATAGTTAAATATTTTAATTTTGTATGAGGTTTTATGGAATTAAATAGGGCTGGAAATCGAATATATTCGAACATTCAAACTTCCAGTACTGGCCGCAACTTAGAAGTTTTTTTTTACATTTTAATAATTCCTATTGGTCAAATATAAACTTAGTATGCTATTTATGTATATTATCAGCCTAAGATACAGAGTACAGTAAGTTTACATTTGACCAATAAGAATTAGTAAAATGTAAAAAATATTTGGAAGTTTCTTAGGGGCTGTCCATTAATTACGTAAGGGTTTAGGGGGGGGAGGGGGTATAAGAAATCTTACGGACCCTTATGTGGGGGAGGGAGGGGTCCAACGCAGTCCTTACGTAAGGTTTTTAAACCATTTTCTTAAATTAAATTTAAAATTTAAAAATATTCAAAATTTAAAAATATCCAAAACTCAAAAAACAGGTTTTTAAATTGTAGATGTACATACCAATAACAAAAAATGATTAATAATTTTTATTAAAAAAATTGACCCCCCCCTAACCCTAATAAAAAGGGGTAGGGGGTCAATTAATTTTTTTTTATAATCCTTACGTAAGATGATGGGGGGGAGGGGGGAGGTTGCCACAATCTTACGTGCCCTTACAAAGGGGGGGGGGAGGGGGTCAAAAATTACAAAAATCGTCCTTACGTAATTAATGGACGGCCCCTTAGTGACATGATTATTATTTTTTATTTGGTGTGTGCAAGTGCAACGTTAGTTTTTTTGTTCTTTCCGACTAGAACGCTAGCACATAAATTATTATTATTATTACTCTTTCTTATCTGTAATATAAATACAGAGAAGACAAAAAACATGGACCCCCCCCCCCAGAATACAGAGGCAATACTGCCACATATTGGCATGGTTGTCTTTGTCAAATTCAAAATTTGTTTTGACAAAGACTAAACTCATTAAAAACATCTGAAACGCGACAGAACTCACCAAAGAAGGAACTTAAAAAAGGTGAAACTCGTTTTAAGGTGGTTCCGAGATTTCGGTTTGATCGCGGACACCCTATATAATTGGACTGTATTTTCATTTGATTGCGTTTTTAATTTATTTTAAAATATTTTAAACATAATAAATATTATAATTGGTATAAAAACAATCCGATTATTATTGTTTCTACTACATAGTCTACATCGGAACACTGAATCCGCCACCCTGTATATGGCTTTAAGTCCGATTCAGATTGGTACCTCTTATTTGTCTATGTAAATTTTTTATATATAAATGCAAAAATTTTGTCAACTTTATTTCAGTACAACCAGCCTAATTGCTTGCCTATTTTATAAAAATGTCAGCAAGAATATTGAATAAACGCCAGTTACGACGTAAAACATTAGCAAGCACAAGAAGCATTATGTTAGGTTTATTAAATGGTAAGTAATAAGTAATTTTTTTTATAGTATGTTAAAAATTTACACCAAATAATTCTACTAGAGTCATCTATTAATAATAAGGAATCAACGTTACCACATCACAACGGATCTAATATAAAATATGAAATTCATGTCAATGAAGAAACAGAAGTGATAGATAATCCTCTTGATATTACGAGTACATGCAATATCTCCAAGATTAATACTATCAATAATTTCCAAAATAATGAAATCTTGTCGCCATGCTTTGATTTTAAAGACAACGTCGAAGAACAGGAACAAAACGTGTTTACAGAAAATCTTCAAAAATGGGCAATATCAAATCACGTGACACATACTTGTTTGAATCAGTTATTGGTGCTTATTCGTCCCAAATATCCATTTTTAAAAAAAGATGCACGTTTGTTATTAGGCACTCCTAGAAGTGTAAGTACAATACCATTGGATAACGGTGAAATGATTTATTTTGGAGTAAAAACTTCTCTTTTAAAAAAATTAGCAATAGAAATTCTTTGTAGCTCGAAAATATCTTTACAAATTAATATAGATGGACTACCTATCTATAATAATAGTACTATTCAGTTTTGGCCCATTTTAGGAAAATGTAATACATTTATTGATAATTCTCCAATGATAATTGCTGTTTTTTGTGGAAATAGTAAACCTACTTCTCTAGAAGCATACCTTAATCGTTTCATTGCAGAATGCAAAGAACTTATTGAAAGCGGATTAGAATTTAATGGAAATTTTTATCAAGTAGAAATTAGTTGTTTTACATGTGATGCTCCTGCGAGATCTTATTTAAAAGAAGTTATGGGCCATACAAGTAAGGTTGCATGTGAAAGATGTACAATAAAATCTGAATGTGTTGACAAAAGACATTTCTTTCCTGTCAATAAATATTTTGCAGAAAGGCAAGATTCAGATTTTTATAAAACGGAAAATGTCGATAATCATATTAAAGGACAATCTCCATTATTACAATTAAATATTGGGTTGGTAACACAATTCGTATTAGATCCAATGCACTTATTATACTTGGGTGTTACCAAACGATTACTAATTAAATATTTAATAGAAGGCAATCGAAAATTTAAAATATCTAGTCAATCCATCAGCAATATTAATATCAAAATTAAAAATTTAAAACTTCCCGACGAATTTTCTAGAAAGTTGCGATTATTTCATGAAATTAAAAGATGGAAAGCTACCGAATTTAGATTTTTTTTATTATATGCTGGACCAATTTTATTAAAAAATAATGTCAGTTGCGATATTTATGAACACTTCTTATTGTTTCATGCAGCTGCATTCATTTTATCAAATGCTTATTTTTCAAAAAAATATATCAACGTGGCCAAAGAAGCATTGCTAAAATTTGTTAATTCAAGTCCCGATATATATGACCAATATTTTGTAGTTTACAATGTTCATTCGTTAATTCACATATGTAGTGATGTGGAGCGATATGGCCCATTAGAAAATTATAGTTGTTTTCCATTTGAGAATTGCTTAGGGCAGTTAAAAAGAAAAGTAAGAGGAAAAAAATTGCCACTTCAACAAATATACAACCGCATAACAGAAATAGATTTAAGTATTACTAATACTCGTAATAACCAGCAGAAAAATGATAGAATTGAAATAACTGTTCAAGGAAAATTTTCCGAAGATATAGATTATTTCAAATGTAACAAAGTAATTACGAAAGACTTTGGCTTATCCATAAAAAGTCCCAACAATTTTGTGTTTGCCAAAAAACAAGTTTATGTAATAACAACAATTTTTTATTTAAATGAAGAATACCAGTGCACAGGAATTCCATTTAAATATATGTATGATTTGTATAAAACCCCATTAGAATCATCAAAATTAAATATTTATTATGTATGCCATGAGAGTAAACGGCATGAAAATTTTGCTCTTTCACAGATAGAGTTCAAATGCGTTGCTATTAACTATAAAAATGGTTATGCAATTTTTCCAATTTTACATCAAAAATTTTAATGTGACTTCACCTAATATAAATTGTAATTTAATGTAATGTAAATAAATTGTAAAACAAATCAAAATTGTAGAGGTAAAAAGAAATTAATTAAATACGATGAAATTAGTTTTATTGCTGATAACCTGCTATTCTTTGTAAAATTTAATTTATTAAATTTATTATTTTTTAAATTTAAATTATTTTAAATTTTTATTTTAATTTAAACATATTATTATTACATTTAACCCTGCGCGTTAATTTTTTTAACTACGCGTCATTAAACACATAGCAAACTAAAATTAAACATAAGCTTCATAGATAGATGGTTAGAGTGGTTGCCCCATGATCCTGATACCACGCGTTCGAATCCCGTAGATGTAAAAAAAAAATGTAAGTACAATTTAATAAATTTCTATAATAAATAAATAATGTAATAAATAAATAATGTATTAATTAAAATTTCACAGATAGTAAACAGGGAGGGATAAAAGTAGCCTAAAAAAATTAAAAAAAAAAAATAGTTCAATTTAATAAATTTCTGTAATGAATGAGTAATGTAATGTATTAAACTTAAATAAATAATGTAATAATTAGAATTTAAGTATACAGTGATAAACGCACCTTAAATAAATAAGCATTATGAAATAAAATTTAAAAAAAATTCAAATTTTTTTTTTATTTTTAGCATAAATAAACTAGCATAATAAAGAATAATATACGTACATTGAATATGTATAATATACGTAGACAGTATACGTCTATATATTGGGATACGTAATGACCAAAAATACGTATACGTATACGTTTACGCTACACAGTTTATAGACGTAGCGTAATGAGGGATAATATACGTACATTGAATATGTATAATATACGTAGACAGTATACGTCTATATATTGGGATACGTAATGACCAAAAATACGTATACGTATACGTTTATGCTATACAGTTTATAGACGTAGCATAATAAGGGATAATATACGTACATTGAATAAGCATATTATACGTAGACAGTATACGTCTATATATTGGGATACGTCGTGACCAAAAATACGTATACGTATACGTTTATGCTACACAGTTTATAGACGTAGCGTAATGAGGGATAATATACGTACATTGAATATGTATAATATACGTAGACAGTATACGTCTATATATTGGGATACGTAATGACCAAAAATACGTATACGTACACGTTTATGCTATACAGTTTATAGACGTAGCATAATAAGGGATAATATACGTACATTGAATAAGCATAATATACGTAGACAGTATACGTCTATATATTGGGATACGTAATGACCAAAAATACGTATACGTATCCGTATATAATTTACGTATTATAGTCGGTTTTAACGTTTGGTCTAGACGATTTTTATACGTATAATATACTATTATGTGTTACTTGGGTATCTTACTGATAATTTATTACAAAACTTACTTAACTTAATCGCTTTTTACCAGTTAGTGCGAAGTACATATAAGTGTGTATATAAAAATGAAACTACAAGAGTGTTTGTAATATTTTAAATTGAACTTCGTGAGCATGCATCTAGTGTTAGTTCAGTTTTATCGTGCAATTTCATGCTCTCTTCGTCACGTTTGTTATCATTCTACCAGTCAGTGTTTTTATTTCTTTCACTAAAAATTCATTTTGGTCTATACACAGATTTGAGGATTTCAGTTTTGATATTATGTTATTATGACACTTTGGTTTATTAAAATTGTTTTTCTTTCAAAATTAAGTATGTACCTACAATAACAAAAAAAAAATAAAAATATCACATTCAGCAAATCTAGTTTTAATTTGAAAAGAATATTCCTACCAGAACCTTTGTTCATTTATGATTTAGTTTACATTCTACAACATTTATAATCCACTTTTTAAAATTCATGTAACAGCAGCAAAATTGTGTTCAGCAAATAGATTTGTTAGAGCAATTTTATTACTACTCGTAATAGCCAACAAATGTTCTGTTACCCGTAATTATGTAATTGCTGCTTTACTGTTCGTTTGTGATTTTATTTGTTTTTGTTAAACTCATTTTTCGAGTTGACCACGACTCTCACTTACTGGGAAAATTCTTTTTTTGTCAATAAATAGTAATGCCTCTTGGTAGGAAAAAGAAATATTTCAGTCTGTTATAAAAATTATTCAGGTTTGCTTCCAATTATTTCTATGATAAAATCCTTATAGATTGGCTTGTACAGAGGTAAATTGGGATAAATTTATTAATACGATATTTTTAATTGGACACGATATATTACAAGAGGTATACCGTAGTAGAAGCAAAATGCAATTAAATTTTTACACCTAGCACACCTTGGTTAAAATTTATTTATTCTACACTACAATTTCTTTCGTGTTATTTTATCATAGAAAATAAATGCCAGAAAATTTTGATTTACTAAAAATTTAAATTTTATAGAAATCCAATAAGGAAATTTGAACACTAGTCGCTTATTTCGTATGCAAAGATATTCTAAAACAATATTCTGTTGCATACGGAAGTCTGGAAGCGCAAACTTTAATCGATTTTCTTTTCTATGTTACAAAATAAATATCAGTCAATACACTGAAAGAAAACTTGTGTAAAACCTTTTACAATTGTATAAAGTTTTACTACAAATTATAGTGCATATACAACTAGGTACAATGTGTATTAAACAACTCAAAATTATTGTAGTAAAATGTTAGGCGACTCTACACAACAATTTGTAGTAACGGCTGCACCACAAGAATGTTGTAATAATTTAAATTTATTTAGTAATATTTAAAACAATAACATATGACTAGTTTACATTAATGGTAGAGCAATATAGTATTGTATGTAGTGGTAAGTCATATTTTAAAGTAAAATATTTCAAATGAAAGAGTGAAATATTCCAAGTATTCTATTAATTTTAATTACAAAGTTACCAATAATTACTAATTCGAAATTGAATTTGTTCTCAATTTTGTAGTAATTTCTAACTTACCGCTTTTAGTTTTTGGCTTTATTGCGTAGAAATTCAAAATGTGTTCTAGTAAAATAAATGATATTTGTAGTATTAAGTAAAAGGTTTTCTTTTAATATTTACTATAGGTAAGTATGCAAAATTTATTATAAAATATGCTAAAAATTTCATAAAAACAAATTTTTAGTAATAATGCATTTATTATAAATAATAATTATTGTTTTATTATTACATAAACTAAAATTATTACAAAAGTAACTCAATAATTACTCACATCAATCCACTGATGTGGTTAATTACAAAGGCAGTGGCGTAGCGTGGATTTAGGGTACCCGGTGTAAATCTTAATAAAATTATTAGGAAAACTAAAATTAATATTACAAAAAATAAAATTAATACAAAAACTAAAATTATTACAAAAACTAAAATTATTACTAAAACTAAAATTATTACAAAAACTAAAATTATTACAAACACAAAAATTATTACTAAAACTAAAATTATTTCAAAAACTAAAATTATTACAAACACAAAAATTATTACAAACACTAAAATTATTACAAAAACTAAAATTAATAAAAAAACAACAAAAATCCTGAAAAAACCGAAAAGAAAGCTTTAGATAAAAATGATAAAAATGTATCTAAACAAAATTGAAGAGAATAAAATTTGTAACAAAAAAATTTAAAAAAAGTTTTCCTGTAAAAGCGATAAATAACAAACAAATAAAACTAAATGTTCTTACTTCATCTATTAAATGCTGACGATATTTGTCTAAAAATTTTTTTCTGGCTCCCAATTTTGGAATCAATTCCTTAATTTCGTCTTCATTTAACGAGTTGAATTGGTCATTGTCAATTTCATTATCTTAAAAATAAAGATTTAATTATTAATTAAATAATCCTTGAACATTCTACGAATTACTATGCTAGGGCTGCGAGTTAACCTTTTTTGAAAATAAATTATTATTATATTCTATAATATGTATTAAAGCGATTTGATGATTTAAGATGAAAATAATATCAGCGAGAACACTTTTGTAACTATTAAAACCGTTACTTTTTTTTAAAATTTCAATTATTTAAATTTTAATTAGGTAACCAATTCGTTTAAAATTCGATTTTTTTATGTTTTAACTATGCAATTACAATAAATGTTGGTTTTTTAAAATATTAAAAAACAAAACTATTTATTTTTAAATTTCAAAGTAAGTACTAAATAATTTGTTTAATTCAATTTATTATTATCCGCAACGATAAAACTAGACGCGACCGTTGCGTTGGTGTCGCCTAGCCGCGACGCCGATCCAGGTACAAAAAATGCAATGTGCACCTAAGTAACATTTGCCTAAGTAAATTTTAAAAAGTTTAATTTTGATTTTTAGCCAATTTTGTCCCACCAAGGTCCATAATTAGATAAAAGTACATACATATTATGTACATGTATGTACATATTATGTACATATTATGAACATGTACATATGTGCCTACTAAATTTATTCAAGACACAAAAAATTTAATACATATTATAGTAAATTTCCTTTCTTTAATTTTTGTCATATCACAATGAGTTTGTGTTATAGATGGATACTTAACCGAAGCCCTAGAATAGCCTAACACTTTAGTTTAACATTTAAAAAATTAACCTCACCTTGAAAAACTTGAAGGAATTCGGGAAATCCCCAATCAATTAGGAGTTTTTCCATAGTCTTTGTTTCTATTTTAGTTAAAACATAATAGGTGTTAAATTATTAGATTAAATCAATAGTGTACTTACATTTGTTTTATAAAACTTCAGGAAATGGACACAAAAACTAATTTTCTTAACTGTGTTAATACTCCCGTGTTAACGCATGTAACAATGTAACAATTATTATCAGAATGTGTTGGTAACAACTACGAAAACCGCGGGAACATTACAGACGATTACAGACGCAACGGTTGCAAATGCATACCTTGAATATAATCCCATCTTCCATTGCACTCCTTAGGAACAAATTACTACAATTTCTAGCAATATTTATAAACTTAATATAAAAATATGCCATACTAAACTGTTAATTATTTTCAAACTGCGGTTCATATGAATTGTATTAAATATTTATGCAAAGAGTATAGATTTCAACACAAATAATTAACTACAAAATTTTAGAAGTCATTCTTAGATTATAGTATGTCTCTTAGCTACAATTGTAGTAATAAATTATACAAAAATTTTACTACAATCATTATATTAAAAATTTACAAGGCATTTCTTTCAGTGTACAAGTTTAAATAAAAGTATTCAAACTGTGGTATACTTAAATAAATAACACTGAACTAAATATTTTAGTCTAAGGTATTTCAAACACTTGTGAATGTTTATGACCAAACTATGGAAGGTTTTAAACAGTTACGTGTTACTTTGCATAGACTTCTGTTTTCAAAAGTTACCTTAAAAATGGATGCATTTTCATAGGAATCATGTTTTCGTAAGAATAAAGAAAAGAGATATTTTGTCAATGACATACAAGTTTTGGAAACAGTAGAAGTAACAAGTATACTTACCCAATAGTTTAGTAACAATTGGATACTATTGTATCCTTTAATTTAAAAGTTATTAAAAGATAATATAATTTTCAAAATGAAACAGGTAGATTTCAAGTATCAAATCTAAACAAAGAACTCAGTATAGTCAGTTCGGTAGAGTTTTTGTTTCAAACGCGATTCCGCTTAAATGTAATTCTAAAATAAACAAAAGAAATGCTGTTTTAATATTAACATGAAATTAACATTAGAAAAACATGCAGCTACTTAAGTGCCAAAGTTTTTCATTAATTGAATAAGAATCTTCACTGTAATTTTTTCTTTAATTTAAGTAATTAAAATATATACTAACTATTATAAAAGCTTGGAATAAGCCTTCTTCGACACGTCATGCTCAGTTTTACAATAAGTTAAAAATATCCCCCCCCCCCCTTTGAAGTATTTTTAGAAATCCTCTATTGTAGATTCATATTTATATCATGTAAATCCTGAAAATTCGAATTTTAAGTAGATTTCTTAGCAATTAATCGGCGACTGCTGGTTTTGATGTATTCCAGATAAAGTTTTGCTATTTGGAACCATTCTCAGGCGTACACTAAATGTTGGAAATATTAATATCTATAATAAAATATTTGTTTTTCAATTATTTGGAAATTAATTATTGAAGCAATCATTCAATATAGATCAAATTTGGTCAAAGCAAATATAGGTCGTTACGATATGCTAAAAATAGCTTTGCTTTAAAAATAAACGAAATTCTTTATTAAAAAGTTTTTGCAAGTATGTTATTGTCTTTAAGCAAAATATATGACCTAATTATACATTGAGATCGATTACCATCAATTAAGCAGAACTTATATAATATTAATATGTACATTCATAATGTGTTCATAAGCAGGGTTCAACAATAAATTTAACTATTCGTAGAATTAGCAATGCTAAAATATAATTTTGTTTGTGAATTAATGCAAAGATTTTAAAAATTTAAAAACTCTACAAGCATAACAATTAGATTATTAATATGTATGATTGAAACATTATTTATCATACCTACTATGTAGGTATCTACCTAAGTTTATTTAATTCATATTGTAGAATTTATATGTAGTAATATAAACGTCAAAATAATATGCAACAGAAAACAAATCTAAAGCATTTATTCGTGCAGGTTTTCTAAAACTCCAGCATATCTTCACCTGAATATTTTACTTACATTTTTATATGAAATTTTACAAATAAAAACCAATAATATTACGTTTACGTATGACTGGTTGTAACCAATGATAATCTACCTTAAAAGTTATTCACATTATATTATTTTCCTTAGATCTATATTTAGATTTCTACAATAAAGTAATTTTTACATTATTCCACACAATCGAATCTACAAAGTGTTTATCGCACTCAAATTTCTTCACCGTCTTCTGTTCTAAATAAAATGAGAATCAATAGTTTCTAAGTAGCGTTACAGCATTTTTCAAATATTTGCAAGATCTTACTTTTAAAGAGATTTTTAGTCTTTACAAGTCAAGTTTGTCTTGAAAATTAAGTAAAAGTTATTTTCTTTTCGGATAATAGTTATTTTACTTAACCGATAAAAATGTGGAAATTTACTAGGCGAGTGGTTAAGTTCCAGGCCAAATCGACTTAGTTGGTAAGTTTTTATAATTTGTTTTTAAAGTTAGTTCTGAAAATAGTTTGCCGTAGTTACAGTTTCCTCAAAAATTATTTTTTAATTTTTCATCAATTAGCATACACCATGTCAAATTTATTCAATAGTTTTCTCTTTGACAAGTTTGCTTTGCTTCAATCGATTCTAGATTCAATTGCTTTTTCCTTTCTTTTATTATCAACAACTATTATTTTTATTGATAAATACACATATTAATTTTATTGTTAAACAAATACTTTGCTTGCTATCTATTACAAAACAGATTATTAAAAATGTTGGAAAATAATTATATTTTATTTTACAACAAACCATTTTGTTGTTATGAATACTAACAATAACTGTATTGTATTTATTATAAAACAATGTAGCACGACGCTCGATAACAACTATTTCAATAGGTAACTGATTTTGCGTTTAGACTTTCGACTACGACATTTTATAATTTTTATTGTAATCATTACTACAAATTCATTACTTTAAAAAATATTATCTTTATTAAATTCTATTGCGTGTTAACCTACACACGCATCGAAATAAATTATACTATACAATTTGCGAGTAAATGATTAATTGAAGTTGGTAGGTATGTATGTATACCTACTAAATTTATATTGTACATGAAAAATTTTAAACAATACTTTGTTTTATTATATACTACCTATTAGCACGGTGCGTTTAGGGGGGTCGGGGTAGCAGGAACAACTGCCTCGGGCCTTACAATTTTAGAAAACCTCACTTTTAGCTAATTTAATTTTCTACACCATTGCAAAAAAAATTTGTGGATTACTTTTTGTTTCAAAATGTTTATTTCATTTTGTTTAAAATTTATTAGGCTGTATCAAATAGAAAATTAAACGTATTTATATTCATTTCCCTATCATCAGGGAAATATTACTTTTAAATCTAAATAATGAAATTAATATTTATATTATTAGTTTATAATATTAATATGTAAGTATAATATTTGGAGTGTATTTTGTAATATGAAAACTTTGTGTGTTTTAGTATCTACCTACTGAATTTATTTTTAATATATTATTGTTTATTTTAAAATATTAGCTTACTGTGTTACTTAATATTAGCTTATCCGCTTATTATGCATTATATCTTTTGTAATAAATTTTAAATAAATTTACATTTTACCTATAAGTATAAGATAATTACGAAAGCTTCCATTAACACATAAATAATAAAATATATTTATAGACCTAATTGCAGTAAACATTAAATATATCAAGGATTTTGTATTACAATAGAACCTGGAAACAAAATCATAAATAGATTGTAGAATTATTACAGCTGTTAAAAAACTTATATAATATGTAAAAATGAATACTTACATGTTTGTAGTTTATAACAAAAATATAGAACAAAATTTAAATTTTACAATTTAGTTACTAACTCTAAGTAGTATTTATACTTACTAGCACTATAGTTGCTTCTAGTTATGTTTTTAATCCCCCTACTTGGAAAAAGTTAATTATTCTACCCAAATTTTGCGTACAACACATGACCCATCAAATTATTTAATATAAAATATAATGTAAAATTCTAATAATAATAGAAAAGGAGAAATAATTATTTGTTTTATATGGCATTTAATTATTTTACTACAAATTAATTTCTTTTTACCTTTATTTGCGCAAATTTGTCAATAACACTATCAAAATTTACTTTATATTTTATATGAATTTATAAAAAATTTTAAAAATATGAAAAATTGCTACTTTACACCCTCCGTAACTCTGAAACCGTCCACTTTAGCAAGATTATGCACTGGACCATTTCTATTCACAATTTAATATAGATTATTTTTCTGAATGGCACTTTTTGGGCTAAACCGCATAGTTTTCGAAATATTTTAGAAAAACCGATAAAAACTACTAATTTACCAACTTCTCCTCGCTCCCCTCCAAACCAGGAGCTTAAAATGGTGTAACTTTTTACCAAACAATATGTGGTCTGTATAGAACAATTTGGAGTTGAAGGGAAACTTTTACTTTGGATGTTGAGGTTTGGGTCTAATTGCACCGTACTACTTTTCAAGTTTTTGTTCATTTAGTTAAATTTTACCAAATCCTTCATCCTATCTTTCTTTTTTTTTATTTCAATCAAATATACATATCTACATTTATTATTATTAATATTAATTTTTTATTGTATAAAATTTATAATAATTACAATAAATTATCAAGTTCAATCAACGGAATTCGGGTCTGTAATTTATTATAGACGTTGTAGTGCAGAGTAAAAGCTCAGTAATTGCACACAAATTGTTGCAACAAATTAAAATTTCTCTTCAAGATATAATATGTAAACTTTAAATTTAAAAATATTGAAAATATAAATTTTAAATCATTCATATTAAACAATCTTTGTTAATGCTGCCGTTGGCTAATAAAAAAATATGAGAACGGAAACGGTCGCACAGTATAAAAATTAATTAGTACTTGAAATTTTAAAAGCTAGATATTTTAAAAGTTAGTCTTTATTTCTTGTATAATGTTAATCAATTAAATTGCGTTTGTTTGGGAAATTCATATTTTAAAATACAGTCAGAATGTACATTATTTATAATTGGTTTTGTGCTTTCTTTCATAATTATAATATTATTAATAAATTGCGTGTATAATATTATTAAATACCTACCTTAAATATTTGTTTAAAATTTTGAGATAATATAACATTGAAACTAAAAAAAAGTTATTTCATTAAACCACAAATTGCTCTAAGTGCTAGGATGTCAAGCTATTCTTTTATATTATAAATTTACGAAATACTCTATTAATAGTAAGAAATTCATTTGATAAAAGTGGAATCTCGAGAATATTTTGTTTAGAAAAATTCCGCAAAAATTCTACTTGAATTTTTTCATTTGCAACTGCACTCTTTTAGAATTTAATATGCGCTAGATTTCTCGTGTATTCTGCTTCGAGTAACTAACAGCTATTTCATTTCTAATCTTTTCTTTGGTTATTGCATTACCAACAGTTTTAGTTCTAAACAATAAACCTGTGAAATCTCTTTTCATTACTAGTTGAATTGAAAGTGCCTTTCAAATAGTTTACATTGCATTTAATATTATATAATACGTATCACAACTTTGCGTATTAAATTATATTATTATAAATATTTCATATAATAAAATTTTAACACTATTTTTAGCGATGTTGGAAAATCGAGATACTGTTTCTTTCTGCATCAAAGAAACCCTACAATGAGTATTGATTCTGTCCCATTACATTAAGTTCTATTTTATTAAGTTCTATATGTATAATTAATTAAACTTAAGGAAAAAGTTTTATAACATAAAATAAACAGCGAATATCCAGTTGTCAAACTGATTTTATTACATTATTCTTGATGTAGTAGACAAAATCCAATCTTGATATAACATAATCTAACAGCAGATATACAGTTTTCAATTTGATTTTATTGTATGAGTATTATTCTTGACATTGACTAAAGCGTTTAGAATGTGGTAGATCATCGAATATTATTAGAGAAAATTAAAGCCAAAAGGTTTGGAGAACATATTTACCGAGTATCGAATTTTGATCCGTTGCGAATATTTTGTTTGCTGACTTTGTACTGCACAATGTATGTACATTCTCAATTCTGTGTAAATACGCCGGTTGTTTCACTGTTATCATCCATTCTCATTGATTACTTCGGTACTAACTTGCAAAGTTTAATATTCCATTTTGAATTTTTTATCAAGTTTTCGAGCACCTAATTTATTTCAGGTACCTAATTGATTAAATTCTATTAATACATTTTCTTCCATGAGTTAACAGTAAAAAGGCAAGTTAAATTGTTGGAATAATATTTAAAAGTTAACCTTTATGTGACTGAGAAATAAAACACCTTCTAATGACGGCATGGGTACCCGGGTACCGTCATACAATTACATGCACTTCTCCGCGCCTAAGCAGAAATTATAATTATCTACGATAGTTGTAAGACTATAATGTTTATTGTGCTTTGTGAGCCAAAGCTTTATGTACTTTATTGAGCAAGGTTAGAACCTATTAGACCTATCTAATTTTTGTATTTAAAAATTACAAGTGTTTTCAGTTATAAAAAGTTTTCATTATAAAAATTAAAATTATAATGTCAACTAGGATGTCTCACAATGAGTCTGGACCAAGTCACGGTTCTTTTCGAAAACCCAGATTGCGGAAAACGAGGTAAGATAAATTATTATTGTAATTACAAATTATATAAAAGTTTAAATTATTTAATATATGTACAATTACCCGCAGAAGAGCTCGGACATTCCTATTGTATAGTTTACAATTAGCCATGGAATTTTTCTATTTCTTAAATTTCAACAATTAAATAGTCTTAACAATAAAAATTCAAAATCAAATATAAACTTCTATAATTTTTAACACATGTAAACAAAAGCATAATAAGTAGTTGACAAATTACTAAACACTGCAAAGTTTTCTTGAGGTAAAGTACAATAATTATGTAGGTGTAAGAATACGAAGCTAGCAAATTACTAAACACTGCAAATTCTTTATTAGGTCAAGAATTATGATTGTGCTTTTATTATCTCACATCAGCAATATTAATTATTATATAAAAACTTATACATTCTGTAAACAAATCTAGTATTAATCGATTTGTTTATATGACTACCTCCGTTGGAGTAACCGAAAGGTTTACTTCGTTTCAACATAAAAGGGATGATCTCTCTTTTATTGCCATATTGTAATCTACCAATGTAAATTGTACAGAATCTGTTTTTTTTATATAAAAATTTATTTTATGGCAAAACGTTTTCGACATTTTCTTCTGAAAATGTGACAACTTCTGAGACAATGATATGTGCAAGAAAAAACGTCAAAAGAGTTTTGCTCTAAAAGCGATTTATACGCAAAAAATTGTTTCAAAATGTTCAATTTACATTGGTGACATGCGAGTTCTTTTACGAGTCACTGTATATTTACTTAGAAAAATCGATAATAATAATCAAAACACACTGATAAAATAACGGCACCGTTTATAGCTTTTATTTTTTACAGACTACCATCAGAAGAATTGATTGCAGAATCAGTATTTGAAGAAGAGCCATTTGTTGATTCTGATGAAGACGATGTTTAATATGTTTATTAGATAATATGTTTACTTTGGCTTTATTTCTAAATAAAATAATGTAAAAAAAGTTTAATTTTCTTTTTATTACTGCAATTTTCTATCTAATTGCATATAAAAGTTATAGAGGTACCCGGGTACCCACTCCGTCATTAAAGGGTGTAATAATTTTGGACGCCATTTTCTCATAATAAAATTAATAATAATAAACAAAATAATACAGTAAAGTATAGTATATAAAAAGCTTAGAGATGTCACGAAATTTCCAAACTTAATGAGTTTCAACACAAAAGTTATGAATGCTTCAAACTGCAAAAGGTACCCGGGTACCTCGCCAGTCACATAAAGGTTTTAATATAAAATTTAAAAAACCATCTGGGTTAATAAACAAACCTATTCATTATCCACTCGTAGGCGGTAGTCTCTTGTTATTGATCAATATAAAGAAGTTGGATCTACCGGTAAGTTAAATCGATGCCGGTATTCATAATTTTAATTGTACGACTTCAGGGCCGGATAAACTATGGGTGCAATGGAGCCGCCGCACCCAGCGCCAAAGTTTAGAAGGCGCCAAAATTGAACGTTTTTTAATTGTGCATTGTGATTCCAAGGTACTGCATTTTTTCTTTGATTATAATATTCTATAATTATGATATTATTATACTTATAATTGTCATACTTATAAAGCTACTTTGCCTAATTGATTCACTGACTGACTGACTGATTCATCATGAAATGTTTGACCTCTTCCCGTTGACCTAAAAATCTGAAATTTTGGTACAACCTCGAATAGGTCGTGTAACCACCCAGAAAAATCGAAAAACTTGAAAAAGTCACCCCCGCACCCTTCGGCAAGGGTTGAAACGCTTAAAAACTTTTTTTGCTCATCGCGCCCTTAATACGCCGAATTTTTTCAATCTGAAAACGTCATCGGAAAGAAAAAGATGAATTGAACGGAAAAGGTATCTTTAGTTTTTTCCCTAAAATCAATTTTTAGACTATATTTTTTTACTTTTTCAAAAAATTATTGTAATTAAATAATTTACATGTTAGTGGCTACCGAATTGCACGTCGCATCTGGCCGGTATACTTCGCTTACCTTCCCACTAGACCTGCCGAGTCTTCGTTTAACGTTGCATTAAATGAAACGCTTTACGAATAAAATGAACATTGATATTCGAGTTAAAATTATGTTTATTATTATAACAATAAAATTGAAAATAGAATGTTGAAAATACCAAAAAAGATAACTTTCCATTATTACATAAATTCAAAAATTTACAAGTATTCTTAAATATAAGCGTTCTTAATTTAATAATAATGTAATTCCGATTTTCAATTATTATCTTTAAAAGTTTCCACCACCATTTTTCAATATTTATTATTAACGCAATTAATCGGATATAATAATATGTAGTCGAGTAAGAAACAATAATATTTACGAACAACGTTGTTAAATTGAATATAAAAATACTCTTCATCGATTAATTCCAAGTAATAAATTATAACCGTCGTGGCGAAAGCCAACTAATGATATGCTACCGAACGTACAATCAAAGTTCGATTCCAGCTGCATCTTTTTTTTTTTTTAAATATTGGTTTTTTTGAAAAATTTATTTGAACTTTTCTTCTTTTCTTATGAAACTAAGTTATTCTAAAATAAAAATTTTTTTGATTTGAAATATTTTCAAACAAAATTTTATTCGGAAAAAATTAAAATTTTGTTTTCATCCCCATAAAATTTTTTAATTATAAAAACCATTGTAATATTTGATCAAATCGTAAGTCAAATGGTTCCTTAATGATCTAAACCACGAAACTTATTAATTTTTGCCGTAAAACATAAAATTGTAAAATTATATATTATTTCGATAAATTTCCAAGGCATAGGCCTTCAAAATTATTTAAAAATATTTACTTCTCATTTTACGGCTTTATTGTGCATTATACAAAAAAACTATAAAATACCAATATTATGGCAAAACGCCATATGTTTACTCACTTTTTTTAAAATCCAAAATCGGCACATAAATAAGGCCGCTACATCGGGAAAACCAAATTTCAAAATTTAGACATTTATATAGCCGTAGCGCGGAAAGGGTACAAATTTTTCAAAATGTAAAATACGTATCTTCTACTGTTTGGGCAGACGCAAAATTTTGGTTACCAAAAGTTTTTTCAAAAAATGCAAAATAACGACGCAAATGAGCAGAAACCGTAAATGTAAAAATTTTGTTTCCAAAATTCCGCAGTTTTTATTATTAATCAAAATATGACTTTTAAGCGCAAAGAAATGGTTTTTTTGAAAAATTTATTTGAACTTTTCTTCTTTTCTTATGAAACTAAGTTATTCTAAAATAAAAATTTTTTTGAATTGAAATATTTTCAAAAGAAATTTTATTCGGAAAAAATTAAAATTTTGTTTTCATCCCCATAAAATTTTTTAATTATAAAAACCTTTGTAATATTTGATCAAATCGTAAGTCAAATGGTTCCGTAAGGATCTAAACCACCAAACTTATTAATTTTTGCCGTAAAACATAAAATTGTAAAATTATGTATTTTTTCGATAAATTTCCAAGGCAGATGCCTTCAAAATTATTTAAAAAGATTTACTTCTTATTTTACGGCTCTATTGTGCATTTTAGAAAAAAAGTATAGAATAGCGATATTATGGCAAAACGCCATATGTTCACTTACTTTTTTTAAAATACAAAATCGGCACATAAATAAGACCGCTACATCGCGAAAACCAAATTTCAAAATTTTGACATTTATAGGGCCGTAGCGCAAAAAGAGTACAAAAGTATGGAAATGTAAATGACCTATTGGCAACTGCATAAAAATATGTGTAATTTTGGATACCAAAAATTTCGTCAAAAAACGCTAAATAACGGCTCAAATGGGCAGAAACCGTAAATGTAAAAATGTTGTTTCCAGTTTTTATTGTGAATCCAAGTATGAGTTTTAAACGCAAAGAAATAATTTTTTCTAAAAATGTATTTAATCTTTTCGTCTTCTCTTATGAAACTAAGCCATATAAAACAAAAAAAGTTTTATTTTGAAATATTTTTGACAAAATTTTTATTATTCCAAATTTTTAATTTTTTGCCGTCTTACGGAGTCAAATGTGATGTGAAGAAGTCATCGATGCAGGTAATTTTTTAAAAACGTACTATTAATCGTTAAAACTTTACAAAAAGAAATTTTATATTTACAAACAAATTTTACATTCCTTTTTAGAAATAAATTTTTGATAAATTTCATACGTGAATTGCCTTATAAATTAAAATTCGAAAATTTCTAAAAAATTAACTTATAAATTTAAAATTCGTTGACCAATTTATGGCTTTACCATTTAAAATACGATAGACATAAGCGACGTCGTTATTTATAAAAATTACCAGTTTTTTTAATAATTTAAAATTTTCTTTTTTCTTATTTATTTAAATTTTAAAAATACTACAATATTTTATCCATTCTAATCAAAAATTATTCATTAATAGAAATTAATATTTAATTAAAATTAAAATTTACAAATTTATAAAACAAATTCAATGTAATTTAATTTAAAAAAAGTTAAATTAAACATAAATGTTGCTCGGAATTCAAACTATAAAATTAAATTTTATAAATTTAAAAAATTGTAAAAAACAATTAAAAAATTATATAAATTAAAAAATTATTAAAAATTATATACTTATATAAAAAGTAAACTTTAAAAATTTGAAAATTAAATTTATAACATTTGCATTTTATAACTTGATCGCTTAGGAGAGAGAAAAAATATGCGACATCGATATTTGTAACAACTACCCGATCTCTTTTATTAATTTAATTACTTAATATTTTTTATTAATTTCAATTTTAAAAATAAAACATTATTTCATCCATTTCCATCAAATATTCATTAATGAAAATAAATATTTTAATAAAATTTCATCAATGCAATTAATTAAATAGATCGAGAATATTAACAACAAACATATATAAAATGCCGCCACCACCGGAAATCAAAATTTTGATATTTATGGCAGCGTGGCGCGGAAGGGTACAATTATATGAAAATATAAATCAGCCATCCGCTATAGTTTTGATTACTGCGTATTGTAGGTATAAATAGACTCAAATACTCCGCCGTGCCCATCACGACTAAAGCGAACATCCCGCTTTTACATCCAGTTTTTGAAATATGGAATCGAAAAGTCAAATTGACCACGTAGATCCAAAAAAAGCCATGTTCGCTTCCTTCTTACGGTTTAAGTGCAGCATTCTGTATCTGTTTATAGGATGATTTATTTAGGGACTTAAAGGGGAGCCCGAAGGGCGACTCGTTGCGAGGCCGGAGGCCTCGCTGCCTCGCAGAGCTAGCCGAAAAAAAGCGGCGATAGCCGCTTTTTGAAGGCTAGTATTAGTATTAAATGCGCCATTTACCTAATCTGCACCCGGCGCTGAAATAGCTTGATCCGGCCCTGTACGACTTACATAGATTGAACTGAAAGTACTGGCATAGAAAAAAATTTCCAATATTTATTGCTGCAACATTAAAAAAAAAACAAATCCAAATTAGATTTCCGAAGATTCACCTTTTTGAGTAGGTAGGTATAATTAAGCTAATTTATTTACAAAAAAAAGTAACAGGCAAAAAACACCAATTAAAAGTAGAAGTATATGTATATTATAAAAATTTGTTTTCAAAAATAGTTATTTTAAAATAAATAAAAAATTTTAATTTTGTATGAACTTTTCTTCTAGTCAATTCATCAAAAATTCATAAAATTTCTGAAAACAGAAATTTTAACAGAAAATATCTCACGTTAAACCATCCAGCTTTTTACCTATCCAACAGATACTCGATGTTGCTCGCAAAAGTTAACGTTAAATATTCCAACAATGACAAAGCTTTTGTGGTATTAGTAATGAATATAATAATAGTAGTACATACCATTTGATTATCAATTTCAAAATGAATGCATGGGTCTCTACTTGCCCACTTTGAATAACTATATAACAATTCTGTTTCAAACAAAGTATTCTAACAAAAATAATATAAGAATTTTACACAATATCTAGGAAAAATTTGTTATGCGTTCTTTGTTGTTGTGGTTAATTTTGTTGTTACAAGATATGTAAATTGTGTAAATTCTACATGAATAGCATAGGCAATAATGTAGGCAATAAATAGACTTTCACTTGACTAACATCGATTTGTTTAATTTACATCGGTATAATTTGAACAATATTATAAATTATTTCTTTGCATTAAGCTCACAACTATGGAATTAACTATTTTGACTATTTTTTATTTATATATGGTTTTTTATCGTCTTTTTGTAAAAGTAATACTTCAACGCGCATTTTTTGCAATATGATCGAAAAATAAGTGTGCTTTCATGAAAACACTAAGTGAAAGATAATTTAATTCTGAGTACCATCGTCATTTTTCTGCAAGTGCCATACTCTATGGAGTGCGTAGGGAATCACTTGGTTGAAGCCAAGATGACGTACTTAGGGAATTTAATTAATGGGGTGGTTTCCCTTTGCCTTCTTATCTTAGGCTTTAAATCACAGCAGTGTATTCGATTTGATTTGACCAGGATTTGATAGGCTTTACGCCCATATGCTAGTCATCTACCATATACATTACTAACTTTCAAGTTGGCAACACGACTGTTTTCATTGGTATCTGAAACCTCACTATTTTGTGACGTCACCTACCGGTAATATCAGCTACCAGTCGTTTAATAATTTTTTCTTACTTGAGGCCAGAGGTGGGAAAACTTTTTTCATTAGGGACCAAAAAAACTTAAAAAATTTTACGGGGGGCCAGAATTCCAAAAATTGGTTCTAAGTGGTTTTAAAAATGACATCTGACAAATGGCGGCCCTCATTAGCGATACACTGATCTACCCTACTTTTAAAGTTTCTCTCCACGTTTTCGAGCATATCGACGGGAATGTTGACGATGGCTTGGCGGATGTTGTCTCCAATAACGCATGTTTTGTCTGTTAACGCAGCCGGAAAGGTGGAAATCTGCCTCAGCACTGAAAAACACGAGAGCGTCGTGTGGAAAGTTGCTAAGCGCTTCACATACGGTTTGGCGAGAAACAAAATCGCGTTCAGTCAACTGTTGGACCACAGCATGTTTGTAGGGATGGAAGTGGAGTTCATTGTGAAGAATTCGTCTCACTGGGGGATCAGAAACCCGGGGAGAGCGCAAAAACGACTTTCTTACCCTCTCGACGTTTTCTGGAGTTATGGAAGTCCGTTGACCTCCTGGTCCTTTTTTTTGCCACAAACAACAATCGATTGTCGGCCAGGAACGAGATCTGCAGCATGAAAATTGAACCGAGTTCGGAAGGCACGTTGGGTAGCGACTACCGAATGAGCGTTTGAAAAGTATGACAAAGTTGTTCGTCCAACGCATGGCGACAACTGCCTTGTAGAGTAACAAAACTTCAAGACCCCCTCTTTTGAATAAGACCCTCTCCACCACTTTCTGACCAGGCCTCGTTCATAGGCGCCCTATTCAAATCAGCAAGTTTCTCTGCCGGACCCTGTATTACTGAAAGATGATAAAAACATTCACAAAAACGCACTTTATTACATATAATCTGCTGCTTTTTTTGATAATTTTTAATCGACTAAAAAAGTTATGAATTGAAAACCAAAAAATTTCTTATTGCTTATTACTACCCTAGTAACAGGGGTAGGAGATTAAAATTTCGTTGAGATGGTACTTTTTGACGCTTTATCGTATTATTTTCACGATTACACGATTAATTTGATTTAAGATTTCACCATCTTATCCGCCTATACCCTTACCTTTTTTTATAGTTATGTATTTCTAATTAAAAATTTACTACTACCTAAATATTCGCAAAATTTACAGTGTTTGTAGAATTAACGAACTAGCGGAGAGAATTCAACAATATTATGTATATACAATTCGCAAAAAGTATATTATTTGCTCTGATAGTTAGTTTAGACAATATAAAAACTTTTGATTATCAAGACAAAACTAATTGAACTTTTTTTTACCTCAGAAGGTTTTTTTACCAAGAACGGCAAATACCTTTGATTTTGTTAATTAGCTATCCAAGTTTGGTTTTTGTGCGATAATTAATATTTTTTCAACTTCAAAATAGTTAAAAATAGTTGTATGTTATTTTAGTAATAAAATAATCGTCTTATAAACAACAGAAAACCTTATACTTAAACCTTAAATCGCCATTATATCTAGAGCATTAATTTGCCCCTCTGAGCACAAAGATATCATTTTACGTTCTTATTACATTGTAGTTGGGCTTTAAAAATGATTTAATCAAAGTTAAAGATGTAAAGAAAATGCTTTAGGAAAATTGATAAGTAGAAATTATTAAAAAATATAAATAAATATTGTTATAGATATAAAAATATTATAACGACGTAATTGAGACAAAGTAGAAGGAAAGTTCCAAGTCTGAGAAAAAGATATCATAAGTAACAAATTGATACATTTGAATCCTCATCTGAACTATCCGAAGAACTAGTACAGCATTATGTAGATACCATTTTCGATTAATGTTAATAGTTAATAGTAGTATGACTACAATTTTAAATTCAATGATTGTTTTCCAAGTTTGAATTAGATACCTCAATTCTTGTACAACAAATTTACTGTAGTAAAATCTCAATTTAAATTTAAATGATCAACGTTCATCATTTAATTAAAATGTAGATTTAAGAGTCATTTAAACTAAATGAGATTGGTGTAACGAATTTGTGCGTTAAATGTCAATTTTTAATAGACATTCCCACTATTAGCGCTTTGAGTACCTATTATGGTTATTTGTGTAGCATTTATGAACAATAAATGGATCTTTTTTTAATTGCCTTTATTGTTTTATTTCTCTATTGGCAATTAATTTTATTGTTTTATTTACTTTACTTTCAAAAAAATAACTGTAATGAATTTTTAATATTTTATATCTTTCTTACTGTTATTAATAAAATCAATCATACTAATGCTTTTAAACACTTAATTCAATACATCAGGCACAGCAGAACCAACCGTAACAATTAAGTCGCAACAACTTAAATAAGTAACTTTATACTTCGAAAATATTAATATTATGTTATAGTCTTTTGGTAAAAAATATAATATGAAAAAATAAAATGATTTAAATCAATAATTACCAATTTATTTATAAATACTACAAATACATTCATTTTTTAATAAATAACTTGTAATTTGTAACTTGTAGGTTTGCTTTTATTATAAACTTTAATTTATTTTAATATCGCATCTTTTTTCCAATTTTAAATTTGTATTATTAAATTATTTTTTATTAAAATTTCCTACTTACAAAATCTAAAAAAAAAGTGTAAATTAAATAAAAAATTAAAAACATTTCAAATAATTCCTATCCGTAACTAGTAGTAGTAGTAGCCTAGTAGCTTGAGAACCTAAATATTTTAATTAAATTTTATGCCGAGATTTATAACTACGTAAAGCAATTATTTCTGTTAAAATAAATGTAAAATTTTTCGCGTGGGTAAACCTTGGAGAAAATTTAAACTTTGTTTTAATTTCAAAAAGCAATTTTGGTTTCAAAATCTTGTTTGTCTATCCGCATTATCAAAAAAATATTCTAGAAAAAATTAATAAGAATATAACAAAAAATTTTAAATTTTTTTTATAAATCAGCACAAGACGAATTTAATACAGAAGAGCAGTTCTCGCAAGTCTAGGCATAGGTATACATAATTATGTATAAAATAATTGTTATTGGAATATAAAAATCATTCTAATAAATATTAAAACAATGAAACTCCTGAAAGTTTCAAATTGGAACTAGTAATTTTTTGTGTATTAAGCTAATGATATAATTACACAAAGACAGCTAAAGGACGCAAAGAATAAATTTCGTTTCAAATGTTGAATTTTCTTTAACTTGCTTGATTTCTCGAAGAAATTATAATCAAAATTAGTGAAAATCTAAAAGCAATTTGTCGGATCTGAACAGTTTTTTGAGTTACAGTATTTAAAGTTGAATAAGTTCAAGGAATTTATGGATCATCAAAGACTGTAAACGACGAAATTATATTTTTTTATTTTTATGAAAAGTCGAAACAGTAAGTGGAGCTATATAAAATTTACTCTCAATACATATTTAAAATTTCTGCCGTTGAATGTTTACACTCGAGAAGTTTTAAAACTCTTGAAATTCGCTAAAAAACACCGCTTAAAGCAGTATTATTCTACTTTCGTTCTTCAAGTAACTCTTTAGCACGCATTTATTGTTTTTCTGTACACTAAACTCTGTTATTATGTATATCATAATATATTATACTTGTAGACGCAAGGTGGGTTGTATTTAGACAGTAAATACTTTGAAGATGTTGTCAGTTTCTTGCGAAGGAAACAGGATGAAAAAGGTCAGATTTACTTGGTCGCATTGTTGATCGCAAATTTCAACAATAATTTAAGTATTCCAATGGCAAAATTTTTTATAAATATAATATTATGTATTTCTAAAATAAACACCACTCTTAAAAATATGTTTTTCCAGTAGAAGTTTTCTGTAGGTAGGCCTCCTGAACGTTCTATCGAAAATATAACAAAAAGCTAGTTTTTTTAAATCAAATTCGAGAATTTAAAATGTTTTCAGAATTTTGTTATTTCTAATGCCAAAATGAAACCGTATAAAAAATTTAATTTTTTGATATGTACCACGTTAAAATTTAAATTAATATCGGTCAATAGGTATTTAAATGGTGATAATAATTTAAATTTTAAATTTAAGTAATTTATTCCACATTAGAATAATTTTACAAAACTGAATCGAGTAGAAAATTCAATTTGCACTTGAATTTGTTTACATATGAGTGATTCTTTAAAGTATGGAATATAGAATTTTTTTAGATAAAATGATATTTCCTAACCATACATATTACGTAAATACAGAAAAACGCTGATATTCATGAAAGCCGAACTCGCTCCCTCTGCTCTAGATTTTTAGTCAAAAATTTGGTAACTAATCAAAACTGCTAAAGCAACTTACTTTCATGGTAATTATTATAGTAATTAAATTTTTCTCCAAACTAAACGAAAGTGAGCTGTTTCATTACAAATTTTAATCACAAAAGTTCAAGTTTTCCTTACCAACATAAATATAAACACATAGTATAATGCTTTTTCAAAAAAAACCCTTCTTAAGAAAGTAAAAATAAACTAGAAATATGACAATATTTCAATAAAATTACTTATGGTGGTATCTACCTATTCTAAAAATTATTTTAAACTTATCTGCCACTTCAAATATGAATTTTTACGCCTTAAATTTAAAAATTAATGGATGTAAACAATGACTATGGCATTTACATAACCTAAAATTCTTAAATATTGCCAACTTAAATTTTGATTTTTAACCAGATAAATAAAAATTTTGTTTTCTTAATTTAAAAAAAATTGTAAAAATAAAGCTCGCACGGCAAGAATAGTATATTAAGAAACTAGTTTTATAAGTGACGTTTTTAACGCACGCAATCCGTTTAGAAAACAAGCCGCGTAGCGGGGAGTTTTCTAAAGGATAAGTGCGATAAAACGTCTTATAAAACGAGTTTCTTATACTATTTTTTCTATTTCGCACTTTATACACCCTAAAAATATTAAAAATGTGCATTTTATTAAATATTAGTAAATTTGAATTTTCTTTTGGATTTTTGTGATAGTTGGTAACAAAAAATTTACAGGTTAGGAGATTGCATAAAAGTTTAAATAAACGAAATTATACTTGCAGTTTACAATTTTCTTTATTATTATTAATTATTTTATAGATAATTAACGTTATTTTGCATCAATTTGTAGGTTTATAATATTATTCATAGTGACATCATTAGTTTTAATTTTCGCTTGACGTTTAGTTACCAACCTTTTAAAACAAAAAATTGCGTTTCGAAATATTGTCCATTACGATACGCAACTAGGTTTCGAAATAACTTTGTTTTAGACGCAAAATAGAAAAAAATCTTTTCATATTACCTGCATTGAAACAGTGTGTTTCAATGCCTGTCAAGACAGTCGAAACACGACAATTTCAGACTACTGCGAATATACTAGGTCAAAAATTAATTTGTTTCTGCCCTCGGGCAGAAACAGTCAAGTTTCTTACCGCCAACGCGGTTTCCGATTTCATTTTAACCCTGTCAAAATTAAAATAATTTTTCATTACTTCAAATAAAATTTTATTAATATGGCAGATGTCAGTTAACTCGAAGTTGTTGTTTATGAGTAATTTTTTTTTGCGCGCGATTGATCTAAATTTTTGGATATGGTTTCCCACCGATAATTCATGGGGTGGTGAGCACGAGACAAGGGGGGGGTAATTTTTCTCTCAGTTTTTCGATATCTAGCGCCGTTGTTGAGTTATTGCTAATTCAAAAATTTTCGAATTTAAAATATTTATTTTAAAAGTTTCAATGCAGCAAAAATTTTCTGTTTCAATGCAGGTAATATGAAAAATAGTTTGTGTGGCGCGGGGTGAAACGCGATTTCAGACGCCAGCCCTCGCTTCACTCGGGCAGGCAAATTTCACCCTCGTCTGAAATCGCTTTGTTTCACCCCTTGCCAAACAATATACTATTACATCCTAATAAAACAATATATTATTTTTTAAAGAAATCATATTAATAAAAGAATTTTAAATATTTATTTTTCTTTGTTTTTGTACTGATTAGAAATATCAACCGATAAAAAGAAAATTGGTTAGATTTTTAATTTATAAAATAATAACTTGAAATAAACTTGATTGATTAAGAATTTTTATTTTTCAATAAATTGATAACATCCGAATATCTTAAATGATATTGTGATGTTTTCTTTCATCAAACATACACAGTTTAAAAAAATGTATAATTTGTGATTTTAGACAAACTATTTTTCAAGTAAATTTTGAATTTTATGTAAGAAATTTGTATTGAGATTTTTATCAATATTTTGATATCAATACTTTGATAAAAATCAATTCTTTGGCACTTTGGCGGAGCTTAACTGATGGAAAAGCCAATCAAGTGTTCGCTCTACATTTTCACGTTTTTAAGTTCTTTTTTTTAATTTGCGTATAATCCATTTTCTATTAAACTAAACAAAACAACGATAATTATTGTGAAAACAATTCTTCTAAATCAACAATTGCTAAAATTGTTTATAATAAAATTTATATGAATTAAATTTCAGTGCTTAAATGTAGGTATAAATTATGCACTCAACTACCATAATTCCCTAAGAAAATTGTTTATTTCGGAGTTCCTGATATTTATGTATTCCCAAAAATCAGATCAGTTTTTTCTAAATTTGAAACAAAATACAAAATCTGTTATCTACATTCTACATTCATCCAAAACCACACAACACGTCAATTTAAGTTGAATAAGATTTAATATTTTTCTATAATTTTTACTTAGTATAATATATCCCGTTAGCTACCAAAATTATACTACACCCGAATAGTTAAACTCATTAGTAACAAGTGTAATCATATGAAACTAATGGATTTACACAACCATTGTTTGATAATTGCAAAAACAAAATGTACGAAAAAGTTTCTACTAAAAATATGTATATATAGATAATATTATATATTATGTACTCAAAATAAATTACTTTGATCCACTTTTACGCCACTTTTATCCAGCCGTGCTTTCAATTAAGTGTGTCATCCAAAAGCTGAATATTTACTAAAAGTTCAATTATTTCCATTTTAAAATTTTGGATAATTATGTCGTAAATTTATATTATTATTGCTAGTATGAAACTTAATATGATTTTATTATAGGATGTAACAATGTAACATGCATGGCGAACTTGTTCTTCATTAAATCATAATTATGAACTTAGCCATGTTTGGGGTAGTGTAAATGGAAAGGACTTTATATTCGAGGTATAAAATGCGTATATAATACTAATTTTACATACTACAAACGTAATATATAATTAAATCATTAATATTTTACAATGTATGCGTTATCTACACTTTTGTTAGAAGGTAATAATTATTATAGCACAGTACCTAGGTATTGTTACAATGAAAAGAATGTTGTAATTGCTTGCGTTTTATATTATTTTTTATAAAACAAACCGGAAAAGAAAATAAAAAATATATTGAATACACAAGCTTTTATAGGGCAAATAAGAAGGAGGGATTTGTACAAATTTTGACCTACTCCAGGATGAGGTTTCCAAAATTAAAAATACACACGTACAATTTACATGCGACTCTAAGGCGTCTACAGGGTGACCGGTTTAAATTTACACATAAAAACTGTACTGCGACATTGGGAAATCACTTTTAAGACTAACAATGAGAGCACGGTTTTTTGTGTAAAAATTGAATTCAAATAAAAACTTCTCTGCGACTTTTACCAGTACAGCAAGGTTTGCGCATAGTTGCAACACAGTTCTATATGTTATATTAAAGTAAATAAAAGCTAATGCGATTAAATTTAAATTAATATTAGCGAAAATAGTAAGTAGGTATTTAAACTTACTATTTTCTTCCTTTTTAGATATTAAAATTTCAAAGAAGGTTTACTAACTAACAAATAATTACTTAACACATATAATTTACATAAAACTGTTATATAAAACAAATATTTATCTCATTCGCATAATTAATTACAGCATTTAATTAATTTACTCATCAAGTAATTATTACTACTCATTACTATTCTACTACTCATCAATAGTAGTATAGGTATTATGTGTGTATGTATGTTTAATCAATTTTTCGTAATAGAGAAATTATATTATGCACTGTAAAAAGTTTGTAAACAATTTTTGATAGTTTAAATTGATTAGTTTCAATTTCACATGAACACGTCACATAAATAAAATATTTGGTAAATTATGTTAATTGTACAATATTACGAAGAAATTGTTTTTTAATCAAAAATTTAATTTTCCCTCAATTTTTTTTAACTACAACTAGGCAAGTAATAATTAATAAAAGTATATGATATTATCAGAACTTACCACGAAATTGTATTTTTATAATTTTTTCTCCTTTAGATTTAGGTATTTGAAAATATTTAATTTTAACCGACAGCGACATTTCAGAAAACCGAGTTTTTACTACTAGTCCTGCAGGACTTGTTGATCGAGCGCGCTACTATCTTGCCACTGGTTGCAGGAGCTTTTGGCGCAACAAAGCGTAGCGCAGAAGCAACTCTCACGTTTACAAAAAATAAACATACTACTTCAAATTTATGACGTGGGAAACAAATTCAAACGAATAGATTGCCACGCCAGGTAGCGTAACAGAAATGTAAGGGAAATTATATTTTCTTTTATTCCTGTAGGTAATTCATGAAATATATACCTGTAGCTTTATAGATTACTCCGGAACAACTATATCAATCTTGAATAAATCTTCTTATACACCAATATTTTCATTTACAAATTGTCCATTGAATGATTGTAGAATTATAAAACCCAAAAATTAAATACCTACATAATCCTTTCTATTAATTTTTTTATTTAGATTATTGCAGATCAAAGAAAGGTCTTTTTAATAACGCACACTTTATAATTAATTTCCTTGTGTATTTCCAGTCTAATTCTTTTATAGTTTCCTTTTGAACAAAGGGCCAGGAAGCTAAAAAATTATTTAGTTTAATGGATACAGATATATTTTTTGCTATCTTTATAAAATACCTATAACATTAAAATTACAAATGAAGTAATAAAAAATACTTATTCAAATTTATAAAAATGCAAATTTTTGAATTTGAGGAAATTTGTATTAAAAACCGATTAAATTTCTTTAATTTGAAGCTTTTCTGTTTGGAATGCTAAATTTAATTTCTTATTTATAACTTCAAAGAAAACGTTTTCAAAGAACACAAATATAATATTATCAGTACTTATTTACTACGAGATTTTTTTAAACACGAAAAAGTAAAGAGTTTAATTAAAATTATAATGTAGTATAGTAGTAAAATTACCTTAGATGTAATTAAAGAAATTTTGAGTAAGAGATTATGTAATACGTATAGATATATATTATCTAAAAAAATTCTAAAACGTACTTCTTTGTATCAATTTGTATAGCAAAAGTTTTTTCACAAAAGGAATAGGTAATTCCTTGCAAAGGAGTTTTATAATTCTCTATGGAGTGTAAAATAACGATTCCGTGCTTCATGATATCTTGAAAATTTACTAATATACAGTGAGTTCGAGACCTATGGTAGTAATTTAAAGGATGTGTTGGATAAATGTTATACTAGTTTTACAGGATTTTGTTTATAGTTTGCACATTAGAATTCAGTTAAATTCATTAATTGTATAACTTAAATTTAATTTTAATATTATTTATTTTAAAATTATTAAATGAATTAAGTTAATAGTAATTTTTAAGGTTTTTTAAAATGTCGTAAGATTTCGAGTGAGCTGCAGTGCACTATAATACGAAAAATGCACACAAATGAGCCTATATTTAAATTTACTTAAATCCCATGTGAAAACATTTTAAATTAAAAAATTTATCATTCAAAAGATGAATAAAGAAAATATTTTAAATAAGAAAATTGAGGTACATTGGTAGCTATAAGAATGAATAAAATTTCAACATAAAATACGACAGACCTAATCAATATTTAATCTTCATTACAAAACATTTTAAAAAGTTTTTTGTTGGAAAGTTGATATCTTATGTATGTATATAGGTACCTACCATACTATGTACAGGGTTTCACAAAACTATATACACTTTGTAGTAATATATTGTTATCGCCAAATTTACTAACAAAAAATTTAAAAAATTATTTATTTCTGTATTGTTTTGTGAATTAATTGCTACATCATCATAATTATGATGACGTTTTCGTGACATCTAATAAGATTTTATTTAATTTCTTTTTAAACTTATTGTTGCTGATTTTATGGTGTTTTATCTTGTTATCTTATAACATAGATTTTCATTTTGATTATAATTAAGTGCTTATCATAAATCACAGTTGATCTTCCAGTTTTTCACATTGCAAATATTAGTCTTTTTTAACAATCGCTTACAATTAATACATTTTAATTTAAAACCATCTGAAATATATCATAGCTTGGTTTGATAAATAAAACCAATTAAAGAAAAAGAATTTTTGTTTATTGTAAAATTTTAATGAAAATTACTCCACTACAATCAAATCACATAAATTTCGCGAAACTTCAACACTACGCATTTTCAACAAATTAAAATTAATCAAATGCAAAATTAAACGCTACTATGTAACATACTAGAATACACAGCAATATTATATGTAGGTAGTTATTATAATAATATAAACTGAACTCGTAAGGTATGGAACACAAATCGTGTAAACTCTTTATAGAAAGTTTCTAAGAAACTTCTAAAAATATCATAGTGAAAATCGTCAAGTTTTATCTTTGAAATGTCTAGCACATTCATACCAACCTAAATAGGTTTAATTATTTTTATCACGGGTTTATTCATTTTCACAAACACTAAATTTTTCTTTAATATTGTATAAAAATTTGGTTTTGCAATTAAAACTTTAGCACTATAACCGCCCATTCCACTTGGTCAATAACTTGACATCTTTCTGTTTACGGATAGCCTCAAGCATTCAGCCTCCAGCCTCCAGTCTCCATTGTTTTACCAAAATCAGTATTGTTTATGGGTTAATAAAGAGTTGTTTTAAACCCATTGTTGACTTTGATCGTCATACTGGTGTTTAGCTCAATAATGACTTCATCCATGATAACTTTTTAAATTATTAATTTTTTAAAAATCAATGTGTGCTAAGGTTGTTTCAGCGCAAGGTAATGGATTGTGTGTGCATTTTTTCTTGTCTAAAAGTGTCTTCAACAATTTCTTCTGCTTGGAACCGGATGGTGCTCTATATTTAGGCATAAAGCCAGACAGTTATGCTGATTATATATCTATAAGTAAGACGGTAAGACTTTACACATTGCCCTCAATCGTACCTACAGAAAAATCATAATATTGAAGATAGATAAGAATGAATTTTTATTCATTCTGATGAATTTTTCATTATTCATTATGAATTTTTATTCATTCTTATCGTGACCGTTGAGACGGTCATTAGCCTAGTATGTAAGCTGAATAACTGCGGTTCAAATCCGAAAAGAGTCTGAAATTTCATATGATCGTCTCTATGCTTCGTAGAGCACGTAAAATAGGCGCGGTCCCTGGGTTGATGATTTGCCTTCATCAAAAAATCCACGGTTAGCGGCACATCTGAGACGAGCCCAGCAATCTACATCAGATGTAAAACAATTAATATGCTCACAGACTAATAGTGACTTCGGCTTCTCATCGATAAAAGACAGAACCCCGAAGTCAATGCCAGGCGCCGATACAGAGGGCAATAAGCAATTATGAATTGCAAATAGCAATAAATAGGTAATAGGGGCAATTGCCCCCCTCAGCCTGAGCCTTCAAGCACTGTTAATACTTTTATGGAAGTATTATATGAATAAAAGTTTATCAAATTCTTTATTTTAAAACAAATTTTCTGGAAGATAGGTAAAATCCCACAAAAATTTTCCCCCCTAAACGAAATCCTGGATCCGCGCCTGGTCAAGGCAAACAGGAGCAATCCTAGCTTTAAAGTGGAAGAAGAAGAAGAAGGTATAGATATCATCAAAGTAGTATTTACAGTTATTTATATCATAATATTAGAGATACACATCTTGTTGTGAAGAGTTGTAATCGGGCACATACTTATTTTTAACTTTTGAATACCGGTTGTTGTACTGCAAAATATTAGTCCAGATGCCTCTCAACAAACATTAGTATGTGCATATCGGTAATCAGGTCCCAGCACAATCTCTGTATATTTAAGCATACTATTACACGTCTATCTCAAGATAGATACTATCTCACACGTTTGCAGTCTGCTTGGAGTCGTTGTCGTGTTGAAAAATTACTTCGTTTATTGGGTAGGGCATGTTTTCTACAGTTTCACCTAAATGTTCGGTTATAAAAATGTTTTTATACATTGCCCGATTTATATTACCATCTATTTTATGCAAGAAAGTAAACTCAAAACGAATTTCAAGTAGATTTTGTGGTATATTAGTATGTATTTGTAAAATGCAAGATTTAACAGAACTAAACAAAACATTAAAATAATAAAATTGTAACAGTAAAGTAAAGAAATACATAAGTACGTGGAAAAATTGTTACTATAAAATGTCTTTTTGGTTTTTATAGTAACAATTTTTCTACGTATGTATTTCTTTACTTTACTGTTAAAATTTTATTATTTTAATGTTTTGTTTAGTTTTGTTAAATCTTGTATTTTATGAAATGCTCTAAGATTATCCCGTCGTACACCCCTATAATTTCTGCTTTTGAGCTGAAGAAGCTTCACCACTAGCCAAATATCTAATAACTCTTCTGCAATCTTGAGAAAACATTTTGTTTAATCTGCATCTTTTATTTGTTTTCATGAAAATCTTGCATATATTTCCAATTCTTTGAACTGAATAATAATTACAATGATTCAATTTTGCGAGTTGATATCTCACATTCTAATAATTAATTTAAAGATGCAAAAATATCAGAAAAATGAAAAAATTTGGTCATATCAAATCACATTATAAAAACCGTTATCAATTACATACAGTGTGCAAAATTCGATTAGTGCCACCCATGTATAACAGGGTAATTTTTCTTTAAAACGAATTAGAAGGAAAAAATGAGTTAGTAAAAGTTACATAATAATTGACAATCCTAAAATAATACATGACCTACAGTGCCACCATGCTAAGAAAAACCCCGGAAAATATGTCAACTAATTTGATAAAAATTTGAATGAACCAATGAACATCAAGTTATTTCTCAAGTACATTCTGTTGTAAAAGTTACAAATCATTGTGTGTCAATTGACATTGTGCTGGTTTTTTGTCTTGTTCGTTTTCGTGTTATTCATATTTTAGAACAAATCTTCATAGCTATATTTAATAAATCAATTTAATTAAACATTATTTGGTAAGAACTATTTTAGGTTAGAATGCACTTTAATTTTCTTTTGAGTGTACAAATTTAAATACACCAGCGCCAGCCACGCCCCTTCAGATCCTTTCTAATGCCCGTACTAATGCCCGTACTTATAGTCATGGATTGAACCGAGAATCGAGATCAATTCTTGAAATAACAGCTGTTGCTAGGATACGGCCTAAATTCCAGTAATATCATTGGTAAATTCTAGGATCATTTTGAGTCTCGCGTTGATCCGTGACTATAAGTACGGGCATTATAGTCACGAATCAATCCGAGACTCAAAATGATCCTAGAATTTACCAATGAGATTACTGGAATTTAGGCCGTATCGTAGCAATAGCTGTTATTTCGAGAATTGATCTCGATTCTCGGTTCAATCCATGACTATAAGTACGGGCATTAGTGTGGTCGAACTGTATTAAAATTTATTTTATTATATAGATACTTTATTTTTATAATATATTTTATTATATACTCATTATATTTATTTCAGGAATTTCAGGAATTTCTTCTTTGGATAATATTTTACCACGTCCCATGTTGCCAATTTTAATTAAAAATTTGATATTATTGATGGTTAATGTAAAGATAATAAGCAGTTTATATCTTTATTAGAAACAACTTGAAACTTTTTTGGATTTTTATCAAAAATAATGTACTTGTCTCTAATAGAATTTCGCACAATTTATTACAATTTGCAAAGTTCATGTAACAAAGCAACATTTAAAACTAATAATAATTTTAAACCAAAATTTTTTTTCTGCAAAATCAACTTCACTGTTACGTATTTACTCAGGCTTAATCATTTTTTTATCTGCTTATTATATTTCACTATACACGGAATTATGCTTTTATCATAAAGGTGTTGCTCTAATCGAATTTCGTTTACTGTAGTAATCGAAAAAAACATTTTTAATTAAATTTTTAAATAAATAAATTAATGAAAATCAAATTCAAAATTTTATTGTAATCAGATTCAAAATAGAACTACATACATCGTAATCAAAAGATCGCGGATTAAATATCAATTACATTAATCTGTGAATCAAATAATCCGATTATCAGATTGGGACTTAGAATTTGAAAAGTGGCTCAGAACTTTTACAACCTTTCTACTGACACAAAAGATCAACATGGTCAAATAGGATGTTGTACTTTCTCAACCTCGAAATGGATAACCCTGTAGTACGAATTTTACAAGTAAATTATAACAAAATTTAATTTATTTCCAGTGAATTTCATTTTTACATTATTATGTAAGTTGTTACGAAGTATGCGCTTAATTTGGAGAATCACTGTAGATACTACCTTATTATCAACAATTTGAAATATTTATCGTGATATAACGATATATAATTCACAAACGAAAAATAAACGAATCAAACTAACATAAAAGGTAAAATAACACCTAGTTATGTAGCTTTAAGATACTGGAGACAACAAAGAATGTCAAACCTATCGAAGGATAATGTTTCGAATGTATCGAAGATTTATTCTAGAATACTTGAAAATGAACGTTTGAGTGTGAAGGTTGGTTTATGAAAAACACCGACAAGCTCCCTCCGAAAAGGACAAAAAGTTTTTCTTTATGCTAAACATTGTTTTGTGCGTTTCCTAGTGACAAATGCTAGTAGAAATTTAAACGAATAGATGGCCTTATTCAATAATTACATTACACAAAAATAAGAAATTATTTATAAGTAAATAATCAAAACAAAAAATTGCGTTTCAGGGTGAAATAGCTATTATTTTATTTTTCATGAAAATACAAATATAAACCAAAGTTAAAAATTATGTCAGAATAAATATTTACTTTAAACTTTACATAAATTAACTTTAAAACTTCTAGAAATTATAAAATATTTTAACGGAAAACATAACGAAAGCGATGCTTTCCGAGTGTCCACTCGGCAGCCAAAACAAAACATTCCTAGTCAGCTGACAAATCGACTAATAATGTAAAATCGACTGGTAATAAGTTTTTATTAATGGTCGATTCTGTTACTTCTGTCAACTCATTTATATTATAAAAAAAATGATATTATAAAATTTTGACCGACGTGGGATTCGAACTGACGATCTCCAAACGATTTGATTATGATTCAATCACTTAATACATTTTGCCATAGATATTTGATACAATAGATAATTTTATGTTTTCCGATAAAAAAAAGCTCGCTACGCTCACTTTTTAATATAGTCATATTAGAGTCATGCACACTTATTGTGTTATAAATTGTTGTGTAATAGATACATCAAAGAAAGAATGCACAACCTATCGTACCCAGAATTTTTTTATTCTCGGGTCTCGCACCCGCCTGAAACTTTCTGATTTAATTAAGCTAGTATTTGGTTCAGTAATGTGTTTCTTTTTCCACTCATTGCGTAAATTATTATTTGTTCCGAAGTGTTTATTTTACGATCGAGAAATAAGGTTATTCGAAAATATGTGATACGAACTTCTAACAGCGGATAATCGGAGATATTTTTGTTAGTGTATCATAAAACTACAATCTGCCATAAACAAAATGCTTATTTCTTTTCTGTTCAGTTTCTACGTGACTTACTTAGCAAAAATCGGAGTAGGAATCTAGATCAACCTGATGGTGGTACCGATTGGAAATCTAACAAAAGATAAAAAAACTGCTTGTTCAATTGTGACGTGACGTAGAAAGCATCACCGCATAATTCATACTGTAACGAAAATTAAAACGTTTATTTAATTATTAAGGGCTAAAATATATTTACAACTAAGGTTAATAACAATAGAACAGTTTGTTAATACACTAGGATTTTACACCAATACTAAAGCACTACAATAATTAACAACGATTACTAAACAATAAGTCTGAATTTATTTAAATAAAGCCACTATATTTATGTAACACTCTGTATATTTTTCTATCACACCACTATTTATTTACACTGTATTGATATTAACACTTGCTAGTCCGAACTAGAATTAGAATTGATTCCCACAGCAAATCACACTGCTATTATATACTTAAATTTTATATTTCTGGAAACTTCAAGAAACTTCTATAAACTTCTAGAGAGATTTAGACTGCAAGTCAGTACTGCAGTTTGCAAATTTTGCAACTACAATGTTATCATATTATATAAGTCAGCATGGATGACGACTTTCTATTATTGTTTCGTAACAATACAGACCCCTGGAAAGAAGGTAACTGATGTACTAACTTTCTTTTTATTAATTTATTTATTAATTTTATTACTTACAACTCTCAACAGTATGACACAATGCATCGTCTAACATTGAGTTTAAAATTTGCATAAATCTGTAATCGACAGCCATACAGCTTCCGATGACTTTCCTCTTTCAGTATTTTCTTAACAATAATTAAAAAAAGTTAAAATTTGTTGAATCCCAGGGACAAATACAAACTTCGTTGTTTAAAAAAAATCGAAGGTTTGAATAAACATTTTTGGTTGATGGAATTTAATAGAAAATATAAGTAAAAATCAGTAAACATCTTAAAGGTATTGAAACTTTTAAAAAAGCACTTACAAGTTTCAAATTTTTTAAATTAAAATAAATATGATACTTTCTATAGCCTACCTACCCTCTCGAAGACTCGAGATCTATAGAGAAAAGATGTTTTCGAGTTTCAGGTATTTCTATCATTTTTATTCACATTGTTCAAAATATTTACTAGTTCTTGTTATATCCAAAGAGTGAAACAAATAAAAATACGCTTCCAGGATAAATATTTTGTAGTAAACTTTCCTTTTAGCTCCTTACGCTGTTCATTATTGCATGATTTGAATTATTAAGCACGTGGAACAAAACAAGGGGCTCACTGATGGCTGTACTGATTTTTATATTCACAAGAAGTATAAATCTGTAGATATTTTTATGCTGCGAAACTTGGGTGCTTGTAAATTATTAATTAAAGTTGCAAATGATACAAAAATATCAAAGGCAAGATAAAAAAGATGTATCTGGTAAGAAAAAGGTTTCATTTTCGTTTTAAAAGATATCTAACAGATATATAATATGTAGATATAAATGAAATTTTTTAAAGTATCACTACGATTATTAAACCGAAGAAATTATTAATAAATATTTACTTTTATAAAATAATGTTTAATGACGGAAGCACATTTCACATTTTAGACAATGGCAAGTACAGTGGAGCAATGTACAATTATTAATTAGAAATTTTGTTTCTTATTTTGCTAAAATTTTTATTTTGCTAAAAGCGTTCTAAAAGCTAAAATATTTTGCTAAAAGTTAAAACTTATGATATATTTTCGTATGTTTTAAAAATTTCAATTAATGTGAATGTATGATGATTTCTAAGTCAGTAAGTAAGTAAATATAAAGAAGATAATACATCTTATAGAACTAGTAATTTCAAGACAAGGTCATAAGAGAACAGTATTGGCAAGGCGAGTTAAGTAATTTTCAAGACAAACCTCGTTTAGTTATTAAGATTTCTTTGAAAGAAACGCTTGGTATTAATAATTTGTATATAAAATGACGATTTACGCCAAATTAATAGAGCATATAATGGTGGGTTGTTGACTACGCTATAAACTGAATAGGTAAGTGCATTTTATTATTACCTCATTTTAGAAATTATAGTTCAATTTATTTTAATATATTTAGGTATAATTTGAAATCCAATCTGATACTCAAATTATGTTTAATGTAGTAATTCAAATATTGTATTAATTTATTTATAAATGAAATGTAAATAACTTTTTTTTAAATAAATTGTATGATGTACTCCAACAGATTTAATTCGTCCATTTATTGCCATAGTGATGAAATAAATTCTTTAATATTTTAATCTTATGAAATCTACTTACTTTCACAAATTTTTTTTATTGATATTGTACGCAAAGACGTTCTTTGTGCATCAAAAATTGTGGAAAACGTAATTAATTTTCACGCAAATTTTTTACTGCTATTTTTACGCAGACACACAAAACCGATCGCTATCCATTTTTTGTAATCATTTTTGATTCGCCTCAATGACGACTCGTTACATTGAAAACGTAACAGCAGTGTAATCTGCATAAAACCTAATAAAGCTGAAGTGTCAACCCGATACAGACTAACCTACTCGGAGATCAAATTAATTTCATTCTTTTTTAATTCGATGTTAGCATACAGCTAGATGAAAAGTCCCCAAAATATTTATCTTGAGATCTCATAGACTTTCAGCACTGTTTAACGGCTCGTGAGTTGACTCTTGAATTAGTCAACCTCACTCGTTCTGTAATTTGGCTCTTTTTCTAATTGTTACATAAGCTTTTAATTATATTGAATTAATGTAAATGATCAAAATTGATGATTTTCAATAATAAAAAGTAATTTTAAAATTTTAAATAATTCTCTTTTTAAAATATCAAAAATATACCTTACTTAGATAATTTAAATGAGTAAATATATGGCTTTGGTCGTTATGAAAAAGCATAATATACAAAGTTTTGACATCAAGGCTTACCAAATATTGACTAATGTTATTTTATTTATTTTATTAAATTATTTTATATTACACTGAACCATTATTTGTCTTTTATACCTTGACAACGAGATATATTAAATAGGCTATAACGCCCTAGGGCCCATAAATCATAATGCCCGCTCATTATGCCCTCTCATTCACAATTATATAATATAATTCAAAAAATGTACCATTTTATTGTTTACAATTTTATTTAAAATTAAAAGTATAACTTTCAAATGAAGATCCACTAATTGAACAATTAAAAATTTAAAAAAAAATTAAATTTAGCAATCATCAAATTCAAAATTTATAAAATTTTTAAATATTGACAAATTCAAATGCAGTGTATAATATAAAACGTCGTATGCATCACGAGCATTACTCGATGTTTATGCTCTCGAGCAACTTAAAAACTCTCGGGCCTGGCGACCCTCGCGCTTTTAAATTGGTTGCCCTCGACATAAACATCGTCATAATGCCCTAGATACATAAATAACTATTTACTTTGTATACTTAGATACTATAATGAAATATGTATTTTATTTTTACACTAAATTTTGTTTTAATCTAAATTTCATGTAGAATGTATCAGAAACCAGAATAATAAATATATATGTAAATATTTTATTATTGTAAACGTGATAGCATGCAGTAAGCTAGAAACTATTCAAAATAAATTGATTGAGTTACATTTTGTGCAGAGATTTATACGCTTGTGATTATAGGTACCAAATGATTTCAACTCATCATAAATTAAATTATATATAATTTCCAGGGAACAGTTGTCTGAAATAAGAACACAAAAATGTCTAGGATTACTACACAAAATTTAATATAGTGAAAAATTTTAAATATTTTTTTAATTAATTATTTATTTAGTTCACCTCGTTTTAGACGAATTTTCAAGTAAAATGGGGTATTCGCAAGGATCTATGTAAAATTGATTATATTACTACAAATTTTTTGTAGTATATTTTAACAAAAATCAATTTCTAAGCTCTAATGTGTTTTTATATTTAAAAATTAACCAATGAGTTTTATGATGTAATATAAATTTAAATTTAAAACATTAACAACATAACAATTTTTTACTATACATTTTGTTGTACCTCTATTTGAGCTGACCACGGTATAAATTAGAAATGTTTGCGTATAGATTTACTAAAACTTAAGATAAATAAATTACGGTTAAAACGTCAAAATAGCGTATTAATAAAATAATAAATAAAATGCTATACTTACTATAATTCTTAATATAAATCAAAGAAAATCAACTACACACCGCCATAATGGCAGCTAAGAACAGTATCTATTACTAAGTTTTGACTCAGAAAACAGCACAGAAACAGAAAACATCAGTGAAAAAACGAGTGTTTCCATAATGATCTGCAGTTCTCATTTTAGACAACTCTCTCCTACTACATAAATAAATGTTTTTTAATAAATGGTGTTTGTTCTTTGTCTATTCTGTATAGTGGTAATCGCAATTTTGTAATCTGTTGTTCTTTTCGCCCGTTTTGCAAATGAGTGCAAATTATGAAGATTAAACATTATTCCTATGAAATTCGGTACAAATTGTTTACTCTTAAATAAATTTATAGCTTTCCACAATAATAAGTATTATTAATAAATTTATTATTTATTGTAAATTACTGCAAGAACATGATAATTATAAAAGTTTTCGATTTTAAACTTCTGCATGTTCCAACAGTTGCTTGAATTACAGGTGGATCCACCGGGACCAGTTAAAAAGCACACCAACTATTCTCTGCAGTACATATACCTGAATTTTACTAAATGAACTTAGTTTGTAAATAAGTAAATTGTTAATTTGAATTTTTGCGAAACTAGTTACGAAAAACAGTTATAAACAGAAGTTATAAAACTAGTTTGTTTTCTTTTACAAAAATAGGTAGCACAAAGAGTGTAATAAAATAAATAAATTAGTAGGACAGACTGGGGAAACCTCTGTACTACATGTTTCTTGTTTAACGTTATACTATATTGTTGCTTCTGTCAAATAAAATAACGCAAAACCAAATCTGACTTTAAATAAGTATAGAAGAAACTGGGGAGACAGTGAACACGTTTTGGAACGTATCGCCAAATTTAATAAAACGTCTCGAGATTATCGTGATTTCACTGTTGCAAAACATTGTTCCAAAAAACTTGATTTTTATTGAAATTTAACAGAAATGGCAAATAAAAAATATTATTCTAATTACTTAGCAATTTAACTCTCAATTTAAACATTTACAGAGATGATTGTAAACTGTCGTAAAAACTTTATTCGGTAAAACTCTTCTACTCTAATCTAATCTAAATAACTGTAGCACATCTGCTTAATTAAATAAAATAAACCACACCAAATTCGACATTAGAGTTTACCAATGTAAAGTTTTAAATTTTAAATGTTACTATTAATTTTCCAAACCTGCAGAACGACCGAAATTTATATTTTCAATTTAAATTTAAGCAGATTGTATAATTTCCTCTTCGTTTATTTCGGTTCTTCGTCTACTTTACTACTTATAGTACCAAATTTATGTTTTTCTTGGCGTCATTATAATTTAATTTTAATTAATAGTGTGTTTTGGTCTTTTGCTTTGTTTATCTTTCAGCAATTAATTATAAACACCGTGGGAAATCAAACCAAACAAAGTTGCACTACCTTTTTCTAACGTTGTGAACATACCCTTCATCTTTGTCTTGTGTTGTTCGTTAGGGATGTTTGAATATTGGAGATTGTTAACTCCGTTTCAATTTGACAGCGTGATAAAGTTAATAATACTGTCTCTCCGAATTTGTAAAATCTTGAAACCTATATGAAAGTATGAAATATAACTTTTTGGGGTTCAGGTTCAGTTCAGCAAATTTCAATTCAATTCATTTTTTTTCATTCATTTTCAATTTTCTACCCATAAAAGGTCTTCTTTTGTTTTGTGTTTGTTTTAAACAATTAGTAAAATAAAGTTAAGCCTCTTCTTCTCACCGAGGTTATCAAAACGGTGGCAGCTGTGCGATTTAGCTATCTACCCATGCAACCGCCGCGGTTATATGTTTGTTAAAAAAAAAACAATTGGTAAAAGATTCCAAAAATAAAATTTAACAAAACATTATTGTTAAATTGTGTTAGGGTACAATTTCACATTTTTATTCGTTTCCTGTAGCTGAAATAACATACCTTTCGGGATTTTGAAACGGCTATAAGTAAATTTCAAGTTTTGTTGATGCAATTTGGTAAATTACATGGTTAAACAAAATTTTACCATCTGAATGAAACATATAATCATTTCTTGTAGTATTTTTGGCGCCGAATCCAAATTCAGTAGCAGAATTACTCTAGCACGTCAGGATTTCAAAATATCCTAATCTCAAAGTGCTGAAATCACTATTTTCGGAGATATTTCAAGCTATATTACGAGGAAAGCGAATTTTTACAATCATTTCTTCCTAAGGCATCATTGAATACTATGGGGTTTGAAAATCAAAAACCGATACACGTTGATATGTATTTAACTACAAACTTGTTGATACATGATTAACATTATACTTTATTACTATACTTTTTAACTTGACTGAACTTTTAACTTAACTGATCTGACAAATATACAATTACTTTTTACTTATATAGTATTCTACTTGGATTATTACTTTATCCTTAAATCCTTTAATCCGGATATATAACATTTCTCCCCTTTAATTATTGTACCGTATGGGAGGACGTGATATTCGACTTGACCCTCTTACATTGACTACTGTTGGATTACTTCGACTTTCCTGATGTTCTTCTTCCTGTCGTGAATTGCTTTCTTTAGCTGCTGGTTTGCTCTCTTTTGCTATCACAACTTCCGGTTTGCTTTCTTTCACTACCACCACTTCAGGTTTGCTTTCTTTAGCTACTACAACTTCCGGTTTGCTTTCTTTAGCTACTTCAACTTCCGGTTTGCTTTCTTTAGCTACTTCAACTTCCAGTGTGCTTTCTTTAGCTACTTCGACTTCGGGTATACTTTCCTTAGCTTCTTCGGGTAACACATATTCTTGGGTGTTCTGTTGTTGAACTTGTAGTGGCTTGACAATTGGTAGTATATTTTCATCGTTACTAATTACTTCAGTCCTTTCTTCAGGTGCACTTCTTAACATATCCCTATGTACATGTGTTATTGCACCATTCCTTAACACCAGATAGGTATTGAAACTTATTACTCTTATTATTTTTCCTTTTTCCCATTTCACACTATTTCGATCATTCTTGATTTTAACAAATACGGTTTCTCCATTACTATATAGTTTTGTCTTTCTGACTGTTTCTATCTTCCCCTTTTTGGTCAGGCTACTACTGCTTTGTCCATTAAACGGATGTCTGATCAAATCAAACTTAACTCTGGGTTTCATTCTTAACACACTCTCCGACGGGCGGATTCCTGTTACTGTGTTTGGTGTGTTTCGATACGCGAACAAGAAGTGTGCCAGTTTTTCTTTTATCTCACTTTCTGATAATAGCTGCATAGACCTTGGAATTATTTTTTCTAAACCATTCTTAACTCTTTGTACCCCACTTTCTGCTAAACCATTACAATGTGGGTAATACGGTGGTGTTTTAACTAGATTAATACCATTTGCTTGACAAAATTTAGCAAATTCTTGTGAATTGAATGGCTGACCATTGTTTGAGACTAGTTCTATTGGTAAACCTACGACCGAGATAATTCCTTTTAATGCTATTATTACTTCTTTCGCTGTTGTTCCATTATTCAAAAATTTTACATCGATCCATTTTGACTTGCTATCTACCCATATTAGGAAGTTATAATTGAACTTACGAAAGAGGTCGATATGAACTCTTTGAAAATTATTATTAGCGTTAGGCCATGGTCGTAATGGTGCCTCTGCTCTATTAATTTCTTCTGTACCCATAATTTGTTCACTGAACCGCTTTTGCCATCCTGGTTTTACTATTGATAACCAGTTTCTTCCTAATAGTGGCAAGAATTTATTCTTGCAATCTATTAATACTATTGGTAATTGTTCATACCATTTATCGTTTATACATACGTTTACTTTAGTTTCTCCTATAATTTTGACTATTTCGCCTGTTGCCACTCTAAGTTTAAATTGTACTGGTTTAATTTCACAAATTTCTTGTATTTGGCCAAAATCTCGTATGTGCAGTACCGTCCGGCATGCTCCCGTATCAACTTCAAACTCGTATTCAATATTTTCTAAGCATGCTTTGACCATTACCGAATTCTTGCTACGTACACTTCCCAAATGTTTTAGGTATGACAAAAATTCCTCATTTTCTTCTTCGATATTAGCTACGTTTTTCGTATACTTGCATACGTACTTTGTGTGACCTTTTTTCTTACATATAAAACATTCCCAATTTATGGCTGGACATTTGATTGGATCGTGTTTCTTCCCACAACGAAAACAATCTTTACTCGGCAGCGTTACTTGTGCCCTTACCTTATCTTGACCGCTTTTTTGAAATTGTCTTCGATATATTTGGTTGACTTGTGCTTCTCCACATATCAGCTGTCTTTGACTTTCAGTTGCTTCATCATTAATAGCAATTTCGCACGCCCTCTTAAATGTTAGATTTTCTGATTCACCGAAAAGCTTTTTTTGCGTATCCGCATTCAAGAGACCACACACCAACCGATCTCGTAGTGCTTGATCCAAAAATATAGAAAACTTACAATCTCGTGCCAAATCTTTTAACACCGATATGAATGTTTCAATCTTCTCGTTTTCCTCTTGTTTACGATTATAAAACTTATAACGCTTCACAAATATACTTGTCACTGATTTCAATTTTTCATGCAATACTGAAACTAACTGTGCATACGTTTTGTTTCCTGGCTGCTCAGGGTATAACGCATTTTTTAATACTTTATAGGCTTTTGGACCCATACATGCCATCAGGTACGCCGCCTGTACTTCTGGTTTGACTTCATTCGCTACTAGATGAAATCTGAGCCTTTCTTCCCACGATTCAAAATCCTCGATATCTTCGTTAAATTCTTGAAACTTGGTCATTTTCTTGAGTTCGTTCTTTTTCTCGTCGCCAATGATATGTATTTAACTACAAACTTGTTGATACATGATTAACATTATACTTTATTACTATACTTTTTAACTTGACTGAACTTTTAACTTAACTGATCTGACAAATATACAATTACTTTTTACTTATATAGTATTCTACTTGGATTATTACTTTATCCTTAAATCCTTTAATCCGGATATATAACACACGTCAGAGGTATGACGTCTGTCATTACAACCACCTAAAATTAAAATTCAAATTTACCACATATGCGAATTATGATTGTATGACGTAAAATGACGTCGTCAATGTGAAAAACCATATTCTCCATTTTTAAAATTCGTTTTCGTTTGTTTTGTGACAATTTTTCTTTTTCAAGATATAGGTACCAATTTTAATCTTACATCGATATTCGATACTACTTCGATAAATTCACGTTGATAGACCGAAATATCGTAAAAAGCTTGCATATTGATAAATAAAACAAATGCTGTAGTCACACTCTTTTTACTAAAATAAAAACTAGTCCTAAACTAATACATTGAAAACATGTTACGGTCTATTAGACCATCATTCAGTTCAATAGGTTACAAGTTATAGAACACATAAAATAAAACAAAACAAAACACGCAAAAGTTGTTTTAAAAGCGGCTATCGTCCTTGGCGAGGTCAACACATACTTGGATAGGAGGACCTCCTATCAAATCAAGTTTGTTGGTTGATTAGCTTTTCAGGGTGGTATTTCATCATTTTTCTGATTTCTACAGATCTTATCTCCTTTTTCATTTTTTTATCATTATTTATCAACTACTTCGATAGCCTACTTCAACTACTTCGATAGATGACTCAATTGGCGCTGTAAGTAATATCGAAGAACTGTAAATTAAAATTGATATATCTTGAGGACTAAATGGAATTCTAAGAGTAGAGTAATACTCAATGATGCGTTAAGTAGATATGGGTGTAAAAATTCAGTGTCCTCAAAACATTATACCTTAAATATTTCCGAAAACCGTGTTTTTAGCACTTTGAGATTAGAATCTCTCGAAATCCTGACGTTCTAGAATCTAGAGCAATACTGCCGCCAGATTTGGATTCCACGCCAAAAAATTTTATGTATTCAGTAGTTACTTAATATTTTACTGAAAACTTCGTTGTTTTTAAACGGTTAGCACAGTACTGTATCATGCATATACCCAATTTCTTATAGGGCGCATATAAGTTTACTGAATAAGTAACTAACGGACACTTTACAGAGAGGTGAATAAATCGGCCCTAAGGTGATAAAAAAAGCAAGTCTAATTTTGTTTAGCCATGTTATCAATGCCCTGGTAATATTTATATTTTTTTGCCGCTTGCAATTTTACAGAAATTTGTTATTTGACATTGTTGTTGGGCGTCATGTGTTGAGCGAAGTCTTTTCGTTTATCTGAGTCAGGTGTTTACTTTTTTTTGATAATCACATTTTGCAGTTGCATATTATTTAAAATAATGAAATAGTATCATGGATTTGAATATACATACATATTAACTAAAATAAAAAATACCATTTACTTAGGTTAAAAGTATCATATAATAGCTTTGAAGTGTCCACTACTGCCTCCATTCTGATGCAAGGAGCTTTGAGCTAGATTTCTCTCTCGGAGATTCCTGGAATTGTTTTTGTATTAACGCCTGGGGATTCAAGTCTTCAATTCGAGATTCTCATTGTGAAGAAGTGGGAGGTAAAAAATATCATCACATACTGTTCTGTCAACTTTTGATCAGGGCAGTTTGGGAGCATATCTTCCAATCTGGTGTTTTTATGATTTATGTATTTAGTCTCATAGTTGGAATGTCAGCACGCCTACCCATTTTTGGTAATAAATAAACAATGTTAAGTTGCAGACGACCTTTAATTTTTGGGTTTATTAGTAGGGTATTTAGGAAAGATTTACTGATAACGTCGAATTATAATCATGGTTGTGCATTGGGTTTCAGGTTTTTTTATAAAGCAAGTGGTTTTGCACTTCGTGAACAAAACCTGTTTTTTGGATTGCCTATGGTCGGGGGCGAGAGGGTTGCAGCTCTTTCGTGCTTCGCGTAATATATTGTTTGAGGTAACTAGAAATCATACGCAAAAAAAATGTTATTTATTTATTTCAAGCAAAGCATATAGCTCAATAGTATACTTAAAATGAACATAAAAATCTTAATAAGATAAGAAAAATCATAAGACTTAAAAACAACAGATCACAATATAACAATTCATTAAAATTATTTGCCAGAGCACCATTCTATTCGATTTAAGGTAATCGATATTTTTTATATTTACATTTACATTTACAAGCTTCTACTCCAGTAATAAATCATCTGATAAAATTTTTCAAGTTTTAGACCTAGCTAATTATTAAATACTTGATAGGAAGATGTTCAACTTATAAATAGTTTGCTTAAATATAAAAAATGCACATAATAACAGCCAGTCTGCTTATGGGTGCATCATCTTATCTGTTTCGTAAAACAGTAAGAGACCACCATGAAGACTTACAAAGCAGCCAACAAATCTACAAATATTAGCCAGTACAAGTAGATATTGCGAGGTTCACCCTACATTTAAATTTTCTTTATACATCTTATCTTCATTCAATCCATATATTATTTCAATTTATTGGTAGGTAGGTATCTAAATAATATTTTCAATTTGTTCAAGCAGCTATAAAATCACATTAATATTAAGTACCAACATAATTTACAAATTTGAATCAAGTATAGTATCTTGAGACATCTCCTGAAATCACTGGAGCTCCCATTCTCGAATTTTAACGTAATAATATTTAAAACTTCTCAACGAACTACTAGTTGTTAACTAAAATTATAAGCAATTGCAATTTTGCAACGTCGCCACTCGAGAATAGGGCTCTGGTCTAAAAATATTTAAACTTTTCCAGTAGACCCACAATGATGATTGTAAAAAAGTTAACAGACTAGAATCGCTCGATAAAACTCGAATGATACCGTACATATTTATACATTTATAAAAAATTTAAAGTTACACATCAGTCTGAAGTGGTAAGAGTTGCCTTAAGAGCTACAAGTTGTTCTTCTCCTAATTTAATCTTTTCTCCTATCTCTCTCAAGTCCATAATTAGTTTTGCTTTCATATTTATAAAATGATCGTAATCTGAATATTCTTCCGAATTTAAGTACTTACATAAAATACTTGAAACACTAATACTACGTCGATCTATACTCTCTTTTAATACCTTGGCTTCTTCCAATTGTTGCTTAAGTTTGTCTTTCTTGTTTTCCAGTATTTGCTGAAAACATAAAAGTTAAAACTGTTTTGTCACATTTCTTTCTTCTTTGCTATTTTCTATCAACAAGAAATACTTACTCTCTCAGCATCATCTTCGCTCATGGTCATGAGGGCGTTTTCGGCACGTGCTAATCTACCCGATAAACCCAATAAAAGACTAGTAATTTTGCCAACTTCTTCCACATGCAACCTAAATTTAGCGGTTTCGTGAGGCCTTGCCAATTTGTTCATATGAAATTCCACATTTTCGCCTAATTCGTCATTTATTCTACATTCCTCGGACACAACTAACTGTTCATCCCGTAAAACTTCTAATTTTCGATCTAAACGATTTACCAGTTCCACCTAAAAGAACATCGCGTTTTAGTTGGGTTTCTTTAAAAAAAATTAAACACCTTTATTTACCTTTTTTTGATCCAAATCTTTGGTATCTTTTACAATACTAAATTGATTCATATCTTGACTATACTTGGTGAGAAATTTTGCTTTCGATTCGGATGTAGTGAAATATGTTGAAGTAGGAGATAGAGGACTTGTCGGCTCTGTACTGGGCAAGATCGATACTTGTTGAAGTGGACTGTAATCAAAATTATAGGTTTAGGTTTATTAACTTACAAGAAAGCCAACCATACCTTAGAGAAGATGTTGTAAGGGATGTAGTAATACTTGGCGAACAATTAATTAGCGATGGCGTCGGACTACAATTAGGTGTTGCAGTGTGACTTCGAAATGGTGAATTTGTAGGTCTAGGTCGCGATGTAACTTCTGGACGAAATAAACCGCTAACGTAATCGCTGGGTTTTTTAAAATCAGGACCGGGAACTAAAATGTAAAAATTAATTAAATAATTGCCGAAAGTAGTTGGTTCAAAATACTAACGTAATAGTTCTTTTAGTTTGTCTGAATCGGGAAGTTCGTTGATTATATCTAAGGATAATTTTTCGCAATCAATTTCTTCTTGGAGCTTTCTTCTTGTAGGCAGAGGAGTAGGTAATAATTCGTCTTTTTCAGTTTGTGAGGCCGCGTCCGTTGTAGAAACGTTAACTCGTAATATCACTTCAGTTCTTTGCATCATTTGCAATCCTTCCACCACTGGTGGTTGTGTATCACTCTCTTCGCAAGACGGGAAAGTGGTTAGATACATTTTAGGCGATGATGGGGGTGGCGTGTGTATTGGGGAATTTTGTGATGGAGTGTTTGTTGAAGTAGAAATCATGGGTGAATTTCGCTTAGGTGACTGTGGAAGGCTTAACGGCGAGTTACAAGACGATTTAAGTTTAGTGCAATCTGAATTTGGTGAAGATCTCGAAGATGATATAGTTGAACTATCCGAAATTAAATTAGGTGGTGATTTACTAAGTGGCGATGAACAAGGAGTGGTGGGATGAGGATTAGAATCGAGAATAGGAGGCACTTGAGGTGAATTTCTTGATGGGGAACTTGTGGGTGATTTTATATGCGTACTATTTGGAGTAGATGAATTAATAGGAAAAGTTGGTGTCACGTTATTGCACAAAGGTGTAACACAAGTCGTGCTTGGAGGCGATATACTTAATGGACTACGCACGGGAGTCAACGATAAATTTTTAGAAGGAGCTTTTGTCGGAGATGAAGGTGGGCTTGTGTATTTTGGAGGAGATCGTGGTTTCTTTTGCAAAGTATTTTCACTATCCACTTCTCGTATGGAAAACTGTGGCCTATGAGGTATAAACTTTTCTTTAACGGGTAAAACATCCGGTAAAACGATTTTTCTAAATTCTTCTTTTCCATCACAGCGCATTGAAAGATGATTTCCGTGTATAGTTGATTTTTCAGTCATGGATAGTCTTCGAATTAAGTTTGTATTATTATGCAACAAAGTGTTTTTTGTACTCCATTTTGCGTCTCTGGAATTAACTTTCGTAAAGTCAGATGTAGGATCGTTTGATATGTGTCCATTTGGCGACGAAGTACGTTTATAAATTCCCATATCAGAATCGGGAACTATTCTTTCTCGTTCCCGGCGAGAAGCCAAATATGATGCTTTCGAATGACTCCTGCAAAATAAGTTGTTATGAATATTTAATTCTAGTTAATGTAATTTAAGAACAAATAATCTTAGTTTTATAAACACTTGAATGGTACAGCGATACATTTCTAGTGGTTTTACCACAACCACATTCTATATATTTTTTTTTTAATTGTGGCATGAAATAAATAATATGTTCATAATATCTTGTGTGCACACATTTCTAATTTCTCACTTTGCATGTAATGCATATTATAAAGTCCATCAACGGAATTTAAAAATGTAACAAGAAAGTAGCTATAAACGAGTTTTCTGATATTCCTTTATCCGGATTTGCTCAAATAATACAGGAATTATGCAAAAAATGAATTGACATCCCGCAGAACATGACCAAGTAGAAATATTTCCGTTAGGTATTCAAAATGCAGAAATGCGACTTGACAGTTCAATTAAGAACAGAAGGATCTACGGATTTCAATGATCATAATAGTAAAAAAAAAACTACTTAACCATGCTAAATTTAATCTTGGGCAAAACATAGTATAAATTCTACTTTATATAATTCTCGGTTATAGTTTCTTCTAGGAACATTGAACATAAAATGTTTCCATAGAATCTTTATACCTCCTCGTCTGGTAAAATAATTGGATTGTCAGCCTTGCACTGAAGTGTGAACATAATTATTTATATTCAGAAGATAACATCACAAAACTTATTGTTATAAATTTAATAAATAATTAATTTCGTACGGATTTAATTTATAGTTTTCAAATAATTATTTACAGAATCCTTGTTCAGTTTGTTGTTTTTAATTGAGTTTTTTCTTAAAGTAACTTTCAATTTTCAATACAAATAATAATTAATTAAACAATTATGTTATTAGTTAACGGCAAGAAGAAAACCATAATAGTTTAACCTTAGAAATAGAACGACTAATTATTGGGCCTAAAGCTGTAAGAAATCTCAAAACGCATTATTAATTATGTTTATGTGGGAATTTTACATACTGGTATATCCAGCAAAACTGCGATGAACTTGATATAATATCTATTAGTACGGACTTTATCAATTAAATATCATGGAATATTTCTTTTTGCCCTTGAGTGCGAGGTGCAAACACAATACTATTGTTAATACACAATGGAATGTTAAGACTGTTGAAAATTGCATATATTATTGTGTCATTTATTTTCGTATCTTTATTATTAATAATAAATAATATTATCTATCTAGAAATTAAATTACAGGAGTAGTATACTAAGAACGATAAATTGCCATTTATATAGAATTTACGATTCTTATTTTCAGGAAAATATTATATTTTTATATACCCAGCAGGTAATTTAAATATATCTTTAAATAATTACTACAAAATACCGAAACCATCTGCAATAATAGAAAGCCACGACACGCAACTATAATATTGTTAGTCTTCTAAAAAACTATTGTTACAAAAACTAAAATTAACTATAATAATAAAAATAATTTATTAGGATGTTCTGGTACATCATTTATTGGTTGTTTTAATTTACAAACACGAACAAATTCGATTAAGTGCCCAATAAAAATGTGAAAATGCGCATCAGAAGAAAGTAAACTCGGTAAGGTTTTAAAAGAATATTTGCGATTCTCCAGAACTAGAAAGCATCCAAGTTGAAATTAATTCTACAAAATTATTTATTAGTGAATTCGCGAATAAAACAATTTTAAATCGTTTTTAATCACCTTCACTAATGCTCGAATAAGAGAAAGTTGGTTTACCGCATTGGCACTGAGATGATAATATTATGGCGCCATGTATTTAATAAAAAATAAAATTTATATTAATTTTTTGAAAATTTCAGTGTTCGACAGAATTACAAAAATTAATGAATTATCAATATCAATAACACTCCAACAAAAGCTATGCTCGTAATATACTCTGGCTATTTCACAAGTAGTAATATAAAAATTTTATTTATATAATTATAATTTTTAGTATTATTTTTTTTGTATATTAAAATCAAAGAAAATCTAGTAGATATATGTGCTACTATGTCGTTTCATACATTAAAATTAAATAAAAATAATATAAGCATTACTGTAAATGGCATTGATACAATTAAAAATCATCTAACTTAAGCTCAAAGAAAAACATCAGTTAGAATCACACATGTTGGAACATCTTTTCTTATAAGAAAACTTAAAGTTATATAATAAAAGTTGAAAGAAAAAGTAATGGTTTTGCTCTAATAAAATATCCGTTATATGTACATTTTATTATATAAGGAACAAATAATTGATGATGGAACAGTTGATACTTGGCCGATTCAAAATACAGTCAGTACATTATTAATTGTACTTTTAATGTCGTTAACAGTACGAAAACGGTTTTTCTTGGAATATATTCAAACTAGAAAGTAAAATCATACATATTTTAAAAATGTGTACTGTTTCGAAGTTAAATTAAATTTTATTCTTGTGATTATAATATATTAATTAATCATAAATAATAAAAAAATGCTTAACATTTAACTCAAATTTTATATCTAATTCATTTTATCCAATTTATATATTTAATTAGGTATATCTCCGAAATGTTCCACTTTTTAGAATAAAATATGTACATAAGATTATGTATATTGGGACGATTTCAACCAATATAACCTTAAAAATGCGTATTACATATGGTAGTATATTATTATATATTGCAAATAAGAAAATCAATACTGCATATAAACTACACTTAGCACAATTTATTATTTCCCTCTGAATATTAGCATTTGATTAATTTCGTAATTCAGAAATTAAATAAAATTAAAAATAAATAATTGCATTCAATTTACATTTTGACTTGTCTTTACAGATATTATAACACTAAATTATTTGATCCCCTAATCATTTAAAAAAATATTGCAAAATAAATTTATCTCGAAAAATAAAATTATTTTGCAATAATCGGTATTCAAAATTGGGTATCTAAAAAGGTATTTGATATAATGTGTATACTGCCAAATGCAGTATATAAATAGACATAATTAACGTAACAATGAACTGCGAACAAACGCAAGGTGTTTTATAATTTTTCAAACCACCATCCTATCAAGATGCGCCATGCATTTTTATTTAAAAAAAAAATCTGATACCAGCCCGAAGGCTGCATTTTTGGATTTTTGATTGTTTATTTACTAGCCAGGTGTTGCAAAATTACGTTTTCATAAAAATTTCTATTTTTAGCATATTATATTTGTTATAATATGTACCTTGAAGGCACTATGAAAATTCAACATCTAACCAAAAATTTACTGTTGTGATGGAAACCTCACAATTTTAATTTATATTTGTAACAGACTTATAAACAAAATGTTTGATTAAATTTTTTTTTCGGTGTATCGTGCACTCCCATAGTAAGAGTAAGACGACTCCTGGTATCATTCCCGAATAATATATGAAAATAGCAGTCACTTAAAAAAAAGTTAAAAAAAATTAAATAAAAACAAAAGTTTTAAAAAAGAAACTCAAGGATGATTTTAAAAACACCACGCTGTATTGTTTTGGGAATAACTGTGAATTGAAAAAATGTGATGTGGTGAATTTCTGACATTGTTAATTAATAGATAGTATTGATAAATTTTAAATTATACGACTACATGTTTTGTTTATAATAAAAAATAATAAAAAAAATTAGTTAACCGCAATTTATACTTGAACTAGGAATTTAATTTTGAGGTCTTTGCACGATTGTTGAATATTAGATATAATATACACCGGGTGACCGACCTTACATCCGATCATAGGGAATATGATTATTATTTTTAAATTCCCGTTTCCCATTATAACAAATATAAGAATCAGAAAATTATCAATTGGCAGAGATTTTCTTATCTAAAGACCCCAACACTTGATATTTTGTTGACAAAATATTCTTTGCCATTGTTGGAGAATTTAATTCAAGGCAGACTACTACTAAAGTTTTTTAAAAGCACTTTTCTTCTTTTTATCGTTGAGTTTTGAACAATAAGACAGGACCAAAATATCAAGTATTGGATATCTTTAGATGTGGGAAAAAATCTCTTTAAACACTTTTCTCGTTCTTATAATTTCCCAACTTATTTCCCTATGATCGGGTGCACAGTCGGCCATCCGGTGTATCGTTTAAAACAAATGAATTATTTATTAAAAATTAATTCTATTCTCAAAGATAGCCGGATAGATACATAATATGTGAAAAATGCGATATTTTTTTAATAATAAAAATTATATAATATTATTTATAATGTTTATAGAAAATAAAAAATATTAGGCATTTTATAATTAAATCTATAAAAAACAAATGCAAAGATGTAATTGCTCTAAATAAATCTAAAAAAAAGATTCTCCTTTTTAGACCAGATTGTCTGAATCTATAAATAAGGCTTTGATGATTCCCGTTTGCGTTTCTACTACATCTACATATATTTTAGTGCATTATGAGAAGATGTTCAGAAGAGGTTGGTCAATTAATTTATAATTAGAGTACGTAGCAGAGCGTTACATTGCATATTTTGTTAAAAAGTGGTATCGATAATCCAAGATATACAAGAAAATACTTAAATCGTTATTTAGATCATTATATTGCGAATTCTCAGGTAATGAAGTAAATGTAAACCCACCTGTGAGGAGTAGGTATTTTTAGTATGCTTGTAATTATATGAAATGTTAATTATGTAACTATCTTAACGTCGATAATCGTTAGATTATTTATACGAATATATAGGTATATAATATGGTTAAATATGGCTAATAACATTCTGCATTCCCTTTTGCCCGGTAAAGGTAACTAAACACCAGATATGGCGAATAATTTTAATTGCTATAACTTATGATCTGTATTTTAACATAGTTTTTAATTAAAAAAGCAATTTCAAGTATTATTTGCAAATAAAAGCAATACCAACATTAACACTATCTCGCTGTAATACTTGTATGTATGTATTTAGCATAAACCTATTTAAGAAGTCCGTAATTAGTTGGCTTAAGTTTTAATTAAAAATGTTTGACAAACTTTTGCAATAAATATTAAATTTTCTTTACCTAAATTACATTTAAAATATTTAAAATTTACTATTAATTAAGATAATTACTTTCTCCATCGCATCGTGGCGACTAATAATTTACAGCTTACTAATACAAACTGCTAATAAAATATTTAATTGCTAATAGGCATTTAGAAAAAGCAATATCTTCAGACAAAATTTTTACAAAAGATAATTATAAACAATAAGATGCCGTCTGAGGCATGAAAATATTTATAGGTAGGTAGTATGTAGTTTGTATTATATTAAAATTTCACAAATAAAAATGTTTTATTTTTATACTTATAGAATATTATTTATGTACATCGTGTGAAAGACCTAATTTCTTTATTTTTATTAGGTGCATTCTTATTTTCTATAAGATAGCGAGGTGGTAGGTAGGTATGTAAGGCAATGAATGATATATTGTGTACTGAATAAATAACGATATCACAAATTATTTTACAATCGTGAACTTGGAACAATAGGCTTGGTTCTTGTCAATCCAAGTATTGTTTTTCATAGTGCAATACATGAGTTGTAGGTAGAGAACAGATACATATCTAATTGACTGGCGGAAGTAAAATTTAATTTTTTTTGCGACGCTCTTTATTGCTCAAGTCGAGAGTGTTGACCGCTAAAAAGAAGCTAGCTTACTATTATCTTACTTATACAAGTCGATAATTAGATGGTATTTCAGAAAAATGAAACTGGTATGTTGAGACTTTTCTTGTTTATTAGAAACTTGAATGATGATTATATCACACATATAAATATATAATTTTTAAGATTATTATCGTGTATCAATGTGTACATATACAATAAAGTTTCCATATTAAAAGATTATAATTGATGTACTTTCTACATCGTTTGCCAAATATCGGTATAATTGTAACTGAAAAAATTAAAAGCTCTAGAGGCAAAAGTGAAGCTGATGTAGTTGTACCGGTGGCATTATGCCTAAAAATAAATTTTACGATTTGGAGTTATTTTGGTTTGCTATGCATTGGGTGTTCAAATATGCAAAATTAAAATTAAAATTGGCAGCCAAACACAAAAAAGGAAATAATTGATTCTATCGCCTTATTGGAATAGCATACCGTATTTTAAAACGTAAAATAAAGAAAAATAGCGAAACCATAAAATACCTACAACTTCTCATAAATTCTGTTCGAAAAGGAATATAATATCCATGAAAAACTGATAAATAATATTGTATAAATGATATTTGTAATTAACAACAGTAACTTGCGAGGCTATGAATTACATACATGTGCACTTATAGTAGGATATAATTTATGTTGCTAGTGGTTGTAAGTAGGACAAATTTGAAACTTGATGAAACGAATAAGTGGTTGACATGATAATGTGTAAAATATAAATTAATGAATAAATAAGTACTTGCCTATCGGACCTAAAGCAGCACAAGTTGAAATGCATTGTTCACATTTTCGATTGATTTTTTGAAGCAATTGATTTACTCCTATGCAGATAACTGCATGCCAAGTTATTTTAAACTAAATACAAGTAAAAACAAAACTTAACTGATTCATACGCATTTAAAATAAACATCATTATCAAATATATAACAAGCTGGGCTATTTTTACTTTCTCGCACATATAGCATCTGTCGCTAAAATTATAAATTGAAAAATTTATATCCTAATATTGATTTTGAAAATTACAAGTGCATATGACACATCATTAATACATGCAGCATCATTCGTTCTAACTATAAAGTTAACATCTTAAGTGAGAACGATAATAATAATTATTTTGACCTCTTAATTTACTTTTATAGAAACTACCCAAAATTGTTGTCTTTTTTTTATTAGCTAGTTCTAGGTTTCCTTTCTTCCAGTTTAAAATTAAGTGGAATTAATTTAATTCATTTTTAAGGTTAATTAGGATTAAATAATATATAGTTACATTTAAATGTAACTTTAAAAAAACAGTTTTTCCAGCAAATTACTCTTGATGTGAATTTTCAATATTGTATTAATTATATTCGTGCAAGGGACATATGAAAAAGCGTACGTAAACAATGCGTATACTTGGCAGTAAAAACGTGTTAAAGGATACAGAACGAAATAGCTTATTTCCTACAGCTAAAAGGGTGAATAAATAAATTGGTCCACGTGTACAACCGTATGCTATTATACTGAACATAGCAATAAATATTTTATGAACTACAGAAATTCAGCTTCAGTGGCGACTGGTACATAAAAGGTGTTGAAGCGCCACCCTTCCAAAACAGAATATATTTTCACGTGGAATCTTTTTCATTTTCGAATTACTAAAGCAGCCAAGCAGGAGGAAATCCTGTTTTTTTTTCTATTTTTTGATTTTAAAATACCTAAGTACAAAAAGAGCTATATAAATGTAGGCCCGGAGGTTGCGCAGGGCTGACTGAATATTGCAATCGACTTTCCAATTACAATAAAATACCAATAATTAATTATTGTAAATATATTTTTTTAAATAATTTTACTTTCGTTATAATCTCGATAATTTTATGAGTAAAATTATAAAGGAGATTTACAACGATGTTTTTATTCAAATTATCTTTGTCGTTGGACTAGATATATTTTAAAATAATTTTATGAGTATAAATATGCAAATTTTCGACTTATATAAATCACTTACTCAATTAAAAATTAGAATATTATAAGGTGTGAATTGACATTTGAAGCATTTTTAAAGTGAAATTGCACCTAGAGAGGAATTCGTGTAAAAATCAATACATTTTTAATCACTATAACTTTCTTTCATGAAAACATGAAATTAATTAATACCACATAAAAAAGTTGAAGCAAATTTTAAGTCCACATGTGCTTGTACTTGTGAAAGTGATTAAAATAAAGATATCAAACGTGTTAAATGCCTGATTGTAATTAGAATAAATTCTATAAGTGTAACATTTGGGATATTTAAAAAATATCATATTGGTACGAAAAGTTTTAGAAGAGAAAAATAACCGGCGGTGCCCACAAGTAAATTTCAGGATGTAAATAGTGAAAATCCAAAATAAATGAAAACAGATAAGACGGAAAATTTTCGAAAAGTGCACGAAAACAACTTGTTTTTTTTTACTTAATATGTAATAAAATATTACGTGATACCCTTGAAGTTTATGAAAGAATGGATAAGTAGTTCAATGTTTAGTATTAAATATACAATTTTTTAAGTCAAAGATTATGCAAATAAAATGCATGTATTTCTCTTATTTTAATTAAAAATTACCCTTTTATATAATATTTCATATTATATGCAATTAATAAAGGTGTTAAATAATATGAAAAAAATGTGGTTTAATTTATAATATTTGAAATTGCAAAATAAGATGTTATCAATGTTAAAAATAATTAGTATTACGTTATGTAAAATTACATCAGCAAGTTTATGTCTTAATAAAATTAGATCTAAAAATATTAGCATACCAATAAGTCTTATAAACAGAAGTTTCAAATAGGTAGTTAATTAACACCAAGGTCGTAGTTAACATTCAATTTTAATTGTATTTTCACTGTTAAATATTCAATCAATTGACTTCAGACAACGATGTCACACAAAATTAAAATTGTTTTCGAAAATGTTATAACCGTGAATTTTACCATTTGGTGGTAATTTAAATTCTTGCGGTCGTCCATCATTGAGTAAAATATAGGTTTATAAATCAATTATAGTTCGATATCAAATTTCTGCTGTTGTCGAAGGTTTGCAATATAACAGCAGCCAAATTTGGTATTTAGGTTCTACGTAACATACACGTTTACCAAACAAGTAAGTATATATGTATAATCAATCAAGAAACATTGTATATATCATTAATTTCCTAATACCAACATATGATTTCCTATAGTAATTAGTTCGGTGCAATATTAAAGTTAATTGCTCGATAGATTATGTTGTTCGGACGGTGCATTTCCGTATTATTTGTCGCATTATTAAAGATTGAAAGGAAATTAAATTCTTCTCGAAACTTATAGTTTCCAGATTAAAAAAAAATTAATTATCTAGAGATCGAACACAATTAATACCGGCACATATCGGTTATAGGTGAAAGTTTTTCTATTACGCAAGTTGCAAATATTTGTCATTATAAAAAGCATTCCAACGGAGAAGAAAATTACGCGTTGATGTGAGGATAGCAACTTTGATGTTGTGAAAAAACCGCAACATTAATTTTAAAGAAAAAAGATTTGCATTTGGATAAATACATACCACATAATATAAATAAAGGTTAATGACTTCGAAGCCAAGTTTGGAATTGTAGGTGGAAAGGAAAAAGATTATTCGTAAACTCAGAAACTTAACTGTAACTGTTTTCAATAAAAACCATTCATAATCTAATAATCGATTGTTTTATTGTTTAAAGTAAAATGCGAAACGTAAACAAAAGTACAATACAAACAAAAGTTTTAATTTCTATTTTAGTTAAAAATTTAAGAACAATTTTTTAAAAACGTAATTATTTCTTAAATTTTCGGAAAAGTAACCTTTTTGATTTGTTTTAAATTATCGACATCCCGGATAATGAACTTTCAGTAAAAAATTAAAATAAAATGGGAAACATAATATAAACAAAAGTACGTAAACAATAATATTTTTTGGATAATTTCTTAAATTTTCCAAAAAAGTAATATTGCTTTGATTTCTTTTAAATTGGCAACTTCCTGGATAATGAATTTTAGGAAAAATACTATTGCAAAAATGCAGATGCAAATTTGTGTCTACAATTTTAGCATTGCATCAAATACATTATTATAAACTGGTATGCAAATTAATTAGAAACTCCAAATTACTTAAATATTTTTAGACTTTAAATTACAAAAACTTTCAAAAAATTTTATTGGTGGAATTTGCATTTCTAATGTTGTCGTTGGTTGTTGTCTTAAAACTTAACATTTCACCTTTCCTCCGCAAAACAAGCCAAATTACACAATAGGTGTATGCAAATCATCTTCACTTTTTAATATTTTTTGTAATATTATGTATTATAATGTAGTACATACTTTCTATGTGCACATTCCTTTATTTTGTAAATTTCGACACGCTGCGTTGCCGCAATTAGCGAAATAATAATCTTGAAATTTTTCAAGATCAAGGAAGTCATTCAAATTGCAAATCTTTAATTATTGCACATTTCATTGTGTATTATAAACTAATTATTACGTTATTTTCAAAGTTAATACGGTGTCGACGATTAATTTTAATAATTATCTAAGAATTGAAGATCCAAATAAATGTAAAACGTAATGATTGAATGTACATTAAATAAACCTTAAACGCATTAATTAGATGTAATCTACTTCGTGGTACGGCATATTTGGCTAAATTGAATATTAATGCAAATTTTATTGATTAAGTTTAAATTACTTATACTCTTAATGATGGTTATTCATGCTTATTTTGAAATTTTGAACTAAAAATTATTTATTCCTTATTATATGATATGCACATCCACATTCGTATCTAAAACTGTTAGTTGTTACCTATTTTTGAATCTTCAAGTATTGCATTAAATTGTTTGACTAAATAAATGGCAAAGTAGGTAATGTGATTAAAAATATTCAAAAAGAAAAAGCAGAAATAAAATAATGACATTGAAAGTTTCTTCCAAAAAAATTAGGAAGCAAGTTCCCAGGTATGGAAAGTTAATTATATTAGTAAATAAAAATCGTTTGCATTAAAATTTAAATTGAAGTTAGATTAGATTTGAAGAAATTATGAATAATTATAAAGAATTAAAAGTAATGAAAGATATTTATTTAAAATTACAATAAAGCGGAATATTTTCAAAGGCAGCTAAAACAATAACAACTTGCAGTTTATTGAACTTTAAAAAATAATACTTAAATTTATGATTATCCAAAGAGTTTCTAATTTATTAAATTCTGTATTTTGATTATTAAATCATTAAATCAAATTATAACTAGAATAATTTATAACTCGTGTTGCACTTTGTAAGACTTCAATGTTATGTTTTCTAGATACTAAGAAATTAAAAAAAATATTTATATAAATATTAAATAATATAGAATCACTTTCTTGCAATAAGTGATTTAATGCACACCATTGTATTAAACTTAAATGTGCCTTGGAGTTCTCTCCAGAAACTACACCAAACCACCCCCGTGATCAACTTATATGTAAAACCCAAAATAAGTACTATACAAACATAATATAAGTGTACATTTAAAATTGTAAGGAAACTGGATTTAATTTATGTAAAATGCAAAAGGAAAAGACGCCCAGTCGTAAAAAGAATATAAAAATTCAAATTGATTTCTTATAATGTGCATCTATATCAATAGGTTAAAGTAACAAGCAAAATGAACAATAAAAACTTATTGGTAAATTTGGAAAAACTTTATACGCAATCCCAATATACTGAAAAAGGTAACGAAAGTGTATTGCAATAATATTTACATTTTTACATAATAATATTGGAAAGGTCAAATAAAAATGCAGTTTAAGTAAATTATTTCGTTGCATGGACATGGCTCGGTGATTACAGACAGACCATTGTGTGTCATAAGTAAATACAATAATAAATTTGTAATATGAAATTCCCTGTTTGTATATTTATGAAATTGCACATTTATTTAATTCTGTTATCAGGTTAGTGTACATTTATGTCTCACATGGAAACTAACGTAAACGAATGAATCGGCTTATTCATAATATCGAAAATGTTATCCACGAGAGCAACACCTTAATATTATCACTTTAGCAAAAATTAAACAAAAGAAAAATAAGTAGAACAGTACTTGTGTATGACCAATATCTCTTGGAAAAAACCAGCTAATATTGAAAAAATACATTGCAGAAAACCCAATAAAAACAGTAAACTGGAAAACTTGAGCTTATTTATAATATCTGACGTTATAATATTTGCAAGTTGTTATCTCCCCTAAATATTCTGATATCTTTAAGAATTGCTAATCTTGAGGAAGTTATGACAAAATCATTTATGGATGTCAGTTCGATAATAATAAATCACAACCTACATTACAAACGTTAATTTAATGTATGTTGAAGAGATATTAAACTTAATTTAAAACCTCCTGGTTAAGGTTACCTAAATTACATTACATTTTTATTTATTTAAGTATGCTGTCACGAACTTCCTTTTTTATTTAAAGCAAAAAAGCATCAAAATTATATCCACCTTGCAATAATACCGGTTCGTTTCCCAAACGCTGCCTACCCCTTTTTCATTATGTCAGTTATTTAAAATTAGTCGGTCGTTTTTGTTAAGTATAATTTAGGTCAATATTATTAATTGTTCATCTTTGACAATTTTTTCGCAAGTTAAGAAAAACAAACAGTAATGGGCACAAGTACTTAAACAATAATAATAACAATTTCCTTTCTCATAATTAACTCGTTTTGCGTTAATTAAAAATTCATTCTCTTTTGCAAGTAATATGCCAAGTAATTCATAATCAAAGTAACCTGATTTTATTCATTATCCTTCAAAGAATTTAAAGTTAACAACAATTACCTTCTTATTCTAAATTTATTTCCACTGCCGAAAACCATTTTTAACACACAATATAAAATTTCCAGTACAATATACGAACGATTTCAACATTAACCACCGGTTAAAATCACCCTTAACTTTAACACTACTACGCTCGCACACTCTAACTGTCTAACTGTCAACTAAACATTGTTACTACGTTTACCAAGAAGCTTATTCCACCTCCCACTCAGTAGAGATATGACTACGTGAAATTGTAAGCATAGAAAAGGAAATAAAATGCCTCTATGTTGATACTCGATAGTGAAAGGGAGTAAAGAACTTAAAAATAAATTACACTCCAGGTATTCGGTAATTAATTAAACAAAAATAAATCACCGACAGATTTCAATTGAGACATAAATGTCGTAGTTATATCTCGTGCACCAATTAAAATTTCATTTCTTATACTATCGTGAATATATTTAAAAAATAAAAGTAGTGCTATTTAATTTATAATGCTCTAATGTGAGAGTAATTTATAATAAATTTAGAAAAACACAGATATACCTACACTTTTAGAATTGTAAAAAAGTGAAGTTGTGTGAATATATTTGATTCTATATCTACTAATTAAAAAAATTAATTTGAAGAAAGCATACGAAGAAAATTGGTGTTATGGCTGTAGTCAGTTTCACTTACGATATTTTATAAAAACCAAATTTTACGATTTATTTAAAACGGTTGCCTCGAGGTTATCCTGTGGTTAACTTGTAAATATCATATTGTTAAATAACATTAAACAGGATGTTCAATTACATCAATAAAAATGAACGATGGGAATATAATAAATAGCAGGTTGTTTTTGTAAACAGATATCGAAACTCAAATATATAACTTAAAATATTGGGTGCAGTTGAAAGAACAAATAAATTAAAAGGATTAAGAATGCAAAGTGAAGAAAGTGATAAAAGTGAAATAAAAAAATGGTGATAAAAATAAGCGACCATTTGAAATCATTGTTGGTTTACTCGTGAGACTTGCAAATATAAAAAACGATCTCGACTTTCTTATTTCAGAAAGAAATCTCCAGATAATTATCTATCACACTTGAGGTTTCAGTTCAAATAGATCTTAAGCTATTGATAGATACTACTTTGTAATCGCTTGCAATAAACTGCATAATACGCGTATAATAAAAATGTAATAACTACTTCACTTGGGTAATATAGCAATGTATGAAATTGTACATTACATGGTAATTGTATGCATGTCGAGGTTACGTTTCCATTTTTATTCGAATGTTAATATCGAACGATTAAGGGTAATTACGGACATTTTTATTATTATAAGCGTAATTGTGGGGGCTGTTATCGCTCTTCCTCACTATATTTATTTCTAAAAGATCAATATTGTAAATCATATTCAGGCACTGCTGATTACAAGCTATTAAATTGAGTGTAATAATATGCACAAGACAACTAGACGTTATAAATAAACATTATCTCCCTACATTCTAATTTCTAAACTTTTTATTATCATAACAAAACCTGCACCGTATATTCATCGCAAAATATCGAACTAAATACTTAAATACATAATCATAGTGATTTAAAATACTTAAAATGCCTAACTGCAAAGTAATTAACTATCTTATTACAAGTGAATCTGAAAACGGTAAATTCTATGATGACATAGTCGAATTACATATTATAAAAATGATTTGTACCGTATAAAACTGTATCTTAATTGCAATTTCGATGTGATCTACTGGTAATTAAGCATTAAATAAATAAATATTCAGATGAACTGTACCAGTAAATCGGCGATTCAACTATTCGGTAAATACCCAAATACTATATAAATATGCAATTACGATCGAAATTCTAGACCAATATTAAAATTTACTTCCTGGTAGTACTTACATTCAAAAATAATTTTCAATGTTAATATCAATTTTAGTCCTCTATAAATTTACCGAATCAAATTTATACCTATCGAAGTAGAACGTAGTATTAAAAAGATCTTGCTAATAAAATTTAAATATCCTTGAAAACATAAGAAAAGAGCCATAAAGGAAATGGTATCTTAAGTATTAAAAGATGTAAAACGAGGAAACTGGCGAAAATTAAATATTTAAGACTTCCTTGATCGTTAATAAAATCGGAGCATCCTCCGTAGTATTGTTTTTCATCCTTTACGAAAATAGAATGTTAAAAATGCAGATCCTAGTCAAGCAGCACGAATTATAACGACATTTATTTTAATCATACGTTTCGATAATCTATATATATAAAATTCACGTGTCACAGTGTTAGTTACCATACTCCTCCGAAACGGCTGAACCGATTTTAATGAAATTTTGTATATACATTCAGTAGGTCTGCGAATAGGTTTTTGTGCTAAAAAAATTTTAAAATTCGCGAAAATGCGGAATCCACAAACGATTTACGGTAACGTCGCTCTGATTGGTCGACTTTTAATCATATAATCCGATGAAAAAGGTACACGTACAGGGTGAACCAAACCATTGCTATCAGGTAGTCGCACAGAGTTGGGTCTAAAATTTGGAGAGATAGATGGCGCAAAGGCTACAAGCATATTGCTATTTCATACGGCGTTTATTATATTGTTTACATTTTATAACATTTGATTTTGAATTGAATATAATTTAAAAATTAAATTTTAGAGAAAAGAACAAAGTTTACCGGGTCAACTATTTCATACCGCCAGGGCCGAATATGGCGGTATGGCACAAGTGATTTTAAAGAATTGTTATTAATATTAAGGTGGCCAATTTTGGCCAAAATTATCGAATATTCGGATTAAAGAAACAACATGGATTACAATTAAATTTAATAATTATTCTCTTTAAGAAAATCTATTATTATTTTTATTGTGCCTCCACATAACCCTTCCCCTCCATGACCAACATCTGGCTACGACCCTGCATACCCACAGATGTTTAAGGTGTCCCTATCCAGAAAATTTTTTTTCGATAAATGGCGTAAAGGTTACAAGTTATTGGTAATATTGTATTATTTACATAATAGAGAGACTTATTTCTTTTTATCATATTTGATTTTGAATTGAGTTTAATTTAAAAATTAAATTTCAGAGAAAATGAAAGATTTTCAGAACATTATATTGATGATGCGCTAAAAAGCGCTTCGTTAGTTGCACAATATGAAGATTTCCAGGTGAGATCTGAATTCCATCAAGCACGAAATAGATATTTTCGTTAAAAGTTAGGAAAACTAAGATTTTTCCATTCAAGGCGAAATTTTTAGTAAACTAAAAACTCACCGAGCTTTTTGAATTACTCTATTCCGAAGTACCAAGGTATTTCACGTGGAATCAAAAAATAAAATCTGGCATTGCAGCAACCTTATTGCATGGAGGCAGAACTGCTCATTCAGCATTTAAGCTGCCACTGAATATTAAAAATAATCCAGACGCAGTGTGCTGCATAAAAAACAATCGTCCATGGCCACAATGCTCAAACAATCCAAAATTATCATCTGAATGATAGTGTACCATGGTGAATGTACAATGATGAATGTACGATGGCACACAAACATTCTCTTGAGGCACTGAACGGAACACTAAAAGATATAAAAAATAACGACAAATTATTCGGCGGCACTCTTTTACTCCTTTCCGGTAATTTTAGACAAACACTTCCCGTCATTCCACGTTCAACGTACACTGGTGAGATCAACGCTTGCTTTAAATCATCGCCACTGTGGCGTCATGTAGAAAAAATCCACTTAAAAACTAACATGCGAGTGCAAATGCTACAAGAACCATCCGCTGGCACATTCTCAAAGCAATTATTACATATCGGCGATGGTAAAGTTGCTGTTTATGAAAATACTGCATGCATAAAATTACCCACTAACATCTGCACAATCATTGATTCGCAAAATGCTTTCATTGGTCGCATATTTCCCGATGGAGGCACACAACACAAGAATCATGTGGAGAAAAAATGTGGACGTCGACGATTTAAACTACAAGATACAGGCGTCGTTTCCAGGCGACTTGGTATCATACAAATCGATCGATTCAGTTTGCGATGCCAACGAAGCTGTAAATTATCCAACAGAGTTTCTGAACTCACTGAAATTGTCAGGCGTGCCACCACACTTTCTACGACTAAAAGTTGGATCTCCGGTTATTTTACTTCGGAATTTGAACCCCGCACGGCTGTGCAATGGCACCCGATTGGTAATTAAAAGATTAATGATAAACTTTATAGAAACCACCATTTTTGAATGGCAAATCTCGAGCCGAAAATGTTTTGCTACCACGAATTCCACTGATTCGCACAGACGTGCCAATCAAACGCGTTTAATTTCCGATTAGGTTGGAATTCGCAATGACAATAAATAAGTCGCAAAGCCAAACGATGTCTGTTTGCGGCATAGATTTGACAACACCGTGTTTTTTACACGGACAATTAAACGTGGCATGTTCTTGCATGTATGCATGTTTTCGATGGACTGACGAAAAATATCGTCATCGTCTACATATAATTTATATGGCAGAACGTTCGCCGAGTCACTTGGTATATTAATTCTGAGGCGGTACGATGTTCTAGAATTTTACAAATAATTTATATGGTTCAAGTTCTGAGGCGATACGAAGTTCGCCGGGTCAGCTAGTATTATTAATATAAATTAAAATAATAAATTGTTTAGTCTTTTAGTCGGAGCTATAACGAAATTTAACTCAATTATTTGATACCAAAACGAATTGATTACTACTTCTGGTAATAAAATTCGAAGCACTTGTCCTTCACAGTTAATGTCCAAATTGAAATTAATCTATAACGCATATTTTGAATATTTAAATATTTTTATATAGAACAATCGAATTTATTTATTACTTTAAATCCTACAACGTATCATGTGACATTGCAAAGAAAATGAAATGTTACTTTCTTTATTTGGGTTAGCATTTTTGCAGGGCATGTTATAGCATAGCTTGTAGCAGATGGTATATGCTAGTAGGTGCACTCAATAGTGCAGCTGTCACACACGCCCGTTTATTGGGCTGGAAGTAAACGACTTTTTTAATGGCACAAGTTTAAAAATACTTAAAATGGACATCACCTTCCATTTATAATCCAAAATTGGACTGCATGTTTAGAAGGTATCATCTTGATTGTCCTACAACCTATAACTACTATAACCATATAGAATTATACCCAATAAAAAATAAAAATAACCCATGCATGTTATATTCGAAGGGTAGACTCCAGACTAGATTATTTCAAAAAATTAGGAAACAAATGAATTGATTTTTATATCTCAGAATACATTTCAGCATTAATTCTAACATTTCTTCCATACCAACTTAGATACAAATAGTAAAATACTTCCGCCTTCGGTAACAAAAGGTAAAACTTGTAATTAAGTTTTTTCTTTAAGTTGTCATCGTTATGTTATATTATGTTTTATTGGCACAATCAAGACTAAAAACAGTTAGATGTATTTTAAAAAAGTTGTTTCTACCTTTTCTGTATTATTTTTTGTGGAAGTATTAAAAAACAGGGCTTACATAATAATATGGACCCTACAATTACTAGATATTTCATGCAGTATTTTCTTAAAATATATTTTGAATGGTTTGATATCTTTATTTTAAATTAAATCCATAACAAGGCTAAACTCATAATAATAATAATAATTATTATTATTATAAAAATATATTTGCATACAATGAGAGTACACCGCCAAATAAGTAGGTAGGTATATTTTCAATCTGAAATTTTGTTAATTCAGTGTATAAATACAACAAAACACCTCTTAATTACTATTCTTTCTAAGTAAATTATCTATTAGCTTCAGAAAAAAAATTGAAATGCAAATTTTATCTATTCCGGAGATTTCCTTTCTGGGCCATACTTAGGTCTAAGGTCTAATAGTTTTAATCTTTGTTTCCATATTATTAAAAGAAGCACATTAGTTTCACTACTACAATTTTGATTAGTTTCATTGTTTTCCGTCCTCGCACCTGTATTTTACTTCCTGTAATACAGTTTTTTACATCCACGTATTTTAAAATTATCATAATACCACGCCAGGTTATCGTACTCTAGAATTTACTGTATACGACAATGTCAAGGTTGTATGTTCAGACAAAAAATTGCATGCTTGAAAGAATTTTAACTACTTCAGTAATAAGTTAGAAAGTCTAAGAACCGAAAAGTGCAACTTCTTTTTTCCGATCCAGTAATTGGCATTTCCCGTCATAAAATGCAATGTGCAGTCATCAAAATCTTAAGGTACTATTGTGGGATTTAAGTGTGAAGTACATAAATGCAAATCACGTTTTGCACTAATAAGCAGGGTATTCTTAAAATGCTTTAACCCTGTTAATTTTACGCTTATTGGTTAATAGTTATTTAACTGTTTAGAACGACAAATAATTTTTGTTATATGCAATTAATTACGTTTAGTGTGACATTATTAAATTATATTCTATTTAGCTTACAAAATTTTGACTAGTTTAAAGTAATAATTGGCATCCAATTTGATAAGAAATATGCAATGACATTCCAAGAATATTTTTTTAAATTATTTTACAAACGATAGAATAATAGGAACCCCAAGAGGCTAACAAGAACTCTAACATGCTTAGCTTAAATTTCTTAAAAATTTGATATATTTATCAAATATATCAATATTTGCCATACATACTATTTTTAACACATTCAGTCATTAATTTTGAAACGAAATCGTTGGAAACCCTGCATATTATGATTCTTTATGAAAAATCGTGCCTATTGGAATAAAAAAAGAAATAAAAGCCTCTGAAAATAGGAAATAAGTAGTACTTCACTGCGTGAAAACACTAGATCATCAGGACGCTTGGAACTCGGCAATTCGATTTATCAGGCATGTTAGGGAGCGTTCATAAACTACGTGGTTTGGCCAAGGGGGGGAGGGGTTAGGTAGAAAGCTACGCAGGGCTACGTGAGGGTACGGGGGGGGGGTTATAGTCAAGCTACGTAGTTTTCTTCATTTATTATGAAAGCAATTTGCAAAATATAAGCGACAACATAATATGGATATTTATTTCCGTATTTGGATTTTTTTTATTTATGTTTTATATAGGTGCGCTATTTGTTTTTAAAACAAATATCGGTGTTATTCATTTTTTATACCAAATAATTTTTAAATAGTTTTGTTAACAGAAAGCATAATAACATATCTTCTGGACTTTATAGAAAAAAAAACTACGTTCCATCTAGGGGGGGGGGGTATCATGGTAAAAGCTACGTTAAGCTACATGATGGGAGGGAGGTGTTCTAAAGAGGTCAAAATCAAACTACGTCGTTTATGAACGCTCCCTTATACTAATTGACTGCGGCTTTCTGTAATAGCAAAACTAAAAAGCATTTTAACTAAACTAATAATAATTGAAGCAGAAAAAAATTAGAATTTCTATAATTTTACATAACTGTCAAGTTGTAACGGATGACATGCTAATGATTTTAGTGCTCTTTTTTGTTTTTTCGTTTATTGAAGTGTTACCACAATTAATATAAATTATCAAGAATGTTTATTTTGCAGATGCATTAACCATAACGTTATCTAGGCTTTGTTATAAAATTTTATATACATTTTTAAGAAAAACATTAATACAAAATCTTAATCTGAGCGTAAAATATAAATAAAATTATATCTGTTCTTCTAATTAATTTTATAACAAAAAGTTTAGATTTAATAAATAAACGTAATATCACATACAAAACTAAATAATGCAGAAGAAATAGTTAAATTTGAATTATAGTGTTACAAAGCTGTAAGTTCTGCAATTCAGAAAAGCATATACAGACTGCGATGAAACGCTACATCAAAGACAGGAAAGTTTGTATCGAAGGGGAGTCATAGAAAACAAGGAACTTTCATGGCCTTACGATATACATATGCAAAGGATCCAAGGAACAAAGCTTCCACAAAGAAAATATTTGTATAAAAATTAAGTTAAGCCATTTCTATGTAAAATTTTAAGTTTTATGTATCCACTTTTTAAATTATTTTAAAAATTTGCGTACATAATATTTAAGATATCTTATTAATAATTATTAAAGTCCCAAGAATAATTATTGCAACATCATTTGATCATTTACTACTAAAAAGATCACATCCAAGAAGATGATTTCAGTCTATGAAAGTGTACAATCAGTCAAGCGTGGTGTAAACTTAAGAATGGGCGAGAATGAAGGAATGAGAGCAAAGGATTTTGTAAAATCAGAAACGCTGAATTCATTTCAGCAAGCTAAAATAAGGATGTAATAAATTCAGTTTGATTTCAAGACTAAAACCGAAAAGTCGGTTGTGAAAAATTAAAGAGATTGAAAGCAGTGCGAAAAGAAGTTGAGTTCGCGGGTGCTCCTAGTTTGTGGCAGCATTCAACAACAACGAAGATACTAAATGTTTTGAGAATTCACTTTTATTTTATGTTTTCAATTAATTTACAAAAAACATTTTATTTTTTTTAGTAGCATTTAAGCAGAATATTATTAAGCCGCCTATACAGTTAAAAGAAGTTTGCAGAATAGGGATTCTTAAAATGGGTTGCGATCAGCCATTATTTAAATTTAAAAGGAGATTGCGGACGAAAAAGGTAGATAAACACTGTTGTAGAGGAATTCAAATATATCCAGTGGCGGATCCCATTAAGCCACAATTTTGGCAAAATAAAAGCTTCTGTAAAGTGTAAAAGGTGTTTATATTAAATTTAATATTTAAATTTAAAAAAAAACTGATAATGTCCATGAAAATCCTAACTTTTCACATATGTGCTTCTAGGACAATAAAAAAAATCGCCTGCGGCGCATTTTGCTGACGCGGTCTGACGACCGCGCATGTTTATTTAGGCTTAATGAATATCCTGTGACCTGTGACCCCCTCGTTGCCAAAAGTCTAGATCCGCGCCTGAATATATCCGAGTTTACCAAATTTTTCTATCTATAATTTATCTTCATCTGCAACGTTTAATGATAATAATTCTTGAAACTGTTTTGATTTGGCGTATAACAATTTTTTTTGACGAGAAACCCATCAGAAGATATAATAAGGAATTGCTACTAAAGTCTTTCATATAAGAAAAGCAATAGAAGCTTTTGGAAGCAATGGAAATCAAAAGAATTTTTTAAGTGTAACAATTAAAAGTTTGAAATAATCAAAATAGGTACGGTCATAGGCCAGCTGTCAAGTATTGGATTGCTGTGTTACACCCCTATTCTCTAATTTCCATGGATATCTTTTCGATTATCGAGACGTAGAAGATCGAATGGAATACGTTAACAATGACAGTATTCGACGACATTAATTCTTATTCTGCAACTAGTCTTAAACGATATCGAAAACGGCGAACGATGAGCTAAGGTTTTCGATAACACTTAACTGACATCTGGTGGCCTATATAGGTGATACCGTTTTAAACGCAATTTAAACAATAAAATATGAGTTACCTAAAAAATATAAATTAAATTTTTAAAAAGGTTGAAAAGTCATGAGGTTTAAATAACAAAAAATTACGTAAAATAACAATAAAATTACTTTACAGAAGTGCTAATAAGCGTTCTGAAATAAATGTTAACGACGTTATGGTGCCTTTTTTTTCAAATTTGAAAAAAAGTAACAAAATTTTAGAAAGGATAATATGTACATTGTACAAGTTGGCGCAATTATTCGAATGTCGCTGGTTCGATTTGGTTCTTCTAACGTCGTTGCCAAAATATTATTCGGTCCAGAATTTACAAGGCCAGTTGTGCTTCTCTATATAATTATTAAATTTCAAAAGTTAAATCTACAATATATTATAGTATCTAATAGTATTCTATAACGATTTTAAAGTTTGCAAACTAACAGAATCCTCAAGATTTTGACTTTTGATTAAAATTTTTCTGTTTCTTTATTTAATTTTTTATTTCCAGTTTTACTAAATATTTCTACGTCTATTTGACTTACAAAGAATTGCACATGCCAAAAAATTCTCTTTGGTGTAAAGTACCCTTAAGATACTAAATTGAAATTTACAATTGTAATTGAAAGCGGCAACAAATCAAAAATTTGATTTGTTTCTTAGTTTATTTATCTAATAATAGGTAAAGAAATCAATGGATATATTAAATAAACTATACAATAATTAACAAAAAGTTTTGGAATAGAAGGCGACCTATTAGCTAATATAATAATATGAGTCCAGTATAGGTATCAACCTACTTAATCAAGTCAAATCTTCTATCTAAATTTCTAAACAGTCAAGGTTCCTAAAAATTCAAGTTGGAATAAATGTGGTTGCAATTTGGAAAAAGGAAAAACGCCTATGTGTTGAACTTAAGAAGTATCCATATATATTTTATTTATTAGTTTAGTAAACAAAATACTTAAAAATACCTGTCGACAACTTCCATATTGAAAAGGTGGATAATAATAATTTAAAAGAAACTTTTTTAGCTCCGACTCATTGTTTATTGATTTGCTATTTGTATGAGTCATGAGATAATATTAATTTCTTACTAAGGTTACTTTATGTAATCCCCTGATCGAATAAACAAAGGAAGGAAGGGGAGGTCAAACTAGCGTAAAAACAATGAAATAACAAAATAGTAAAAAAATTAATTAACTCAAAAAACATAATATAAAACTATCACAAAGAATAATATGAATACAAAAATAAATATAGAAATTTGCCTAAGACTACCCTAATAACTGTCTCAAAAAGAATTTTAACAGTGGAGGCTGGTACGGGAAGGGCAATGGGGTGTCGCCCTTCTAAAACAAAATAATACAATCATTATCAAATTTTAAAAACGTACTTATTATTATTAACTCTGGATGACATGTTTTATACGTTTCAGGCGGCATAAATAGCTACTTTACTCTTTCCATTCATGATGGTGTCAAGTTTTTTTTCAACCACCGGTTTTTATGATTTTATTTATTTTGACAAATATTGCACTCTTTTAGAACAAATACATACATATAACGTGGAATAATTGTTGTATAAAAAAAAAATAAATAAAATGTGGCTATTTTTGGACCTTCTAGGTCTAACCCTTTCAGTAAACGTAAATAATATTTCTGTGTTATATTTTAATAACTAATTTATTTTGTGACATTCCTTTTTAAAATTCATATAAAATAAAATGAATAATTATCCAATATAAGATTCATTGGTGGGTTGACGTCAAAACACAATATTTAGAAAGTTCGAGTCAATTTCATCAAATGTTTATAAATTACAGTAAATTCCAAAAAGTTTCCTCTAATTTCGTGCAAAGAAAAGGTTAATTTTGAAACTTGTATTATGAGAAACTATGCATAGATGAACATTAAACAGTGCACATAGCATTCCAGTCTCTTTCCATATAACCCTACGACAAAATTCCTCAATAACTCAAGAACTGGAATAATTATGAAATCTACATTTAATGACTACTAGGCAGTTTACGCTTTGGTAGTTATTCCTTACGAAAATTATCCAACTAGAAATAAAGTTCTGCCCAAATTAGAACATGGTAGGTGGCATTAACATTCACGCAAATCTTTATAATTTTTTTTTAAATTTAAATTAAAATATTTTAATTAAAAATAATATTATGAGTGGCAGATTAATTGCAACTGGAAATATTTTGGAAATAGGTGTAAGTACTATTTTTGTCGCGGTTCACCCCACGTTTGCAAGTTAGTACGGGGTTGTAGAAAATGAGGGAGGCTTATAATTTTGTAATCACTATTTAAAATTTAAAAAATGTAGTACTAATTAATTTGTGGACATGTATACTTAGTAATAAATACGATACTAACTATACTATCTATATTCAAAAATCATAAAAAATTGCTCTCGACGTTTAAGTTTTCAAAACAAAAATTATACAACTGAAACACAGTACTAAATATAATTTTGCATACATTGATCATAAATTGGCGATAAATTAATTTACATCGTAATGATATCATGGTATGATGAAAATATTAGCAAAATTATACAGTGTAATTTATTTGCGAAATTTTGTGCATTTTAGTTCAAAAATGTGAAAATTGCATACGTACTAATATATTTTTTGCACCTAAAAATAATTGATCTAATAAACCAAATTGGTATTTTAGAAAAACTAAAAATCTTATCTTAGTTGTCTTAAAACTTATCTAATAAAACTTATTTCTAGTGTTATTATATCCATTGCATTATTCTTACAAACTAAAGCAATTATTTTTAAAAAACAAAAGTTGCTGCCCAATAATAATTGCCTAATATGGATCATATTATTGGGCGACAATGTCAACTACGACATTGAGTTTGACAGTCCAACTAATATACTTCCACCCAACTGCACTTCTTAACTATTTTATGGTGACATACCACTGAGCAGTCATATATGGTAATTATTGCATTCTTATTTGAAATTATATTTAAGTAGGTATATTATTTTCATTATTAAAAAAACTGTGCTAAATAAAACAGCAAAAAAATAGTATTTGAGTAGGAATGTACTCGGGCAGTAAAAGTATAATCTTTAAGTTAGTATACTAATAAGCTGCAGACATACTACTTATACAAACACATATTTGGAATATGATCAGTAGGGAGCTTTTTTATGCAGTATGTAATTGAGCTACATTACTATATTCAGTGTGAAAATCAGTAGAAAAATATTATAAAGCTTAGTTTAACAGGCCAATAAATGTATCTTATAATGTAAAGTATGGAGTGTTTTATTGAATGCTGTGCAGGAAAATGAGTTTATTATTCAAGTTTCAAACAGAAGTTAATAATTTCAAGTTTCTCCTTAATTTAAAAAAATAATCAATATAAAATTATAGTACCCATAAATCTGTTTTGTACCCAAGCTGGTGAAAGCAATTTTAAACAAATTTTATAAAATTATGAAAAACCTTCACGTAAACAAAAAATAGCTAATGTAAATTAGCCTGTAGGTAATTTTAAAATTATGACCTTATTATAAACAAGAGAATTCGACGGTATATCAATAAATCATTATAATAACAAGCATTAAAAAGATTATTCGCTACAGCTTTTGGAAGTAAATTAGAAATAAATTCAGAAACTATCGATATGTACTTACATTGTATGAGTCAATGGTTTTGCTGAAAATTCTTTTAGTTTTTCATTTCTTGGTGGAGACTGGCGTGTACAATTGCTGGGTAGTTTATCAGGTAATCTGGCTCTCATACTTTGATTTATGCGCATTTGCCTGGGTTGTAAAGGAGGAGGAACATCTCTGCTCGGACTTTCGGCTATCGAAGCTCTTTGATGACTCTTGTTATCTGCCGATAACTGCGACGAAAATTTTTTAAAGTCTTCTATTTTGTTATCAAACCGTGGTCGCAACGGTTCAGATCTGTGAGGTTGTGAGAAATCCTTGGCAACTTTTTGACTAATAGCTACAGCACCATGTAATGGCAGTTTTTGTACGGAGGGATACCGCATACTTAAGCGTTCTGAATACATTCTCGTGTTAAAATACCCTGGAGTCTGTTGGGATGGCACAGTTTTACTATTACTAGTGGGAGACACAGTTTTTTGTGTTTGTATATTTCTATTATTAGTTTGAAAATCTCTTGCAGTATTGCACGAAATGGGTTTTTGATTCTGTAATTCCATTACAGAATTCTGGTTTGAATTAGTATCACATATTCCTTCTTTTAGTTTATTATTCACTTTCACTTGAGGTTCAGCAAATTGGCGGCTACTTTTAGTATCGGTGGATCGATTACTAAATTCTTCCTTCCAATCTAAATTTTGCAATTCTGGAGGTGGAGGAGGTAATGGCTCGTCGTTATAAAATACTTCGTCGTCGAGCACTGTAGGAGGTGACGGCGGAGGTAAATCTGGGCTGGGCAATCGTTGAGTTTTAAATAAGTCGGGGAAAGCAGCTCTTAAGTTCGGATTTTTTGGCGGCCTTTCGGGCGGTTTGTCGGGAATCCAGTCGTCAACTGAAATTGAAGGCCCCACTATGATGGGTCCCAGTAAATCGGTAGACAAACTACCGCACGAATTACTATGCTGATGTCGAGCTCCCAATTTTATTTCCAAGTTTCTGGCATCACGAGACGATAAACTGCTTCTTCTAGAATTAGTACCAGACGCATAATCAGACGCCGAAGATGCTCTTCTCGAAGGTGATTGAATTTTTACTCTGGGTGGTGGTTGAGGAGCGTGAATTAAAGCTGGTTGAGATCTAGCTAATTGCGGTTCGGAACGCCAGGCGGAGTTTTTATTCGGACTCGAGTGATGTCTTTCATAAAACGATAATAAAGCCTTTTTTTGTATGGCTTTTAATGTTGGATCAGGTATTCTGTGCTTTTTTTCTGGATCTAAATATGAATACTTTTGTTGCTTTTCTAATTCGTTTATTCTGTCGGCCACAGAAGGCAGCTGTTGTAACGACGCATGCCTAAAAAAATACGTTAGTTAATTTCAAAGCGCTTGCCAAAGAGAATATTAAAAAAGAAAGATGTTCATTCTTACCTGGCATTTTGTTCTTGTTGGGTTTCGGTTGGCTCAACTGTGTAAGTATTAACAGGAAATAATTTCAATTGATTGGTTTTATTCTTCTTCATTTCCTTTTCTTTCCAACAATATTGGCCGTTATTTGGTTGTCTTACATTTTCGGTGTGTAACTTTTGAGGAGTTTGAACTCGAGCACTGTGCGCGATTAATTGTTTTGACATGGAAGAGTTTACAGATTGAGTGCAAGAACTACTGGCAACAGAAACGTCACTCAGAGAACCGTGCCATTTAAGTGTTTCGCTAGATGATGCACTACCAGAACTTGTTGTAACGACACTATCACGGCCTTCGCGTCTGTTAACATGATTGTCTTGTTCAGATAATTCATCCCAAGACGACGAAACTTGAGATCTATTAGCAGCTACTTCACTATCACGTCTAAGTCTATCTAAAAATGGTGTAGATGTAGAATCGGTACTTGATACATAACTGTGATATCCTTCAGATTGAGCATACGACGATTGCTTCTGATGCTGATGACTTAATGACTCGTCATAATTTCGGCTGTATTGTTCTAATTCGACTTGTGTTAAATGCGATAGATTTCCTTTAATATCCATACTGTATTTACAAAATTTATCAACGGCAGTTTCGTCATATGATCTTGCATATTCTTCAAGGTCTGCTTGTGTTAACTGAGGCTTATTGTTGTCCCTCTCCGGGGGCGATGGCACCATGTATTCCATATCTCCAAATGCTTTTCCCTCACGATCTACACGAGGCAAATACAGATGATCATTAATATTATCGATGCGTGATTCGTAAGTTTCGGGTGAAATCTTCTCACATTTTTCCATCACAGTTTTAAGTTTCTGTAAAACAAAGACTGAATTATTTTATGATTTACTACTCAAAAGAATAATTTAAGTTTTTCCCAAAGTTATTTTGGTTTTTATCAGTGCACATCACAGTGTGTGGTGAATGAGTCACTTCTTTTAAAAATGTCGGTAAATCGTTAAAAGATTATATCTACCAAAAATCGTGAGTGGAATATTTTGGTCGAAAGCGATAAGATTTTAGGTTTGCATTTCCGATAATGCTGTCAAGTTTTAATATTGCTGAAAATTTATGGTTGCAGCTATCGGTCAAATTAAGTCAGTAACTTAAAGTCGATAAGCTAATGCAACATTTTTATCAGTAACAAACAAAAGCAACTTACCGCTGATGCTGGAACTAAACAAAATTAAATGGTTTGGCAAGCAGTGATAGCCAACGGTTTCAAACGTGAACAATTTCTATTTATGGTTTTATAAGCGTTATAAATATTTAATTTCTATAAAAGGAAACACGTTCAAATTATAATTTGTAGTTTTTCAAATTATTATTTATAATTTATGAGTCTATGGGAAGCAAAGGATACAAGCCGGCCCGTGGGTGATATAAGATTATAAAATCTACTGTCACAAAAGATAAAAGAAAACTAATCTATTTTTTATGAAAGGTGCTAATATAAAACTTTGAAAGAAATAATGATGATTGTAAAAATAATGAATTTTACAACCAACTATATGGACGTTTTCAACATTCATACTTGGAACTATTAATTGTCAAAAGCATAGCTTTATGGGTGGCACCAGTGGCGTAGCTTCTAGTTGACTATCAACATTAAACAAGATCTATGTATAAAACCTACCGCTTAGGCGGCAGTAAAGTAGTTCTTCCGCACCGCCAGCCGCCCTTGTCTTTGATTATATTCGCTGAGAGTCAATGGCGGCTGATACGGGAGCGCGATGTGGCGCCACCCTTCCTAAAACGGAATATTAAAAGTCTATTTTCTATGATGCGACTTATGACGGCCGCAAGTGTAAAGCTAACAAATGCTTTTGTACAGAAATTATACTGGATTGTTTGAGCGATTTCAATACAAAAGCGTTCATCATCGCTGCATTTCAGACAGCCGCTGCAGCATCATAGGAAATAAAGCTTCACCCACTACACGCAATGACAATTCAATAATGCGAATTGTAATATTACTCACGACCGAATGCTATAAAGGCCAGAATTTCAATATCAAATTAAACTCGAGGTTAAGCTAAATAAAATTTAAACTACCGTGCAAAATTTTTGAAATTGAAAACCATAAAGAAAACGTATAAGCAATCGCAAATGTTTTCAATCGGAATTTAAACTTCCTTTCGTTAATCTCGGGTTCAAACTGACACTAAAATACCAACTTCAAGAATATTTTTTATAACACAATAAAATGAATGATGTATTAGAGGGTATCTCAGAGACGGAAAGCTTGCTTGTATGTTCTGTGATTGGTTTTATTAAATAAGAATTTTTCAGTCCATAACCAAATGCAGTTACATTTGTAAAAATTTACACCGTACTCACGGGGGGATGAAGGATATATCTAAGGCCACCCCTAGGTACATTTATTATTTATTGTGCTGTAGTTAGGTTGAGTTGCACTGTAGATCACCCTAACTGAGTTAAAAAGATATTGGGGGCCCAACTATTATTTCCTACGTAATACCTCTTTTAATGGGCTCTATGTACACATACATAATAAATTAAACTATAAGATTCCCGACGAACGGTACAGAATAACCCCATGCAACACCATTAGATAGTTAATAATAAAAAATTGAACCTTCGCCTTTGATTGATAGGAAAAAAGTGATAATATTATGTTTTCCAACTTCGGTTTTTCTTATGGAAAAGTCGGGGGGAACCCCTCTCCTTCGCACCAAGAATTATTAGCTACTGTAATATTATGACAATATTTACTCCATTATTGCAGTTTAAAGATAATTTAAAAATATTGGCAAGGTTCTAATTATATATATGTAGTTATTATTTTTTAAAACGCTAATAATTCATTACATATAATTTATGCTTTTCATGTGTACGGTAAGTTACTGGCGTTTACTTTATTTTCAAGGCAAATTATGGTAGCATATTTTTTTGTAAAAAAAAATCCTTAAATTTATAAAAAGGTAGGTAGTATTTATTGTTGTACTAAGCCCAGGAATGTCAAACTCATAAACTCATTTCGGTATGCGGGCTTTTATAGAAAATTTGATTCCGAAACTTTTCGCGGGCCATAAAACGATTATTTTTTATTTTTGTTAAAAAAATATAAATATTTTTGTTAAATAAATAAATGTTATAATGTTATGGGTGACAATTCTTTTAGCCGCGGGCCACAAGTTTGACATGTCTGTACTAAGCAGTATAACTACCATTAAGGAATAGGGTGGTTGGACTATGTCACATAGAACGGAACTTAAAGTCAAGTTCAAATGTATGAGCTTATTGATAGAATAAAAAAGAAGAAATCCTTGACACGCGAACATAAATATACAAATAATCTCCGTTATTGAAAATGCAAATTTCAATTAAATGCACCTTTAACCGTCATTCACTCACTATCTCACAGATTTTTTAAATAAAAATTTTTATGAAACGTTATTGCATGCTTATTGAGAATTTGCAAGAAGAATACGAAACTGTTATTTCGTATGAATAAATTAAGCAAGTTTTAAATTTAAATTGCCTACGAGGAACGACTCGGCGGACGGAGGAAAACTGGAGAAGATAAAACTTTACTTTACGATGGGTACACGTACAATTTGAAATTTTATTCGCTGTTTTAGATTGCTCCAGATTGCGGTTGCGAAATATTATAAAAGAAATGAATGAATTAAATTGTAAGAAAATCTTTTTCGTTCGTAGGAATTTCACGAAAAATTATTCAAAATTCTTTCTCATCTACTCTCTTCTTGCATTCTTCGTTTTTATCGAGTTTTCAAGTACTAACGATGATGTCAAAAGAATTTATAGCAATCATAAAAATTTAAAGTTGTGAGAAAATTGATGAATACATCTTCAATTTTATACAAGTGCAACTCTATTTAATTAAAGCAATTTCTCAAGATAAGAAATTGAAATACCGTAAGAAGTAATAAATTGCATTGTTTAGAACTATGCAATAAATACATTTTTCAGATACGTAAAATTATATCGTCATTAATACTAATCACTCGTACCAAAAACTACTTGTTCGAAGTTATTAAATTGGTCAATAGGTAAATTGGATGTAACGTAAAATATTGTTTTTGATTGCATTATAAAAAGAAATTGAATTTATCATCATTATTGTCTGATGAGTTCATAACAGATAAACTCGTGTGTCATTTGAAGTCAATATGTAACGTCCGTTATTCAATCAGACATCAATGACTCATAAAAATACAATTACATATGTAATGTAATTCAATTTCAAATACCTGTTGCATAGAAGAATGCTGTCTTTTCATGTAAGGCCTTGTGTAGGTCACGACCTTTTCCTTAGGGTAATTGGTGTGATCTGTCCAAGATTTTGAACGATGCGAACCACCGCTAGGGGGGCCTCGGAGTACCTGTGGTACATCCGCAGCTGCAGGCACGGGCCACGAAGGAAATTTTTCATGTCCGGGACCGTACTTAATAGACTTGAGGCTTGAAGAATCACGAACTGGCGGTGCAGGTGGTGGAGATTCTGCATCTCTGATGGTTAATGGAGCAAAATTCAACCCAGACTGGTTTTGCAAATAGGAATATATGGACGAAGAGTTATTTTTATTTTCTCGGTTTGTTTGAAGATTTGGTGTTGAACGTGAAGGCATCATTCTGTAGAACAAAGGTATGATATCCAATGCCGGAAAATGCGGCTCCTTCGGAACTTTGAAGCCATAAGTGCAATATCTGCAATAAAATAAATACATTATTATAAACAAGTTTTGGATAAATTAGAGAGTTACAGTAGTCAATATAAAACCGATAATAATTAACATTGTTTCAATTTCAATACCTAATTGTTTCGATTTGGAAGTTCTTAAAATTTCTATCGACCGTTAGAATGCAAATGAAGGCACCTACAGGGTGTGTAGAAATTTTGCGAAACAGACGTCATATTTAGGTTGTCTATGATTATGTAAGTAAATTGCAGTCTATTTTTACATTAATCAAATAACGAAGTATGTAATAGTAAAAATGTGACATAGAATTGCTATAGTGATGTCAGAACTTCAACTTGAGTCGCGGTCAAATCAAACCACATTCCTTGACTACTTTTTCTCGTCTGCTAAAATATTCTTTTACATTGAATTCGAACTGAAGTATTTAAAGAAAAAAGCAAGATACAAATCGTATTAATAGTGAATGGTACTCAAGTACTTTTATGTTGTTTTGTTTTTAATTTTGCATCACAATTTTACAATACTTGAAAAATGAAAATAAAAAGAGGAGATGATTGACATTTAAAATTATTATTCCCAACTTCCTTTCTCAAGTAATGTACAAAACAATTATATGTGGTTGATAGTAAAATTGTTGTGAATTAAATAATATAATATAGCGGATATGAAGTACCGTTAAGGTCCAAGTATTTAGAAGCTTATAAACTGACGAAATTAAATAATAAAACTATTCCATTAGGTAGCCGACACATGAAGAATTTAAACAGGTTCATCTTTTTTTGTATTAAAATACCGTTGCCGTTCTGTCTCAAATGATAACATATTGCTTATAAGTGTCGTTTGAATATTCAAAAATTATGCATATAATTTCCTAAAGCAAAATTATTGTAACCACAATAAACAAGTAATATTAAATTCTTCGGACTCTTTCGATTTTAAACTTTTTTTCTTGGCTTCGAATGCAAATATAATTATTTCGATTTTTTTTAGTCTGAAGAACTAGACTAAACTATATGTAACCATGGGTGGTTAAACACTCCGAGCACAATATAAAAAAATGTTGTAGCACAGACAAGATCGCCTTCAATTTCATGAATAAATGTCTGCAAAAATAAACAATTGCATAGATAAGCGAACGAGATTATAACATTCTTGCTTGGTATCCCGCAAAAAGTATGAATTTAAAAATGCTTGAAAAATATCTGACGCTGACATGTCCTTTCAAACAGCTTCGAGTTTTAAAATTCGGATTGTAATCTACAATCTTATACGTGACCGGTTCACTTATGTACAGATTATTTTAATCCTGAATATACAAATAAAATCATTTAAAATTATATCCGCTCTGTATGCTACTTTTCATGGGAAATTTTCGTATACCTTATAGATAAGATAGGTATAATATTCCGTACGAAATGATCGAGTCTCGATGGACTGTGTAGTATATATCGCAATATCGAACGATTAAATAAAAAAAATTTATTTCGACACCAAAATCGTCGTTTTGCCGGATTACCATAAAAGCACAAGATATAGTATCTTGGATTTAACCGGCTGACTACCCATGACACCGACCTGCTTGGTCTTTGAGATTTTAAATTTTTTATCTTTCGTGGGTGTGTAATCTTTTTCTTGAATTTGGCAAACAAGTTTATTGAACCCATTGGTAGTAGTATTTCAAAATTTAATTTTTCCGAACTTCTCGTACGATTTCCGCACCGCACACGCCATATCTAAAAGGTAGCAGACGAGGAAGTGACTATGTAAATTTTTTTAACAAAAGAAGTAACGGTTAAGATAATGTTTGTCAAGTGTTAAACAATCTCTAATTTTCATTTACATAAATTATAAAGGAATTTCAAGCAGAGACATATATTTGCATTAAAAATAAATAAAAAAGCAAACAAATCCAGTATTTGCATTTGTAAATATTTGTAGTCTTTCATTTGTAAGCGCCACATTATAGTATCTCTGTTTTTCTTACTCGTTCGCCATTGCAATGGGATTGTATCTTTTTGCGCACAAAAAAAGTAGAGTGCAACTTGAAATACAAATGTAGGCAAATTATACTAAAGCTAAATTGATGCGGTGTACAATTTACAGCCTCGAAGTAACTAATAAGAAAATGTGTAGTAAATTAAACTGTTCGTTACAGACTCTCAAGAATAATAAAGCAAAGAAAGAGAACGAAGGTGAGTAAATCTTTTAGATGTATTAAAATGCGGTTAATGCTCCAAACAAAGAAGTATACAAAAACGACGAAACCGTCTGGCTTAATAACGATTAAATAATGATATAATAAATCTAGGTAGGTATATTAGATTATATAAACCTCACAAAAGAAAATGGGAGTGAAAATAAAGTGAAATTAGGTTTCTTGCACAAAAATAAAAATATTTTAAAACATGCAACTATTACTTTTAAGCAACAGCAATAATTTATAATGGACTTTAGATGTAACTCGAAAAATCGTGACTCAAAATCAACCTCATTTAGAATCATTAAGATGTGTACGGCAGTTATTTATCAAAAATTCTTGAAAATTTTAAAAGACGATTTTTTAATTATTAACAATTAAGTTTTAACCTCTGTGCAGTCTAATAAATCACGTTTTATTTCTCGAACATCAATCAAAGTCAATTCATTGTTTCATTAGCTCATCCAATTGGATATTTGCAAAGGCAAGAATAATTTAGAAGTAAATGCACTCTCCAGAACATTAAAAGCTGATGGTGAGACTTCAATTAAAAATTTGGTAACTACTTTATACGTTTTTGCTCTCAGCTGTGGCAAATGGAAGAACAAGGTGGGCTTTATTTAAATGCTGAATTCATTCGAAGGTGTTAAATATAATTTATTAAAAATTAGTATTGTCACAAATATAATAAACCTTGAAACTTATTAAATGCTTTAACTAGTGAAAACCGGCATATTTTTTGTGCTACACCGACCAAGTGCAATAACCTTTTTGATTAATAGAATTCAAATTTGCCTTACAAAAACTAATAAATACATCGACCTTCGAATTAAAATTTATCATTTGCATCATCACTGTCCACGACAAAAATTCAGATTGAACTTTGAAAGATACGAGTTTTTAATTTCAAACGAATGCACTCGAAATTCGAGAGTTTCAAAATTTTAACTATAAATCGAAACACATTGACATTGCAAATGTAAGTGTATTAATTGAAAGTAGAACAATATATACAGACCTAAGTAGGTAACAGAAACAAACTTGAAAAAAAGAACTTATAATTCCTAAGGAGGAAGTAATTTTTACATATTCGGAAAGATAAAAAACGATATCAACAATTTTCTCTCATTTGTTTTACTCCGTGTATTTTTTACAAATCAAAATAAATACGAATTAAGTATGTTGATTTCTTCTTAGCTGCATCAGGTCAACAATCTCCCCCAACCGCCAATATTATCCTCGATTACAATTATTATTGTGAAACAGCATTTTTCAAAAATATGTCCACAAGTTTCACTTTAATAAATTTAAAGTAAATCTTGATAGGTATTTCGTATTCTATTGTAATACTTTTGTTTTATTCTGCACTTTCCTTTATGTATCTCCGATTTATATAATCACTTTCGCTCACAATTTGTCGCAAAATTTGCTTATTTATAAGTTTTCTCTTTAGATTACCAACTTTGAAGTTCTGGAATTTTTCAATTCAAATTTCATTGCCAGATCGTAAAAGATTTCCGGGTCCTAAAATTTCCAGCTTCTCGACTACAGCACTGCATCGTAAGGTCATCGTCCAAACCACACACCATCCAATAGATTATAATATTATCATTGATGTGATACAAAGAACTTCAATTAATTAATGTTCTCGGGTAATTCAATGCTTAGGTGTTTAAATAAATGAAAATCTAAAATCTCCAGTTTGGTAGTTTGGCAAGTTTTTTATAATTCCATATTTGGTTAAATATGAAATTCGACACATTACTGGCAAAGCCTGTTAATGATAAATTAACGTACAATATAACGTGTCGATTAGGTCATTAATTTTCTTTTAATTCTTTCTTCACTAATCTCTTAATAATCTTTATTTTAAAATACCTAATTCGAACTCGATGTCTTCTAATTTAAATTATTTAAATCTTTATAGATGTTAATCTTTTATTATAATAAGTTACCATTTCGTTGAAGTAAGAGTCGAGACATAGATCTACCACATAATTTTTTAAAAGAGCGAACTAAAATAAACGATTTTGGCAGTTTAGAGTTTAGACCTGTGTACCTCCAAGAAACAGCAAACTCTCATTAGTGCACCGAACAATTAGGTATTATGTTTTAATTTCTAAACAAGTAATAAATAACACAAGTAGTAGCGGAGTTCTCAGACAATAAAAAGTTAAATTAAGAAACTAGAATTGAATCTATAACAATCGCACGAAGTGTAGGTATTGCTGCTGTAATTAAAGAGTATCAATAACGTTTCCGCACATAAATAGTATACCAAAAAATTACTTTCGAACAAAGCATACACATCATGTTTAACATTATGATGTGTATAAATAGTGCATTATTAATAATTATATGTTAATCGAGTGAAGGTGTTTACATCAATACAACAAAGATTTAAAAGAGAAATTAAAAACCACTTTTTAATAATTGCAACAGCCTACGCAACCATATAATTTATTTTAAGTTGACATCTAATTTGTCTTAAGTTAAAATATAAAAGTGCAATCCTGACTTGATTCTATTAATTTGATTTAAATAAAAATCCTTTCATTTAGTTTCTTTTTGAAGACTTTATAATTCGGATTTAAATTTAAAAATTTTTATTCAAAGCGGTTTTGAAAAGTAAATAAATTTAAAAATTTCTTGTATTTTCCCAAAAATAAATAATATTATGTAAAAAAACTAAATTGAATTTTGCTCTTGATGGATCAAAGAAACTTTTACTTAAAAGTAAGTATTTGAAAAATACAAACAATATTTTAATTGCAACTCTAATAATATAATATAAAATGATTATTATTTTAAACATTTCAATAAGCGGTATATTTCATTCACGTGTTTTTGCAGTTAGATTGCATGTTTATACTCAAACATTTTCCGTACTCGCTGAAGTGTTTTGCTTTTGATGATGAAGCTAACTACATAGGTGGCATAAAACAAATAAACAATAAAATAATAACTAATAACCATAAAATGGCTAATCGAATAACGATTATTATCCCAGAAGTCGAGACTATTAAATAAAATAACTCCCATAAGCTGTTTATGAAACAGCAAAATCCCATTTTGTCAAGTCTTATTTGCTGTAAAAGTTTTAAACAAAGGTTTTTGCATGTTAATTATAGATAAGTTGATTACTTTGTGCATTTTTTCAATTTTTAATAATTCAATTTTTTTTATTATTTTAATGCACGAAATAAACAACAGCATATTACTATACAACAATATAAAATACGATTTTTATTGTTTAATTAAATGATTAGTATTATTTAATAATTTAACCGTTTAATTATGCTGAAGTGATTATTAATAAAATTTATTAAATAAGATTTATTGCAAATTTACTGTTGATAATGGGAAGATCATTACAATATATAATTGAATTTTATAATCTAAAATTTTATTGCTAATACCAATTAGCGCATAAAAAGGCATGCAAATAGAATTCGGGTTCCATAAAAAAATAAGTTTACAGTAGCTACAAACTTAACGATAGCCCTAACCAAGATTTATTATATATAATTTTAAACTATTGCGTACTAAAAATTATATGCCGATTTAGATCCAGAAGTATCAAAGGAGATAAATACAGAAGGACTCAAACCTGTTGCTTCTTTATTTTTACATTGACACCTGAACCACATGAGTAATTTTGATTATTAAATAATTATTATTATTTATTTTTTAATTTTTAGGAAGAAAGTTCAAGAAAAGCGTTTTTCGCTAATTCTCACTATTTTCCGAAATACATCGGAATTTTTCCTAAAAGGATCTTGTGAAAATTTTACACATACGCCACCGGTGTATGATTAAAAACGTCACCAGTGTAAAATTAATTATGTATTAACAATATACAGATTAAATTGCGAATATAAATCATAGTATATTTATGTAGATAATTAAATAGTAGACTATTTTGATTAAACTCTTTTTATGTTATATTTTATATTTATGACATAATTATTTGTTGAGATTCCTTCACTTTCTAGGATGATTTCATATTTCCATAATTTCCCCGTTTAGACGCGCTCGGCGGCATAACTAAGAAAAGCGATCTTACCTTCCTTATATTTTAATGGTTTATCGGTCAAACAATGTCAGTTCGAGAGTATTATTATAACAGTTTTTTTAGAAAATCGTTTTATTATGTCAAACCTCATTTGCACTTATAAAATTAAAATTTTCGTTGGTTAAAAATATAACTGTTTGCAACAGTTATTTGGAACAATACTTATTCAAATATGATTAACTTTTTCCAAAATTTATCGGTAATCCATGTTATTGCCTTATTTGTAATAAATACTATAATGAAGCGGTTTTTATTGTAAAACGATCGATAAAAAACATACGATAGGTGGCACTAATAGACCACCCATAATGATGTAATTTCCACTTTGGTGGGCTTAAACAGTGCAAAATAAGGCCTACGTAGATTATGTTTCATACAAGTTTCGTAAAAAAATATGGTGACAACTTTAATAACATTACGTAATATCATTCTGCTTTTAAAGAAAACCATATTGCCATATTTTAGCAAAACTTGAAATACTCTATCCGAGCTCGAGCTGAAGATGCACGGGCATACCAGACCGCAACAGTAAGTAGAACTAGTTTAACTAATGGATAACAGTTAAAATCCTCTCCGGTATAACAATAAAAACTTGCGACATAGTGGAGTTAATTAAAAGTGTTTACGCATAATAGTAGGGGAGAGTCGGGTGGTTTGAGCCGTCGGGTGGTTAGGGCCACCGCATTTTTTCGGTTTTGTTGATAGTGTGTCTTTTGGTGAATAGTGGCCAATTGTTGTTATACCACCACCTTACTTTTTATACGGTTTCGTAAAGAAAAAACACACTTGCTGTATTTTATCCAGACAGCGTGTACCAAAAGTGAACAAAAAAGTTTTTGCTTGATTTTAAAAAAAATTCATTCAGAGAACATTTTCCACCGATTTTTTAATGGAAAAATCGTTAATGCGTTATAAATTCGATGAATTTTCACGTGTATAAAGTTTTCGTAGTATTGCTTCGTATATGTAATTTTTTTTCATTTAATAAAAAAGTAGCGTCATTCGGGTGGTTTGGGCCAGCGATGTCGGGTGGTTTGAGCCACCAATTTTTTTCGCGTTTAGCATTCGGATCAACATTTATCGATTGGAAATGATAAAAAATTGCGTTTTGGAATGCATGCTACATGAATTTGTCTAATTTTGTTACAAAATTTAGTGATTTTGTTAGAACCATACAATGGCGCCACTAATTAAGGGCGCCCTGTATCAAGTATACGATACACAACCTTAGTATACAGAGAGGTCCAATAGTAGTATATAATCAGGGCCGGCGTTACCATATGTGCGAACCGTGCATTTGCACAGGGCGGCAGATTTTTGGGGCGGCAAATTTTCGTATTTTTGCATGTGAAAATGCGATCAACCAATGCCAGCGAACAAAAATCGCAACAACACCATCGCATGCAATACGTGCAAAATTGCGGTTCACTTAAAGTGTGCCGATATGGGTTCCCGCTCTTTTTACACTTGTAGAAATTGTGACCCTGATTTGGATTCAGAATAAGATAATTAATCAAGTATTTTTTTTGTTTTGAAGAATTTGAACAATAAAAAAACTTATTTTCATTGAGATTGTGCGTTTTTATTTCATTTGTGCAAGTTTTTTTACTGTTTTTTCATCATTTTTAAGGTGGCTCAAACCACCCGACAAAATTTTTTTTCTTACCAAATTTACTCATTTTTATAATGGAAAAAAAATGAACTTTTTTTTCTAAATTTGAAAAAACAATAATGTAGAAGCGTAGATAATGAGGTAAGCTTTCTAATATTACATCCGCTTCATGATATCTTTATCCAGTGAGATTTTATAGTTAAAAAAACAAAACATGGCTCAAACCACCCGACTCTCCCCTATTTAAAAGATTGGTTGTAAACCAACTAAAATCGATTTGAAATTAATAGACGTTGCTCACAAAAAGCAGTAGGTAATTTCTAAAAATCAAGATAATAAACTTAATGATTTAAATACACATATTTACAATTTGTAAATTTTAATGATTACAAATACTTTGGCTCCGATGGGAAAAAATCTTAAGCAAATTATCATTTCTCAAACTAATTTAAATTCGAGAAACTGTCATAAAAACATAAACCGTTTATGTTTGTCCATTAAACAAGCTAATGCAAAAACCTTGCTAAACTGGAATTAACAGAGGTAAATCAATGTTGTGAAATTATAAGAGAATGGTGGATTACTGATCTGTCATGATCACGACCACTGCGTTCGCAATCATTGTTTTCACATGATTTAAACGACTTTTGTTGCAATATTTATTCAAATTATTATTTGCTAATCCGTAAGCCAGTTATTATAAAACTAATAACAATTAATTTTTACAGTTGTAACATCAATCGTTTTTAGTGCCGATGATCGTAAATAGCTAAGTTTTTGTGGCATTCCAGTGTAATGTTAGTAATTTTTTTTAAATGCAGTTCTTCTGACCTTCGCCAGATAGTTCGATAATTGTAATGAATTTAACACTGATTGTATATCATCCTCTAAGTAATCAACAATGTTGAAAACGTGTGAACAATTTCAGTATCCCCAATTTAAACAATTTCTCGAGTATTATCGTATTTTATACTTGATAGAACTTAATTTAAAGTAGATTCTTTTATATTACTTAAATATTACAGGTTATTGAAACTCCGAACACAATTAAAATTGAAAAATCATAAGGTAAACGTCAATGCCAAGAATTTGATCTAATTATTTATTTCTTTCGTGCTATAAATTTATTTCAGACTCTTCGTTGACCCAGTATGCGATAATTTTATATTTCATAAAAAGTGTAACGTGTAAATTTAGTAGCTTTTAATGTATTGTTTTATAGGCACAATATTATGGTGAGTATTTTTACCATATTTGAGAACGACCTTGCCTTTTAAACAATAGTTAAGCTGCCCAAGTTAGGCATAAGTGAAATTATGTAAAATAAAGTTTTGACTGCAAAACTGAAAATTTGTAACTGTTTATGGCTAAATTCTTAGTTGTCAACACCAACTCGTGACCCATTTTTTAGTAATTAAAAGAGTAAGGTGAACCTATAAATTCTACTCAATTTTGCCTATGGCATTAAAAGTACGCTAATAAATTTATTAAAGGAACAATATTTTTTTTCTAACAGCAATCTAGAAAGCAAAAACCTTGCAATATTGTAATTTTAACAATGTAATGTATGTAAATGGTAGCAGTCATCAACACTTCAGCATGCAATTCCAAAAAAAGTTTATACTAAATAAATATTGTCTTTTGCCTACATTGCATTGTTCCGAAATAAGTTTTTTGCTTATTCTAAAATAAATTTTTACAAATCAAATAGTGCTGCCATTAAATTAGAGCTTAAAATGCAATTGGAACTATATTATTCTGAAATCGAGATCTTACTATCGATACGATGTGTTTAATTATTCGAAAACTAATTTTAATTTACATTAAAATCCTATTTTCAAAAACATTAATGGATTGAGTTCCCTAATTAAATATTAACAAAATTGAAAAAAAAAATGTACAGTGGCAATTTAGAATTTTTAGATTTCTAGTTTGTTTTGTTTAATTAATTAACAAATTATCATATTGCAGTTAGTTAAAATTGTTAAAATAGCTTATTTTCTGTATATATAATTTAAGATAATAACTACATCGAAATCAAGTTTATAATTAAAAATTTTTAACATTTAAATTAAAATACCTGTACGTACGTAATCGATTTTTCCATATCGGTATGCGGTATTCTAGCTAATAAACTAATAAAAATCTTTAGAGACTACTTGCCAATGAAATAACAATTTCCATGTAAATTAGATTGAAAAGGTTTTATGTCAGTTAGTGTAGTCATAAATCAACAAGAAGTGCTCGTATTGGCTGTTCGTCGCAGCATGTAAACCACACTCATTTTCACAAAAGTTCACTTTCTGGCCTAGTGATATAGATAACTATTATTCAATTTATGAAGTTAATAGTAATAATATGAAGTTAATAATAATATGAAGTTAAAAAATGAAGTTGCAAGACATTACAATTCGCAATTTTAAGCAAAGAATTTTTATAAACGCAGGTAAATCCGACCACTTTGTCCGGAGTTGAACCGGATACAGTTAACGCATTGTAACAACTACACTATTACGGTTTCATTCAAATAGGTTTACACAAATAATCGTTTTTGTCAACATTTACCATAAAACCTATTTGGAGAAATCTTTTGGTGATGATATCCACCTGAAGAAAAATCAGCTCAGAAAGTCCAGGATTAGAACCCCGAATTTACGTTGAATATCACACACGAGAAGAGTAAGTAAGTAACTGATATTAAAAATCAAATTCTCGATTAATCATAACCACTCTTGCCCCCCTACTTGAATTGTCACTGTTTTATGGTATAAATATCTAACCAACGTAACATTTAAAAATACAAATTTTATAGGAGATGATAATATTATGAATGCTTAGCCTGATTTTTAATTTATGCATAATACAATTATCAAGAAAACTAGAATTGCCAACCATTATTAGTAATTATGATTCTTACCTCTAATTAAACAAAGAATGTCTTAGATCGTTAACAAAGTAATATGACTGCCACAAACAATAGTAGGAAACGACCTACATATTGTTTGTACCAGTATGGCAGTCTAAAAAATATCGGTTTAAAACTACAAAAATTGTGATATATTGTTGCCACTGGTATTATAATTCAATATTTTTTTTTGATATAACTTTCTAATATTTATAGATTGCACATTATCAACAATCAAGTACTATATCATTTTTGTCTAATTCAAATGAATTCAGTTTCCAAAATTCGTCTATGAATTTTTTTTTTTAATAAAATTCCTCTTCGGTACATAATCTATAGACGCTATACAATGTATATCTGTAGGTAGAACTGATCAAAACAAACAAGAAAAGTATAATTTCCAACTGTGCGGCAAGATGTTTATTCTTGGTAGGGTGCTAACCTGGCTAAAAAAAAGTTTAAAGAAACAATAAAATGACGCACTTATTTTTTAATGGGCAATGTTTTTTTCGATACAACCTTACCCTCCTCTTTTCGAGTTGATATTTAAATTAAATTAAAATTTAAAAAACATAAACTGCTAGAACTGTAGCAAAAAATGAACCTATAGGACAGGTTTTATTAATAGGAGACGTCAAACCGAATTACCATTTTGCTAGTTTGGAATAGTTGTAAAATGAACTTGCCCAACTAGTCTTGGATATTATAGAAGGGAATAGAAAATTAATTGAAATTCAAAAACTAAAACCATTTGAAAAAATTCATTAAGTTTTACAAATTTGTCAATTTCATCTGCCGGTTAAACAAACATAAAAATATAAAATTTAATTGATTGCAAAACTATTTACATTAAAATTATTAGCAGATATCGTAAAAATTAAGAAATAGAAGTTTAGAATTTAATGTTATTGTTAATGTTTTTAGCTAATTTATTTAAATAATATTAGCAAACCGATTTGGATTATTTTGAACTGCATAGATATATTATTTAATATTACTACAATGTTTGTTAGATTGTAAATCTCCGGTTAGGTATCTTATACACTTTTAGTTTGATGGTTGAGTTGACAGTTACTTAAATTATTTCTAAAAAGTTATGATTAATTGTTATTAGTCGACCAAATACAATAAAACAACGGTGATATCATCTGCAGTCACTAATAAAACAGTTATGGGTTTCTTCTGTGACTAGATCAAAAGCAGGTTGATATTGTAGCAATAAATTACATAAACTTTTATTAGTACAACTATCGAATCAACTAGTTTAACATTTGTTTAAAAAATGTTTGCTACTTACAGATCAAATTAATAATATGCATTATAAATAAATATCTACCTACTATACAGATATAGTACAGGCCAGTTAAAAAATGCATTACCATATCAACATTAATAATGTCTTGAGAAGTTTATCATTGTACATTTATATTATTGATAAGCTTGTAATAGTATTAGCATTTGTTATTGAATTTTAAAAATTATTTTATGGTGGGAAGCTAAAAACGATATTTACGATGGATTAATGATCATAACATTGACTTATCGTTAATTGCGATTACGATTTAGAAATTTAATGGCGCAATACTATTTTAAAAACCTACCCCAAATTTAGTAGTATAACCTACCGCAGGTAAGTGGAATACAAATATAATTTAAAATATATAATATAAGCGAGTTTCAAGTTTTATCTTATTTACGCAGCTTTACCTATATAATGTACGGAAATAATTTACAACCCTCCCAACTACACAATGCAAATTACCTTCTTTGTTGCTAAAAATGTATTTATTTATTATTTTCTGTAAATGCACAGTTATTCTGAAAGTTTTTATTCTTTTGAAAAATAGCAATAAAAGTTGAGCAGATGTTCCAGCAACATTTTTCGGCATTGGACTAATTGCACAAGGAAAATACGAATGTTTGTTGGGGTGCAAGATGTGAAATAAACATATCAGAAGAAGTCCAAATTAACCTCAACCTAAATAATTGAGACCTCTTAAACTGATTTTTTCGAGTTCTAATATTTTATGTTAATTGAATATCTGCCATCAAAAGCTGCTTTAAACTGTTATCGTAGATTATTTGACGGATTAATAAATCAAATATATACAAGATAAACGATAACTTTGTTCTGTAATTAATTTAAAGAAATAAAAAAATACTTATAATTTTGTTTAAACGAAGATTCAAGATCGTGATAATTTTTTTACCAAATATACATTTAAAAGAAGCGGTTTTGCAGGTTTAATTCTATGCTTTTGTTGAAATTATTTATTTTATATGCATTTAACCACAAATTCAAGATGTAAGAATAAGATCTCAATTATATATTACACTGCCAAGTATAACCGCATAATTGTTTTCGATTACTATACTTCTAATTTTGCAATGCAAATAAATCACAATTCCTGAAAAAATATGAAAATAAATGAGAAGTTAAAAACCATCTAAAAGTTTAAAAAATCTAAACTGATATAATGGCAACAAATTTTATGACCACAATTGATTGAATATACCCAATTATTAAACTGTATTATATTATATTATAAAATAAAAAATACACATCATTCTGTTATAACTTTATTACATAAGTTGTTAATATTTCACGACAACTTACGTAATCCTAATTTTTATTATGCACTTGTATGCTCTATTTAAACAGTTTTCTTTGTCACCCAACCTTTAGAATTTCAATAACCAAGTTGATACCATCTAAACATGTCACACCTTCAGTTATTGTTGTCACCTTTCTAACTGATGGTAAACCTTTTTTATGCTGACTTCTTTGTATTATAAAGAAACGCCCAATAAATGCCTATAAATTAAGTCCGATTTAATAATATAAGGTAACTTTATTAGTGGTCGCTATAAAAATAGACATGTAATGTAATGAAAGTGAAACTTTCGATTTGCCAAATCATTCGATTCATTTTTGGAATTTACAAATGAGTCAAGCCAAAATAACAGCTGCTTGAAGTCATGAAAATTGTCGCTGTATTTTATGTACCAGACTTGTAGAATGTCACCATACCAGCCACTCTATGCGTCATTTCCATCACTTATCTCATATACCAATCTAATTTGAATTCAAATTCTTTACTGCTATACACAACTACGTGCATTACACACTAATATATTTATTACACTGACACTTATTATGATTTACTTAGAAAGAGCTTATATTAAAAGGCACTAAACGACGTCGGAATATACTGTTAAAATATTTTATGTGTACGGAAACTGAAGATATCTTAGTTTTTTACAAAAATTATTATTGAACTTTTATAAGTAAGTAATATATTCAAATTCTTAATTTACAAAAGTTGTTAAACAATTATTAAGATAAAACACTAATAACATATACTTAGATACTCGCCCACCTGCTGTCGTCTGAATTTAAATGACAAGCTTTAATTAAAAATATCTTATGGTCGTCGCAGACGATATGCGGACATTAGCAAGTGACTTGATTGCCGATTACTTATTAATGTTTATAAGTTGTCCTCTTTCCCAAGACAACTCGAAAATAATGACAACGAAAGCTAGGAAATAATTCCGAACCATTTCTGATGAATATTTACAAGAAGACTTATCACGACGACAAAAATGTATTTGCGATGAACAAATGTTTCTCCCACATTACTCACGAATACTGGAAAATTAGTAAAATTTGAGTAGGCTCGCAAACATATGCGAATCATCCCAACAGCCTTTGGAAATTACACGAAGACAATAAACCTTGTCTTAGAACACCCACGCTCGTCAAAAACACCATTACACTACGTTTACAATATTTTTGAAAATTGTTCTACCCACAAGAACACAACAATAATTCAGAATGTAAAAATTATACAAAGAGAATTTCAGAGTTTCGTTTCAATGTCAGTTTGGTTATTGACAAGGTATGTGACAAATACAATTATTTCGATTATTAAAATATAATATATCACAAATTAAACGTAACTGTAACGATAATAATAAATTATAATTAACAATAAACCAGCGATCAATTTATTGGTTGTGATGTCATTATTGTAGAATAAAATAACAGAGGCGGTATAAATGCATAGAAAATAACAAATTTAAGCAAATGCTAATATGTTACTCCAATAGGTAAAGGTCATTATGCCAATTAGTTTGTCCAAATGAACTCGATGTGAAAGCAGAGTACAATCTAATGTGGTGGTTTTTACAGCAGAACTTCACTTGAAATATATTCTACATTAAAAAGCTGTAAAATTAATAGGCAAATCTTTAAAGAGCAATAAAAAGATTGTATAAAAACTAAGATCTGTTAAATTAATTGATTTAATATTATGATTAATATTTCAATGAGTAATAAATAATTCAAAATAATTGGTACTTATATATAAATTAATTAAAAATATTTGGGCTATTAAATAACTGTAAATATTTGGCGCCCCATACGTGAGAGATATTCTTTCTCATAATTATGATTTTTACTACCCTAAAAAGATAACACTTAGACAATTTATCTAGACTCTTGGCTCACACACAAAAATTAAAAGTGCAGCGAGTTTAAAAACTTAATTAATTTTAATAGCACTCTATATAATTTCTGTCGCTCTATTTGACTGGAACATATTAGTATATTCTTGAAAAACAATTAAATACTAGAAACACTTGTGTTATAAAAATTCACATAATAAAATTTAACTGTGCTATACTAATTAACATAAATAAATATTACACAAGTTAAAAATAAATTTCTAACGAAAAGTAAATAAAGAATCGTAAACATCTTCGGAAGCTTCTTTGTTGATGACATAAATAATTATTCGTCATTTGAAGAGGGTCTGGTCTATTAATGCATGATTCATTAATTACATTACAACTCAACATAATATATCCATCAAACTTATTCAAAATTTAAAACTTTATAAGTTAGCAGTAAACTACCTAACTACTAAATAATTGTTCCGCGATATATTTATAAACATCTTACCATTAGTTTAGTTTTGTGCCACCACTTCTCTAACGGCTATACTAAAATCTGCAAGATTATTTAATAATTATTTACGTCTATATTCACATCATGTCAAGTTTTGCAATAAATAAATAGATACTTAAAAAATTTTGAAATAGGACAAACCGAGTTAACATTATGAGAAAAAATACTCTACTCGACATGAAAAAAAGTACAAAATAAAAAAGCAATTAAATGGTAATAGCTAAATTACTATGCTCCTTTTATAACTTAAATAAATAACAATAAAATAAAGTTGTGGGTGTAATACGTAACGTAAATAAATTAGTTACTTAACAGATCTTTGTACATTAGGAAATTGAGAATATTTCGGAGTAAGTACTAAATAATATAATTACGTATTATTAATGTTTGTAAAAATAAAAAAAATATGTTAGGTTTACGCAATATCTAGTTGATTTCAGATACCGCATCACAGTCGACCACTCTCCATTCACTTCTCAATTTAAGGAACAAATAATAAAATTGTTATTATCTTGTATAAATTATAGTACTTTAATGATATTTTTGTTTCTCCGCAAAGATTGTTATGTGTAGGTGATTCTAATAATAAATAGAATGGATAAACCTCCTCGAGTATAAGAAATTGATTACTGTTCCCATACACAAAATTAAACAGCTTACCCACCCTATTTCTCGATAGATAATAATAAATTATGTTGCAAAAAAAATTATCAATTGAGAAACTAGATCGTTATCATAAACTGTTATTGTTTCACTTTCTGATAACCATAAACCAGGAAGTAATACTTGTGAAAGTCCCGTCAATTGAATAATTTCTTACCTATTTAATTTTTATAAGTAGCTAAACAAACAAGATATGTATATTAAATTACCCTTATCGATTCTATAGATCAATTAAATGTCCAATAAAAGATTTAGTTTAAAGCTATCTCTATCGTTCGAATAATTACACAGCTGATAGAATTGTCAATAAAATATAAGCATAATAAAAATTTTAAAAATATAATGGATGCAAATAATGGATATTGTTCTATAATATATTTTAGACATTTTAATAGTACCAATAATATATAGATTTATTATAAAGATACGTATAATATCTTGCCATATATTTGATTGGTCATATAGGGGGAACATAAAAAGTTTGTAAAATTTTTATTTTATTTCATTATGTAAAATTTTATAATTTTACTTCGGCAGATGATGTAAAGGAATTTAGTATAATATTTATATAAATTACGAGTATTAATAATGATACTGGATGTTTAGGAGAAGAAAAATTAAAACGAAAGTTATAAACAGCTATAATAGAAATTTAGAATGAGTGAACAATAAGATTCTAATAATTACTATATCGGAAATTGTTTAAAAAGTGAGAGCAAGAAATTAAAAATATCATAAATTGGAAAAAATAATGCAAGGAACGACGAGGTAGTTGATAGCCCAGCATTTATCAAACTAAATAACAAACCAATTTTAAGTTGAAAATTGAAACTTTTACTGAAGAATTTTGAAAATATTTTTATTTTATATTTTGACACCTAAAAGTTTTACCATCTACATTCATATCATTCAATTTTCAATTTCAAATTCAATATCAATTCATATCAATCTATGGCATTTTCTAAAAAAATAATTATTAAACAATACCCATGAAAAAAGAAAGGACATCAACAGTGCACCTTCAGGTCCCACAGTTCAATTCTACAGTGTCATGTACATTGAAGGTCTTTGAGTAATTAATTTTGATTTTCAAGTTTAAATAATGTTTCCCGAATTTCAGTCCTAGCAAACTATTATAGACTGGGTAGATTTATAAAATCTCGTGCAAGGATTGCGATGCTGTCTCTGTAGGTGAGATAGACTGGAAAGTAGATGTTCACATAAAGGAACATTTCGAGGGTTCAAGATTAACTTTGTGTCCAAATAAATGTATTTGACGGGGAACGTAAGGAATATAAAATTCACCATGTCTTTATGAAAAAATATGATAGCCCAAGGTCGTTTTACCATTTCCATCAATCATGACCAGCACCGATACTCTTGACCGAGTATGCTCTATCCAGAAAAGCAAGTGAGAAGCACTGTCTAATACTACTATAAATTTTATTGGTAGACCTATGGTAGACTTTAACACTATTTTCAACCAGTTGACTTCGTTTCTGGAGATCGTGGATCGTCTCCTTTTTAAATTCTACATTTAGGCTTGTAAAACCTAACACAATAATTATGTATATTTCAGAATATTGTTATTTGGCATTGGGCTTCTACATAATATCAATTAAAAGTTTAAGTCTCTCCCAAAAGTTGGCGTAACTTTAATTTGCTTCTTCAATATTAATTTTTGAAATAACAAATTTTTGATTTTTAATTTTTTTAAGATCTGCGTAAAATGAAAAGTTTGAAACCACTGTGCGAAGAAGTAGGGTTGTACTTGATTTTATTCTAATTACATATTTGTTATGCAGGTGTATACACATGGTGTGCAATAAGTTGCATTAAAATTCTCATTAAATCATATGAATTTGCATGCAGGTAATTAGACATTATTATGAAACAAATATACAGAGCTCGAAAAACCCGAGCATATAAATTATTCCATTCTTTTACTACCAGTCGGTTGTTAAATATATAATATACCTAATACTTGAAGAAATGCAACGGAAGTATGCCAGTATGCGTTTCAACAAAGATTCCTTATTAAAAAACGGATGCCATTGAAGTGGTACTAAGCTCACAAGTTCAAATATTATGCACTAAAGCCGAATAAAAAAGATAAACTATTTAATTTATTCTAAACGGAATTTTTATGCTTATATTGGATAACAATAAAAAAGTGCTTACGGTAAAACAACATATAAAATAAAATGCTTTATAATTCAATTTTATTGTGTAAAGGGTAACGATATTTGATGGCTTTTAAAGCGTAACAAAGAAACAAGCGTGACTTTAGAGATAAATACGTAAGAATGCATGAGGTATAATGGATGATACACATTCTTATTGAGCGTCTAAAATACTACAGTACACCGATTCCATAAATTATATAACTACTAGAACCGAATAACGTTGCAAGGACGTGTGAAAAACATTTCATAGAAGCTTTTGAATATACAGGTAGGTAACAATTTTCAATTTTCAGCAGGTGGTTGTGTGATGAAGTTTGGCATATCAAACCTTTTTTGTTTAAATTTGTTTTTTAACAATATTTCGATTTACAGATCGAAACAGAGGATTTACAGATCCATCGTTCAAGTATTATCAATTATTTTATTGACCACATTATTTTCGGTATCCTGAAAATTCTTGAACCGCAAGAAAAATTTTTAGTTTAAACAGACTGATAACAGATGAAACAGTTGGAACAGTTAAAATTATTTTTTCTGTTCCTGATAATCTATTCAAGAGGTTTGTTTGGTTGGTTATATTAGTTGAGAACTGAGAATTGACTAAAATTGCCATGGAAAAATAAAATTGGTAATACTGTTGCTATTTTTTGTTTTATAAATTTACCTTGACAATTGATTTAAAATTGTTATCGATTAGTGTGCATCTAGATTGGTTGCCATATTTTTTAAGGTGATACAAAAAAAGAGACCAATGAGAGGTTTATTTTGATTTGATAAAAAAGTTGGCCACGAAGAGACTGGTTAAAGAAAGAGCAATAGAGTTTTTTTTAATATTTATAATAAAATATATGTAGTATGTTTTAAGCCCGAACAATTTGAAAAAAAATCTACAGAAAAACTAAATAGTAATTACTTACTAAACTTATCTTTAGCTGTAAAATTTACCACTGAGATTACAGGAATTAAGACCATATCGTAGCAACAGTTGCTACTTGCTATTTCGAGAATTAATCTTAAATCTCGGATTAATACGTGACTATTAGTAGGGGCATTAGTAAGGTAGGATAAAGATTAAATTTTGTATTGAGAACAATTAAACATTAAAAATTAAATGAATATAATAGTTATAAGGTGAAATTATTTTGAATTTGAATTTCTGATGATAACAATTTAGCTAAACTATCAAATTAATAATTAAACTTAAATTAATTTTTTTTTATTAGGTATATATTAATAATTCAACTAATTAAACAACCAAAACTTTTTAGGTTGGTAACGTGGTTACACGGAGAAAAAGTGGTAATAGAGATTACAGCTCTTTATTAAATTGACTTTTCACTATATCTTCGTCAATACAAGCAACTACCGTTCAAATCAAATTTTAAAACTTACTAAATTACTTACTCCGTATCAGATTAGTTTAAATATGTATTCTACTTAAACTGTTGACTCGACAGGAATATTTACTTTAATTGTTTAATTGGACCTTCATTGTCAACATGATTACGATTAGAAAATTTAGTGTACAAATAAAAATAAATCTGAGGAAATCCAAGGAAATTGATAAACGTTAAGAAATCTCAACAAATTTCACGTAATCTTAGGAAATCTGAGAAAATTTTAAAATATCTTAGGAAGTTCGAGGAAATATAAAAATATTAGGAATACCATAGATGAGCGTTTTGTTTTGCTCCTTCAACTTTTTTATACGCTTCCGCCTGCATAAGCCTGTATTTTGCACGTTCTTATAATCAAGAAAAGTTAACATTTATTTATCATTGATTAATTAATGTATCACAGACTCCCCAGTACACACAGTGAATTTCAGAGAAGACTTCAATGTATTTTTTATTTCTAAGTTCTGTGATAATAAAACAAGGAAGTTTGTAACAATACCTTCTGTGAACTATTACTCTTAAACTTTCATATTTGCAACAATTCGTCAGCTATAAAAGTTAAATAAATGTCGATTATAAATCAAGATTATTTTAATTTTTATTTAAAATGTAACATTTTATTAGATTACAATAATTTATTTAGGATAAATGTTAATTTCTATTTTTGCAATCTGCTACACAAGATTATTTTTGTTAGTCAGTACAAGTATATGCCAGGTTGTTGATAATAAGTAGGTACGTATGTCGCTTGCTTTTGAGATCAGCACCTTTTTAGTTCATTTGTTGATTCCTTTAATGATATCAATCAATTTTAAATACCCTGATTGAATTGGACTAAAACGAAACTTAGCCATCAAATAATAATAACTTTAATAAATAATAGCCTTAGTGACATATTCTCAAATTATGCTATAATTACAAACATAATATTACAATAAATGAAATACATTATATTATTATATTTTCGGTTTTGTCCTGTTGACATAGTTCCCGATTTCTCTACCGGTATACGTTAGGTGTTAAAAATGTATCAAGGACACAGATAACCTACAGGTTAACGTGGTTTCCAAAGCACGAAAGATATTATAGACGGTTTTAGATCATTTATAGCTATCTAGGTCATTTATAATGTTATAATGTTAATAATCGTTCAACCTGGTCATTTGTGGCACGAGGGGCTTATATGCAAATCTCTCTGTTAATCCTCACCATTGTTGTGTTAATTCGTTCTTTTAAAATAATTTGTAGCTACTCATGTTAAAAATATTAAATAAATTGTGTTGATTGAACAATTTTTTTCAATATTTATTTGGTTAACAATCAACAATCATTTGAATACTTATTTGAAAATATTAGGTAGTATAATTATATTAATCTTACCCCAGCTATTGTAATAAATAATTCGTTTGAATCGAAAAGTTGACAGAAGCATACCTGAAAAATAAACAAAATTGTTAGATATACAATACAAATTATTGGACAAAAAAAATTAAATTTTAAATTAATTACATTGCAAAATACATTTATGAATGGGGTGCAATCAATAATTACTTTATTTTTGTTTTATATTTTATGTAAAAATTATACATTGTATTATAAGAATGAATCATGTGTTATTTAATTTAATATATTGCAAGAGTCCATTAACCGGTAACAGCAAGGTTATCTCATCATATTAAATTGGTTTGCATAGTGACCAACCACCTCCTACTGCTTCAAAACAAAAATGATCCAACATACGCCAATCAATCACGCGACAATACAATAAAACGAATTGTTATCGATACAAAAAATATTACCAAATATAGGAAATTCGGTATTAACAATAATGACGTAACAATTAGTTATTATAATAGCGAAGCTTATGATCATTCATTTAAAAAATAAGAAGGAAAGGGACTAAACAATGAAATGAGGTTACAATTGCTAAGATCAACTTTCATAGAATAGCATTTCTACTATTTACAAGTAACTTTAAATTGTTCTATAAGTACCGCAATCGAATATTGCATACAGTTACAATTGCCAATTTTAACATCCTAGAGGGAATGTTTTCAGCAGACAGATGTCTATGTATTGATTATTTCTCAGATGCTGTAGATACATAATAAGAATATCTATTTTACATGAGGTAATTGAGTAAATTATATTTTCTATACTAGTCAATATTTCAAAAAGCATTTATTTAGAATCCAATCTAGAAACTTCATGTTTCAGCGCGGTTTCAATATCAATTATTAACATTATTTAATTATATTTTGTTGTAAAGAGATAGGCTCGTTCACACTGGCGCATATAAACAAACAGTCATTATGATGATTACATAAAAGAAGGCAATTTTGTATATTAACTACTATCTTCGTACTTATGTTGAAGGTAGGTATGTTTTATCTTGAATTTACCATGCTATTCCAACTGTATACTATAAGACACAAGAGGTAATAAATTGTCTTGACATTAGCTCACCGGTACGGCGCCAAGAGACCGTATATGATTTACACAAGATGGCATCGCAAATATGTGCATTGCAGTGTTCTTCAATCTCAAAGCACGAACAATTTATTTTAATATATCGACTGATATCGGATGGCAATAAAAATTGGACGGAATAAAATTATAATTAACCGAATTTTTCGAGTGTTATTGACAAAATATCACCGACGTGTACCGTAAGAGTCTTTCACGCGAGCTTGTAAATTTTGACTTCTGGAAGTATAAAATTCGCCCAGTTGATCTTCAAGTGGTTATGTTGCTCGGTTTGTTTTGCTTTTTTGAGAAGAGTTTATAACTGTTAACGATGTTACAGATAAATTAATTTAAATTTAATGCTCCAACTGTAGTAAGCGCGTTCTGTATTATCTTCACCACTTGGAATTGCATTCGATTCATCGTAAATGTAGAATGAAAAAATAACGGCAATACAAGTGTGTAAAGAACTGCTATACAGATAATATGTATATGCATCTTCATCATTTACCAAACGCATCACGCCTCTTTTATGTAACAATCTCCACGACGTGTCTTAAACCAAGTAATAAGTAATAACTAACATATTTAATGTTAAAACAAGAAAACAGTTTGTTACGCGTAATATTAAAAGTTCGAAATATTTAACTTGATGATTATCCGGTAATGGGTAATCGGTCCGTGCAATAATTATTAACCGTAAAATATTTTTTTGTTACTCTCATAACAGCTTAGTTGTGAACTTTTTATTAGTAATAATATTATATTAAAGTATTTTTCTTCGGGTAGTAGATGCATATACCAAGGTATATAATTATCTTGTTTATATAACGTAGGCAGTACTTAATTGCGAAAATAGTTTCTGCCTAAAATATTTTAACCTAGATTCGAACACAAAAAGATTAGAAAGAAAGTTGAACTATCGAGAAAATATAGAATAAATTTTAAAGATTTTATTTATTGAAATTATTCCCATATTGATTTTTAAGATACCTAAACGTTATCGGGTATACCTACGCAATAATAGAGATAAGCGATAACTAATAGCTAAATTTGTGCTGGAATAAAATAATTATTTCCGTAATAAATATTTTTTAAATATTAAAATACAATGATTTTAGGTCAAGGGTCAAGTGTACAAACAATTCACAATAATTTGAATTTTAGGTTAATTATTATGAATGAATTGTATCGGCACATGACGCATAATACAATAATAATAATAAAGTTCGAATAATAAGGGCGTGATGGTATGTCAATGCATGTATTTATTATTATTATCTTAAGAATATTTATTGCGTTTTGGTTAATTGAAGAAGTAAACATCAACATCAAGTTCAGGATTAATAAAGCTTCTAATGAACCAACAATCAATAACAAAATCAATTGAATTTCGTATTGTAAACAAGAACTTTACATGTCGGTGTACTCCAGTTGAAATATCAAAAGAAAATAATAGGACTTAATTAACTTTTACTTATATAGAATATGTAACGTAATGGCACTTTCTAAAAATAAATAAGTCAAGGTCGAATAAAGCCGCAATCTGTAATTCAAGTATATCAGCAAGAAGCATCTTAATAAATAATTCATAACGATATGAAGAATTCAATAATTTGTGGTATAAATTGAGTCTGTAAATTTATCGGAAAGAAGTGCTGTAATAATTGTACGCTGCAAAGCGAAACAAGTAAAATTAATGCAAAAACCATTATAAAGTATTATTTTATTTTTATTATTAATAATAACAACACTTTCTTTCTTTCTTTCTTTTCGTTAACCCTCGAACGGTTTTCAAGTTCATCTCTTTATTATTGTATATACATAAGTATTACAACATTTGTTTAGATGATTTGAAAATGTAATTAAATTTATCAAGTAATAAAAATGTAATAATACAAGCAATATAAATCATAAGTAATAAAAATTTCTTCTAAATTTTAATACCGTGTTTATGCACTTCACAATGAATCACCATTACACGGGTAAAGAACGTACATACAAATACTCACACATGTGCATAAAAATATTCAGTCATAAAATGTTAACTGTAGATAAAATACTGTTACGATAAATAATTAATCCTTAAAAAATTTTACTGATAAAATGCAATTCTTGTATTCGTCACGATTGATTTATATTCCGATCAAATAGGATGAATAGGTAATAAATAAACTAGAATAAGAAAATGGTTCACACCACATCTCCAGGAAGCGCGCTCAAGTTGTTTTATCCAGTTCAAGTGTAAATCAGTCTTAAGGAAATGTTTTTAACGTAAAACGTTTAAATAACACTTTGTATTGTTATTGTAGTTGACAGTATAATAAAGTTGTCATTCTGGATCACGATTCACGAGATATACTTTTAAATTAAAAATAATTAACAAAGCGAAACAATAACTCCGTAAAATCACAATTCAAATAATAAAATCAATACAACAGATTGTATCTCACCAATAATTTTCAAAAAAACATAAAAATATGTCTTTTATTGCGCTATTGGTGATGGTGGGTTGAATTGCATCTGCTAAAAGATAACGATAATTATATTGGAATTGATAAAATCGTATTGCACTAGATAAGTGCAATTAAAAATGAATTGCTTTAATTAAAACTTCCACTTGTATTAATTAAACCTTACTTATAAATATTAATTCATCAACTGGCACTGAATTTGCGAAGTTGGGTTTCTTCGTAAGTATACTTTTCAAGCTTCCACAGGTCCCCAGGCCCGTAGCCAGGGGGTGGCAAGGTCGGGCAACGCCCGACCTTTTAAGGATTTTGCCCGACCTTTTAAAATAAAAATATGCAACAATAAATTAAAAGAAAATTTCCCCATTTATTCCACGTTGGTCCTTTTTGTATAAAAAATTTTTAAAATTATAAGTCAGTATTACTTACAAATGCAATTCGTAGAATTGAAAAAACATAGTACCTACCGACATACACTTACGAGCGACAGCGAGAGCTATCCCAGTGGCCATCAAAGTTATAATTCCCGTACTTATAGTCATGGATTGAACCGAGAATCGAGATCAATTCGCGAAATAACAGCTGTTGCTACGATACGGTCTAAATTCCAGTAATCTCATTGGTAAATTCTAGGATCATTTTGAGTCTCGGATTGATCCGTGACTATAAGTACGGGCATAAATGCTCTGGTGGAAATATTTCTCTGAAAAAGTAATACAAAGTCTGCAGAAATCTTACAAACTCTGAGAAGTCTAATTCAGAGTTTTCAGAGAAATATTTCCACCATAGGGTGAACTTTCCTTTGCATAAGCGTTTATTTTATATTTTTTCCTTGTGCGCTACTACGATAAGGTGAAATGAATATCGTAGTCAAAATGCTATTTTTATGTTTGCGCGCGGCTGTGCAATAATACGGAAATAATAAATTTTATAACTTTTTTTAAACCGCGTTGACCTTGAAATTTCAGAAAATTTTCGCCTGCGGCGCAAAAAATGACACAATCTTACTATCCATTTGCCCTACCTTCACTTTCGGTCTGGCTACGGGCCTGCAGGTCCCCGAATAATAAAATTATTTATTTTTATTTATGGATAAGCCACTTTTATAATCCTTACCTATAATTACAGATCAATAAACTTTACCTACGATTAACGTGCAATCTAAACCACGATACAAGAAATTTGATAGCAACTTACTGGAAATCTACCACATGACATAATATACTATTATACCTATAATATGTAATTATGTATTTGCATTCATGTTTTTCATGAAATAATATTAAGTTTATAATAAATAGTTTAATATCTAATTATTTTTAGATATCGAATTACCAAGCTTTATGACCTTTACGATTACTATCGTTTGATATTTACTACCTATCAGTTATAAGTTATATAACAATCTCAATTTTTTACTCATAAACGCGATGCTAAACTGGAAGGGTTTACATAACTGGCTTTTATAATTCTATAGGTGTAGTTCTATACTCAAATCCATTTCATGTTATTCAATCGAGACAGTTTCTTAGAACGTGGTATTGTTTCTGTATTCTCGAATCTCTAATCAACTACCATCATGTTCAGACCTTTCTCAGAAGTATCAAAGTTTTGCTTTTTTTATATAAAATTCCTCCAAAGTGGTCAATCAATCAGAATGTAAATTATAGCGAAATAAATAACCAATAGATTTCTTTTCAAAAATTTATAATAATCGGAGTAGTTTTTTGGCAACAAAATGTAATAAACTAGCAGATATTGTAATAACCAACCTCTGTTGTATTTAGGTAGTTAACTGAAGGTTTCCTATCTGAAAGTTTCAAATTAACAAAAAGCAACAAATTTTACGTCAATAAAAATAAGCAATGCTATGGTTTTACGTTAAACTACGATACGTGGGCTATATTTAAGAGTTAATGTCAGTTTTATTGTATTATTAAATTAGCATAAGTTGACGTTCTTAACAACCTTAAATGTGACGAAATTCAAATTTTTGCTCAATAAAATTTGTTACCTACACAAGTTTTTAAAAACGTGATTTCACACTGCAGACGTAAACCGAAAGCTTGCTTAATTATATACGTACTATTGTTGTATTTTTATTTCGTTTTTTTGACCTTGGCGTTTTGCCAATAATTGACCCGAATTATGTAAACATGTAGGTAACCAATTTTTAAATTTGCCACTGCTGTATACAGCCCTCCGGTAAGCATAGACAATCTGTGGCTGCACTAATTTGTATCTATCATGAGTTGGATGTGGTCGTATGTATGTGCATAATATATATTTATGTATGTGGCAAAATAAAAAATTAATAATATCTGTGGTGCTACAGATAGTGGTCAACGGCTTCTGTACACGCCCCAAATTCATTGTCTACATAAGCATACATTGATATCTCATCTTTTAAACATTTATACCCACTACCATTATCTTTACTCGATGATACATGATGATAAAGTGAAACATGCAACGTGAAGTTTGTTTTAAATTTATAATTCACAATAATTATACGATTAAACTTCTCTTATACAATCAGAATGGTAAATTATGAAGTATGCAAGTAGGTAATATACAAGTTATTGTATAAAAGTGTTATGAATGCAAATAGCAAAATGACACCCTAGAAACTATAAAGTGACAACTAGATTTAAAAATTTCTCTTAAATTTATTCATTAATATGTATCTTGAAGTGTACAACGCCTTTTTACCGGCAGCAAGACTGTTTATCTAGTTTGGAATTTAGTTTCTTTTGCTGTTGTTTACGTAGGCAATGGAATTCGGATTAATAGCTATACCACATGTAGGTAGTATAATATAGAATATAGTATACTATTAGTTTTCAAGTTACGTCTTGCAAATTGAGAGATGAAAGTGAATACGACGAATAAATTTTCTACTTTTAATTATTAGAAACCGTCATTATTCAAAATATACGTAAACTAAATAAATTGGCATCGATAAATTTCAATCAACTTCTTTATTACACAATTTATTATCAGCTTACTAACGGCAATCTTGCCATCGTCATATTAAATATAGTTGCAACATTAAATTATATACCTATCCTACAAAGGATTAATTTATTTCTTAAAACGTAAATTGGATGTATCGAACCACTAAAAACCTGTTACACTTTTCCCAAAAATCCCATTATGAATAATTAAATTAATTTGTCAAACAATTATATTTCAAATTCAAAGCGCTTATGTTCTCTGACTCCGTTCGTGTTCCTAATTCAAAAATGAATATGAAATTAATATTAAACACTTAAATAAAGCTGTCACTGAAACTTAAATGACGTTAATATTCAACACATTGTACTATAAATTTGAATAGAATAAAGCAATGAATGTTAAGATGTGGTTTTCAACTGATTTATATGTTTAGGTATACGGGTGGTAAGCCTTACGCCCGAACATAGGGAAATTACATGGCATATCAATGTTTTTAAATTTACGATTCCAATAATTGAAATAAACCATAATTATTTTTCCACAAGATATAATAATATAATGTTTAAATAAGAACAATGTGGAATAGTATAAAAGCTTATTGACCAATATAAATATCTATCTTAAACTAAACAAGACAATAAACAATATACATGGAGCATCTAGTCAAGTTCAAACGTGCATAAATTGCAAGTCATTGTGAACCTGTCTTTGACCAGTTCATCTGCCTTCGTTTTGTTGTATACTAATAGCCAAAGGGAAAGTTTTGGTCTGTTTTTCATTTATAGTCGATTTTCTATGGCTATAAATAATTCTAGGTGTCGACTAACTGCCAAATGATTTATTGTTTGACCAAAAACTAATAGTAACTTTTAAACAATTAAGAAAAATATTAGCAATGAAGAAGCAATGTGATGCAATAAAAAATAACTAACTAATTACGTAACAAGAAGGAAGAATAAAAATTGTAATTTTGGAAACAAACAAAATAATAACATAATAAAAAATAACTGGGAACTACAAAATTACACGTTTGCAAAATGTATGATAAAAATGATTTACCGCTAAGTATATGTTGCTTATTTAATTGAATTTGTTACGAATACTGTAAAAAGATTCTAAATTTCAAATTTATATTAAATTTTAAATTAGATAGCTTTAGTAAATGTTATGGTAAGCATAACGAAGAAAATATTTAACAGTTTAATTTAACGGAAATTAAAGCATAGGAAACATATTATGCAATAAAAGCGTGGTTCACAGGTTCAGATTTGTATAATTATATTGAAATTTCATTATCTGATCTGTAAAATTGGTATACATATTATGCAGCGGCGAGATTACTGAGTTTTAATTAAAAGGAAGAAAAGCAAAGAACATCTGAGAGATATTTGTTATTGATTTCGACACTCGCATAGTGCCACGGGCAATTTTTTTAAATTTGCAAGGTCAAATGGCTTAAAATCAATTTTAAAAATTATCTGGCAAAGCAAATCTAACGATTTAACGTTTAAGAAAACATTATATTTGTCAAAGTGATCAATTTCCAAATATAATTGGATCGTTGTCCAAACAATGGGGAGGCAACTGTTTTCGCTTGCCACTCCTAATCCCATATATTATTGAGATGACATTTAAGAGTTACCACAATTTACCAAATTTATTTTTCAAAAATGGTTCTTAAAATATTGCCCGGCTAATTTTTAAATTTTCATTCCGATAAATTTGGGTTTTTTTGAAAACCAAATTTTAAAAATATAAATGGGAACATTAAATAATTCAGATAAGCATCCCATGTGCACTTGTATACCAAATTTTATTTTATATTTGTTTTAAATTTTCAAATTTTAATATTTAAAATTAATTCCAAAATATTCCAAAAATAATCAATCCAAATAAACAAATTACTAACGGAAAAATAATGACTCTATTCTCAAAACTATAAAAAAAAACACTTTGGCGGCCATCTTGTCAGCAAACGGCCGAGTTTCTACAGCTATTTAGTGCATAGTACAAAACCAAATATTTACAAAATTTACAGTAAACAAAATCTTCCCAAATAAAGTATTAAATTTATAAAATAAAATTCAAAAATTCAATAGAACATTTTGGTGCATGCCAATATAAATTTAAGTAAAACAATGAAGAGCTGATCTTCAAAAACTATTATTTTTATTTACCAATAAATTGGTAAACCAAAAAGCAAGAAAAACGGATATTAATATTTATTATTATTGTCATCATTGTGTAATGTTTTTTACGTTTCTGGTGGTGTAAATTACAACTTTACTCTTCCAGTTCAGGGTATAAAGCGAAGCTTTCTTTTTCTTACCTAGGGGGAAATTCGAAAAAAAATGTTGTAAATATAAATCTGATGTAATGCATACTCTAATTCTAACAAACTCTTGAATAATACAATCATACTTAAGGAGTTTACAAAAACTGTGAACAAAAGATAAAACTTTTGAAAATCTACGGGGGGGGGGTTGCTTGACAATAGACTAATTCTATTCAACGAAAAAATTTGAACAAAGGTGATTTAGCATATATTCGTTAACTTGTAATCCTCTTTCAATATTTTCTGTTTGGAATTTTATTTTTTTGTCAAAAATAACCACGTTATAACCAAATAATAAGTAACCAAAAAATAACTTAAGTTAAGTTACTTTGTAAAAATGTTATAATTTGCAAATAGGTTAATTATACTAAATCTACTCTGTTTAAATTTTAATTTAAATATTTTTCGATTATTCAAATTTTAAATTTCACAAAATGCATAACTAATATGATGTTAAATATCTGTGTGTTTGCACTATTGCACACATAATTAAGTATTTTGAATTGCCGATTGCGAAGATATTTTAGTACAAAAATATTCCACACTCGAAAACATTCTGACTGGATAAAGAATTCTTAAAATTACCAATTAGTCAAAGCATAAAGCTGGGTTTTGAATCGGGCAATCAAGTCGAGCTAAAATAATAATTTTCGTTTGAAATAGCCAACAATAGAGTTTATTGAAAAGCTTATGATTATATCAAGTTAATATCAGAGGTATACAAATTAATAGAATCAGAAGAAAAATGTTTTCTTCTTTTGAAAGCCACAAACTTATTACGATGATGTGGCCAAACTGGCAAGGCCACAACAAAAACCACATGCCACAGCGTTAAAATGAAACAAGAAGGAATGCTTGAGTTACAACGTCGACTTGGTTGTATTGTATTCTGAATCGAAGGTCTTGCTTAAGGCTAAATAAAGCACAAAACTTTTTTAAAAATAAAATTCGATATGAAAATATCCTACCGAGGAGATATACGTGGACGTATAATGCAAAAATTTGAAAGATGCATAACGAAATGAGCAACGCAATCTAAGGAACGTTGAATAAAATCCAACTTATTGTAATTATGGCCTTCAAAGAATCACTGTTACATACAATATTTATCAATCGTCGTTTAATTAAACACCCCTTTACAATTATAACAATTTTGCAATGTCGTGACATGAGTAAATCGTAATGTTCATAATATCGAAATAATCTTAATACGATTCACGTAATAAATGGCTACACTGTACTAGAATATACTTAGAATTTAACTTACAATCAGTAATTGCAAAAGATTTAACATTTGGACAATAAATAATGGCAAATATCAGCATTTATATCGACATAGACAGAAATTTCTATTATAGGAATATAATAATTAATATTTCTCACATAAGCTTCGGACATTTATTAACTCATTTTAAATACAGAAATTGGCAATTTTGAAATTTATTATGAGAAATAAAATAAAAATTTATTCTTTCTCACAACTTTTACATAAATTTTTTTAAATCAAAATCCCATCAAAATCATAACACGTTGATTTTTACTGCATACATGAGCTTTGTAGTGTTAGAAACCTGTACTTTTTAAATCTAACAATCAAAGCGATAAATCTTGCTTGACAATTCTCTATATCTTGTAATAAATCATTATCGCAAAAAAGTTATAAGATGTTTAATATTTTGTTTTTTTTTTATTACAGACAACCCACGACAATGTATTATTTATTAGAAAAGATCGTCAATTAAATTAATATAGTTGAATAAAAAATCAATAATTTGTGTACTGTAATACCATAAAAAATATTTAGCTATTTTTAACTCAGTTCTTGATGTAAATTTGAACAAAGATGGGCTACAACAAAACCTCAGCTACAACTTGACTACCCAATTGTTCACTAATATTTATATATCATGGACATGGGAAAATTTCCTATTTAAGAAGTTAATTATTGGGGTAAACTATTTCATGTTATCGCCAGTTGATGGAACCATAAAACCGTGAGAAGTGCCAACAACTTACCCCAAGTCCAAGTTCAACGTTTTTACTGTACAAATAAAATTTTTATGTGGGTTGATATGAACCGTTACGTTTATCTCAAATATTGGCTTCCTCATGACAGATTCATATTTTGTCTTAACTCTTCAGCTACTATTCACTTGCATTTAATCTAATAAATCATATTTTATTTTCTAGAAAATAAATTTGAAGCAACTCTCCGAAAACATACAAATCCGTTATATTTACATTAATGATTCTATAAATCAGTTGAAGTATTTCTATAATTAAATTAGATAATAGATTTAAATAGCCATAATTATTTCAGAAACTCTTGATGTTTCTGGTGATGTGTGTATACGAAAACCAAAAATGTAGGTACCGATTTGATGAATGAATAATACAAAACCTGACAAGAAAATTACAACCTTGAATGCTATTTAGAAACTATAAAAAAATTTAATTGATTAATTTATCCATGTGCAGCATATAAATAAATTAATATAATTAATTATTTTAATAAATGGTGATTTATGCATAAAATGTGATAAAGGCGATAAATTTAACAAATACTACTTATAGATTATGGCTATGTTGAATAGAATTCGATTCAATTAATATCGATGAACGTATAATTGGAAAAGAGTGATCGAAAAAAAAAATTATATCCGAAAATTAGAATTTGCAATTTCTGCATTTTGACCTAATTTATCCTAATTTAAAAACTCTCTATGACGATAAAATTACAAGATTATACTTAAAAGTAATAGTAACCCACATATTAAAAAATATAAGAGATCCAAGTGTTTGATAGATACATTCAAAAGTATTTTCTGAAATATAATTACGACGTGCACCATAATTTCCCATAACACTAATAAGTAATAATAATATGAAATTAACATATAATTTTGTCTAAAACAATATCATTGTTAGTGTAATTTTGTAAACTTAAAATAATTTCACAGTAATTGCAAATAAAATATGTGCAAGAATCGTTTAGTTCAAAAACTTGTTGCAGCCCACAGAATTTAAATTGGCCGACCAACAGTTGAAAAGGGAATCTCACATGGTGGTCCAAACCAAACAAAGAGAAAATGTTAAAAGCAATAAATATTTTAATGTGCGAGATCCTAGTGCAATTCCAACGCAGTCACATTTCGATAGTAAATCCGAATATCGAATTTCTTATAACTACGTAAAATTATATTAACTTTGGGCCCTAACGTCGATCACAACCACCATATGATGTAATTTTAATTAATGCAGAAGCGTATTGACCTGTGGTAAAATTACCAGTTTAACTAGTTACTGGTTTATAAATTTAAATGCCAAGTTTAAGCCGTTGGTAAATTTTAGGAAAATACGAATCAGATTCGGTATTTTTTATTCTTTCTACTTGTTAACACAATAATAATCTATTATTAACGTTCATTAGCACCAAAATCTTACTAATGTGATTACTAATTTATGTACTTATTCAAAACATCCGATTATTACTAATGTCAAATTTCGAAAGAAGCGATAATGAAGATTGGTTTAGTAATGAAACAAAAATTCATATATATCATGAACTGCTGTGCTAAATAACATAACTTTCCAATTCAAAATTTACTTATCTTTTATTTTTCGTGACTTTGTTAGAGTATTATTTCTATTCCATATACATTCCTTTCGCACAAAGCTGTTAAATTACAACTTGAACTTGACCTGGAGTAGGATAAGTATCATTATTAGGTGTTGTTACTTCAGTCGTTAGCCTACATTTGGTCATTCTATTGTTTATATTTGTAATTAAGAATAAATAATCCCAAACTAAAAATATACCAATAAGAGCAATAATTATCCAAATAATCATTAACTGCAGTTTATGCTACAGTGAAGAAATAATCAAATTTTAATTAAAATATTTTCAACAATACAACTGCATTGTGCTGTAATTAATATTCAACTACAAACGGTGCTTTTTAATTAACTATCGGTGATTTTTTACCAAATTCCAAAAAGGTTACTCACAAGTTCGGAGTGCAATATACAATCAGACGTTTTAATTTATTTTAAAGAAATAGAAATCATTCGGGAAGCAATTTTCAAATCGTTTCGATTATCCGATAACGATTAAAATCCTTTCATCATAAGAGGAATTCAGAAACGCCAAAGGACTTAAGATGAGTCGGATGACTTAAACGTTAACAACAATAATCTTTCTCGGTGTATTTAATCCTTGTAACAAGCATCGGAGAGCATCGCCTTCATTGTTGAAACCGACAAAAAGAACATTTACAGGTCAAATCAGGTTTTAAAACTTTTGCAAAACCCCTTTTGCTAGCTAACGGATTTATGTTACTTGGATGGTTAAAACGCGTTGGTTATATAAACGGAACGAAATTTGAGACTGCTTGGCGTAAAAGGGTTAGCAAGCAGACACCACGCCTGCATCCTTCATTGGAAGCGGTACCTAATGGATGCCATGCAAAATATAATCAAATTTTAAAATAACTAAATAATAATAGCTAATTGAGTTTAATTAAAACTGAAACTTCCATCTAAAAAAATTTGCTTGTCATGACAATCTAAAATATAACCTTGCTGTAAAGTAGAAAAAAAACATCAACCCAAGAAGTACTTTTGACATTTTACAATTTGTATCTCAAACAATCGGTAAAATTGATTAAGCAATAAGTTTGAATGTGCACACCTAACCTTATGCTCAACCAGTTGATCACGGATCTATTTAAATTATTAAAATCAAGTTGTTCTAGAAAATATTATTTACAAAACATTTTGCTATTAAGTCAATTGTATCCAGCATAAAAGCCTTGACTTCTGGTTACTGTACGGAATTGATCTTATTTAAAACACAATTGATACAACCGAACCGGTTCAACAGCTACTGTCTAATTCGCTTAAGAAATGCAGGCCATAATAACAATTTTAATTATAAATGAGTTACGATTATTTTTCTAGAAATTATCTTTACTTATAAAACATGCTGACAGCATATATAATGGTAGCTACATCAGCGCTTAAATATTTTAATTGATTAACGATAAATTTACGGTGTAGTTGGTAGTCCTCAATACGAGTACGAGTTCTACAAAGCCAAATCTCTAGATCCTAACTAATAATAATTTCGCACTCATCGTCTCGTCGCTATAATCTATTTTTTAATTTGGTACTTCGAAAAACCTTCTAAATTTTATAATTTGATTGTAAAGCAATACTGGGAAATGCATAATTAATTAAAGTGCAATTGCAACTAGATTTTCACAATAAGATTCGTTGAGAACAATGCTAATATTCCTTTGTCAAATAATATATCATCTAACAGTATATTGTTTTATTAGAACTACAAAAGGTATATTTGCTTCAAACAAGGCATGTTATTTTTTCTGCCGGTAAGATGCGGCACCAAAGTAGTACTTTAGCGCCCTCGGAGCAAAGTACTTTATTGCCGTTAAATATATATTAGTGTCGAATGACAAACAGCGAAGTTTTTATATAATTTCCAGAAATATACTATATTGTAATAAATATTTACTAAGGAATGCTTATTATTGAATACTGAAACATTAAATAACATGTTTAGATTTCAACTTAAGCTAAATAATAATAATATTGTTTAACTTTCTATTTTAAAAGCTTTTGATTTAAGATAAATTATGATAATATATTATTATATTATCTAAATTTATGCTGTTACAATATACAGGGTAAATCAGTAAATTATATTGAGAAAATTTTCTTTACATTTCCTTCCTTAAGGTTCATAATCATAAATTAATTAATAAAAAGATATAAATACATATTATGTACATTTATATCTGGGAAGTTTTTTAAACAGAAGAATGAAAAACAAGCAAGAACAAACAAGTTTCCCTTAGTTCTTTTCTGAATTTATCTGTTCAATAACATTCAGGTACCTACAATTCCGTACTCGTAATATACAAATCCTAAAACAGGTTACATTTAAATAATTATAAACTGCATAAATTATTAGCTTATGGTATTAATATAAAATTTATATAAAATAAATCTTATTATAAGATATATAGCAACAATCGGTTATTGCTTTCTTCATATTATTATGTTTTCAATTTTGAAAATTTCAAAAGAAAGTTTTTAGTAATCTCTGCTTATCTATAATTATTGATATTAAAATTTATTTAACATAAATATAAATGCGCAGTTTCTAAAGGAAACAATATATTTACAAATACAAATAATGAAAACAATATCAAAAACAGATGTCTAAAGAAAATATTGTTTGCTCATTGCGTATTTATTGATATTTATTAAGATATATTTCATATTTTATGTATTTTTAAACTTTTAAATTGCCTCATTGATTATTATTAAGTTTTTTGTTTTTGTTTGAAGAATACCTTTTTAAAAAAATTAAAATAACTAAAACATTATTATTTCAAAAAAAAATTTAGTCAGTCAACCGATTATTTTTCAGTTAGAAAAATTGAAAGTACTTACATGACGTAAGTTTCAAGTTTAAAAATTGCAACTGGAACTAATATTTTAGTCTAATACCTATGATATATGCTGTCTACTAACCAAAAGTATGTAAAATTAATATTTAAATCAAAGCCTAAAAATGTAAAAACATTATTGAAAAGACTTGAAAGTGAAATATTTTATAAAGAAGAAATGAAGAAATTTTTAAAATTTTGTCAAGTTCCGTTTGTTCTGAACGAAACCTGCTGTTTTTTCTTCAAAAGTAAAAAACAAGTATATTATGTTTAATTAACATTGCTATTACTTTTAAGACGAGCGGCACTAAAGTGCTCTACTCCAATTTCTAGTTGATGTAGACGTTTGAAGATGCAAAGAAAAAAGGGTATGCATTAATAAACGTTATTGCAGTATGAGATATTCCATTAAGCTCAATTAATTTAAATTATATTTGAATAAAAAAATAGTATATGACGTAGTTTATAATTTTACAAACTTGAATCAACATAAAATCCATTAAAAAAATATGGTTTTGTATATTAGTAAATATTACAGGTATGTAGTTTTAAAATCTTACCACTAAAGATTTACAGAGAAATAATAGAAAATAACTTACATTAATTTGAAAAACTACCTGCCGAGAAGATGTACTTACACCTAAAGTAATCATCAAGAAAAGCTGTATATACCGACAAAAAGCAGTAAAATTACATAAATAAACAGTTTAAATAACAGCTATTTGCACAATGCAAAGTGTTTTTGTCAACTTGATAATTTTTTTTAAAACTCTAATATTATCCTGATTAATTATTATTTTCTCGTTTTATGAAAATGAGACAGCAAATAAACATATTTTGATTGCCTTTTCCGAGGTTAAATTCTCCAACGCACGTTATTTGATTTAAGCGACTTTGAACTCATTATTACAGTTTATTGCGAGGTTTAAATTTACATTAGTTTCACTTTAGCCAAAAGGTTTTGTGTACCTTGAAATTAGCCAAGTACTGACTATTATTACGAGTACAATCAATTTCCTATTTGATCAGTCCTTCTGAATTTAAATTTTTTTGCAAAATCTGCAAAATCAATATTTTGAGATAAGAACGTACGGATTTCTACTCGGTCGAAATTGACAAAAAAGAAGAATATTTTAATTTTTTTGAGTAACCCAAATAACACCTAAAATTAATTTATTTCATTAAGTTCAGAAGCTTTCCAAGATGATAATAATTAATGCATCTAACAGGATCACATAAAACTCATCTATGTTTTATTAATTAAAAACTGTTTTTAGACTGAATTATTTGAATTTTTAATAATAATTAAAAAATAATTCGGTATAGACAGTTACTTATCATAAACTTTCATTAAGAAGAAATTTTAATTTAAATTTTTGAAAAAAAATTAGCAAAATTTTCTGGTTTTATTTATATTTTCGACCCATTTAATTGACAGTAAATCGTTGTTATTGTATTCGCAGATATTAGAATATGATTTTAAACATAATAAATGGCTACATCATAAAAAGAAATTACAATTTATATAGCTTATCAAAATTTGCATAATTTTGTAACTAAACCTGTTATCTCTTCCTTGTACTCAATATAATCAGAGTATACCGGTATTTCTCCCGACCAATAATACTTCCAGAGGTGTATTAACTCTCAATAGTATTGCAAAAAAATATTCCAATTAGGAACTTATCTCATCAATAAATATTTATATTTTTCTCACACCTTTTTTAATCAAATCATCAATGTTATATCTATTTCCGTTCGATAGTAATAGGTAATTGACTGAAAGTATATGCACGTTTTTTCTTAGAAATAATATTTTCTTACATAAGTAAACATCAATTTGTATGAATTGCAATAAGTACAAACAATGTAATTTCCTGAATGATTTTCAAGATATTTTCACGTTTTTCCAGTTTAGAAATATCAAAATATTTAGGTGTTTGCGGGTTTGGCAAATAAACATTTTAATGCACATCCTATAAAGAGAGGTCAATAAAAATCGTTACTCGAATTTACTTAAAAAAAAGTAATTGACTGATAACAGTTATAAAAGAACGGCCAAATGAACGCCTCACCTGAAGACCGGTTTTGTGCCGAGAACAGTCAGCAAATTGTAGGACCATATAGCAAATGCTTATTAGGAATTTTTTCACTAAACACAAAATAGTTAAAACAAGTACTAACACTTTCACTGTATGAAGATCACAAATATCCAAAAAGTGCGTCCTTTGTTATAATACCCAAGCTGAATAAGATACGTACAACACCAACAATTAAGTTTGAATGCCACCAGAAACGCTTTCAACACTTGACTAGTGAAGCTGGCCATCCACAAGCTCTCAACTTGGCAACTATGTCTTCCATTGCAGTCTTAACTGTTTCTTTGTTCATATAATTTAAATTGTTCAAGTTTTCTCTCTCGTTTATCCCCACCTAAACAGCTGAGGCGCTTTGTCACCTTCGCCTTACCTGAGTATGTTGACTGAGCAACTCTTGTGCATGCCATTCCACGTTACCTGGGTCTGTTGCTTGCACACCCATAAGAACTATGCGATTAATGAATTCACTTACTTGTTTATGTAAACTTGAACTGTTGGTCAATACGATTTCCTCGATATTGTTAATTTGATTAAATATTTCTTGTTTTAATATAATTTTGAATTAAAATTACGAACCTGTCTATAATACAACAAATAAATTGGTGGTCGTTGAACCTCCATTCAGCAGGTAGGCAGGTAGGTATAAACACAATTAAAAATATAATTTAAATCTATAAGCTCACTAGAAATAACAAGAACGAATTATTAAATTGCATATAATCCGGAAAATTATTAAAATTTAAAAACTACGCAAACTTGTGTAAATTCTCACGCTTATCTGTAAACGATGTAAAGAGCGGGTAAGTGAAAAATTTCAGCTATGCAATGTGTATTATGCAAATTCACGTACCTATTTTATGTAACTCTTCTTGCTGAAAATTATGCTCTTCCCTACGTACTGGCATAAATACAGGTAATTTAATTACTAAATTCCATTATGTTAATTCTATAAATTCCATTACCGGCCAATACGTTACAGACTATAAAGCAAGCAAAGAAAGTTTTTTTTGCCAGATTGTAATAATATCTACTAATAAATATTTTTTTAAATTACCAAGCTACCATAAACAGACGGACGACCTTTTTCCACATTTATCAAATATATTATGTTTTACTATAAGTGATATAATATAAAACCTGTAATTTAATGAACAATTCTTAAAACATTTATATTATTATTTCCGGCCAATATGTAAAATATTTTATTTTATTTATTATTTATTTATAATAAATAAACGTTATAAAGTTGAAATAATAAATATTTAAATAGATTATGAGCTTTTGCAAGTGATTATAGGAGAGTGAGTTCATTAATTAAATATTTCACAGCAAAAAAACATATCTATAGTAGGTATATTGAGCTTCGAACCTTCCACGTTCAAGCTCCTATGTTATGTGTTTAGTTCTGCTATTATGCATATTGCTTTAATATAAATATATAGAAATAAAAAATTAAATTCATCCTCCAAATTACGGTACGACTTTATGCATATGTATATAGGTACATTATAACATGTAAAATTACTTCTTTTATAATTTTTATATAAGGTTTTATTGATTTCCAGTTCACCGATTCCCAATTATTCAGATATGCATTTAATACTTACTATATATCTCTTCGTATGCATAATATATTTAGAAAGATGATAATTACCGGCATTCAAGCTGGTTGGATTAATCGTGTAGAGACTATAGGCTTTTAGTTTGAATTTAATTTTCTTCAGCGTTTGCTCTTGTGAAATTCTGATTGTAACAAGTAAATGCCTGTTTCGAATATATAATACCTAAAGGATTTTCGACCCCTACAGAGGTTGAAGGTGAATAATGTTCCGAATCTCTTTAAGACTACAATACCACCTAAAGCTATCATTAACATTAATTATGATCCTTAAAAAAGGTTTAAATTCTGCAACTTGCACATGACTAACAAACGGATAAAAAAATATTGAATTTAAATATATTACAAATTCTATTCGCAGGAAAAGATTGTTGAACTTAAAAAATTTAAAATAACATTTTTTGTCAGTCAAATACTATAAGTAACTGTACAAAATTGAAAAAAATTATTAGTAACATTTTTTTATAAACAACTAATTATGACTGGGTACAAACCAAAAAATTAGTGAAGCAAAACGTAAAATTTACAAGAAATGTTTAAAACGATTTCCTTCTTTGTCAACATACTATACTATACAATTACACTATACATTCTACAGTCGGATGAATTTTAGAATAGCCCGGGTGACTGACTGCACCAAGAATTACATTTTTTTAATTATTGCTGCTTTGTCATCTGCCGAATAATAGTAAAGCACTGAAATAATTATGCAATTTACCTAAAAACCGCTTGAAAGTTACACACGTTGCTGAAATATAGCAATTTATTTAATATACATATGTACATACCGTATCTTCTTATTCAAGTGTCATATTCACTGAGCGAATCTTGTCTATCAATTTGACAAAAAGACGAGATTAATGGGGTGGTTAGTCCTTAGTGGTTTTTTGTATGTCGTTGCTTGTATCTTTTCCAATAATCCATAGGTCGATCTTGAATTCAGATATAAAAGTATAGGTAAATACATAATATTATGTTATCCGCCGCGACCAAGAATAACCGCATGCACATTTCTCTCTTTTAAGCGCACCAGTGCATCTTGACGGTCGTTTGTTAAATATTTATACATAGTTTTTGATAATAAATAATAATTATTTATACAATGAAATTATATAAAGCTTGTAGTTTCAATGAATATATTGCCGTAACATGTTTACACAACTTACTCATCTGTAAAATGCAAATATGTATGTAGTACTTTATAAAATACACACAGTGTTGAATGCAAATAGTTTGTCTTAGGTTTGTGGGAGGGGGGAGGGGAGATTTTGTATTTTTAAACTTTTTATTTAGGTTGCTAAAAGGGCTAAAATCTAAAGATTATAAAGAAGTGCACTGCATTAACGATCAAACGACTTTCCTTGTATATATTTTGTTATTATATTTCTAACCGGTTTAGCTTTACAGCATCATCAGGTGTGTACAGTGGCGGATCCAGGGGGAGGGTCATAAGGGTCATGACCCCCTCCCCTTGAATCCATAATTGTGGCTATATAATAGTGTTTATATTTAATTTAATATTTAAATTTAAAAAAAACTGACAATATCCATGAAAATCCTAACTTTACACATACGTGCTTCTAGGAAAATAAAAAACAATCGCCTGCGGCGCATTTCGCTGACATGGTCTGACGACCGTGCATATTTATTCAGGCCTAATGAATATCCACTACCTGTGACCCCCGTTGCCAAAAGTCTAGATTCGCGCCTGGGTTTGTATATTAAAATGTATTGTCAATCATTACTTAAATATTTGAAAGACGCTATTTAATGTATGAATATTTTATATATTTATAAGTTATATAAATACATACCTATTAAGTATTATAGACTTCTGCTTCCGGACAAAAAGTTTTGCAGAATTATTTATTGTATTTTGTTGGCAGAAATAATATATAATATTGCGATAGTGTTTCTGTTAATGTTTAGTTGATTTTAATAAAATTCTTTCGCTTTCAATCAAAAAGTGTTTTTTATTTTATTTTATTATATTTTAGTACATACACGTAGAAACGGAAATAATAGTCCAATTTGTCATTAAATTCGTAAAATTAATTAGAGTTAGGAAACCAACAGTTCCCTATTCTTTCGTGCATTTCAGAACAAATAATTTATCTTAAGTAGACAGACACCTTGTAAGATAATATCATGTCGGTCTATGCAATTTATTGATTGTAACTTTCCCAAGCAACTCCAAAAAAGCTTTTAAAATTCTTAAATTATAATATAATATTCTTAATAATAAAAAGCAAACTATTTAGTATTTACAGTGTACAAATACTATCAATTTGTTTCAGATTTTATATTGCATTGTATTCATTGGCTATACTGCATAGTGTTTTAAAAAGTTAATTGAGTTTGTTTATTATATTTGTCATCTTCCGTTATAACTATAAAAAGATTTAATAAAATTGCCTTTCCAGGTAATATATAGATTAATAATAATTATCACACAGATTACTGGAAATGGTCAGTATATTTTAAAGTTTAACACCAAAAACTTTTTGACGGATTTGTGAGACAATTTCATGAAATTTTAACAATATTATGCTATGACGCTATAAAAAGACATGCAGTTATATAGTTAAGATATTTAAAGTAATGGAAAATGGACAGCCACTGTCAAAATTATTCAGAAAAAATTAGAAGTACGTTTATTGGAGATACTCAAGTCAAAACATTAAAGAAAAATATGTACATTTATTCAAGGGTATTTGCACGAGTAAGAAACTATCATTTTTAAACCACATTTGCAGGGGCTAGAAGTGTACAAATGGGATTAATTTAAAATTTAAGTACTTAAGGTGCGGTCGGCTCCATTGCCATGGAGGTTTGGCCCACGGAGGCCCAAACCATGGAGGTTTCCCCTCCAATTTGGAATTTAGCATTTTGTTTTGCGTAATGTGGAAGTGCTCGTGAATTGCTGGCGAATGCTGTAAATTATTTTAAAAGTGTTGGGTTAGTTAATTTTTTATTAGGGAAAAACCGTTTTTGGACAGAGAAGGCGAGAAGGGCCAACTTGACACACCCCCTCCGCTTTGGAATTTTAACTTTTATTCAAAAGTACTCTTGAAGTGCTGACAAATGCTGTAAATTTTATCAAGATACCTATTTTATTACAAAATTTAAAAAATAAGCTCCGAGCAAGATACATTGCAGATATATTTTGGTCCTCAGATAACAGATTATTCAAAAATTTTTTTAAAGTATTTCATATTTTAAAAATTCAACTTGTTCACATTTAGCATCTACAATTTTCCATATAGAACCTGAAGGTGCGCTGCGTATTAAAGTCAGTACATGTTTCGCAACACTTTCTGGTCTGAAAATAATTTTGTGTTAATAAACAGTTTTTTATGTAATAATTTTATATAACACTTGTTTGAGCTTACGATTGATTAGCCGCGGAACTAAAATACTCCATAGATTTTGTATAAAATGGTTCTGGAATTTGCAATTGCGACTTATTACCCATGGGCGTTGCTGTTTGACCTGGACATATTCCAATTACTCTAATTTGGTTGGCTCGATAGCGAAATTCGCTACCCATGGCCCTGACGTACCCTGAAACCCCAAATTTTGTAGCCGTATAAATGGGAATATCATCTGATGGTTCTATTCCTAAAACTGAACTCATATTGACGACAATAGCATCATCGGTACTCTTATGTTTAGGTAAATATTTCTCTACGGCCAGTTTAGTACCAGCTATGGTTCCAAGCTAAAATTTTTAAAACTTAGTTTATTTCCCCGATTTTTTTACTAAACTTGTTTACCAAGTTTATATAGCAACACTTTTCCCATTGTGTTTCATTTATTATTCCAGCGTTATTTATCACAATATCGAGTTGATTGAAATTCTTGATTGCCGTTTCAAAAGCTTCTGTAAAACATAAAAAAAATATTTTTGATTTTTGTACACTACCAAAATTTTACCTTTCAATTGTTGGTGGTTACAAACATCAGCCTTTACACAAAATACTTTTGAATTCCCAAACTCTTGACGTAAGTGTTTAAGTTCTCTCTCGGCGGCTGCTAAGTTAATATCTACCATTACTACTCCCTAAAAAATGTTTAGAAGTTTGCAAGCACCAATCCTATGTTTTTTATACCTTGACATTATTCTTCAGCAATTCTTTCACATAAGCTAATCCAATACCAGATGCGGCACCTGTAACGAGGGCAACTTTTCCAGTAACATCCATGACAGCAAGAATATTTTAGACTAACTACCAAGAGTGTCATCAAACTATTTATTGATTTTGAATTATCTTATCTAATGCTTATAAAAATAAAAGAAATAAAATAGATTAAGGCATTTTGTAAACAATATAATTATAATTACTTGTATTTTTATTGCTGATAGTAGAGGTCGAAAGAATGGGTAGTATGCATAAGGAAACAATTCTGTTTTTACTTGTCTTCTTACTTGTCTTAAGGTTTCTCCAACTTGGCTTTACGATTTTTGTATATGTTTAATGACATTTTGATATGCAGCAGTAATCACTGTTTGTTGACTCAAGACAAGATCTGCTTTGGCCATCAGTAATTATTAATTATATAAAAATAGAGACAATAAGAATTGCTGTATTGTGAATTATATTAATCTTTCTTATTACAATTATTATTAAATAAAAATAATCTTTCTCTTCTATTTTTTACTTACACTAATTTGATCAGTGAATGTAGCTATGCAGCTATGGGCCTGTGCTCTAGAGTCAAACATGGCCCCCAAACTTTTTTTATAATATCAGTCGCACACTCAACATTATATTATGTAGATAAAATACTTGATGTTTTTAGTAGTGAGAGAACCGGGCCCCATTAACGCCCGGGTCCTTGTTCGACCGCGCACATGGAACACTGGTAGTTACGCCACTGAACCACTAGTAAATACATACATTCATTGAATTTCCAATATTCAGTAAAGATTGGTTTATGTCAAACCAAGACGGATCAAAGTCGGATGAAGTTCAAACATTACATTTCTGTAGGAGCGTTTAGGTTGGTTGGTGCTACATACACGCTGCTATAGAAATTCAATGTTTAAACTTCATCCGTCAGCAGTGCGTGCGGTGCGTTTGATATAAATCAAATTGTAATAAAAATATAATTATAATTTTTGGTGTGGAAAAAATAATAAAATAAAATCCCAATCTCGGTATCAAATTATAGCACATTTAAAGCATGAAACTCCTCCAATCAAAAATTAAGCAATCCAAAATCAATTCCAAAATTTAAGAACCCAAATAATCAATCCAAATTAAGTTTAATAACTTTATGAGATTAGAACATCAATCGAAAAGATTACTCATCCTAGCAATCGCTAAGGGGCAATAAAATTTTATTTTTTGCTATTTTTTCTTATTTATATCTTAATTTTCAACTTTTTAATTTCTTTACTATAAAACCAATTATTACTTTTCAATTAATATTTTCATCTCTCCAATCTTCCACTATCCAATTTTTGTCAATCATCCAAAATGATGTTCAATTTTGGAACAAACAAATCAAAAATTAATTTACGCAAGAATATCCAACGCTTTATTCGCAAAACGAAACACTCAAATATAAAAATTTCATGTCAAAAATATCAGGAGACAAAACTGTTTCAACTACTATGGCGGTTCTCTCGACAGCTAAAGCATGGTTAATCTCTCCTCGTTGGCGGGAAAACGGGAAAATACTAATTATTTGCAATTCAATATATTTATCTTAATGCATAGCAACAAGAATCATTTTTACCGATTATGCTCCTGTATTTTACGCTATACGTAAAATAGCACAACAATATACATAATTAAGAAAAGTTAAAGTACATTAAAACATATGAGTGGGTTCAAAATGGTAAATAACATAATTTACATAACTTAGTATAACATACTTGGCTCCACTTTAAATTTTGCACAGCTTCGTCGAAAATTTGTAGCCCAGCACATTAGCGCCACCACGAATCGAGTTGGAACTATACCAGCTTGACAGTTGATTTCAAGTTTCTTTATGTTGGCAAATCTTACCTAACCTAACTAATTTTGACATATTTTTGACATTTTAAACACTTTTATATAAGTCAAAAAGTACACGGATTCATCAAAATTATATTTTCCAAATAAAATTGCTAAGACAGCATGCAATGTTATAAATCATACTTTTAAAAGTATGTTTAATGTATTTTTAATTTTTACAAAACAATGTTAAATCAAAATAAAAAAATTTTACAGTTTCAGTTCCAACTCCGGTAAACAGGTGGCTCTAATTTTTGGGCTACGAAAATTCTATTGTAATAGGCTGAAGCTGTACATATTATCTATCTATAGTATTTGATATAACGCAACGAAAAGAATCGCATCATAACCCAAAATAGTATTTTAAATTTCGTTTAAGCCAATACTCTCTGTAAATAAAGAATTGAGGAATACAGTTTTTCTTGGATATGAATTAATATTATATTCAGTAACAAAGATGCACTTTTGCTGTAGGTATGTATTGCTATTGTTTTGAGGACTTCTTCAGACGACGTACCAATATAGCCTAGTCAAATGTCAGTTTAACATTTTGCTTTGTATACTGTTTGTAAAACCCAAACCAATACACGTCAGAGGTGTGACGTCTGTCATCACCACCATATAAAAATAAAATTCCAATTTATCACATTTCAGATAATATTATGTGCATTACGATTGTATAGTGCTTTTTACTTTTATAAGTTTGTTTGTATTAACTTGTACGCACAGTGTTGTATGTTGCGTTGACAGTTCATATTATGGTTCACTTTATAATCGCATGGTGTTTAAAATTTTGACAACACTGGCCTAAAGTGACGTCAGTGCTCATGACGTATATTGGTTTGGGTTTTACAAATAGTATACAATATATATTATTTTTAATTAATTAATTTTTTCTTGTGGAAGGATATCTCTAATTTGTTGAGGAAGGAGCATTCCTGAAAAATAACGCTATCATAATATGTTGGTTTAGACTTTAGAGGGAGCCATCAGTCTAGGATATTTTGCCGTCGCCACTTCGCCATGGGGTGAAAACATCGTTTTCAAATAATAAATAGGTACTTTTAGAAAAATTTGCAATTTTATAACTAATAATAGAATACCTATAATGTAAAATGTAATCATAATAAAATCAATTGGATTCACTGGTTCAATATATAAGAATATGAGTTCAGTTCGTCGTGTCAGTTGTGATTATGAACATTAGAAATTAGAATCAGTTGCCAGAGTGTAATCAGTCGGTTTAGTAAGTCAATTAAATTTTTTTTTGTTATCAGTTACTATAAATTAGTAACGATAATTTTTATGAAAATAAATCCTTCAGATAGTAAAATAAGTGTTGAGAGTCATTCAAATTTTTCTTTTAACTAATTAATTCAATTATTATTAATTATACAAGAAATTAGATAAGAATTTTTTTATTGTGTTATTATTAACCACTTGCAGTTATCCTAGTAAATTTTGTTCTTTTAGATTTTATCAAATCCTCTTTTATGATTAATAAAAATGTAGAAAAAAATCAAAAATTTTGATTTGAACCCCGTTTTTAGATTCAATTTAAAATTATAAAATCAATTATCTCAGGTAGAGTGGATTAGAGAGGGAAAACTTTACCCTACGACTCAAACGAGAAGAACCTTTCAGTTACTCACTCTAAAATTATGTTAATAATTAGTAACTAACGCTTAATATAACAACTTTTACTAATTTAATTGCAGTATTTTCTTCCACTGATTAAGAATGAGTGCTATCTTAATTACTTTGATATTTAATAAGCACTTGATGGCAGCTATAAAATTAAATTAATTCTCCCCCTTCCCTCTTTTATATTAGTTAGTCTAATATAAAACTCAAAAGCGTTTAAAAAATTAATAACATTGAACGACCAAATTAGATTAAAAATCAAATTACAATCTCAAAAATATGGTAACCAATTGAGTTTCATGGAATCTACACACTAGAAGGTCATGGCGGCCGGCAGGTCGGCTGACCTCTCTTAATATTAATTATTACACGTTAGACCCACGTTTATAAAAAAAACTGTTCAATTGATAAACTTTATTATACATCTGGCCGGTAGATTTTAGAATTTTTTGCCCAATCTCTGGAACAATCCATTTTTAGAATAATTTTTTTGCCCGAGTACGATTAAGAAAGCCGAAACAAATAAAAAAAGAGAGTAGTTTACAAGTTGATAAAGCACAGTGGCATTTCTCGAAGCTGCTTAATCCAATAAATTAAATTTAATACTAAAAAGTAGCAATAAATCAGAAGAACTGTATTAGAAAACTTTTTTGCAGCTTAAATGAAGATTATCTACTGAAAGCATATTATAATAAATAATAATAATAATAATCAATGGTTTTTAAAATCATTTCGTAATAACTTGAACTTGTCAAATGAGTACTATTTGGAACAAAATTTGAATTTTAATTTTTTAAATAATTTAATAAACTGCTATTAGTTACAATATGGTATTTTTACGGTTAAATTGTTGTGTTATTTAATTGTTATGTTGTTTTTTGGAACATAACTTTATCGGTATTTCAACTAGCAGTTGAAATTTTTCTGAAAAGTTCAGCTAGCAGTTTATCAATGAATTAATTATTTATACTACTCATCATATTGGTTATCTTACATTCTTCAGAAATATTGTAAAAAATCAGAATTGTGTGTACTTATGCACTACACTAATAGATTATTATGATATGAAATAAATAATAATAATAAGTAATTGCTTTGTTTATATAATAAATCCGGAAAAACCACAATTTGAATTTTCAAATCTAGAAAGATAGTAATCTAATGTGTATTAAGTAAGACACGTTTCATAACAAGTCCAGAAAAGCACGTATTAAGTGAATCTGTTCCAGTTTTAAGCTACTTCATGGTTACAACAATTTAAAACGTACAACAGGAAATAATAACAAAACAAGAAGTTTATATTAAGAAAAAACAACTAACGTGGTAGTATAGAAAGGTTTTGTGAACCCATCGAGTTCATAAAGCGTCCACCATGTCCATCGAAATAATGGAATGAGCAATAGGAAAACAATTTACGTTTGCAAATAATCGATACAATACTTACTAAAAAATATTTAAAGATTTGGAAGCATCCGAGCAAGGAATTCCACAGATGCAGAACCATTTGGTGTCCTTGAATAAGACATTGACTTCCTTAAGATGCTGTTGCTAAAGTACAACTTCGAACGACAATAATAATATGTAGCTAAATATTATTATTTCTTAAACGTTTTACACGTCGTGATTTAATAGAAAATCCATTCATATACCCAATGACACGTATAATAATTTAATAATTTATTATTTAAACATAAAGATGGTCATCTTAAATTGTGCAAATACTTGTACATTTTGGAAAAGTTGAAGAGTGGTGCCTTATTATTGGCCTATCTGTTTAAAGGTTTGCAAGATGCATTTAGGTAAAAATTAAACTAGTATGTTAACGATGCATCTTCAGCATTTGCAATTTACATCTTCTTCTTTATCTTGATTCCCATGCTCGTTTTTAACTTACGCCACTAATAGTAATCTCTAGATCTGCTTTACTAAGTATACAACGTATAGGCATTCGATTGTCGAATGTAAATAATTCTTACATTTAGAATGGCAGATATTATATTTTTCGACACCCGACGAGATGAGACATTTTCAGTATCATCGGGGGCGCACCTTCACGTCTGCCACCAATACTTTATGTGAACTATATACATTTTCCTGTTAGTCTTTACATCAACAATAAACTACTTGATTCTCTTCGGTGTTATGTCAGAATAGGTAGGTCCGCCCGCACTTGAATTTTTAAAAGCGAAACTCGAAAAGTGCATGGAAAATGCACCAACGCAAAACGTTCTTGCAAAACGCAAATCTAATATAAAAAATGGTTTCGATTAGTATGCTACCAAACATAGTAAAAATAGTGCATCGTTTGGCGCAATAAAACAGAAATTTTCTTAATTGCCTGTACGTACATACATAGAGAAAGGAAAATTATATTAATAAGTGCATGGTAATAATGTCGTCCAGTTCACCTAGCTTTAATGGCATTTATTGATTATCTCAAACAAGTCTTGGTATAAAGCTTGAAGGCCGTAGAAAAACTGGAAGCAATAGTAGTAAATGCAATAGCAAATTCCTTAATAAACGTTGAACTTATTAGATTAGCTATAGTCACATATACCGTATCGATTTCTGTCGTTACTTTCCGAAAGGTCAAGTCCGGTAGTGTGGTGTATGAATTATTTTTCTGTAAAAAGACATATGTTTTTTTTAACTACACAGGATCTCTAATTGATTAAGCGTTTTGGGGAATCCTTACAAAGTTTTATGGTTTCGTCACTGTATATACCTACTATAAACACTTATGGTGTTCACAAAGCTTTTGTGGCTACATATATATTAATGATTGAGCATTTAAATTTATTAACGTTTGATTTCATCACAGCAAATATCATTATTTATTATTAGATTCTCTGGCAGTCAATAACTTACAAATTAGTTCCACAATTATGAAATTGCATAATTCAATTATTATTATTAATAATATAGTAGTTTTTGCTGTTATTTAAAATTAATCAACCGAGATTACAGAATGCTGTTTACTATACCTATAAGGTCGTTAATTTTAGATTTTTTCTAATCTAAATGTTCCAATTAAGCTTTTGTTATGTACTATACCTAATTGTAAGTAAAGCTGTCAGTACGAATTAGTAGGTAGATATATATATTTCAAACTGTTATTTCACTTTATGTTTAAATCATAAACACCTTTGCAAATGAAAGTTTTTTTAGATTAATGATTACACGAGATAATTTGTTTCTAACATGTAACTCATGTATATTCCTTTTACAGAAATAATTAATTGATTATTTGAGTTTCAGGTGAAGGGCATCAGTAGTGATTACTCACACCTTGATTTTTTACTTTACACCAGAAAAAGTTACTGGGATTTTTCGTTCTCGAGATTTTCAAACCTTTACAAGATTACCCTAAATAATTATTTATTAAATAAATAGCCCGAGGAGTTTTGCAACCAAATGATATTTAAGATCTAAATAAGATAAGGTACAATTTTGAACTTGTAAGTTTAGACTTAGTTTTTCAAAATGCAAAAGTAAACCAGTTATTACGTTTATTACAAAAAACCAGAAAATAAAGGTCTGGAACGTCTAAGTACTAAGTAGGCACATTATTTAGAATGAATTTCATTATAATGATAAAATAAAGAAACTATAAATGTTGTTAGCAATGTTAAGAAACTCGTTATGAAGAAAGTAAGTGGCTACTACCGTTCATATTTACAAATTAAAGGCGCCAGTTTTCGACAGTTCCGGTTAACTTGGTTCATTAACATTAGAAAAACAATGACATTGGAGTAAATAAATGCAATTTTTTATTGGATGCACACGGTATATTCCAACAACATTTTCGCTTATAGGTTTATAATCTTTATTTCAAGTATTTCTTGATAGAAAATCAATATCAACTTTTATCATCTACCTACTCATTGAAATAATCTGCTATGTTAATTATTGAGAAGAATTTTGTTGCAGTTTCACTTTGAATAAATTATTTTCAGCATAATTTAAATAATTACCATCTAGTTTCTAGTAAATAGAGATTATTGTTGTTCATCTTAATTGCTGTTTTCTTAAAAACTCACAAAATGCAATGTGATTGACACGAGAATTCCTTTGAAGCTATGCTTACTACAATACCAAATAAGATATGTAATTTTATACGGCAACGTTTAATTAACAGAACATTGTTGGAAATAACCGTAAAACAAAGCAAACGAAAACTAACTAAATAAAAAAAAATAAGAGATTAAATGATCAAATCAGAAACAAAATATTAATGATAGGAAGTGAAACGACGTTCGAGACCTGTTAAACAGATGTCTCGAAGAGGTAAAATACCAACAAAATGACATCCGTGTGGTCATGTTAAAATAAGCCTATTTTCGTATTTATACAAGTTGCTAAGTCAGTTACTTACTCAATTAACCCAGAGGTTCTTCTCAGGCACCGTACGCGCCTGTTTGGGATGTTTGACATTACAAAAATCACTGGAAAATACAGCCAAGTTTTTAGAGTCAAATAGTGGATAAATACGACGTGGCAAAAAATTTTTATCAGTTTTGTGCCGATAAACAAATTTCATTATAGTGTTGAATAATTTATAGTTTTCATGAAAATAATCATCGAATTAATGAATTTGTTCATCAATAAGATGAACGGAATAGTTTCCGAACCACGGGAATAAACAATTCCGGACCCAGGAAGTGTTTGAGGCGTTTAAGATGTAATCCGGGGTCAAAAGGCAGATTCAATGAATGAAAAATTTTATTGTACATGGTACACCACGGGAGTCGAACCCGTGAATGTCGGTACTATAGAAATCAACATACTAAACCGTTCGGCCAGTCACTCATTATAGAATATACGAATTTACCACCTAAAAATGATTATAGTGAATACTTTCTTTATATATCCAATAATAATATTAAGGTCAAAGAGCTTTTAAGCTTTTGCGTTTTAAAGTAGTGCATTGTTAAAAAAAATAGAATCACGATTTTCTATTTTTAATATGATATTAGTATACCTGACTAATAACTACCATTTTAATGAATTATATCTGATTGAAATCTCATTATAGTAGTTAAAATATTGCTTGTTACTACTACGTGCAATTTTTTGCGTTTAAATGAAGAAGTCCTTACACCGCACCGACTTAAAATTTTTAGATAGATTTGATATAAGTTCCAATCCTTCCACCATTCGCAAAACTGCATTCTTTAAATTCTCGACCTCGATGGTCAATTGTATTTGGAGCATCGGTCGATAATATCGATAAATTTGTGCACACCTGGGTTCATCTGACATGGTAAAATCATTTACAATGTATCAAAATTGATAAGTACCACATGCTGACACCAAGTTTTGCCATATAATGCTATGTTATAGGCTTAATATAATGTTAAATCCATTAAACACATATGACAGAGAGTTTAATGCGCGATGCTTTTTTACCCGACATCTCTACACAACGGTCAATTACATCGAGTGCTGAAATCTCTCCTGGGGAAACTTGATTTAAAAAAAACGTGCAATTAAAACTTAAAATTTTTTAATTATTCCTTGTGTTTCAAACTGGTATTTTAACAATAATCAATTACAATATATGAAATACTTTACATAATTGACCTTGCTCGGATCGGGATACCTATATGACATAAAACGTTTCAATTATATATTTACAATTGATTGGATAATAATAGAGGCGATTGAACATTTTGTGGTTGTAAATAAATCATTACATTATTTAATGAACGGACACCAATAATTAGTATAAATTATTGCATGCGATTTTCATTTTATAAGAAATGTTTATTATTGAAGGCAATAAAGCTGCGCATACAATCAATTAATATATTTTGTATATTCATTTTATTCTGCGCTATTCAAACTTGTGCAAATATACTTCTTGTACAATATTAATTATCCAATTTTTTTGCTCCGTTTAATATTATTTAATAGGCCATGGTTATGATTGATTTAATTTTTTTTTTCTGTTCGCCGCATATTTTAATACAGCATTGTTTTGTATAATACAACAATAATTATAAGAAATAATCAATACAGTGTAATGAATGCGCTGTTTATTAATAAGACCTGGCAGTTATATTTATTTATATCTGATAATAGCGCTAGGAACAGTTTATTATCATTTATCAGAATAATTGTATTGTATAAAATGCAGGCGTAACCTACGTCATTGTTGAAGTTCACCTACAAGTTGATTAATTTCCTATAATAGTGCGGTAATAGGAACGTAATATTAACTATTTTTTTTACAAAAATTTAAAATATCCTGATCATTGTTTTCAAGAGGTCGTTGTAGTTGTAGGAATTACAATGACCCCCTTCCCCCGACCCCCTTAATAAATATTCTATAAATTTAATTGAAGGTACTTTCAATTTTACCAAATTAATGTAATGAAAATAACATTTAAATATACAATAAGTTCATCTAATGAAGAATGTTGGTATAATTAAAATAAATAATAAAAACTTGAATAATTAAATTAGTTTGTAAGCTGTATGCACTATGATGTGCATTGAGCTTTTTATGCCAATTTTAAAATACGAGTTACGTGAAAGCTAGGCAACCAAAGCTACACTTACTCAGTTTTATATCACTTTTTTTCCGAATTACTTCAGATTAATTCTATTTTTATTATAACTTCGTTAAAAACAATATTTTTTTATTTTAATAATTTTCTTTTGACTTCATATAATATGTATTTGTTTGACTGATTTGTCCAGTTTTCCAATTAAAAACTAAACGAGTATTGACAAAAAGCAATCAGATTGAATTTGATAAATTTTGACTCTCTACATGAGAGTTCCATCGCAACTGAAGACAGATTTTTTTAACACAATGGAAATAGAAAATGTAAGATATTGTTTGCAATTTAATGAAGTATTCCTATTAATATCTTCGACAAGACACTGATTTGTATATTTTGTATTCGCTGAAACATAATTGAAAATAATATGAAAGTTGTATGGAATGTAAGAACACGGAGGGCCTTAGGTTGTCGACTCTCAATCTCTACTTCCGTCAATGTTCATCACCCGCATATTTTCACAATTGCTATGCACAGTAAATAGCACGACATCATTTCGAATTTATCTATAAATTCAATAATCTAATTCCATATTTCAATCAATGTTAATTTTTGTGATACATATTGTGATGCATACAATTGACGATGGAATAGGTGAAGCAATAAACATTTAAATATTAATTAATTAGTACTGCATTGTCAGTCACAATCAAATAAAGCCGTAGGCCCATGATTTTTTGGTGCCCTTCTAATAGCGCACGTATTGATGTCGCCTTCGGCTCATAAAATAATTCCGTTGGTTTGTATTTAATAAATGAGATTTTCCACACAAAAAAAAACCAACTGAGTTTAGTCATTTAGCGGTGCTCGTCACTGGCACTAAAGTACAATTTATTATTGTGTTAATTCTTAATTATTATCATTTTCTTTCTTAAATGTAGTTATTAGATATCGTATAATAACTAACAATTTTTGTCGAAAGAAATAAAATTGCAATAATTTTAAAATTTCATGATAGGGAATAAGTAAGACTAATAATACATTAGGTACCTACAGTAACGTATAGAATATAGATAGAAGAGATATTGAAACAAGTTTAAGATTAATTAAGACACAAATATAACATATCTTTTGCGTGTTTTTTTGGCCGGAATGCAATCATATGAACTTATAAGCTCCTACGCTTTCGCGACCAGTTAGGCTGAAGCAATCCTTAAATGGATTTCAACTTTTATTCATTCTTGTAGCACACTTGCACAGTTACCACGTGCTTCGAGTTTAAATAATTATTTATTATCTAATTAGGTTTTTATATTTTCTACTTATCATGTTTCTCTATGGATGTAAATTAATTAATTATAGAATGATATTGCTAAAATGATACATGTATGGCCAACGTTTTAATATAATTTTGAACAATTTTCGTTGATTTCATAGTAATATAGAAATTCTGTAGTATAAAATCTCTTCGTTGGCTTATCGTCAGCTTGGGTGATATTAAATTCTATATTATTAGGGAGAAGAGAGAGCGATTAAAGAGTTAACAGCAGTGGGTGACAACGATTAACAGTAAAGACAATGATCCACTTCGTACAGTAATTACGTAATAGACAGATACCGTTACGATTGGGGTGAAATTAGCTTATAACTCAGAAGTCAATTATGGAGGAGCTACAATGTTCTTGAAAAGTACCGATTTATTTTATTATCAATTGAAGTACACAAATATATAATTAGTACCCAATATCTTACAATTTTCTTTTTATGATATTTTTCAATAAATTGATAACTCTTACTTTTTTGCGAAAAAGAGAAATATTATAGCGTAAAATGAGGCTGCTTTAATACAAATGTAAGTTTGAAAAAAGTAACAAAAAACAAAGAAAACAGATGAATTTTAACTGAAATTTCATGTTTGATATAATATTGTAAAATATTAGTTTTATTTTACTTTATACTTATTTGTAAAATTTATACCGAATATACGTCAGAATGTCTACCACTGCATCTTAATTTTATTTAACTTAAATGTTTTACCATTTTAATGTTTCAGTGAAAATTTTCTAAAATCACACTATTATAGCCTACTTTAACCGGAATATCTAGACACTAAACTAGAATGTCTTCTTTGAATATTATACAATCGTACAATCTAACAATATGTGTATTGCAAAAATTTTAAAAACAAATTTTACCTTGTTTGCAATAACAAATTTTGTATCAAATGTAGACCGTAGGTATGTAAATCTGCAAACCAACACATTAAATCACATCCTATTTCTTGATGCTTTGTCAACTTTATTTAATTTTATATTATCATATATCAATTTAATAAAGTCAATGTAGGAGAAAAAAGGCATATTAGTTTTTTAAACTTTTGTATTACGGTTTTACTATTATATAATTTAAAATCCCCTGTTATGTTCATTTTTTTAATTTTCTATATTTATGAATTTGTGTATAGATATTATATGTAATACAAATATGATTGTAGATTTATATGAAAATTTTGTTTTTCAATAGATTGAAAAATTAAGTTGTTTTTAACGATTTTTAACTTTAATACTTGCAATGCAGTCTAGTTTTTAGATTCTATAACGAATTTTTTAATGTTTTGTAAACCTCTATAAAAGGAACTATTGTATAAAAAAAATAAATACACGTAAGTTTTTCAAAATTTTCAGAGCTGGTTGTAGGCATGTATTAGTATTAAAATGTGTAATTGCATTATAGGATATTTTTATTGTCATCTTGTGTGTAATCGCAATGCAAATACATGTCACAGTATGTGATAGCAAAGCTTGTACTTGGAGATAGGAACCACTGGGCGGCCTTCGGCGCCACAATGTCGCCATAGTTCTTCAGGAATAGCAAGTTGTAGGAGCTATGCAACTACGTAGACTGCTGCAGGCTGTAAAACGCTAGACATATCTATATAATAAATACTAAAGCAATTTCATATATTAGTTTTATCCTAAAATTCGGTCTCGAAAAATTATGGATTTTTGATTTTAATACAAAAGGTAGTACATTAGCAATAAAGTTATATTTTTACTAGTATTTTACAGAATTACGCAGTGGTATACTGTAACGTGCTTGCGCGAACTCTTTGTTATATCTTGAAAAACTCTACAACAATAAATTTTAACAATTTGTGATTTTACTTTTAGTTTTAAATAATGTTTCTAAAAACTGCTGTATGTAGTAAGTATTTAAAATTAACTTTTTGTTAATAAATGTCAGATATCTTCTACTTTAGTGCGGTAAAAAGTGGACAACCGTTTATCACTACTAGCACTAACTGGAACTATTATTTTAATATTTAAAAAACTATTGCAATTTTAATTAAACTACATTTATTTATGCAATTTTATCTTAATTTCTCGACATTTCATAGTTTTCAACTATGTTTAATTCTGCATATTTTTCTTGTAAATTATCTTATCTTTCAGCTTCTGTGTAAACTTCCAATATTTTATCAAACTTTCACATCCTCATCAAATTTTTTTTTCTTCTCAATTAAATAAATTAAGTTTTCATCATTGCTATACTTCATTTAAATATTTAATTCATTCATTTAGTTTACTTAAGCCATGTAGTAAATTTAAAGAAGATTTACCGATCTTATCATTCCAGACCAAGTCTTGCAATCTTGCAATTTAAGAAATTAAGAAGTGGTTTGATAAAGAATGCAAAGAGAAGTCAGAGAGCAAAGAATGCAAGAAGCGTACAAGATATATAAAAAGAAGAAAGATAAAATGGATAAATGACACTGTGCACGAAATAGAAGTTGATTGTAAAAGAAATAACGTTAAGAAATTTTACTTGGAACTGAAACAACAAAAAGAAAACAGCAATATAAAAACTAACGATGAAAGATAAGAACGGTTGACAGGGTAACAGTGAAAAAGAAATTAAAGAAATATGAAAAAGACACTTCCAGAAACTGTTATACTAATCCGAGTCTTTACCGAAAACTTCGAAAAAAAATCAGAAGGAACTACAATGACAAAACAAACATACTGTTGAAGTAGAAACAATTTTGAATAAGATATAAAATGGAAGAGCACCGAAAAGAGATGAGATATGCCGTGAAATAATAAATAATGCAGTCAAAAGAATACAGCAAAAAATATACGAATGATACTTGGGATCTGGAGAAATGAAGAAATGACAAACGAATGAAAATCAGGAAGAATAAGTGCCAATCCACGAAAAAAAGGAGGTATAGAAGAATGTCAAAATTCCAGAGAAATAATTTTACTACAGGTAAACTATAGGAATCTATCGACACTCCTTTATAACAGAACAAAAATTGAGATTGAGGACAAAATTGGAGAATATCTGCAAGGTTTAAAAGAGAATCGATCAACAATAGAATGAAACAAATAACAGAAAAAGCGTATGAACATAATATAAAGCTCCTTCTACTGTTTATATACTTTTAAAAGAATGAATTAAAAATTATAAATTATACTTTTGAAGAGGTAGAAGGGTAGAGGGGTTCCAGACCAAGTGTTTGATCTTCTTATACCTTACACTTGCTGCGTTCTATTTACCAAAATACTAAGTTAATCTAAGTTGAGGAATTTACCCGAACGAATGACAGCATTTTATTTGTTTAGCTTATAACATATACATCGTTTTCGTTACTTTGTTTTGCAAAAAACTAAAAGAGATCAATCTAATAAGTAAAGTCAATCAATAATAACTTTATTATCCATTTAAAAAAAAATAATTCAAACTGGCAAGTTCGTTCGGGTATGTTCGTGAACTTAGATTAACTTAGTATTTTGGTAAATAGAACGCAGCAAATATTACACAACAAATCAGTGGTAGGGTTATTATATGTTACGGTCAATGATGTAAATCGGGCGTTGACGTCAATGGCCGGACAATGACGTCCATGCCTATTTATGTTGGCCATTAATATCATTGTCCGGCCATTGACGTCAACGCCCGTTAGAGGTGGACAATGATGTAAATATTTTCATCTGATTGTAATATTTACGTCTTTGGCCGGTCAATGACGTGATTGACCACAAAGAATTGGACAATGATGATATATAGAATACTAATAAAATACTATAAGGAACTGCAAGACAGTCAACTTGCAAGTGACACTTCGCTAATATTCTAATGTATTATAATCATTTATTAAAATAAATATTAACAAAATTTTTTTAAAAAATTATAAATTAAAAAATAATTAAATTAAATTTTTTAAATTAATCATTTTTATGATATTTTTAAATTAATCATTTTTATTCTGACGTGAGAGTGCACATTTATTGTTTTAACATCCACCCTTGCATTGGCAACGCTTGTAACCCTGTCTCCCTACAACACTGCTTTGAGCTGCAGCTTGTCTAAGAGTAATCTTGTTTTCTTTGGTAGTATCACTAATGTTTTCCAACAAAATTAACTTTTCTCTTAATAGCTCTTCTTAATAATCTCTTATCTCTAATCTCTTAATAACTAGTATTAATTGCAAAAGCACATTAAATACGTTACTTTCTGATAGAATAGAAAATCAAACTGCCAATTAAAATGATAACAGTTTGCCACACAGCATTCCTTACCGTAAAAATTAAAATATTGAATTATTAGCTAATGTTAAACCTGTAATTTTTTTATAAGTATTGTGTATAGCATGTATAAGCAGAACCAATAATAAATCAAATAAAAAAAAGAGTAGTTTCATCACCGCCCGCTCTGTATTGGGCAATGACGTCATTGCCCGGACAATGATGTAAAAACCACATATGAAATTTTAAATGTCAACATCGCCCAAAATGCACGGTCAGTGACGTCATTGGCCGGGCGTTGACGTCAATGCTGAGTTAAGCAGGGCATTGACGTCATTGTCCGGCCATTGACGTCAATGGCCGAGTTGTCACCGTTGACCGTAACATATATATCCACTATATATAGTTGATCAAAAAAATAGTCGACAATTTTTAAGGTAAATTCACCCATATAAACCGGGTAATTTTCACAAGAATGTTGTAAATGATATTTATTCACAATCGGTTAGTAATCGATACATTCCTGATTTTTAAGAATTTGGGAAGCAGTTATTTATTTACCTTCACTTGCCAACCAATCAGAGCTATTTTTTTTACTTCCCAACCTACCTCAGGTCGGGAAGTGATCACTTCCCGACCTGCAAAGTCGCATTATATGTTGGCAAGAAAAGGAACTAACAAATAATGTGCGTCAAATTAATTAACATTATGTCAAATGTCAAGTAAAAATTTAGTGCAAGATAACTATAATCTAATTTTATTATAGTTACTTTAAAAATGTAAGTTTTATAACAATATTGTTAATTTAGCCAGAATAATTAAAGTACAATTTCAAATATTTACCATCATTTTGTTTGACATAAACAGCAATTTGCTTATTTTTTATACCAATTTGATAAACTATTTTTTCTTTTCAAAAATGAAATAAAGCGAAAAGCAGCGTATAATTTAATACAAATTTTAATTATTTGTTATTTACTATCTGATTGTAAATATGTCGCGCTTATAGTTGACTTCGGCGCTTCGCGCCTCAGTCAACTAACTTAGAGCTCGGCTGTAATGAAGCATTTTACCACCTCGGCATGTAATATACTATTACTAATAAGTAATAACCCCATTACATGGAGGCAACTTTATTGCCACCAGTTTTTAGAGTATGTAAATTTACCCTATTTTCAGAATAATATTACATTTTTTTAAAGTAAAAGTTAAAGTAAAAGTACTTGAGTATCGCCCGTCGGTTGCTGGTAGCAAAATGAAACAAATGTTTTCAAAAGAAGTAAATAGTTTAGTTTGGCAATTAAATATTAATAACAAAATCAAAACTTTTTTGACGTTTAAAGCAAAATAGTATATTGTTTTACTGTGATCAAATGTTGAACTTTTAGTGGCCTGCCTAATTTTATACAAAAAACTTGAAAACTATCTAACTATCTTGAAAACTAAACTGCTGAAATAAATTGCCCAGTAATTAACGTCTACTTTAAAATTAATTTAGTTACTTATTTTTTCATTTAAAAAAACTGGAAGTAATTTTGTTTTAGAGACAAAATCCTAATGTTAATAAGTCGTAAAATTTCTTTGCTACTCCTATAAAAGTTAGTTTTTCAAAAATGAAACCAAATTTAAAAAAATTATATAAATATGTCTAATTATTATATCCTTTTAAGCTTAAGGATAACACCGTCCTGCCATTTCTTCCTAGGTTTTTCACTCCACTGTATCCTTAAGGACGCTATCGATCACTTTGTAGTGTATTCACCGTTATAATAAAAGTTGACCTTGAAATGCTTTAAGTTTGCATTTATTTATGTTGTAGGACCTCAAGCAACAAATGTATACGTAATATATAATTTATTTACAAGAACGTTGGTTCAGCGCCCGCGCATATTCCGTATCTCATGTAGCATCTAAATGAGATGCAATTAACACTCTCAGCTGAGTATATTTTCTTCATGACCTACACTGAAATTGCCAAGCAAAACCACGTCTCATTAGAAAATCATAAAAATTAGTCATTTACATTGTTAAATTACATTAAAAAAGAAACAAGTTTGTTTCAAACAGATATAGTATTTCATTTGCAGCCGTAATTTAATTAAAACTTTGTTTTAATAATAATTATATATTTATTTTTAGAATCGAGTTTTCTTCTTTTAAGAATAGTAGGTATGTTCGTTTAATTAGTGATTCTATTTAAATTATGTTTGTTTTCTATTTGATTTATTTCAATGTTTATCTACCTAAGTTTTAAATATGTTATTAAATTTGATTTTAAATAATATTAATTTAAAAAATTATCAGCAAAAAATATGAAATTCTTTCAGGCATTGGTTATTCAATATTATTCAATCTATACTCCATAATGTAAATAAAATTAATTCAATATTTGCTACTAAAAATTTGAAAAATTGTCAAAACGTAACGTTTCACAATGAATTATGAAAATTTTTGTTTCTGTTACAGAAATTTGGTTCTATTTCGCATTGTGAATTTTCAAATACCTACCATACGTACCTATAGGTACTAGAAATTTCATGCTGTTTAGAAGGTGTTCAGGCGAAGAGCTCATTTATTATAAATTTATATTTTCAGAAGAGGTAATAATTTTGCATAAGTAGCATAGTTGAAAGATGATTTACTGTACATATGGTCAGCCGAAATGCAGCTGAAAGTTTATAATCGACCTTCACTCATATCCAGCTGAATTTAATGCGCATTATTTCTTTCAGTGAAAATAACATTTAAAATTCAGTTATAAAAAGTTGTTCAGGCGCGTTTAACGAAATATAAATGAAGTACCTACTACAAAACCTGGTCTCGTTCGTCCTTTGAAAGGTTGACCGTTTTTGTTGATGGTTATAAACTCAAAACGTTCATTGTTCATTTCGTCAATTAAAATTATATTGCTGAAACCTGTGGCATAACTTCGTACACTTCACCAATGTTTAGTTTTATAATATGTATAAGGTATTTGTAGTTGTACTTGTGCATTATCGTTCGGTGCAGTGAAAGTTCTTTGACCCTTAAACATTTGAAAGAAATATAACCTTTGTTTTCAGAATGATAAAAATTCAGTACTTGTTATACGGTAACAAACGAGGTGGTTATAGCTGATCTAAGTATGTCTTTGTAGCTGAAGATCTAAAGAACGCTTACTGTTAACCTAAAATGTATGTTAGCGAATAATCTATAGATAAATCGAGTCTTCTTTAGTAATTACCTGTGCGATGCAGACGCTTTAGGCGCTACAACTGTTAGATTCATTTAAAGATTTTTCCTTCTACAGAACTATTGTTAATAAGTAGAAAAGAGATGTAAGAGTAAACGTTCTGAAAATTTCAAGTTTTAAAGAAATTGTTTATGACAGGCGGATTTCAAATTCACAGCATTTCCTACTTGAGCTTTCTTAGACGTCTGCTGTAATCAACGCTTTTCAACAGAGTTTCAAAAAAATGGATTTTACAAAATATGTTGAAATTTTGAAAGCGGTTAATTTACTTTATAAGTGATTATTACAAAGTAATACGAACTAATGAAATATAGTTTTTAGCCAACGAATTTTTAGAACACCATATATCACATAGTATTTACGTAAATGGATATTAGAAAGGGCAAAGCGAAGTTAAAATGTAGGCTACTTCACTCAATATTGGTATCAAAAGATTATTAGATACTGACAGCATTATAATCATGTACCTAGATATTATAAAAATTGCTTACTTAATCTATCTACCGATTTGAATAACAAAATAAATTTAGAATCATACTTAATAAATGAATCACTTTACAAAAATGATAAACAAGTTCTTTAGCAATAGAAATACAATAAAAAATAAATTGAAGCAATAAGGTTTAATAATAAAATATATTATAATTAAATATAGTCGACAAAAAATTTGTGTATGCTAGTAAAGATCAAGTGGAATGATTTGCTTTAAACTTTTAAATCTTTTATATGGTCGATACGTACATAGTACATAATACTTGGATTACAAAAGCAATAGCAAATATAATTTTAATTAAATTTTCGAATTATTATATCGTGTATTGCAAAATTTGTCAACATTTGTATAGCGGTTTAAGAAATTGTATTATGCAGTACCCACAAATAATAAATAAAGCTAGCAATTATACTGGTATAAAGTTTTCCAATAGTCGACTTGTTCCTTACAATTGCTACCTTATTCATTGTTAGATCACCTTTCTGATTTTCAAAGCTGTTAATAATTTGAACTTACAAGTTGTAAATTACTCGGCTATCTCCCAATCTCCGAATCTATCTCAAAGTTGTTTGAAATTTTGTCAAATTTATGTAAAAGGTTAATCGGTTAAATAAATCTGATATCCTTTTTATCTTTTAAACTTCTCTGCTTATAATTAAAAGCATTTCAGGAACCTTTGGAGAAGTAAAGTCAATATGGTGTTAATATTCTTTGTTCTACGAAATAACTTAGGGATGCTCTAGCTCAAGTTTATAATTAAAAAATTCCAACATTGTAAGAACTGGACCTTATAATCGATAGTATGTACATACCTGGAAAATCTAAGAAAGTTATACAAAATACAGCCCTTACCGACTTTAATTTATTATAAACTGGTGTAAAATGTACGTATGTACTTTAAACTGCATAGCTCAATTCACTACCATATAAAGGCGTTATACAAACTAAACACCTAAAGTGTCGGTCAAGAATCTTGAAAAAAAATTCTACATCTCGTTAAAGATTATAAAATCGATCTTTGTGAAATTACTTCGATGTATAGTAAATAAAATGATTTTTCTTAAAGAAAATTATCGAAATACATGAAAGGCAATGATTATTTTTGTGTTAGTTTTATAAGCAACTGGAATATTATTTTATTTTTTACAGATGCCTTTGCAAGGACAACAATTATTATTATTAATCTCAAACATGCATGGGTAGGACGCTGAAATTGCTTTTGAAGCATGCATATTGATAAGAAATTTAACCTACCCTTAATTTTTGAAATCTTACCTAAATTATAAATTTTCTAAATGGCCAATTTCTCATCATTTCCGACTATTAATTCTGCTCGATCGTGGACACCTTTGAAGATGAATAATAAATAATGCCCATATTAAAATCAGAATTTCAAGTTCAAAATTGTAAAATGTTATGTTAAACTCACTTATATTCTATAATTATATCGTTAAATTTTGTATTGACATAAATTTATAAATTATTCAACAAATGTTTTATTGGAAATAAAAAAATTATTTTCTTAAGTGATTGAAAATTTTCTTTTATAATCAATAATGATTTTATTGATCTTTGATCAATCGAGCGATTAGTCGCTTATGTAAAATCATTTAATATAATTAAATCAAATAATCCACAAAATTGTATACTGAAATGTAATAATTTGAACTGTTTGTTTATCCTTTCAATCTAGGTAAATAAACATAAATATTTATTTAAATAAATTACTATTTACGGTATCCAAAATTTTCCATTTTATAAATTATTATACGTACTTTGTAATTTTATAAACCACATATATTTAACCACAAAACTACGCATCAGATTTAAAAATTCCATTTTAAAATTAACGATCCATGATACAAATCAAATCCATTATAAATTATTATTTTTCCAAACGCGAATTAAGCAATATTTTAGATATATAGAGTATTTATACAGTATATATACCGAAGAGTAAATCTTGTGACAAGACTTTGTCAGGAGACATACCAGGGGATATACCACATCTCCTTTTCCTTAAACCCTCCCAAAATTTCCTCACACTTACTCAATCTCGCACATTTCTCTCGACATTTTTTCTGTTTTCCCACCATTTCATTACATCTTTCTAATTTCCAGACATTTAGATATTTAAAGTAACATACTATTATATAAAGATAAAGTTAGAACAATTTCCACTAACAGATACGTTTCTTTAATCTGCAACTATCTGGATATCGTCTGGTTTAGGCCATTAAAATTGGCTGAAAGTTTCACGTAAAAGTTTGACTTTATATTATGATCTTGAATTGAATCGAAGAAATTACTACTTCTAATTCACTCTCGATCGTTTGGAAAAAGTCGTCTGCAGTTAACGCAATTTATTCGACGGTTTATTAATAATATTGAATGTTCTATACTTTACTAACAAGAAATTGCATATTTTGGGGTGGGCAATAGGCAATTCCCCCCTTCCAAGAATGACTCAGATTGTATCCCTGAAGTCTTTCCTGATAAAAATAATGTGTACTATGGGGTTTTAAAATTTAAATTTTGTTTAGAAATTTTGTTTAACTGTTAATAAGAAAACAGGTCGAAGCGTAAACAAAACGTGCGCGCCGGCAGAACTACCTCCAATATTTTAAAAATAATTTAACATCATCACAAAAAAAATTATGTCGATAGTATTTAAATTTTAATAAATTAATTATTGTCTAAATTATTGTCTTATCAAGATTAAAAGTGAACTTTGTTTTATATGCAATTATTGCATTTGCGAGGCAGTAGAACGCTAACGGAACCGATTTGGGCTTATTGTAAAATCGGCACTTAAGATAATTTTTTTTGGTAATATATACGCAATTTATTATTTTCTTTAGTTTTTCTCTTATTGCAAAAACAGGGCCTCCTTAATAACTTCGCACACGGGTCCACGTGTGTGGCACACTGGTGTGGTGTGTACGTAACACGCCTGCCGTATGTTTATCACCTGTTCTACATTATTTTAACAATTCTCGAATACTTCCAATATTTTCTCGCACCTCCTCATATCTCCTCACACTTCTTCACATCTTTCAAACATTTCTTGCCTCATGTACACCAAATCTCCCCGGTGATTTACCCTTCGACATATATTGCGATTTCCACCGCGGTCAAAGAAGAAAGTTCTTGATGAGAGGGATTTCCATGATCCTACAATTGTTCACAGGATACTGGGAGTCGAGTAACAAATTACTACCGTTAACTTATTTTTAATCCTTGCAATAATAATTTAAGTTACCATGTTCCTAATTTTAAGTTATTTTTACGACTTCAATTTTTCTACGTTTTTTAATATTTAAAAAAAATTCAACAAAACATTTTTATCAAAATTATTGCGAAAACAAGATATAAACTCGTAGAGCCATCAAGGACTAACCAACCATCAAGTTCCAGAAAGAAGTAGGAGACCAGAAGCTCCAATCCAAAATAAATTTTGAATTCTGAGTGCTGTGCCTACAGTAGGACAAAGTTATGCCACAAGCTGAAGTCAGAAGACAAAATTTTCCACTCTGAAAATTCAACTTCCAAGATGTACACAAAACATTAACTTGATATAGACAGGATCAACTTTAGGAGTAAAATTATTAGAAATTTAAGTTTAAATGAGGGTGATAAAATGTGCTAAAATGTAAAAAGTACAAAATACAAAAGTTTGGAATATTGATATGAGCGTGACAGTCGACTAAAGTTTCAGTGATCGAAAATAATTTGAGAGATACCGAGAAGATACAAAAAAAAGTTCGTGCTATTGTGTGGAGATAGAACCCGTGTGCGTTACCTTTAGAGAGTTTCGTGTGAGTGGAATCTCACCCCCTTTGACCGCGTTCGTTCGCCTACTTTGCAACCCACAAGTACGAAAGAAAATTAACCAAGGTCGTACTTATTTTACATTTTAACACCACCATAAACCCAGACTCACCCATTATTATTATTATTTATTCTTCGTCGTGTTTTTTCTTTCTTGTTTGTTGTGTGCATATTTAGTTTTTAGGATTTTAAGTATACACACTACCACGTACATTACCAAACATGTTAATTTTGTTAATTTGTTTAGAATTAATTCGTTTCAGTTGTTTATTTTGTTTAACCACTTAACAGTTGGCTTTGGACAAGAAAGATTAAAAAAAAAGTAAAAATCATAAAACATGCTCTATAATGTGTATAAATACACGAATATATTCCGCTCGAGGAAATTCCTATGAAAAAATATAGTAAATAATACTTATAAGGAATAGAGGAGACTTAGGTAGACAGAAAACGAACAACAACAAGAAAAGATAACAAAATACACAATCAAACTACGCACCCGAGTCTTGCTCGGGCAAAACTGTCAAGTGGTTAATAAATTGTTATTCACCATAAATATCCTTTTAATTGAGTTAACTGCTTTAAAAATTTTAATTATGCTATATAATTTGGAGCCCAGCAAAGAGAAGAAGATACCAACAAACCTAGAAGAGGTTAACTACTGTTAAGGAAATTAATAAAGGCGTATCGTAGCAATATATAATATATTGTCGTGCTCCAAAACTCAACTTAGATTTTTGATTTTGGTGATTGTTAAATTGATATTTTTTTAAAAGTGTTTTTTAAATTTGTATATTTTTGATTTTTCTTGCTTTCCCGCCATCAAGTTGGCATTGTGAAAGCGGTGGGGGAAAGCAGGACTTTTGCCAAAAATGGCCACCTGCAGCGGTTGGGGAGAAAGTCGTCTCCTGTGATATTTTTGCGTTTGTGATTATAAGATTTGATTTTTAAATATTATGTAATTGGCGAATAAATTTATTTGATTTGCTTAAGTGATTTTGATTTATTAAGAATTTGGATTTGGCCAGATTTGGAGAGGATTAGATTTTGGATTGTGAATTGGGGACAATTTATTTGGATCATTTGGAAAATTCAAATTAGTTTTAAATGGGAAATTGAAATTTAAAGTAAAAAGCATTGTGATTGAAATTTGGAAGGTAAATAGATTAGATTAGGTCTCAATGCTTTCAATGCTTGCTTACATAGCTTCTTTTGAAATCAAAATAGAAGTAGCTCTTTTACAAAAATTCCATAAAACTGTTTAGTGTTGTTTTGTTCAGTGATCATTTTTGTAAAACTTACCTTTGTGAAATTACTATTTTCTGGATTAATTTTGAAGTGATTGAGATCCAAGTACGAGTATTTTTGATAAGCCAGAAAATGTGCGGCGACAACAAATTTAAGGTCAGACAAATTGTATTAATTATTGTAAGGTTTGACCCGAGGACCAAAGGACGCCAACGTTCGTTAGTTTTAAGTTTTGTAATAATTTTAGGTCCTCGCTACAGTGGGTCCCACTTTGGTTATTGAAACTTTGGTTGTTTTGATGTAACTGATATTTTGTATGTTTGATTTTTGTGTTTATTTTGTAGCCAACCGGCACAGAACTCCGTTAGTATTATTATATGTATTATTATTTCAATTTTGATTTTTTTTAAATTTTTCTACCTGTCAATGCATTGTTCCCGTGACCCTAGTCATGCTCAAATATTTGCGGTAAGTAACGAGTACGTATAAAATTTTCATAAATTTTTTTAGAATGCCATTCCGTTTCCCGCTTGATCACAAAGAGTTACGTAATAATTCGTAAGGTGATCTGACCAAAATTCTGATGTTGGACTCTGTATTTAGCCACCCGGCTTCGATCATTGTCGTAGCCATTGAATGAAAATTAAGCGAATACTCAGCATAATTAGAACCTGACTCAAGTGAAAATTGCAATATTTAAACAGTGGATCACATTTTCGGTGGCTTAGAAGAGTTAAATTTTTTAAAGTGTTCAGAATAAAATTAGATGGAATAGAATACTTTGCATTTATTGCTCTAAATTTTGTTTAAACAATTCTTCCTTTTCTACATTTCTAAGTTTACGCAGTTAGTCTTTTTCGGTGCTTATCATTTTCTCTGTCTACCATCAACGTCTTCTCTATTCCTTAAGTATTATTTACTATATTTATATTAAGATCATTTTTATTGCTCGAATTTTAAAGACAAATTTTGTCTTTATCTTATACTATTATTAATTTATTTATACTAACATGTATACTTATTAAATTATTAAAATATAACATTCAAATAGGAATGTTAAGCAATAATAGTGGTAAGTTGGTAAAAAAATGGGCACTACAGAAATAAAAGATGTTTTTGTTATTTTTTAGCTATAAAAATAATACTGATTTTGTAGAATATAAAGTTATAGTCATGTGTTTATTAGTAATTAAGTATCGAACTTAAGTAAAACGATAACTTTTTTAAATTTGAATGTCAGAATTTATAACTGGAAAAGCAGAAGTGTGACGTTATTAAAACTAAGCTTACAACAAATTGAGACAGTTTTCTATTAAGAATCTAGTTTAAGTTTTTTATGCAATAGGTATAAAAACTTTGTAAACACTATTTTGCCCTGTGCTTTTCGTAATTAATTCATTTCAATTCCTGATGTAGAGAAAGCATATACTATATATCTAACAATATAACTTTCCAACTGTCAAAACTAAAATGTACTCAAAAATTAATATTAAATTGTGAAGGTTCAGCTCTTATAAGACACAAAGGAAAACAGCCAAGTCACTTTAAATTTTTTATATTATATAGTTAACATTATTCGTCAATAAAATATAAAGTACTTATTGTATTGATTAACTGTAGCACAAAAAAAACTGTTTAATTTGTAACACACTTAATACTTCAGGATGTGCTCTATCTTGCTACTATCTTTTTACTCTAATGACCTTTTTGTAAACTTTAATAATATCTTCTGTTCGTGCTTCACACCCCGTAAGAGCTTTTAGATAATTACTTCCTACAATTTCACAGGATTCTAATGAATAAAATAAAACAAGATCTACAACAAATTAGTTTTACAACTTCTTTATTTGTCTGTGATGGGTGCATGGATAGTCGATACTCATTTTCAACTTGAGCCTAACCACTTCATCTGGTGTCAATTTAATTACTCATTGTTTCAAAAAGTTAAAATAGTTGCTTGCTTATATGCTAATTTTTAAAGTGCGATATATGATAATTTTATTTAGAAATTGTGTAAAGGTATGAAATTAGGAATTAAGATCGTAAATAATAAAGCGTTTTTATAGCCGTGGCCTTGTTCCAGTGAACGTTTTATCTGTAAAATAATAAGTTTACATGACATTAATTGATAATTAAAATTACATTTTACAGATTAAATATCGGCATTTGAAAATTAAGTATAGTATGCAGTTTGTTTGTGTTTGCGAACATTTCCAGCACACGAATGCTCAAAATTGATAAATTTTTTGCTCGAGTTTTCTTGCACGTGAGATGTCATTGTTCTTTTCATTAAATTGTTATTTTAGCTAATAGGAATAACTTGGCATAATTCGGATTCTTTGTACACATTAAAACTGTAAATATTTCTATAGAATTTTTTATAAATCTACCTTGTGTTATAGGTAAAGTGTAAGTACTAGACTAAGAGCATAATACAAGACAGTGACCTTCTCAAGGACATATAAGTTGCGAATCGGTTTAAGAATGTTGGACCAAATTATTACTTAACATAGTCAGCATACCTGTTTAATTGACGAAATAATAGAGCAGTTGTATCACCATCGTTAATTTTTAAAGCTATGACAGTTATGTTACTGCGGCTGTATTCAATATCACTATTAGTAGTCTTCAATAGGCTATTGTGTGGACAAAGCATTAGTGGATTTTTTTAAGTATTGTGAAGTATGAAAATTATTGTAGATACCAGTCTATTATAGCTTTTTTAGACATTAAAAATTGCAGACCAAAATGGTCTGCTGGATAAACTAATGGAAAATCGTAGGTATTTTAGATTTTTAGATAGGTATTTTATTATTATGGTGGTACAATTTTATTCTTTCTATGTCTGTAGTTAAATAGATACATTCGACTTTGCTTAAAATGTAATAAACAAATAGTAAACATGTTTGATTTTTGCTCTAGATGCAGATATAAGCTATCACGTCACAATTTCGGTATACCAACACAGATAGATAACTCAATTTTATATAATATTTCTTAGTTTCTTATAAACATACTTTTTGACCCTTCAATAAAATATTGCAAAATTTGAAATCTTTATATTAAATAATCTATTTTAGTGTTGAGAAATCAGAAATTTATGTTACGTAAAGGTACTTATGTATTAATTAATTGTATGAATTGTTAAATTTAGAACATTGGATACTTACCGTTTATAATCAAGGAAGTACCTAGATCTATAAAACACGAACGTTTTTTAAAATAAATTATGTTTATTTTTATTTTGTTCTAGTTACAAGAGTTCTCATTTTTATTAAAAGAAAGTTCCCTTCCTTAGAGCGGCTAAATTAGATCATAATGTAAGCACTATGCGATCAACAAATTTATCTGTCATATTTATATCGACTTATCGAATATTAAAAAAAATATAGCGAAGTAGGTATTCCTGATATTTAACATATAAATTAAATATTATACAAGCATTTTTTGTAATTATTTATGTTTATAAATATATTAATAAAGAATTAAAAATTAAGAAATATATAAAATTATATTAAAAATCCATCCTATTTGGTCCAGCACAACCAGCAGTGTGTTGTAAAGCTTAAATCGGTTTAATGCCTGGTCGCGCCGACTACACTGCTGTGATATAAAGTCCAAGTTTGATCTATAGGCTATGCATCTAATCAGATTAGCACCTTACTAGAATATTATTAACGTTCTTACAAAACCATAAATGCCAAGTATAAACTTGGTACATTAATGGTATAATGACAGGACGAAGTCCTTATTAAAATAAAGAAGAAGATCTTATTTAGTGTGGTATTCATTGATAACTGCTTTTTCATTAAAAATGCCAATCAAATTTTAGATTAAAAGTTACTATATGTATCTGCTTGACGTGCTTATCTGGAATTATAATATTTGTACAAGAGTGCTCTAAATTTCGAAGAACATAATGCAATTATATTTTTGAATTTAACACTATAATACTTAGCCTATTTTATATATTCGGCACGCATTTTAATTTAATATTTTTGCTTATTTATCTAGTATTTAAGCAATGAAATTAATACCCCAAATTATATCATTTCAAAACTTTTAAATTTTGCCGCTTTACCAGTACCCTATACCGCTATATTATGTAGTATCGTAAAATATATTTTTCTACTACTGTTTAAAAAAAGTTCAACTATTGAATACTTATTTGAGTAAGGTACAATGAGCACAAATCCCAAAAATGATTACAAATATTCTCAACAATTATTAACAAACGTAACCAATATATATAACAATATTGGCACAATATAGGATTAATATTGGTAGAATACTGCACGAATTAATAGTGGTGAATACTGCATGAATATTGGTAGAATGCTGCATGAATATTAATTACCAATTTTGGTTCCTAAATCTCAAGAAATTTTGGCAAATTATGGCAGATAATGCGTAGTAACAAAAAATATTGGTATGAGTTTTGATGCAACAATATTTGCAATGCAAATCGCAAAGCATAATATGTCAATATTGATACAAAATCGATGCGTAAAATTTATGACCAATGTTGATTTTTAAAATTTCAGGAAATATTCCAGGTAACAATATCTTCATAAATGAAACTTTGACATTGTGATTTAATATCATTTTTATTTTGTTTTAATTTGCGATATGCTCCTTATTACTAAAAGTCTCACAACGAATTTTATCAATCACAATTTTAAAGATTTCGAGATGAGCAAAATTGGTAAAATCAATAATTTAAACATAAATCCAAAAGCATTTTTAAAATTCAACAATAAAATATAAAAATAAAATACTCAAAACCTCAATTACATATTGCTTATTTACTTGTATGTTACATTGCAAACCGTTAAATATAAAATAACACCGTAAATGGTGACCAATTATACTTTTTAAGTTTATTAATTCATTTTAAATAATAGTTTTACTTTTATTCTTTCTTCAAACTTGTGCTATCCGTACCATTCAAAATATATTGAACATACTTATGGTAACTCATAGCATATCTATATATCTTAAAAATTTGTATATAAAAGATTAAAATTATTACGGTTAGAAAATCACGTACCATCTTTTACCAAATAAGCACGTAACGTGAGTTTAAATTTCCATATTTAACATTATCTTAAGCTATGACTAATTTGTAAGGGAAAGAATATCCTGTAAGTAAATGATATTTTTTGTTTACAAAACGTCGTGAGAGACTTTCTATGAGAACAAAAATATATTATAATAAAATGTATCTTTAACATAGTAGCAATCATATTTACAAGTATTGTAACTAATTTGTATTAGAAAAGAAACAGTGGCGCCACTAATTTTTTTAGAAGGTGTGGGCAGACACGAGCGAAGAAAATACTTGGTGGGGAGAAGAAAAAGTGATTTTTAACACTGCTTTCATTATATAGCAGCTACTGTATACCGCTGATCTACATAAGACGTAACGTGCCAACGTGAATCATTTAAATTTGCATTCTTATGAATTTTTCTGATTCTTAATTTTGTAATATATTTTCTACTTACATTGTTACCAAATGGCGTTCTTTTCGTCAGATTCTTAACGAAAAGGAAGACTTTTTAATATTATTATTATGTGGTGTATACTTATTTAACATGTGAAAATATTGCAAAAGTTGAAATTGTATACATGTTAGAAAAATTAATTATTGAAAAACTTACTATTTTATTTGTTCGTTTTGCGAGATGTGTTATCATATGTTTCGAAGTTCAGATTTTAGTTAAAAAAAGTAGGAATAAACTTACTTTTGGAAAAACTTTTTGAAATTGACACTGCACGTGCTCGATGAAGAATATTACAATTTTTTAATCTAATGGCCTATTATTCCAAATAAGTACAATTCATAAATAGAATTTACATGCAACCTATCGTAGAAGCAAAATCTGTAGCAAATCTGTGATCTACCGTCATTCGTTATAGTATAAATACAAAACGTTAATAAATGCGCTATATTTATCTGATAAGAAAGAATAGATGTTTAAATGACATTAATATAGTTTCTTCTTATTTCTTCAATACCAAATATGTTACATATATCTGATTTCTACTCGGATAGTTTATTTCTGTGGTAGATTTACAAGGAAGTACGTTTACATTTTTTATAGACATCTACATCCTATTGGTACAAAAACTTTAAGTAAAAAATAAGGAAGAATGGGGCCATTGCATTATTTCTTTAGGTAAATACACATATTATAATTATTATCATTGGTATTTCAACTTAAATTGAAAATATAGTAGACTTTATATTAAAACAGCATGATCAAAGAACTGCACCCTATTTACCAAGTAGAGTAGACATACAAACAGTGATAGACTTCGCTCTGTCATTCAACAGACGATGCATTAGGTATTCTATCAATCGATTATTAAAGTACCGGTGTAAAGAAGATGCATCTCTTTGATAATACTTATTATGATTATAGTTTAGTTATTTTAATAGAACCATCGGTAATTTTTATCTCACTATGCTCTCAATTTTAGATAATTATAGCTTCACCTCGCATTTTGTCAATTCAGTGTTTTTGATCAGTTCTCAAAATCTCATACTATGCAGCCCATGATTTTAATAAATAATAGAATATTCATTTCAGTTTATTTAAGATCACTCCGTCTAATTATAAGTATACCTCAAGATTTTAAAGTTATCCTAGTAGACGGAGAGCTAGCGACGAAAAAGTTTTATTTAATAAGTTTTATTTCCTATGTGAATATCAAACTTTTCTTTGCTGAAAAGCCACAGGTCTGGCAATATGGATCTGAGATTTACTTTCATTGGAGATGAAGACCTAAGGCTATCAAATGAGATAAAAGAGTTATGAAATTAAATTATAGTATAAGCTTTAATTTTTAATTACTATTAAAGAATAGGTTCTTTTTGCTGGAAAATGTTAATGGCAGTAAAAAGCTCAACCATACAACGCGTTTACAATATACTATATGATGAGATGGTAACATTTGGGACTAGTAACAATAACAACGTATGACAGTAATTACAAGTATTTATAGTATATTTTAATTATTGTCTGTATGTATTGTACAACTCTGTATTTTTATTTCATTAAAATATCAAAAATTTCCGAAAATTATAAGACTATATTGTTTGTAATAATAAAAATTTCCGGAAGGGAAACCGCCAAAAATGATTCTTTTTACAAAAGGCTTTTTACGAGTGCCCCCCCCCCTCCCATCCCGAAATGAAATCCTGGCTACGGGCCTGATAAGTCTTATTCTTTCAGTTAACAACTTTCCTAATTCTATTAACTGATTCTTCAATACATATAAAACCTACTTCATCGATATCAGACCCCCATCTTTCTAAATTTCCATAGTTTGAAATACATTAAAGGCCTTTCAGATAAATTAATTTCCATCTTTAAACCTGTAGCGGTGCGACAGCATCGCCACAGAGCAGGTGTTTATTGGTGTGAATCAAGATATTAATGAGAGTACACACTATCAGGAATGACTCCTTGGTAACGTAAGTTGCCAAGCGAATTATTTATACTAGGATAAGAGAGTGATAATATCCTTCCATATAATTCAACGTGGCCACACTTATTAAATTCGGTCCATAAATAATACTCATGTGGCAACGCACAACGTATGTAATAAATAAATATATTATCATACAAAGTTAGAACATATATTGAGGGTAAACTCCCAATAAGTTCAGTCAACAAATAGAAGATACGGATATGGTATAAGAACTTAATAACTTTATACCATAATCCAAAACCCTTAAATTCTTTTCTAAAAATAAAGAACCTACCCCTAAAGAGGATAAGAACAGTTTAGTCTATCTTATCCCTTGCTAGGATTCTGTTTACGTAGGTGATATTTTTAGAAAGTTAGGTGTTCGCATAAAAGAACACATTAGAGATGTAAACAAAGCTCGCGTTTTCTTTAGAGAAGAAGATGAGAACACCTACACCGCTTTATGCAATCACATGACTGATAACTTTCATTCCATAAACCGTGAGGATATCACGACTCTGGCCAGGGAGGAGATAGCAAAAAACGTAAAATAAAAAAGACCATTAACATCCATATAAATAATAAAACAATGAATGATAAAAAGGATGTTCAATATTTTCATGGTGGATACAAACATATCCTGGATATCATGAAGACGACGCCATTACAAATTTGTAATGTTCATTTTTCTGGAGATTTTTAAAACTAAAAAATTTTTTTTTTAATGAATTAATTTTATAGACAACTATTTTTTATGTTGTTATGAAACAATTTTATTTTATTTCCTTCATATTTAACATTTGTTAAAGTAAGTACAATTTTTAAAAATTGTTTAAAACATTTTTAATTTTAAATAATTTTAGATTTGAAAATGAGTTACTAATAACTCGAAACGTCGGACAATAAAAGTGTTTAAAGTAGACTTTCATCTCAACAAATTCTTAATTAATCAAAAACTTCAATTACAATAAATACATATGTGACCTGGACTATGAAAAGGGACCTTACGTCGGAAAAATCTATTTTCACTTTTTCGGTGATTTTTATAGGAAAAAAGACACTCTTTCGAATGGCGCAAACCACAAGTTTCTATCTTCATCACTCACTTTACAAAAAATCAATCTCAAAGTTAAACGTAAAATCATAAAAACATGAAAAATCATCAAAAAAATTTTTTTCACTTTTTTAACGTTTCCTATAGAGAAAATGAAGAAAACATACTTTAAATGTTTAAACGCGTTTTACCGGGAAATTTTTTTTCCGACGTTAGGTCCCTTTTCGTAGTCCAGGTCACATATAGATACATTTGTATGTAAATTTGTATGGAAATAGTTGTGAATGGTGTAAAAATTTACCTTATTGTCAAATCCTCAAAGATGTATAAAAAGCGACAAGTTCTAGACCAGAGTTCACCAATTAGTTTTATTGAGGTGAAAATAATTGATGATCTCTGGTTTAAAATCTGTTTAAAAAATATATAAGACTGTCGTGCTTCAACCATCGACATTTAAAAAAAATGGATTCGTAAGTCAAAAAAAACAAACTTTTTTATCAATTTATTTTTAGCTTTCCACCTCTTTTTAAACAATCTTATATGTTGTTCGCTGCCAACTTATTAAAAATCACCAAAAGAAAACTAAAATCTGAGGTTCGCTTGGAATAGGTTGGTGGCCTGCATCCGGATCGCGGTCCACCATTTGGTGATCCCTGCTCTAGGCCTTGAAATAACTAAAAGGATTCTTCACTGACATGAGTTATTTACAAGATAAAATTCCATGCATATAAATTTAATGCAAATATCTCCAAAATGAATGGACGCGATAAAGACTACAAATTAATATTTTGTTAAGATATTACAAATATCAATCAGAATATCTATAAATAACTTGAAGAGTTTAAGAAGCTAATTTTATTTTATATCAGTAGTGTTCATTGTAATGGCAAGCAAACTTTACATAAGTGAGGTGAAAACATATTATGGAAAATCGGAAAATTTTAAAACAAGTGTCAAGTCTCTATCATAAAAGTTAGGAGTACGATTTTTTCTTCAAACGACCAAAAATCCAAAAAACAAAATAATTTCAAAATTTTAATACAAACAGGGAACATTTTTTTTAATTAAGGTGAAGTTATGTATTATGACAATCAATAATTTTTAATAGGTAAATTTTAATTCAGTCAAGGGAATTTTAATTAAAATAAAAATTTAAGGCAATTCTAACTAATAATTAACTTTTATCGCCGATAAAATTTGTTGATTTCATGATTTTTAATAATTCCCATGCATTCGGAAATGCTTCTCTATTTTTTTAATTTAATTTTTATTTTATATTTTGGAAAATTCTTGAAAAAATTTGAACTTTCGAAATAGTTTTGCTCGAAGATGGCGGGTAATACCATTCGTTTGCTATTTGTTTTTAAATAATAATATTCCTTTAATTTTCTGTTAAACCGCTATTTAAAGCTGCCGTTGATTAATGTGTAGATAGATATCATAATTTATATAATTTATATAATCTTTATAAAAATGTGGAGATGCGGGGAGAGTGAAAACTTATTTGCACTTTATACTGACCCAATGAACAGTTGAAAACCATGCAAGCTTTTTATGAATTTTTACAATTAAGCTACCGCCTGAAATAATATAATTTAAAAAAATACAACTAAATTTAATTAAGTGAACGCTTAAATATTCAATGAATAAAATATACAAAACTCTTTTTTGTTACTTACTAATTCTCATGAGAACTTCTAAAAGTATTGGAAATGTAATTTTAAAGCATTAAATCAAAAATTTATAAAACAAATTATGAACATCTGTGTGGTCTAAAAAATTATTAACTGTAAAATTAAAACGTGGTTAAAATATCTTACATTGCGTATCGCTTAAATTAAGTAGGATTGTAATTTTTCCGTAAAAGTACAGATTATAAAATTTGATTGCCTAGTCAAATAAATGTTACTTTACAGATGTAAATTTTTAAACTCTAAACAAAGTATGTGTAATTATTTTATTTTATGCAATAAAGTCTTTACGCTACCGACTAAAGGATCTGCTGAATAAATACCAAGTTATAATAGTCAGTGCAGTTAAGCAGTTAGTATTTTTATTTGGATATTAGAAGACCCAACCCTGTTTACAATCCAGCTATTTTACCTATAAAATTGAATTATACAATAAAATTAATTACTAAACTAACTTATTTAGTAACGAGGTTGGTTTACTTGAACGTTTACTTCTTTGTAGTAAATATATGTAAGTATATGGTAATAAAATAAATTGGTATATCTACTATCTAATATTTCTATAAGCAAATTAAAGTAAATCGTTAACTTGTACTGTAACAATCAATGCATTAGCATTATTTCAGTTAGCTGTTCTTTCCAATTACGACAAGACAATTACCATGTATGCATTTCTTACTTCTTCAACAAATAATAGTTCTTCAGTTCGTTTTAATATTGTGTAAAGATAGGTGGGTGGTCTTTAATGTGAGTGGAATTAAAGAATTCTCTTTACTTATTTCTATATAATTTTTGTAAATACTATACAAATTCCAACATCTCAATATTTATAATGATTACAAAAATGTAAATAAAAATAAAATAAAAAGCGTATTTTCTATTAGATCTTGTTTGCGATTTTTAGAGCTTTTAATAAATAAGTTTCAATACATTACTTTTATTATTTTTCCAAAACGATTATTTTGTTATTTATTATATTTTATTATACAAGTTAAATTCGACAATCAATTTTTTTTTCTTCGGAAAAGACACTGCTCTGCTAGGCTATCAAAGTTTATTTTTATTGAAGTTTATACCTATATTTTTTGTCCGAAAGTGGTGTACATTTTTTTGGAAATTAATAGTTTTCAAAAAATAAATAAATAAAAATTTTAGTTTTTTCATAATATTTAGTTTAAGTATTTACCGATTATAATCTTCAGATATTTTATGCTTTTTAAAGAAGTACCAATACACTTACTCTAAATAATTAATAGTTTTCAAGTTATAGCCATTTGTAAGAATTAAATTGGAATTAAATATTGAATACTTAAGAATTTTTTCGAGTTTTGAAAAAATGTTATATACTTTTTTTTGGCAATTGAAATTACCATAATTACATGATATAGTGTTTCAAAGTTATTATTACATTTTCTAGAAATTTGAAAATTGGCAATAAATTTAAGTGGCAGACATGTCAATAGGCAGATTGTTTCGTTTACGAAGTATTTTTAAGGTGTGCTTGTTTTTGATTTTGCGTAGGTATTTGTAGGAGTTCTTTTAATTCTTTGGTATACCTTGAAAACGCAAATAAAAGACTCAAGTATTTTAACTTTCTCATTTTATTGAAATTTGGTATATAAAAATATAAATTAAAAAAATTATAAATCACATCGTATTTTTCCAAGCTGTCTTAAATGCTTGAGCCAGTAGATAAAACAATTTAATAAAACATTCTTACGTATTATAAAAAATCGTCTTTTTATAATATACGTGCCGTGTAATCAAAAGACTTTAACTGCCAGTCAGGCTGAAATCAAGATAATTTTAGCATATAAATTATACTCATATTAATTAAGGAGATGATTTTCATATAAGTTCACACAAATCAATTAGATACATGGATACTTTACGTATATATTATATCCAAAAAATGTTAAAAAATGTTCGGTAGATGTTTAATAAGAAATAATACTGGTTAATTATTGCTCTGATTCTTCATTATCGAATAAGTGCATTAATTAACTATAGAAATAGCGACTTAAATAAATTTAAATTATCTTATAGTATGTAGTTACCTCAAACGTAATAAGTTACAACTCAGATGATTTATTAGTTTTAAACTTACAAAAAAATTAACAAAAACCAGAACGATAAAAATAATTAACAAAAAGTTGAAATTGTACACGTAAAGGTTAAAATTGTACTCAAATCAGGTACTTTAAATTTAAAATTTTTATCCTTGATTAGAAATTTCACGCACCTACAACTTTCAATTTCAGACCTTTAAATGCAACGATACGAAAGTAAAGGAGCTGTTAGTCATCTTGGTATACGTCCATCTCGTCTCAAAAACACACGACTTTGTTTTCAATATTATAGATTTTACCGGCACTGGCAGCTTCCCGACTATAATAGTGTGAATTGATTTGGTTTATCTCTTACTGCTACCAGATTTAAAATTCGATAAGTTAATGGACGATCTATCTAGGATACACAGGACTACTAACACAAAGTTCATCACAAAACACGATGCTGACGATCAAGGATATCGTTAGAAATCATATTCGCAATTTTTCAATGTTTTGCTTTATACCTACTTACGTGTATTGTATAGGTATTGTGCTGCAGCAAAAAATTGATTACAATATAAAACATCTTATTTCCTAACACAATGGACGTAATAACTTTAGTAACACACTTATCACGTTTCATGGTTTCAGTGTGGTCATTATTTAATTTGAATGAGTTAAATTTAAATGGTCTGTTTAACTCCTACAATATTGTAAAATTTGCAATTGTTATTTTAAAACTTTTACTATCCTAGAGTTTTATACGCCTACGATTGATACCAATATAATGTAAATGCAATTTAGAATTTCATACAATTATATTATAAAGATTTACATAATTTACTTTCAAGATCTCTTTTGTTGAAGGAAAATAGACTCTTAAAATTAATTAATCAATAAACTTTTATCAATGTCTTCGAGTAATTTTTACAATTAACAGTTAAAAACTTGTCAACATTTCAAGTTTCCTTCGTTTGTGTTGTGAAAATACTATAAAAACCGTTTTTATAAAGTTGTTTAGCTTTTTTTTCATTTACTTGGGCGTAAGCATCTCCTTTTAATTTTGTTGTTTACTCATAATACTATATTATAATAGCCCATCACAAACAAAAATATGTAGACACTTTTGAAAATTTATAATCTAACTAAATATTTGCATACCTACTCACATGTTTTAGTGGTCAGAAATAAATAGATATATCTACTATAGCATAAAAATAGTAGAAGATATAAACTGTGCAAAATGTGAATCTTAAAAAGCAAAATAGAATTAATAAGTGGATTTAAAGAAAAACCGTAATTACTGATAATTATGTATTTAATAAAAGCGTTCGACTTAATATTAAACTCATAAATGGTGCAATCATCCTTAATGAGTTTGAAAAAACTTTAATTTAGTTAAATAGTTAAAGATTAAATACAGAATATAGTAAATCAATAATAGTTTTAAAATTAAAAAATTATAATCTCGATAAAATAATCAAAAATTTAATTAATTATATTCTTTGAACTGTAGCAGGTATGCATACACAATCTTTTAGAATACTTTAAAGTTTGAATTCCAGACTAATTAAATATTCAAAAGTTTTGAATTTGGTATTTGTTAGAATATTAAACAGGGCATCTTATAATATGTACAGATTAACATAATATTTTTAGCCTGACAATTTTGTTGCTACCCTACTACTGAAACAGTATTAGTTACAATATTGTAATGTTGAATAAATTTTAGCAAACATCAACGTAAATATAGTAAATACAAAATTAATTATTAAGTTTACTAAAAAAATGACTGACAACAAACTTCATATGGCAGTTTGATTTTTCCTTCCTAGACACTTTATTTGATTGCATTATATAATTACCAGAAAACAATATTAGTCTTGATGATTGTAATAGTTACTGTAGTTAATGTGTCGCAAATATGAAAATTTGAGTCAGAAACCAGAAAGTCAGAAATCTTTATATCTCGGTATAAACCACATGGGGTTTTTAGTCATTAGATGCACTTCAATAAAACATATTTATTTAGTGTCATTAGAGTGTTTATACATGCAGCAACCATTTATCTCCCACGAATTAAAATAATTCGTTTATTTAAAAAATGTAAAACTATCTACATGGATATTTTATAAAGCATAGTTTTTTTATCCACATACTAGGTAGATAAATAATGTTGGTATAAGTATAAATAATATCTATGTCGACTAGGTCATTAAAGTACTAATATACAAGTATCATAGTATTTTTGCTGTAAATGAGAGTGATTATAAGCAGTTCAGCCTTGTAAAATTGATCGTTTAAGAATAAAAGTTTAAATTGAAGTAGTTTATAATCTGTAATCATTGCGAAGGTTATTATGAAGTATGGTATAATAAAATTTAAGCATTGGACATTTAGGTAGTTAATACTTAAAATGGTAATGTAAAAAATGCATCAATTTATCAAATATGTAACGCATGGAGCTAATATGAGAGTATGAAGATAATTTCTAGGTAAATTGGAGAAAGTGTTATTAATGCATCTGTTTGAAGCAGACATTTGTCAATATCATTATTTTACTGGGCGTTAATAGTTAAATCTATTTGTAAACGCTTGTCCTAAAGATTGTTTATAAATCAAACTAAAAATTACTCTCGACTGATATTGATTTAATAATAATTATTTCTTTAAAGTGAAGACAAAAAATTACAAAGTTTCAGGGTTACCAAGATTAAATATGTAGTTTCAAATTATAGTAATTTTTTCATTAACATTGTTCTCGTCACAGAATATAAAATGCAAACCAAAGTAGCATAATTTTTATAGTTGCAATGGTAGAACATTATCCAGTCTAATGTCTCGACTATTTTTCGTAACCGCGTACATTTTTCTCTAACAGCCAACTCTTTTGAGTTAATAACCTGGTATTGCTTCTTATAACACTAAATGTTTTTCAAAAAATATTTCGAGAAATATTGCGGACTAAAAGTAAAAAAAAAAAGTAAAGACTAAAAGTAAAGTAAAAAGTAAAGTAAAACTCCTAAAAGAGTGCCGAAATTTCACAACTTGAGCTCCTACCCCCAAAAAATTATTGGGTTCTCCATAAAATTATATTTGTGTTTTATAAAAAAATATTATAGGTACATATTAGATCTTTACTTCATATCATATCATATAAATATATTAAAGAAAAAATCACAAATTAAAAGTGCAAATCCTTCCTTCTAGCCTTCATGTTAGCAAAAGATTTATATTTGTTTTAATTTGCATTTTTTACAACACCGCCGATGATAATTTATTTTCCATTCTGAAACATTAAAATATAATAACCTCGAATTAATAACTTAATTAACTGTAATCAATTTCGTAACTATTTGATTTGTATTGATATTTGAGTCGATTAATTTTTATTTTAAGTAAATATTACAATCAAATAGATACGGTATATCAATTAATAGTTGTTATTGTTTATAGAAAAATGTATTGCATATAAAAATGAAATTTAAATCTGTAAGACAATAGTGGAACCGTACACCTTGTAAATAACAATAACTTAATTATTGTAATCTCATTAAATCTCTTTAGTGTTTCTTTATAAAGCTGGTATTAGGTCAATAATTCTACGCATTTTTATATATCAGGATTTAAAACCCTCTCATCAACGAAGAATTAATTTTTTTTTAAATTACATTTTTATAATTTTATATAAATTAAAATTTTATTTTAAATTATATAAAGTGATTATAATTAAATAAATAAAAAAATTTTATATATTTTTAAATTTTAATTTACTAAAATAAACTAATCAATTAAATCTACCGACTAAAAAATACTACTGTATAATTTTATAATTTATACTGATCAAAAATCGAAATGCTTCTGACCAATAATAATTTATAAATTTTATGTTACTTTGTTTTTGCTTGGTCGAACATTTAATTATTTACACTGACCAAAATATTATTATCCCTGACCATTTATTTCACAAAATACTATAATTTTTAAATTTAAGTACAGATATAGTCGATACCATTCCTGCTAATTCTTTTGTGAAATGACCTCCTGAATCCAAATATTACACATCCGCTCATCTAGCCCCCCCCACCTTCGAATAAATAAATGTAAAAAATGCTCTTTTTATGCACTTTCGATTACCGCCTGAGAAAAATTTTGCACTCTTTTCGTTAAGCGGGAAAACACGATTTCCGGTGGGGGGGGGCTGACGGTACGGACGGACAGGTGGAACTCGCTTTTGCGACAGTTCTTAGGCTTCTATACATCTACTTTTTTGGTAGATTAAATTTATTTGGGCTTTATTTTATTAGAATTTTTAATGCGTTATTCTTTTAAATAGATAGATACCAACGGTAATTTTTTTTCTATAGAAGGAAAATGCTAACAAACGTTCTGATCGGTTTTGAATTATGCACCGTTTACGAGACCGTTTACCGTTTGTGCAACTACAATTCAACATTCCCTGACCACCTGTAGAAGAAGCAGTTTCCACCGCCACCAAAAAACTAATTTTTTTCAATTAATTCATATTCGCTCAAATTCATTTCGACTGTAGCATTTCTGAAGAACTTCTGCTATAGTGCCTATTTTAGTGCCCCCTACTTCGCCAAGAACTACATATTTCTTGAATCTGTTCGACTCCTGTCGAAAGATGGAATGGGTGTGCAGCCTTTTAATCTTTTTTCAGAATTTCCAAGCATTTTATTTACTTGAAGATCTTGACAAATTTTTGTCAATAATTTATTCACATTTTCAAGAAATATCTCGTTCTTTACGATCGCCATATCGTACAATGTCTAGACACTGTGAGATATGCTCATACTCAAAAAACACATTTACTAACAATACAGACAATTTGCAGATTGCGTGAAACACCGTAGCCCTTTTGCAAATTGCCTAAAGTACTAGTGAATTTGTATAGTAGCTTATGACTCGGTCGGTTTGTAGATTACCTAGGAATTCTGAAAATTGCCGGATTTTGCGCATTGCCGGTAACATATATATTGTCCTATCTACACACTCTATGTAATTAGTTGTATAAGCTGTTTAGAGTGTGTCTAAGCTGTTAAATAAATGAATAAATAAAAAATAGCAAATTAAAAATTTGATTGGTTATATTTATAATTAAACTTATCCGATAGATATCTCAAGGTGAAGAAATCTGGTATTACACCACCAAATATTAAAAATATATAGCAACAATAATTATCACCAAATAAAGATACTTATCTTATTTGTTTATTATTATCTACATTTATTATTTTAGAAAATAAACTCAAAAAGAATTTCAAGTAGATTTTGTGGTATATTAGTATGTATTTGTAAAATGCAAGATTTAACAGAACTAAACAAAACGTTAAAATAATAAATTTTAACAGTAAAGTAAAGAAATACAATACGTAGAAAAATCGTTAACGATTTAACTACGTATGTATATAACGATTTAACTACGTATGTATATAACGATTTTTCTACGTATTGTATTTCTAGTATTTCTTGTATTTCTGTGTCGGGTTTTCTATTATTTGGTCTTCTCCTCTTATCGCCATTCGTTGTTCTATGATTTGGTCCTCTCTATTTAGTAGTTTTTCAAAGTGCCTCTTTGATATTTATTTTAATTTCTCTTTATCATCTTAAGCTGTACTTTTTTCGCTTTTTATTGCTCTTGTCTTCATTGTAGCAGCTTATCTGTGGTTCCTGATTGTTTTATAAAAGCTTCTCGCATTTTTCTCTCTGTTCAACATTTCCAACTCATTCATCATCTCCTCTAGCCATTTACTCGTTTTTGTTTACATATATCCTGTATGACAGTTTTTTCCTTCTATGTATTCTTCCATGTCTTCCTGCCGACTTCTTTTTAGTCATTTTTCCTTTGCTTTCCTCTTCCGTGTCACTCCATTTTTACACTCATCGTCAAACCATTTCTTATCTACTTTCTTTTCCTCATATCCTATATGTTTTTGGGCATACTCAATCATCTTTTCTTTTATGTATTCCCAAGTTTTGTTAATGTCATCGCCCTTATTCATATGTCCTAATTCGCTATTCATGTCAGCTTTGTATTTATTCATCACGGGTATGGTTTTCAGCTTTTCCATTACCCATTTATTCCTTTTTTTATCTATCTGTACTTAACATTTATTTTTTGTTTCATCTCTGCAATCACCAAATAGTGGTCATTTACACCTCTGCAAGTTCTCACATCTCTTATTGTCTGTGCTCTTCTCTTATTTATGAAGACGTGGTCAATTTGGTTGCCGTTGTATCCCTTATCTCCTGATTTCACCTACGTTATTTTGTGAATCTTTTTATGCTGGAAATTTGTACTACTCACTACCATGTTCGTTACCGCCGCCAAATTACACACTCTTATTCCATTATTGTTGGTAACTTCATGTACTGTGTGTATTCCACATATTTCTTTTAATTATGTAATCTTTTCTCTCCCAATTTGTGCGCTAAAATCTCCCACTACGGTAAGTGTATCATGTGCCGGCACCTTTTCTACTGTTTCTTGTAATTTGTCATACCATTTTTATTTTTCATTGTTACTCTTATCTTCTGTCGGAGCATATACATTTATTACTGACAGCGGTGCAGTTTCTGTCTTTATTCTAAGGTACGCCATTCTTCCATTTATTGGTATAAACTGCAGTATATCTGGTTCCATCTTTTTGTTAATCAACTCCTTTTTTTCCTTGTTTTACTTCTCCAGAGTAGAGAAATACGTAATCTCCAGTAGCAACTTCTCCTTGCCCTTCCCATCTTATTTCTTGTACCGTTGCTATGTTGATTTTATACCTCTTCAGTTCTCTTTCTACTTCCTAAAGTTTTCCCGGTTTCAGCAGCGTTCTCAGATTCCACGTCCCTAACCTTATATACCTTTTATTTTTCTCTTTTCTATTCTTTTTTATTTATTTTTTCTTTTACTGTTCTTTCTCTCCTCCACTTCTTCAAATTGTAAATTTATTTCATCATTGTTCAGTTTTCCATTTTCTCGCCTGTCCGTCTTTGTTTCCCGCCTGATTTTGCTTTTATTTAGTTTTTTGGATTCGGATCTGGGATTTCTATCCTCTTTTTCACTAGTTTTTTTTTGTGGTAGCGCCATATTATAACTTTTCCCTTTATTATCAGCTTGAGATGACTTATTTTTACTAGGTTTCTCATTTCTTTTTCTGCTCTTGCTCTTATCCTTATTGTTTTCATTATATTTCTTTCCATAAACGTAAGCTCCGTCCATATAAATATCACTTCCCATTAGCTTATGCTTGTTTTTTAAAATTGTAATTGTAACCTATGGTGCCCCCTAAAACAAAGATTGATACCTATTATATTGTACTTATTGAGTCGTGCTCAAAATTTAATTTTTAAATTTTTTTTAAATTTAATTTTTAAATTTAAAATTTAATGTAGTCGGCCACCCTAAGATTTTGCCATAAGTATTAAGCCGTTCCGAATTTGTAAATAATTAATATTAATAAAAATATTATTTTTAATGTTATTTAATCTAAAGGGTAAAATCTTTACAAATTTAACTTTTAGTTTAATATTGTGAAGTGATAGCAACAACATCATGCCAAAACGGCCGCATTTAAGTGTTGCTCTTCGGAGTCAGATCGTCTTTTTGGATTCGACAGGTATGTCTCAACAAAAAATTGCCTTAAAATTGAAGTGTTCGCGTGCGACGATTCAAGATACCCAGAGGCGAATGGCTAAGACTGCTTCTGTAGAAAATCGGCCAAAAAGTGGAAGAAAACGTGTGACATCTCCCAGACAAGATCGCATTGTCTGATTGACAAGATTGTCACTGAAAAATCGAAGAAAAACTTCAAAAGATTTAACACGTGATCTAAGGGCGCAATGTGGGGTCGAAATATCGTCTCAAACAGTTAGACGGCGGTTGAAGGAAAAGGGGCTACATGGTCGCAAAGCTCAAAAGAAGCCCCTTTTGACTGAGCAGCACATTAAAAAACGACTTCAACTTGCAAGAAATTACAAAAAGTGGAATGTTGCCGATTGGGCAAAGGTAATTTGGTCAGACGAAAGCAACATAAAGGTACGTATTTTATAATGTTTTTACATAATATTTTTGTATAATTGGACCTTAAACACTTATTTTAATTATTTTTATTAATTATTAATATTAATTTGGGGGTTAAATGGAGCAGTGACGCGTCACTTACAGCCTCTCCTGCTCAATTCCTACTCGCACCTCCAAGCTGGCGGCCCCTGGTAACCTGTGGAGAATCCTCAAAGATCGGGTAACCAACCCCGGTGGATGGGGAGAATCTGCAGGGCTAAAGCGAGAGGAAGACATGTCCTTCGGGTTGGACGAGAGGCCAGCACCCTCTCACCGAAAAAACTTAAATTCGCTAAAAATCCCAGAAATAAGCTTCGGAAATCGGACGGATACTCAAGTCGACGAAACCAGCAACGAAAACGGTCTACGAATATGGGAATATGGAATGTTCAGGGTATCAGAAACAAAAAAAAAGAAATAATCTTAGAACTAATACAGCGAAAAATAGATATAGCAGTCCTCTCAGAAACAAAAAAGAAAGGAAATGGAATTGAAAAAATTAGAGAATTTTTATATTTATACAGTGAAGTGGAAAAAAGTGATAGAGCGAAAGCAGGCGTATCCATTATAATACATAAAAAAATGGAAAAATATGTCAAATCGTGGGAACCAATAAACGAACGTATCATTCAATTGACGATTCACATTAGGGGAAGAAGTATAACCATTCTCGGAATCTATGCACCAAACGATGACGCAACAGTCCAAGTAAAAGAAGATTTTGAAGATATCCTAAGAAATACCATGGATAGAATTCCGAAATGTCACGAAATCGTCATTGCTGGAGATTTAAACGGTAGAGTAGGAAAACAAAAGAACAGCAAAGTAGTAGGTAGGCATGGAGAAGAAAGAGTGAATGATAACGGCCAGCGATGGATAAATTTTTGCGAACAGTACGACCTAAAAATTACGAACACATTTTTCGCGCATAAAGATATACACAAATTTACATGGTACCAACATACTAGGGGACTTAAATCAATTATTGACTATCTCATTACGAAACAGCAGTCCGGTATAAAAATTCAAGATGTGAGGGTATATAGAGGTGCTGAATGCGGATCAGACCACTGCTTACTGATTTCAAAAATATACATTCCATTTATAGTCTCCGATGCTCCAAAAGATGAAAAAGAAAAAACGAAAACTAAAATCAAAAAGTATAATATTGAGAGCTTTGCACATGATAGTACCAAATACTTGTTCGGCAGAAGATTGGAAGAAAAACTTACAATAATGGAGCGGACAACGGAAGAGGAATACGAACATATAACAACCTGTATATTGCAATCTGCACAGGAATCGCTAGGATCCCAAAATTCTATGATAAACAAACCTTATTGGTGGGACGAAGATATTGAGCAACAAATTAAAACAAAGAAACTACTATATCAAAAACTTCTTCAAAAGAATGACATCGAATCTAAAGAAGAATATAAACGAGCCAATAGAGAGGTGAAGAAACTTGTAATAGAAAAGAAAAACTTAAGCTGGACAAAAAAATGCGACGATACAGAGCAATATATAGGCGGAACTCGAAGTTCGGAAGCATGGAAGACAATCAAATCCGTAAAAACATCTAGTAAATCAGGATTTAACCTGTGAGGTATTAAAAAACATGAATGGACACAACACTTCGAAAAGTTGCTACAAGAAAAAAGACCGGCATTCATACAACAACAGAAGCAACAGGTAACACAAGTAGATGAAATACACCTAAACATTGAACGGGTTGAAGAAGCAATAGCGGCTACTAAGCTTAAGAAATCTCCAGGACCAGGAGGAATACATCCAGAATTTCTAAGAAATGGGCCAAAGAAGCTAATTGAAATGCTAAGATCTTTGTACGAAAGATGCCTGAATGGAGAGAAAATTCCAAAAGAATGGAAAACCTCATTTATAACCACCATATATAAAAAAGGCCCAAAAGACGATCCAAATAACTATCGGGGTATAGCGGTTATCCCAACAATAGGAAGAAGAGGAAGAAATTAAAGATGATCAACCCGAGGAACAAGCAGGTTTTAGAGCCGGAAGTTCAATTGTTGACAACTTGTTTACTTTAAAAATTGCTCTAAAAAAACGAATGCAACAAAGTAGAGAAACACACCTAGCCCTTATTGACTTGGAGAAAGCATATGACAACGTTCCTATATCACAGCTGTGGACAGAAATACAAAAGCTCAACATAAGACCCACCCTAATTCGAGCTATTCAAGATTATTATAAAGAAAACTGTGCCGCGATAAAAGTTGAAAACAGTTTTACAGAAATGTTTCAAACCACCAAAAGATTGAGACAGGATGTCCACTATCACCCACTCTATTCAAAATTTATCTTAACGGAATCCTACACGGATGGACAAAAAAGTGTAGAAATATGGGACTAGGAGTGGGAGAGGACATACTTTACACCTTATTTTTTGCGGACGACCAGGTTGTGATAGTGGAAGATGAACAAGATCTTAGTTATATGATCAGAAAACTCCAGGAAGAGTATACAAAAGCCGGACTCAATATGAACCTCACCAAATGCGAATACCTAATTGTTGGAAATAAAGAATAAACCTGCCACTTGAAACAAATACGATAAAATGAGTAGCAAAATGTAGATATCTGGGAGTCATACTGAATAAGGAAGGTAACAGTAATGACGAAATAAAAAAGCGAATAAACAAGGGCAGAAAGGCGATAGGAGCACTAAATTCAATTCTATGGGAGAAGAATATAAGGAAAGAAACTAAGAAAAGAATTTACACATCTGTAGTCCGAAGTGTATTGATGTACGGCGCGGAAGTGTGGGATTTAAGTTCAATAAATAGACGAAAATTGCTGGCCACAGATGTGGATTGTTTAAGGAGAAGTTGTAGAAGATCGCGAATAGAAAGAATAAGAAATGAATGTATACGAAGAACCATGAAGATAGATACTGACATAGCCGAAGAAATCGAAAGGCGACAACTTATATGGTTCGGGCATGCAAAGAGAATGGGAGAAGATATATGGCCACGAAAAGTATTAGAATGGATCCCGCCAGAACGGAGAAAGAGAGGACGGCCTAGGAGAAGCTGGAGAGATGATATAGATGGGGCGATGATTTCCAGAAATATAGAAGAGGAGTTATGCCGGGATAGACAGAGATGGAAACTGGGAACGGAGAGGCGGCTCCAGCCGTAGAAATCCGTATATATATATTAATATTAATTTTAATTTTGAATGTTACTTTCCAGCTTTTTTGTCAGCCTGGATCCACCTATGTAAGAAGAAGGGTGGGGGAAGAGTTTGACCCTGCTTGCGTTGTGCTCACTGTTAAATTTGGGGGTGGCAGTATTATGATTTGGGGCTCAATATCGGCCAGGGGCGTCGGCGAAATGAAAATCTGCGAAGGCAGGATGAACTCGAACACCTACATCGAGACTTTACAGGACCATTTAGAGGCTACAATAGTAAAATTATTTGAGGAAGATAACCCAAAATATATTTTTCAGCAGGACAATGCACCATGTCATTCTTCAAAAAAAAACAAAACGATGGTTTACAGAAAATCAAATTCCCATTTTGGATTGGCCGCCACAAAGTCCTGACCTGTCCCCCATTGAAAATTTATCGGCGATATTGAAGAAGAGAGTTGCCCGTTATAAAACTCCAACAAAAGAGGCATTAAAGCAGGCAATATTTGAAGAATGGGCAAAAATTACCCCTGATGTGTGCTACAAATTAGTAGCTAAAATGCCTAATCGCATTAAAAGCATCCTTAAGGCAAAAGGTGGTGCCAGCAAATATTAAAAATAATTAATAAAAACATATTTTCAATTTATATTTGTAATTAGTTTTATTAAAAAGCCTTCCAAATTCATAAAACTTAAAAATCTACAGGTGGCCGACTACATTTGAGCACGACTTATATATTATTTAAATGTTGGTCTCTCAGAAACGTTTCTTGGCACCGTTTAAATTTATTACCTGGAAGAGAACCTATTCCCTACCCGTCAACTTCCAAATAAAATATTAAATATAAATTTATTAAATAAAACCAAAAAAACTTAACAAAACAAAGACATGGATTTGGTAACTGCACTGGTACGCTTAGAACTGATCTTACCTTGTCTTGATAAATATTGCTTGAATAATCCAATCTACTAAATTTATATGAACCAATAAAATCTTCAAAGTTGCCACGAACACACGAGCACTTCACCCAAGTTCCCGGTTCCGGATCTTTTTTGGACTTGGAAAAATATTATTTTACCAAAGGACAATTTCCCCTACCAAAATCCACTTATTGAACTTGGATGAACCCTGTGCAATTTCTTTTAATTATGGCAACTCTTCAGATTTTTTCACCTCGCTTGCAATTTATTTATTTTATAGCAAGGTAAGAAGTTCAATGCTTTACCAATGCAATTGAACAGAATTAATATTGCTTAATACTAAATTATTAAAATATTTTTAAATACAGGGTATTACCTTATTTGGATATCATTGGACGAAATTAAGTGTTTTGGATGAGTGATATTTTTAGGATAATTGAACATTTTTGGAAGATAAGGAATCTAATTTGTAAATTAAAATTAACTTAATGGTGAAGTTCGTAAATTAAAATTTCACGGCCAAGTGGAATAGATGTGGACATTACGACAATAAAACGTCACAGAGATTGAAAGTCTACTGCAGTTTGAGAAGGCTACATTGAAGATTCGGTAGAAAATGAAAGAAATTATGCAAACCAATTTCTACAACCTGCAGGAACGAGCAAAAACAATAGACTATGCCTACTTAATTTATTGTGTGAATTGTGAATTATTGTGAAAAGAATTGTGTTTTTACAGTTTTGCAGAAATTTGAATTAACGGCAATATTGCGATAAGTATACCATAAGCGGCTTTGCTGGTTTTAATCCAGTAATACATTAAGTGAACACGGGTGGAACTTACATGTTTTGTCAGGCTACCTTTGTACCTTTGTTATATTATCCCAGCTCCCAGCTAATTTTGATGGACTGATTTTTATTTATTATACATATTGGGACATAATCATCAATAGTAAGACTCCAATGTATTGAGCAATACCATAATATTTACGTTTCTATGAAAACGTGTGTAAATTTTTGTAAAAAATTATCAGTCGCGCAAATTCGAACAAAAAATTCTTGAAATGTCAATAAATCCTTAGAATACTAAACTATTATACCAGTGTGGTTTCAATACAGCGCCAGCAACAAATAATTATATATTAAGTAAATTGACATATTTTTTAACTCAAAACCGAGAAGTCCTGAGATTATAAGTAATTAATATACTTCTTTCCATAGATAGAAATCTGTTCAAGTTCTTTGCCCAAGTAAGGAACATAATATTTTATAATCAACACCATTTTACAAAACAAAGATTTTAAAATTTTTTAAATCTTATAATAAAACCAAAAGATACTTACTCTTTTGAAATACCAAAATGCTTTAAGTACTGCGAAACATCTAGTCTATCGTGCAGCCGTGTGTTTCCATATTTTCACAATAATTATCCATTGTTTTAATATAGTATATCCCTAATTGGGACCTTTTAACCCCATAAAATAGAAAAGTATAAACGTAAAATTCGTGATCTAAACTACAAAGACTAATTCATAAACTCTATGCAAAGGTACGTGCACAGTGCCAACATAACCTGTATACATCACTTTGACACTATGAAGTCACGATATCTCTTTATTTTAAATTTAAACGTTTTGAATTATCCTACAGTTAGTGTAGAGCGAAGAAAATTTAACTAGCTTTAAAAAAATAATAACTTTGCAGTTACATTGGGAGGTACCTTACTTAGAGTATTGAGTAAATTGTGGTTTATCGGTTTATTCTTACTTCGTGCAAATTTTACGTGTAATTCAACTTTTACCATATTTAATTACTTGAAGTATTTATAGCATCGAACTTATTTTCACCACTTTTAATTTCTCGAGCAATAAAATTGTATTTATAACGCCAATTAAAACTATATTATTGTTTTTGTGCTTTCAAATTTCTTATTTCTTTAATAGCTAGATATTTTATGTATTACTCATTATTTTAGATTTATAAATTCCTAGCATAAAATAATAATGCTGACTATCATCGCTATCATCTTTAATAAGCAATAACTTTTTATTGATGAACTATTTATAATCCAACTAAGTTATTAAATAACAAACCACAACAAAGTAGTTGTCTATTCAAGATCGTAAAGCTCAGGGCATATTTACTAATAGCATCACTTATCCTGCGGTTGTTTAATTTTATTTCTTCTTGTGCAGCATGCACAATGTCCTTGACTTTTTGAAGAGGTCGTTATTTTCTTATAATAAAATTTAAATATAACACTTATCTTTTATTTAAATTATTAATTTCGATTCGAGTAAACCAAATTGAACTTTCTTGCTTTGAGCGAGCAATCCCGGACATTCAATGTTTAGTTTGTAGTTTGCTTCAAGCTCTTTTTCTAAGTTACATTTTTAAATGGTGTAAGACTGCCTAATGTGTTACATCAGTGGGGTGCCAAATTACCAAACGATCATGGGGCACTTATTCTAAACAACTTTCGTTGGAAGAATTTTTAGATAACATTTTTAAATTACTTGAAAACATCCCAATCGAATTAGGTATTGGAAGCTCTGCAGGTATAAAAATTTATAATTTGTATAATATTACAAAATTTAAATTGGTGAACATATTGTGATACTGCCTCTAAGCATTACTTGTTGCAGATTTTATAAGAAGTTATATACAATGAACAGGTCTAGTGTCAGAGACTGGCAAGTGAATAGAGTCCAGTATGGATTATTTTGTTTTATTCTGCACACGAGTCTGGATAATAAATAGTATTTTTATTATATCGATTTTATGGCCTCTTTATTTTGTCTCGCGTTCTTTCGCGTCTGTACTGGTGACATCTGAATAGCAACAATGACCAAGGACGATCATTTATAACAGCGTAAACTTGTAACAACTGCAAGAATTTAAGATACTATTTTCGAAAAAGGTTAAGTCATTCACAACAATTTCAATTGTATAATAGTAACTTAACGTAATCATGATAATTTACGCCGATTATTAAATATTGATTATTATCAAAGGCTAGACACTCTAGGACCTTGACACCAATCAAAATATTAGCGTTGGGCAAACATCAAATGCAACAATTTACTGTAGTTCATCTCAAATAAGAATAAATTATTTAATTAAATATTTTAAACATCTTAAGTGTTTATCTCGTGCTACTTTCGGCTAAGGGACCAAGAAAAACGTTACAACGGACTCGGTGGACCTGAGAACAATTCGAATTGCCGTGCATGCCAATAAATTACCGATAGCACGATATTTGTACTACCATCCTATACGGAAAAATTACTATAGAGTATAGAACGCTTAAATAATTTCAGAAGTCACGTTCTCAGAACGTATGGTTTATAGAAAAACGATTAAACAGTTGTTTAATCCATCGACAACGTATCAATAGATAAAACTCATTACAGACAATTATAAAATAATTGCTTATTTTATTAATTTAAGACTTCCGTAGAATTTTCATGGACGAATGTAAGAGAGAGAAAGGATAAAAGATTGAATAAAAATTATTCTAGTTCTGTTTAAAATTGATTTAAAAATTTACAATGCGCGGACCCTTCTCAGCAATAATTTAAAAATCACTAGCATTAACAATGTTTCCATGCTTGGGTATATGTAGTAGGCACCGTTAGTTGCCATTATATCATCATATGTACGTGCTGGAAGAACTAAAGAAATTACTTGCTATTTTAGTCTTACAACTTGAATACGTCAAATTAAATACGTTCAGATTTTCCAATAATTCTTAACGATAAGATGTATATTATTAACGAGAACGTTTTGATCTGTCTGTATCCCATTTTTGATGAGAATTTCTGAAAACAATGTGCTTTTCTTCATCTGCGTATATAGAGAAAATTTTTTACCTCTGAAAAATATATAGTCATACACATTAAATTTATTTAGTTATCTCATTTAGTTGTGTGGCCAAATATCTAAATTAAGGTAAATTATATTTGTAATAATAAATAAAATAAAATGTAATAATGTAATAAAATATTTGAAATATTTGGATACGAATTCTCTTATGGTTGTTAAATGTTTCATGTTTTCAGTATTGAATAGGGCGGATATAGGGTGCTTTTCCGGCCAGTAAAAAAAGTCAGTCACCAAAGTCAGCAGTCAACAAAGATTTTAATTTTGGAAACTTTAGCATTTTAAGGTTTACGACAAGGGGTAAATATCCCAAAAATTTTGTGTACACTCGTTTTGTGTACACAATGTACACAATCACAATACACAATTGTGTACACAATCATTGGAATTCCTTGGAAATCCCTGGAATTCTTTGGAAATCACTGGAATTCTTTAGATTGTACTTTCATTTGAATTCATTGGAATTCCTTGGAAATCACTGGAATTCTTTGGAAATCTTTGGAATTCTTGGAAATCATTGGAATTCGTTGGAAATCTCTGGAATTCTTTGGAATTCTTAGGATATCGTTGGAAGTCTTGGAAGTCTTGGAATTCTTTGGAATTCCTTGGAAATCCCCGGAATTCTTTGGAAATCACTGGAATTCTTTAAATTGAACTTTGATTTGAACTCATTGGAATTCCTTAGAAATCACTGGAATTCCGTGGAATGCTTTTAAAATCCTTGGAATTCTTGGAAATCATTGGAATTCGTTGAAAATCGTTGGAATTCTTTGGAAGTCTTTGGAGGTCCTTGGAATTCTTTGGAAATCGTTGGAAATCATTGGAAATCTTTGGAATTCCGAGTCTTGTGTACAGAAATTTTACTGGATATTTACCCCTTGGTTTTCGACAAATGTAAACTTTATTTTATAATTTAAAACTAACAAATATAACAAATTAGTATTAAATTATAAAACTTCTAGAGCATTCTTGCGTTTAATTAAATGCATGTTTGTTTTTTTTACTCATCAGCTGTGTTCAGGTTTACAATTCTGTATGGAAAGTCACTACTACTTGGATTAGTCATATGACGGGGAGGTTGTTTTATGCATAACGTGGGGATTCTGGTATTAGACGATACGGTATTTCTGGTTGACAGCCATCGTGCTTCCGGCATTTTGAGTTATTGTTCATATAAGCTGTCTTTCAACTTCTTTCTCATATTAGCGATATCAGTGTATATCTTGGTTTTGAAATCTGCTAAGGTATAATAGTGGATATTTTTTGTGCGTTTTAAGCAAATCTTGGGTGCACCCTAAAATGAGTTTCACCTCTTTCGAGTAGCACCTTTGGCGAATTGTATTCTGTATTTGTCTAAATAAAAAAACTATTTATTAAATACTTAAATACACTTCAATAGCAAAGACTAAGAGTATATTTGATCACACGTACTGGTAACAGAATACCCGTGTAGAAATCGTGGTTTAATGCCCATCTAAAATGCATGAATGAAATTTCGATTTTACATGCTTTTTTCTCGAAAATTAATCGATAATCCTTGAAATTTTTTTTAATGATTAGAAAATTGTCAATAGCTAAAAGTTCAATTTGTGGAATCGATTACGTGACAGTTCCCCAAAGTCTTCCAATTAAGTACTTAACTAAATGAAACAACAGTGTCAATCTTTATGTTTAGACGATGTTTAGACGAATCCCATTTGTCTGTATTAATACGTGTACTAACCAATAGCTTACAGTTGCCGCTTACTCTTAATGATGATGATGATGATAATAATAATTAAATTTTCTGAAAAGCTTAAAAAATATTTTCTATAGAGTATGTTCTCATGTAGGCGGTACCTATTGTGATGGATACATTAAAAGGTACACCAAAGGCAAAACATAATAACAAATATGAGCTTAATCTTTTCTTTCAGATTGAAGAAGTGGTCGTTTTATTTAGATACAAAACAATAAACATGACAGTACAACAAGGTTATCCATATTTTCTTTTACATTTTTCTGAAACGTGGAATGTCTATAAAAATATCCATATAACTGACATATAACTAAGCGATTGAATTCTGGACTTTGATGGAAATCTCTTGGGTCGTAATTGATAATTAGAATTCTTTAGCAAATATATTTACTGTTCAAGCTTCATGTAAACAAACAATATAAGCATCATGCTATTAAATGTAATGGTTTATAAACAGCAGATCGAGTACAATTATTATTCTTACTGCCTCTAAATCTTAAGGATGTTAATATTATAATATTTATAATAAGTAATAACCAACACTTTTCATTTTTAGTTACTATATTTAACTACCTATTATAAATTTTACTGATTTGTTGTTATTTTTAGTTAGTTGACTAATTAATATATTGTTAGATTCTCATCCATTTGTTATGGTTTATGATATATTTGATAATAAACAATCCACTATACTATTTTTATATATAGTTATGTACATACATACTTTTTACACGTACATAATATTATACAATGTTTATTACAGGTTAAGGCACAAAAAGACTCGTTTATACCTTGTGAAGATACAGTAAATAATGTAATCGAGAGAAAACCTATCCTTGGGTCTATTACACAACATAATATACATTTTTGGAAACTTTTGCAAATATCTACCCCTCAGTTGAAAACCTGCTAATAGAATTTAGTTTTTAAACCTAGTAAAATAATTTAAATCTAATTAACCAATAATTAACCTAGGTAAAATTTGTAACAAAGGCTTTTCTGAATATTACAGTGTAAGTAAATGACAATTAATGGCAAAATAAGCACGAGGTATGTAATTTATTGTTATGTAGAAGAATGAGGAACTCTTTAAATATGCAAGTAGATAAAAATTTAGATGAGTTGAAAGTTTAACGATTCAATTTATGTTAACAACAGTAATAAAGAAAAGGTACTTTCTTAAGTAGAGCACTTCGTTAACCATCACTTTTCCGGCTACAAATCAATATTAATAAGACTAAAGAATAATTTAAGTCTTTAAGTATTTCCATTATTATAGATTCAGATGTTGTCTCTTTTCCGGTGATGTACTTGTAGATATCGAGAAAAGTACTGCTCATCATCATCATCTGAGTGTTGATGAGACGAAACAAAGAAAACCAAAGCCGCTAATGTGAGGTTGTTAGGTGATTTAAACTAAAGATATTATTGACTGCATAATACGCGTAGGTAATAGCCCAATTACCAAGTAGCAAAAGTTAATTTGCTAGTTACCACAAAAAAAATAATAATGAACCTCAAGATGAAAATAATGTACCTATTTAATTTTCCGAAAATACAGATAACTATTAAATCACAATCATTGAAAATAAATATTCCAAGTGATATAACAAGTAAATATTGATTTAAAATAAAAAATTTCTGTGGTAAATAAGAGTTTCTAAGATGTGAAGATTGCTGTTAAAAAGATTTAAGCGATTTCTGTATGTCACGAGTTGCAATCACGTCAGCGACCTCAACCTTCTTGGTCACTGCACGAATTATTTTGTTGTCAGGATGTTTGAAATTGCTAAATCGAAATCTTATTATTGCACTTTCAGGTTTTAGAAAACATACTTCCATTTCACAATTTCTTTATATATAACAGATCTTATTTAAAAATCATTTTGGTAATCAACGAAAATGAAATGGGAAAGTGTGCTATTGTAATGATATGATTGATAAGACAATATAATATTTGCTCTTGGTAAGAGATTAAAAGAAATGTCTAAATTTTAATAGATGTACTAAGTTATTACTTTTCCGCTAAGGATTTATAATTTTACAGTTATTAATAAGTTTATTATATTGTTTATGTCTTTATCACAGTCTATCCAGTGTGTAGAAGCAAAGAACACCGATAAGAAAGTCAATATTTCGGAAATTTCAGTTTTACAAAACGGTATCTGTCTTAAAGCCACCTTAGAATTACAGAGCTGTTTCAGCACCAACGCCAAAAATTTATCTTAGTCACCTCGTTGTACGGTATTTTTTAAATCCGGAAATGGAAAATTGCAATTTGCCATATTTGAACTTAACGATAAAGTAAATGAAATTGAAAATTACGTGTGATTATTATTAAAATCAATTTTATCACAATGATAAATTAATTAAAATTTTTAACAATAAAACGATTGAGCTTTTGTTTCGCCGGAAGCTTTTTGTGACAAGCAGTCGAACACGAAGTCAAGTTTTGGTAGAGACACAAGCTTGTTTTGAAAATTGTCCTAGCAAGAACATAATTTCATAATTTCCGTGACTTGCGGCAGTTTCACATTTTAACACATTTTGAGTTCATTGGGCAAAGCAAATTACGATTCAAGCATTTACCATATTTAAAGCCTTTACTTAGAAATTCACATTATGCATAAGCAAACTTGCATACAGCATTAGATACTATAGATGCATTTCTCTTCGAGTTCAATGTATTTATAAATTTATTGTTGCTATTTTTAGAAAATATTGCTGCAGATGTAAATAAGTAACCACCCTCGAGCGTTGATCATATTTAAATACCGGCCTTGCAGATATTAACAGTTTTGACAGGTAATAAGTACTTTATGTATCTATCATTATTTATTTGAGATCAAATTGCAATAAAATTAGTACTCAAGCTAAAACAGTAAAATAAAAAATATCATAAACGCTTCTCTATTTAGAAGTATGCTGCATCCTTTCTATAGCACATTGCATTAATTAGATTACTGCTTTATTAGTTTCTTGAACTAGACTTATAGATGTTCTTTGATAGTGTCATTATGATAAAATAGTACAATCCAATATTGTAGAATTTTATTTCAAGGGTTATTACAGTTTATAAAGGTTGACTCTGTGCGATTTCTTTCATAAATCGAACTACTATTTAAAAAAGTTTTGGGTAATAAATGTGTTGATTTTATTGAATTATTATAATTTTGATAATAGTTGAATATGTTTCATTCTTGAAATCTAGTATTTCACAATTTAAAATCACTGCTCTCGAAACAAAATATTTTGTTATCAGAACATAAAACTATAGTGTTATTAACACTAGCATATTTTTTTAGTATTGCATCAGGAAAAAAATATGTTGAATCAATTTTAAGTAGCACATTCGTTGTTATATTGTTAAAACTTTTGCTACATCGACAAATAGTTTTTTTATTCTTCTACTCTTGTCATCCGCTGCTACTTACCTAGTAACCAAAGCAATAAAAAATAATACAAAAATTTATAACCAGTTCCACCCCGATTTCCGAATATGGTTCAGGAAGACAAATTTTAATAATTTTCCTGGTTTAAAATGTATTCGGAGTATCTGAAACATACTAGGTACTAAGGCCTACATTACATTATAAAGATGTTATAAGTTTAAAGAATACCTGTAGTGAAATCAAACCCAAAAACAAACATTTTTAATCGTAAAAATATATTCAACAATGTGCAATAATAATAACAAATAATCAGAATAAAGTGAAAAGGTGCAGAACAACTTCACACAGTTCTCTTACCTTAAAATCGTAGAGTACCTACAAAAAGCTTGCACAAACTAATGCTATTACTGATATGAATTTGTATCACAGTTAAAGGAGTGATATATAAAAATCAATATTCTCTCAAAAATCTACCTCATACCTCTGCTGAGCTCAATCTTAATAAACTAGAAAAATGCACGAGATTTTTGATTTATTAGAATTATAATATATTTGTATATCAATAAAGTACACAATTTAATTTATAAATTTAGATGGTGAAAAAAAGATGGTGACAAATTCAGTTTTTTTGACATCCGTCGCGACGGTGCCGGGAGAAAAAATGACAGTGCCTGAAGAGAAATTTTTTTTCTTTCTCACTTTCTCTGGGTAAAAACGAGCCACTATTGTTCACGAAATTAAGACGCAAAGACAAATTTTGCTCTATAAAAATTAAAAAAAAAAAAAAAAGAAAGGATAGAAGACCTCATGCTTCGGTCAGTAAACGCCATGTTAGAGTTAAAATGATCCACTTTGCTCCCTCGGCAAACAATACACTATTTTGTGCATTTTCATTTTTATTAATTTTATTCATACATACTCGTATATACTGTAGTATAATTTTCCTAAATGCATGGATTCCATACGAATTTTTTTAACTAAAACAAATTTAGATTATTTTATTAGCACTTTATTTCAAGGTTAAACTGTTACACAAAAGAAATACTACAAAACACAAAATTTATAAAAATGAAGTGCACGTAAATTTGTGAATCACTGTGTGTGAAAAATATAAATGTAAAAATGAAAATTTGGATACTTACACGCAAGACCGGGGCAATTTGGTGGATAACGAGGACAAATTGAAGGGCGAAAATGGTGGCCCGGGCGAATGAGTTAAAAATTTGATGTCCGTTAGTATTAAATCAATCTTAAGACTTTTTGGAAAGAATTTGAAGTCTGAAGTATCTGAAATAGGCGAATATTACAATATTTAATAGATTAATTTGCATGGAAAGCCGATGTTTGAAAAATTAAAATTATTCGTGTGCACATGGAATTGCAACAAATTTAAGTTTACATACCAGTTGATGGAGTTTATTTAAAAAGTTAATAGGAGTTATCGATGGAATGTTAGACACAAAACTTTACCAAAAGAATAATTTCGTATTTTTTTCTAAATTTCTTTAAGATATTATAAAGCCGCTGTCCGATCTTCAAGAGATGTGTTATTCAAATCAAGACATTACACGGAATGAGACGTCTTATCAACAACTGTTAACTGCCAACCAAGCGAAAATTATCTATGAAGCGATAATTACGGAAGTTAATAATCATCAGTGGCGTGCCAAACTACACTTAAATTTGGTAAATAAAAATTCGAACGGTATCATTTTCCACCGATGGTTGAAAGTTAATCCCCTACCCCAAAATGGTCAACGTAGAGCAGTAGTAGATTCCACCGATGAAGGTCGGGGTCAGTTTATTGAGAATTAGTAGGAGTACAATGGGGCGATTTAATAAGTTAAAATAATTATTGGATGCTGTCTATGGGGACCTTTCACCATCTATAACAACCGTGAGATATTGGTTTAACGAATTTATACGTGGCCGTACATCTGGTTGAAAAAGTCAAAAAATAATTCTCGCTGATCGTCGAACTAAAGTGCACGAAGTAGCAGAGGCTGTAGGCTTGTCGTACGGATCGGCAATTAATATTTTACATGATAAGATATGCGTGAGAAAGGCGTTGGTCCGCTGGGTGCCGCGATTGTTTACAGAGGACAACAAGCGGATACGGCTGTCAATGTCGAAGCAGTGTTTGGATCTCTTTAAGCAAAATTCTCAGGACTTTTTGCGCAGGATTGTCACCGTTGATAAAACCTGGATATATTATTATACGCCAGAGACCAAGCGGCAGTCAAAACAATGGATTTTTTCGGGTGAATCTGCTCCAAAGAAATCAAAAACGGTCCCATCAGCCGGAAAGGTCATGGCCACGATATTTTGGGATTCGAAAGAAATAATTCTGATAGACTTTTTGCAGAAAGGAAGAACGATCACTGGACAGTACTACAGCGAATTATTGGACCGATTTGATCAGAAATTGAAGGAAACACGGCCCCATTTTGTTAAGAAAAAAGTTCTGTTTCACCACGATAACGCACCTGCACATTCGTCCGGAATTGTTGCGGCCAAATTGCATGAACTCCGCTACAAATTACTGCCGCACCCACCGTACTCGCCCGACTTGGCTCCCTGCGATTTCTTTTTGTTCCCCAACATGAAACATGACTTGGAAGAACGAAATTCAGCTGAAATGAGGAGGTTATTGCAGAGATAGAAGCGTATTTTGCAGAGTTTCCGAAATCGTATTTTTTGGAAGGCTTAAAGAAATGGCAGAAACGTTGGGAAAAGTGTATCTACCTAAAAGGAGATTACGTTGAAAAATAAATAATTTTTTTTTTTTGAAAAACTTGCGTTTTCATTCCGAACACGGGTACTTATTGATCCACCCTCGTATCCTATACTATAATACGAACAAATTTTATTAATGATAAATTTTCCAAGATATTTATAATCCTATAATAATACTTATAATTCTTTTTTAGTAGCGACATCTGTTCTGCCGTGATAAGCACAGAAGTGGTATCTTCATTTAGGTTAAAATCGAGAGATCATTACTTTTGCTTAAAATCTCTGCCTATTATGTCATCTTATTAAGTTTTTATATAAATTAACTGATTTTTAAGACCTAAAATGTCACAAAACAATTTTTCTTCTAAAAAACCTGGTTAAAAGTCATGATGCACTTTACTACATAACGTACATGTACTATAGCTTAAATTAACGTATCTACTAATTTTGATATGGTATTTATGATGAATTTACTAACAAGGACCCACTACATCCAGTATATCAGCAAATGAGATCTCAATTTTTTGATGATTGTAACAGTCAAAAAAAATTTACTATGCCACGATGTTTGGTCGAATGCTTCTTAGTTTTTAAGTTATAAATTTCTGAAAATAAAGTAACAGTTTAACTATACTTGACTGTTACTAATTCTTACAAGTTGTGGAGATAGTGTAATTGCGAATAGTAATTCGTAAGTCTGGTTACGATTCCCCTAATGAGAAATTTTGTTTTATACAACCTGTTAGATTTCAAAATTATGTATTTTATTATCTGAATTAATTATGTTTATCATTTTAGTCTATATTTTTAATTTATCACAAAATACGTTAAAAAGAAGTTAGTAGATATATCTTTAATTTATTATATTTTCTTTGATTATTATATTTCAAACAAAAAATGAATGAGTGAAAACTAAGAAAAACAAGGTAAAGTTTCAACTATTAAATAATTTGACTTCAATAAATTTAATTAATGTACATACAGCTTTGATTTAAATAACAGCATTTTCAAACAGTTTCTTGGATTGTAAAGTTATGCGTTTGCCCTAATAAAATTGTTGAGTGAAATGTAAAGTGATAATTGAAAATAAAGTAGCCGTTAGATTTAAAGACTCATCAAATGGTCTGTTCGATGAACATTTGTAATAAATGCTTCTGAAATATTAGAAATTACTAATAATTAATTAAAAAACTATAAATAAAAGTATTATAATTAAAAAATGAACTATTAAAATCAACAAATTACATTTATTTTTTCTAACTTGTTAACTTTCTTATGTATAATGTAACATCTTATAAAAAAAAAATAGTCGTGAACTCAATCCTATGATAATAACCTATAAAAAGAAAATTAATTGTATAATAATGCAGTTTTGCATTATCTTTTGATTTATATCAGAAATAATAATTATTACATAACTAATGCTTCATGTAATTGCTCTAAAGCGTGGGGAATATCTCCTTGAACTGTTTTATCCAAGTTCATCACTTAAGAAAATATTATATAAATAAAATAAGCTTCGAAGGAATTTTCAATAAAACCAACACACAGATTTAGCTTTTTTTAGAATCTATAAAGAAATATTCATAAATACGTTCATGTCCTGAACTAAAACTTAAATACTTACTTTCAATAGTATTTCAACTACTTTGCACAAACAAGTAAGTGAAGTTTCAAAGTTACTGCGTTTCTAATACTACTGAAAAGCTACTTTTCATGCAAAGCTCGGTGCATTTCCAAGATTGAAAAATAAACTACAAATTTACAGTTTGTGCTTAAGAAGCGTCTAGCTTGTTACTTTAAAGTGTAAAATTACCAAGTTTAGCTTCTTAGAATAATCAATAATGCATTACACTTTTTAGAATTAAAATGTGCAAAGCTGAAAATAAACTATTATTAATAAATCAACAGATGAACTGGATTTTTTCTTCGCGGGTATTTTGGGTCCTTTCTATCCACGAAGAAAAAATCCAGTTCATCTGTTGATTTATTAATTTAACTTTAGGGTCGAGAAGTTTTCATTGTGTTAATAAACTATTATTTTTTTATTACCAGTATACATTACGAAATCTACCAAATTTATAAAGAATAAATTATAACTTTTTTAACATTAACATCAGTGTTAAGTATTGCTAGAGAATATATAAAAATGCAGTACATGCAGCGGAATATTAATTTGTCCTATTTGTGTTAACCCGGTATCTGGCAAGGATAAAAATAGTAGTAAAAGAAATTGAAACTTGGACAAAATGTTGAAAAATAAGTAAACAAAAAGAGTAATAGTTACTTACCGAGTTTGTATTTTTGCCTTCCAACAAATTATTTCAATAAATTAACAAGAAGCTTTTTGAACAAAATGTTAGGAGTACCTATTATAAATGAATTTGTAGTAATTTGTGCTTTTGAGTGCAGTATAGAATACACTAGTAAAAATCAAGTATAAAATTCCACCACTTTGATTTTGGTAAATGGAATCGTGTAAATTTAAGACACTGTTTGGTGTAAAAACAAAGAATTTTTACCAAAAACTATAGGTGTAAGTTATATCGTTGTCACTTGTCAGCAGTGTTATTGTATAGATGCAGAAAACTAACAACTTTATGGCGTCCTCAGTCGTGGGAAGAATGCTAGATAAACAAATAAAAAATGTATCGGTGGTGTTGATAGATTTAATGGTAAAATATTTTATCAGTACACGATGCTTAATTTTACCAAATTCGTATGTGGTAAATTTTCCACCAAAATAGAAATTTTTACTAGTGTAGTCGGACCAAGAATAACCTTTAAGCAAATTTGAATATTAGTCATTGTATCATTGTTTCATTTTTTCGGCAAGTTGCAGTATTTCAAAAATGCTATTTGTGTAATTAGTAATGTAAAATTACAAGCTCAGTTCAACATTCATCATATACTACAAGAGAAACTGTTGAAGACACTTACAGGACCCAAATTTCGAACCGAGAGCAATACGCCGAAAACGGATTAATTCATTTATTTTTTGCGTAAAGTTCTTATTTCATTTTTTAGTTTTAGTCTCCCCTCTCATATTTTCGTCTTTTTGGTGAACCCACCTCGTGGACAATTTCCATTGGCCTCCATTTTTTTTGGCTTCCTTACTTTGCAAATAAGAATTTCAAGTTAAATGCGGTTGCACGAAATATAAGTGCAATAATTTACTCGATATTCATTTAATTTTGAATTTTTAAAATTTTAAATTTTCCGAATGATTTGTATTATAAAAATGTATGTTTATGTGTAAAATTTAAATAATTACATGCATCACCGATCAATAACTTACGACTTTCCTTTTAAATTAAAAATTTTTAATTTATTTTTCTTAAATTTTAGTTTTCCAGCTCAGTTGTTTTTTTTTGTTGACGTTATTGTCACTGATTTTTTTGGTTGGTGACTTTTAAGGAAATAGGGGCAAAATAGTAGACGTTTTAATAAATGGTTTATTAGAAATCAATTTACTGCAAGAATTAGTTAGGTGCTACAATGTTTCCTCTTGCAAAATCGTTAGAATTAACGATCCAATCTTCGATTAAATTCTCAACAATCTGGCAACGCAATTGTGTGATAATTCGTTGTGTAATCATTTTGAATGGTAAGGAGCATTTGCCTTAACTTTTATTTTACGATCCATATCAAGGATAATGGTGTGTTTACAAGGTCACAAGTTTATAAACAAAAAATCGTTTACAATAATAATTATATTTAATTTTTTTAAATATGCGCAATTGAATATTTATTTTTCAAATTTAGCAGCAACAAACTTTATGTATTAATTTTATTTAGTTTATTAGGTGCATAGAAAACCCTGCAAGAAGTAATTCAAAGAAGGGTACCCACTACTAAATCATTATTTTTTTATTAATTATAATAAATATGTTCATTTATTATTTTTTTTTTTACTTTTCCTTCCGTTTTTTATTTCATTTATTAATAATAATTTGTTAAATCAACTGATAATTGACTATTAATTAATTTAAATCTAATCACCTAAATAAGCAAAGGTAAGTCAAAGTAATAATGTATGTATCATCAGACCCGGGTTATAAAGTCTCATTGTTCTCACGATTATTTTAATTAACCTTTTTATTGATTTCTTTTTTTTTTATTTAAACAAATTTTAGATATGCTTCGTAAGCAAATATCCCACAAAAATATTACAGTGAGCTGCAGGATGCTTACTTTTCTACATAGTATCCGTATAGTTTAAACCATTATAAGTTGCCTATGACACATGTTTTGATACAATGAGATTTAACGCATACATTTTTTTTCTTGGATCCTTGCGTAAGTTAAGAATGGAAATTTGATTTTGTGACGGGCATAACTACAACCACAATTTTTATTTGGCGGGAGGGGGGACATTTTTACTAAGTTAATATTATATTTTACGCCTTATTATTTCATATACTTTAATTAAATTATACTAATAATTAAAAAATATACAGTAAAATATTTCTTTAATGAACAAAAAATATTAAAACTAATACAACTTTGATTATTTACTTTTAGGTACATTAATAATCCCCATGGCAATTCATTCTACTTTTTGCAAGAAATATTATATAATTTACATATATACAAAACGTAGTTTAATAACTAGGTAATACAGCACTACAAATATCTACGCAAGTAAATCATTTAATTATAGATCTAAAATATGTCGTAAGTAACAAATTAGTTGTAATTTATTGATTATAATTTTCGAGTTTAAATGGTTATAATGAACGTGTCGTCGTCATTCACATTATTGCAATGTTAGTCTTGACCCTTCACACGAACGTTGAAGCACTACGTCAATAATTAACCACACTTATGCAAAGTGTGAAGTATTATGCATTAATTTTTTTATCACCATTTTTTATACTTGTAATTTGTCTATTTTTAGCAAAAACAAGACAAATTAGATTTGCACCATCCAAATCATGAATTAATTATTTATTCTTAATACACAAGCTATCTACTACATAATAAAATATTTATCACAATCTTGTATTTTCATAAAAGTATCACTAAATGTACAGCACATTTTGGAATAATAGATAATTCCCTTGTTAGGAATTCCAAGTAAAAAAAAACTTATATCTGAATTTTACTATCTAAGAAATTTTTTCCGTATTTTCCAGATCAAAAGTAAATGCATGTCAAAATAATAGCTAAAAAAAATTTAATAGAAACCACTGTTTTTATAACATTAAAAAATTGCAATTAACAAAATAGGTATTTGTTTCATTATCCTGTCAATTTTAAAATTTTTTAAAATCAGATTTGTTAGATTACTAAACATGGGTATTCTAAAAAAAACTGTAAATAAATTATAAAAATTATAATAAGTACAAAAATTAAGTTTAAAACAATCTATGCAGCAGCATAGATTGACAAATAAATAATCCTCATTAATTAAATTTAAGTTTTTTTAAAAGTAAAATCTCTCTTTTAAACAGTAAACTTCAACAAATTGCACTTATTTATAATAATACCCTGTGAAACATATTATAAAGATTCGATTTAATAGTTCATGGATGTTAAATAGTGTAAGGTATTCGGCTTACCCTGATGTCAAATTCAATCACTATTACGATATTACATTCATATTTGCTTACATTTGTTTAACAGTTTAGTAAATCTTCTGAGAACATGGTAATTCCTTTTCCTATACTTTTATTCTCGTTCCAACCGTTATACATATACTTCTCCTCTTTTTGTCGACCCTGTGTTATTCTGGGATGTAATTGAAGTCTTTCTACTGGCACTTTCTGTATTTGATAAAGATTCCAATAATGATGTATTGGATGTTAAGTTCAGCGAATCATCTAATGGATTATGTACGTTTTCTATAAAGACACCAGATAAATTAACATCATCAGACTCATTATATTTTATAGATTTTAGAGAAGCAGTGCTATTTGATCCATTGGTTCGCAGAGAAGATTTACTGTCTTTAGAAGTAATGGAAACATCAGAAGTAGCAGATTCTTCACTAATCCGATTATTTAAACTGTGATCAGAATCTTCCACGGGCATTTCTTTAATAATTGCTTGGCCAAAATTTTGGCTGGGCGATTGCTCAAATGCGCGCACAAGCATAGGACTATTTTTGGATTGAAAATTTACATTTTTAGTTACTTGTGGACTATTAGATGCAGACGTTAATCCGAGAGTGGCGATTTGAGTCACTGGTAAACTAACAGAAGTTGTTAAGACAGGCCCAACTCCCGATGAAAGAATGGCTTGTGCAAGGGCCGCAGTACCTGGCTGACCCGCGTGTAAGGTATTATTGACCGAATTATTCCCATCCGATTCTTCGATAGGAGATAACAATAATTGAACAAAAGGTGCTTCGCCGGCGGGATATGCATGATAAGGTGCTGATAACTGTTGTGAAACTAAAGCAACACCTTGAGCAAGTTGATTATGTATTCCTATAGATCCTGTGGTAAAACGATCTTTCTCTAATACTTCTTTTGTCACATCAGGTGTAGGTATTCTTGGTCGATTTTTTACTGGAATTTGTACTCCAGAGCCATTCATATTTAGCTTTCCAATACCAGCTAAAAATAATAAGTTTAAATAATAATTTTAAATTATTCCATAATAATGCTGTAGAAAATTTGAGTGCTCCTTGAAACTTTATGGAGCTATAATCAAATATTGTAAAAATATGCCAAGTGAAAATCACAAGGTTATTGAGCATTAAATAGTTTTTTGATATATAATTAACACCTAATAGTTTACTGTAATTATGATAACTTATTTTTCGGTAGCTTACCTTGTTTTGCTAATTTATGAGTTCTACTCGATCGTCTACCAACAAGTCTATCGTAAATAGACATTTTTGGTGGGACAACTTGTCCAGGAAGTTGTCCAGTTTCTGGATTTGCATAAACAGAATTTCCACGATGTCGCGAAAATAATCCACCAGACGAGTACGCCGTCGAAGAAGATCGTATGGAACCTCTAGTTTTAGAAATTTGACGGCTGAACCAATTGGAACTTTTTCGTCTCTCTACTATGGGTGTGTCCACACTTTCCTTTTTTTTAAATTGTAAGTGATTTGCAAATTTTAAATTTTAAACTAAATACTTACGTAGTCTGCATACATGTCGTCAACTACATGTTTTCTCATAGGTGAAACTAGATTTGCGTACATGGCATCGGTAGTTTTAACTTTATACGTCTCTGCAGACCCTTTGGGTTCTTCCCTACGATAATGTTCTGAAGCAACAGTATAAGGCAGTTCTTTGGGTACCACTTCATCCCAAAATTGATCTTTAAGTAATTCCGGATGTTCTTCGTGCATCTCGTCTACTATCATATAACCAGCCTAGAAAAATAGCTATGGTGTAAATTATAAAGAATTATATGTGTTTTTTAAGTATATAATTATTTTTATGACCGTTAAATTAGTATAATAGCTAAATTTTAAATTACCTTGATATGTCGATCGATTAACCAATTCAATTCAATGTCGTCGTCATCCTCTCCAAATGGGTTAATTAATACTTCTGCAACTTTCAGCCAACCCAAGTAGAAACAAAACTGTAATTATATTTAAAAATAGCCATGAATTACATATATTAAATAGTTTACATGCCTGAAGTGCTGTAAAAAATGGAAAGTACATATCGGGAGTCTCAAATTTTCCCATTGATTGCACATCATCTGAAATTAATTGTCGGCCGATGAGGGCAGCAATGAAGTATGTGTATAGAGCAAGAGTAACCACCTAAAAATAATATTATTTATATTAAAATGATATATTAATAGTAAAAACAGTACAAGACCATATCTCATGAATAACTCATTATTCATCATTATTCACTCATTATTCATCAATATAAATTTGACAACAATTGAATAGGACTAGACGCCAAATGCGGTAAAATCGATATCTCTAGGATTATTCTTCCCCATAGTATTATATTATAATTTAACTTGTTAAATTAAATAACTTGTTAACTAATAAAATAAATTGTTAAGTTAAATAACTTGTTAAATAAAAAAAAATTGTTAGGTAAACTATGAACTAAGCTTGATAAATTAATTTGAATAGAATTCTATATTAAAATATTTTTTTAATCTTCCATTATTTAAAAGATTAAAAATTTATTTTAGGTGTTGCATCAGTGTTCTTCGGAGACTTCGGGATAGACTAAATTGTATTTTTTTAAATCTCTTTACAATTTAAAGGGGACGGCACCACCTTCCACCGATGGTTGAAAAATACGAAAACTATTGTCATCTATATCTCGAAAACGGTGGGACCAAGTAAAAAAATATATAGAAACAAAAATGTAGATAATAAAATTTACAAAATAAAATGTCTATTCATTGTTTTATTTTGTCCCACCGTTTCCCAGATATAGATGACAATAGTTTTCGTATTTTTCAACCATCGGTGGAAAGTAGTGCCGTCCCTGATATTATACTTAACCTAACCTAAAAGAGGGACGGGCACCTGGGAGCACGTACCTCCCCCCGCTCAATGTAAAAAAAACATTTGTTTGTAATAATAAAAATCCCCGGAAGGGGATCCCCCAAAAATGTTACTTTTTACAAAAGGCTTTTTATGAGTGCCTCCCCCGAAATAAAATTCTGGCCACGGGCTTGAAAACTAGTATAATACATATAATATTAACCACTTTGGATTATATAGTTGTTATCGTTTACCTGACGTACCCTAATCTAAAGTTAAGCTAATTTTACTTATCAGTTCTCTTAGCATATGACACGAAATTAATTAATATTACAAAACTGAATATAAACAAATATTTTTTGAAACTGTATAGCCTAAATAAGAGAATTTCCAACTAAAACAACTGAACATCCACCAAAATAATAGAAAAAGTTTTCCATTCATGGCAAATTATCTCGGTAGTTTATCATTACATTTCAAAAACAAATGATCAGAATAAATTTGTAATTATCGAATATTATCAACACAGTAATCGCTAAGCTGCAACTATTTTTAGTTACAGATATTACGCTGTATGTTAACTTAAGCCAAGGTGGTATAGTATATAATTAATGGGGTCTGAGGTGATTTTCCGTTGCCTGCCTCATAGCTCACAGGTCGATCTTAGATTTTAAATCAAAACAATGATCCGACGCAACCAAAATTTATTTTACTTGATAGTTATACTTTAGTTATCTAAACGGTAAAGGTAAAAAGTAATGCATATAATACAGTATATTATATATAATTTTTAAGAATTAATAATTAAATATTATTTAAAAAATATAATTTAAAAAACTTCTGTTTAGCATAGTTTTAGCGTGAAACACATTTAAAAGTACACATAGATACTGATTTTAATATTTCTAAACTAATGCTACTCACTTCTTTATTTAAATATAGTATAATATACTGTCACGGACTTTTTTGCATACCAAATTTACTACTTTAAAAATCTGATATATTACATTTTTTATTTTTACGGTTTTTGAAGCGTTTCGAAGGTAAGGTTAAACTTCTTATTCCGTTTGCTGATTACTCATTAATAGATTAATTTTTGATTAGTCACCGCAATGCAAGTCACCTTATACTATAGTCCAATAATTCTGTAAAATTGAAATGACATCGACTAAAAAATTATATGAAGTAACCCACTCAAACTGTTTGTATATTGATACCAGTCGAGAGATACATTCTCTGCACTCAGCTTTAATGATTGCTTCAGTGGCTTTAAATTAATTGTGCAAGCTGTTGTGTCGAAAATAAATAAATTTTTTAATTTTTAATCTCGTCCATCTCCCAACTAGTTGCTTTAAGTGGCGACGATCTTCACGTGTCCTCCGAAGTAAGAAAACGGTCATGAGACTGTTAGTCTTACCACGGATTCAAACCTGGGCTAGGCTTTAGATCACTTTAGATTCTTATTGGTATGAAAATCACAAATATATTGTCTGCTGCTATTTTCTTAATGCTACATTATGATTTACTCGTCCAGTTGTTTGTTTAGAATTTTAAATATTTTCCAAATATGCAGTACGTACTTGGTGCACTACTCATTGCTGCACATTCTAATTACTCAAAAATTAAAAAGAAATTTAGTGTAATTTTCATACAGCAGTACTAAATGAGTCATTAGAAATATATTAAATATTGTTTACATAAATAGCGGTGTACAATTCGACAGCTTATCAAGTACAACCTTGAAATAACAATAAATAAAAATTTAATAACTGATCGTTTGCGTTATTTAGTCTACTTGCAATAATAACGAGTTAAAGATATATTTTTTAATTCTATATAGTAAATATTTCGTATTCAAAAATGCAATATAAATGTTAACTGATTTTGCGACAAACATGTAACATTTTACATGTGTCATTATTCGAAACGTGAAAGTATGAATAGTACGTGCACGAATTGTGTAATGACTGTTCGGCTTAATAAATACCCAGATAATGGTTTTAGAAAAATATTAAACCACACATTTTAAAAAAGGAATGTGAATCACTATTATTGATGACTGCTTTTAAATAGTTTAATTAAAAATATAACAGTAGATCGGTAATAACGAAAAGTTTCAGACAAAACTAACTGTTGTAAGTAGTGTATGCCCATTGCAAGAGACTTGATGACTATTTAACACCATGCACACTTGCTTTTATGTAGTCGAATGAAGATAGTATATTATTAGACGATACACATAGAAGTAGTAAGAAGTAAAAGGCCGCGTAGGTAGCGAGATAATTAAAAAAAAAACTTAAATAGTTTTTAAAAGTAATTAAAATTAAATAAGTTACCTGTGTGTAAACTAATGGCACGCAAACGGTATCGTATCCTATAAGAGCTCCCAATCTTCTTCTGATGTCGGACAATTCCGTCAAAAGAGTTTGTACTATGTGGTCGCTGGTTATCAGCGATTCTTTCCTTGCTCTGTTTATAATATTGGTCGCCCAAACCAAAGGCATCCAGTACTTTGACATTGGAGTTTTTCCATCCATCAGTTCAAATATTTTCTTCTCGCTTTCTAACATCAGACCTGTAATACAAATTACTTCAATTAATGATTAATGAATGGGAAAGCATTATCACTAAAAATTGTTCAATTCTGGTAAGTAGCTTCGGAAACTTTTAGTTCCTTTTACAATCAATTCTACTTCCGTTGCCACCCATTATTATTGTAACTTCCACACTTCCTGTTCGACTGGTACACATTTATAGGAAATTGTTGAGGCATATCGAAACGTGGGATAATTATCACAATTGAAATTGATTCAATGCTACATTAAGTTCGTGCAGTCAGAGTGTATGCTATATCTAATTAAATTATTAACAAGTTTCAACACATTCTAATTTTCAATACAAATAATCAAAATATCGTCATAGATAGCTCCATAATTGAAAAAACTCCTTATTATAGAAAGAAACGAAGAGAAATATAAACTAGAAAGTGTATTTTTTATAAAACTGTCTGTTATTCTAATCAAACTTGGCGCCAGTAAATTAAAATATTTTTATTGGTTTGTGTGATAAATATGTTTGGAATTAAATAGAATCATTTAATTAATTACGTTTTCTATTTGTACATATGTAGTATGTATGATATATTGTATGTACTATTTATATTTCAAATATTAATCAAGTCTACCAACCGCATAGATAGTCAACTTATAGTGCACTGGCAAATAGTGAAATAGATATAATACTAATAAATAAATAAAATATTATAAATAATATGCCTAAATTATTATTTTATAATTTTCATTTTAATATTTCCTAGTAACAATGGTTAAATCGTAAAAGAAATTGTGATATTAGAAGTAAAAGAAGAAAAAACAAATAATGTAAAAATGATTGCTTTGGGCAAAAATAAAATATATCTTTCGAGACGTTTATAAATTTTACACAGTTAGCGATCTAATTAATTAAATAGATTGCTGCAACTATTGGATGTTGGATGATCTGAAATTATGCCATTTCCTTGATATTTGCAAAGCTATCACGTATTATGCAGAAACGTGCCCTACAATTTCTAAGAAGGTGTAGTGCAATAAACTATTGAAATGTGTTACAGTGTTTTATTATTCAGTGTCCCATAATTTATTCCAAATTTACGAAATAGTACTTTCATCTTATATTGCACTTACAAGTAAAAATTAAATATATCTTAAATATTATGTAGTGCATTTAAATAATACTTAAACTAAATATTATATTGTTCATTCTGGTTGCACTCTAAGTATGACCCTAATTTAAATTTAAAATTTACAACTACGTTAGTATTCGTAGGTATATAATACTTACGTGTTTGGTAAATGTTATAAAGGTACGTAATGAGGTAATAATTAATCGGATACCACAGATGATGAAAAGTATGCACGTTTGTTAGATATTAGGAAATGATATTACCAATGATGTGGTAGTGTAAATTTATGAACAGTGGCATGGTATTACAATCTGTACTATTAATTTTAATTCTGTCTGGTTAATAAATATTTCACAAGGCATTAAAACTTACCAGAGTCAACAACGTGTTGCCAGGTTGGAAACCGTTTCTTCACTCTTAATGAAACCCTCTGCAATGTGATTACATAAGCTAATACAGCATACCTAACTATATTTCTTCTCATCAGTCTTTGTCGTTCGTCCTAAAACAATATATTAATTTTATTAACTGGTATACATAAAAACCTCTTTTCGGTGGATCATGGTATAATCAACACTAACAGGTTATGCACATAATTATAAAAAATGAATTTCTCGTTGTAGAACATCTAAACATTTTGTTAACAAATTTACATATACAATTAACTCAAAAATTGCAAGTCTGACACGTCAATCATACAGCGTAACAGATAAACAATTAGGTACGTTTAAACCGAATTTCACTGTTATTTTTATTATCCAGAAGGTTAAAATAAAATCGTTTTAATTAGCTGAATCGAATTTTATGAAATTTAATCAAAAACATATATTTTTTTAGTATTTTGTTCAAAACTTTGGTAAGTTTTGAACAAAAGTCACCATGTTTTCTGATAATAAATGTCAATATTCTGATAAAAAATACTCCGTAGTATTTATGAGTATTGTGCAGTAATTATATTAATTTATGAGCAAATTAAAATATTCAGTATCAGTTGCTCCGTAGTAATAAGAATAAGAATTATTATATTCGTAATCAAATTAAGCTTTAAAAGGCCTTCTACGGTTTTTCCGTATAATTTAAAATGTTATTTAGCTCATGGTATAATAAATTCCGACAACAAAATTGCTTGTGTTGTTATAAGAATCAATAATTATAAATTTTATGCAATATCATCATACTTGTACCTACATATTTGTCCACTTACTCATTAAAGTTTCACTTGAATTTTAGTGAAAAAATACCCATTGAAATTTAAAACAAATAATACGTTTTTGCACAAGTTCATATTATTGACGAATCTAATTGAAAATCATTATAGTATCAAGTTGATATTATAAATTGTTAGAATGTAAATGTAAATTTTTTTGTTCTCATAAATCCTAAAAATTTTTCAACATTTTAGGTTTAACCCAAACACACTAACTTAGCCTTTTTATCAAACATTGATTTGGGAAAAATAACAAGCTAATCCGGTTTCAATAGTTTGTGGTTGGTTAAATACAAATATATTCAAGAGAAATTATTCGGCTAAATTATTAAGAATTTAAGTTATGCATACTGACAGGACGGGCAGACAGACATCAGCTATGTAAAATTTCAAAATATTCCTTCAAAATACTTCTAATTTTTTTTCCATTTATTCTAAGAATAGTTTACTTTAAAAAGCAATGCATTCTATGTACACTATTATTAAATGTATTTGATATTAAATAATATGATAAATAAGCATATAAAAAAAAAGTTATCTAAAAACTTTTCTCCGATTGGAGCGTTCCTCATTCAGTGTATTAATACTGTTTAACGTGAGTTTCGAACGACGGCCACGATCGAAGAGAAGATTGAGAAGCCGACTCATTAAAGTCGAGGAAGAAAGCATTCTCAACGATAATGAGAAAACTGAATATAAACATAACATAAAATTAAGAAATTATTGTATTTTCGTGTTGTTCCTGAATCTTTTAATCTTATTAAAATAATTCATGTACGTACCACGCTTTCTTACAATAATTATGTTCGTCATAATAATTATTATAATGAATTGAAAAGACAGACAAATAAAAAAAATTAGTTGTAGAAACTGAGTCAAACTTCCTTTGATTTCACACCACGATTCTAAATTTAATTATTGCAATTTTTATTTTATATTTCCGTTGGTAATACCATAATTTTTTTTAAATACTTATTTCGTTAATAAATCCTACAATTTCATTGAAGTTAAAAATGATAGCAAAAACTGGGTTTTATAGTCACGAACATTGTCATTGTCGAACATTTGTATATTTGACAAGTGACAATAATTATAAAAGCAAAATTGCAGTATTTTGTTATAAACAACAGTTGAAATATAAAACGAATATTAAATTTAAAAATACTGCAATTCTAACTAAAATTAGTAAATAAATTATTAATATGAATGATAACTAATTTAATACCTACTCACCCCTCCTGGAATACCAGCATTAAGGAACAAGGCCAGAGTGTCTGGCCAAGGAAGTAATTTGTACTGTTGCCACCATCTTCCTACTACTAATGTTACATAAAATCCCATTACAAATGACATGGGAATAGTTTCACTCTGTTGTCCAAAATAAAATCTGATTTTTTCAAATACTCTGAAATAAAATTTTAATTATATATTTATTTACTATATAAATATTACTAATATGCTAAGTTGTAACTATATATTACAGAACTGAACTGGTCGAATAGAAGTTTCCTTGTATATTTTGTTCAACATTTTATAATATTAGACAAAGTAACAGAAAAAATTAAAAAGATAAATTCTCAGAATGAAAATGCAATATATTTCGAATTAATTAGCATAGGTGGTAACTGTTTACTTAAAATGCAACATTCATATTGCATAGAAAAATATAATATACATACATCTGCAAAGTACGAATTTTAATTTTGATAATTTTAATAGTTTTAATTTTCTTTGTTACTAATTCAATATTTATTTATATTTGTAATTTTAGCCTTCAAGACCTTAATATGACGCAATTGCTTTTCATATACCTTATATACATACTATGTACCTATACACCACATGAACGTCAATGAAACCGCATTGGAATTTATTGCAAAGTTGATTGTGCAGTCGTAAAATTTGGAAAATACTGATTTTTTGCTTTACATATTTTGTCTTCTTATATAAGTTATTATTATGTTTTTAAGTTATCTTCTCTCTTGTACATGGTGTAAGTTCAGAACCACGTAAAGTTATATTTGAAAAGATTTTTCTATTCGGATTACAAACCTCGGTATTTTGATATTATCCAGCTACCGAAATAAAGTTTTTACCTAACTATTGATTCAGCCATTCTGCGAATATAAATTAAACATCTTCGCTGAACAGAAATACCGTACATACTATATTTTATTATGTATAGAATAGAAAATTCCAAAAGTTTACCTTGGATAAATTGATATTAAGTTAATCATCAGCCTAGTCTCTAGTAAACAATAGTATAATTAATTTAGTTATAATCGTCGTTAAAGACTAATAGAAGGATTATGAGATGTACTATATTGAAATTAATATTGCTTTCTTGTAAACAATAGTTGGTACACAATATGTACATACATTCCAACACTGATTCAAGGCTATGAGGAATTATGAGTGCTTTCAGGAGAATATATTAAAATCACAACATTGTATATTGACAGAATACCAACACGGAAATAGAATAATGAAGGAAACTATCGTTGCAATTAAGTTGAAAGATAAGTTACAAAACGTCGAGTAAAATTTTATAGATTCAAATATGAAATTCAAATTTTTCTTTTATATCTTCAATAAATATTCAAAAAACTATATAAAATTAAATTTGGTAATATATTCAAAATTAATATTTGTTATACACAAAATAATGATCGGTAATGATAAGTATAAAATAAATAATTACTATTGTGAAATATTACACCGAAGAATTAACTAAATATTGGCCAAAAATTTAACTATTCCCTTCTTCTCTAAAGGCTAATGTCCACTTGAGACAGAAAGTCTCGAGACTTGTATATAAACCCATGCTAATACTAGTCTCAGCATTAGTCTCAGGGACTTAGGTATTAGCATGGTTTATATGAGAGTCTCGAGACTTTCTGTCTCAAGTGGACACTAGGCTTAACTCTAGTTAATTTGTTAATTACACATTGTAATATAATTATAATATATTATACACATCATAATATACACATATAAAATACGGGTCTAGATTTAAACGCTATAACCTACGACCGCGCTATCTATTCTTTATATTACATTGATTTTTATATAGTAATATTTATTAATTTTCTATATTTATTTATACTATATTATATTTATTTATACTTTGTATAATATAACATTTACATTTTGTCCGTTTGCACAGTTTTAATTGTTGAATTGTGCATAAAGTGTCGGAATTGCTGCCAAACTATATATTTTATGTTAAGGTTGGGATTCCACCTTATATTGTAGAAATGTAGAGTAGGTTTTTTTTAAGTTAATCAGTAATATGATTTTCACTTTCTCGGTATTGAATATTAATAGTAAAAAATATGATCCATTTGAGTTAACTAACTAAGAACAAGAAGATCGAAATAAACTTCCATCAAGTTGTTTTTTATTTTAGAGATGCCGTCATTCTGAACAAGAAAAAATTGTGTTGTAAATCAATAATTTATTCTAGGATTTTAAATAAGTCTACTGTTGTGTTTAATAGAATTAATATTAAGGTCGGAAGGACAATACATGCAAACAAATTTATTCATTGGGTAAGTGGGTATTATAATAAAAGCACAATATAAAATAAATGTGTCTGTATACTCACTTTCTTTGTTCTGGATTTAGTGCAAATCTGTATACTAGATTTATGGAATAATATAGTAATAAATAAGCTAATAATTCTCTCCATACTAATTTGTACACACTTCCTCGCCATCTGCAACAAAATAAAATTCATGTTACTCAAATAATTCATGTAAAAAAATCATGTATATATCAAAACATAAGGTTGTAAGCAATATTTCTCAATTTAATTAATTGGACAAATTAATAGGTATACCTATATGTTTATAGAAATTGTATAATATTAACTGTGTATACCAGCTTATTGTTTTATTTAAAATCAATGTAAATTTATCAAGACATGCATAATGGATAAAATAAGAGGTTGCCGTCCTTCGTGAATTATTATGTTAGATTGTAGGAAAGATCAATATCAACGACATTTGAATTATATGAGCTGTGATAAATAAATATAACTTATCAAGTTTTTAAAAATGCTGCATATAAACTTCAGTATTATTATATATTTAATATTTATACATAATAATATAATATTATGTTATATCATCCAATAATTCTCAACAATAATAAATCCCGAGATTTAGACAGAGAAACTGCCATGTAAATTTGAACCGGGCGAAGCCGGACAAGAATGAAAAAAGTCGTGCCTCGATCAAAAGCTATTTCAAAATTAATGATTCAAAAAATTATACATACAAGAAAAGGTCCTTTCTATTTGCACCTAAAATTTCATAATATTTTAATCTACTTTACTAGAATAAAATTTGCAAAGTTGGCATTTTATAAATTGTTGCATAAATTATGCATTTTTATATGAAATTTTTGTCTCGACAATACAAAAACTATTTAGTCAATTTATTTTTTGAATTAAATTTTATATTTTTTGTTAACATCGACCTACTTTTGTGGAATAAAAATGTATCAATAAATTTTTGATTCACAAAACGCCATAGTTGGAGCTCAAAAATTTAGAAACCGATAGTAGGTAAGTTTCCTTTCACCTATAACATCCGATTATAAATTGTTCTAATAAAAATCACTTTTATGTCAAATTTTTATATATTTATTTAAATTTGCTACAGAATTGTATTACTTTCTCTTACAAGAGCTTGGCAAAATATTTCTTAATCAATTTAAGAAGAGTAAAATGACGGATACTTTGCTGAAGCTTAATTTTTATTGTAATTAAAAAAATTTGCTAACTTTTATATTCCCGATAATATTATATTATATTCTGTCTACATATATTGTAGAATATTATTTATTCTAGTATCTTCTTTGTTCGAACAAATTTTAAAAGTTTGTGTAAAAGAACTGTCAATCAACTTTATGTTGATTATACGTAGGCTATCCATACCAGAATGAAACATTTGTAGCATTCTAGTAAAATTAACATTTTATTGTTGGGTGCCTACTAAGTCAATTGCTTTGAAATGCATTTACTGCATTGATTAACAATTCATTCAGACGTTTCGCCCTATACTATACAAAATTGCTATTGTTCTAGACAATAGCAGCATTGGTGTATTAAAATTATACGGCAGGTGTGTTAGAACATTCTCAAAACATAATTTGCACACAATAAATTACTGATGACACTATATTAAACTGTCGGCGATTGCATAATCATCAATACTTAACAAACATTCCAAAATAAAAAAGGAGTTGGAATTAATAGAAACATTTATTTCTTCAATGAGCATGGAATATTCCAGTTGATCAAATTTTTCTAAATTGAAAATTGCTTTCTCCATTTTTAGCATGGAGACTAAACTCCTAAGTTTAGGAATATCACAAAATTATTTTATTAATTTTATTTATAATAATAATAAAATAAAATAATAAAACCAAGTAACAGCATAAAAATTGATGTTACCCAGTAGTAACCTACAATAAACCACTTTTGAAACAATAAGATGTAAATTTAAATTAAAAAAACATTGTAATTATGTGAAAATCTAATGCGTAGCTATACATGATACAAACAAGGAGTTGAAAAATTAATAGTTTATCTTAATAGAGCAATATTTTAATAAATTCTTAAAGAACATAATATTAGCATATTTTGTTGCGTTTTAAATAATATTAAAAGGAATACTTCATACTAAACATATTTTCTAAAGATTAGTATTATAATACAGTAAATTAATATCCGACGTAAATTTTTTATATCGCATGGCAATATTATGGCCATGACATAAAAATTTTGTCAAATATACAAACGATCCTCATTCGTGTATTGTTTTGATTTAACTTTTATGGTTTTATGATATTTTAATAACATTCTATTACTTTAGTCCACAGCAGAATTTGTTCTTCACATTTAATGCATTCATAAGAGCCCAAACATGGATATACTATGTATATACATCAATCATCAGTTACATTAATTAATTCTTGACTATGCTTAGATTCCCCAAGATAAAATTTAAAAAATTAAACTTTACCCATAACTTGAAGTCGAAGCAATAATGGAGACAATTATGCTTGATTTCCTCTGATTTGAAATACTATGTATGCATTTCGTAAAAGCAGACCATACTGAGAACGCAACGTATTACTTTTTTGGTAATAATATTGATGCTTTTATTTAATTTTTTTTATAATTAATTGATTATAATTAATTTTAAAATATAAATTAATTTTTTAAAATATAATTGATAATTTTTGAATTTAGATAACATTCCGACTTTTATTCTAAATATTTTTTAAAGTAAAGTTTGATCTTAATTTATTAATTTAAGTTTATTATATGCATTGACCTTGAAATAAAATAAAATGCGTAAAGTTTACATACCTACGAGCATATCAATATTATTGATTTAAATCGGTGATGCGTAACCCACATAACAATTTCTGCGGGATCCGAGTGTTCACAATAAATTTTTTTTTAAATATTGTAAGATTTTTTTTTACCTTTACTTGTAAATATTGATTGTCTCGCCAATAGTAAAATACATGATATGTAATAATTAATTCTAATAGTTTTTTTCAGTCAGTTAAAAGTCAAGTCAGTCGATAGTCAAAAGTAGTAAGAAATAAATTTAATAGTTAAAATTAAGAATTTTTTTCCAATTTTTCATGAAAATATACTGTCTATGTCAAATATTCTCTAAAATATTTACTAATATTTCCAGCTGAGAATCTGGACTGAAATTAACAAAGCAACAGCCCTTGACTTTTAATAGCGAACCGAAGTTCTGGGTTTGCTCGGGTGTGATTTAATGTTTCCCAGTGCAAAAAATTTGTCAAGCAAAAAAAAATGAATATAACTTTGCACTAGAAGGTCAGGTAATTGTACGACCTTCGACAGGGTGGCAGCATCGGCAATTGCTATAAATTATTTCTTACAAATTCTTACGAAAGCTATTTGGAGACTAACCACATGCTTGGTACAGCATTAGCCCATACAGGCTCTAATACTGCACTTGTCGAACCCTAGTCCTCTCTTATTTTTGCCTATGGACTTATGTAAGTCTGAAATTAAAATATGATTCTTGTAGGGAAAAAGTTCAATATTTTTATTTTCCACAGGAAAATTATGTATTTATTATGAAAAATTATAAACTATACTATGTAAAACGTATAATAACATTATTATCTTTAATTTTAAATACATTATAATATAATATTAAGTTGGTAACCAAAGTTTGTCTTGAGTTTTATTCAATAAATAATATATACGACGGTATTTTATAAATTCATAAAAAAGTATAAATTTTTAAATAAAAAATTTACATAGCTCCAGCCATAAAATAATTATTATACAAGTAATTCATTATTTTTTCGATGATTTGTAACAAACATTTTATTACGTAAAATTGATGAATAAACGCAATATTTTAGTTAATACTTAATAGTTAAGCATCAATTTATTTTTTGCTATTTTAAGTAGAAGGTCAATTAATTAAAACAGGTTCCAAAATTAAATTTTAACGAAAGAAGAGTTAAGTTGAAATTAGTGCTTACAAAAACTAGTCTATCAATTATTATTTATTGGTAAAAAATTAAAAGAAAACAATAACAAAGGTTTAAAATTTATGACCAAGAACTGCAAATTAAACATACTTTATAGTTTAAAAAATATCCTCGTAAATCTTATACAGAAATGTAATTTGGCTAATAGGTATAATTTAATTCAAAATTTATCTGAAATAAAAATATTACCAATCGGTGTTTTGATTATAACATCAGATAATTTTAAAATTGCCCACTTGGAGGCAAGTAATTGGCGATTAGTTACAAATTATATTTTTATTATTTTATAAATTTTAATATAAAATATATGTAGATGGTTTCACTTTATCATAATGTGGTCGTTCACAATTTTTTCCAACTTTTGGACTTGTTCACAGTTGATCACAATCTTTGCCCTCTCCAAAAATGTCCGATAGTCATAAATCAAAAAACTCCTTAGATTTCTAAACTCGCATATTTAAAAAAAAAAGATATTTTTTTCATATTCAGTTAACCCCCTTCTGCCCCCTAGATTACACTTAGTCACATTTTATTACTCTCCCTCCTCGTATGCCCAGACGTCCTTTATAAACCTCCCATAAAAGAGATATCATACTCATTGTACTTTTGATATATAAAATACTCTTTGAAAATATTTCACAAATATTTGTGAAATAGATATTCTAGATATTATTAATTTGCCCTCAATCTGCGAAAATCTCAGATTCTCAACTTCGCAACCCCTTAAAAAATTATCTAAATACTTTTGCAAAAGAAAGTTGGGCGGCCTCTAGCCATTAAGTTTTTATTTATAAATAAATTGTTGGTTCCCATTTTGTAAATACTGAATAATTTTAGCTTAGTTAAAGAAGCAATAGCAATGTTAAATTTTATGATATGTTCGCCACGGGTTAAAATTATCGAATCATCAGATTGGACGTGTGCAGAGGTAATTTTTTAACATGTTTGTAGTTTTTATCACATTATTATAGTTACATTAGGAATGTACGTATTTTATCATCGTACATTCTAAGGAAAAGAAATAAGATAAAACTAGAAAAAGAAAGAAATATTTCTTTACTGTGAAATAAACAATGATTTAAATATTAAACAATGATTTATTAGTAAACATTTTATTAATAAAATCAAACTATTAAAATTAATATAGTTTAAGTAAACAAATATAAAATGGAATTCAAATTTAGGCAACACTAAAATATTTGAATAAATATATTTAATAACAATATATTAGCATTAACAACTAGAATAATTTTACTTTTTAAATTATACATATTTGATGTGGAGTTGTAGAATAATAGTATGTTTGATATCAAGGGTCTAAAGACAAACGAATTTGAATATTAATAAAATGGTAAATAAAATATGATGAGTGTGTTATAAGCAAGGTGGTAACACTGCAAATGTAATAGTTCTGAATGATCAGGATAGCAAATATTTAAAAAAATCAGTTAAATGTTTTTCAGACATACAAGTTAAATGGAAAAAATGTTCCAATAAGTTAAAAATATTCAGGACCGAAAGGGCCAATTTAGTTATATTATAAATGCATTTTTAATTTTTATTTTATTTTATAATGGAAAAGTAGTTTTACCGAATTTCGAGAATTTTTAATCTGACTAAAGATTTATAATATTTGAAAACTGCTACTAATAAATAAGAGTTTCAATTTTAATTTACTTCTTCAGAATTAAACTAATTTATTGTAATCCACATAAAGCTCCACCAAGGCAAAACACACGAAGTCCTTGCAGCTATACATAATGCTGTTACCGGTTTTTAAATATTGATGTGTTTAAATAATGAAAGTAAATGGGAACCTATAATAATATTATGAATTTTATGTTCTTTGTTTTATAATAATCGTTGGATTTTCTTTTCTTCATAAATATCAAAAAAGAAAAACAAATATGTATAGGAATTCCTTCCTAGAATACTTTTTTTTTAAGCAAAACGCTACGAGTTGATGACCACAATGCGTCATTAACAGAGCTGCATGCATTTACTACTTTTTTAATGTCTATTATTTGTCAATTCTCGTAAATATTTGCACATAATTAAGGAATTATAAATTTTTTGAGGTTTTTAGTTTAAGCATCTTACTTATTCGATGTTGTTATATCATAGAAAGTTAATTATTTATTATAAATTCAATGTCAGACTATTGGTGCAAAATAATTGCATAAATTTAGTTCTTGCTTAATATTATATATAGTAAAATCGATAATCTACCAAGACTTAAGCAATTATGTTAAGACACACACATTGTTCATTAGTAAAATCATTCCAATTGTAAGTTTTAATTAACTTGTAACATTTGAATAGTTTTCAAGAAACTTACTATTGACTTGGAAAATTTAATTCATTATTTAAATATTATAATTAATACTAAAATTACAAAGAGTATAATATTCATTATGGTAATTGCAGCTTCTATATTTACAAAATCACAGAATATTTTTTTTTATTATTTACAGTAATACTTTTATTTATAAATATTTAAATCAAAAGAACACACCTAAAAGTTAAAACTAGTTAACTTTAATAATTAGCAATCATTAATATAAATCAAATCCAAAAACAGGAAGAAAACTGGTAGAAAGGTTGTCCTTTATATTGAAGGATTTTTTTCATAAAAACAATATTATTGTATTACGAAAGTGGATTTTTTCAATAATAGCAATACCTAACTTTCCCTAGGCTTGTCAGTAGGTATTACAAGTATTTATTTTTTTAATAGTCATCAATAACATTAATGCCTTTCGATCATTCAAGGTTTAATAAACTGTAAGTAATTCATGATAAAATAATACAATTTAAAGAGATATAGGCACTGATATTACTGGTGCAAAACTGTACCTATACCTATATCAGAAATTTGTAAAAATATATTTCCAAAATAAAATGTCGAGTAATATTTTTACGTTTTACGATTAATCAAAATTATCATCCAAAATAATTTTTAAGGTCTTGATGGAGCTATAATAAGCAACCTTGAGAGGTCGAACTAAAATATTTATGCATTTATTAACTTTTTATATCCTTCCGAAAACCCGTTCCACTTACGTAGGTATAATTAAATTAGACTTCTACTATTAGTATGAACTTGTGTTAAAACAACTGTTCATGAAGATAAATAAATTTGCATTCACCTTTATAAGTATATCGAAAATTGATTTCTTGGTCAAAGTTAATTATTACATTAAAACCAGGTTTTCACGATACTTCCTAATATGACTTAATTTAAAATTCATAACTGCATGTGTCTACTCAATATGTGAATGACACCTACGTAAATACCATTAAAACGTGTCTTCTTTAATGGTCTAATTTTGTGAATGAAGAAAAACGTAAAAATACATTCTGTTTTGTACTATTTTTACTTTTACTAAATTTTGTGGGTGTGTGTGGTACCGTATGATTAAGCTGTAAATTTATATTATTCTTAATAGAATATTATAATACTTCTCTTTAAGGTAATTTTAAATAAAAATCTGATATAGTTAATATGCAATTTCTAAAATAAATTTGAGTTTAAAAAATAATTATTATATTTTTACAGAAGTTGAATAATATTTGCTACGCCACCTGATGATTGCCGAGAAGCACAAAACATTGGTTATTTGGAGTAATGTGATTTTTAAATTTTTAAATTCCTTACATACGGAAGTTACATCGGTGATAACTTCCGAATTAAAATAAAAATTCCCAATAAAATTTCAGTAACCTCACACAATATAAACACAATACGCACACAAAGCTAGGTTTTTCAAACCAGGGGGTCTGGGGGGTATACCAGAGATTGAGGACAAAACTTAAATCTAAAATTTCTGATTTGAAATTGAATAACACATTTACTTCTTTTGAACACAATCACTAATGTACTGGGAGTTATTCCATACCTCCAGGTTTGAAAAAAAGAATATGTAATTTTGAGCTTATGAGTTTCAAACCAAAAATTAACTTTTTATCTATTTCTATTCTATTTTCTATTCTTTATTATTAAATATATAATACGGAAATTTATCTTTTTAATTCGGGAATAATTCCCAATGCAATTTCCATGATCGCTACTGTATCTTATACCATCTGTGGTACCTACATTATATTTGGTATAATACTGCCCTGCTAAGTGAGAGTGCAGTCTGTGCAAAACAGTCATTCTGAGATATTCGACTTTATAATTTAACTTTAACCAAGGAACTTACGGGCGTTGTAAAACACGTTTATTTCAACTAATTGTGGGATTTTCGTCTTTTTTGTTTATTGAAGATGTAGTACAATGCTCGTAGTTAACATATATACCAATAACTCATTTTGTCAATTTTTGCACATACGGAAGTTACGCTTAGCAGGGCAGTAATATTATGTATACTACGTTTTTGCATAATATAAATAATAAATTCTTGAGAAATTCATGCTCTAAATCAGGGGTGCTCAAACAGTCGATCGCGGAAACTTTCAGAGTCGATCGCGAAGCAACATCACTCCGCGCCTTTTAATTACAATTAGTTCTAAACTTGTTGGAATATTAGTTTTGCATGTTTTGCTTGTATGTTTTTTTTTTTTTTAGAAACATTAAGTTGGTCGATCGCTTTTCACCTAAATATATTGTGGTAGATCGCCGGCACTGTAAGTCTGGGCACCCCTGCTCTAAAAGAATGTTTTAATAATAACAAATTAATATAATATTTAATTAATGTTAATTCATTAATTGTGTGATATTAATGGATATTCCAATTAATTTAAATTTTGAATTGGATTATTTTCAAATTGATAATTTCTAACAAGGCTTTTTGAGGAGATTCTCATAATCAAAATATATATCTTTATAAAAATGTCAAAAATCAATCTTAAATAATTAAAAATGTAAGTAAAAATATATGCAATGCAATCGTTAATTATTAGTAAGTTTATGTATGTAAATGTCAGTAGAAATTATCGTTGCCAAAAAATAGTATACTATTTTATTAGATGCAAATGTTGAACTTTTATTCATCAGCTTATAAGAGAGCACAAAGGAGGAAGTTCAACAATTACAGATAAATCACAAAAAGTACACTTGCTCCGATAAAATATATTAATTTCTCTTAAAGCATCGAAAATAAGCAATAAGTTTTATACTTTTACTTCCGGCGACGAACATCACTAAAGCACTACCAAAATAAATTAATTATTGCTTTCACAAAAAGTGAAACTTTAAATTTGACAATTGAATGACGCAAAATGAAGTTTTTTTCAAAACAAGTAAATTTGTAAACATTTTTATATATTCTTGGTTGTTTAAATAAAGTATACTCTCTCAACTTCAATGAGTAGAACTCGATAATAATTCGTAATTCTATTATTGTTATTTTCTTTTTATATATTATAATAATTATGTTGTATAATATTCATATTTTAAATAAAAATATTAATTAGGGTGCTCATCTTTTTTTTGGAAGCGATACTATCGTCAATTTAAAAATTGTTAATGTATTATAATAAATAGTTAAAAATATTCGTAAGATATTTTTAATGAGCTTAAACTTGCATTTACTATCTTTAATTATAGTTTATTCGCAAGTATAATTAATTGCTTTTCTAGAAAACTGATAATTTTTGTAAGCTTAATCGAAGCTTAAAAGATATTATAACCTTAGCGTTGCATCTATCAAAACACTGACCTAATTTAAATGCATTTTTCCCAGAAGTAGGTACTTAATTTTATTTTATTTTTTCGCTTTAATTAATTATTTTGTTAAATAATAATGTAGTTTGCTACATTTTCAATTTTATCTTCATAGTACTATCACAGTTTCATTGTTGCATTCTTCTTTTCTTCATTTTAGAAATTAGTTTTTTCATTTTTTAAATTAAATAGAGGTTGGTAGACTACAAATTCAGTAACAAAATAAAATATTTCTTAATGTTTTTATCGTTTACTTTATTGTACATTATTTGGAAAGTCAAAATATACAGAGGTTGAATTAATAAAAAAAATGATTGCAATATTTAAAGAGTACTTACTAATGATTTGTCATGGCGACCTTGAATAATATTCACAACAAGAAATCTATTATTCATAGAAATATTCAATAAGTTGTACATTTCACAGATGCACAGATGATTTAAACATCTATACTGTAGTACAATAGCTCAAATTTTGATAAAATAATATCCATAATGTTTCATTTTGTTTCTTATTTTTCATTTCTTTAGTCGGAGATGGAACATTTCGCCGTCAACCATTTCGCCGTTACCGTTTCTTATTATACGTCTCGCAATTAATGTTTTTGAAGATACTTAAAGTAGGCATAAAAATTCCAACTTTGTTGTTTAATTAATCCTTTAATATTTAAATTTAAATTCCAAGGATATTCATGTTAATATTAAAAATTAAATACTAATTTCCGACTGCAAAATGTCTCTAGTCGGCTAATTTTCAGAAATTTTCTCACTTTATTGTCCGTAAATACCATGTATATAGGAAATAATATACTACATGATCAAGTTTTTTTTAATTAAATTTCTACATTTATAATTATTAGTACCTCGTCAATTAATGAAATGTCTAGATCAAAATCTGTGTCTGACGTCATGAAATTATTGTATGAACAAAATATTCAATAATCGGTACGCACATTTGCCCTGTTAGCTTCAAATTATGGAACCTGTATCCGCATGATGTTTTAAAAAATTATTACGTGCATATTTTCAAGTTTATTTCAATAATTACTTATATTTACTTTATTTAATATAATTCCGCTACATTACATGATATTTAAATAAATCTATAATAAATTTATTATTTTAGCGTTTATATAATTATTATTACAATAATTTATTAAAAGAGTTTTGTATTAATTACAAGTGACCGTGAAGTAATATCGACTTTGACACGTAAATATGTGCTAGAATGCCCATATTATGATATATCAATAGCAAGGATCAAGGAAACAACCTCTCTGTTTATAATAATATAAGATTTTAAAAAAAATTTTTTCACGTTCACAGATAGATTCTTAAACGAAATAAACGAAATTAAATAACTAATTAAGTTCTTGAAAATTACTACTGAGCATATAACATGTTTCGCAAGCCATGCTTGCATTTTCAAATGCCATGTTTCAACTACATCTTAGTTCTTAAAATTTTTAGTTATCTGTTCCTATACTAATCAAGTTTTTTACTCACGTTTCTTATTGTTCGGGTGTTTTATATTTTATTTTAGACATAATACATTATAATATTTTTAAGATTAATGATCTTCAAATGATGGTAATGGTGAAGATAATGTTTTTTACTTAGTTGTAAATGAATTATTTTGAATGAATAAATTAATTAATTAATTTAGTTTTGAGGTAAAAAGTATTTTTTTTCTGGTTTCCGCTTTATTCTAACTAAAAATTTACCACGTATTATGCCTTTTTTAAATATTAGAATTATCTTTTATCTATGAGAAACAATAAAAATCTTGGAAAATTGAACCATTTTTCCCAGTTTCACTATAATAAGTATCTCGAAATTGTTAAATTATAGAAATCGTATTGAGAACATTCTTCATTGTTATGTATGTCCTGTATTATTATTATTATGTATTACTACGTACAATACCAATAGCTTTATCAATTTCATGCAGATTTATACTTTCACTTGCTATTTATTGCACGATAACCACAAAGGTTTGTGCATGTAGTAAGTACGACAGGAAAAGTAAAAATTTTATCAAGCTAAACCTCACATCTTTCTGTTTAACTATTTAGAAGTAAAACAGGTGAATGAACTTCTCTGTCTTCACATATTAATAGGTAATGTGTGTAAACCAATCATTCGATGTAAACTTTTTAATACATAACTTAGAGTTGAAAGAAAAATATTAAATAACGGATTCTTCTGTAGTAAATATTGGAACGATAAAAAAATACAATTTATTCTTGAATACCTATATACTATCTATAATACTTTTAATAAAAAGTTTATTGCAATGAATATTCAACAATTGACGATTTTATGGAAAATTAATTGAGAATTTACAGTGTGATAAAATGGTGGCGACTGGTAAAGTATAAAAAATTATAGATAAAAATGCAAAAACAGCCATAAAACATTTCAAAGAATGGAATTACACAATAGTCACTTTATGGTTGACAGACTGAAAAGTTCTAATCAAACGTCAAATAGCAAGATAATTCTAAAAGATGATTTATTTGCCTTGTTCAAATCAAGTCAAACACCGCTTGCACTACATCACTTTTCTTCATTAAAGTAATTATGTACGCAAAAAACTGAATTAAAATAATACCCACACGAACAATGCATGCCTTAGAGCCTAGGCATTTTGATAGTACGAATAATTGGTATATGGTATAAAAGTCAAAACTTAGGTAAAAGTAAGTTTTTTCAAGACCATTTCAAGACCATATCAGTGAGATCTGAAGTTCCTTAGGATCAATGAATTTTGATTTCAAATTAATTACACAACGGGGAAACCTTTATTTAGCAGTAGATGATCTAGCTTAAATAATGATGATGATAGTTTTTTGGTTTTAAATATCAGGAATTACAAAATGACTATATTTTGTAATTGGTAGCCGGTAAAATTGTGATTCTAAGAATGGCCAAAAATAATGTTTGAGCGACCAACGCTGCATGACAGCATATTGCGATAAATTTATTGAAATATAACCAATTTTTAAAATTGAAAATTAATTTGTATATCTCCGTCCACTATTAAAAATGGTGATAAAATAATGCGAGATAACACCACACGTTGCACCAGATTTGATTTTAATATGCAATTTTAAATTTAAATTTTAATTAAATTACTACGTTTTCCAAGTCATCGCAATAATCCAAATTTATTCGTCCAATTAAAATGTCTCCAAAATCGCCATTAACAAATTTACCATCAAAAATTTGCCAAAACTCGTCCAAATCGCAACAAAAATATCCAAAATATCAAAAAAATTAATTACTCACGTAAATCAAAACCATTTATTTACATAAAATTAAATAATCTCCGAACAGAGATGCAAACTATAACAAAATTAGCGGAGACTTCCGCAAAATGCGTCCGTCCACCTTGACGACCGACCTGGCAAAAATCAAATCAATCAATCAAAATCAATCAATCAATGATCCTTAATCAAAACTTTCGTACCAACTTTAAATTTGTTGCTAAAAATTAAAAAAATGACTTTGAAACAAGACAATATCTATGTATCTAATATAAATTTTCTCAGGTAAAAGATTAATTTTATTCTATAAAATTTTGCTAATGTATAATTCAAAAATGTAAATAGCTATATAAGAGATAAATAAATTATAATATTATAGAGTAGTACCTTTATCATTTGTACGAAAAAAAGTTATACAAATAAAGATTTCTACGAATGGGCATATCTACGAAAGAAAATTTATTAATAATAATATTGAATGAATTTATAATAGTAATCCCGTAAACAAATATTATTTGTTCAATCATGCTATTGAAACACGTCGTTTCTTACTTGAATACGCAACTAGAAACCTTTTGTTTTACTCATTCAAATTGTTTCTATAGAAACGAGTGGGCGAAAAAATTTTCACCCACTAGTGTGAAAAATGCAGTCATTCATTTATTTTTTGCCCGCAAAATGCGCGCTATTGATCTAGAATTTTGCATAAGGCTTCCTTCAACAAATTGCTACGAAAAATTGGAGGTTGAGTACGAGCAAAGGGGGGTTCATTTTCTTGCTCAATTTTTCGATATCTAGCGCCGTTTTCGAGTTATTGCAATTTCAAAATCTCAAATTTAATTATTGATGACACGAATTTTAAAAAATTGTATTTTCATACATTTTTATATTTATAAGTGCAGGATTAAACAAAACGCTATACATCACTCGTGGAGAAACCCTTTCGCTCACTTATTTGCATCCGCACACTCGCCTGACGGCTCGCGTGCAAAACTCGCAAATGCGTGAGCGAATCTTTCGGTTTCTCCACTAGTAATGTAATATACTCTTTCTAAGTTTATTCGATTATTATTTATTTCAGAATTTTTAATGCTAATTTTTAACATAAAATATTCATAAAATATTCATCTTTTCATTTAAGTTAAAACATACCAGGTGACCGACCAAACACATAACATAGGGAAATAACAAAGGAAATAGGTGTTCACTAAATTCCTGCTTCGCATTATAGCGGATAAGAAGTAAAAAATATGAAATTAAAAAAATTTTTCAGCGTCTAGACACCCAACTCTTAATATTTTTTGTTGTTTAATTATTGTTACAAACTCTATAAATTAATTATTAATAAATAAATTAAATCAATAAATTATAGAAGTAACAAGTATAAAATGAAATATAAATAAATAAATTAAGAAACAGCCCTTTGACAAAAAATATTAGCAGGCTTGGGCTTCGTCTCATTGCGTCTTAGTAGCCGCATTGTTATTGTTTTCTTGCCGCTGAAATAGTATTTCACAATGAAAACTTTTTCTTCAACAAACCAAGTTCATTGTTAACCAAATTAATTTTAATCTGTCCAAGTAACTTGCTGGTAATATTTAGTTTTCAAGCAAATTACTAATATTTTTTCTTAATTTTACTATCCAATTTTTAACAATACTTAAGAAACAAAATATCAGGTATTGAGTTTCTTTAGACCCGGAAAAAAATCTCTTTAACATGATATTTTTTATTCTCATAAAAAATATTTTTTGTTGATATTTGTTGATATAACTTGATAATTTTTATTCTCATCCGTTACAATGGGAAGCAGGAACATTTACCTACATAAAAAAATCTACAATTATTTAATAAGTTAGTGTACAGATCCACATCTAAATGTGTTTCAAAATCCAATTTTTTGAATTTTGGAGTTTTTATTTTTTTAGTATCCGATTTTTGATTATGTGAATATTTTAATTTTTATTTTTAAATTTGAATTTTGATTTTGTAAATAATTTATTTTAATAGTGAATTGTATGTGCGCGCCAACAAAATTGTAAGTTGGCACAAAAAATTTGATTAAGAAGGCTTTTTGCCAAATATAATTTTGAGAATTTGGTTTCGATAATTTTGTGTTTGGAAAATAAATTTATTTAATTTCGGTATGTGATTTTTATTAATTTGATCATTGAATTATTCAAAAAGAGTGTTTGATTAGATTGAGTTGTGGAAGATTGATAGTTATAAATTGGATTATATAATTAGAGAAAGATAAGAAGATAGGTTTAAGTATTAAAGGATTAATTGTAAATAATTTTTGACAAAAATTTTATAATAATATTTAAAATTGATTTGAAGGTATCCCGAAGGGTTAGATACCGTTGGCACCTGGATCGAGATATCTCGTCAATTTAAGTTTTCCAATTGGTATTAAAATTTATTAAGCTGCAATTTGGATTATAAATTAGCCGGACAACATTTAAAAGATAATTTTTCTGGAAGTGCCATTTTGAAAATTTGGACATATAAAATATCACTTCAGTATATTTTCAAAAATTATCCTGCTTGGTAGTTTATTACAATTTAGAGCAATAAATCAAAACTATTAAATTAAATTTCCAAATTTTATTAACAAACTGCGTCGTTAGAATACAGTTTTTAATTTTATGTTTAACAAAATTATACGAAAGTTGTTTGATTTATAAATTTTGTTTTAATGGATTCTCTCATTATAACCCGTAATTAATTTTTTTCCGGATTTTTATACCTCATTCTTATCGTAAGTCGTGCATAAGAAGTAGATCTTTTCCCTAATTAAAAGAAGTAAACTTTTATCAGCCTTTAGAAAATCATTTTTATCACCCAGATTTTTTATAATCTACTTTTTTTTTAATATCAAAGCAACGAAAGTTCTTTGAGATTTTCTTTATTGAGATTTTTAAACTGTCCTTATAATACGTGATTTTTTATTGTGATATTAAGCTAAGCTGACAAGTTTTATTGTCTAAAACTGTTTGAAACTTGTGTAATATATAAGAACGTCATCAGTTTAATTAAACTTGCCTAAAGTAACTGAAAGTGAATAAAGTTATCATTTATTTCGTGTTACCCCTACTTCCACGATTTTACTGCTAGTAGTCAGAAAATTATAATCTAGCATTAAAATTGATGGATTTTCTAATCTTTAGGTTGAACCAAGTTTTCCTTTGGAAGATAAGAAAAACATTTTAACTTAATTAGACGACCTCTACAAGATCGATACATGTCTTCCTGTATCCATGTATCAATTCCCAAAAGAGAATTAAAATTTGATAAAAAATATTTTATTCTTTTAATTAACTTTTTTACAACACGGTTTATTATAATAAATTTTTCATATCGTTGAAGGTGGATGTTTTTTCTCCGATGACAATCTATAAATAGTATTTTTACTTTTTCAATGATAAAAGTCTTTTAATTATTTTATTAATATTATTGTTATTTCTATTTAATTAAAATATTTAACAATAAAGTAATTAAGCTTAAATATATTATAATGTACAATTATGACGAAGGTTGCCAATAATTAAGTACTTAGATATGCTTAAGTAGCATCTTTGATTGCATGCTAAATAATTTCAAAACATCCTGGTGTTAACTATTTTGTAGGTACGCGTAAGCTTCGCTAAATAATTGTTTGCGTGCAGAAAATCACTATTAATGACACAAAATTAGTGGAATCTTTCGAATACCCGATACTGGCGAAATAGAAAATTTTATTTCAATTTCATTTTTAATAAAAGGATCTGATAAATTTATAAAAATTTAATTTTTCATGTTGACTCTGAAAATTAATTAGAAAGAAATCCACAGGGTGTTGCTGTTCAAATTTTGCGAATGTAACCCAATCAGAATGAAATAATCGAATAATTATTTATTACATAACGCAGATATCTACAGCACATGGACCATTAAGATTTATTATGATTAATTAAGTTATTATTTATAGGTATTACCTATTGAAAAACAAATACTAATTTAATGTATTTACTATGCGATTCTAAATAAATCCTTTAAGTGTTAATCATTCATTGAATAATTATGTACCTACACGGTAAAAATTGCAAATTTTAATTTGAACACAAAAATGGGTGGTAAATTTTGTCTTTTGACTTTATTATTGTCGACAATACCCATCAGTTTGATAATTTAAGAGCCAATAAAGTCGTCAAAGATTATGCAATATTGTCAACTTGAAAAAACAAAAATCATTTATCATTCGTTAATTAAAAACAATAATCATTAAAAATATAATTAATTACATTTCTTTATTTGTATATTTAATTATATTATTGTGTATTACAAATTTACAAATTAAAGAAATTTAATTTATGGCTGATAATAGACCTTAGATACTACTGTACTATACGAGGACCAGATAGAAATATTATAGATATTAATTCAGTAACCTATAAGTAAAACACTGGTTACTTCAATTTTAAGTGGGAGTTATTGTTTTTATTTCTGTTTTCTCAAATTTTCAGTTTTTGTAATAACTATTTTCTAAATTTCTGGTATTATAAATATTGCATATTTTTAAGAACTTACTGTTATCCCTATTAAATAATTGTTTATATATAATAGTTTTCATTTCATCTAGTCGAACTTTTATTAATAAAAATTCTATACTGTCACCTCGCATACTGTTTCATGGAAAATTTATGTGGTCTTGTAATCTCATTAATCCAGTTACGCGCGTCACTATATATTGTCATGTTCAAAATTGACTAATTAGTTTGATAAAAATAATTATTTAATTTTTGTAAATATTTTGTGTTGTAAATAATTTTAATCGTCCTGTATCATATTTTTAATTGTTAATAATTTTAATTTTGTATTATTTATTGTTAAGTTTGTGAAATAAAAAAAGGTGTAGAGGGAGCTTATGATGGCCGACGGCCGAGCGAGCGGACGTGTGTTTGTCCGTTCTAATTCAATTTAAGTTTTTAAGTTACGTTAATTAAAGTTTTTTTTTTGAGTTTAAGTTTTTAAATAAAGTGTTTGATTTTTAATTTTTTTAAAAGTGCTAATTAAATTAAAGAAGAGTCTCATGTGATAAAAAAATGGGTGGCCCGACGAAGAAGATTTAAGTTTTATTTTAAAGTTCCATTTATTTTTCAATTTTCACAAGCGGGTCATCACAATATATTCGTTCTTTAACCACAACAGAATAGAAAGAAGTTTTTCTGACGTAGAAAAATTTAAGAGTATGATATAGAATAAATGACCGAATAACAGACCAATAATTTTAGACAACTTTTAATGCCCAATTGTACCACACAATTAATTAATTAATTAATATTGCAAGCAAATCGCTAATAGAAAGAATATTTCTATTATTTTGCAACGTTAGCACGTTAATAAAACATAATGTATATACATTTAAATTTTAATTATTATTACATTGCAATGTCAAATTGTGCAAGTAACCAAATAACTAATTTCGTACTATTGATTATTACTAACTTGTGACTAGTACAGCTTAACAATGGCACAATATTGTGGAGGTATTCCTAGAAAATACCTTATAACCATAATTGATTGCTTAACTTACATAAAAACTATATTGTTTTTCGTTCAATTAGATTACAAATAGTGTAATTTTTAAATAGATAAAGTACATAAAACGGCACAAATAATAAGAATGATTCATGTTTCCATAAATAATAAAATTTAAGTGACAATTCTTTTATTACTTTTTCAGTCATGAATAATGAAAATGGTTTGCTATTTAAAAAGATATTTTTATTATTTATTGATGATAAATTAATAAGGTGTAATAAATATGTGCGACTAATTTGTTTCTTTCTCTTCATTAAATATTTACTTAACGAAAAATTGACCATTTATAATTTGTATTATATGAATCAACGCTTAAAATCTTCAAGTGCGCATACATTGAAATGTGCTTGTGATATAGTGCCATGGCTGAACATCAATATTAATTATAACGACAACACGAAAAAGAAACAAAAATGTAAACTTCAATGGACAATTTGCATGATTTTTAATTTTAGCATATAACTACTATTCTACATATCAATATATGTAATGTGTCTTAATTTTTTAAAATTCGGTACACAACTAAAGCCAGAAAAAAATAATTAAATTTAAATGTATTTCTGTGGCACGAAAACGTATCAATAAATATGGCGGGCTTAATGTAAAATCTTCGCATTATGACGTCATTTTAGTAACCAGAATTATTTCATAGATAAAAGATTGGTATAGATGCAGAACTTTTACTGGCGATAAATGCAAATTTTAATACCGTTACCAACATAAAAACACGGAAAATGTAACCTAAAATAAATTTATATTGGTTGTATTTCTGACATTCGTCTTAATGCAATGTTTACACTGGATCTAATCTAAATTAAATGGTATCAGTAGGGAAATTACGCGGGTGTATTGGCATACATGAAGATGCGTTTTGTGTTTGTGACGTCATCTGCTGTTTTCGATCATGTGAATTTTTCTAATAAATTCTAATATTTCATAAATTATTTGCGAGCTAACAATACGGAATTTTGAAAAATTACTCGAATATTCTGATTATAGATATATTGAACTATCAATAAATGCGATTTTGAAGTGAATTTGAATTTTATGCAAATTGTCCATTAATTTTATTAAAAAATAATATATAAATAGTAGCAAAATAAAATTAATATTGAATACTAATATTATTTATTATATTATATTTTCTTATAATATTTTTTATACTTAAATATTGACATAATATAGTATTACATTATTAAGATATATATTTATCAGAATAGGCCAATAACATGCATTTAAGCTAACAATACATTTATGAATATTTATGTAGGTATAATAAGATAAATGTATCGGAGTTATTAAACCCTTATAATAGTAATAGGTAATAGTTATTAATGCGATTTATAAACAAAATTAAAGTAATATTAAACTAATAAAAGAAACAAAATTTTGCATAGGTTCAACGCAGGTCAAGACTAGAACTACACTGAAAAAATTAGGTAGTTATATTTCTATACATTTTTGTCAGTTAGTCGAAAATTTGAAAATTTTTCTCAGTGAAAATCAAAAACAAAATTAACAGAAAATAGTAACTGTAGTATTTCTGGGATTAAATCCTGTTTTTAGAATAAAAAATATAAGAAAACCATACAGAATTAATGGCCGCGGTTGAGGTCATGCTACAAAGATGTGAAGGATGGAAATTATTTTCATGATTTTCGTATGTCAACTATTGCGAACTAAATTTCAAAAAATTTTGAACAATACAATTTAAATTATTACTTGAACATTTTAATCGAATTTCGAAATATCGAAAGTGTAACACATAGAGATATATACTTATATTATTTTGTATTACACAATAATACATTTTTAGTTAAGTGTTCTTGAAATAATTCCAGAAATTAATTCTCTTGTTCGATTACTTAAGAACTATTAGAATCGCATGAAAGTAAAAGTAGTAAGATTAACAAAATAAGTAATCTCCCAAATATTTCTCTTATTATTCATTTAAAAATTATGCATGACAACATTTATCAACAAATGATACACTTTCATACGTAGTATACAATAATGATAAATTTAATTTCAGTCTGCAGAAAACAAATTTTGGCAGTCCTTGAATTTGAATTACATCGTTTTTCATTTATTAGTAAAGCAATCTATAAAGTTCATTATTATTTGTAATTTTTTTAATTTTATATAAATTCATGCTTATTTTTAAGTAATTTTCAATGGAAAATTTAATGTTGATGTAACGAATATTATTTAGTATGCATGTAGTACAAAAATATTTAAATTATAGCATACATAACAGTGTAAAAATAAACAAAAATTATTTTACAAAAAGATAAAGTAGTGAGAATTATTCCAAGATTTTTAAATCCTTGCTTTATTCTTTACTTTAATTATGTTAAAATGTAAATTTTTTCAAATCGACTACATTTGCAAAAATTTACTTAACTTTTAATTTTCATTTAATTGAAAATTGCATTCTAAGAATTACAAAAACGACATACACGTGTTTAGAAAATATTAGAAAATGTTTCATCGTGTGGGTATTATACTAAATAGACCACACTATAACAAAATTGGAAACTATCCCAATGAAAAAAGAAAATCTTTTTATATTTATATGGGCAAAATTAATTTTAATGCATAAATAATTTATTATTTTAATAAAATTTTTTAAAAATTGCCAATATTTTAAATTTAATTTTTTGCACATAGGTATGTTTGTGTTGTGCTTATTTCAAACGGGGAAAACATGACTAACTTTTAGCAGAAAAAAAAATTTCATGTTAAAGGATTAATTTCATCAACAAAATGTTCTAACATAATGAAGATTACCTGTTGCTTTTATAGTTGCCATTGTATTTTGTATGTCATCAACAAGTATAACAGAAAAATTTAATTATATCTACTTTTTAATGTCGAACCTTTTAAATTTGTAAGACTGATTTTGTAATTTGCTACTTACAGCTTTTAATTCATCTAACTTTTACACAGGAAATAAACTATTAATGCCAGTAATTATGCAACACCACAAGTACCTATTTGACATTCTACATTTTCAACTACTGGTTTATTAATAAGATAATAGATTATCTTTATTAAAAAGGTAAGATATACAATTCAAGTATAATTTTATAATTTATTCTCAATTATTAACCATGGATACGTACAGAAGAAGGAGTTTTACAAGATCAATAAACATTTTTATGACATTGGTTAATAAAGTTAATTATAAATAAACCATTTAGTATTGAAGTAAATTATTTTACTGCAAATATATTTATGAAATATTAACAAATTTCCTTTAACAAAATATAATAAAACTGTGTGTGGTTTTACGTTATATTGTTTAGTTTGACGAGATTGGAATTTGACCTCATGTAACACATAACATACACCTCAAGTTTAACTTGAAAACCGTCTGCAAAAACTGGTAAACGAGGACTATCGGCAATGAACGCCCTTGCCCTTTAATATTCTTCAAAATCGTCCTTGCCGTAAAGCTCATTATTAAAACGACTTAACCCTTATATTTTAAGTTTCCAATTAATTTTATATTTTAATTACAAAAACCTTCAACTTAATAAAATTTTAATGATTTTGCAGCTAAATCAATAAAATTATTACCATTATACATTGTAAATCTATAATAACCCGATTGCATCTTGAAAATCAATTAGTTTTTTATTTTAATATTGACAATTTTTTTTCAAATTTACATTCTAAATTATTAATTAGGAATTTTAAATTTTTTATATTATTTTGTTTTTCCAATACACAATAAGTTACTTACATATAATTTTCATGAATGTACTATAAACTATATGATTAATCCATATATAATTCTTGGTTTATGGAAACAGAAGTTACTCAGCACAAAATTTTCAAATAAAGTAATTATTAAGAGAATTAAACACCAGAAAAATTATATTATTAAGTGAATTAGAAAAATTTTATTTCAAAACATGAAGCTACGAATCGAGTAACTATAATTATTAGAGAATTTAATTAAAATAATGCAATTTCTGACATTTTTTTCGATTGATTTATGCTGGTACCTTTAAGTTACTTAATAAATTAAAACTATTAATAGAAATCATTATCGGTAGTATATTTTTGCACAACTTTCTAATTGAAGGTATCCGCTAAAATAAGTTACCTATGTAGTTCACAATTTTTTACAAACTTTGCAAATACAACGTAGTCTATGTAGAACCATTATTAAAAAGTTCCTAAGAATACAAATTAAGCATGATCACTTCGTAATTGCACAAAATCTCCATTCAATTGTTTGAAATTGGAACATAAAGTTAACTGATAGTGTTTAGTACGTAGGTACTTTTCAAAATTGACAAAACTTACTTGCATAATATTTTCCAGAAACAGCCAAATCTACTTCCATTAGGAACTTCCCCTGTATACGTTACAGTCATTATCACACTGAGGGCTTATGCCCTAATTATATGCACCACCACTGCATAAAACACGATCAACACGTAAATGTATATACACTACTGATACACAATTATGTATGCGAGCTATACACCTGTAAATATCGAAGGACATTTGTTAACTGACTAGCTTTACAATCACCAGAGGTTCTACTGTCTCCAGGTTAACCAAGTGGGGAAAAGTATCAGAGGTATTTCAAATAATGAATTGTATTGATAGCAAATATTGCACTGTCGTCAGCTGCATGTTAAATTTACCGAAAAAAATTACCGATATTTTTAAATTTAGTAAATGTTTACTGAGCCAATTAGTTATATGTATATTATGACTCTTCCGTATTATCTGGCTTGTCCAACAAGAAAGTACAAAATAAATATAATCATATGAAGATGATATTATCCAATTTGACTCATCACTTCGCACTACACCGACCTCAAAATTTCACTGCAAATTCTATTTCACGCCAGAAACATTTGTGTGAATTAGTAGGTATAGAAAAACTAACAAACAAACGGTGGGAATTGGGAAACCAAAATTAAATGTATGTTAAAGTACAAAATGTATTAATAGAAAAAAGTCAAACCTCGAAACGTCCTCCACCACCTTTTTTTCAACTTCAAATTTTGGAATGAATACAATAAAATACAATTCCATTAAAAAAATTTGAGAAACCAACTAATTCTTAAATTAATTAAGTTAATGATAATTAGTTTTTGAATAAACAATAATTACTATTAACTTCGATTACTCCCATGGGTAGGTCAGGTAGCTTTTCGAATTTGTTAAACCAGTCTCGTTAGGTTTATGAATGAAAATAATTCGCCATAATTTTAAAACTGCAATAATAATAATAATACTAATGATTATTATTTATAAGGTATTTAAGTAAATGATTTATGTATTTATGGCAAAATCTTAGATATAAACAAAGTATACATATCTTAAATTATAACAAAATATAAAAAAGTAGTAAAACTACATGATATGGTAAAGTACACCCAACATACATCAATGTATGTGTGTTTGTTAGTCATAACTCGCGTTATGTAGATTCTTGCATTGTACCTCTTTAGAAATAATTATGTTTCTCTATTAGTTGAATCTTCAAATTTGAAACATAAATATACATACAAGTATTTCAACATTATTACTCCTGTTTAAAAGAAAGTCCAAGTAAGGTAAAATAAGTTTGACTAAGATAGATTACTAAGATAGTGAAGGTAATATACATAGTATCCAATATGATAGAGTATGCAACTGATGCCACTAAAAACTTCTTTAATTATCATAATTATAGTCGCCTTTGATATATTAAAATTTAAAAATTAAAAAAAAATATTTTATATTTAAATGATCAAATAACATTAATGTTACTTTTCAATTTTATTGACTATAGATAGTGAATAAGGAAAATAAATTATATTATTATTATCTAACATACATAAGTACATTTACTTTGCACTACATACATATAAACTTTTTGATATAAATTTTTGTATTCCAAATTCTGCATTGAATTGTGATTTTTTGTTTTGCAAGTAATTTTTTTTTAATTATTGTTTTGAAATTTCTAAAAATTTTGTATTTGCTGGTTTTTCCGCCAACAAGTTGTAATGGCAGCTATGGGCGGTGAAAACCAGGCCTTTGCCAAAAGTATAAATTTGTAGGTCCGTGATTTTTTATTACATTTATGAAATTTTGAAATTTTGCATTGGAAAATAAAGTGAGTTGATTTATTATTTTAATTGTTTTAGATTTGGAATTTTCTCATGTTGAAGTGAATGTTTTGATGAAATTTGATTTTAGATTAATTGCTAGGATAATTGAAAATAAAGAAATAGAAAATATTATTTAGATGTATATTATTGTAGTTAATTGGATTTAAAAGTTTATTGAAAACTAAATTTTGAAGGTATCGTAAATGAAAATGATATTGCCATGTGCACTTCGAGTTATCGCATTTATTTTGCTGTTGCTATTAATTTTATTTATATTAGAAGTTTTTTTTTGAATTATAATTTAAAGTTTAGGTTTAGAATTATTTGATTTTAAATTTGGAAATTATAAAAAACACATCGATTATTTTATTGTTTTTTGTTTACTTTCCTCATTCATAAATGTTCAAATATGGCTTCGAACTCAATCAACGAATTTTTTTATGTTATCAATCAATCAATATTAATTTTGAGGATAGCTTTTTATCAATATCTGCAAATTATACGACTGATTTTCATTTATTAATAATAATCTTGAATCTTGATCTAAAAAACTTATTGAAGTTTAGTCAAAATAGAAATAACTATATTTTTCCTTTAAATAGTACTACAGTTGCAACTTTAAAAAAGTTTTTGGTTGCTGTCAGTTAAATGGACCCACAAATTTAACCTTTTCTTAACGACCATTAGAAGGGCAATTTTCTGAGCATTGAAACAAAATTATTGCGGATTATTCATTAGTTTTCGAGAAAACGGCATTTAAAAATCAAAATTTTTCTTGTATTATAGATAAATACAAATAAAAAATACGTTTATGAATAGTGTTTTTTGAGGTTTACGCTAAAATAGGTTTAGAGAGTGTTTTAAGTCTATTCTAAATTTTTATGAATACAGCTGTAAGAGTATATCTATCACACGTGTCGGTAACTGAATAAATTTTCAATTTTTAAATGCCGTTTTTTCGAAAACTAATGGATAATCCGCAATATTTTTTTTAATGTTCAGAAAATTGTTCTCTTTCCGATTGTCTTTAGGAAAAAGTTAAATTCGTGGGCTCTTTTAACTGAAAATTGCCAGATTTTGATTTCTATAAATTAATGATAAAACAATCAAAGAGGTCATCCTACAAGATAATTTATTCTATTCAGGTTTATTTTGCTATCGGTGAACCCCCTGTTTCGTATGAAGTACTGAAGTATTCAAAAAGAACTATAAAGATTGGTCTAAATCAAGATAACCATGACGTTTAATTCAAATAGTACATCTACTTTCGTTCCACTTGCAATCATATCTATATTATATATTGTCGTGCTCCAAAATCTTTTTATTTGTTTTAAATTTGGAAATTTTATTATAGTAAATTTGAATTTTTATTTTGGTTGTTTTTTAAATTATAATTTAATTGTTGTAAAAATTGCTAATATGTCAATATTTTGAATAATTGTTCGCCCCAACATATTTAGGTTGGCACGAAAATTTGTTGTAACTATGCTTTTTGCCAAGTGCGTTAAGATGGACGGACGTCCATACGGATTCGGGTCAGACATACCGAGAGAGGGTCTCCGTAGTTTTGATTTTTGAAACTCTAGTTGAAATTATCAATTATTATTTTTGTATTTTGTGAGTAAAACTTTTGTTTTATTGTAAGTAATTTTTATTATTAATTTGGATTTTGTTCGTCCGTATTTATATGATTTGGATGATTTTAAATGAATTTTGGATATGCTGACAAGTTTAGAAGTAATTATAAAAATATGGATTGTAAAATTTATGATTTGGAATTAAATATTTTATAATTTATAATTGGGAGTCTCTTGCTGGCAAATAAAATGAAAGCTTCGAGTCATCTCAATTTATACTAATAACATTTGGAAAATAATCATCTGAATTCGTGGCTCTGATGCCCTTACGAATAGTCACGAATCATTCCGAGACTCAAAATAATCCTAGAATTTCCCAATGAGATAACTGGAATTTAGACCGTATAGTAGCAACAGCTGTTATTTCGAGAATTGATCTCGATACTCGGATCAATCCATGGTACGGACATTAGAGGATTATTATTTAAGCTGAAACAATATCCTGAAAAAATTTAAGTATGTATAATTTATTATAATTATCTTGATATTATGTTGATAAATAATTTTTCCATTCTATAAAAAACAATATGAGGAAAATATTAATTTTGATTAAGTAAATATGTTTATCATGTAAATTTATTAATTACAATATTTTTTGGTTATATCTAAATTTTATCGATTATTTTAAAGATAAATAAAAGTATAAAAGTTTAAGGATCTAATCAGACGTATACATTTTTTTATTATTCGTACACAGAAAGGTGCAATACTTAACAACAGAATGCGGATTTTAATTTTTCTTGTGATTTTCATAGTAACAGTTTCATATGGGGCACCCAGAAATGGGTATGCAGATTTAGAAATTGCAAAACCTTGCAATGCTGAATTATGTAAATTACCCAATTGCCGTTGTTCTTCTATATCAGTACCGGGTGATTTAAATCGAAAAGAAATTCCACAGGTAAGTTTTTGCAACGTTTGCCTTTTTATGTAAAATTGATTTTTTATATTTTTTTAGCTTGTTTTATTAACTTTTGATGACGCAGTTAATATTCAAAATTTTGGATTTTATGAACAAGCTTTATTTAATAGAGTAAATCCAGATAATTGTTCTATCGGAGCCACATTTTTTATTTCCCATGAGTATACAAATTACACCATGGTAAATTGGAAAATGTTAAACATAAATTAAAAAAATAAATAAACAATATTAAATTTTAAGGTACACGAATTGTGGTCCCGCGGTTTTGAAATTGCCTTGCATTCTATTACTCATCAGCCACCCATTGAATATTGGAAAAATATATCTGTAGAAGGACTTCATCGAGAATTTGCTGATCAGTTACTTCAATTTGAAGCCTTTGCTAAAATGCCAAAATCAGATATTAAAGGAATGCGATTACCTTTCTTACAATTATCAGGTTAGTATGGATAAATATTTTATGTCCAAGACTAGCGAAAGATGTACATCTAAGCAGTTTTATCGCCTGGAATGTGATACGTTACCGTAGTGTTTGTAATAAACTTGCATATAAGGGGATATGGTAGTGTATATAAAAGTTACGTGATATTCAGGTCTATTATGTATCACAACCTTTAAAAATAACGGTCAACCTTTATGTTATAATGAAGTTTCAAAATAGCGTAAAGCGAGAAACATTACTATAGCTAACATGTGTCAGAAAGAGAAAGTAATATTTCTATTTTCGGATCAAAACGCGGTTCATCAATTTTTTATTTCATAACTGTCACTGTTATAATAACTTTTGTGATACATAATAGGCCTGATTGCATATAAAGGGAAAGCACTGCACACCGCTTTCTCACTATATACAATAAAATAATTTATACGAATCGTGACCCACTATCTTGCTACGGCGGATGTTGATAAGATAAGATAAGATGCTGGGACTTATATTATATTCCAACCCGAGTTAAATAAGTTTTGGACTTAATTAACAAAAAAGTATTTATTTTACAACAATACAAATGTTGGAGTACATTATAATTTTAAAACGTCGTTAATACATTAACTACTACGTGATAAATATAAGACTAACTACTAAGGCTCATTATGTGTTATATATAAGGTTATTATGTTTACTTAAGCAAAAAGAATAATATTACATTTATATGCAAGAAGTGCATGTCTGTGTTTATGTGACTCATGTCTGTATTTACATGATTCATGTCTGAATTACGTAACTCCCGTTCTAAAAAAGTTATGTTTATTTTAAAAGTGTAATTTTTGTTATCAGTTTGTTTTTATTTTGGAAAGGACCTATCTTGGACGTAAAGCTAGATACAGTGACTCGCTGGGAAAGTGGGAAACTCGCTATCGCTTGTTCTGATATATTGCTTACCAACCCGAAATGTATCGCTTTCCCCAGCTCGTTTATAAATAGCATCAACTAAACGGATATGGAAATATCTAGTTACCTATTTTTTGTTCACTATTTAAGAAAAAAATTTCAAGTACATGTATACTCTCTTCCCTAATCTAAACATAATATTTATTTACATTTTAAAATGTAAATAAATATAGTACAATTTTGACACTTTTTTAATTTATATTGTTTTTATCCAGTTCCTCTGTAGACACAAAACAATAAATTATAAGAAAAGCAAAAATTGTATATAAGGAAAAGAGAATCTTATCTAAAATTTGACTTTTAAGGAAATAATAGTTTTCAAATGATGAAAGAAGCCGGCTTAAAATATGATTGCTCATGGCCAACGCAAGCCTATATGGAAGCGGGATTATGGCCATACACTTTAGAATATAAAAGCATTCAAGATTGTCCTGTTCCTCCGTGTCCTACAGCTTCTTTCCCAAATATATGGGAAATTCCAATGATTGATTGGACAGACAATTCTGGGCGTGTTTGTGCAATGGTGGATTCCTGTAGCGACATGTAAACAATACTTCGAATAGGTATCATTTTTATATTTAATAATAAATATATTTCTAGCCCTACAGATGAAGATGGATTATTGGAATTTATGATCAGAAACTTTAAACGTCACTATAACGAAAATCATAAAGCACCCTTTGGTTTTTATGTTCATTCATCTTGGTTTCTCGCGAACCCTAATAGATTTTCAGCTTACCTTAAATTTTTGGATTATTTACAGACCTTCAAAGATGTATTTTTGGTGAATAATTTAAACCAATTTTAATGGCAACATGCAATGAATATTGTTTAATTATTTTAGGTAAATGCTGAAAGAGCTTTACAATGGATGCAAAAACCATCAACGCTAGCAAACATAAAAAATTCTTGGCCATCTTGTCAACCTAAGCATGAAAATAAATGTCAAGTTAATGTTAACTGTCAACTAACAACTGAAGAAGGAGATTATAGAACTTTCTCCAAATGTGGTGCAGATTGCCCTCCAAAATATCCCTGGGTTAACAATCCTTTAGGTGACAAATAATTATTTAGTATTTTTTCGATTCTTCTTTTCTGTATAAATTTTTTTTTAATTAAAAAATTATAAATTGCTGTAGTTTCTAGTACACTTATAAAAATAAGAATAAAAAAATAAAATTAAAAATGTAAAATGTTCAACGAGCTATGTTTTAATAAATGGTTCTTTTAAAATTATCTATTTAAAATATCGTTCTTTACATTGCCTAGTCAATATGAGTTTGTTACATACTCAAAAAGCACATTAACTAACAATATAGACAATTTGCAAATTGCCTGAAACACCGTAGCCATTTTGCAGATTTCCTAAAGTACTAGTGAATTTGCATATTAGCTTACGACTTAGTCGGTTTGCAGATTACCTAGGAATTTTGCAAATTGCCTGATTTCGCAAATTGTCGGTAACATATATGCAGGTATTATTAATAAATATGCAATAGCTATATAAGTTGAACATTTTATTATCTTTTTTTTCATCTTTATCTATAATACTTTTTTTATAAACACAACACTTTACTACCACCAAAGATTTTATCTTTATAACACTAATGCCCGTACTAATAGTCATGGATTAATTCAAGATTCAAGATAATCATAGAACTTACCAATGAGTTTACTGAATACACGGTATCGTAGCAACAACTGCTATTTCAAGAATTAATCTTGAATCTCAGATTAATCCGTAACTATTAGTACGGGCATAAATGTTCAAACGTCAATTATTGTTTAAATTTTATTATTGTTTAAATAATAAACCAAATTAACGTTGGTCACTTATGACCAAAGTACCACTCAAGATATGTAGGTGTTTAGCCGACTTGGGTAAGACAGCTGTCAAGCATATGTGAAGTATGACTTCGTTGTCAAGTTACGATTATTGTACACAATTTCTTTTTTTCTATAGCAGATGTTAAAGTGCGATTTGTCCGACTGAAAATAATTGAAAAAATGATACTTTAACAGCAAGAGTAGATAAAATAGCATTTGAGTAGATAAAATAGCATTTTAACAGCAAGGGTAGATAAAATACTTTGTTTTTACTCAAATTAAATTATTAGCTCTTGAAATTATATACTCGTATTAATAAAATTATTAAAAAAATAAAAAATTTTCAAAAAAAAGAGAACATTAAATTCTCGAAGGCTTGAATATAAAATTTTAAAAATAAAATAAAAACTGTCAATAATTTAATTTATAAATTTCTTATAAATGTTTTCTTTAACATATGCTATAGAAAAAAATTAAATTCTATACACGACGATAAAATTTCATTATCGACTCGCGAAAAATAATTTCCGCTAGTCGATAAAATTCAATTTTATCGTCTTGTATAGAAAATAACTATTATTATTTTTATTAATTTTATCGACTGTAGGTACGGGCATAAGGAACCGCATCAAAATAGCGTACAATCTTTTTATCAAAATGCATTATTATTATGTTTACGAAAATCTTATTTCATTTTTCAAGTTATCGAGTTAGTAACTATACTTATCTTGAATTTCAATACTTCTAATTATATACTATAGTATAATATGTAGATCGCTTTTTGTAGCGTTCGACGTCTTCCGTCGATAGTCTATCTTGGTCATTTTGTTGGACATGACTAAACCATATCGATTGTTTTGTTCTTATGTCAATATGTCATCTGCCATATTATGCTTTACGCTCATTTAATTTGTTAAAATTAATTAAGTTAATTTGTTTAAATACTCTAGTAGTAAATTTTTTACCAAAAATTAAAATATGGGAAATAATTATTAACAATGAATTACCAAAAAAAAAAAAAATCGTCACTCTCTGCCGCAATACCTCCAATCACCAGCACACCAAATTTTGTCCGGAGATACGATGACATAATATTCATTTTTGTTTTCTATTGTGGTAGCCTTAACAAAGATATCGGTAGCTCTGGCAAAGATATTATATATAGTGTTATTTATATATGTATCACCCCCTACCCTAAATCTATCTATAAAAGTTTTTTTAACAAAATCCAAAATGAAAAAAATTTTTTATTTTTGTACGCCACTGAATTTTTTCCAAAATTTTTATATAAGTCACATAATACCGTAAGAAGTCACAAATAAAATTTCTCCAAGATTGGTACAACAAATTTTTTCGGTCATCTAGCGGATTTTTCGAAAATAAATTTTTGTAAATTACTGACTGTCGATTTTCTGATTCTGAAAACATTTTCGAAAAAATTTAACAAACAGCCTAAACTTGGTCGCTACCTAGTGGCAGAACCTTTTACTTATAAAGTAACGTTCCGTCAGTCCGTACGACGATATTATAAAATATTTCCCACCGAACCACCTATTTTTGTATTCTAAAATAAATTGTTACAAGCCCTAAACTCAATTCTTATGCTGCACTCGGTATACAAATCAACATTAACCTAATTTTGATACATATGTCACAAAATTATGACGTTTATTAAAATTTTGAATATATTGTTTTATTTTTGCAAGCCATCTGACAAATTCTCACAAAAAATAATATATAAATTAAGATTTCAGTTAATATTTTCTGTAATTTTTCTGACCTGGCCGCCCTGTTACAATTGGCTCGGTTTGTTTTCTCACCAATACTTATACTTTCAAAGCTCCATCGACACACCAAATTTTAGCTGAATCGGTTAAACATTTCCGGAGATACGACGACATTTTCATTTTTTTTTATTTATTTTATAGTGGTGGCCCTGGTGAAGATTTCTCTGGCAAAACCTTATTTTCACCATTCCAGCCCACGAGGCATACGTCCAATAAGTTTGATTGCAATCGACGCAGAAATGCCGAAGAAAATCGATCGACAAAAACTTTTTTCATGTTTTTGCCAAAAAAGTTAATTTTATTTTTTTCATGTTGCATTACTGATTTCTATCGAAGGATTACATATGCTCTCATATCCATTAGGATCAATGTACCTACGTACCAAATTTGGGTAAGCTCCCTTCAGCACTTCTTGAGTTATTCATTCTTAAAGTTTCAACTTTGTCAACTTGTGATTTTTGACAGACGACAGATAGAAGATTAATTTTACCTATTCTGGATAAAGTCTTTTAAGGCCTTTAAAATAACATATCGCAAGACAAAATATTTTTTAAAAATCCCGTATTATTTTCTTGTGGTGGCACTCCTGATTGATAGATCGCGACGAAAACCTTATTTTCACCTTTCCACCGTGAACCCTACCACCATACCAAATTTGGTCGTAATTGGTCATAAATATTTGAAATCTACAAATTAAGCGATTACAAAAATTTTTAAATTACTGTAGTTTCTAGTACACTTGAATGTACAATGTACTTCTATATATATTACAATGATCGACAGTAGTTTTGTTGCCCTGGATTTTTGATTAATTTTTGAAAGATTTTATGTAAAAAACACTAATGCCCGGTTTCACCAACCTTCGTCAAGGCATTTGATCAACGTTAAACCGTTTTTCTCTCGTTAACTCATAAAAATCTGATTGCCCATGCAAAATATTATTAACGTTGCTCAAAGTTTCGTTCAAATTTGACAACTGAATATTCGTTCGTCAAATATTTAAATGGTTAGTTTAGATTTACTATTGACATTTGTGTTGCATTTTTGAAGTTTTTAAAAGAAAAACTTTACCTTATTTAACTTAAAACTTCTAACTTCTAACTTAAGTTAGAAATGGCTGAAAATTTTGATGATTGATTTTTGACGAAAGATCAATGTTGGTGAAACGACTTAACAAGGCGTCAAAATTTGATCGGCGTCAAAATTTGATCAGCGTTAAAATTTAACGAACGTTGGTGAAACCGGGCATTAGGGTAGCAATATTTTTTCCAAATTGGCTCTAGTTATTTATTTTTTTTGATATTTTTATATTTGACTCAAAAATGCATTATTTCAATGAAAAATTCGATTTGTTTTTGTAATATGAAAAGTTTATAAATAAAACACTTATTACTCTTTCTTTCGCTTTCGTTATACTCAATTTATTCAAAAAAAATTTTTTTAAATATAAAAAATTCAGAAACTTTTTTTGAAAGATTGTTTTTATAAGATTTTTGAGTATCTTTGTCGAGTCCAGCAGTAATCTGCCATCTTATTCACATAAAAGTAGGTCACCCCTACCTTATGGCACTAATAAAAAATGAAAAAAATGTTATGTTCAAGGGCGGTCATAAGGGGGGGGGGGGGGCATGAAGCCCATGGCCTCCTCCAAACTAACATATTACCGTGTTTCAAACTAATGTCCTTACTAAATACCTAAATGTTTTTCAAAATTTTGGAAATATTTTCAGAAATGGTACCCTCAGAAACTAGAAATATGACCGCCCCTGGTTATGATGCGTTTGAAAAAGTTTGTATCTTCAGGAACTTTGGTTAACGATTCTTGAGAGATGATTTTGCAATTCAGTTTTTGTATGAAATTTAACATGTTTGGTTGCCACTTGTTTCAAATTCAAATTGGCCTTAAAAATTGCATCACATGACCTAATTGAGATTCCAACTTTTTTTGCGCCTCTCTAATAGTATGCTTCGCGGCAAATTACAAAAAAACGTGTCTTTGGTTTTCTAACGTTTTTATCGCTAATTGATGTGTTTGCATGCTCATATGCTCAAATCTGCACCGATTTCTTGAAAATGTTTGTAAACTTTTGTATTTTTTGACCTAATTTCTACACCAAAAATTTAGTCAACATTTCTTATACTTCATTACACTTTTAAATTAATTTTTAACACAAAATTTAAAGCAAATAACGTTTTTAAAACAAAAATGAATTCTGAAAATTGCGAATTTTTAAAATTATGCAATAAACAACAATTTGCTAAACACAAACTGTACAACGAATTAGGCTAAAAATTGGCATGTGCGTTACTCACAGTTGTATCTACTTAGAAAAAAATTTGTGTCTTATTTGGTAACTTACATCGTGCGAAATGCAAACATTTCCAATATATTTTGAACATACCTCGTATATTACAATAACATAAAAACTAGAGCCAATATTGGTCAATTTTCGTTATATTCATAACTTTTAAGTTCTTAATTTTTAAAATTCAATGAAAAAATCAGGACAACAAAAATAATGCTTTTTTTTGTAGACCTGTGTTATTAATAAATATAAATATTATGCTTTTCATAAATAAATTTAATTAATTATTTTTTTGCAGTTTCATCATGTACTTTGTTAATACAAAGTAATCTGAGATTAGTGGCAACCGTTTTGCTTGGAGGGCAGTTTACAGCTTTTCCTTCGGAGGGCAGGAGGGCAGTTTACATCTGGGATTAGTGACTACCATTTTGTTGGGAGGGCAGTTTACACTTTTTCAATTTTTCTTTTTTAGGGGATTAGGGCAGTTTACATACACCCGTTAGCTGTAGCTAGCTGCTAGCTGCTATTTTGAGAATTAATATTGAATCTCGTATTAATCCGTGACTATTAATACGGGCATTAGTGTTATAAATCTTTGGTCGTAGTAAAGTATTGTGTTTATAAAAAAAGAGAAATATTCAATTATGGATCAAGATGAAAAAAAGATAATGCAATGTTAAACTTACATACAGTGCCGCCAAGCTAAGAAAAACCCCGGAAAATATGTCAACTAATTTGATAAAAATTTGAATGAACCAATGAACATCGAGTTATTTCTCAAGTACATTCTGTTGTAAAAGTTACAAATCATTGTGTGTCAAATGTCATTGTGCTGGATTTTTGTCTTGTTCGTTTTCGTGTTATTTATATTTGAGCTTTATTGTTCACAGAAAAGTATGTTCTTTTTATAACAAATCTTCATAGCAAAGTGGCGATTATATGGCTGTTATGTTCTGAGATAATTTTGTATCTAGCTTTGATTTCAGAAAGCGGATTACGTTTTGAAGAACCAAGACCTCGTTCTCAATGTTGAAAAAAGGTAAGAATATTTGTAACAAGATAGAAATAAGAAAATTCGTAACTGTTGCTGTTCCTAAATTTGACTAAGAACCATTAGGTAAGAAGAATTTAGAAGACATTGTAATTGAAAAGAATAATAATGTTTACCAAATTGGCTATTTGCTTCAATCATGGATGATGTTCCCAAAGGACAATCTATTTAGATAAGAAAAACATGCACCACACAGTCTACATATGTTTTCGGGTCAAGGGTTTTCAAAATATCAGTGTCGGCCTTCAAAGGCTAAACGTAGTACTAAACAATGTGCTTGTTTCAAGGCTAATCATTTTTGCAAAATCACTGCAGAAATAAATATTTGTAAATTTTGTTTTGTTTACAGTTTAATAAATATATAAACTTTTATTTACTTATTTACTTTATTCGTTATATTAGTCAGATGATCCTTAAATTCATCATAAATACTTGTGACATTTTATGGTAATTGAAACTTGTTGATTAATCTTTATTATGTCCATAAATTATTTAACTAGATACTACCTAGGCAATTTAAATAAAAATAAAATGCTACAAAACTATTTGTCCAGGTAGATACTATTATGCCTAAAATTATTATTTGCCTGCGATATAGGTAATATTAAATATTACACTGTATGTTACAACCGCGTTAAGGAGATTCTTGTATAGCACTCCCATTATGGATAATATGTTTCTCTATTGGTTGAATTTCCAAGTTTGAAACCTAAAATTATATATTTCAACATACTATGTATATTTAAAAAAATATTTATATTAATTTATTTTACCTGAACATGAGATGGTGTTGATAATGCATATATTACAGCATCTGCAATATCGTCTGCATCCAATGCTTGGTTCGATTTTAATATCTCTTTATTTGAACACTCATAATTATCTTTAATTTTTAAATCTTCTAAAACTACACTGGGACTAATTACCTAAAAGTTTACTATTGAACTAATTTATTTAACTAAAATAAAAACTGTAATATTAACAATACTTACGGAAACTTTAATTTTATTTTCAATTAACTTAAGTTCTTGTCTTAAAGATTCTGTTAAAGATGTTAAAGCTTGTTTGGAAGCAAAATAAATATTTAAGTCGGCTTGTAATGAATCTTCTGCGTGATAATTTATATAAATTATGTGACCATTGATTTTATTAGTCTTCATATCTTTCACGGCTTCTCTTGTTGCGATACATGGTCCAATAACATTATTATCAAAAATGCTCTTCCAAAACTTAGTATTTCCATCGATAATTTTGGACGAATTTGACACTTGAGCACAGTGAATAAGAATATTTACGGGTCCAACATTTTCTCTTGCCCATTGAAATGCTTTTAATACATCGTCTTCTACTGTGTTATTTGTTTCAATTAAATAAAACAATCTATTTCGCTTTTGATAATCCGTGTACAGCTTTTCAAAATTGGATTGCCTTTGATTATCTAAGCCTACTACCTGTAACATACAAATTGTTGAATTATAACATAACCACAAAATAAATAAATTTCACCTTAATTCCAGCTGCTATAAGCTGTTTTACTATTGCTACTCCAGTTGAAGAACTTGCTCCTGTTACTATTGCTAGTTTACCTTTCCACCGTTCAAATGATAAAACCATTATTTTACTTTGTAAGTACGTACTACAATTTTAGTCAAAATTTGTAACTTTAACAAGTTTTATTTACATAATCTGACTATCTTAGACATTCAAAGAGCGACATGTTGCTACACAAATTTAAGTGGCAGTTTCTTATCACAAAATATTAGATAAATTCATTATGTAAATATATAGAAATATAAATATAATTGATTAAAAATTTTAATATGCAAAAGTATAACTATGTCGTGTGATTGTTTAAATTTTTTTTTTATTTTGGATAATAATAATATTGTTCTCAGCACTACAAAAAATGCTAGATAGTCACTATTATATTTTTTTAGTCAAATTATTTCAATAACTTTTAATTTACTCTTTTAAAGAGTTTTGTAATAATTATATCAAATATTTTATGCAAAGTTATATACTAACCGGATGACCGATCGTGCACCCGATCATAGGGAAATAGCATGGGAGATTAATATATTTTTTAATTCCTGCATCCCATTATAAAGGATATATGAATAAATTTAATGTATAATCAATTTAAAAAACTTTTTGTTCCCCGTATAAAGTTACCCTACACTTGATATTTTGATCTTTAGTCATTATTAAAAACTGTACAAGAAAATCAAAAAATTGCACTTTGAAAATTATTAAGTCACCTTTTTTAAAATTTGAATTGAAATTTTTGTAACAAAAATTGTATAAAAATATCAAATTTGAAAGGTCACACTTTTAACGGCTTTCTGTTCTATTGTGCATTTAAACAATCTAAGTAATTATGATTAATAAAACTTTTTAATTTTAATAATTAAAGATAGTGAATAAGGAAAAATAACTAAGATATCTACAATATACTTTAGTGTGAGCTTTTTAATAAACAGGAAGTTATTGACATAAAATTTATTTTCATGTTATATATAACTGAAAAATTATCTTGATATAATTTTAAAATTGATATATTAAAAAATCTCATAAAATATTCAAGTATTTACATATTATTATTCTCTCGTCCACCGTAAGAAAACAGGCAGTAAGTCAGTTTTTTTTCAACATTTAGTTTTTTAAATTTTTGAAATCGTATTTCAGATCTGTCGATTCCTAGGCTAAATTTGTTGTGCGTACCCTGCCCTTATTTTTTTTAGAATGAATCGTTATTCTAAGTAAATGCAGAATAAAAACAGGATGCATGTTATGTCATCACATCTAAATCACTGAACATATTGAAGTCCAAATTCAAACGATATGCTCGTTTGGTGCTCCGATAAGTATCACTTTTACCCGGTCTAATGGTATATCCTCTAACATATTTTCTTTTGGTATTCAGCTATTTTATTAATAATGATCTTGAATCCCAATCTAATAATGAGTTTCGTAAAAATAGAAAAAAAAATGTTTTTTATAGTAACAAAGAGAGAGTAGAAGAACAGTTGCCATTTTTATTATTGCAACTTTAAGAAATAATTAAATGTTACTGTACTTTTCATTATCTTAATAAATTTTTAAATTGTTGTAATTCATATTATGTAAGTAATAAATTAATAATAGAATAATTTAACTAGCCTACCTATAATATAATTTATTCTATTAAGGTTCATTTCACTCTTGCCACTCTTGGTGAACCCCCTGTCCCGTTATTGACGCAGTTTCTACCCGTGTCCTCAATATTACTCAAATGTTCAAATAGAACTAAAACAGAAAATGTTCCAAATCAAGTTGGCATTTAATTCAAATAGTAAACCTCCTTTCGTTCCACCTACTTATTAAGGATGTATGGGAGATACAATCTGAGACAAAAGTATAGGCTTAATTTGAATTTCACCAATATTGGCCTTATACGCGTAGTAAGATATTTTTTAAATTTTATAAACGATAAACAATGTTATAAAAATGCAAGTAGAAAAATTTTTTTTCTGTTAAATCGATTTAGTTTACTGAAATTACGAATATTGAATTTATTATAACTTTATTTTGCGAGTGACTTTCCCTGCAATCTAACCTAACAAAATAAAACAATTAATAGTTTTTATTAGTGATAAAAATCATTTATATGTATATAATAGTTATTTATGTATCTAGGGCATTATGAAGATGTTTATGTCGAGGGCAACCAATTTAACAGGGCGAAGGCCGCCAGGCCCGAGAGTTTTTAAGTTGCTCGAGAGCATAAACATCGGGTAATGCTCATGATGCATACAATGTTTGATATTTCACTGCATTTGAATTGGTCAACATTTAAAATTTTTATAAATTTTGAATTTGATGATTGCTAAATTTTATTATTTTTTTTTAATTTTTAATTGTTCAATTAGTGGATCTTCATTTGCAAGTTGTATTTTTAATTTTAAATAAAATTGTAAACAATAAAATGGTACATTTTTTGAATTATATTATATAATTGCGAATGAGAGGGCATAATGATTTATACGCCCTAGGGCATTATAGCCTATTTAATATATCTCGTTGTCAAGGTATAAAAGAGAAATGACAAATAATGATTCAGTGTAATATAAATATTCTTAAAGTCTTTTTAACGTCGATATTTATATAATTTTTTGAGGTTTGAACGTGACAAACACTGTATCGGTTGCAGCTAATAATTAATTTCTCGAAAACGATGTAGTAAACAGTGATAAAATTGGAAGTGTACCAATTTTTATCGATCTCAAACATTTCTTGGTTTTATATTTTTGTCTCCTATACATCTTTAAGATTTTCACTTTATAAATAGTATAAAAGCTGGTCAATAATCTACCGAAATTGTAACCCTTACAGCAGTGGCGGATTTCCAAACCGGCGCAAGAGGCGCGCGCCTGGGGCCTCATAAATCCAGGGGGCCTCAAAATTCAGCTCTCAAAATAAAATAAAGTAATTTTATCTAACTTTCTTTATAATGAAAATAATTAATAATTATCGCAGCGTATTTCATAATTTATAATATTTGCTCTCATATTAATTTGATGTCATCATTTCATAACTTCTTTACTACTAGAATCTACCTAAACGCACGTAATGCGTTGTTAACAAACTGCATCGCCTTCCCATAAAATAATAAAAGCACAATACATGCGTGATAGGTATATCACGGACTCGGACAACTGGGCGAGTGTCACTGAGCGACCTATAACTGGGCGACGTACAACTGGGCGACGTACAACTGGGCGGCGGACAACTGGGCGGCGGACAACTGGGCGGCGGACAACTGGGCGAAAAAAATATAAATTTTATTATTTTAATTTTTGTTATTTTATCGAGAATGCATAAAACTTTTTCAGGAACTCTACATTAGAGAATGCAACAAATATATCCTAAAAACCTCAACCGCGAGAGAATCTAACTTTCAAGTCACTCCCAACCTCCCCACAAAACGTTCCCACGCTATATCAGCCAAGGATTTTATTTCTCAAGATAATCTCCAACCCCCAGCCGTAAAAGAGCCGCAAATCAAAACTCGAAGCCCGATCTCCTCGTTAACAGAAGAATAAAACCCCTCTTCCAAAAACAATCAATCCAAACCCGTCAGAACCCTTCCTCTTCAGGGCACTCCAGTATTTGCTACGCAATGCTGCAGATTTCCCCACCATTCCTATATCAGGGATAATCCAATCCGAGGTTTTGATACCCCTGTATCAGAAACCTAAAATCTTCCTACCTTCCCCTGCGAAGTTCCTGAGACCACTTTTCTCCCCCGCACCCCCCATTGACTCCCAACTTATCATCGCCTCACAACCAACTCTCCGACCAGCATCCCCTCCCATCGGAATAATCGATCAAACGATTATTCTTCAATCAAACGATTATTCTTCTTATTAGAATATTTGCACTTAGGTTGGTTGATTGTCATTGATTTTATAGGAAATTATCAGTACCTATTACAGAAATATATCATAGTAATTTTCTTTTTTGAATGCCCCGAATGACCGTCTCCCAGTTTACTCGTCACCCAGTTGACCATCACCCAGTTTATCCATCGCCCAGTTGTTCGTCGCCCAGTTTACCAATCGTCCAGTTATACGTCGCCCAGTTGTCGCGTACCGTTGTTTGCACTTAGGAGTTAAAAGCTGGAACTTATTTTAATCCTTCCTTAATCCCTAAATAGCAATATTCCGTTGATAGTCATGAATTCGTCCTGTCCAGGGGGTAAAGGGAGAAAATTGCAAAAATTACCCCAAAAACAAGTTGACTTTATTAAATGACACTGATTTGAGCAGTGAAAATATTTAGAGGGGGCCTTAAAATTTAATTGCGCCTGGGGCCTCTCAAGTTCTAAATCCGCCACTGCCTTACAGCATTTTTGCTGAAGCTGAAGAAATATCCTGAGAAAATAATGGAAGTATGTAAGATTTATTATATATCTTGGCATTTTTTTTGGAAATTAATTTTTTCATTATATAAAAAACAATATGAGGAAAACATTAAATTTTATTAATTATGTTATCATTTTAATTTATTATTTACAAAATTTTCGACTATATCTAAATTTTATCAATTATTTTAAAGATAAATAAAAGTATAAAAGTTTAAGGACGTATACATTTTTTTATTATTTTTACAAAGAAAGGTGTAATACTTATCAACAGAATGCGGATTCTAATATTTCTTGTAATTTTCGTAGTAGCAGTTTCATACGGGGCACCCAGAAATGGGTATGCAGATTTAGAAATTGCAAAGCCTTGCAATGCTGAATTATGTAAATTACCCAACTGCCGTTGCGCTTCTACATCGGTACCAGGTGATTTAAATCGAACTGAAATCCCACAGGTAAGTTTTTGCAACGTTTGCCTTTTTAATGTATTAAAATTGATTTTTTATATTTTTTTAGCTTGTTTTATTAACTTTTGATGACGCAGTTAGTATTCAAAATTATCCGTTTTATGAAAAAGCTCTATTTAATAGAGTAAATCCAGATAACTGTCCTGTCGGAGCCACATTTTTTACTTCTCATGGATATACAAATTACACCATGGTAAATAGGAAAATAGTAAGATTAAATAAAAAACATAAAATTTTAAGGTGCACGAGTTGTGGTCCCGCGGTTTTGAAATTGCCTTGCATTCTATTACTCATCAGCCACCCACTGAATATTGGAAAAATATAACTGTAAAAGAACTTCATGAACAATTTGCTGATCAGTTACTTCAATTTGAAGCTTTTGCTAAAGTACCAAAGTCAGATATTAAAGGAATGCGGTTACCTTTCTTACAATTATCAGGTAAGTGACTAACTAATACATTATGTAGTTAACAATAAAATATCAACATCAACTAAAATGCTAAAATCATCAAAAACCTACAAATATTTACCTATTTTTTGTTCAGTGGAAAATTTAAGAAAAAATCAAATGTAAAAATATAAACATAAATAATACAAATTATATGAAAGAAAAATTGATTCTTATCTAAAATTTGACTTTTAAGGAAATAATAGTTTTCAAATGATGAAAGAAGCTGGCTTAAAATACGATTGCTCATGGCCAACGCAATCCTATATGGAGACGGGGTTATGGCCATACACTTTGGAATATAAAAGCATTCAAGATTGTCCTGTTCCTCCGTGTCCTACAGCTTCTTTTCCAAATATATGGGAAATTCCAATGATTGATTGGACAGACAATTCTGGGAATGTTTGTGCAATGGTGGATTCCTGTATCGACATGTAAACAATAATTCAAATATGGATCATATTGATTTCTATATTTAATATTATATTTTCTAGCCCTACTGATGAAAATGGAATATTAGAATTTATGACCAGAAATTTTAAGCGTCACTACAATGACGAAAATAGATCACCTTTCGGTTTTTATGTTCATTCGTCTTGGTTTAGCGCGAACCCTAACAGATTTTCAGCTTACATTAAATTTTTGGATTATTTACAAACTTTCAAAGATGTATTTTTGGTGAATAATTTAAACTAATTTTAATGGCAGCATGTAATAAATATTGTGTAATTATTTTAGGTAAGCGGTCAAAGAGCTTTAGAATGGGTACAAAAGCCATCAACCGTAGCAAATTTAAAAAATTCTTGGCCATCTTGTCAACCTAAACATGAAAATCAATGTAAAATTAATGTTAACTGTCAGCTAACAACTGAAGAAGGAGAATCTAGATATTTCTCCAAATGTGGTGCAGATTGCCCTCCAAAATATCCTTGGCTTAAAAATCCTTTAGGTGACGACTAATTTTTCAGTACTTTTTTAATATTTTTTTGTAATTCTTAATTTGTAAGTAGAATAACAGTAAGAGTATAATCCACATATTAAACCTTTCTTTTTTTTTCAATTAAATTATAATTTTGTGATACTTGAATTGAATTTACAATGTACATATTATTAATAAATATACAATAAGTACATAGGTGCAATATTTTATTTTTTAAAATTTTTAGTGATAATCAATTATTACATAGTACCACTTCAGGTAATAAAAAAGTACAAATTAGAACTTTCATAAAATTATCCAAACTTGTCTAAGAAAGCGCATAGAGATAGTATAAGATCTTTTTTTATTTAAGTGCATTATTATTATTTTTTTGTTCACGAGATGCTTACTTTTATCTAATTTTTCAAGTTACCATGTGAGTAGATACCCACTTATCTTGAATTTTAGTACTTCTGGTTATCATTTCTATTATCGGTAAGTCCAAATATATCTTATACGCTTCCGCCCGTAAAATACTTTTAGTTTCTATAATATAGTCGTAGAACACCAACATTTCAATGAATTTTTTATTTCGACCTAATATGATTAAGTATACCTAGTCGGGACCTAAGTTCTGTTACCTGTTACTGGCACTGTATCTAAACCACCCCATTAATTAAATTCCCTAGTACGTCATCTAGGCTTCAGCCAAGTTTGATCGCCAACGCCCATTGAAGGTATGGCACATTTACGAAGAAGAAGAAAATCTTCGAGTACAAACCACAATTTATAATCCAGTGTGATTATTTGCCAATAAATTTTCTTCAATCTACAGATGTGTCGTTTTTGCTTTGTGTCGAGTTTTGTTTGAAAATCTAAGACTTCTTGCTGAAATTCGCGTTATTTTTTTAACATTTTTATTATTGCTTTGCCTAAGTTATGTAGCATTACATGCAGCAATCAGTACAATCTATTATCCTTTAACACCCCATTGCCAGGGCCTTTTTTATCATAAGGCCACATAGGCCCGGGCCTGGGGCCCCCCAGTTAGAGGGGCCCCCTGCTTGACCCAACTGTAACTGTTTAAAACAGCAGTTTAATGTTTTATATATAACAATTAAAAAATTATATTTAAAACTATCTGCTGACAACACACCAACAGCCTGTAACAGCCCTGTTTAATTAATGAATAAAAAAATAATTTTTATTATCTTCAATTTGTTACATCACTACAATTTTGCCATATCCAGTGGCGGTAATAGCGTGCGTTTCTACGCATCGCGGAAGACCCCGCCTGACCGTAAAGGGCCCAAGGCCCAACGGTCAAATAGCGCGACAAACATTTTTTTAAACATAATTTTAATTTTACAACTAAGCTCTCTAGTTGAACGCTCCGGCATGTTATGATATGATGGTATCGGTATATCTATCGGATATGGTATATCTTTCATTTATCAATATCGAAAATATGAAATTAATTAGTAGATATACAGGGTGTTTTCGTGGCCGTGGAGAACCTTTGAGGTAGTGATAATGGCCACTTTCCTAAGACAAATTTTCAAATAAAACTTTGTTCCAACGGGCTACAATTTTGGTCAAATAATTTATTTTGGAAGACCTACCGTTTTCTCAGAAACTCTGAAAATAATGAAGCAAGTAAAAAGAAATAAATTAAATGCGAAAGAATACAGATAGATGTACAGAACTTACCAAAAGAAGTACCATTATAAATAATACCGTGCAACGCCTTTTGAAAAGAGCACGCCTGGGTGTTGAAAATGAGGGAGGCCATTTTGAAAATTTATTAAAATAAATTTTGTTAATTTATTATTTTTTCACCTACACCTTGTTCAATATTTTCAAAAAAACTCGAAATCCGTTGATTCTAGACGTAAGGAGTTATAACCTATTTTATAGATAAGTGAATGATCTTAAAAAATTTTCTAAATCATTAAACTTAAAAAATTAATAATATGGGAGCTATGGCCGTTTTAAATCAGAAATTCAAATATTGCTTTAAAGTGAGGTAAAAAACCCCCGAGGGTTTGGACTTAGACAAAAAATTTATTTTAAAATTTGTCTTAGAAAAGTGTCCTTTATCACCACCTCAAAGGTTCTCCACCCTCACGGGGACACCCCGTATAAATGAATTTCGAGTTAAATTAATATTATAATTTTTGTGAATTTGTGACACCAAGTTTTTCGCCTACGCCGCTATTTTTCTAATTTCCTAATCCTACGAAGGGCCCCAGAAGGTATATGGAACCTACTAGAACCGAAAATAGGCACTGCCCATTGCATATTTATTGCTTCAACTTAAAACATCAACTAATACACGTTTGCTACTTACAAATGTATCTTTTCAAACCTCCCATAAACAACCCCTAAATTCCATATGCGGGATGTAAAACTAGCTGTACTTAAAGGTAACAGAATTTATATCCTGACTAGGTGCATTATTCTCTTCGGACTCAAGTTAATACCGCTAAATATTTTTATAACCTGGTATATTTTTATTATTAATTGTGCAATAAGAGTCAAAAAATATTAGGAATTTTTACCTCCAATCAAAGAAAATATTTTCTTTGGAGCTAGGGTAATGGAAAAAAAATTTATTTTGTTTTACATTTTCGAAATCACCGTGTTCAGAAACGTAAAGATCTGCAAAAAATAAAAGAAATTTTTCTGTCGGTCGGTAGTCAAATTTTGTTCCTCGATTTATTCCGGAACCGTCCAACCAATCACGTCCAAATTTGGTATAGTAGTGGGGTTTATGGTAGAAAGATCAAAATAAGGTGTCAATCAAGAGTGCCACTACAAGAAAATAGCGGTGACCGGACAAAACAGAACATGAAAGAACAGATAATGAAAAAACGGAACATTGACAAAAGAGAGCTCTGAAAAAACAGAACACTGAAATAAAAGAACATTGGCGAAAGATAACTCTGAAAAATGAGAACATAAATTTGTTTTAATTTATATGAATTTTAATTTTATTTTTTGTTTAGTCCAGCATTTTTTTATAATTAAATGGCAACAAATCCCTGACAAATACAAAACTTGCTTTTAGGGTAGATTCCCTTCGCACCCCGCACTTTCGGATCCACCCTGAAACGAGTTCCACCTTTGGCGAGTTCTTTTGACCTTCAGGGATATTTTTAATGGGTCTAGTGCTACCCTGCGCTTCGGTCCCCTCCTCTCCGGGCGCTCCGAGCCGTTTTGACAAAGACAACCATGACACTGCATAAATCCACCATAAAAAATAGTCTGCGCCACCCTGGGCTCCGGTCCCCTCCGCTCCGGGCGCTCCAAGCCGTTTTGACAAAGATTAATCAAACAATAAAAATAAAAATAAAAATTTATATAAATTTAAAAAAAATTTTCTGTTCTCATTTTTCAGAGTTCTCTTTTGTCAATGTTCTGTTTTTTCATGTTCTGTTTTCATGTTCTGTTCTTTGATGGAATTGAAAATAACACAAGATTTTTAAAAACGATGATTTTGTCTTTTTTTTTTTGTTTTTTGTCTTGTGTTGGGTTATTTTAAAGACCTTGAAAAGCTTTATTTAGAATAGATGAAATTAACTTTCTATCTGTTATCTGTCAAAAATTACAAGCTGCCAAAGTTGAAACTTCAAGAGTGAATAACTCATGGAGTACTGAGCGGATCTCAACCAAATTTTGTATGTAGGATGTAGGAACATTTCCCCCACAGGACTTGACATCATATAGAACCATTTGATAAAAATCAAGAATTCAACATTTTAAAAAAATAAATCTTTGAAAAGAAATCTAAAGGCTTCCACAATAAAATAAATAAAAATGTCATTTCGGCGATTCTGGTTCGGCGACAGTCAATTTGGCGACCCGATATTCGGCTATGCCAGTTTCGGCGATTCCAATTCGGCATTTCGGCGATTCTCTTTTGGTGACAGAAAATTCGACTATGTCGATTCGGCGACGGGAAGTATACTTTTAGTTTATTCAATTTATTAAATAATAAATTTTAGTTTATTCAATTTATCTTCGCAGAATATCTTATAATTATAACATTGATTAAAATTTGTTTAATTGCTTAAAAAGTATGTATAATTATGATACCTGTGATGTACAGCCTTGGTCAAATTATTGGAGCACCTTTAAAATTTTCTGGAAATAACCATAGCATACATAGCCTTTCTTAGTAAAAAACTGATTTATTGTAATGTTTTCTAATGTATCAATCGATTAATTAAATTACAATTTTATTCTGCGTGATTTGTGTAATGCAAACTCTTGAAATACATTCGTCAATTTTGATTTGTACATTTTTTTCCATTGCCAAAATACCTACATTTGTTGATCTTAACATTGACATTGTAGATAGTAAATAGTTTTTAATTATTTTTAATTTAGAGAAGCTTCTCTCAAAACTGGCATTACTTATGGCAGCTTTTCTTTAATTTTTAACCATTTCGCGCCATCTATTCATCATCAGCACGGCCGTTCCCTGCCTCCCCCTTAGACGTGCCGCCCGGGGCAATCTCCCCCCCCCTTGCACCCCCCACCTGAAAAACAAACAATGGCAAACACTAAAGTATTAGCATTAGTGACATGCTTGCAACGAACAAAAAGTGTTCTATCAAGCTACTACTAATGAATTAGATGGATGATAAATCAGATTTAATTTTAATTCATTTTTATTTCTAGTTTCTTTCATACTTTCCTATTTTAATTGTAACTTGTGTTTAAATAAAGGTTGAGTTTGACTTTGTAAATTGATTACATATTTCAAGGCTCAAAAAGAAGCAACAAAAACTGATGCTATTAAAGAATCGACTGAACTTGATAATCACACTAAAATTAAAGCAATAGGTCTCAATTTGAAAGAGTGATGTAAAAAATGCCAAAAGGGGACCGCTTTTAGACCCCTTTCCCGCATTACGAATTTTTGAAACTCCTAATACATAAATAATACATTTTTAATCTATTTTTATCTTTTAATGTGTTGACAAAAATACACGTGATTTATATTTATAAATTATTACTATTGTAATGAATAAAAAAATTGATATTGTTAATTTTACCTACATAAAATAATATAATTTTGAAATTAACAACTACCCAAATGATTAAAAAAATATACTTTAAAATATCAATTGACAGCTTACAAAATAAAATAAAATCAACTTAAATAATATAAAATATTAATTATTATAATTAAGATGTTGTTCATAATCACAACAGTAAAAGTTTTACCTTTACAGCGGTAAATTCACAATAAAATATTTTAAATGGAGAACTTTTATCGGTGGTATAAATTAATAACCATACATGTTTCGTACAAATCTATTAATTTAATTTTATTATGTAATTCATTTAACCAAATTATTAGAAATACCTGCTATTTAACATAATTTGTGCAATAAAACCATACTGCCCTGCTAAGCGAAAATGACGTATGTGCAAAAATTGCCAAAATGAGTTATTGGTATATACGTTAACTACAAGCATTTTACTACATCTTTAATAAACAAAAAAGACGAAAATCCCACAATTAGTTGAAATAAACGTGGTTCACAACGCCATTGACCGTAAGCTCTTGGCTAAAGTTAAATTAAAGAGTCGAATATCTCGAAACGACTGTTTTGTACATACTGCACTTTCGTTTAGCAGGGCAGCATAGTTAGCATTAGAAATAATTTAAACTTAAGCAAGAAAACAAAAGGTCAGTTTCATGTGCATAAAAAGGCATTATTCACATTTTCAAGAAAATGTTACTCCCGAAAGTGTCATTTGCAAAGTCTGTTTGCCAATCAATGTTATCAAGTTTAAAAATAATCTATGATAAAATTAATGACATAAATTAATACATAATTTAAGAGTATCGAGGATAGAAAAATGTTGAACCATAAACTGTTTTGTACATCATTTTGTAAGAATTATCAAATTTGTACCCATTTACCAGTAAAAAAAAACACTGTTAGTAAATAATTATAACAAAACGTGTAGGTACGTCAGTAATAATTTGAAACAACAAAATTTATATTAGTAATGTTACTTGAAACTAACTATTGTAATTAAAAATTTACAAAGCAATAAAAATGTCATAAATAAGTTCACATGTATTTGATATATCTTACAACAAAATAAAATATTATATTGTAACCAGTGGCGGCTGATACAAAGAGGGCGATAAGACACCGCCCTTCCTAAACAAAATATTACAAAGTATAATAACACATGTTACTACTTTACTCTTTTGATTCGTACTGTTAAGTCTATGGTTACCTAACATGATATGAGTTTTCTGTTTGGACACCAATTACCGAGTAACTTGAGGGTTCCCCCCAAAAACGAAAATTGACGGTTAAAAAATGACCCAATTTTTAAAACATAATAAAATGATCAATTAAATAAAAGTAAAATAAAAATAAAAGGCCTGATTTTTATGATTGACTGAAAACTCCTTTTTTATATATGAAGAGCACACAGGAATAACGATCAGGGTCCAATTTTGCTGAAAATAAACTATTAATGCCATTCGATAGATGGTAATGAAAGGTATCTTCTAGTAAAAATATATAAGATAAAAATGACTTAAGTCCAGTGTAAAAAACCATATTTTTAAAATCATTTGTTAACGATCTTATGAGTCTGTAGATCTTGCAGTTCAATTTACGCAAAATATACAGTTTGTGACTCTGATCGTTATTCCCATGTACTCTTCATATTTTATCACAAAACATGCACACAAATCTTTGTGCTGTCATTGTGTTCAAAAGAAAAACTCTTGCAGGTAGTCATCCACTTCACACCACAAATTTCAAGAGTAAAGCAACTATTGCCAACGTAAATAAAATTTTTCAATATTTGTATTACACTGTAACTCCACATTTCTAGTCGTCGCCTCCTAGTATATCAAACTACAAGACGCCGCTGATTGTAACAAATCTTTGCCTTTAAATACATCTACACAAATTTAGATTCATAACAAGTACTGCCGGTTTATTTTTAAAAATAACTACCAATGTTTGACATTTTTGTACGTTTAATAAAACTTTTCATTGATAAATTATTAATAAATCACACTCCAATTAATACAAATACTTTCTAAACTTAACCTAGTAAAAGTACTCAATAATATTATCATTAAAATTTCTGTATCATTAAAACATGAAAGAAATGGACACTTTAAATGGAATTTTATGTACAATTTTTTCAATTAATTAAATATTTACATCATTTTTAAGATGTTGAATTTTTTTTAAAAGCTGCAATACATTATGTACAATAAACAAAAAATAAAAATGGAGAACCAACTATTTGTGCGATTTGCAAATATTCATATAAGGAACAAGATTTGAAAGAAATGAAAGAAATTTTGTGATGGTTTGTAAAAGTTATATAATACATCATTTTTAGTTCTCATCGAGAAGTAAATATCAGATAAATTTATTCTCGTTTCTTGCATGGAGACTCACAAATCGATCACAGTTTTGATAAGTAAAAAGTTTTCTAGTCGCCGGCGACTACACTAAAATTAAAGTTTTCAATAAAAAATTTTCAACCTTTTTCAATGGATTACATAATTTCAATATGTAATATGCAAGTAATTGCTGCAACAAAACTGATGCAATTTTAATCTTAACGTTCTTTAGTTCATTATGATTTTATTTTATTGTTGTTCCGTACTTTCGACAATAAGCATAATTGACTGCTGATTTCCATCTGTCGTGACGCCTCGAACACATTCAACTTGATGTGATCCCCAATCTTTACGTTGACAAAATGTTGAACAATATGGAGTTCTTCGACACAAAGAACATTCTGCTAACGCTTCCCGATTACAATTTGCACACTAAAACAAAAAATAAAAAGTTAATAAATTTAATTTTTAATATTAGTAGTAGTCAATAAGAACAAGTTACTGCAATTTCGAGCATATTAGCAGAGACCATTAGAACCTAATGACCTAAGAACCTCAAACTCATTTATTTTTGATTATTAATATTAGAAAATAAATTTCAAGTAGATTTTGTGGATATTAGTGTGTATTTGTAAAATGCAAGATTTAACAGAACTAAAAAAATCGTTAAAACAATAAGTTTTAACAGTAAAGTAAAGAAATACAACACAGAAAAATTTGTTACTATAAAAACCAAAAAGACATTAATTACCACTTTTTTTTACCATATTTTTAATCCGAACCTGTCAAGTGGTAATTAATGTCTTTTTGGTTTTTATAGTAACAAATTTTTCTACGTGTTGTATTTCTTTACTTTACTGTTAAAACTTATTGTTTTAACGATTTGTTTAGTTCTTAGTTCTGTTAAATCTTGTATTAATATTAGACCTTGGAATTGAAGAAATAATTTAAATAATAAGTGTATTTTCAAATAATTTTAAAAATGTAACTATTGAAATAATGGTATCTTTAGTATCTTGGAGGGTTCTTTAAATGATAATTTCAGAAAAGAAAAACACACTTTGGAGATATCACTGTGAAATTCTATGATAATATTTATGAAGTTACCAGCAGGTCAAACGGGCTGTGGGCCACCCTGATCCACCCTGGCCACCCAGCCAGCGAATACAGTGGAACTCAATGGAACTTGACTGGCGTGAATCATGATAGAAAGGTAACAGATAAGATCCGATTTTTGTAGTCGAACATCACTAGTTCACTTACAATTTAAAAAACTATTAAAAAGATTTGTATAATATATTACAAAAATATAATATATTTTTAAATTTCAATTTGAAAATAAAAATTAGGAATTTAGTATTGTTTGCTTTAATTTTAAGAATTTAGGCAAAATTTTAAGAAAATATAGGACAAGCCAAGTCCTCCTTGACTTCTCCTTCTCCTGGACTCCTTGAAATCTTTCCTTAATCAATTCAATTTAATAAAGTAAAGATAATATGGTAGATGTGTTGATATTGCATGAATATTTTAAGATACCAAGTATTTTTCAAGATAGGTATTTAATCTTATTTATTTAGAGCAGGCACCTTACATTATAACATCTAAAATAATAATCATAAATAGTAAATACTCCTACAGTTAACCCTCTTATATCGTGGTTAATTTGCATTAAACCGCATTTTATGGAAACCGTATTATAAGAAACCCGCAATTAGCATTACAAATCACGTTAATTCGTGCGTTATATGGAAACTAGATATATACCAGAGGTGGTCAACCTGCGGCTCGCGAGCCACATGCGGCTCTTTAAAGGATTATTTCTGGCTCTCGATAAATGTACGCGAATTCCCTTTTCATTTTTGTGCTATTATATTTAAAAAAAATATTATCGTTCCGTATGTGTTTCAAAATGTCTTTTAAATTTTTCAAATTTTGGGAAAAAAAAGACCACCCCTGGTATATACCGTCGAATATGAAACCCGCGGGGAAATATGGCAATTGGGGTTGATATTTCAACGAAACGTCAGATGAATTCAACATGGCAGTTTGTTATCAGCTGTTTCTTTAATAAATTAAAGCATGATGTATTTTTAATGTTGTATTTTGTCAAAGTAAGTAATTCACGATATAAATGGTATATCAGAACCATTAATACGGGTGTTTTTCGTTGGAATGTTGTTATACAAAACCGCATTATATCGAAACCTCCCGATAATAGGAGAGTGTGTCGTAAAATTTCAACTGTCATCATTAAAAAAAAATTAAATTGAAGTATGTACTATAAATACCTCAGCTGAACAGAACAAATATTTTGTCATTTTCCTCATTAAGATAATTATTTACAGCCACATTATTAAATTTAAAGTGCAAAAGAAGCTATGTTGAGAAAATTCTGACTTGATATGGCCAGAATCAGAAAAACACTTCGCCTGATGCAAAAACCCAAGTTATCCATGGAATTGGGATGGTTTGAGAAATAACAGTGCCGGGAACTGTCAGGTTGGAGGTAGTACAATGGGATTAATGTGTGCATACATTTTTTTCTATCCTTTAAGAGAGCACTTAAGAGGTAAATCACGAGGCTAAAATGTGTACACCACCATCTGGTTTTTCTAAAATTCTCACCATATTTTGAGATATGTATATCCTCATTATACCTATATTTCTCCAACATCTAAACCACATCTCACCCGCATGTCTCAAACATTTTTTTTATATAACCGAATAAGAGAACTATCGTGAAAATAATTTAATGTAGGATTAAGTACAGTGAGGGTAACTTCCAACTCTAAAACGAGTTTCTATTCAAACACATTTTAAAAAACTTATACAAGGAACTCCATGGGCCTGTAAGAATGATACAATTTTTAAGGCTCCATCCCTCCTCAAAACCCCTAGGTAATTAATACTCTCTCTAATAAATAATGCAGATTTCGCTCTCAAAACCGCAACATTAAATTGCCCCTTTAAATGCTATCAGTTGATGCAAAAAGAAACTTATATCGACCAATTCGTTGGCGAGATATTACAAAAAGTATTTAATAATTTTTTTAGTATTCATTTAATATCTTGCATTATCCACAAAATATTAAGAATAAAAAATTATTTGTTTTTATATTTTGGCCTTCATTCAGCGATCATACTCAAAATATTACAAGAAATATTTTAAAAGCAACCAATTCTTTATTCTAAATATTTTCTGTATCGGATGATTCATAATAATTTATTACTAAAAAGATATTTGATTATTTTTGTAAGGACTCAAGTCTTTTGTGTCGAAAGATTTCAATGAATAGCTTTTTTCAGCAATCGAACGTTTTCGATATCTCCCGAATATCTGAATGGACTTTTGTTTAAATTTTTACAATTAGCCAGTTGTGAAAAAAATCACTGCTTATTCTAAAGCTATACTATATAAACATTATGTTCGATAAGAGAAAAGGGAAATTGACTCTAACAGTGCAGATTGAAATTTTTAATTCAATTTTTCTGAAACTGAAATGTTTTACTCAAACCTTTCGTAATAAATTATAATAATATCCGACACTAAAAATAATTAATTTCTAAAATCCTTAAACTTAGAACTATTTTAATGGTACTGGGAAGCAGGAATAACACAAATATTTTGCAAAATAAATTTGTACTTAAAAATTACCTTCTTTTGATGTTCGTTATCTAAAGCAGGTTGTAAAGTGGAATCTGTGTTTCCATCGGGTGGTTGTAAAGCTGCCACCTGGGCTTCGACACGAGCTGCAAGTACTGCAGAATCTTTCTCTCTTTGAAATTTATCCGATTGACCTTTCCACGCTTCCTTTACTTCTTCGATCCCTCGTCTAAATTCTCCAGCCAATTTACTAATATTTGAAGCGATGTCCTCTAGTCTTTTAAGAACCAGAGTAGGATCGGTGTTGCTTATAGGTTCCATTAGTTGATATTCATTTGAATCCAAACCTTCTGCTAAATTTTGCCACGCTTCTTCTTTTGTTTGTATGTGTTGATTATCTTCACTATCTTCGCCGCTCAACTCTCTACGTTTGACAATATTATCAATGTCTTTCTTTCGTTTACGTTTATACGGTGTAAATAAACGCACCGGCCCTGTGGCACTTTCGTCGTCACAACATGCAGCACACGTACAACTAGTGGCATGAGGAAATATAATACCTTCGTCTATAAGTGTTTGAAGGCTTCGACCGCCAAATCTAATACTTCGTTTCCAATCTTTACTCGATGCTCTTCCGCAAAGAGCTTCGAATTCACTAGGCGTATACCAATTGTTGGCTAATTTTATACATCGGCCTCTACCTCCAGACCCGAAACGACTTTTGTGCAATTCTGCCGATGTATTTTTGCAACGAACCGGTAAGACAGGCATACTTGCTGCTTCGCTCCATGAACCTGATACAGCTGCAACGGAATTGGATACCGAAACTGGTGTTGCTATAGTACCACCACCGTCATCTTGTATAACAATAGTTTTTAACTCACCACCTGAACCGTCTGTTGCTAAGTACCCATTATTGTCCACACACAGCATAGGCTTAAAGTGCGGTAGATGTTCTTGTGTGATAACATTAAACGTACTTGCGATAAGGGAACCCACTGGAACACTAACTGGAACTCCCGTGATACCCCCATGTCGAACAGTTTGCACAGAAATTCTAGAGTTTTTTGTTTCCACAATGGTTTCGCCATTCTCGCCGCCATCGTGCTCACTCGCAAGATGTTCGGCTTCGTCAATGTCCGGTAGGACGACACCTTCCGAGTTTGAGTTCTCCATCACTAAAAAGGGCACTTCAAGAACGATTTTACATATTAAACTAATTCCACAGCGATTATTAACGATACAAAAGTATTTCTGGCTTTCCACCACGCCAGCTGTTCCATTAGTTGGCGATGCCGGATGCACTATTGGTTACAAAAATGTCCGAGATCAAGGGAGGCGTTGGTTTCATTTTCTTGATGGCGGGAAATTTGAAAACGTAAGTTGCTGGTCCTTTTACATCGCATATCATAAAAGTTGAGCATTTATCACTTCGGTGAAGTGCAAAATGCTCCTGTTATTATTTTTACCTTACTTCACACAAGCGTGAGTTTTCGCATGTACAACTTTACCGTTACAGTAAAATAGGGTGCGACCCATAGATTAGCAGCGATTAACGTGATGACCTTTTTCTGGATTATCACTCGAAAGAAATTTGATTTTATTATTATATTGATAAGGTTATACAAAAACGTATTAATCATGTCGTAAATTCAATTACGTTAGCATCAAATACGTTATTTTTATTTTAAGTGTTATAATAACAGGTAATTATTTTTATCTACATAAAGCTGTATTTTACTTTCAGTGTTCAAAAACTCAAAAAATAAAACCACCCATGTCTATGCTTTTATTTGAGAACAGAACCGTATCCGAACATATAGAGGGGAGCAAAACACAATTTTATTTGTTTTTACGATGCATTTTTACGTGAACCGTATTAAACCATATTATATTTTTTACGCCCCCCCCCCCTCCTTAACCACATTATAACATCTACAATACATAATATATTTGATAAATTTTATATTAACTACTGTGATGAACCGGAAATAATTTTGTATTGATAAAAATAGTAGTCTAACCATCGCCAGCGGTTCTTAAACCATAGATAGCGACCGGGATATTTAACTTGTGCGAAATTAAAATTTTAGTCGTTTGATTTTTTCTTTTTTTTTCAAATTATAAAATTTTTTAGGACCGCAACAAATTATTGTAAGATAAAAAAAAGTTTAAGAACCACAAGCCACTTATTTATTTAATGCCTGAAAAATCTTACCTCTTACTAGGAAACTCCTAGAGTATAACTCAGTAATTCAGTATAACTTGAGAATCGGGACAAGCTTTGGTAGGCTGAAAGAGTATTAAAATTAAAAAAACACCTGTTTTTTTTAAATGCTATGAGCAATCGTTTCTGAGAAAACGGCGTTTAAAAATTTGAATGCCATACTTCAGCTATTTTATTTTAGTCGTTTTACTCGTTTTATTAGTCGTTACTGGTATTGTCATGGGCGTACCCAGGGGAGGGCAGGGAGGGGCAGCTGCCCCTCCCTGGATCCTTCCTGTTTCCCATACATTTAGCTAGTTAATTATGTGCCTATGCCAGGATAATTATTTATCAACAGAAAATTCCTGATTTGCCCCCCCCCCTAGGCCAAAAGCTACGCCCATGGGTATTGTGGATATAAAAATTCAATTAAGTGGATTAAAATATCAAAGTTAAAGGAACAAATAAAACAATAATCTATCGAGCTTTCGGGAATGTGGTGTTCCCTTTTTGCAAGAATATATTAATAATAAACAAAAATACAATGATAAGGTAACTTGTATTGACTTGTATTAACTCTAATATTTTAATCCATTTAATATATTTTCAAGAGTTAATATTACTAATAATTTTATAAAAATTCAAGGAATAAATATTTTATAAATAAATACTTCTAAAGATTTCCACGGATTTTCAGGAATTTTCTAAGGATTCCAAGAAGTTCCAAATCCAATGATTTTCAAACAACTTCCAATCTAAAGAATTTCAATGATTTCCGAAGTAATTCCAAACACGTGCATACAAAATTTTTAGATATTTCTAAAAATTCAAAGGTCTTTTAGTTGAAATAGAGGCGTCTGCAATCTGCAAGTGCATTGGTAGGTGCAGGTTCGCTTCCCTGCAGTAATTGTTTTTCTTTCAGTATATGCCATGTTATAAATAGGGATCGACACAGGATAATAATTTATACGAGTAGAGTGCAAATATTTTATTTATTTTACATTATTTATATTTATATTACTAAAACTAATATGCGATTGGGCAATGTAACAGAATTGATAAAAGAACCAAAGACATGAATGAAGATAGCAGTTAACGTGATTAGGAAGGATTTGTATTTTATCAAAAGAATCGCAAATAAAGCTAATTAAACTTTTTATAAAAAATTCAAGAAGGCGAAGCCAGCAATTGGGGAAAAACTGGAGAAGATGTGAAGCACAAAATTAAGTCAACATCAAAGGTCCCAAAACAGCCAAAACCCGCCACCCAGGGTTGTAGAGCTTGACGATTGGTTGAAAGTCCAAATCTAAAGCACTAGCCAAAATCAGCACAGAATTTCTAGGGGTGTAGGGGTGGGTCATTTCTGAAAATTATTTGAAAATATATAGTAGGTATTATCTTTAGAAACAACATTTCTTTAACCCTTTCGCGACGGACGTCGGATATACTCGGTGACAAAAAAGTTGTCACACATACGGGTGTCGGATATATACGTTTGCTACTTTTTCAAGTCTCAAGACGGTTGTAATCTTATTCATCCGACCACTTTTAAATGTTATTATATTTCCAGTACGGCTGTAGAGTTATTCCGTCATCATTAAACTTGGCTTAGCGTCAACGTCAAGTCAACGTTTGATTTTATTATTTATTTTGTATTTTTTTCCGACAATCGTACCTGAACCAAGGTAAAAACGTCCGTACAGAGGGAATATTTTCAGAACCAAGGTACCGTCACGAAAAGGTTAAAACGTTATATAATAATAATCAGCCCTTTTGACTGTCCTTGCCTTGATTTAAATAAAATCAAAAAGGAAGGAACAAGCACTAATTAGCGAAGTGTAAGGCACTGGACACACAGAAAAGACGTAAGACGCAGGCGGCGCGCGGACATATGTCTCTTCCGCGTCCCTTTTATACAAAATGTATAGAAACGTCGCGACGCAAAACATATAGAAAAGACAGAGCGCGGACACGTCGCTTATTCGTCTTCTATACGTTTTGTATGAAAGGGACGCGGAAAAGACATATGTCCGCGCCCCGTCTTTTCTGTGTGTCCAGCGCCTAAGAAAAATTGAATTCAGGTGCTCTATCAAATACACAAAACTGATAAGAGCTATATAGTTAATGGTTGACAAATAAATATTTTCAAGGTTGGATTGAAAGGGGTTGAATTGCAAGGTAAATTCTTTTTTCTTAAGAGCTTTTCCCAGATTTCCTCTTAGATTACCGTAAGATTTTCTTTCAAAAAATTTAAAAATAACAAAAAATGATTTTCTATTAATATATTCCTAATTATTTTTTTAGATTTTTTTAGATTTCTTAAGATTGCCTGGGATTTCCTAAGGTTTTTCCAGGTTTCCTTGGATTCCTCAAATTACGGTCTACGACGTTTCGGCGCAGCCGGTTCGGCGCAGCCGGTTCGGCGCAGCCGGTTCGGCGCGAAGACGTTTCGGCGCGGAGACGTTTCGGCGCGAAGACGTTTCGGCGCGAAGACGTTTCGGCGCGAAGACGGTTCGGCGCAAAGACGGTTCGGCGCGAGCCGGTTCGGCGCAAGCCGGTTCGGCGCGAGCCGATTCGGCGCAAAGACTTTTCGGCGCGAGAATAAAATATTTTAAAAAGAAATAAAAATAAAAATAATGTGGAAAAATTTAAACATTAATGGATAAATAATATATATAATACTCGTAAATTTATTAAAATTAATACACATGTATAAAAAATAAAAAAATGTTAAGGATTCATTTCGTAATTATACGATAATCCTCGCAGATAGTCGATTATATTATAATATAATAAAACACCTTCACAACAAATTATTTACTTATTGTGTTTACTTTACTTACAGGGTTAGGTACAATTATTATAAACAATATTAGATAATAAAATTTAAATTAACAAGTTTGTATAGTACAATAAAAAGATAAAAAATGTAATAATTTCATTAAATTCCAAATAACTAAATTAGTATTAATTATAATCATTATACAGTATAATCTTATAATTATAATACTGTTGGTGGCGGCACTTGCTCACCACCCTCACCACTGAGTTTGTTGGCTAAGAGGCAGTGGGGTGTTGAAATACCTGATATGGGAGGATAAGCAACAATTTCCTATTGCATTGCGTATCTTTACTATTTATCAATCAACGATATAATGTATTTAATTCTTAAACGGTGCAAACCGAGGAACTTTAAACTGTAATCCTTTGTAAAATGTGTCGTTTAAAAGATACGAGGTTTTCAAAATAATCAAAAGAAAAATCTTGATTTTTTAAATATTTTTTTCTTACTTTAATTCATAACTCGAAAGCCAATAAAATTAAATAAAAAGAATTGGTAACACAGTAGTTACATTAACTTATTTTCTATACATGTATAGTTTTAATATATATAAAAATTTTAAAATATTTTATTCTCGCGCCGAAAAGTCTTCGCGCCGAATCGGCTCGCGCCGAACTGGATTGCGCCGAATCGGCTCGCGCCGAAACGTCTTCGCGCCGAAACGTCTTCGCGCCGAAACGTCTTCGCGCCGAAACGTCTTCGCGCCGAAACGTCTTCGCGCCGAAACGTCTTCGCGCCGAACCGGCTGCGCCGAACCGGCTGCGCCGAATCGGCTGCGCCGAAACGTCCCATCCCGCTCAAATTACACCTAATTTATCATAGGTAACTAATTACTCGATATTAAGTAATTGAACAAAATTTAAGAAAAAGATTCAGATGGTTAATGAGATAAGAATCGTATCCCTGTTAAAAATTACCTTTAGAAAAGACATATAACACCCGGTCTAGGACATTTGAACGCGGCCGTTTGAACGCAGAGACGCTTGAACGCAAAGACGTTTGAACGCAGGGCCGTTTGAACGCGAGAAATTAGATGCAATTGACCCTCTCCCCTTTATTATATTTAACATTTAACCCGTCGTTGGTACACATATATTTACATATATGTGTACAGACATATTGTCCATGATGAATTGAAATAAGAAATAGAAACCCGTGTACGTATAATCGACTACGGAGGTGGTGATAAAAATATTGCACGGTTAGTACAATGTTAGCGCGACGCTCACTTTATCGGTATTGTCGACTTTGTAAGACAATAACAATAACTAGGCGGGTATGACAAATGGCATTATGATTTATTTTTTTCTATATTTGTAGACATATCATTTGAAGGTATTAATTGTATCAAATTAATTCGACATCATTTTTTATACGATGGACATACGAAATCCTATTTATGTGCGCGGCGCGCTCAAATGTTTACCTACGACGGATTAATAAAAGGGGGGGGTGATAAAGATTTGGATTTGGAAAAACAAAAGTTTGTCGACATATTTATTTGTTAAAAAATTACCTCTCAAAATACCTCTCAAAAAATCAACGATGTTCCGATTATTGTAGTCCATCACAAGTTAAAAACAGTTAACAATTTAGGAAAAGAGAACACTAAAACTAAAGTTGAAACGTCCGTTTGTAGATTTAGATTCTTTGCAATGTTAAAAAGAATGGTAACATTTATTATTTATTTACTATTAATAATAATTATTATTAAATACAATATTTAAATATAATTTAAAAAAAGGGGGGGGGTCAGTTGCATCTAATTTCTCGCGTTCAAACGTCTCTGCGTTCAAATAACGGCCGCGTTCAAACGGCCGTGTTCAAATGTCCGGCTCCGTAGAACACCATAGGGGTTTCTATGGGTTTGTACTGGTTTGTGTGGGGTCCATAGGATCCAATGGGATGGTTTGATAAGACATTTATAAGGAATTCCCTACGAATTTGTTCTATTGGTTTCCTAAATTGAATGTATTCGTTTAAGGAATATTCCATAAAAGTGAAATATAACTAATAGGTATTTCCCGATAGAATTCAGATCTCTCCTCAAAACCTTCGATCATCATATTTTTATTGAATTTTAGGTTTTTAAATTAGCAACTGCTTTTTTTCCAATGTTTTTCCTCTGCATAATGCAGAGGAATGCACAATAATGTGTGCTTTTTGTCTGCGATAAATAAACTCAATATTTAGTTATTGCGAATTATTATAATGAATAAATAAAAATAACTATAACGCAACTTTTTCTTTCATCAATAATAATAGACGTATGCCTATACTTTAATATGTACCTACCACCACCAACCTAATTATTGAAGAAACACGCTCTCACCTAAAACCCGATAAAAATTATTACATTTTTAAGTAATGAAAAAATTATTATACGATTGTATCAATTGCCGCCGAGCGCCAAGATTTTTTGACGGGTCGGTTTCGCATTCAAAAGTCCCGCTTACAAGACAATTACGTTCTGATTGGGTGGTGTTTTGTGTTTTTTGAGAACTCGGTATTATTATCTATTCTGTGGTTTCCAGGATTATAATAACATTGTGTTCTGTGTTGCTGTGCGTTGTTTGCTATTGTGTTCATCCATGTTCACAATAAAACAATATGAAGGCCAAGAAGGCAAGAAGAATATAATGTGGGACAGAAATCAACCAAAAGCAGGACACGAATATTTAGCACCGTACTTTATTTCGAAATATACACGAGAAAGTAAGGTTATACTTGATGCTCCCAAATTCGCTATGCCTCTCTGTATTTCCTAGGGGATTATATGGGAAAAGTATAAACCACGCCTACAAACATTTTCATTCTTATGGGGATTTACCTGTATAGAATATCATGCGTGAGAATGCCTGATACACTACCCAGTATTGAAACCTGTAGAGACCCATAGAACTTTTTTTAATTGTTTCTGTATGGGTCACGGGCGTAGCCAGGGGGAGGGTTTTGGGGGTTCAAACCCCCCCCGAAAAGTTTTCTCTGAATCTGTTTATTACATATTAAATATTGTTCTTATGAATAAACGGCTATTTTATGTATTTTTATTCGTTTTATTTTCTTGAACCCCCCCCGATTCTAAAACCTGGCTACGCCCGTGGTATGGGTAATTTAAAACAGATGTTTTTAAATTTCGCACTTAATTATTTTGAGCAGTACCTAACTCCAAGAACGCTATATTACTTTAAATAACCACTTTGGACAGATTAGAACTAGATATATTTGAAAAATATAAAGAATAAAATGATAAAGGCGAATTATATATTACATAGAAAAATTTTAATCAAAAAGTACAGTAGAATCCGTTTAATGTGGTCACTTTGGGCCAAGAACATTTTGATTTCATTAACCGACTGATAACAATAAGCGAATTTTAGAAACGAAAAATTAGATAATCTTAATTTCATGAAACGGGAAACTTCGTTAGTTTTTGTATAGAAATTGAAACGAGTGACATATTTTTTTTGAAATTGACAAATTTCAATGACAAATCAGAAAAAGATACTTAGAAAAAGAGATTATTGTGTTGGAAATTCCTTGAAAGTGATAATAATAAGCTGCTGTTTGATCACATTATCCGGTAGTTTTTGTATGTAAACTAATTAAAGCGGCCGGTTTCCAGTCAAAATGATATCAATAACCGACTGATAACATTATCCGTGATCACCTTAAGCGGATTCTACTGACTAATGCAATATGAGTCGCATTTCACTATCGTGAGAAATCCTTGACAAGTAGAAAAAGAAAGTAGCAGAAATGATGCGCATGATAGGTTTAACGAGATGTAGAATTTAAAAAAATATTATGGGGTTCCATTCCTCACTTCTAAATTTATATTGTGCAATTACTCAATAAAATACTCTTCCGTGTAGCGTTCCATGACTACTAACTACAACAATGGTAGATGTGAAATTTTAGTGCTGCCAAGTGCACCATAAACGATTTTATTAAATGAAAATGCCCAATTGTATAAAAATTTATACACGTCAACTCGGGCGCTAAGATGTGGATTTGGATCGGTTTATGATGAATCATCTTTGATCTGTAAACTGCACTTATACCTTGTAAAATCAAGATTGATCGCTATTGGACTTGACGTACGTTTTTGTTTTGTTATCGAATTATTTTATAGCAATAACATTAAAATGTAGATATCTATAATTTCTATTGTTGTCTATATATATTTCATGTAGTCAATCTATAGGTAGTCAAATTACGTAATGTGTGAAAATTTTTATAAATAATTGTATGAAATTTTGCATGAGGAGTTTAGAAATAGGTAATATAAAAATAATGTAAACCATGAAAAGAACAAAAGCATATGTTTGCATAAAAAATTAATTCACACGATTGAAAACCAGAAGAATAATATGAAAAAGTTTAAGTTAATATTAAATTATGGTTAAAAGTTAGAAGCTAAACATGTGAAAATACCGCTTCCCATGAATCAACAACAATCACCTGATATAAGGTGAAAGTTTAAAAATTTGAAAAATTTATATTTTTGTTATACAAACATATTTCTAAAATCACCTTGAATATAATAAATAAACTACATCAAAACGTAAAATAAACTTTAAGATAGTGAAATAGCTATATACGGGAGAGCAACCAAATCTAATTTTAAAAAAATATGCTTGCCAGGGTTTTACAAGAAGTCCTTCAATCAAACCTGCATTATAAAATCAAATTTTATATCATGTTATCGACTGGTGTTCCATGTTATTCTGCATTTTATACAAATATTGCTTGCATAATAATTGTTGATACTCATAATGAGTATTGAAAATTGTAATTTTCAATTCAAGGATGAACGACATACACATACATGTTTCAGAATCGTTATACATTAGGAATATATGCATGTTAAAGTTGATCAATCTTGGATTACATTAGTAGATTCCCTGTAATTTTGTGTCTTTTCTCTGCATATTCAAGTAATTAATTATTGGCAGGATTTAAAAGTTTTTTTTTTGTTGCACATGCAATATTTTGTAGCTATAAATTACAAAAATTATCGATCTAGTGCAATTAGAAATCCCTTTATTTGTATAAAAATTACAAACATACTGATTTAATACACATTTTTACCAACAATTCGTATATAAATTCATAAGTGTAACAGGTATTTTAATATTATTATTAATGATGAACCATAAAGTACTAATCAATTACATGCTTACTGAATATCCGAACAAACAAATAAAATCTAAACACGCTTATGATGTAAAACTGGAAATTACTTTAAGCAGATACACTAATTAAAAACAAAGAAAAGCTGAAATACCCAAATGCAGGCTATCCCGAACATTAAAAATTAAAATCAAGACTTTATTGACACATTTTGACTTACAATCGACTGTTAATTTCATATGTGAATTGGTATTCAATTCACTCACAAACACAATGACTGTAATTAATCTACCCATACAGTATCATATAACTGGGAAGTACCTAGTCCATCACAAATATAAAGCATATAGGTTATTTAAGAATTACAAATTAGCATGTGGTTTCGCTTGGTTTTTCAAAGCTTCGGCCAGTCTTCTTCCAAAATCAGAATCAACTTGACCGAAGTTCTTCACGGCACGTTCTTGAATAAAATCGCATGCGTCCTTCAAATGCCCAGCAATATTGGCAACAAGACGCGCTCTTTGTGGCTCGTCCAAAGTTTTCTGATAAAATACACGTGCTTGTGAATAGTTATCTTCGTCTCCACTATCGTAACGAAGAATTTCACCAGAAACTGAAATTGGTGGTTGTAATTTTCCAGCGCGAATATCGTCTTCTGGACCACTGAAACTGTTAGGATGGTAGTTTGGAGCACCATTTTGGTTATGAATAGCTTGAGGGCCATCTCTTTGATAATTTCTAACTTTGAATGGACAGTTAACAGGTAATTGTAAATAATTGGCACCCAAACGATGACGATGAGTATCGGAATACGAAATCAAACGACCTTGCAACATCTTATCAGGCGATGGTTCAATACCAGGAATCAAATGCGAAGGTGCAAATGCAATTTGTTCTACATCAGTAAAATAGTTTTCGGGATTGCGGTCCAAAACAAGCTTTCCAACTGGAATAAGTGGATATTCACCTTGAGGCCAAACTTTAGTCAAATCAAATGGATTAAATTTGCACGATGCAGCTTGTTCCATGGTCATAATTTGAATGTGCATGTTGTAAGATGGATATTGGCCATTGGCAATAGCATTGTACAAATCTCTAATAGAATAATCAGGGTCACTGCCAGATAAATCTCCAGCTCGTTTGGTATCAAGATTTTTAATACCCTGAGCAGTTTTATGATGGAATTTACAATAAAATTCTTTGCCATCATCGTTAACCAGTTTGAAAGTGTGAGAACCATATCCATTCATGTGGCGGTAACCATCAGGAATACCTCTATCGCCGAACAAAAACATAACTTGATGAGTAGTTTCTGGTCTCAACGTAATAAAATCCCAAAACATGTCAGGATCCTTAAGATGAGTAGAGGGATTTCTCTTTTGAGTGTGAATAAAGCTGGGAAAGAGGGTAGGATCACGAATGAAAAATATTGGGGTATTGTTTCCAACTAAATCCCAAATTCCGTCCTCGGTATAGAACTTAAGTGCAAATCCACGAGGATCGCGAACGGTATCTGCTGATCCGGACTCACCTCCTACAGTCGAAAATCTAACTGCAATTGGGGTTCTCTTTCCAATGGAGCTGAAAACCTTAGCGGCGCAATATTTAGTAATATCATGAGTAACTTCAAAATATCCAAAAGCTCCAGCACCTTTCGCGTGTACTACACGTTCGGGAATACGTTCACGATCAAAATGCGAAATCTCGTCCAGAAAATGATTATCTTGTAACAGGATAGGTCCATTGGGACCCACCGTTAAAACGGCATCTTTCTTGATTAAGGGTGCTCCATATCCGGTTGCGGCAGATGCGGTTTCCTGTAATATAAATAAACAATAATTATTTAAAAATTAATGGTAGAATATGTATTGTTTTTATTTATATATAGATTTGAAGATAGGAAGAATGGATTATTTTACAATTTACATAACGTACAAGCAACAGTTACATTTTGAAATTAAGAACTAGAAACTGCAATAACTATCTTTTTTTAAATGTAATAATTTTTTAATTCGTTTAATAAAAATAATTATGTAATTTCGCTCAAGAGTTCTTGAGAAATACGAAGCATTTAGAAAGCTAACGAAGAAAAGTCAGTGGTATAATAAATGGACGGACAGGCAGAGCAATTTATTTTTAACAATCAACATACATGAATTGTTTTAACTTTTACAAAATCTCATAAAACCTTAAATTTATTACTGAAATTTTGGGAGTACCCGCTTGTTATGTAATTCACTTCGAGGATTTAATAATGAATATTTTACCATTTAGATATATAAAAATTATAATGCAGTTGCTCTACACTTTCACAGGCCAGTGAGTAATGTCAACGTTAAAATTTTTAGGTGATTGAACTCTTACATTACTTTACATGTAAAATTGTTATTAGGTAATGAAACGCGCAGTTACATATTACATAAAAACACGTTTGTACCTTTAGCAGCCACACACGACCTGGCACGGTCAGGGTCTCAGGGTGAGCAAGAAAAAGTATTTTCAAATTTTGAAAATCGTTCGAAATTCGTGAAAACTTATTAAAAAATGATTTTGAATATTTTGAAGTGTGTATGTTTAAATTGAAAAAATTAGGTATAATCAATCTAAAATATAGATAATTAGATAGGTTAGAAAAACAACACTTCTGCTAGATAAGGTAACAAGTAAGATATTTCATGTTTGCATGCAATATAAAAGATAATAGAGTAATTAAAAATTATATAACAAGAAATCCAATTATAAATCACACTAATTTTATATAAAACTTGTAATTATGCAAGTAACGTTTTTGCAATTTTATGTAAACGAAATTGAAATAAAAATCCTGAACAGCAGTAATTTTTCATAGTCGATTATTACCTATAATTATATAGGAACAGACATTTAGACCTTGCCAAGGATTTGGTTAAACTATAAATATAATATGCTAAATTATTTTCAAAATCGTTTGCCAAGGGCACAATTTTAAATCCCTTCCTGTGCGTAAGTCTTTAAAAACAGAAGTGGTTCTTTGGTTGACCTTGTATTATTCTATACAGTAATACTGCAATGATCTCAAGTCTAATAAGATCGCTATACACTACTACAGCTCCACCAAGCTTAGAAAGGACGCGGAAAATATGCCAAATACTTTGATAAAAATTTGAATAAACCAATGAACGACGAGTTATTTCTCAAGTACATCCTGTTGAAAAAGTTACAAATCATTGCGTGTATGTATTTACATTTATCCTCCTTTTTTGTCTTATTCGGTTTCGTGTTATTTCTATTTGAACTTTATTTAATATTTGCGGTAACATTTTTTACGTATTTCGTGACTGCAATTTGACAAAATAATTTATGGATTTTAAATATTCGCGTCGAGAAACTTCTTCATCTGAGTGTACATTTTTAATTTTAGCAGCGGCAGACACGCCCCTAAAGTCGGTTCTAACGTTCGTGGAGCTGTAATTGAATTGCTTAGGTCCAGTTTTTCAATCGTTAGTTAACCCAAATTCAATGGTTAACTTAGATTTCTGACCAATCAAGTAGTCATAAACGTAGGTTAACCATTGAATTTGAGTTAACTAACGATTGAAAAAATGGGCTTTAGTAAGTCATCTTGGCTTCAGTCAATTTAATCGCCTACGTACTGCATAAAGTGTTTAGTACTTTCAAGAAGAACTTTTCAAGGTGTTTATCACAATAAGATTTACTTCGAAAATGTTACGAACACTGTTTATAAATTGTTAATAGGTAAATCATTGGTTCTCTGGTACATCTACGTAGAATTTGTTTTTTAATTTAAAACATAATGGGTTCGTTATAATAGTTTTATCTCAAGTGTACAGTTGTATAATTATGAAGTATAAGTGGATATTTAATAATAATTGGTCGATATTCAAGTATACCCAAAATAATAAATTGACACCTGATTAAAGACCATTTATTGTTCACTTTAGATAAATTTTTTTCAAATTTAATTTTGATCTATTCAAAGCAGAATAATGACAAAGAAAATACAACGGGTTTTTATCAGTGCAGTTTTGCGTATTTAGTTTATTTTATTTGGTAATTCGTAAATTCCCTATACTAAATATGTACTGTAATACTGTAAATCACAATAAATTTGCGGCTGTGGTTAAAAATTTTATGCGGTAATTTTATCAGAAACGCAATAATAACTAGTAGTACCATAATAATAATTATCAACACGGTGATATGGTTTAATATAAATATCATTTTAATTAAGGTATAATTAAATTTTAAATTAGTGACTGCATCTTTCGAAAACAAGTAGTACCTATCACCATTAAATTTATCTCCTACTTATTTGGTTTGTAATGACCTAACGATAAGATAGCAAGACAAATAAAAAAAAATAATCAATGGTAAAAGTCAAAAATATAATTTTTACTCAACTTTAATTTCTATAAAATAGTATTATCTCCAAGTGAAATTATTAAAAAATCCAATAATAATAACTACTGAAACTAATTTAAACCTTTTGGTAAACGTAATTAAAAAGAAAAAATTTCTGGTCGGAGAGATTAAAACATAAATTACTTCTATGCTCAGTTTTAACAATAGAAAGGATTACAGATTCACTTTATTAATTAAAATTCATAAAATTGTTTATATGCTTCGTGTTGTCCTTGAAATTAACGAAACTTGCCTCAACTCATCAAGTTCGAAAGTTAAAAACAAAATTTTTCTGTTTGGTATATTTAGACAATTTTACATTTACTTATGCACCTACAAAAATAAAAATAGAAATTTATATAATAATAAAAGCCCAATTTTCTTTTTCTACTATTTCTTAATTATTATTAAATTCAAGTGATTTGGTTCAATTTAAACAACAGATTATAAAGTTGTACCTTTGGAATTCTATTTTTATTTTGTTTTCGAACAGTTAAGGTCAACACATTGCTTTAATTTTTCAAGGTTTCGGCCGGTTAAGACGTTAAGAGAGGTTAGGGCATCTTTAAAAAACTAACTTGAATCAACTGTTATAGAAAATAATTGGCCATTAAAAAATTTTATTTATTGGATTAGAATTAAAAATGCAATAAAAATAAGAGAATAATATCTTTTGAAAAATTACAATATTCAGATATAAAATATGACTTTTAATCGCTAAAATTTCAACTTCAATTAAATATTTTATATGTAATCTGTTTAGGGTATATAATATGCATTTTATTATCATTATTAGTATACATAACATTATCAACTACACAATAATACAATATAAATAATGTAATGAAAAATCAATCCGTCATGGGTGTGTTTATTTAGATACGAGTACAAAAAATGTAGAAAAATAAAAAAATAATTATCAATAGTATTAAAAGTGATATGATGGATAAAAATAATGAAAAAAACAAACACCAACAAAACCGGTATCAATAATTTTTGCAGTTGCTTAATTAATATTCAAGGACTTGGTTTATATCATTATTGTGCGCTAAAAGTGTTTTCTTAAAATATGCACAAACTAATGGTAACAAGATTACGCAAACTTACTAACATATTTGTGTATATTATACAATTCGCATCATTGTATGCATATACTAAATTAAATATTTACATGATAATTTCCACAATAAATTTTATATTAAAAATATAAATACCCGCTACAGCATTAGGGACATTTACGACTATTTTTCTTGACCGATAACACTGCTTATAATGAATACAATTTTAAATTATAATAGGTACTTGTACTAAATAAATAATTTAACAACTAGTATTAGTAAGCAATTAAATTTTATTTTTTATACATTAAAGGTACGCCACTGGAATAAGTGTGTCAACTGTAGTACAAGTGCACAGAACTGTAACACTTTTCTTGATTGCTTTCTTGAATAATCATGGATATGAGAACTTGAATAATAAGAAATAAGAGAAATATAAAAATAAAGGGACTTTTTTGGATTCTTAAAATACATATTGTTAAATACCAAATATAAGTATATCTGGGCCAACAAATACTCGCAAGTATCAAGTATCCCGATTTATTTTAATTTTGCAAAATATATGTAATTTCTATTAATACATCGATACTTGTCTTTGGTTTTTACAACAGGTTTTTCCAGGATACAAATTCTACATATCTATAATTTGGAAAAATCAACGCACAAAATTAAAATAAAATTGGGAATAGAAATATTATTATTTATCGTCGATAATTTGCTTTTTCAAGCTTAATGTCTGTGCTTACAGGATTTAACCGCCGATAAAAAAAAACCTGCATTGGTAAATTTTATTACAATAATAATAAAAAATAATTTTTTATTATATCGTTTAATATAATAAAATATAAAAACCTACAATTATTTACAAGTTTTACATTCTGTACTATGATAAACAGAATTCCGTCTGACAATGATTTAATTTATTAAAAATAAAACACTTGAAATTTTTGCTCAGAATGTTTCAATTTACCTGAAATGTCCCTAAATTTATTAGTAATTTTTTTTTAATTACAATTTAAAAATTTTTACAGATTGATAAGTTCCAAGCTTTTTAAGTTTATTGAACCTATTAGTCGAAGACATTTCTTTTACAAGGTCACGGAACTGTACAAACCGGCAGAACTGAATTGAAAAAATGTAATGTTGGTTGCGTAAACGAAAACTTCTATTATTGATCCTGTGGGGACAAAATTTTACAAATAAAAAATAATTTTTGTAAATGTAAATGATTTTTTAAATATATTTTATGTGCGTTATCATGAAAATTGAATATTATTTCAGGTATATGTTTACATACCTAGATAGGTACTTCTTTATGAATAATTTAAAATAATAATTTATTGCAGTATAAGCATTAATCATAGCAAACTTGGAAATTTTTCTTTCCAGTAAACCTGTGACAGAAGAATTAAAAATAAAACAGTTTTTATTTGAATGCAATTACCGTGGTTTTGAATTATTCACCAATGAATAAGTAATAGCTCATATCTACTATAGGGAATATATAAATTAGAATAGGAACCTACGCAGTTTAGTGACTTGATAGAACTCAAGTTCATATTTGTATTGATAAACCTCTCAATTGGTATTCCGAAAGTAACCTTTGTTATTTGCACTATAATTATACATTTAATTGTCAAATAAAGACTATAATAAATGTAAATGTGAACTTGTATCTACTTTGAAAAAGTAATAGTTGCTGTTATTTGAAATATATTATGAACGATTATTTAGCACTCCCTAAAATTTATTTCTGGGTCCGCTACTGAAATTGCAAATAATAAGTTTGTTTATGTGTCGCACGAGACCTGGCCTACATGATTTTAAATCTTGTGCAGTAAACGTCAATTTTGTTTTAATTAAGAAAACCGGCTTTGTACAATAAGTAAAATATTCCATAATTTGACTTATCAATAACATTCGTAAACAAATTACGCAAAAAAGTAAAAATAAGTTTACCTTATTTTTTTGTTTCCAATCTACTAATTGATTAGCAGCCTTATCTCGACCAGCCATTATGGTTAAATTATCAAAATAAAAATTAAAGACGTCAAACTCACTGCACTAAATGTAACAGTAAACAGACTGATTTTTATTACGCCAGCTTATTTATAACGAATGAAATCTACTCATTGAAAACTTGCGCATACGCATGAAGTGTATTGTTGAGAGGCTAATGGTACCCATACACGTTCGTACTTCCTTCAACTACCAGAAAGAACCCTAGCTTCTTTCTTCTTATTTTTAATAAAAGTATAAAAATAAAAGAATTATTTGTTGTAAATTCGTATATTTTTATAAATGAGCAAATTTCTTTTCTGATGGGTAAACCAAAAGTAATCTGAATTCTATATTAATCAGACTGCGCGAAAGAACAGTGTATATAGTGTCAGTGTATATAGTTATTTCTTTAAATATACGGAGACTATTAATTTATGAACTCCAAAAATTATTTTTTTATATTACTATATATTTTGTTTTTTTATATACAATTTAAACGGCTATTCCTAAATCGAAATGTTATCATTTTAGTTCAAGTGAACTATAACCTAAAAAACAACTTATCATAATCTTTTGTAAATGATACAGCATTTTTTATAAACACAAGACTTCAAAACAATTTTTCACGGTTTAATAATACTTAAAACATAATAAATAATACCAATATTAAATAAATACAAAAATCTAAATATCATGTCCTATTGTCTTGCGTTAAATCCGTTACTATCTGATACATTGTTTTATTCTTAAAGACTTGAAGCGGTTTATTGGAAACAAAGAATATGATCTTAAATCGAACTCGAGTGTACTTCATGTGCATAATACCCAATATTATCTAATCACTGAGGTACCGAGGCCACTATTTCTTCTAACAAATTTTCGGTAATAAGGGGGACCATGGGGCGCATATTTAACATATACTTTTTTTATTCAAATACAAAATTTTCAAATTCAAATTTTTGTATTCAAAATAGTATAAGTAAGTAGTAGACTAATAGATAACCCGTTTACAACATATCCAATGTTTTTGACATGAAGCATTATAAGATCTACAAAATGCAGACGACTTGACAAAAAATAATTTCAATATAATATTGAATATATTGAAATTTAATTAGGGATAAAAATTAATTTAATTTTAAAGATAAAAATTAATTTAATTTTAAAAATAAATATTAAAATAACATTTTCTCAGTTTTTAATAATATTGAAATGTAAATAAGCGGTGTACCTACTACCAACAAAGAACGGAAAAATAAATTTTTAAATAAAATACAGTTTATTTGATTTAATACCAAAATTTAGATTTAAATCATTAAGTAGACATGTAGGAATTATGTATGGAACAACAAATCTGCTAAATAAATACCCTCGTAGCTTATTTGACAAAATTTTCAATTACTTATGCCACAGCATAACTGTTGGACTGTTGCTGTATCTCAGTGATACAGCTTCCGATCTTCTTTGTTGAAGGCTTTAGGTGGTAGTGAGCTTGTTGACTTTTGATTTCAAGAAACCACAGAGAAGTAAATCAAAGCACCTCCAAGGCAACAGATGTGATTGATGAAATCAACATTATGCTTACAAAAATAAAATTAAATAACAAAACCAGGTATAATTGTTGTGTTCCAAAACCAATTTTTTTAAATTTGAACTTAAACTTAAAATTTATTTTCGTATTTAAATTTTGTTATAATTGTAAATTTGAAATTTTGTTTTGATTGTTTTTAAAATTTAATTTAATTTTGTTGTAAATATTTTTGTAAAATTGTAAATATTTGAATTGTTGTTCGCGCCAACTATTTTATGTTGGTACGAAAATTTGTTTATAACTTTGCTTTTGCCAGGTCCGCCAAAGTGGATGGACGTGTTTACGGACGGTCTCCATAAATATTGTATTTTGCCTTTTGCCGTTTTAAATTTGAGATTAAATTTGAGTTTTTTTGATGTGCACTGAAGTTTGAGTTATTACGAGTGATTTTATTTGCGCGTATTTGGGTGATTTTGAATGAGTTTACGTGGTGAGAGTTTGGAAGAATTTATTATTTCGATTTGGATAGTAATAAAATAATTTAGAGACTCTTGCTAAAAAAATGGATGGCCCCAAGAAAAATTAACATTTTGGTTGGATTAACACTGGGGTGCATCGCAATATAATTATATGTAAGAGAACAATTTTCACCCAAATAATAATATATGATAAGGAAGTTGCAGGTTGGCTGGGATTTGCAAATCAAACGCTATCTCAGTTTGTCGACGTTTTGGACGCCTTTATGGCGACAAACTGAGATAGCGTTTGATTTGCAAATCCCAGCCAACCTGCAACTTCCTTATCATATATAATTATATTATTTCATCAAAAACCAAAAAAAATAATTAAATTAAAAATTAACTGATTTTGATAATAATGATTCCTCGACAAATGATCGCCAGGTAAATAACTGCCATAACAAATGATCTCCAACCAAATGATCCCTTATTAAATAATTCTAACTAGTCTAACCATTTTTTTATACAAATATTAGGAATAAATTGCACTCAAAAATTACAGATCTGCTTAAACACTGAATTTTTAAGCTGCTCCTGCTACTAAAAACATCCCTGAAGCGGCTACAACTCAAAAATTACAAATATAGAAAGACGGAATTTTTGAGTCGCTCTACTCAATAAAAACATCTCTGAACTGCCTCTAACTTAAAAATTACATATCTAGAAAAACGTAATATTTGAATCGTTCCACCCATTAAAAACATCCTTGAAGCCGCTCCAACTCGAAAATTACAAATCTAAGTTGCTCCATTCATTAAAATCATCCCTGTGGCAGCCAAACTCAAAAATTGTGGATCTTAAAAGACAGAAGCTTTTTATCCAAAAAACATTCTTTTATGTTTAGAAATTATTAATAACCCACAGTACAGACGTACAGAAAGTACGTCTAATAAGGAGAGGCCTTATTAGACGTACTTTCAGTCACCGGCCCTGCGGACCTCTGAATAACCGGCCCACCGGAAAATTTCCCGGTTCGTCTTATGGCCCATCCGCCCCTGATCAAGTGTAAGTATAAAAAATATAAATACTAAAAATACAAGAAATTATTATACAAAACAAAAAATACGTACAATATAAATTAGAATTGTTATGAAGTGATTGTTTGAAAAACATTGAAAATGGTTAATTTTAAACTGAAAAGAAAACGAGGGTAATTAGTAATTACAAAATTTGTAATGTAATGATTTTTGAAAATGTGCAGCATCGAAGTTTTGGGGGAATTCGGATAATGGGGTCGAACCGTAGAAATAATGGCGGTTGACCATGATTTTTGTGAGCTCTGATAAAAATTATAATTTGTACGAAAATAAATTAGAAAATTATTTAAGAAAAGTTGGTTTTATTATTTTAAAAAATTATGAGAAATCAAGTATAAGAAGAATTAATGTAAAATGTGGTAGCTTGAAGAAAATAATTAATTTGAATTGAAATTTTATATGGACAACAAAATTTTATTTGAAAGATAAGAATGCAACGTGATTCGAGGTATAACATCTATTTAACAATTTTTAGTATTGAATTTGGTATTAAAAATTAAATTTTAAAAGATTGGATACTTAAAAATAAATAATAATTAATAAATAATTAATTATTTCTGCGGATAAATATGATAGTATTGTATTGTATATGAAATTAATTACATAAATTTACAACTTATTAAATTAAAAAATTGAAAATTAATATATTTTATTATAACATGTTTATTTAACAAAAATAAGAGTTACAATTTCAAATATTTTAGTGATAAAAATAAATTTTAAAACAAAAAATTTCAGCTAGAGCCCCCACAAACTATGACGCACTGCGAATTTAACTTAAATTTATTGTAACTCGATTTCCACTAGTTTTCGATTTGCGCAACAATTAAGGTTAAGGTTGTGCTTTGTATTTATGTATTTTATTTTTTTATTGTAGTCGTTTCAAGTAGAAGGCGATGAGGACATACGACCTTTCGCAAAAGCTTAATAACGTTCCAACACAAAATAGCATGCAAACAGCAACAGATAAGAGTAGTAATTTATATACTATATATAATGATTATTAAGTTGGTCAACATTTCATTATAATAATTAAATTAAGAATTTTTTTAAATACGCAGGATACCGAAATAGTTGATGTTGCACGAGATAAAATTCGGCAAGGCAAACATTTGGCAAATGTAACAAATTATTTTTTCAAAACAAATTGCACGATATCTTCCATGCGATTCTCCTTCCGGGAGCCCCCCACACCGAGGGGTCTTTATCACCATCACTGAATCATCTATCTTATCTCTTTGTTTTGTTTGAAAACATTTATTATATTTTGGTTTAGAACCGTCGCGTCGTAACGTTTAGTTGCCATCTGAGGATTTGTTCGACCCCTAAAACTTTGGAAGAGGACAGCGACGTTCATAAAATAATCACCCATTTTAGTGCACAACCGCGACTTGCAGTGCTTGAGCATAATCATTAGATACATTTTTTAGTTTATTCAAGTTTTGTATCTGTTACTTTACGTACTACCACAAAAATGTTTACAATCGTAATTATGTGAGTTCGAAAAGTATGATATATTCCTACTTTGTCTCCAATAATACAAAAACGCCAAAACATTAAAAAATATAAAAGCAACCAAAATAAGATTTAAGGAAAATGGTTTCCAACAGTGGCAGCAATAAAGACCTGGGTCTCCGTTCAAAAATTTTTAATTTAATTTACGATCCAGGACGTTTTGGCGTAGAAACCTGACCACTGAGCTATATATATGGTTAACGAAAAGAAAATAATAGCTCTTCTTTTATGCTGTGATTAGGGGGCATGCTTAGGTGCACACAACCCAGTTGACGTGGTTACATACATCGGAATCCGTCAAAATCACGTTACTTTACGTGTTTTCGACGTCAGATCACATGATTTTGCCGTCATACGACGTAATCATGTCAACTGGGAAAATTGCAAATTGCGTGCACGCAAACTATGTACTATGTCAAATAGTATCATCAAAAAATATTTATTTATTTTTCTTTTATATTTATATGGGGTCGCCAGGAAACTCGCAATCATAAATGGGGTCGTGAATGAAAAAGTTTAAGAAGCCCTGGTCTAGAGGGATACTTTTAGCGAGTATGGTGTTTGTCAAAACGGCCCGGAGCGACGGGTCAATTTTGACAAACGCAATCACGGCAAATTTCGGATCCACTCTAAAATCTATACATATATAGGGCCCAAATAAACCCTACTGCAATCAGATAAAAATTGTTATCAGGCATTATGGAACAACGGTAATTGGGAATTTACATTAACTAAACGCCACCATGCGTTTGAAATATTAACTACGTTAGGCGGTATACCTTGCATAAGTTTCTTATGGTAGATATGTGTGTTTCTTAGTTAAGTTTGTGATATTATTACATAAAATCGTTTAATAATCATGAACATGTGTCCGTTTTTAATAGAAAACAATGCATGCTATACCGTCTAACGAAGCCATTTTGCCAAAACGGTGCTGCCCTCATCGGTAGGGTAAAATCCCAATGGTTGATATTGACACCGGCGACCGCAATTTTGTTAAGTTGCAAGATATACCGCTCCAATTAGAACTATTGCAAAGTTCTTCGATGAAAAAGTTTGGGCTGGCAGGTGCAATTGCACACAACGGCACATGTCGATTAGAATCCAATACAATTTTGTTTTTAAAAAAATGATAAAAAGGCGGAGCTAACTTCTATTGATAAAATCGTTTTTGGCCCAAAAAATTTTTATTTATCAAAATAAAATTTTATGATTTGCGGCACACGTCGATTAGAATCCAATATAATTTTATTTTTAAAAAAATTCAAAAATGGCGGGGCTAAATTCTATGCCGATAAAATAGTTTTTGGCCCAAAATAATTTTATTTATCAAAATAAAATTTTATGATTTACGGCACACAACGGTACATGTCGAGCAGAATCCAATACAATTTTGAATTTAAAAAAAATCCAATATGGCGGGGCTAACTTTACCCCAAAATAAGCAATCTCTATAAAATTCAAAATAAATAAAATACGGCACAGCGTGGCACACATCGGGCACAATATTCATTTTTTAAATTTTCAAAAATGGCGGGCTAACTCCAGGCACATTTAGAGTTTTTAAGACTTCTGCACACTTTTTTTCAATTTTTCAGAGAAAAAAAGACTTTCAACTTTGCTTTCAAAAAGTCTTATTCAAAGTTTTTTTAGAGAAATATGTTCACCAGGGTTTCCAATTTCTTACTTAAGTTCATTCTAGTTTACACCAAATTACAGAGATTTTCTGAAAAAATTCTTACCTGGCTGAAATATAAGCTTTATTAAAAAATGTGATAATGTCATTGTTAAAGACATATTATAATCCAGAAAAACAAGTTCAGATTTTAGTGAATTTAGACGTTTTGGGCTTCCAGAAGCTGAAAATCATCATTTCCAAAAAATGTATGTGGTCAAATTTTGCATGTGCTCTACCTCTAACATTATTTAAAGTATGATCAACTAATGTCGATGGCCATACCAAATTTTTCGTGTATTCATTGTTAACTTTTCGATTTTATTTTTTTCAAATGTTTCAAACGTGCATTCAAGAATAATTATTCTATATCTTAATTTTTTTATAAGAAATTTACAAGTATTTAAACTAACTAAACAATGCACTTAACAATTCATAGAATTTTTGTTTTGTTTTGATTTTGTCCCTCTCCCCTTTAAAAGAAATAAATTCCTACCGATGTTCATAACTCGAGTAAATTATTTCTAGATGTACATCAATAAAATAAATCTTCTGTTATTGACTGTAAATTTTTAAAGTTAATATGGAAAAAATTAATGTTCAATATTCTAGTGGAAGTAAATTTGAAAAACGATGAAATATTCTAAAACTTGTAATCAATAACAACGATATCATATTTTTGTTTATAATTATTCTTAGATACTTTAATTCATTCAAAATTAACAATTGATTCTATACAGCTATGCCAAACAATTTTAATTACTTTTTCTTCTCGTTTAACGAAGTTTCAAACAACTTCAAGTCAATTGGCTTGTCATATCCCATTATTTTACCATAATGTGATGGATCCTCAAACAATCTAGGTTCTACAAATAATGATTTTCCTTTAACTTTAAATGTAGTAAATACTCCAGTTACGTCTGGTACTTGAACATCTTCAGGTTTAAATTCTAACTAAAAACAATAAATAGGTAATATGTTAATTAACGAAAGCTACCATAACTTCACACCTTATTCTTGGTTATAAATAACTTATAAGTTGTCGCTTCATACGTTCCTCTTTCTGGATTGTACGTGAGCTGCGTTACGTATTTCTTTGTTATAAAATGTAATAACAAAGGGGTTGCAAAGGTGAAAAACCCTACGAAAGTATAAATTCCTATGATTGCAGGAATACTTGCATCAGGAATTACGCTATTAATTAAAAAGGGTTGTGCAGCAATTCCAGTCATACTTGTAAGTAATGAAAATAACTACAACAAATTGAATTGACCAACATTTCTCTAATACATTTACTGTAATTAATACCTTAACTGCCCGTATTTGTGGTGTCAAAATGCCATAATATATTAATTTGCTTTTGTCGTCTGTGCTTGTATTTTGGTGTGTCGAGGAGAAACGAACACTATTCAAATTTTGAATTGAACTACAAGAAATACAGTCTCTGGCTTTATACATAAAAATACAACTTGCATTTGATAGCACATTTTTACTATTTGCGAACTTTAAAACTGATACTAAACGAATACAACTTTTTAGAGACATTTTGGTTATGGAAATCACGGTGTTATAAAATATAACCTTAAAAACAAAATATAGAAATTTTATTTTTAAAATAACTAAGTAGGCAACTGTTTCTACATCAACATAAGGTTACGGTCACACGGAAAAGAGTAATCGTTTTTCGTTTATACAGTGAATTTGCAAAAGTATGGTCCCGCTAACTTGATACAAAAAAGCTTTACGGACACAAATCAAACGTTTTATTTTATCAAATTAAACTTCAAAATTTAAAAAGTAATAAAAAATTATAAAAATGACTTTACCTTAAAGTAACTTTCTAAAGCCCCTCCTTTTCCAAAGACACAAATATTTTAATTTAAGCGCTTTTAAAAATCTGAAGAAAAGTTATTGGCGAGGGGGAAGTCATAAAGCAAATTTTATACAATGGATTTCTTTTTACTACATTTTTGAATGATTTTTCCGGATTTCTTCATGGATTGCCTCAAGATTTCCTTTATAAAAGTTAAAAAAGTAAAAAAAATGATTGTTATAGGTTATAGTATTTCTGAGATTTCCTGCTTTCTTTAAATTTCTTTGGATTTCCTGAGATTTTCTAATAATTCCTAAGATTTCTTTGAATTTTCTCCGATTTCCCTTCTCTTGCACAGCAAATTTCCCAGGGGTTCCTGACTCAGTCACTGGTGTTTACCAACGACCAGAGTCAGATTGAAGAATTTTTTCGGTCCAAATTTTGTTTTGTACCGGCTTCCTTTGAAAACTAAACAAGAGGATGGAGAATTTATTTTATTGCAGAAAATATTTACCAATCACAGATGGGTAAGGCCGTATTTAAGGGGAGGGGTTTAGGGGTTAGAACCCCCTCCCCCCCCGAAATTATTTATCAAATCAAGGGATAACCCTAATGTGACATTTTTTAAAAATCGAAAAAATTGTTTTGCTTTAAAAAATTGTTCAACATCTTAAAGAATAATGAGTAAAAATTTCATGCCAATATTCGTAGTAATTTTTTAGTTATAGGGCTTTAATCTGGTCAGGACGTAAGCCATAAATCTTTCAATTGTCGGCAACATTTACATCTGTTGTAGTTGTACCTATACCAACGTTTTTACTTATAAACTTTATTACTTTTAAAATTTTGAAAACAAAATTTTTTTAAATCTTTATTTATAGGTACTACATATAATTTCGGTTAGTTAAAATGGCCAATTTTCTATGCCCTAGTAAACATCTATTTGTGTTAAACTTTTATTTTTTTAATATTTTTGAATTATTTTAAAATGCCGTGCGTTGCTCCTAATAAAAGTAGATCCCAAATTGTGGGTGTTAATTTTTTTATCAGTTTGTCAAGTGAGGGTTTGCAAATAATTACTGAGACCGGGTGATAACTTTTCGAGCTATATGATTTGATATCTGTCCTTGCTTTTATTTGTTGAAATTTGAACATTTTGGAGGTTTTCTTAGTGACTTGTGATTTTATTTTTCACTTTTTGTAATGCTGGTGGTTACTTTTGGTAACCTGGAACTGAAGGTGAGGCAAACACTTCCTTGTAACCAAAATAGTGTTATTTATGTTTTTTCTTGTACCTGAGTCTTGATGATGAGTAAAAGATAACTCGAAACGTTGACAGAAAGTTTAAGGTTTTGTTTTATTTAAGCCAAAAGTCCACATTCCCGATAACCGATAAGTTGTATTTATTTTCATATTTTATGTTTGTTTTTTATTGTAGTTAATTTAATTGAGATGACCCTAGCCACTCAAAATTCAAAAATAATTTTAATTTAAATCAACGATGTTAATTTTTTAAAAATGTATAATTTATTTTATGCGTTCTTTTATCGGCTTGCTAAATGTCCGCAATACCACATGCCTCGTACTACTAATTTTCTGTTTCAAATAACCACCATCCAGTTACTCTCCAATTAAACAAATCAACAAAACTTCACTTACTGGAAATCAAAAATTTTTATTCACAAAATAATCAAAAAAATCTCAATAGGAAATTCAAAATTCTCAAGTACGGTGACGCATGACGCTCCGTAAAAGCAACCACTCCGGTCCACTCGGCCGGCAAAAAGTCAAGTTATGTCAAATTTTTCGTAACAACTCTAAATTTGTTGACGCGAACAACCAAATTTCAAAATATTTACAATCACAACAAATTATTTACAAAATCAAAATCAATCAAATATTAAAAATATATGATTTTGAAACACGACAGTATGTAGTACTTTATACTTTTATTTTTTATTCTGAATTTTAGTTTCCTTTGTAGTTTAATAAATTAGCTATTTATTTTTTTAATTTTGTAAAACCCCTCCCGAAAATCTAGTCTAAATATGGGTTGTTTTAACCCATGATTTGCAATTAAAAGTTTGGTGTTTTGGGATTTCAAATTTTCAAATGTTAAATATGATACCCAGCACATGAAATTTCATTTCTAATAAAAATACGTAGGAAAACGAAAAAAGCTATTTAATATTTCGAACTTGCAATTTTTGAACTCTTTAATTTTTTTCAGCAATCGCAAATAACTTCCATGGTTATGTTTCTTCATATTACTTAAATTTATGCATTTTAATGATTAGAACTCGGAAAATACTCTTGAGGCTGACGAAAACTTGTTTACCTTAAAAACCACATAAAATATAATATCATACAGTTCGACCACACTAAGAAAGGCTCTAAAGGGGAGTGGTTGGCGCTGGTGTATTTAAATTTGTACACTCAAAAGAAAATTAAAGTGCATTCTAACCTAAAAAAGTACTTACCAAATAATGTTTAATTAAATTGATTAATTAAATATAGCTATGAAGATTTGTTCTAAAAAGAACACTTTTCTGTAAACAATAAAGCTCAAATATGAATAACACGAAAACGAACAAGACAAAAAACCAGCACAACAATGACAATTGACACCCAATGATTTGTAACTTTTACAACAGAATGTACTTGAGAAATAACTCGATGTTCATTGGTTCATTCAAATTTATATCAAATTAGTTGACATATTTTCCGGGTTTTTTTTAGGATGGTGTATGGAGGGTAGAGGTAAGGAGGACAATCTCTGTGTTACAAAAAGTGTCCCTCAAATAGTAGTAATTAACGTTTCAGAAAGTGTCCAGAATGGCGCTGGTGTACCAAGAGGGTATGTTTTTTGAACTATGGAACATATCGCCGTCATTGTTTTTTTTCCAGACCAGGGTTTGAAAGATTAATAAAAATGTTAAATTTATATTTTATTAAACTTTTATAAACAATTTTGTAGTATTTTAATTTATTGCTTTTTACACAATCTTGATAAATGGAACTTTTTATGTCCAGCGAGGAGTTTATATTTATTATTCAAGTTTAATTCTCAGCTAATGCAATATAGAGTCATCTACCTTCTATAGTTCAAACCATACCCTCTCGGTACGCCAGCGCCATTCTGGCCGTTTTCTAAAACCTTATTTAGTGCTTTTCAGTGGCCACTTCATAGATAAAACACTTGGGCCACTTTTAGAATAAAACAGCCATATGAGATTGTCCTCCTTACCTCTACCCTCCATAGCATGGTGGCACTGTACTATGGAGGGTAGAGGTAAGGAGAACAATCTCTGTGTACAAAAAGTGTCCTTCAAATAGTAGTAATTAACGTTTGAGAAAGTGTCCGGAATGGCGCTGATGTACCAAGAGGGTATGGTTTTTGAACTATGGAACATATCGCCGTCATTGTCTTTTTTCCAGGCCAGGGTTTGAAAGATTAATAAAAATGTTCAATTTATATTTTATTAAACTTTTATAAACAATTTTGTAGTATTTTAATTTATTGCTTTTTACACAATCTTGATAAATGAAACTTTTTATGTCAAGCGAGGAGTTTATATTTATTATTCAAGTTTAATTCTCAGCTAATGCAATATAGAGTCATCTACCTTCCATAGTTCAAACCATACCCTCTCGATACGCCAGCGCCATTCTGGCCGTTTTCTGAAACCTTATTTAGTGCTTTTCAGTGGCCACTTTTAGAATAAAACAGCCATATGAGATTGTCCTCCTTACCTCTACCCTCCATACACTGTACTTAAGTGAAATCTTCGGGTACCATTTCATTCTTCTCGTAAAACTACGTAGAAAAACGTGGAAAAGAAAACGCTACCGGGTCCCGCTATTTCTCAAAAATAGCGTAGGTGTTAAAAATAACGGTTACGTTATTTACATATTTTAGGGTATTTAGTTATTTAGGTTTTAGTTTAATTAACCAGGGTACCTTGTTATGATTAAGCAAGGTTAATATTTAGTTTATATTTTTTGTTGTTGTACTAAAGAGGTTACAGCAAGTTACAAGCTATGAGTTGTAAAAAAGCTCGTTTGGGTTTTACACCTGAAGACGATTTAGACCTAAAGTATAATTTTACTTCTTCGTTTGTCAACCGATCTAAATTAAAATGTCCAAACACATCGACTCTTCTTCTGGCTGGAGCTAAATTAGTTTGCAGAATATTTTCCAAAATTAAATATTCAATTCATCATCTTTAAAATACAATAACAAGACAACAACTTAAAATTTGAGGATGCACCATCAATAGGAATTTACTATAACTATAAAATAACGTCTCAAAAATAGCGGGATTTGCGATAACTCTAAAACTGTATTCCCGTTATTGTAAAATACCGTATCTCGTCACGTGACTTTTAGCGTTAGCGGAGAGTTTACCGTGGTGTGGCGATAACTCCCTATTATTTGGTAACAAGTTACACTATTTTAAACGTCGCGTCGGGTTTGTGGCGGAGGGGGGGGGGGCGAGAAGTTGGTAAATTAGTGTTATATACAAAAATAATCTACATTAAATTGCGAACAAAAATGGTCCTGTTTATAATCTTGCTAAAGTGAATGGTTCCAGAGTTACGAATTGCGTAAAAGTAGACATTTTTTAGATTTTTTGGAAAAAATATGATATTACTAAAGAAATAAATTTTTTTATACAGGATTGTGATTTGTAAAAGGATATTGCAATTTTAGTGGTATGTTAGTGAAATAAATAAATAAATAAATACATAAGCCCTTGAAAAAACGACCTCTCCACCATTTCGAGGGGCGCTACTTTTTAAGGGAAAAGAAGCTTCCACAGGCCTAGCTAGGCCATATAAACCTGTGTGAAGGAGGTGACCTCCAACAACTTTCTCTGAATCTGAGGTGATTGATGATTCATTTGAATCTAGAACCAAAACAACAACCATTGAAGATTTGCTTCCCTTCCTTATCGAGCCAGATTTGTCGAGGAAGGATGGAGGAGAAGCACATAATTCAAATTTAAATTTTTCTTCAAGTCTCTCGTCACTCCTTATTGTGCACACCATCCGATGTAGGAAAGTATTAGGGTTCACACATACAGGGTTGTCGTTAATTTATTATTGTCATAGACTGGGTTATAGAGGCTAGAGACTTTACAGCTGACTTTCTTTTCAAGTATATCTCATTGAATGTTTTGTTCTCTACAAATTTCTACAAAGCTCTTCACTGCAGCTGACTGAGTAATCTCTTCAGAAGATGCATTACCACATTTAAAAGTTGAATAGACAAATTAAGCATTTCTTTATCCACACTAATGGGAGCTTCACTAGTTTTCAAAAATACAGTAATGAGAGCCTCTTAACCCTTAAATTGGCAACGTATCTCACAAGATACATGGTTTAAAAATATTTCATTTCATCCATTCCAGAATCATAAAGCCTACCTGATAAATGGAATTTTTTTAAACGATGTATCTCGTGAGATACGTTGCCAATTTAAGGGTTTAACTAGGAAGAAAACACGAATTCATTCATCATTTTTGTTGAACACTGTTTTTGGCATAGTCAGTACTGTACAACTCCTCTAAGACACTTTCTGCCGTTATGAATGACAAAAAGGACATCAACAAGTGAAAACCTCCTAGTCGAATGAAGAGCGACTTCAATGCTGCTAATATTTCACGAGCTTTAGCGTACAAAGGCTGATCAAAAGTCACCATTGTTATGCTTTGTCCATTGCTGGACCCTTTTGTGGCTGCTTGAAGAAGAGCTGTATAAGTTGATGAATGGAAGAAGGACTACAGCTGAAATTTGGAACTCTCTCGTCGCATACAGCATTTCCATGCAGCCACTCCACTCAGGTGGAGCCAGGTGGAGGTGTTTAAAAAAAATTAAGTGTTCAGCCATGTTCATATGACAGTAGTTTTATTTTCAGGGAAGCCATGTTTGTAGCAACTATTTGAGAAAATCCAGATGTACTTAGCGCTCTGTAAGTTTTCAAATCAAACAGGCCTCGTTTTCCAACAGCATGAGCAGTAACATTCTTTTCAGGTACCTTGTCCTCTACCTGAAGAGCTGATTAATGATATAATAACTTCATATTTTCAAAAAATCTAAAATATACGAAAAACTTCTACTTTTACACTCTCCGTAACTCTGAAACCGTTCACTTTAGCAAGATTATGCACAGGATCATCTTTATTCGAAATTTAATGTAGATTATTTTTGTATAGAACACTTTTTGTGCTAAATTGCTTAGTTTTTGAAATATTTAAGAAAAACTGATAAAAATTACTAATTTACCAATTTCTCTCCCCTCCCCCTCAAACTCAAAGCTTAAAATGGTATAACTAGTTACCAAACAATATGTGTGGACTGTATAGAACAATTTGGAGTTGGTGGGAAACTTTTACTACTTTGGATGTTGGGGTTAGGGTCTAATTGCACCGTACTATGTAGCAGATGATACTGTTTTACGATATGATCACATTTATTGTAATTAAAATTTTCGTTGATTACTTCATACTATGTGATTTTCCACTTTTCCTCTTATAATAATGTTTTCTTCATCCAATAACCTGATATTGAATAATTAAACACAATTCAAACAAAATTACATTTTATTGTAATTCTACTCTCTCCAGTCGCATCCTCATGAGTCATGACTAAGGAATTGTGATGCCAATAGTTCACTCGCAGTGCATTGAACGAAACCATTAGGATTCTCTTGGGAATAATTAATTAATTTCCCGTTGCGTTCCCCCACAGCCCACAGATCTATCTCGGGCTTTAGATCACAGCAGCGTATTCGACTCAACCAGGATTTGAACCACGATCACCCGCTTTCCAGTCGGCCGGCGTAGGCTTTACGCCACACTGCTGATAATTCTACTCTACTGTTCATAATTTTACAATTTATTTTCAAAAGCCGAACCTTATGACTCTGTCACTTTATGAAAATCTACCAATCCAAAAACGATTATGTAAATTTATTATTCTGCCAAAAAAAACAACTCAACTTCGAAAACCAAAAACCATAAGTAAACAAAATAAAAGAATATTTTTTAAATTCCTAAAACTTACCCTGAAACAAAAAATATACATAAAAAATTCATAACTTTTACGCCGATAAATAAAATTTGTAATCTTGATGAAAAATTTATAGTATTGATGAAAAAAATCATTGTGTTAATGAATTTGTTCATCGACGCAAAAGTAATGAACTTTTTATCATAATAAATTTAATTAGATTACATTTACAAACAGATACAAACTTACATGGAGAACTAAATTTTCACCTCATTCAAACGCTGACCGGACTCATGTGCTTTAACAAATTTTGAAATAAAATACAAAAATCGCCTAACTCAAACTGCTTCTTTGGCGAAGAAGAAGAACACGTACAGCACATAGAGCATTTGGATACATATAAGACGGGATACTGAAGAAGAAGAAAAACAATTTTAAGACCTCGAAATCTGGTGTCCACTGTGCTCAATTCTAAACAAAATTGGAACTCAATCAATGAAATAATCTATAAATGATGCGAGCAAAGGAAGATGAAGAGAGGAGGATAATCTAAAGATAGGGACCGTAGTTTCATGACAATTCCGATTGCACCACATAGAAATGCGTGAGTTATTTTGCAAATAAGTGCAATCGTGAACCGGTGCCAAACCCGGGGAAGGTTTTTTTAGCGAGTAAGAATCTCACAATACCAACCCTGGGGTTATGTGCTCGAACCCTCGGTTTGATTTGCATACAAATCATTATGTTTCGACCTTGCATTCGAAAGTGACATATTTGCGTTTAAGAATCGGGTCGTGTGGGTTTAAGTATAGAACCTTAAGACATCGGGGTGGTCCCTATGCAGGGTTTTTACCTCTATCAATCGCACAAAAAAAAGTAGTAAAAACCTTATAATATAACTTACAAAAAACGTTATTGATCGCTCTCCGAAAACGCCTGTATAGAATAAATTTGCAATAATACGATTGTCTCAGAACAACTTTCATAATTAACAGTATTTGTCCGTAACGCGCATACGCACTTCTGATAGGTTTATTCATTTATAACTAACTTGTTGAAAGTTACAAACCAATCGAAATACACACCAATTAAGTTCAACATCAATCGAGGTGCACACCATTCAAGTATTAAAAAAAACCGGCGGCCTAACTAAAAATATTTTACAAAGAATAAAATGGAATCAATTAGTCTGTTTTGTAATGAGAATAATAAAGGGTGTCTCAACAAGAACAAGTGTCTCATAAAACACATTTATTTTTTGAATTAAGCAAACATTTTTATTTCCACTTAAAGAAAAATAGTTCCGATTAAACGTGGAATACAACATCAGGCAAATGGCCACCACGAAACCTCTGGCACAGGGTTATTCTTTTGTGGAAATTTTGAATAACGTTTTCGCATAAATGTGACTGTATTTCACTAATAACGCGTCGTATTTCTTCTTTAAGATGTTCAACTGTTTCAGGCTTATTCGCATACACCTTTCCCTTCACATAGCCCCAAAAAAAAAGTCGATCGGCCTTAGATCGCACGATCTTGGTGGCCAATGTTGATCGCCAAATCGAGAAATGACACAGCCTGGAAACTTGGTCTGCAGCAACACCATTATTTCTCGTGCTATGTGGCATGTCGCACCGTCTTGTGGAAAAAACATGTCCTCCACATCAATTACATCCAATTTTTTACCAAAATTCGTTTCATACTGCTTCTGGATATGTTTAATTCTTGACCACGATACCGAATGGAAGTTCCTGTATTCTCGGCAACAGATTCCCTTACTGTGGCTATATTTTCGAGTGATCGACAATAAAGACGACGAAATATGGTTTTCTGATCCATCAGCGTAAATTTGGTCTCAAATTTTGTAATTAAACGCCTCACTGTCGATTCATTTGGTGCATAATTGCGACCGAAAACTTGACGAACTGTTTTCGCAAAACTTTTACCATTTTTGTAATGTGTTTTTACAATAATTAAAGGTTGTTCGTTTGAATACTTCTGCATACTCTTAAATCGGGTGGTCTGTACGTGACAACTGTCAAAACAAAATCACCGTACAACTCGTATTAACAAAATGGTGCGGCAAATTTAAATCCGGCGCTCTTGTTGGGACACCCTTTATTAACCCATAAATATACATTTATGTTGACCGACGAATGTATACCGAATTACAGCATAACTTTAAATCTATATACAATATAATGTTGTCAGTTTAGTTTTTAATAAACTTAGGAAATGTATAAATACATTTCATACAAATACAAGGAAATGTATAAGCATGATGTATAAATATTATTTAAAATATATTACCGACAGGAAAAAGTTTATTGGAAAATAGCACATTATTAGTTTGTTTGAATTTATTAGATAAATAATTAAAATGAAACTATTAAACTATGAATGAACTTCAACTATTCATACAAGAAACACTTATGTAGTTACTCGAACTGAATGAGACTTAACTTCATTCTATTAACAATACGCGCAATTTTTGAGTATTTCATTCGTACTTCTTTAAACCGGTACACGTCGTTTCGGCGACCGCAGTTCGGCGAAAGCGATTCGGCAACGTATATTCGGCGACGGTCAATTCGGCGACCCGAAATTCGGCTATGCTACTTTCGGCGATTCCAATTCGGCACCGGCATTTTGGCGATTCTCATTCGGCGACAGAAAATTTGACTAAGTCGATTCGGCGACGGAATTTAAAAAAAATTAATTTTTTATTTTTAAATTAAATATTTATTTACTACCACAGGTATCATAATTATACATACTTTTTAAGCAATGAAACAAATTTTAATTCATGTTATAATAAATTATAAGCTATACCGCAAAGATATTCAATAACATTATTGAAATTATAATTGGTTATCTTCGCCAAAATTTGAGAATCAGCCGCTTCATATCGCGGCTTTTTTTAGGAGGTGCATGTCCGGCTAGAATACGTTCGTATTCTGTGTCGAAAGTTTTTTGAATACGTCTTAATTTATCCCAAAAGGTCCACAACGTTGGATGAAATATACCTCACTGAGAAAAAAGATTTGTCGCTCTAACAAAGCTATTAATAGCTATAGCCTCAACTGAGTTTTGTTTTGCTGCTATAACAAATTTTTTGTTGCTGCAACAAATTTTCTGCTTCCATAACTAAGTTGTTTTCTATTCAGTAAAAAAATTAGTTGCTTTAATAAATTTTCATATTCTGCATAAAAAAAAACTTTGTTATGGCAGCAGAAAACTTGTTACAGCAACGAAAAACTTTGTTGAGGCTATAGCTACTAATAGCTCTGTTAGGGCGACAAATATTTTTTCTCAGTGTACCACTACCAAAACCTAGTTGTATTTTTCGATGACAAACACAAGTTCGAAAAGAGCCATAAACATCCATACTAAGGTTTTTTGTTTTTTTTTACATTAAGATTTTAAATTTAATAGAATAAATTGAATAAACTGAAAATATACCTCCCGTCGCCGAATCAACGTAGTCGAATTTTCTGTCGCCGAATGAGAATCGCCGATATGCCAGTGCCGAATTGGAATCACCGAAACTGGCATAGCCGAATTTCGGGTCGCCGAATTGACTGTCGTCGTATCAGAATCGCCGAAATGACAGTGCCGAACTGTAATCGCCGAACTGACGGTGTCCGAATAGATCTGCCGTTTCTGATGAGTTTTTTTAATAAGTGCGTAAACATGCCGAATTTTACTTAAAAACAGAAATTCCTTCACTTCCAAATTATTATCTGTTACACAACTACTTACCATTCTAAACATATTTTATATTATTGAATTTCAATAACATAATGCGACAATGTATTACGAATGTGTAATTTAAATACAATTTATTTTGAGAAGATTTCCCATCAGGCAGGTTACACCTAGATGGTTTGCGATTACCTTCCGAGAGTAGATGGTCAGACATAAAAATTGTATATCTAAAATTAACCAAGTAAAAAGTAATCATAAGTTATATGTTTTATAATTTTTTTTAGAAAAACAATTTTGACTACAAAATCCATAGAAAAATGTATAATTATTATACTAAAATCAAATTAAGCAATTACATAAGTACAGTATTATATTTCTGTATAAGTAAATATTTTTCACATGGGCAAAGACAATTTCTAATATTGGAAATATTTATGTTTTAGTAATTCAAATATTTAAATTTTTCGACACAACCGAATAACACATTTTGCACATGTAATAATGTAAACCAGTAAACCCATTAACGTTTAAGCAATCTGGTCAAGCAATTAAAATTGTGTAGAAAAAAATTGATGGGGTTCTCAAAATAATTTGCAATTTTATTTAATGACTGTAAAGTACCATAAGTGTCTTCTCTCTTTACATTCATTGAATGCATTTACAAAACCTCCAAAATTCTATTTTGGAAATAATATTATCATACAGTTTCAAAATAAATGCCTTATAATAAACATTTAATAACATTTGTTTAAATTAAATTCCTAGATATTTACATAATGTATGTTTTATATATATTATATATAGTACTAATATTAGGTATACCATATATTATCAGGTGTAGTACCTACTATAAAAAATAATTAGTACCATGATGCATGCAAATTAATCTATTGAAATATATTAAGAATATTTTTTCACGAAAACTTGAAACTTATTTTTTTAAATCAGCGATTTGTGTGTAAATGTAGATTCTTATTTCGAAGTTCGCAGAGGTGTGAAGAATTATATGTTCGTAAGCTCATCTCTTTTTGTAACAGTCGGAGCTTCTTAATCGCGACGCACAGCTCAAGTCGACCAGTGAGAAACGGCACAATGTGCATTAAAGCTTTTAAAAATTGTTTAGTGTTTTCAGTAATAATTATATGTAAGTACATAAATTTGGTTTAATTGACACACAATATATAATATGTAAATTTCAAATAAATAATACTTATTTCAATTTATTGATAATAAAAATATTTTCTTAATCGAATGCGAATTTTTGCTAATTTAATGACTATTATAATTATGATGTATTAATTGAGTTCGGTAATTTTACGGCATTCAAAATTTATTTTAATCTAAATTTTAATTAATCATATTTTGGCACGATTATTGTACATACAATATGTATTGAATATTGTGAACAAATATATTTCCGGGTTACACTATTTAATGTGACACAAGTTTTGACACTGTGTATAAAATTAACTAGATCTCCCCAAGTACCTATGTATATAACTAACTATAATTAGAAACTTAACTTCTATTATAATAAATCTTTCAAAAATGACCAAAAGTTGTCAACACGTACCTATAATACTTTGTTTTCATTACAACATCTTCAACGTTAGTTATATTAAATTTATATATATTTACACCGGCAATTTTTAAGTCATTAACGGCCTATTAATTAACTTAAAATATTTTAATAAGATATCAAACTAAATTTATAAACATTTCTTCTTAAGGATTTTTTTTTGTTCTAACTCAACAATATATTTTTTATGTCTGGTCGGCAAATAAAAATCCAAGTTCAAAATCCCAATCGATTAATTCATCAGAAACATTGTAATTCAACAGTTCATTGATTTAAAATTGATGATCCTAATAAAGCGAGATAGATAGCGTCCTAAATTATTTTATAAATTTTTTTTACCGCTCATGTGAATAATAATACCATTTATTTTTAAATACTTCAAAAATAACGATTTACCTGTAATTAGTGTTTAGTATATATTTTATAATACAAGGTAATCTACAGTTAATGTATCAATTAGAAACTCTCGCGGGATTGAAAGATATATTTATTTAATTATAATTTAAATTTAAAATTAAATAGTAAGTATCCATGTTCAACTATTGGAAATATATTTAAATATTATTGTATTATCATGAATATCATGACATGATAATAATATGTTCGTGTAGTTCACTTGTAAGCTTTTCAATTAAAATTTGTCGAATTGCTAAATGTTAAATTAAGATTTAAATTCTTTCGTTTATTGCAATTTCAATTTATTTATAAAATTAATGTTTACATTGTATCCAAATAGCAACGTCAATTAAAGGATAATTCGATACAAATTGATGAAATTAAACGAGATTGATATAAATTGGGGGGTCGCTATGCATAATAATTGAAATTGCGTACTTTGCAATAATTATATTTTATATCATGACCTACATAACAGAATGGATGTTATCATACCATGCAATTTTATAAAAAACTTTTAAATCAAAGTTTGAATTGGGGAAACACTCCCTACTTAACTTTTTCAATAGTATGTATCGTTTTCTTGTTTGTGATTTTTTGATCAATAAAATTACTGATTATTTTATAAAGCTATCCCATTTATAATAATTATAAATTTTAAATTAATTAAAGTAGAAATTACGTATTTAAATATTACAATTTGTATTTACGTTATTGCAAATTTTTAGTTTGTTTACTTTATAATAATTTATTATACAAAAATAATCAATTAAATCAAAATCAATATATTAAATGGTGCCCTAAATGTTAAAACGATCGATTTTAATAAGAACTTTATTGAAACAATTTGTTTTCATTTAAATAGGTACGTAAAATTAAGTGGTAAGTAATTATAATTTCATTCAATATTTTATAAATAGAATTGCAATGCAATAATTTAAAATCAATATCTTTTTATATAACAAAAAAATTAATGATTAATGATTGAAATTGTTAATCTGAAAGGTTGGTCAGAGTTACATATTTTATTTTGTATAAATGTTTCCAAAGTTTTTTTTTACTAAATATATTTGGACCAACTATATTTGAGGCTCTAGAAGCATAATTTCAGAGGTTTCCCTATGTGGAAGCACTATAAATAATGCGGTGAAAATATACAATAATTTATATTGCAACTTTTATGTAATTCAAACAATAAAATTTAAAAAATTTTGCGTTTTAACTCCAGAAATGTTTTTGACTAGACAGAGACGGAACTCTTACTGAATTATTAAATTAAAAAGTACAATATGATTCGTTTTTATATACTACATACATTTACGTTCTAAACAAAACATATTTTTGGATTTTGAAGGTTTTCAAGTCTTAAAATGTCAGGTGTATAATATTACATACCTAATGTATACTATGCAATTACTCAATTGGAGTGCTATAGACCAAGGATTTAATAAAAAAATCTTTTGAGAAAAAAATTCAAGGAATACAAATATCAACCGGTAGTTTGACTAAAATGTACTGGAACTCCGTCATGCATAAACCGCATTTAATTTTTTGCATTGGTACATTTTTCCCAAATGTCGTATGATTTATGGACGCAGTACAGTCTTTATTTCTGATCGTTTTACCTCAGAAGTTAATGATGACAGCTGAGATAGAAACCTTTGCAAACTTAAGTGTATTACACTTCCATAAAAATAAATGTAGGAAGAAAGGTTGCCGACATTAGGAAACCTGGCGTTGCACTTGAAAGAAAATTTTTGCATATTATGTTTGGTAAATCGGAAAAATTTTACAATCAACCTTGTTCTTAAAATTAAAAAGTGTTATGGAAATTGAAAATCTAACGCAGGTACACTGTTTCCTAAGTAATAAATTAAACTAAAAGTTAATTTTAATATTTTTATTTTTGGCTTCTCAGGTTTCACCACCCAGGCTTTATAATTTTATGAACCATATGCTGCACGCCTCCTTCCTATATTTTTTTTCTATTAAAATGCAGTTTTTGAAATAGCCATGATAAAATTGTATTATAATGTGGGTTGTGGTACCTACAATTAACTACCACATTTATGTTTATGTTTTATTACAGGTTTAGTATATGCCCCGCAGAGTAAAGCCGATCGTAAAGAAAAATATGCTATTTCTATTATGCAAGACGAATTAAATAAGTTAGATCAAACACGTAAGTTTCTGTAAATACAAACCAATGTTCTTTTTATTATGATAGCAGACATTAAATTAAAATGTTACCATATCTAATATTTAAATTGGCTCTTTTGTCCATAATAGGTATAACATTAACATGTTTCTTTTATTTGTCGAACACATAATAAACCCATCAATATCTATTAGTACATCAAGTTATTTCCTCCCACTAAAATTATTTTTCTTGATTTATATACTTATTAAAAAGAAAATTATTTATTTTTCAGGTTCTCATTTAAACTCAGTGAAATGATAATTATATATTACTTTAATTAAAGATTTTAATAACATAAACGTTCAGGTGTTGCATACAAAAATAACGAATTCAAATAATGTTTACAATCATTTTGTACACCCACGAGATTTTTTTTTATTTTACCGTAAAATTTTAGACGTTTTAAAGTTCAATAAACCAGAGTACCGATTATATTAACAATTTAAGTTTACTTATTTAGATTTCTTCATTTACTAAATATATCTTTCCATTCCTACTAAAAAATTTAATTTTTTTTAATAGAACATCATATTCGCCACAGCAGACATAAATCGCTGGAAACAGAAAATGTTCCAGATTATATAATACCTTTAGTGGATATGTCTTGTATATCCCAAGGAATGGTTAAAGCGCCACCTATTAAAAATGGAAAAGTAGCAAGATATATTCATAAAAAACTTCCATTATCCATAACGGCCAAGGAAAACGAACATAAAGGGTTTCTCGTTGCAATGTATTCGTGTTTAGATGGTTATGAATTTGAAATTAATGAAACTTTTAAAATGTATTGCAGCAAACGTAAATGGATTGGAAAAAAACCCAAATGTTTGAAAATTATTCCAGGTTAGCTTGAAGGAATTTTTATAAAAATATATTGATTTTTTAATAAGAATTTGTAGAAAGTTACGAACTAAACGATGATGCCATTACTTTAAATGCTGAAACTTTATCCAATTCAATTAATTGTTCACATGAATTTCGAAAAAATTGTGAGCAAGACTGTATCATCGAGAATGAACAACCAATTTGCATATGCTATACTGGATATATTTTACTTGAAAATAAGTGTATAGGTAAGTGCTACCATTTTCATACAGTAATTATTATAATATTTAATTTATTTAAGATATTAATGAGTGCGATAACGAAAATATTAGAAAAATATGCAAGAATGGCTGTGTTAATACCCAAGGTTCATATTATTGTATACCTTCGGATGTAAGAAAAGAGTACGTAGATAATAGCACCGGTATTCATTATGTTCCTGACAAAATATACGACGAAAACGTTGAAGATGAAGAAAGTAGTGGAAGTGGAGATTACACCGATGAAAACTATAGTGAGGAAAATAACGAAAACGAAGATGATGAAGATTACTTAGAAAAATCTGTATATAAAAATGTTAGTTACCTTGAAAATAAAAAAGAAAGTGATGATGTGCAGCCAATTTTAGAAGAAGAATCAACTACACAAAATCAATATTACATAAATAATAATAATATTGAGATTGAAGAAACAAATCAGAAAAATGATTTTGTAACTGAAACAAGTTCCATTAATTTTATAACAGCTACGGAATCTTATATTAAAGAAACAACATATTTGGATAAAATTGAAATAGAAAATATGGAAAACAAAGGAAACGACAAATTGGATTCCGGAAAGGAAACGAGCGGCAATGAAAGAAATAAGAATACGGAAATAGAAAACACTACTGAATATTTTTCAGTTACAGAAGGCGGTCATATCGACAACAACAATAAAGAAGAAGAAATTGTGACTACTGATATAAATGTTAATAATACAACAAGTGAACCCAATAACTTTAGTGTAACTAATAAGGAATTCGAAAATTCAGACGATTTTAAGTTTCAAATTAAAGCAATTACCCCTTCAACTGTAGTGCAGCTTACTAAAGAAGATGTTGCAAATCAAATTAATAAAATACCCAACGAGAATGTTAGTGAAGAAGGTGATGAAGAAAATTATGACGAAAATGACAATGAAGATGACAATTACTACAATGAAGTAGATTATAATGAAGAAAATGAATTAGAAGAAGAAGAAAATAATAAAGCTGTTTCAACAACCACCACATTAATTGACAATTCGAAAACGTTACTTACAACAAAAACTTATCCAGAAACAACAGAAGCACAAAGTGAATTTAAGAAAAATACTACAAATGTAATCGAAAATTCTTATGATAGAGGTGACGATGATTACTACAACGAAATCGACTACGACGAAACCAATTATAATTTAGAAAAGAATCAAGATAAAGTAATATATGTCTTGCAAAGTACTTCTTCTAAGACACCAGTTGAATCGGTAACCGAAATTTTCCAATACGGTAAAGAGCAATATGATGACGTGACAATTCCCACCGAAAACAAAGACTTGAATACAACAATAAAAGAAGGAGAATTTACTACTCCTACAATTTTTGAAAAACACCAAGATGATAATGAAGATGATGGTGAGAGAAATTTAAATACTATACCTTACGCGATAATTCCTACCGAAGTTGCAGTAAGTGTGGTTTCTGATACACCTAATGATTTAACAACGGAAAACTTGAATAAGCAAACCAATTTTGAAGTTATCGATCATATCGAAAGTGACGAATTAACAACTTTAACACCAACAATAAGTATAACGATAAGTAAGAATAATGAAGAATACGATGAAAATTTCGACAATTACGATTCAACAACTGTAGCGTCAAATGAGAGCCATTCTTATCATGAAAACAAATCGGTACTTATCAGAGAAGATAGTGATGATGATGATGATGATTATAAAGAAAAAAATTATTTAGATAACGATGGAGATACAAGTACATCAAGCACAATAAACTCTTCATATAACACCGAAGATTACCACGAAGAAATCAATAATAAAGAAGACGAAGAAAACTATTATTATGAAAATCATAATGAAACTACTACAATATCAAATACGGATTTGTTGAATATAAACAAAATAAATAAAAGCATTGAAGATGAAAGGAATGAAAATGACTATAAGGAAATAAATATAACGCAAACCACTAATGGCTATGATACAAACGAATCATCAAACACAATAGAGGAAAATGAAAATGAAAATGATTATGAAACTCACGATACTTCAACGTCAACACCGATTTATGGCGATGATGTATTTTCAAAACCTACCGAAGACAATATTCATCACGAGTACAGACCAACGGATAGTGGTAAACATAACGATTACAAAGAAGATTATGAAGAAAATTACGAAAATCACAATTATGATGACGAGAACTATCCAGAAAATGAATACGATGATAAGGAAGTTAAAGCAACAACTTCAAGTTCAACTGAAAGTGACATCAGTCACACCGATGTTAATTCTTCACCATGCCCACAAGGATTTCGTGTAACAGAATTGATCTGCGAAGGTATGTAAATGGACTAATTTAATTTCTTATTTTAAAATTTCTTATTTTTAAATTTTATTATTTTAGATATTAACGAATGTCAAGAATCAAATGGTAACTGTTCACATGAATGTGAAAATACCATAGGCAGTTATCGATGCTTATGCTCTCTGGGATATACTCTTTCTTTTGAAAATCAGCATTTATGTGTAGATGTTGACGAGTGCATCCAGCAACCATGTTCTCACCAATGCATAAACGAAATTGGAAGTTTTAAATGTGATTGTCCCGAAAATTATTACTTATTTAATCAAACAACTTGTTTGGAAGTAATTTGTTCTTATGATTTTGTAAAATTAAATAACTCAATTCAATGCATATGTCCTACAGGATTTATTTTAGGAAAGGATAATTACACATGTGAAGATATTGATGAGTGTATCTCTAGTGACATTCACAACTGTTCTCAAATTTGTGAAAATGTCGAAGGATCGTTTGTATGCTCGTGCCAAGAAGGTTATTTACTGCTAAGTGATAGTTTCACATGTGAAGATATAAACGAGTGTGAAGATGCAAGTTTAAATAATTGCTTTCAAATATGCGACAATGTAAATGGAAGTTTTAATTGTGCTTGTTTTGATGGGTACGAACTTACCAATGGTACATACTGTCAGGATGTTGATGAGTGTGCTTACGGTAATGGAAATTGTTCTCATATATGTCTTAATGGAGAAGGTTTTCACGAATGTATGTGTCCAGATAATTATTCCATGGACGATACTAAGAATTGTAAATTATTAAATCCATGTGAACTAAACAATGGTGGTTGTACTGATATCTGCGTTAACGACAACGGAAATGCAATTTGTATTTGCCCTGATGGTTATGAAATCGTAAACGACCATTGCATTTTGATGGACAAGTGTAATATAAACAATGGCCAATGTTCTCATTTTTGTAAAACTGACGAAGGAACTGTAAGTTGTACTTGTCCTCACACACATAGATTAGTTAATGAAACTCACTGTGAAGAAATTGACCAATGCACTATTAATAATGGAAATTGTTCTCATATTTGTACTTGGTACGAAAACCAGGTAACTTGTAGTTGTCCAGACGGATATGAACTTATAGATAATAAGTCCTGCTTTGAAAAGGATCCATGCAAAATCAATAATGGATACTGTAGTCACATTTGTACTGTAACCAACAATGAAATAGAATGCCAATGTCCAGATTACTACAAATTAACAAACAAAACAATTTGTGTAGAGATGGATATGTGCCAAATAAATAATGGTGGATGTTCCCATGATTGTTTTTATGATGGTAAAAATCAAATCCAATGTGGATGTCCCCAAAACTACGAATTACAATACAACAAAACCTGTGTCGAAATAAATCCGTGTTTGATTAATAACGGAGGTTGTTCCCATGAGTGTTTCTATGAAAATGCATCCGTCAAATGCTTATGTCCTGAAAATCACGTCTTAAAAGAGAGTACGTGTCGTTTAGTAGATCCTTGTAAAGATGATAATGGTGGTTGTTCTCATATTTGTGAAAACGTTCATGGAGAAGCGTTTTGTAGGTGTCCGCCTGGATTAAAAATGATTAACAGATTCTGTTTAGAAGTAAACCCATGTGCAATGAAAAACGGCGGTTGTTCTCATTTTTGTACAAATATCAACGGAATTGCTCGGTGTTCGTGCCCTGTTGGATATAAAATTCGTCCTAATAAAAGAAATTGCAAAGAAATAAATTACTGCCGACCAAATAATGGAGGTTGCTCACATGGCTGTAGAAATTTACGTGGAAGCTATGAATGTACTTGTCCCAATGGTTATTCGTTGGGCAGTAACAATAATACTTGTTTAGATATAAATGAATGTTTAAGCCGAAATGGAGGTTGCGAACAGCTTTGCATAAATTTAGATGGAAGCTACAAGTGCGCATGTAGAGAAGAGTATCGTTTAGAAACTAATAGAAGATCTTGTAAACCAGTTCACATTAGCATGTGTCCAGCGTTAGTTCCTCCTCAAAATGGCAATGTAAGGTGTATGAAAATGTATCCAAATGAGGGAAACATTGTACCTATTGGTACACAATGTCTAGTTTGGTGTGAAGTAGGATACAAATTAAGAGGAGAATCGATCAAAACTTGCAATTCTCTAGGGAATTGGGGAAATCAACCATCTTATTGCATTTGTAAGTAGTATAGTCTGGTTAAATCAATATTCGCTGTAATAATAATTTTATAGCTGTTTCATGTCCAAAGCTCGGAAGTGTTGCAAGAGGATATTTTACTCCAGAATCTTGTACAAACACAAAACTGTTTCCAGGAGAAATGTGTTCATTAACATGTAATCAAGGCTACAAACCGTCTCGCGAATTTGAAACAATTACTTGTCTTAGCAGTTTAAAGTGGAGTTCCATTGTTTCAGAATCTCGCCTAGAAAATGCTTGCACCGAAGGTAAACATTAATTTAACATAAAATTATTAAAATTATTAAAATCAATAATATTTAATTTAGATACCTTTGAGCCATATATAAGATGTCCTAAAGGAGGTTCTTTAACTTACACTTTACCACTTGGTAAAAATCAAATGTTAGTCACTATCCCCAAACCGGATTCTAATGTAGATTGGCGGAGGTAAAAGCAAATAATCAAAATGAATTAGATTTCAATTTAATAAAATCTTATTTTTTAGATATGTCAGCTCTAAACCAAGTTGGGGTATGGAATTGTCTAAGAATTTGTCGCCAGGAAGAACCGATGTGATATATTCAGCGCGTAGCCCTGTTACCAATAATACAGTCAGTTGTAGATTGATTATAACAGTTGTGGACAAGGAAGTCCCACAAGTGATTAATTGTCCAAATAACATTGAATACAAATTATTACCACACGAATACAATAAAGTTATGTACTGGTCAGAACCAGAATTTACGGATAATGTGAAAGTTGTTGGAGTTTATAAATCTCGAGTCAGTATTATAGATAAATTTTTAAGTTAATAATAAATATAACGTTTTATTGTTTAGGAGCCCGGTACCAAATTTGGTGTGGGAATTCATTATATTTACTATATTGCTCATGATGAATCTGGAAACCAAGCTAAATGCTACTTCAGGATAAACATCAAAAGTAAAAGAAACATTATTTTGTGAAATTGTTGAATATAATTTTGAAATCTTTAGCATCTACTGTTGCGGAGTCTCGGACGGCAAACGATCAGGCAGTTTTAATTTGCCCGCATGGAATACGATATATGTCCAAATCGTCAGAAATGTATAAAGTAAGTATTTTTACAATAAACTGAAGCTTTAAACTTAGCTTTAAAAGTAGCAGTCTGAACAAATTACAATTTAACTATAAACAATGTCATACTTTCAACTTATATTTTTTTATTTTAGAATGAAGCTCTTAAACAAGAAGGATGTTATTGGGGCAATACCCGACCGAGAAAACCGAGGAAAGAGCACAATCTTAGAATTCACTCAAAAAATGTTTTATCGGACAGCGGAAGCAAACGATATCAACCTTTTTATTGGTATAATAGATGCTGCTGATATTAAAGTCAAAATTATAATTTATTGAAAGATAACAGAGACATTATAGTTACATTTGAAAACCCAAAATGTTGTTTATAATAATGTCATTCAACGATATTTGCATGCATTTATTTTGTAACTTTATTATTATTTTTCATAATTATGTTACCTATGTATTTAGTAATAAAAAGTGAAAATACATAAACCATATCTACACTAATAAAACATTAAACTAGATAAATCATGCTAGAATTACTACATAAACTGTAGATTGTAGTAAAATGCGGTTATAAAAACTTCAAGTTTGAATTGATAATTTAAATTACCTACTTAATCTTTAAAAAAATTATTTTCGTGAAAATGACTCAAAAATGCATTTCTTTTTGCTTAAACTTTTAGTTTACTATTAGAAAAAGTTCATAACTTATAATAATATCAGACTAGGACTGAAAGATGGTCAATGGTCAAAAGATGAAAATCTTGAAATTAACAACTTCATGGCATAGCTGTTTCCAAGGTTTACGCTAAATAGAACTAAATGAAATTTCACATATAACTAAAATACTATAGAATTACAGTATTTTCCTTATCAAAGAGGTCGAAAAGTAAAAATATTGCTGTAACTCCTAAAAACCCCGATTTTTCTTCAAAATTTATAATTTTGAATTTTTGAATTTATATTGTTTGAAAATTAAATTCAATCCAGGCTATTCCTTTTTATTAAATGAAATAATTAAAGAATAAATTATGAAGTGTTGGATATCTTTAGCAGCGGAAAAAATGTCTTTAAATTGATACCTTTCTCATTCTTATTTGTTACATTGGGAAGCAAGAATTAAAAAAAAAACAGTTTTCATGTTATTTTTCTGTTTGGATGAACGGTCGGTCACCCGGTATAATAGAGTTTATCCTCAATTACGAATCCGAATACATTTAGTGTTAAATAATAATTAAGATACCATAATGTTTAATGTGTACATTTTCTTTTGCATAATTATGTATGTATTTGTTTATTTGTTTATTATTAGTACATTCAGTGCATACTCTATAAGTCGAGAAATTAATTCTTATCTTTTTTTATTAATTAACATTATCTAATTTTAATTAAAAATTGCATTTCATGTTAAAACACAATTTGCTTCTGAGCGTGTCAAGGCCAATTTTCCATTAAAAGTCATAACCACAATTATATAATTGTATCAACTGTCAATCAATTGAAAAAGTTTAACTTGTTCGGTTACATGGGTTTACTCGACGAAAAAACGGTATATTTTCAACTGTTTTTTCCATATAAAAATTAAAATATTTTAGTCAAACTTTTTATTGTCTTAAACATACACATTTGACAAAGAATTTCAAAAATTTTCGTAGAAAAATATTTAAAACTAAAGCTCATACATGCACTCGCGATTTGCGATTTGCGGAATGCGATTTCCGCAAAAAGTTTACAGTGCAATACATGCACTAGCGATTTCCGGAAAAAGATTCCTATTTGAAATTTAGCAGCAGTATTTTTGATATCACTGATAAAATAGCACCTGCTATTTTGTACAAATTATTTCTTTAAATTGCAAGGTACATTATGAATTTACAAAAAATGAAGGAGGGCATATACCCTATCCTTAACCGCAGATTTTTGTATCCAAAAATCGAATTCTCCTTCAAGAATTCCTGGCTATATACCGCCTCTTCACTTAAATCTTATCCGTAGGACTCAAAGGCTGGTTTAACATCACTAAATGTTGAGTTGTTAAAATACAGCTAGATAAATACCTATTTTATTTTTGATATTCAAATTTACTTTAAAAATTTTTTTTAACATTTTGGGAGAGGGGGACGTGCCCCCAGGGGCCCTCCTGGCTACGGGCCTGTAGTGTTTTCACATTTTTTTCTTGCTAGGTATATTAGCATCATTCATGACCACTATTAGGCACATATTATGTTTCTACTTGCGCCCTAGTTTTCATAAATTGATCCCTCAAAATTTTCCATTTTTTCTGCAAATATTCCATTGTTGGAATCCCTAAAATACTTAAAATGAAAAAGTTCTGAAATTTATTTAATGTTCATAATTACTTTTTTATAACTTACCTCCCATTTCCTTCCAAATTTAAAACACGCCACCTTTTTATTTCTATTTTGAAAATATAACCAACGGAATTCGAAAAATATTGGATCCATCACTATCTTACAATAGTGAAGTGTCATTTATACTGCTGTCAAATTTAACCATTTCAAGTTTTGCGGAAATCGCAAAATCTTAAATAGTAAAGTATCGTTTACGCTACGTTCAAATTTAACCAATCAAAATCAAAATCGCATTCCGCAAATCGCAAATCGCTAATGCGTGTATGCAGCTTAAGCCATTGCGACATCATTTATGGTGACGTTTCGGAAAAATGGTGCGTCCGCGTTGACAGCAGAACTCATGATAGGATCATATGAAGTAAAAAAAAATATGTGTTTTAGTTAAGACCATAAACTAGAACTTGGACGAAGGAAAATAAAAAAAAATAAAAATTGGATTTTTGGTAAACCTTTTTACAAAAAAATGCAAATTTCGGTGAAATTTGTTTTACCTTTTTTTCTAAACAGTTGTAATTGAAAAAAAAACAAAAATCCTTCGTCCTTGAGAATTGTATCTCGTAGACCTGTGTAAAATTTCATTAATATCGGTTGAGTAGTTCTCGAGAAATCTTGACAACCGACTTTGAAAACACAGTTTTCAAAAAAACTCGGTTAAAATTTTGAGTGACGATAAAACTGGAAAATAAAATTTGTTTTTAACTTACATTAAACCTACTACTACCTACTAAAGAACCTACTGCAGCTGCAATGTCAATTAATAAGACAATAAAGAAACTTCGATTTTTTGAAGCCTTAAGATTCTAAATGTCCGGAGACGTTCTTGCTAATATGGATGCTTCAAAAATAACCCTTACTACATTTTTGGACTACAGCAAAGCCTTTGATGTCAAAGCCACGACCTGCTTATGGCCAAGCTGAAATACTACGGATGCAGCAACTCGGCATTAAAACTACTATCGGATTATCTTTCAAACCGTACACAAATAACTAAGCTTAACGGGAAACTATCCAAAGAACTTAAAATCAAGTGCGGTGTTCCTCAAGGTAGCCTTCTTGGACCTCTATTATATATAATTTTTACAGCGGATCTTCCAAAAATCCTACCTGCTTCTTGCATCTCTCACATGTACGCTGATGATAACCAGATTTACATATCAGGCTCACCACTTAACATAAATAGTATTATCAATGACATGAACAATGTTTTGTCCGAGATACAACGCTGGTCTCTCTGCAACGGGCTACTCCTCAATCCTGCGAAAACCCTAACAATGTGTATGGGCAGTCCTCATCACTGCTCTATAGCTGAAAAAACAAAACGTATCGATGTTTCTGTTAATGGTTGTTTAGTCAAATGTTGCAGCAAAGTAAAAAATCTTGGAATAATATGGGATAACCATCTGTCTTTTGCTGATCACGTCAATAAGATTAGCAGTACGTGTTATTTTAAACTCAAGACTCTCTACAGATACAAGAACATCTTGCCACCCCAGGTTAAATGGCGATTAATTGAAAGTCTGGTTCTATGCCACGTTGATTACTGTATCACCGTGTATTATGGATGTCTGACCGACCAATTGAAGAATAAACTTCAAGTATTGCAAAATGCTTGCCTTCGCTTTGCCTATGACATTGGCTATAGGGAACATGTTACTCCCTATTACACTGCACAAAGAATAATGAAGTTGGAAACGCGTTTTGAATTATTTTTTGCAGTACTGCTGTTTAATATATTTAAGTTTGGACACCCGAGTTACCTTAATGACTTTCTAATCAGAAGGTCAGATTGCCATGGCCTCAATTTACGCACGAATGAACATCTGTCTATTCCTCAGCACCGCAGTTCAAAATTCAAGGGATCATTCCAATATTTAGCATGTACTACTTTCAACAAATTTGCAGACATATACCTGACGTCCAAGAATCGAGACTTATTCAAGAAGAAGATGATAAATAAACTATCACCAGGGGTTTAGGTGAAAAACAGCTTTGCTGACCCTTCATCCTTTTAAGCAATAAAAATGTAATTGTTGTATTTATACTGCTTAATAAACTAATAAAATAAATAAAAAAAAAAATAAATAAATTTGAAAAAAAGAAACGGAATAAAATCTCAGTACTCGGGTTACTAAACTGAGGATGGACTTTTTTTTCGCTGATTCTGGTCACATTAAACTAGGAGTCTTTCCTAATCTACCATTTTGGCAAAACTCAGCTTTTGCCTGTTTCGATGTTCAATAAAATAGTGTCACAATCTTCCGGTATGATTACTGCAATTTTCCCGTTGATGAACTCGGAATTGCATATAATATTTTGCTGGCTTATAGAAGGTAGTCTCATTGCATCATCGCTACTTATTTACATCCAATTCTATTTTTTTTTATCTGCGAAATACCATATTCTAGAATTCGTTGTTTTATTTTCGTATTTTCAATTCGTTGGCTTTCCTAAGAACACAAGCAGTCGTTAAAAGCCACAAGGAAAGCTATTTGAATCATATTTTAAAAATGTTTTGTGTCCTTTAATTTAACAAAAGGAAAATACATTTTTAATCAATATAACTGCAGTTGTATTTAATACAGTCAAATTGTGTTTTTCACCGGAAAGTTTTGGGGTAGTTTTGATTTTTTCCATTACTTATGTTTTTTGGTGTGCTGAATCCGAATCTGAGGTTTGCTAACAAAATTTCGTGACGCAACATTGAAAAAAATGGAAAAAAAGGTAAAAAATTTCATTTTTTGGCGGTTTATTGCTTATAACTCGAAAACTATTAACTTTTCGTAAATAACTTTTGTATTCAAAATTAAAGTAAATAAAACTTCCTACAAATTTTATACCCCTTATATTTTTCTCCGACAAACCCTTCGGGTTCAAGCGCTATTTGAAATTTGGAGTATTTTGTCGGTATCCGCAAAAGCCCTCATTTTCCATTCTAATTTATTTATTAAAAACTATCACTTAGTGATTTCCTGCTAATTTTCTGCATATACTTTATTTAGATCTTATAATTATGTAAAGGTAATGGTAACTTTTCAAAAATTATATAATGTTCAAATTATTTAATAGTTATAAAATTATATATGAACCGTTGTTGTTTAGAAGATCCTGCATGAGGTTCTTCAAAGGTGGCAGGTCGTGGCACAGATTGGGGTTGTTCTATCGTCAGCATCGGGACTCGTTTATCTAGAAAATAAAAGTGATGGTGAGAAAACAACAACTTGTGATCGTATTCTCCCAAAGAAAGATGAATGATTATGAAATAGATACGTACCTTGCGTATCGTATCTTTCTTCGGTCTCTTCTTCGTCTACGTAAATGTTGTCTTCCGGAGGCTAGACGTTTTTACCCATCTCTTCGCACGATGTACAGATATGGTACATGGTATTGAAAAGTTCAGTTAATCCACTACCTTGCGTGATATAACCAATTGCCCCCATAAAGGACATTTATTAGTAAATGAAATCCACCATAGCTTGCAAGCCTTATAATAATATTTGACAGAGGAGGATCATCGAGACGGCTAGCAATAATATCCTTTGCCTTGAGATAGAGAGGCTGGTCAAATGTCACCAGACAGGTAACTTGATTTAGGCATTTAGTCTTCTCTACTCCGGTCAGCAATGCTGTAAATATTGTATCATAATCACTTGGAAGAGCACTGATAAATGGCTGGTACCTAACAAACGTTAGTTCATATGGGATGTCTCTTGTGACATTTTCCATAAATCCATTCGATCCGGAGAGACCGGAATGTTTCTGCTTTTTTGATCAGGCTCAAATGGAATCAGAGTTTCAGTGGGTGCATACATTTTCTTGAGATCTTTTATTTTAATTTCAGCTAAATCTTCAGGTTTTGTCCGTTCAAAATTGATCACATGATCAGATCCATAACTGCCAGAAACCTCAGGTGGAGATATAATTTTCAAAAAAAAGAATTCATTGATTGGGGGCTATTGCATGTTTTGGTGCAATACAAGAAATGCCACCCACGCCGTGAAAGGTGTTGTATCCGTCGAGTGTATACATGTACATTAAAATCAGCGTTATCGTACACCTACTGTGAAAATCAAGGCTGGTTAACTTTCAGCGGATTACCGCTGATTGCTGATACTTCCAGGCGAACAGCTTCAGTATATGATGAAGAAAATCTCAATGAGGAAACCACATCAACCAATTTTCTTGAGCCGTACATTTTGTACAGAACAACTGTCAACTTTAAAAGGACTGGTGAGAAGATCAGAACAGGAGGAGTTGTTTAGTACAACTGCTTCCATAAATTTATGGAGAGTTTCAGGAATAAGTTCATCATTTCCTTCTGAAAACTTATCAGGTGGGGGGTACTGTTTTGTCTCGTAAACGTGGCTCCGCATATCATCAAAAATAATAAATTGCAGCAGCCGTCTTAACAATCCGTAGTTTTTCCTGTTGTTTATTTTTTCTGTTACTAGCCTGCTGGTACCAAGCATCATTTAAAATTTTATAGCCTGTATTTTTTAAACACACTACCGGTTTCCTGTTTGGAGAAAAGGTAATTATTATTTCGCTTCCATATTTTTTGAGTAGATGAACTTTTACCGTCTTTTTCTCAGAAACTGCCATTCTGCATCACTATTCTTAAGATAAGTGTAGACATCTTCCATTGCTCCTTCAACATCATTGGCGAATGGACCTTGTTTGCTTTTTTCTTCAGTTTTGGGGCGATTGTACAGTTTTCTCAAGCATAAGCTATGAGTTTGTCATCGCCACGCTTTTCCGCGCTTTATATAATAGTTTCTTTAAGTTTCAAAACTCGAACCTCATATATAACATTGCAATTGTTTTTTTTTCTTTGTTGTTCTTTAAACACATGTGTTATGCTGAGATCACACATAAAGCAATGAGTTTTGCAACTGCACTGAAAGAAAAAGATAGTAGCAAATGCTATTATAGTAAGTATTTGTCGCAACCTAAACAGTGGAAATCGTGACAGTGGATTTTTATAATTTCAAATGCTATACTAAATAGCAAAACCAAAAAGTGTCGTTGGCTAGTTTTTCTGTCATACTTTGCTTTTCCATTAGCGTGAAATGCTATTTGATTTTACTGATAAATAGAAGTATTTGCTAATTGAATAGCTAAAAGTGCTATTCTGCCATAGCAGAAGCAATTATAAAGTATTAGAAAAAAAGAAATGCAATGTATGAATATCAGATCAATTACTATGAAAGTTTGCTATACGAATAGTATATTTACTTGATTGAAGATAGCAGTATGTCCTATTTAAAATAAGAAACAGTGCAGCATGTTATACTATATATTTCATAAAATTATATACAAATATTGTTAAAGAATATAGCAATTTTTAATAATAATATAATTAGGCATTATCATTTCTGCAGCAGTAAATGCAATGTAAACTAGCTGCAAAACAAATAATATTTAGCTTTAGTTGCAATGTATTATAGCAGAACTTTATGTTTAATGCTTCCATATTTGCTGCTGAAATATATTGAAAAATAAATATACAGTTACTCTCAAAAGAAGTGGGACACTCCTATGCTAACAATGTAAATTGTGCATTTTGAAGCCTGTTTTTATCTCATAAAAATCAAGTTTACAGCAAAACTTGTTAGACATTTTTTGTTAAAAATTTCATTTTTCAAAAACGTATTTTTGTAAAAATGTCCACACTGGCTTTGATTCCTCTTGATACGTACAGTTCAATGCATGAATAATTTTAAAACAGGCCTCCACAGCAGACAAAACTGTGTCAAATTTGTATATTGTTTCGTTTAAATAAACGTAAGCAGCTTCAATTTTAATCTAGAATAAAACAACAAAAAATCAACTTGCATAAATTTTAATTTGGATATATTACCATAAGTTTTTCCGACAACAATAACCCCTGGTTGCAAAGTTGTCGAGTTTTTCCTGCTTTCTTCTTTCATTTGTTTGACCACCTCTGTTATAAGATTTCCGTTCTGAAAAGATCTATTATAGGTATTTTCAATATTATTCAGTAGTTTATTACCTGTTACTAATAACACAATTTACACTTTAACTTACACCACAATATAAAACACAAGAACAAACTGCATTGCGTACAAAAAAGTGCTTATGAAGCATTAAAATATAGCAATTCTTACTACTTAAATAACTGCATCTGATTAAAAAACTATCAGACAAAGGTATATACAAATATAAAATCTTTTATGAAGAATAGCAGAATTTGTAAGACATCCAGCACATTTAGCCATATTTTATTTTATTATACAGCTATACTGGATAAAAATAATACAAAATCAAATAGCAATTATAAGTATTTTTGATTGCTATGTTTAAATACCTATGAATGCTATTGCAGATTGTATTGAAAGAAATGACAGACAGGAGTTTTTATATATTTTTAAGCAGTCATTTGAAATAATATACAAAGCTATTTTTTATAGTAATTTCTAATAAATATTAGGAAAATGTTTTATAATTTCAAGCCCGTGTAGCCATATCAGCTCTGCTATTGTTTATAGCACTTTCGGTACCAGCTATATTTTTCAGTGTGAAAGGTACTTGACCGAAACGTTTTTTGACTTGCTCCTTACTTTTTCCTCCGTGTGTTTTTTGGGGGCAGAAGAGAGGATCTCACGTGAACAACGCAAAATAACAATAAACAACGTTTATATGCAGTTTATAAATGTTTTTATGATAACAGCTATAATCCACCTTCCGCCCTGACTATAAACAAAGAAACGATAAAAGCTACAACAAAGGATTTACTATAGAAATTCCCAATTTGTTCATCGTTATGTGCAGGTGCTTATCACTTGGTCTAGGACGTCAAATGTGCCGCCAGAATTCTATAGTTATGATAAAAGTTAATTTAATTATATTAAATAAGATATAAAAATATTTAAATATAATTTATATTCACTGTTAAAATTAAAATTAAGTAAAATGACAGTTTGTAATAACAAAATTGGGTTTGGAGTGGAAAAAGTGAGTTTTTACGGAAGGAGACAAAATATTCTAATTTTCAACTAGCGCTTGAGCCCGAACGGTTTGTCAAAAAAAAAAAATTTCGTTAATAAAATTTGTAGGAAATTTTATGTGCTTTAATTTTGAATAGAAAAGTTATTTACGAAAAGTTGATAGTTTTCGAGTTATAAGCAAAAAACCGCCAAAAAATAAAATTTTTTACCTTTTTTGCATTTTTTTAAATGTTGCGTCACGAAATTTTGTTAGCAAACTTCAGATTCGGATTCAGCACACCAAAAAACATGAGTAATGGAAAAAATCAGAACTACCGCAAAACTTTCCAGCTAGGAGCTACTTTAAACACAATTTGACTGTATTAATTATACAATGTATAATTTTGTAATATATGTATTAGGTGCGCTAAAAAGTTCCCGGCCAAATTAGATAGTTTTTCAAACACAAAATTTTTATGTTTCGAAATTCTTTATTTAAACCAAATATGCTCCATTTTGTTCGGAAACCCTTTACCACTTTTCGGGCAAAACCATTATTCCATCACTGTAAAACTTCTGCGATTTATCGGTAAAAAACTTAACCAAGTGATTTTCATAGGCTTCTTTTGAAGCCAACTTTACATCATTAAAGGAATTCTGAAAAGATCGAAACAAATGATAATCTGATGGCGCAAGGTCCAGGCTATACGGTGGATGCATCAAAACTTCTCAGCCAAGCTCTTCCAGTTTTTCTCGGGCCACAAAAGATACGTGAGGTCTGGCGTTGTCATGATGGAACACAATACCCTTCCTATTATCAATTCTGGCCGCTTTTTTTGAATCTCTTGCTGTAATCTAGTAAACTGTGCAGAATCAATTGTTTGAACAGCTCACAATAACGAATACCTTTCCAAACCCATAAAATAGACCTTTCACCTTTCGATTGGTGAGTCCCGGCTTTGCCACCGTCTGGAAAGCTTTACCTCGCTTTAAGAACGATCTTTTGCGCACAATGTTGTCGTATGTAATCTATTTTTCATCTCCAGTAACCATTCGCTTTAAAAATGGTTCGATTTCATTATGTTTCAGCAACAATTCGCAGATGGAAACTCGGTCGAGAAAATTTTTATGCGTTAAATCATGTGGCAACCAAATAACAAGCTTCTTTTTGAATTTATATTTTTTCAAATGGTTTGCAACTGCTTGGCGATTGATGTTTATACTCTTGGTGATCTCTACAGTGCTTAGATGACGGTTTTGTTTAACAATTTCTAGAATTTGCTCCACTTTTTCAATGAATGGCCGACCAAAGTGTGGTGCATCTTTGACATCAAAATTTCCAGAACGATAACGCGCGAACCATTATTTTGCTCCGGTTTTCGATAAAGCATCTGGACCATAAACTGCACAAATTTTTTCACGAGCCTGGGCGGCGTTCTTTCCTTGATCGAAGAAAAATTGTAAAATGTAGCGAATTTTTTCTTTATTTACTTCCATCTTTAAACAGCAATTTTTCACAACTGCATGATCCGAATCGAATGATTTTACATTTAGTTTTTAGCTAAAAGTGTCATTTTTCCAATGACATATATTAATATTCGATCAGTTAAGTAGTTTCATAGATAATCTACTTTGAAGTCATTTTATTGTCTAATTCGGCCCGGAACTTTTTAGCATACCTAATATTATGTTAGTCTCTTACACTTAAAAAAAGTACAAAATTTAAAATTAGCGGATCAAGTTGAAATAGATTACATAATCTGACTATAGGCCGTGCCATAATAAATTATAAGCTACGTTATATTATTTGACGCAAAAGGCGTATATTTACAGAAGTTGTTTACCAAATTGTTAATATATTATATTTTTGGTTACAAAATTAAACATTATTTTAATTAAAAAGCATAGCAATAAACTAAATGTGTGACCTTAACAATAAATTAATAAGAAAAAATTAATTAAAAAAATTGATAAGGTTTCGATTCAATAAATTTTGCAATTAATTTAGGTCATTGATATTTAACTATCTTATGTGTTTAAATATCAATATAAATATTTTCTGTTATTATAACCCTGTTAATATTAAGGACTACCCCTTCTCACTTCATAAATTCTTTACAATTTCTAATTAAGTTATAATAAATAAATTATAAAATTTCTAAAAGTTTAAAATTTTATCTGTAAACCCAATAACCCTTTTTGTATATCTACTATCCATCGGACGAGAATTTTTGTTTAAAATTTTATTAATAGTTTCCATAAAAAAATTCATAATATTTATAAATGCGTTTACTGCAATATTTAGTTTATTATTGTAAACTTGAAATAATTAATAACAGCATAATATAATTATATTTATAATATGATATTTAAGCAATTAACAGTCACACAAAAATATAAATAATATGCCAACCGTCAATATTTAACGATAACTATGAAATACAAGTTACACAATTATATTATTCAAAAAATTTTCCTGTTTATCATGTAAAAAATTGCATGATTAATTTTAATTCGGCAATATTTACTGTACCCACTAAATTATAATTACCCAAAAAATGCTTCAAAAGCTCATATCAAAATTTAATAATTAAAATTATATTATCAAGTAGGGACCTTATTAATAAAATTATAATTATGTTTTAACTGCACAAAGATCGATTTGAGTAATTATTCAAATTATGTAAGAATCACATGAGCACACGAAACACAAGAAATTCAAAATAAAGTGCCATGTTTTAAAATAAAAGTATTATATATTTTCATTCAGTTCTAAACTTGATAATTTTTTTAAATACATTTATTTACAAAATTTTTTGTAATTAATTCTTAAATTTTGTTTTATATTCTCAAATTATTATTTTAGTTTTATTAATCTTATAATATTTTTTTAATATAATGTAATAATATAAAATATATAAATATTGAATAATTGATTTCTAGGAGCGAATCTCTTATAATTATGTAGCTTTAAAATTAAAAATATTTTTAGTACTTCGAATCAATAAAGTTCAATTTTTATCAATAATAAAAAATTAGCAGTGGGTTATATTCCTCTAGAGAAGCTTTTCACATTGCCGACAAAATATTGAAACGACATGACAGTGAGTTTAGTGATTTCGGATTAAAATATAATTATTTTAAATATTTTATATTAAAAAATTAAAACTTCTAGAAATATTTATATAATAATAAATTATATTGATTTTATAATATGTGTCTCATTTATTTATTACTTATATGAATTTTACAATTGATTATTGCTTGAATACTTTTTTAGTTTTCTAAAAAAAACCAATAAAAATTAGGTTGTATCGGTTGTATTTAAAAAATGCTATTCGAGTTCAAAGCTAGTTAGATGCGGTAATTCTTGGTTTTTATTTTTAGGATTGGAAAGGTTAAAAGGTGATGTTCTAGTTCAAACTACGTGAATTTATAGATATACCCCACACCAAGCAATTTTTTTGTATCAATAATAATTATTATATCTCTTCCAATTGAGATCAGCTCAAAGAACCATGACTTTACAATTATTGTTACGTTAAATATGACCTCACAAATTGTGATACAAATAAATCAACAAGAGTTTTTCTGCACTATGTTATGTACCCTTTTCTCTAAAAATAATTTTTATCTCACTCACAGTACTACAAAAAAATATGTATTTATATAGATTTATCTCTACTTACAAGGTACCTTCTTTATTTAAACCAATGAAACAATTGTTATTACTTACATCACATAATTATGCTGTTACTACCCCGATTTGCCATAAACATAAAATAATGTTATTTATACAATTGGGAAAAAATAAAGTTGGTTGCGATATGTACCATTGTAGCTAATATAATGATTTATCTTCAGAATAACCTTCTAACACGAAGTTCAACAATTAAAATTTTTTATTTTGCATTCTGGTATAATCTCAAACATTTATAATCAATAGTGTGAATTTCTACGATGTTTTAAAATTACGAAACAAATAAACATTTTAACAAATTAATTAGTAGATATACTATAATATTGTTTAATTAAAAGCAAAAGTAAAACATTTCGTGTTTAATCTATTATATTATATGGTTGATTAACAGACGACCGTACATAAAAATTACTTTTTTCTATAGCAGATGTTAAAGTGCGATTTGTCCGACTGAAAATAATTGAAAAAATGATACTTTAACAGCAAGAGTAGATAAAATAGCATTTGAGTAGATAAAGTAGCATTTTTACAGCAAGGGTAGATAAAATACTTTGTTTTTACTCAAATTAAATTATTAGCTCTTGAAATTATATATTAAAAAAATTATTAAAAAAATAAAAAATTTTCAAAAAAAAGAGAACATTAAATTCTCGAAAGCTTTAATATGAAATTTTAAAAATAAAATAATAACTGTCAATAATTTAATTTATAAATTTCTTATAAATGTTTTCTTTAACATATGCTATAGAAAAAAATGAAATTCTATACACGACGATAAAATTTCATTATCGACTCGCGAAAAATAATTTACTCGCGACTTCGTCGCTCGTAAATTAACAATTTCCGCTAGTCGATAAAATTCAATTTTATCGTCTTGTATAGAAAATAACTATTTGTAAATTAAAAAATTTTTTTAAAATAATTATTAGATATCTAGAGTAGAACGGGGTCACCCTGGTCGGTTTTTTTTTGAAAACCTCGTGCGGCCGTAGTTTTTAAGCGATTTCGACAAATAAGCGTCCGTGGGATATAGATAATTTATCTGGCAACATGTCTTCCGTGCTAAGTTTTTGTCTAGCACAAATAAGTTCGAAGCTAAAACCGAAAAACTGACGGTACCTTATTTTTAATTATCAAAAATTTGGGGGTACGATAGGTCACCATTTTGAAGGTAAAATAAAACCATAAAAACCTTTAGAAAATTGGCTCATTTGCCTTTAATTGAATAAAATGAATATTGTAGATGATAATACAAATGGTTAACATTAAGAAGTAGGGGTTTTGTTGACGCCCATGTGGTAGAACAATATATATTAAATTAAAATATTATATTAAAAGTAAATTAAAAAATAATATAAAAAATCATGAAAATGTAAAAAAAGTGTATCTTTTAGCGACGATTCTCAGATTCAGTGAGAAGAGCAATCTTAAAATAATTTTGTGATGTCAAAAATAGTGACCTATGGTGCCCCAAACACGCCGGCTGACCTATGGTGCCCCAAAACACGTTTTTCATGTTGATGCGGGCATTTCGGCAAACATCAAAAATATCATGAAACCAACACCATATTCGTGTTTAGCATGAAATTTTATATGGAAATACACTTCCTTGAATTTAATTCACATTTTGATAATGAGTTTCACTCGGCAGAGAAAATAATATTTTGTCAGAACAATAGGGCGTTTTTCATTAATGACGCCGTAACTAGATTGACTGATACATGGGAACAGCGAAAACGGCAGCCGTAAATGTAATTCGTCATTATGTATCAAATGTATATAGCACAAGTGACTTTTTAACTAACATGGCGGCGGTAGGGCCACCTACCTAACGTGCCCCCTGACCAGGGTGACCCCGTTCTACTCTATTTCTTATAAATTCAAATTATTTTATTATTTTTTATTAATTTTATAATATTAAAAAATAATATTATTATTAATTACAGCGTTTCTCTACCTGTGGGGCGCGCCCCCTAGGAGTCGTGATAACGCCAAATGGAGGCACAGCATATAAAAATGAATTATTTAATTTACTAAAAGAAAACCAAAATATAAAATATTCTAAATTATTTAAAAAATAAAATGCAAAAAAATATTGTATGAGAAGGGGGTGCGATAAAAGTTATGTTTGAAATTTTGACGCAAATACGGAACGGTTGAGAAACGCTGCATTATAGAACTAAAATTGTAAAAAAACATTCATACGTATTATGTTTTACATTAGATTTTAATGTAGAAGTAATTTTATAAATTCAATAGTAATTCTTATATGAAGAAGAACTACCAACATTATGTCGTAAAGTAGGAGTGGGCAACCTTTTCAAACAATAAAACTACTCCAATCGAAGCAATTTTGCTGCTCCTTAATAAAACTTGCTCTTTAACTTATCGGATAGTCTACCAATACGAGCAAAGCATCTTCTGGATTCTGAATTTTAGATGGGAGGGTAGGGTAAAATCGGGCCCATTATTCTACTTCTGATGCAGCAGTTCCTATCCCGTCACTCCTCAAGCCATCCTGTTTCCAGGATGAGCCCGAGTATTTTCACAGACGGGGAGTTACTGATTCTGGCCGTGTCAGGCCAGAAGTCCCCTAGTATGGCACCTCTCGTTGACGCTAGCGAAGGACAGCGACAGATCACATGCTCCGCTGTTTCGACTGCTCTGCTGCATCCTTGACACCTGGCATTGTCTACAAGTCTTAATGTGTTAAGATGTTTATTTAGTTTAAATCCCTGCAATTACGCGTAGATTGACTCTGGACAGCTTTAAGTAATATTTTGAATGTTTGACCATCTGCTGGAGTGCAGTCCTAGGGAATGTTGTTTTAGGAGAGTGTCAATAATTTTGACACCTGGTACAATCTTCAGCTCCGGGTCGCAGGGAAAGCTGTAGGAACGTTTCTTGTCAGTTCGTCCGTTTTTACATTACCCTTGTTACCTTTGGAAAAGAGAAATGATATTTACGTTGGATACCTCATTTCATTTCTGAATGCATTCGAGCACCAAACCAGATGTGACCATTGTGATTACCAAGTGCCACAAGTGCCGCTCTGATATTTGTAGATATCTGAATGTTTTTGTCACAGATGCATTTATCCTGGACTGTTTTTGCGTAGTACAGTATACCAATAAGTTCCGTTTGGAAAACCGATGCGTACTAGCTTATTAGCAGTATATACTCATGTTTAAGTCAAATTCAGCAAAGACGAATTCTGCTCCTGAGCCAACATAATTTTTGAAACTGTTCGAAAATAGACATAAGTCATAATCGTTGGTTTCTGTTGGATTCAACAGGATATTGTATTTCCTATCAAATATATATTTCGGAAAAATTCTGTCAGGACAAAACATTTTTTCAACTTCGTCTATAAAAACCTTTTAGGTTTTAACATAGTCCTTCAAGCATTTTAAGTTCAGGTTCATCAACAACAGAGAAAACCAACGTCAACTCTCATCTCTCCAAAGTTCAACATCAGCGAAGGCGAAGAAAATCTTTTCTTGTCGATCGAATTAAATCTCTTATCTCTTAAATCTTATCAGTCGTGATGCCAATCCAATCAAAGCAAATCTCACGAGTGTCCAGCAGTGCTACCAATCCAATGTCATCTAATTTCATCTCTACATAGGTTCATATCAGAGACTTCTATTCTCATCTCTCCAAGGTCATCTTACCAGTCTTTCTGCCAGTGATATCAATTCATAGTTACGTCGATTTTCTTTGAAGAAATACAGCTTACATGATTCAGATCATTTAAAACTGCACTTTAAATACGCGAATTAAAGTTTTACAATGAAATCCATGTCAAGAAAACAAAGTTTTACGAAGAAATAAAAATCAAAGAAGAGAAGTTTTTGAAGAAATTCAGTATTTACAACATTCCTCGTGCAATTTTGACCATAATTTTTCTATCATGATCATGCCCTGCAATCTCTCTTCTGCTAGTAAAATTAAAAATTTTTGGCAGTCGCTAATTTTGTGTTTATTTCATTGTATTGCAGTAAAAGTACAGTAACGTGGTAAATAAATAGTTGTATGGGAATGAAAGATGTTTGTTTGCATTGACTGCGTTGAACACCGTTAGAGCCAAATGTCATATTATGAAGTTTTTCCTTAAAATAATAACACTGGTCGACAGTGGTTTTATTGCCCTGAATTTTTGATTAATTTTTGAAAGATTTTATGTAAAAAACAAAGGGTAGCAATATATTTTCCAAATTGGCTCTAGTCATTTATTTTTTTAATATTTTTATATTTGTTAAGATGACTATGGAGAAAGTGAGAACTAACATATTGTTACCGTGTTTCAAACTAATATCCTTACTAAATACCTAAATGTTTTTCAAGATTTTCGCAATTTTTTCAAAAATGGCCCCCTCAGAAACTAGAAATATGAGCGCCCCTGGTTATGATGCGTTTGAAAAAGTTTGGATCTTCAGGAACTTTGGTTAACAATTCTTGAAAGATGATTTTGCAATTCAGTTTTTGTATAAAATTTAACATGTTTGGTTGCCACTTGTTTCAAATCCAAATTGGCCTTAAAAGTTGCATCACATGACTCAATTGAGATTCCAACTTCTTTTGCGACCTCTCTAATACACTGAGAAAAAGAATTTGTAATAGTAACTAATTTTTTATTGGAAATGGCACCAGCAAAGTTTTTTTTGTTACTACCACTAAATATTTTGTAACACAAAATAAAATGTTTGTTTAATCAAATAATATTTAGTTGTTTTCTCTCAGAGAGAAAAAACGGCATCAACAACTAAATATTATTTGATTAATAATATTTTATATATATTTAATAATAACACAAAATGTTAAACAAACATTTTATTTTGTGTTACAAAATATTTAGTGGTAGTAACAAAAAAAACTTTGCTGGTGCCATTTCCAATAAAAAATTAGTTACTATTACAAATTCTTTTTCTCAGTGTAGTGCTTCGGCAATTTACAAAAAAAACGTTTCTTTGGTTTTCTAACGTTTTTATCGCTAATTGATGTGTTTGCATGCTCTTATGCTCAAATATGCACCGATTTCTTGAAAATGTTTGTAAACTTTTGTATTTTTTTACCTAGTTTCTACACCAAAAATCTAGTCAACATTTCTTATACTTCATTACACTTTTAAATTAATTTTTAACGCAGAATTTAATGCAAATAACGTTTTTAAAACAAAAATAAATTCTGAAAATCGCGGATTTTTAAAATTATGCAATAGACAATAATTTGCTAAACACAAACTGTACAACGAATATGGCTAAAAATTGACATTTGCATTACTCGTAGTTGTATCAACTTAGAAAAATTTTTTTATCTCACTTGATAACTTACACCGTGCGAAATGCAAAAATTTCCAATATATTTTGAACATACCTCGTATATTACAATAACAAAAACTAGAGCCAATATTGGCCAATTTTCGTTATATTCATAACTTTTACGTTAATCTTCAAAATTCAATGAAAAAATCAGGGCAACAAAAAAATGCTTTTTTTGTAGACCTGTGTAATCAATGTTATTTGTAAACCTGAAGAAAAGTAAAAAAATATTGATTAATATTTGATTGGAAAAACGTTTTGACGATATGAAGAAACAATTAGTTAGAAGAAAATTAAATTAAAAGTAAAATTAGAATTTGTAAACCGAGTAGTAAATAATATTAACTAAAATTAGAAAAACGGGAAAAGTACATATATTGGCAATTGTACACATATCCCACTAAATGCGCCCTTGTACCGTAGCTGCTGGTAAATGTAAATACAATACCTATACTATTTTCAATATAATTAAAATATGTGCACATACATTATATCAAGCAATTTTGATGAAAATATATTGAAACATTCAAACTGCATTTCAAACTTTCAGTATTTGATTGAATATTGTTGCTTTCTTGGTAAATAGATTATTTTAATTTGTAATTTTATAATTTGTATTGATCAAAGCTTTTGGAAAAATTTTAATTTAATTCTGTTATTGCTATGCTTGCTAATTTTGAAATTTAATATTAATTTGATTAATTTATATATATTGGTTTAAATTGAGACACTGGGATTAAATGGTTATATATTCACACAATGAATTTTTTTAGTTTGCTCACTTCTACCAATGTATTGATTCAAAAGCGTACATTTACCGATAATTATAAGGATAACATGTGTTTTTTTAATATTCAACGCAATTTTACCAACTTGAATAGATTCTGTACATATTTGCCAGTAAATGTTTACACGTTTCTTCTCATTAACTTTCACTATAATTAATACGATTAAGCAAAAGAAATGGAAAATCCTAGAAGAGAAGAGGTCAAAGCGAAGAAATTGAAAGGTAATGCAAAAAATTAAAATTGAATTTTTTTGTATAAAACATTGTTTTACGTAGAACTGTTCGATATTCGACTGAAAGTTGGGGATTTTTTCATGATCTTGGAAAACCAAACTTATTTACTGTTTTGAAACCCACACGTCGTATTAAAAGTGATGTAATTATTTTACCAAGATGTTGCAACTTGATTATTCGAAATCCTGTCAAAAACATCAAATAATTATTTCAAGAGTGACGCAATAAATAAAATAATAGTCTGATAAGATGTACTTTTAAATAATATTCTATGCTATAGGTACCTATCTGAACATGTAATCTAGCTTTATATACGTTTAGTGGATGCAGTTTTTGATAGTTTAAATAGAGAAATGCAGTTTTTCAGCAATATACGAATAGAACGTAAAATATTTTGGAAACAAATAATATAAAAAATGTTATAGCAACAATATTATTTTCTATAATCGACTTAAGTTAGGCAACTTTGAATGATGAAAAACATTAATAATTTACAAAAGACAAATCTTCCGATAACCGAACTTTGTATCTAAGCTGAGATTTCTTATATATACGTAGTAAAAATTGTAACAAATAGTTATCTTCAAACCGCCGCATATACAATTCGATAATCATAAAATTTCGTGAGTGATTTTGAAAACAAAAGCATGATTATGATTAAATCTGAGCCTCAAGAAATTAAAACTAGAATGAAGGAAGTAATCAAGGATAATATGATGTCCACGAGTCCACCGGATATAGTAAGTGTTTAATTAAAAAAACTTTTAATTTAAAATTTGGGAAATTCCTGTTTTAAAATTTTCTTCGAAAGTGATAACTTAAAATTTTACCTTACAAATAAGGTTTTCTTAGATTCGAAACTTTCAACGCAGTTAATTCAATTCGAGTGATTTACACGTAACTTTTTATTAATTTTTTTTTAATTTCGCTTGACCGCCGTTTGTCCTTTTGTAAGCTTGTGTTAACTGCTTCCGGATTTTTTTAAATCAACTATTCCACTTCTTAGAGAGTTGATATTTTGCACGCAGCTTCCACTAGTATGACCTTTTGATATAATAATGTGTTTCTATTATTTATAATTTCCATTATTGAAATTAACAAAAAATCTACAAAAAATAGTATGCTGACATTAAGAAAATTAAGTGTACTTATTTCCCTATGAGTATAATTATATCTGCAAATCCGAAGTAATTTTGTACAAAACAGCAATTACATTGAGTAATATTTACATTTTTAGTGATAAATGTCAATCAAGCATATTTTAATTACACTTATAAAATTAGTAATTACTTGCTCACGAGATCGTGTATTATTTAATATTAATTAATTAAAGCTTTTGCTCGAACAACCAAATTTTTTTACACCTCAGGGAGCTGAAATTTAGCACGCAGTATCCACTAGTGCATCTAACTTAATTCATCGAAAAAAATAAAACTCCAAAAATAGCAGCTAATCTATTATATTATATTATTGATAAAATGGTTTTGTTCTTACGAAGTTTTGATTAATTTAGTAAAATTATTGTTTTTTTATTAATGAACGACATGTTTCGTGTAAATATTAGACACATATTATCAAGTCCGTTAGAAAAATGAAAAAATAAAATATTAATATAATATTTTAAAACATTAGATAAAGAAACATGTTTAAAAATAATCAATAATAATAATTGTAGCTCGTTATCCAAATTTGTAATCATTTTATGAATTTTATAATTATATTATGTATTATTTATTTAGTGGTAATCAAAATCTCATTCCGATCCACATAATTTCTTTGTTTTTTGTTTCTTTTTGTATTGAAACGAGAATATTCAAAAAAATTATTTATTTAAAAATATTTAATTAAGGCTACTAAACCTGTATATCGTGCGACAAAGAATCATTCAGCTGCATAATATAACATTGAAAAACTGACTATTTTGCTACAGTTTTTAAAGGATGTCCTTCATTTCTTTCGAATTAAATGCAAAAATGAGGAAATGCATGATGAAATATTTAAAGTAATTTAGTACTTAAATATAAGACGGGGAAATTTTTAAATAAATAGTTTAATGGAGAGTGATTGATAAATAAATTTGCATTTGGTTTTTCCTAACGATTACCTACTACAGATCAAATTATTTAATCAACAAAGAAGTGATTTGGTCATATAAATACGTGTCGAGGTTCACGTCTTCAGTTTACTTAGTTCATTGAAGTGAAATTTTTTAAAATGACACTTACCGAAGTGATTGACAGTGAAAATATATTTTCTGTTCAAGATGTAAGCGATAATAAATAGCTAAATAAATAGATACAAAATTTGTGCGATATTGTCAGTAACGTAATTTCTTTTTTATTTTAATTGTAAAAGTTTTACTTCAATATTCATATTATTAAAATTTATTAACAAAATTAGCAATCACAGTATAAAAATAATATTTTTTATTTTAGCCTAAATTAATGCCCGGAGGAAATTACATAAAACCAGGTCGAGATTCAGCAAAAAGCACTTCTTTAATTTTTTCTCCTCCAGCCGAACAAGTGGGTGTTTTGGCCCGTTATTTAAAAACATTTGAAAAATATTCCGTAAATCTCATTCACATTGAATCAAGACCATCTGCCAGAATGCCTAGTAAGTACGAATTTATGGTGGAATGTGCTCCAGGCGGTGATCTTGGATCTGCCATCACTGAAATTAAAGAGATAAGTGAATACTTCAACATAATTTCGAGAAACTATAAAGACAACAAAGGTAAATAATTTTGAATTTGTAATTTTGAATAGACACTAATCCATGCTTTTGTCAATAATTAGATATCGTTCCGTGGTTTCCACGTCGTATTCGGGACTTGGACAGATTTGCGAATCAAATTTTATCTTATGGTTCCGAACTAGATTCCGATCATCCTGGCTTTACGGATCCCGTTTACAGAGCTCGCAGAAAATATTTTGCCGATATAGCTTATAATTACAAACATGGTCAGCCATTGCCACGAGTAGAGTACACGGAAGAAGAAATTAACACCTGGGGAAAAGTTTTCAATCAATTAATGACTCTTTATCCCACCCATGCTTGCAAAGAACATAATCATGTGTTTCCTCTTCTTATTCAAAATTGCCAATATAGAGAAGACAACATTCCTCAACTTGAAGATGTCTCCAACTTTTTAAAAGGTAAACAAAATTTGCTTTGACGTACAACATTTGAAAATTGTTTACCATCAACAAAATTCAGGGTTGCACAAATAATTTACACTGATTTTTTACCTTTGTTCGCGTGCAAATGTCGTCATAACCATTAAAATTGACAAACTGTTCCGCCCATTTCGAAAGCGCTGCTCCAAACTTCTTAATTGTTGCAAAATATTCATCAGTATTCATGTTAAATTAGATATAGACAAATTATTACGTTATAATTTAAATTTATTCTAAACAAATCATTAAAACACACACTTCTTGCTCAAATACGTTTTAAAATTTAAATCGTCAAATACGTGTTCTTTATCTAGCCGTTTGATAATGACCAAGAAATATATTATCGTTATAATGATAATGCGTATTTTATACCAAATATTAGCATAATTTCTATTGGATAATTTATTATTAAAGAAATTTTAAATAGAATTACAGCATTTTAAAAGACGTCATTTAATTTCGTTAACCTTTTTATTTCCAGACTGCACCGGATTCACGTTACGCCCAGTTGCTGGGTTACTTTCGTCCAGAGACTTTTTGGGCGGTTTAGCTTTTAGAGTTTTCCATTCCACCCAATATATTCGTCATGCCAGCAAACCATTTTATACGCCCGAACCAGACGTATGTCATGAACTTCTTGGACACGCACCATTATTTGCAGATCCAGCTTTTGCACAATTTTCTCAAGAAATTGGGCTTGCTTCTCTAGGAGCACCCGATGACTATATCGAAAAATTAGCAACAGTAAGTGGTAATTATTTTATTATTTATACCGAGTATTATTAAGTTATTTCTATTTTAGTGCTTTTGGTTTACGGTTGAATTCGGTTTGTGCCAGGAAAATGGCCAAATAAAAGCCTATGGAGCAGGATTACTTTCTTCATTCGGCGAACTCAAGTATTCTTTAGAAAACAAAGCCGAAATTCGTCCATTTGATCCGGCAAAAACGGCTTTACAGAAATATCCCATAACTGAATATCAGCCCGTATATTATGTGGCAGAAAGTTTTGAGACTGCCAAAGAACAGATGATGTAAGTTGCAATTATACTGCCGAACGTAGATCTTTGTTATATTTACATAATGTAATTATTTTTAGTAAATACGCTGCTATTATACCAAGATCATTTGGAGTCAGATACAATGCATATACCGAAAGTATAGAAGTATTAGATTCAAAACCTCAAATTGAGGCTTTGGTACAAAATGTGTCGCAAGAAATGCAAATTTTACTTGACTCTTTGCGGAAGTTGTAAAATGGTAACAAAATAATAAATTAATTTAAAAATGAAACCAGTTTAGCTACCGTACGAAAATAATTCTACATTATTCAAAAACGTACGAAGTATATTAAGTTTCCACGCTTATAAGTCAAAGTGCTACCAAAGAAAATATATAGCTATATTTCATTAGCATAAATGCATGATAATCAAATATATTATATTATATACTTTAATCATTTGATGAATCACTGCAGCTTTAGTTTTTAAGTAAAAGTATCAAGTATTGTATTTTATAAAATTTTTGTACTCCTAAATTATAGTAAAATAAAATTATTATTATTTAATATATTGTTGTTGATAATAAACGTCGCCTTCTCCATCATCTCCAAGTCAACTCCATAATTATGGCGCAGCATAAAACCATTCAAAAAATAAACCGATTACTTCATAGCCACATTAAAAAACAACGCAAATAGTGATAACAAAACTACGTCATATAGAAGTTAAAAATTTGACGTCACGTGAATTAACATTATAAGAAAAAACAAGAATATGATCAACATATTGAATGCTAAAATTTAAAAAAAAACGGTAATTATTATAGTATTTATCTGCAAAATATCGCAACTTAGCAACTTACGAATCAATAAACCGTTAAAAAATGATCCAGATTTAAGTTCTACAGCCCCTTACAATCAAACAAATTTTAGCATAACTTCATTTTAACATAATATGCACTACTGTTGTGATTTGGAACTATTGTAGCTACCTTTTTTTTATTTTTTTACCCTAGAGGTGCGTCTAGATATTTTATAAGCAACACACACATTACAAATAATTTTTTAAAACCAAGATTTGTTTTTAAAATTTTATTTTACATTTTTATTAAACAATTAATATTAAACTAATCGTTTTCTATGTTTCTTATTCGAGGTAGAAATTTCTTTTAAGAAAAAATATTGTCCATTACTTTACTCAATGAATTACGTTAGTAATTTATTATCTAAAAATATATTCACCTAATTTTGAAATAAACAGTACATAATAAATAGTTTGATCAAGTTTACAAGAGGCCTTCAAAAATGAGTCGATCGTCTTATTTGCCGCTGAACATTTTATAAACTTGGCATTCAAAACCATTTGAAAAAAATATTTCATGATTACTTACTGATATCTAGGTCTCTTCGGATAGCGTTTTGCCGCAAGCGTTTCTATGCAGTCAGGTCGGCGCAGCCAGTTTCTTGTAATACTGTTTTGACGCGAAATTTATTGGCCGCTTGTCAAGCAATCAAATGCTGTAAGACTGTTTGTACCAAAAACCGAAAAATAGTAATTTATTACAGTACAGTCTCGGTAATCCGAACACTTGCTAATCCGAACAAAAAAAGAAAAACTCAGTAATCCGTACAAATAGTTATAATCAGAACACAATAAGTAATGAAATTTTTGGACTATAGAATATGTCCTATTTGCTAGCAAATGCACTCTTTGTGCGGACTACTGAGTTTGTTTTTTTTTGTTCGGATTACCGAAGCTGTACTGTACTGAGTTTTTCTTCTTTTGTTCGGATTACTGGATGTTCGGATTACCGAGTGTTCGGATTACCGAGACTATACTGTATTTATAATTTTAAAAACCTTTTTTTTAAATTTTTATTATAAAATTCTTTTGCAGTGACCAATTAATTCTCTTTCTAATTTATTTTTTAAAATGAAACTAATCTACTCGTATAAAAAAATATTATACTCTATCAATATTATACTAAATGCATATTATTATAAGTCGAAACTGCTACGACGCAACGGCGAAATGGCTGCGGCGAAACCTCCGCTGCAAAACGCTCGCGGCAAACTGCCCCATTTCTTACCTAATAGATACTGATTGGCTAGATAAAATAATTGACATGTTTTTCAATGCTTTTATAAACTTGATCAATGTACAAGGTTCGTTTTAAACAAATTAAAATCTTTTGTTTTATGAATGTTTTATTTTATGTCACGTTTTAGCGGCTATTTATTTTAATTTCAAATAGTAAATACCGAGGGATGAACCGCAAAGCCAGGATATACACCAATTCTTTTTTTATTTCTAATAATTGCAATTTTTTGAGAATTCCTTTGCAATTTCTTAATTAATTGCCTAGCAATTCCTTTGCGGTTTATCCCTCGGTATAAAAAAATATTGTCGATAACTTTTACTAATTTTAAAAATAAATACTGTAATCTTTAGTTACAATTACCTAATTCATTGTTATTCGTTACAATAACATCAGGTAAACAAAAATATTGACATATCTGGTAAAAGTGATTATTTTGCAAAATATTTTTTGTTTTTGTAAATTTCCGTAGCAAAACATTACTTACTAGTTCTTGAGTCTTTAGTTGAGCTCTTAATTATCTAATAATTTTGATTTTAAACATTCGTTATACAGTGCAAGCTCGTTTGTACAAATTATAGATGAAAATAATTTAATAATATGAAATTCTCGGATGATTGGATTCATAAAAAAATTATTCTGACTGAATCACCAATATAACATTATTATATCCTACAAATAAGATTAAATAAGTAAATTATTGAATGAATCAAATTTTAAATAATTCTGCTCAGGCCCGTAACCAGGATTTCATTTCGGGGGGGGGGGGGGCACTCATAAAAACCTTTCGTAAAAAGTAACATTTTCGACGGACTCCTTTCCGGGAATTTTTATTATTACAAGCAATTGTTGTTTTTTTACATTTCGGGGGGGAGGAGGGCACGTACCCCCTGGCTACGGGCCTAATTCTGCTACTTTAAAACTTCAAGTTTTATATAATCAGAACAATAATCAAGTTTTAAATATTTCACATTTATAAAATTTAAAATTTATATAATTATGCACAGGGTAAGTGGATTGACTGGCCAACCTCAAAGTGTAAACTGTACTGATAGCAATGGTTGTTCGATCTGAACGAGAAAATTTCTACTAAGGAGCAAACTTAAAAATATGCGTTTTTAAAGCTGCAGTTCAATCCAGCCACTCTGTATTACTAAGATCACCACAATCATGTTTTTTTATAACAACATTAATAATATTTTTCCATCAATTTTCATTTTACTTCCATTAAGAAAACTTTTATATTACTGAAACAGTTACACATAGGTTATTATTTTAATTCTTCTAAAGTTGGAGGAGTATTTGAATCTGGTAGTAAATATAAAGAATTTATTTGAGAAGAATTTAAATCTGTTTGAACTGGCACTAGAGGTGTCAATATTTCACTTTCTGGAAGAGATTGCACTAGAGCTACCGTAGGCACCACTGCTGTAATTATAGAACCAGCAAAAGTTGTGGTACTGCTCACAGTTCCAGAGCAACTGTACGAATATGTAGATATCTATAAACAATTTTAAATAAAACATATATCTGGTATGTGCTATTGACGTACATTTGATTGTGATGTTTGTGTTTGCGATGGTATAAGTCCTAATCGTGCCATTATTAGTTGTTCGGAAACTGCCCTTAATTCTGCTTGTTGCTGGCCAATGGAAGCTTGTAGTTCCGCATGTTTTCTTTGAAGATCAGCTTGAATTATGCTTCTTTCTTGTGTAATTTCTGACTAAAATACATTAAAATTGAATTTATATAATATAAAATATAATATTGGACTTACTGGTAAAGGTGATACTACTGCAGATGCTGGAAAACTAGAGATGACAGGCTGTACCGGTACCGGTATGGAAGTAATATATTGAGGGTTCTCTACATATTGTTGAGGTTGTAAAAATTTGGATTGATTTTGAATACTAATTTCATTGCATTGGTTCGATTGGGAAGCCTAAAATTTTAATGTCAAGTAATATTTAACACCAAAAGCAACCAAACGATGTACTTACACATAGCGAAGTTATACTTGTCTTATTGGAATCTGTATGCATGATCCTGCAATTGCTAGATTCGTTACTGCTATACTGATTGGAGGTATCAATATTGCTTATGTATTCTTGCGTTTTATTTTTTTGTTTCAAAACATCTGAATAACTGAAAAAGGTTTCTTAATCTTGATGCAATTTTTTTAGACTTATCCTCACCTTACAACGCGATGCATACACACAATAAATTCTGGTTTTGAATTCCATTGGTGGTATGTAATGTAAAACCTAGACTGTAACCAAATCCATTGTTGTCCTTTAGTTAAAAATCTATAATGGCACGATGTACCTTCGCCTTTTTGCATTAATGCTTCGTGACAGTTAATAATGTCTTCCAAGTCATCTACGTGATAATAATCATACCCAGATGTTCCTAGCAATTCGAAGGGCAAGTAACCTATTATTGGGGGAGCTCTGTGATCCAAAAATAAAAATTTCCATTCTAAACTATGCCTTGAAGTAAATTCATTCTTGTATAAGCCAACTAAAGACGATTCTCTGAGTAGTTGAGGTCTATGTAGTCTTCCCGTTCCCACAAAAATAAATCTAAAATTACAATAATTGCTTTTTAGCTAAACAGCATATTATTATTTTATTATTTCTAGGCTTAAAAGAATTTAATTATATTTTTGTATTTATATTTATATTTCTTATGCTGTATGTATTTTTTACGATTATGTTCACTGTGAATCCACACCACTATTACATAGTACTATAAAGCAATAATAATAAATTATATAAAAAAACGTATTACCTTGCTTCGGAATCTTCGCCATATCCACTTTCAATTTGATTTAGTGTATCGTCTGATCCTATAGTAATATATAATTTATTATTAACAAAAACAAACCACTGTTATACAAAATAAAAATATAAATAATACAATCATATATTCGCGATTTTTTGGAATAATATTGTAAAATAGAAGAGATCATGCATCAATATTCGTTCTAAACATGTTTTTTAGAAGATTTACAAAGAATTAAGTACTTAAATCGTGCATAATATTTCATATATACATGTACTCATAATAACATATAAAGTTTAGGGAATGACACGGCAGCGTCATAATATTATGTCAGATAGACGCGGCGAGTTTGTTAGAGAAATGTTTACACTTTAAGATACTCTCAAAACTAAACCACACAAACAGTAACATTGGCAATGCTATCGCAAAAATGTCCTGTATTGCTATAAGTCAACTTGTTGAAGTAATATATATTATCAAAAAAAATTTTTGTAATACAAGAAAAAATAATAAATAATAATAATAGGCACAATGCATTTTAATTAAATATACTACATTAGAAAGCCGTCTTATTTATTTGAATGTGAATTAATTTGCTTGCATTTGTTATAAAGAATGTTAAAAATTTAAATCTTTGTAACCTTCATTAAAATAATTATTGTAAAACGTGTTTATAATTTTTAATTTCATTATCACGTGAATGCATGCACACATAACTCAGAAATGCTCCGTCCATACATTTAAATAAAATATATCAATAGAAACATTGTAACTTACGAATATATCCAACAAAATTAACCATTTCAAAAAATTTTTCTTGCATGGAATTTGAAGGGCTATTCATTAAGTGGCAGGAAAATGATATTTGATCTTGTTGCTCTGTTCTATTTAATAGGGTATTGTAAAGATTTGTTTGTTCTTCTTCGCTGGTAATATCAAAAATAGTTCTGTTCAAAATATCACTCTAAAACAATTTCAAATTTACAATTACTTTAATCAATCGAGCTTTGTCGGTGTTTTCTTACCGATTTATATCCAAACAGCGAAGAAAGACTTTCTGATGCATAATATATTTGCCCGGAAGTTGAAAATGCTATAATGAAACCGTCAATGGCTTCCAAAACTAAATGTATAAATTCTTCGTTAGTTAAAAATGAAGGTTTCCAATCTTCTTTTATTTCATGAACTTGTGATTGTACTGTTATTTCTAAATATGCATAATAGAATAAATTTAATAAAACGTTTAGTTAATTTTGAATAAAAGTTCACTGACCGTTATGGTTTTTAAGAAAAGCTATAGTTGCTTTCAGAACTGTTGATTTATCCATTTTTCTTCCCCCAGCAGAAACCATTGAATTTAATTCGTTTACCAAGAGATTAAATTGATCTCGTCTTTTTTTTTCACTCAAGTTTCGACATTTTCTATAAAATTTTATTGTTATAAATTTGTGTAAAAAGCATTGTCTAAATCGGGATGGAATACTCGCATTGATCTAATTTTCAAAAATTGTGTCATAAGGGTATTAATTTAGTGCAGGCAATTAATTACTAATTAAAAATTAGATGTGTAGATTTACATCACCTGCAAAACAATTTCAGCTCTGTGTAAATTTTGAGAGCGATTGGTATATCCAAAGAATGCAAGAAAGAAGCATTTCTAAAAATTGTATTTATACCCTTTTTTTCATGATACATTCAATCTTATTGTATGTTATCTTCTGTATCCTATCATATCTTACTGTTTGCAATATTTTCAGAAGCATACTTTCAATGGTGTCCAGACACCAATGTATTAAACTAAAAATTTTCGTGAACGAAGTGCTTTGCAGTTTTTCTAGAACGTGGCAAAATTTTTCAAGTGTTTAAACTGCGCACTACGTTCTGCACAGAAACTGTACAAAAAAGTTGAATATAAGGAAAAGTGTTCTATAATGACGTGGTTGGTAAAACAATATATTTGCATTTGGTAAGATATTACTAGAGATATCTGAATTTTAATAGATGTTCCAAGTCCAATATTATGAATATGTGCGTGTGTTGAGCCAGCAGCATAATAAATCTTTGTTTGACTCTTACCAGTTACAGTTGTCTCTGCGCTTTTTGCCGCCATTATGACGGACGTGCTTAACAGTAAATTATGACGCATCAGTGTAGATATAATCAGGTCTGGATATAATAAACTGAAATTTTATCTTTAAACAGGAAATAGTATATTATTTAATGAGTGTATAATGAAGGCCATATTACACGAGAATTGTTTAGAACACGAGCGAACGTAGTGAGCGAGTTTTGTAATTATTCTCGTGTAATATGGCTCATTATACACGAATTGAATACTATTCTTTATCTACGACTGTTAAACAATAACTAAGACTGCATTATCTAATTATTTAAGTTTAAAATTGTATTGTGTTTATTAATTTTCAACTATCGAATCAAGTTGCCATTTGTCATTTATAAAGAAAATAAATAAAAATTGCCAGCAGCCGTGGATAATGAACAGGAGCCGTGGATAATGAATCCATTATCCACTCTGTAGAATATGAGCCAAATTATGTATTCATAGTTACACATATAATGACACTATTGTTTGACAGTCGTAAATAAACTAATATATTGTTCTGAAAATAATATATTATTATATTGAAATTATACCTTTTATATACTATTATACTATTTATATACTATTATACCTATTCTAGTTTATTTTACGTTTTTTATTGTTGTAGTTTATAGACTTTTATTTACTCTCTGCAGAGAAATATACAAAATAACTTTATTTGACAGACATTATGAGTTTAAAAAATAGTACGCCATTATAGAACACTTTCTTCTCATACAACCATTGTTTTAATAACCCAAGACGTCTGATTGTCAGATTGTCAGATGTCAGATTGATGTCAGATGTATGTAAGATGTCAGAAATTGTATGGCTTTAAGTATAATATATTACTCACCGTTTCGAATCAATTTCATCTGAATCGTCTTCCATTGTGTCACTAGAAATTAAATTGAAATTAATTATATATTTTAATTTAACATTAAGGCGCCACTATTGCAGCATTTAACACAGTGTTTTGGAAAAGTTCCATTTATTCCGTTAATAATAAATATTTTTAAATGATTCAAAAAATATTAATTAGGTAAATCATTAAACTGTTTCGATAAAAGATTAAAATTTTAAAAATACAACGGCTTTTTATGCAATAACGTCTTTAAATATGTACAACATTCAGCGCTTATGTATTATAATTAATATAAGTTATCAACAAAAAAATTACTTATCGAAATAGAATAAACCTTTACCTGTTGCTATAAAAAAAATTAAAATTTTTTGGTCATTAATCGAGCAGTAAATTGCACGATGAAATGTACTGTTTTACAATTTTTCTCCATACAATTGCATATATTGTAGGGGTAAAGCAAGTTTTATTTCAAATGCACATCGTTCAGACCAGTTGGAAAAAGTAAACATGGTATTGAGTTACTGGCGTGTTGATTACATTTATAATAACACACGATTAGGTATCTTACAACAAAATGCTAGAAAATAATTTCTTGAAATTTACACAAACCAATTTGAATGTTTGTCAAAAACGACCTGGGCCAAAGATGGTAACATTTTACTAAAAGATAACTTTTTAAAAATCTTTAAAAAAATAAAAGATGGGTACATACGTATACATCTTTTTACGTCCATTTTTACATAATTTTAGAAAAAATTTGCATTTTAAATTGGGTTAATTAACAGGCACGGAACTAGCCCTGTTAGACTAAGTGGGCCGAAGCCGGGCCCAGTTATTTTTAAGGTGGCCAAGAAAAAAAAGGTAATGTACGTGACCAATAACAAAAAATAATGCAATAATGCGATTATCTTAAAAATGCGTATGTAAAACATTTTAAACTTAATTAGTCAGAAATAAATCACGAAATTATTGGAACGAAAATCTTCATTTGCCAGGGTGGGCCAGCACAACTTTTAGGTGGGCCATGGCCCCCCCCCCCCGTAGTTACGTGCCTGTTAATTAAAGTAAAATTTATTGTATTCTTACGCAGTTTTATTATTTTTGAGTCGCCATTAAAATTCACAAAATAATCTTGTCATTAAAAAATCTAGCTTTTGATCCAAATCCAACTAGGTACAGTTTAATTTTGCAGCCAATACTCATACTCTTTCTGTACTTATTATATACTCAATGCTAACACATAAAATTGTACTGTTTTACACACAAAACTCAACTAATATACATACGTCATAATTAATACACTATAATAACTACATTATTACTTCGTTTAAAGATTGTATTTACTAAATGTATAAGGTATTTACTCAGTTTATTCAGTACAATCAATCAGTAACCGTAGATTATGGTTACTAGGTTTAATTCTCAAATCCTTAATTTTTAATTTTTTCGGATGTTGTGGATCAATTATTAATTCGGGTAGTACGCACTTAAAATAAAAATATTTTTAATGAAACGACCATTTTTTCCCAAAAGTTTTCATCTTTATATATAATATCCCGTTCCAATCCATAAGGAGTCCAGATTACAAACGCGCAATATTCACGATTTGTAATATTAAGTTGTCTCTGTACTTGATAATAATATGGATGGTTTTTGTTTAATTTTACATTGTCATGTATAATTTTAGCAAATTTAATTTTTTTATTTATAATAATAATATTAATATTAATAATAATTCAAACTTGAAAAAGTCAGTGGCGGCTCGTGACATTTTCCAGTGGGAGGGCACAAAATAAAAGAAGTAGTTTTTAAAATATAAAATTTATTTTTTTGATAATTATTTTAAGATAGTGCTTGTTTTTGGTTTTGGGATGGGAGGGCACGTGCCCCTGTGCCCTTTATGACAAGCCGCCACTGGAAAAAGTTGATTTACATGCTGTAGTTGCTATGTAAATTTAGTTAGTACCATTAGTCATTTTAAACGCACCAATTCTTTGTCAATTTTATGTTATATTTTTGTAACAATTATAGTGTTTACTTTTTCTGATTACTTAATAATTTACATTTAATAATTCTTCCTCTGCATTTTGATTCCAATTAATAACTGGACCATCAAATTTTCAATAGTATTAAACCTTATAGTAACACCTATTTTATAATATTAGAAATGAAGTTGAGTTTATACAAAAATGATACCTCAGCATAGAATCTGATATGTTGTTTATAAACTTAGGCGAGATATAGAACAAATCTCTATCCACAAGAAATTTCTTCTATTACACGTCAATATAATTGTACAACACATCATCAATTACCTTTATATACATCTATCTTTTCTTGAACTTTGCGGTTTTCACCAACAATATTTTACAGAATAGGAATAGCAGCGCCTTAAGCTTTTTAGGTACCCTGGTGGAAATATTTCTCTAACAAGGAGACTACGGCTACTCGTCATCACCGATTTCGTCCAAGTTCATGGTATATGTAGGGCTTGACTAGAATTGAACGTGACCCAAGTGGGAACTCCAGATGGCCAAGCGTTTAGAAAATTACGATGCTAACACCAAGTTTTATTTCGGTTCATTGTCACGTAAGGATCGTAAAAATTGAAAAAAAAAGCAAAAAAATGCTACCCACAGGAGATTCGAACCTGCGACCCTCGGAGTACTAGTCCGACTTCCTACTGCTAAGCTAACTAGTACTTGCAAATTGACCTAACCTAAAAGACTTATGTAGTGTCAGATCTGCGAGAAAAAAATTTATTTTCTAAACGCTTGGCCATCTGGAGTTCCCACTTGGGTCACGTTCAATTCTAGTCAAGCCCTACATATACCATGAACCTGGACGAAATCGGTGATGACGAGTAGCCGTAGTCTCCTTGTAAAAACTCTGAATTAGACTTTTGCAGAGTTTCTCAGAGTTTGTAAGACTTCTGCAGACTTCTGCAGACTTTGTTTTACTTTTTCAGAGAAATATTTACACCCCGGTAGCTATCATTTGATATAATTATGTAGATCAGTATTATGAATTTTCCCAACCTACTCAATGCAGAAGAACCGGGAACGCTGTGGTACCCATATTATACTTCTATAAATCAATTAATTTTCACTGAAAAAAAATATCGTTCGTCATATTAACCAAAAATTTATCATTTTTGCGCCGATGAACAAAATTCGTTGTATTGATACAAAAATTCGTAATGTTCGTGAAAAAAATTATTGTATTTATTAATTTGTTCATCAATATAACGAATTTTGTTCATCAGCGCAAAAATTACGAATTTTTCGTTAATATGATAAACTTTTTTTATTTCAGTGTTGATCCCTAAAATAAAAGTAAAAGCAGTCTCCTGTTTTCACCGCGTCAGATCTCGGAATTGCAAGATTTTCATTCGCGGTTTTAATCCGGGATTATTTTAATAAAACTTTCAATTAATCAAATTATCGTTTCAAAAATATTATTATAATCTAATTATGGTCTACCAATACAGTAGGCAAGTCCTTTTATTTTGATTTAATGTAATAGTACTACTAAATCTTATTATTTAAGTGATTAATTTTTTATATGCATAAAATTAGCAATATAAGTGTTTTCACACGCATAGACTTATTATTTAACGCCACTTCCAAACCACGAAAAACATAATACATTTTATGTTAAAAAAAGGTTTTTTTGGGAAAATTACTTTGATGGATTTCCAATGCCTTCCAAGGAAAGCGGTTAGAATAAAGTTTTAAATTTATACCGGATCAAACTCTGGCTATCTCAACATTACCAGTCAATAAAGTTAAACATTAATAATCTGTAACTATCACTAATATTTGATATGCTGATTATATTAAATATAACTACATTACCCTTTCAATAGATTAAGTGATTGCTCTAATTATGCTTTACCACTTGACAGACGATTTTATTAATACATTAATTAACACCAATTTGATTTTCGATTTGATATGCATGTAAGATTAAATAATATCTACATCAGCATTTAATTATTAGAGAGACTATAGCTCACAGGGAATAGCACTTGTGGTATAGTTTCAATTTCTTGTTAACAATATACTGTCAATGTTTCAAAATGAAATTATTAATATGTGATTTGGAAATTTTGTAATTATTTTGTAAAAATTTTATTTGTTTTTTTTTGTTTATAAAATTTCATATTTTTGTAAAACTTTATTTTTTAACTTTGTATACATTTTGTATTTACTGGTTTCCTCGCCAACTAGTTAAGATGGCAGTGATGAGCGGTGAAAACCACAAAAATGGCCGCAGTTAGCGGCAAGTAAAATTTTTGTATTTTGGGATTTGATTCAGATTTGTAGTTGAGTTAGAGATTTTTGTGAATAAATTGATTTTGATTATAAGTATTAAGTGATTTTGTTGTAATTTTTTTAAGTTGTCTCATAATTTGGACAAGTTTTGGAATTTTTGGGCTTGATAATTGGACTTGAATAATTAATGAATTTTAATAATAGAAGATATAAAGATAACTAATTTAATTTAAATTTGAAATTTTTTATACGGTAAAATTATTCTACTTTTGAAGGAATGGTAAATTTATATTAGATATTATGTAGCGTTGCACCTGGATCGGTTTATCTTTTCCATTTGTCATTATATTTTTGTGTTGGAAGTTTTATTTCAAATTGAAATCGAAATTGGGATTTTAAATTAGCGGGCACATTTTTTAAAGATTTGTATTATTCTGGTGGATGTGAAAATTTGGATTTGGAAGCTGGAAAAATACATCTCAATACAGATTGAACATATTAAAAAATAGAACTCGACCTAAAAAAAGATAATTTATCCAGCACATTGCAGTATTGTGTTTATCGTCTATCATTCCTCAGTATATGTATTTATTTAGCCGTTAATCGACTCGTGCGCGGCATTATAAAGATTTTGATGTATTTAGTCCGTTCGTGACGTACTTTTGATCATACATAGTTTGTTTTAGGCTTCTATACAACGTATAGGAAGAAGCCTTATGATCTAGCTTCGTGTCCGTCTGTCCGTCTGTCCGTCTGTCCGCATAATTCAAAACCAATCAGAACGCACGTTCTTAAAACAATTTTACTTCATATAGAATATTTTTAGATTGGTATTAATTATTCAGATTATTTACATATATATTTTTTAATCCGATATTCTTATTTTGTATTTTTAGAGTAGGTATTTTACGTGTTTCTAATACGGTATTCGGTACGTGTTTCGGGTATTTTAATATTTCATTATGAATTGTGTTTTATTTGTGGTTTGTAAATTGCAAATATTTACCTATAAAGGTCGAAATAAAAAAAAAATATTAAAATGTTAGCGTTTTCCTTATATAGTAAAAAAATCTACCTAATTAAAAGATTAAGGCATTAAAAATTGGAATAAAATAAAGCCCAAATAATTTAACCTACCGAAAAAGTAGATGTATAGAAGCCTAAGAACTGTCGCAAAAGCGAGTTCCACCTTGTTTTTTCGTGTACACCTAATAATCATAATCTAGATTCTAGATAATAAAAATATTATGTGAGCAAAACACATATAATTAAAATTTAAAACGAAATAGTAAATGTTCGTTCTCATCCAATTAATGTTCCAATTAAAATACATCGATGAAACCAAGGTATTAAAAAATTTCTCTATCTATGCATGTTTGATGATACATGGAATTCAAATATTGAGATTGTAGATTTTTTAATTTTCTAAAGTCTGATTCGTACGTTTTTTCTAATTTTACCAATTCACTAATGCCCATACTAATAGTCACAGATCAATCCGAGACTCAAAACCAAGAACGATCCTAGCCAACTTTTTTGAGGAGGGAGCAATTCTCAATTTGCCAACTCAATTAATTAAAAAATGCCAACTTTTTTAAGTGGTACATTGGGACATATGTCATAATAAATTTTTTATTTAATTTTTATTTTAAAAAATAGTATTATCTTTATATACATTGGGTATTAATATTTATTCTCTAATAAATAATTTTTATTCATTCAGACGGATTCTTCTGTTTTTTAATTGAGACCACAAATTGACTGCTCTCTCTAAATTAATATTATCGGTAATATCCACTTCGCTTTAGTGATTAATAAATCTCGCAATCTCTCATCTCCCATTCTAGAGCAAATATCATTTTTAATTAATTTCAAAAGACTAAATTTTCTTTCGTTTGTTGCTACCGAGTAGCCTTTCATAACAAACAAATTTAACTACTTCAAAAGCCAATTTAAGCAATTTAATTTCTTGTGACTGATTAAGAATATCGTCCATTTGTGTAGCACATTTGCAGTTATCAAATAATATTTCCAGTTCTGCCTGTAACGCATCCAGGCTTTGCAAATTGTTTTGATCTGGAAACATTTTTAGTAAAGCAATAACATTTTTAGTTAAATTTGCCATTTGCCTATTCAGTGGAAACCTGAAAATTTGAAAACAGGGTTTTAAACTATTCACACAGCTTTGAAGATTCGAAGACAATAGCCTTAAAAGCGTATCTAATATTAAGAAAAACTCCTGACGACAAAATGCATTCAAGTTGTGAATCACTTGGGTATGCCGATTTTCGTCCAATCGTATAGGTGTCACCAGGGCCGTATCTCGAACTTTAATTCGTGGGGGGGGGGGTTGAATGATAAATAAAAGTGCGTTGCGTCAGCTCGAACACCGGGGGGTGTGGAGGGTATGGAATACCCCCAGAAAATTGCCTCGCAGGCAAAAATTTTTGAAATTTTTCAAGGACAATCGCTCTACTGTAAAGTTAGAAATGCCAATTTTCAGGTTTTGATGGACTCTTATTTATTTTTTGAAGCTCTTTTTAGAGGAAAAATGTCTGAACTTCCATCGCTTATCATTTAAGCGCTATTTAGCCAACAACAGTTCTAAACTTCATAAGAATGTACAGCTTTGCAAATTTTAAAATGCAATTATCTCAAAACATGCTTTTGAAAGTTACGACAGTTGTCGTCTCAGGGTGCGATATTCTAGGATTTTATCCTTGAACCCCCAAAAACCCCCCTCAAATATCTATGATGCTTGTTAAAATCGTTCTCACAATCAATATTTAATTTCGTTACAAATATTATTGCGCCTTCTATCAAATTATCTATTTCCGGTTACTCTGTTTTAATTAATTGGAAATTATCTATTTCCGAAGTCTGTTTTTTCATTTCTTTTTTTTTCAATTTCATTCAATTTTGATACCTGATGAAATCAAGCAAAATGACAGTGGATTTTATATAAGTTATGACATTTTTTCAAACTTATTAATAAAATAAAAAAAATGACGGGCCAGGGATAGAGCCCTGGCCCTATCCTGGGCCCGTCATACTTTCCTGTTAGGGATTGTCGGTTTTAATGCATTTTGCCAACTTGTTACGACATTTCTTGTCTCACTACTCTACTATTAGCCGTTGGTGATCGGTTTTAGAGACACCCTGTATATTTATTTTCCTAACATCGTTTTTTGGCGTATTTACTCAATTATTGTTTATACCTACTTATAAAACTTTTGGGTTGGCAAATTTTTTTCAAACCTGTGGTTGGTTTTGCGGCTTTTGCTAACTCACTAAAATATTGGGGAATAGGCTCCCTCCTAACCCCCCTTGGCGCTGCTCAAAACAATCCTATAATTACCAATGAGATTACTGGAATTTAGACCGTATCGTAGCAACAGCTGTTATTTCGAGAATTAATCTCGATACTCGGATTGATCCGTGACTATTAGTACGGGCATTAGATGGATATGTACTTCAACTTATTTTACACATTGTCATTGTTATTTTACATATTTACACATTGTCAACAACAGTGGCGTTAATAAATTTATAAAATGTCTTTACTTAAAAGGCAAGTTAATAATAAAATCTCGAAAACATAATATGATTACAATAATAAAATTAACACGAGATAATTATTTGATTGATTATAACTGCGAGTAAAGCTTAATTAAAAGTTCGATTATAAGTAATCTTCGGTTAAACTGCTAATATTCAAAAGTAGTCTGGGTCCTGTAGCCGCTCTACTCTAATTACATTTATTTTACATTAATATAATAGGTCAATGTCAGTACCCATAATTTATTTATGATTTTCTAATGAAAGTACACATGCATAGGTGCAAGACAAGGAAAATTTATTATTTAACCTTTATGCACTACCTTGAAAATGTGAATACCTAACTAGCTGTCAATACACTTGAAAAACCACAGTATACCTCGAATATTACCTCATTAAATTTTCTTACTGTAAAAATTTTTTAAACAAAATTATAACATAAATCTTAAAATATCCAAATTTTCATAAAACAAGATTCTGAATAATTTGTTATAATTATATTCAGCGTTGTTTAAACAAGATATAGTTTTCCTTGCGTATATTATTTAATATAGTAATTAGTAAAATTTGAATATTTCACTAAACTAACATTGAAAATCTCTTTACCAATGTTCACTAGATTCAAGGTAGATTAAACTTAATTATAAAACCTAATTAAAGCTAAAATTAAATTTTCAGTGCTGTCAGTTTTCGGTAGATGCCTTCAGCTGAAGTACAACAGGTGCACCTCAGTATAACATTAAATTATAATATTTATTAAAATTTTATAGAAATGAGATGATAATAATTAATGTATTATTAATATTTACTACTTAACCTACTTAATATTTTTTTTAAATAGAACTTACTCAGAACGGCCTCCTTTTCCTTTCTTCACGCTGGTCATTATTTAAGCTTTTCCTAAAAATTTAAACTTATGTTTCCAACACATTATAGCAACGAAGTTCACTAAACCCATTTTTGGATTTGTCATAAACCCAATAAGCACATTGTCACAAAAATATGGTGCGCTAACTTATTATTAACAATAAAACCGTTTTATTGATTAACTATTTATTAAAAATATTTTATTTCAAAACCAATCCTTTCAAAATTCGAAAAGATTTAAAAATTAATATATTTATGTTATAATCAATTTAGATAATTTAATTAATTTGCAGTTTACGTTGTTAAACGCGTTGTTGAGGACGAAGACGCACGCGTATAATGGAAAAGTGTATCGGTTTTAATAATCAATCGCTTCATACAGATTTGCAACCAATGATTATCGACTTGAAGTATTACCTTTTCGATAGTTATGTACATAACTGAAATTGTCACCGGAAATATTATGGCAGAGCAGAAACATTATACACAGTAAAAACATTTTGTCGTGTAAAATGTTTAGTGTTCTTCGTATAGTTATTTACCTAAAAGTCAGAAAAATGATACATTACTGACGAGAAGCAATGCTGAAATACGAAGCACTCTGTGCCGAGTACTTTAAAGCTCCGAGTAAAGTGTGATATAATTTCCTGACAAGTATGGTATTAAATTTTACCGAAAATCGTAAAACATCGAAAATCGTAAAACATCGAAATTTTAAAACACTAATTGAACATTTGAACATTTTTAAAATGAGCAAAATTCAAGTGTGTCAATTTTTTGACTACGTAGTTACTGTCAAAACAATAATAAGGAATAAAGAAAAGAACGACGCGACGTCTCTTTTATTTTGTTACAATTACTAATCATTATCACCGGACTAGTCAGGGAAATTCAATTTCCCTGCGCGTACATAAGCAGGGAAGTGTTGATTTGATGACGATTATCAATAGTAATATAACAAGACCTCGTGTTTTAATTGGAAATTTTAGTTTGCAAACAAAAATGTATTTTTGCTTAGCAACGCACGAGAGCTTCAGCTCGAGTGCACTTGCTTCAAAGCAACAATGCATTTTTGTTTAAAAACTAAAATTACCAAAGAAAAGCGCGAGGTTATGTTATATTTGTTAAGATAATTGCGTCAAATAATGACACACGTCACTGTCACGAATGCGTTGCTGGGTTACAAACAGGATGGCCTTCTCTTCTCAAAGGATATGCTCTCTTCTCAACGTAAGTGCTACAGTACTACCTATTGTACGCAATTATCGGTAAAATAAATTATTGTTAATTTCTAGGGTGAAACTGTTCACTATTTAGTTCTTGATCTTGAAAAAAAGGAATTAAGATTAATTTTTGCAAAAAATAGTCATATTGGGAACCTAGTGTTCACCTTTGTACCAAAACAGAAACTATTTATCAATGGTAAATTTTTTCCTACATATCGCTAAATTAGATTAAGCTTGAAACTGAATCTCCTAGAGAATTTATTTGGTTTCACATTAGGTAGGGAAATTTAAAAAAAAAATTTTATAAAAATCTTTTTTATTTCGGTTTGTGTATTTTTTACAAATAATTTTTATCATAGAAACAAATAAAGGCTGATCAAAATAAATTATTATTGTGTAATTCCCATAATTTGTTGATTACTGTGGCCAATGATATACTAAATCGACCAATGAATAAAATATAAAAAAACATACGATATCATAATTATTATTATTATTTATTGTATCCTAATTTATTTTTATTTTCATATTTTAAAACTCGGGAAACAATAAATTATATTTATTTATTATTTAAATTATTTTTAATATAATTCTTAGGTTTTAAATTAGTAGCGTTCTTATTCGTAACCAGCAAATTTTTTAGTTCTTTTGGTACTTCAATTTTCACAGCAGTTTTTGTACGCTGATTTACGTTATTTAATTTTAGTTCGCTCTTAACTTGCGGTAACGACTTCTTGTTACTTGTATTTGCAGATTTATTAAGATTTACTAAACTCGAAATAGAATTCAGTTTGACTGATTTTCGAGTACTAGTAGGTCTTTTCTCTAATACTGAAGAACTTTTTGTGGTATTTAACTTGGCGGTATTATTTAATTTATTAATATCGACATTGGGTATCGATTTTGGAACAGATTTAATATTTGTCGTTTTAACGTCCGGCTTCTTCTGCATATTTTTCATTAACACGCTGTTAATTTTATTATTTTCTTCTTTAGTTTTGCTATTTTTTGGAACAACATTTTTAGACACGGTACTCCCTTGTGTTGTTACTCTTTTTGCGAATTTTGCTTTTAATGTTTCTTTCCAACCATTATCCTTTCCTAGACGTTTCTCGCTCAAATTTGGATTTCTTTTTACGTATTTGCTAAAGAAAATTTTCCAAACATTATCCATATTACAGCGCTGTAAATAACAATTAGCATTTTATAAAAAATATTTAATATACCTGATATTTTGAATTACGTTGAAAAGAATGGTCGACGTTTGAGATAAATTTCGGATGTCTCTGGTAGCCAAATGTTTTATTATGTTTAAGAAGCATTTTGTGGGCAGATTTGGGAGGTTGCGTCTCTTGTGTATACTCGTAATGTATTCGCAAACATTGTTTCCATAAATTCGTTTTATTTCTGATTGCAAATATTTATCGTGCTCGTAATCTTCCATAAGGCATGTTTTTCGTTTCGGATAAATGTGGGGACCAAACGAAACTTGCCATATATTTAAAATTACCTAAAGAGTAAAAATTAGAAATATTGTTACATTATTGCTGGATATACATTACATCAGTTTCCGTGACAGTTAAACCACAATAATCACGACATGGAGCTGGTGTACGGGCATACAACTGCAAAATTGCTGAATCGTAATCTTTTGGCATGTCAGTATAAAATTATTCAAGATTTCAATAACGTCGTTAATACTGAAACAAAAATTTACTATGCCTTCTAATAAATTTAATGGACGAATGTTATGTACACAAATATTATGAAACTATTAAAATGTATTAAATCACTAACTAATCAAAATTTTGATAAGTAAATGTATACAAAATTAATGAAATTTAAATATTGGTTTTAACTTAATTAGGAAAAGTATGCATAAACAAAACTGCATTATTTAATTAACCACTTCTACTAGTAGATATGCGTATTTTTAGATTTTTAAATTTGTGCAAACTTTGTTTATAAATAAATTTGAAATGAATTATCTAGTAAATGCAAGTAAACTAGCAAGTGAACAATTTTAATAAATTTTATACTTTTACTATAACATTTATTAGCGAGTCAAGGCAAGTTGCACCAATCTAGTTCAAAAAAGGTTCAGAAAAACTAAGGTACACGAATTTGTAAAAAGATTGTTTGAAGTTTTAATAACCAATCGGGCGTTGACGTCAATGACCGGACAATATCGTCAATGTGGGCAATGATGTAATTATTTTATTATTTTCGTCTGATTGTAATATTTACGTTTTTGGGCGGTCAATAACGTTATTGGCTAAAATAGATTGAACAATGATGATATCATAGAATAAATACTATTAGGAACAGCAAAGTTGCAATTATATGGCCAGGGCCGAATTATCCATTAGGCAAGAAAGGCAGCTGCCTAGGGCGGCAGTCTTATAGGGGCGGCAAAAATACTAATTAATTCTAATAAAAAATGTAACATAAATTGAAACTTGATTGTAAATTGTACTTAGCTATTTAAAAATCATATTACATTATGTAGAAAACATAAACAATTTTTATGTGCCGCATAGTAATGCAAGAACGTAAAGAATAAAAATAAACGAAGAACAAAAAACTGTCTGCTGTTTAAGGAAATAAATTTGTTCTCAGAGTTTATACTTATTTTGCTAATAAATATTATGCTGTTATAATAAGTTTAAATTTTAATTTTAAGGGGGCGGCAAAAAAATGCCTAGGGTACTCTCATGCCTTAACGCGGCCCTGTATATGGCTGTTATGTTCTGAGATATGTTATAGTTAATCGCTTTTTATAAAGAAGTTACTTCTTTATTACTTCTTAATAACTAGTACTAATTGCAAAGGCACATTAATTTAATATGTTACTTTCTGATAAAATAGAAAAAGAAACCACCAACTAAAATAATACCAATTTTGCTATATAATATTCCTCACCGTAGAATAATAGTTTTATTGTCGTATATTCTGTATTGGGCAATGACGTCATTGACTGAACAATGATATAAAAACCACATATGAAATATTAATGTCAACATCGTCCAAAATGCATGGTCATTGACATTATTGGCCTGACGTTACAGTAGTCAATTTCCAGCTAAGCAAAACATTTACGTCGTATTACCCGGTCATTGTCATCATTGACCGTAACATATATCGCCTGGCTGTACTGACCATTTCACTGTCCAACCAACGTTTAATAACAAACAGAGATTTTAGTTAAGATATTTCATAATAAACACAAATTCGCGTTCTTTATCTTCTTAGATCAAAATATACAAATCATAATAAACACAAAGTTTCATCTTATCGTCTTGACTTTCTTACGCCTCCTATAGTTCTGTCAAATTCTCATTCGTTGTAATCCAAAATTACATTCTAGAATTTCCGCTTTTTCCGGCTATAGAATCATTTTGGTAAATATAAGTAAATGCACACGGCCACTACATTAAGTGACATTTATGTCGCAGCATCAATGTTACCACCGTCAGAGCCAAGATTGTTACTGTCGCGAAACAATATTTCTTAGAAGATTATCATTATGTCTATCCCTCGCTGTGATGTAACAAGTTATGGTAAATTAAATTTACGACGTATTAGGGGTTCTCTAGTTTTAAGAATGTATATGTCGATATTTATACCTACTATATTTTACGACCTTAAGATGAAGGCATAATATTGTTTCAAAATATAATTTTTGGAACTCAAGAACTAATTAATTTTAATATGTCTTTTTATGTTGGTATAAAACGCCTATGTAGGCTTAACAATTTTAGATTTGTTTGGAAGTCACTGAAGTGCAGTCGTGCTGTATTTGTGTACTGAATAAATAAATTTCACCTTCAACTTCACAGTTGTTTTATTGCACAGTTATTTTATTGCAAAAATACAAAATTGGCGCAGTCGGCAGGATCGCGAAAGGCAGTATTTTGGAAATCCAGTATCTACCTTTGGTTTCAACCATTAATTCGAGATCCAGAATCTACACCTTTAGAAGAAATCTCCGAACACTTTGGTAAGTCGTTGAGCATTTCTTTTATCCCAATTACCACTCCTATTGTGAATTTTGAACAACTTAAAATTTTATTGAATTATTGATGAGTGATTTTTATTAATATCATTTTCAAAATCATAATTCAAAATATTTAAATTAGACCGAGTAATTAATTTTAAATAAAATCATTTTTAGTTTAACTTTTACATTAAATAAATTAATTTTATTCATTTTCGAATTTAAACGAGTGTTTAAAATTTATTTTTATTACCAGAAAAAAAATTTATTCAATTTATAAATTATAACAATAACTATTATAATAGAAATATAATAGAAAACATAACTTAAAACTTCAAAGTAACTTGTAATTATTTATAGATTAATGCAATAAAACTTGATTCATTTTCGTTTACACGAGTGTTTTCAAAATTGTTATTAACATTAATTTAAATTTATAAACAAAAATATTATATTTAATGGTAAACAAAGAGATTGATATAAACGAATTGTCAAATTGTTTAAAAAATATGTCTTTAGCAACACCGACAATTCAAACAGCAAAAGCTGTTGCGGATTTTTTACCAACATTTAACGGAAATTTTATGCAATTAGAAAGCTTTATCAATGCATGTGATAATTTCTTTAATACTTACGGCACAACCACCGATAACAACTTAAATCATTTTGCATTTACTGTTATTAAATCTAAAGTAAAAGACGATGTAAGTAATTATCTTATGTGTCGACCTGACTTAAATACCTGGTCGTTAATTAAATCAGCTTTAAGAGAACAATTCGGTGATCGTATTGATAGACAAACTTTAACTCGCGAATTTTTATATCTCACGAGAAACAAAAATGAAAATATTATAGATTTCCTAGAACGTATAAAACAAATGAAATCAAGATTAGAAATTAAAATCATGTCAGATCCCACCATACCTAATCTAAGAAAACCTTTGTTAATAGAACAAAATGAAGCAAACGCCCTTGACGTATTAATTTCAAATGTAGACGATAATTTACGCGTGAAATTAGATTTAAAGGAACCCCGAAATATGTTAGAAGCAAGTGACATCGTCACACGTCATTTTTATAATCAACAACGAATTAGAGGTTTGCAAGACTTTGGCAAAAATACTAACATACCGCAAATTAAACAAAAATTTAATTCATCACGTCAAAATTTTCAAACAAATTTGAATAGGAACCACCACAACCAGTCATACTTTAACCATTCAACAAATAATAACAATTGGTCCCCATTTAATTCGCAACTAAATGATAGCCGAATTTCACAAAATTTCCAACAATCACGTACGCCATTTCCTAGCGCACCAATTAATATACAGAGTCGTCCAATTCAACAGAAATTTCCTACAAATAGTCAAGTTTTTGGAAAACCAAAAAATGTTTTTAGTCCACAAAACTCTCATAAATCCATTAACAAACCAGAACCTATGTCTACAACGTCAAGAAATAGTTTTTTCAATAAACCAGAACCTATGTCAACAATGTCTAGAAACCCTTCTTTTTATTCTAGACAAAACAGAAATTATTTCCAAAATAGAAATCCTCAAAACTTTATTTCGGAAGAACTCACTAACGTGGAAACGGAAAATTGTGAATACGATGATAATAGTCAACACTATGGCGATGATTATTATTGTAACCCAAACCATCAAACCGAAGCTTTCGAACAAATAAACGAAATAGATTTTGAAAACGATCACTCAGAAGTTAATATCACGGATAACACCCAAGAAGAAAATTTTATGCAAAATTTTCAAGAAACCCACATTTCTCAAGACAAAACGTAGATCTTAATAATTTAAAACCAAATTCTTTACCATTCATAAAAATTTCCAATCCCCCTTTAAAACTTCTGATTGATACAGGTTGTCACCCTTCGTTGATTAGACCATTTATTGCAGAAAAATACTTTCCAAATACAATATTTAAATCAAATACACCCATTACTACTTGTACAGGATCTAGACATGCACAATTTAAAGCGCACATACCCCTTTTCAAAGAATTCAAACCCTTAGAAGAAAATTTAGAATTTGTATTATTTGATTTTCATGATTACTTTGATGGAATTATAGGCATAAGAGATTTAAGAAAACTTGAACTTAATATAGATATACAAAATGAATTATTGTACAATGACCGCTTATCAATACCCTTGTATTATAGAACAAATTTTGAAACCCAAAAAATTGAAATTCCACCAATGTCCTCAGTTTTAAAACGTATAAAAACTAATATCTCAAATCGCGAAGTATTAATTCCAGAAATCAGAAATGACGCAAAAACATTAATAATTCCGGAGAGTTTATTAAAAATAGAAAACGGATTGACAGTTTTAGAAATAATGAACACGACGACCAAGACTGAAATCTTTGAAATAACAGAAGAATTTCTAAAGCCTTTTATTTCCAACTTTTCTGAAGAAACATTCGAATGTTTCCATTGCGAAAAATTACTTTCTCCTAATTACAAACATCAAGATACAGATCTGCCAGAACTACGAACTGACCATTTGAACATCGAAGAAAAAATTGCCTTGAAAAAACTAATACGCGAATATAAAACAATCTTTCATCAACCCGACGACAAATTAACTTTCACAAACCAAGTTAAACATGAAATATTAACAACTGACGAAATTCCGGTTCATACTAAATCTTATAGATATCCCTATGTTCACAAAGAAGAAGTAAAGAAACAAATTTCAAAGATGTTACAAGATGGCATCATAAAACCCTCACAATCTCCATGGGCTTCACCTATTTGGATAGTCCCAAAAAAATCAGATGCTAGTGGCAAACAAAAATGGAGAATTGTTATTGACTACCGTAAAATTAACGAAAAAACAATTGATGACCGGTACCCCATTCCAAATATAACTGACATTCTAGACAAACTTGGACGTTGCCAATATTTTACTACATTAGACTTAGCTTCAGGTTTTCACCAAATTGAAATGCACCCTAATTCCATCGAAAAAACTGCGTTTAATGTTGAAAACGGACACTATGAATTTGTACGGCTTCCATTCGGTTTAAAAAACGCACCCAGTACTTTCCAACGTGCGATGGAAAACATTTTAAAAGAACTGCTAAATAAAATATGTTTAATTTACGTGGACGATATAATTGTATTTTCTGCATCTTTGCAAGAACACATTAATAGCTTAAAATTACTATTCTCCAAATTAAAAGAAGCTGGACTAAAAATTCAACTAGATAAGTCAGAATTTCTTTGCAAATCAGTCGAATTTTTAGGTCACGTTATTACTCCTGAAGGCATCAAACCAAACGAAAAAAAAATAGAATCTATCAAAAAATTTCCTATACCGAAAACAGCTAAAGAAATCAAAAGTTTCCTCGGACTAGTGGGTTATTATAGAAAATTTATTGAGAACTTTGCTAAGTTAACTAAACCTTTAACACAATGTTTAAAAAAGGGCGCGAAAATCATACACAATCATGAGTTTATTACAAGTTTTGAAACTTGCAAAAACCTTTTAATGAACGATCCCATTTTACAACATCCAGATTTTTCAAAACCATTTAATCTCACCACAGACGCTTCAAATTTTGCAATAGGCGCGATTCTCTCTCAAGGCCCTATAGGTAAAGACCTTCCGGTTGCTTACGCATCACGGACTCTCAATCCAGCCGAAATAAATTACAGTACGATCGAAAAAGAACTTCTCGCAATAGTGTGGGCGGCAAAACATTTTAGGCCTTATTTATTTGGCGTTAAATTTAATATAATTAGCGACCATAAACCATTACAGTGGTTGTTTTCTTTAAAAGAACCAAATTCGAAATTGGTGAGATGGCGGCTTAAACTAGAAGAGTTTGATTACACAGTTACATATAAAAAAGGAAAATTAAACACTAACGCTGACGCCCTATCACGTGTCGAAATATATCCCATTGAAATCAATGATAATGCTTCGATGATAGTAAATATAGACAATGTAGATAAAAATCTTTCCGAAATAGAAAATTTGAAAGAAACAGTCTCCGACGATGAAACAGTACACACTAGCCAAGAAGATCCAATTTTTACGATACCATATACAGAAAGAACAGTTAACACATTCAAAAACCAAATAATAATATCTCTTTGTGATTCAAAAAATAATGACCAAACCAAAATAACTAAACAAAAAATTTTTGATAATGACCGCATTTATTTCAAAATCCCTAGATCAAAATCGAAAGATCATTTTTTAAATATCATAAAAGATCATTTTGAACGAAAAAAACATTACTGCTTACATTTCACTTATAAAGACTTCGAAATACCCTTTATACGGACCGTACAAAAATTCTTTAAGAATAAAGGACTTAATCTTATAATTTCAAACTACTTTGTAACAGACGTTCTCGAACAAGACGAAAGGAATCTAAAATTAAAACAATACCACGAAACAAAAACTTGTCATCGAGGTATTCAAGAAAACCTTAAAGCCATAAAGCAATCATTTTTCTGGCCAAACATTGATAAAGACGTACAAAACTATGTTAACACCTGTGGAACATGTCAGAAAACTAAATACGAACGTCACCCTAATAAATTAATATTTAAACCAACACCTATCGGATTCGAACCTTTTGACCACTTGTATACCGACACTTATAAATTTTCTGGACAATGTTTCGTAACCATTATAGACAGCTTCTCAAAGTTTGGATTAGCATACCCAATTCAAAGTTTAAATGCCGTAGAAACCACAAACCAATTATTACAATTCATAAAGCATTTCGGAATCCCTAGGAAAATAACTTGCGACAATGGTATCGAATGGAAAAACGAAGTAATGCAAGGATTCTGTAGGATCCATGAAATTGAAATTCATTACGTCACCATTTATAATCCTAATAGCAACAGCCCAGTTGAAAGATTCCACTCGACCCTAGCGGAAAGCTTAAGGATTCTCCAAAGAGAAAAACCACATGAAAATATTTCAAATATTATGAACTACGCGATTTTACTTTATAACAACAGCGTTCACAGTTCAACTAATTATACGCCTTTTCAAATTACACGCGGAAAATTAAATTATAAAAATCCGTTCGAACTAAACGAACAATTCAAAGTCGCTCAGTACGTTCATGAACATTCCGAAAATCTAAAAACGCTTAACTCTATTATTCACAAAAATTTAATCGACAAACAGCAAACGAACTTGAAAAAATTAAATCAAATCAGAAATAATCCCGAAATAAGTTTAGAAAAACCTCTTTACAGAAAAGAAACTCGCTTTACGAACTCAAAAAAAGTCACACAACCATTTGTTACGGTTTTAAATCCAGAAATCATTGATGACAACAAAATAAAATCAAACGATAAAGTTTATCATCAAATTTTACTGAAACCACAACGTTTTGTTTCAAATGTTGAAAATGAACCCAGTCCGGTACTTGACATTTCTACTACTTCCAAGCCTTTTACTAGGTCTCAAAATAAAAGGAAATAAACAACCCGATCTTTCCAGTTCAATTAGGACAAACTAAAATTATTGAATCAAAACACACATTCTTTTACAACATTAATTTTACCCTACAAATAAACCAACAATCAATGCACAATGATTTAGCAAAACAAAAAAAAACCGTAATAAAAGAAATCACGAAAACTTATAATAATAAATTTTTTTAAACTTTTAAATAATCAGAATATTAAAAAAAAAAAGAAAAAAAATCAAGTAAATCTGTTAACAAAAGAAATTAACAAGATTTCTAACATTGAAAAAGCTTTTTCTTTTTCAAACACTATAGATAATTTAATACTACAATTGCAAATAGTTCAAAAATTAATAAACAATATGGAAACCGCAATCTCATTTGCTCGTTTGAATATTTTACACGTTTTTATCATGCAACCAAAAGAAACTCAATTCATTACTACAAAATTATATCATTCTACCAAGTCACACAAGTTCCTCGCAAAAAAAAAAATGTTTTGAATTATTATTCGTTACTTTCAATACAAGTAAATAAAAAAAAAAAAGATACGATAGTGTTCAAAATTCATATACCTATTGTTACTTCTCCATTCAAATATTTACCTGAACAACCATTCCTATTGCTCAAACGACGACGATTATTGGACTTCGTCATGAAGAATTAATCTTCGAGCTACCCAAGTTAATAACTTTAGACGGCTACAACAAATACGATCTTCAAATAAAATCAATTCGACTTCAAACTTTGGATGCATCCGAATCAAAGCATATCAACATCATAGCATATCAACATCATAGCAGCAAATTTGCAACCAACACGTTATCAACTCCAAATGGACACCATTCTTGAATCAACAGTGTAATTGTGTGTTTTTGTGTTATGGGCCTTATAATTATAGTGACAATTTATTTTAAGTGCAAAAAAAAAAAAACTGTATTTCTAATAATAAATCGCTACAAAAAAAAAACTATACAATTACAGAAAATTTCAGAACCCTTATTTTCTGACTTAAGGAGGGAAGAGTTATGGTAAATTAAATTTACGACGTATTAGGGGTTCTCTAGTTTTAAGAATGTATATGTCGATATTTATACCTACTATATTTTACGACCTTAAGATGAAGGCATAATATTGTTTCAAAATATAATTTTTGGAACTCAAGAACTAATTAATTTTAATATGTCTTTTTATGTTGGTATAAAACGCCTATGTAGGCTTAACAATTTTAGATTTGTTTGGAAGTCACTGAAGTGCAGTCGTGCTGTATTTGTGTACTGAATAAATAAATTTCACCTTCAACTTCACAGTTGTTTTATTGCACAGTTATTTTATTGCAAAAATACAAAATTAACATCATTCGCACTAATCAAATGTCTTTCAATTGCATAATTCACAGTTTTTGCACTGATGTAGTAGTAGTTCAAATACACATTGAGGAGTAAAAAACCATAACCATATTGGTTACTTCAGGTAATAGGTACTATTAGAACTACATTGGTAGTTGGGTGTCATGAAACTAACTTACACTAACATTATAGGTAGAATGTTTTAAATTTCACCTGTAAAAATTCTTATCTCTGTTATCTACATTACAATGATCCCATATTAATTGCAGTAAAACGTTTTATCACTCGATGAAAAGTAGACAGAGCTATTTGCTTAATTTGTAGAAAGTGAACAAACTACGGAAAAGGTATGTTGGCGATCCCCTAGCCAGCAAATATTTAAGCTAATGAACTGGATAATCTAGGAATAAACGCAATGACCTTTTATTAATCTAATAATATTAAAAATAAAACGAAGTGAAATGTAAAATATTTCTAAAAATAGTATTTTTTTGTAAGTAAATAAACGATTTTATAATACGACTATTTTGATCTGTATTATAGAGGCATCCTCAGGTGTTAACTACAAGATGAAAAGCTGGATGATAAATAGAGACCACGAGACAGGAAATTTTAAAATCATAACAACAAATGGTTTTGACGAATAGTAGTGGTGTTTTGAAATATCATGAGTCTTGCTTGTTTGCCTATCTATATATATAAAATTCACGTGTCACAGTGTTAGTTACCATACTCCTCCGAAACGGCTGAACCGATTTTAATGAAATTTTGTATATACATTCAGTAGGTCTGCGAATAGGTTTTTGTGCTAAAAAAATTTTAAAATTCGCGAAAATGCGGAATCCACAAACGATTTACGGTAACGTCGCTCTGATTGGTCGACTTTTAATCATATAATCCGATGAAAAAGGTACACGTACAGGGTGAACCAAACCATTGCTATCAGGTAGTCGCACAGAGTTGGGTCTAAAATTTGGAGAGATAGATGGCGCAAAGGCTACAAGCATATTGCTATTTCATACGGCGTTTATTATATTGTTTACATTTTATAACATTTGATTTTGAATTGAATATAATTTAAAAATTAAATTTTAGAGAAAAGAACAAAGTTTACCGGGTCAACTATTTCATACCGCCAGGGCCGAATATGGCGGTATGGCACAAGTGATTTTAAAGAATTGTTATTAATATTAAGGTGGCCAATTTTGGCCAAAATTATCGAATATTCGGATTAAAGAAGCAACATGGATTACAATTAAATTTAATAATTATTCTCTTTAAGAAAATCTATTATTATTTTTATTGTGCCTCCACATAACCCTTCCCCTCCATGACCAACATCTGGCTACGACCCTGCATACCCACAGATGTTTAAGGTGTCCCTATCCAGAAAATTTTTTTTCGATAAATGGCGTAAAGGTTACAAGTTATTGGTAATATTGTATGTAGAGATTTACATAATAGAGAGACTTATTTCTTTTTATCATATTTGATTTTGAATTGAGTTTAATTTAAAAATTAAATTTCAGAGAAAATGAAAGATTTTCAGAACATTATATTGATGATGCGCTAAAAAGCGCTTCGTTAGTTGCACAATATGAAGATTTCCAGGTGAGATCTGAATTCCATCAAGCACGAAATAGATATTTTCGTTAAAAGTTAGGAAAACTAAGATTTTTCCATTCAAGGCGAAATTTTTAGTAAACTAAAAACTCACCGAGCTTTTTGAATTACTCTATTCCGAAGTACCAAGGTATTTCACGTGGAATCAAAAAATAAAATCTGGCATTGCAGCAACCTTATTGCATGGAGGCAGAACTGCTCATTCAGCATTTAAGCTGCCACTGAATATTAAAAATAATCCAGACGCAGTGTGCTGCATAAAAAACAATCGTCCATGGCCACAATGCTCAAACAATCCAAAATTATCATCTGAATGATAGTGTACCATGGTGAATGTACAATGATGAATGTACGATGGCACACAAACATTCTCTTGAGGCACTGAACGGAACACTAAAAGATATAAAAAATAACGACAAATTATTCGGCGGCACTCTTTTACTCCTTTCCGGTAATTTTAGACAAACACTTCCCGTCATTCCACGTTCAACGTACACTGGTGAGATCAACGCTTGCTTTAAATCATCGCCACTGTGGCGTCATGTAGAAAAAATCCACTTAAAAACTAACATGCGAGTGCAAATGCTACAAGAACCATCCGCTGGCACATTCTCAAAGCAATTATTACATATCGGCGATGGTAAAGTTGCTGTTTATGAAAATACTGCATGCATAAAATTACCCACTAACATCTGCACAATCATTGATTCGCAAAATGCTTTCATTGGTCGCATATTTCCCGATGGAGGCACACAACACAAGAATCATGTGGAGAAAAAATGTGGACGTCGACGATTTAAACTACAAGATACAGGCGTCGTTTCCAGGCGACTTGGTATCATACAAATCGATCGATTCAGTTTGCGATGCCAACGAAGCTGTAAATTATCCAACAGAGTTTCTGAACTCACTGAAATTGTCAGGCGTGCCACCACACTTTCTACGACTAAAAGTTGGATCTCCGGTTATTTTACTTCGGAATTTGAACCCCGCACGGCTGTGCAATGGCACCCGATTGGTAATTAAAAGATTAATGATAAACTTTATAGAAACCACCATTTTTGAATGGCAAATCTCGAGCCGAAAATGTTTTGCTACCACGAATTCCACTGATTCGCACAGACGTGCCAATCAAACGCGTTTAATTTCCGATTAGGTTGGAATTCGCAATGACAATAAATAAGTCGCAAAGCCAAACGATGTCTGTTTGCGGCATAGATTTGACAACACCGTGTTTTTTACACGGACAATTAAACGTGGCATGTTCTTGCATGTATGCATGTTTTCGATGGACTGACGAAAAATATCGTCATCGTCTACATATAATTTATATGGCAGAACGTTCGCCGAGTCACTTGGTATATTAATTCTGAGGCGGTACGATGTTCTAGAATTTTACAAATAATTTATATGGTTCAAGTTCTGAGGCGATACGAAGTTCGCCGGGTCAGCTAGTAATTATCTATATTTCACCTTTTGTGTATATTTGAGCCTTATTTTTGAGTATAAAATTAACATTGGCTTAAAATTAATTTTTTTGACTCTGAGCGTCAAACCAGGTAAAATTATATTTCCTTTAGGCAATTAGTTAATAAGCAATGGTAAAAAGCTTCATCAAAGCGCTTTTAAAGATGCAAATGTTGAAAGAAATGTTACCCAATATTTCGTTACCCTCCAAACCTGTGCCAATAATTTCAAGAATTTTTAGATACAACAAGTAATTCAGTAAAAGATTGTCAAAGTGTTCTTCGACAACTTGAACTAGAAATTATTTTGGCTTATATCAACATCAATTTTAGTTCTGTAAGCGAAACCATAAAATCTTGGGAGAAACAAAGGAAAGCTTCTTTAGTCGAGTCAATTAAGATAATTGACAAATGTAAAACTAAAATGATTGCTGTTCCAGAGCATATTATTGAAGCAGCAGTGGCTCATCAGAGGAGGAAGAGTTTTACTGTTTTACTGAACAATTTTAACTGTTAAAATTTTCAAAAAGGTAAAACCGGATAGCTACAACTCCTTTCCCAATATATATTCAAAAGGCAACGTGAGGCTATCATAAAAGCAGCATTCTCAGCATAGAAAAAATATACACATGGTGTAGTTTTCACATGGATCGCAAGGTTTTACTGTACTACTGATGGTTTCGAGTTTACTCCAAAGAAATTTCTCATGATCATGCACAAATTAATCATCAGCAGTGTTAAGTAATTCAATTACTGAATTTATATTCAGCGTCATATTTCAGCAGGTAGGATGAGGTTACGCTGTCACACTATACTTCACGATTAACCAAATATTCTTGATTTTGGGGGCAAGCGTGACCCTTGAAGGGAAAATTAAGGATGTATAGAAGACAAAAACTAAAACTAAAAAAGTCTGAGATGAATGAAAATTAGTACACATAACTATCCTCATTGAGTTGATATAATAAAAAAAAAATTTTTGTAGATATAAATTTGTTAATAGAAGAAAGTTTCATCTAAATTTCTTCATTCTCGAAAAATTAATTTTAATTTAATTTTAAAAATTTACAAGGTTTTATACTTTATCATACTACTGATGATTTCAAAATTACTCTGAAGAAATTTCATCGGGCATAGATTAACCTGAAGTGACTATGTATCGATTTCGTAGAAGTACAAAAATGTCTCTATACCGATTTAATGTGGTATGGTAAGAAGAACACACTTTTTTTATTATGTACCTATCTGACGTAGCTTCTTAATGACGTAATTGAGCCTTATTTGTGAATCATGCCCTTTCGTATACAAACTGCCTAAGTTGGGAAAATACGGTGTACAAATAAAGGGAAATTTTAAGAAATTCTAAGAAACCTTGGTAAATTTCAGGAAATATTAGAAAATAGGAGAAATCCTAGGAAATCTTAATATTAGTCTGATTAACCTCCTCAAATAAAAAAGCCAAATATTTCAAAATCTCTTATAAAATTTGAAGCATTTCAGCTTTGATCAATTGAATATTTTATAGATAGATTCCACACGACAGAAAATTTTATTGGCTGATTTAAAAATAAACCATAATTTAACAAAATATAATTCAAAATAAAAATTAAAAAAGTAAAAACAATTTTCTTCTGTTATTGGGAGTGAATTGCTATCTGCTAAACGTCTGTTTTGAATTTAACATTCTTTCTTGACTGTTTTTAGGGCTTGGTTTACCTTAGCGGAAAGTTTTAAACTTTTCATTTTAATTTAGAGAGTTTTTGTAGTAGGAACATCTTCTATTATTTATCTCGCTTCTCCCTAAGTTAAACTTTCTCCCCATGGTATGTTGTTTTCGACTTACCAATGATTGTGGAATATAAGTTAATAAAATCAAAAATTTGGAATTTCTTCATTTTACGAACCAAACAAGGTTTTTGGCATGCTAGCCTGTAAGCTGGGCGAAATCGTGATAATTTATATGTTGATGTCATATTCTTTATGGGTCCCAAAACTGTTACAATACCTCCCCAACATCAATACAATAACCAGATGTAATCCAGTTAAATGGCAGTTTTTCTATAACAAAATTGCAGAAGTTTTTTCTCAGCGGTTCTACAATATGTTTTTTGGTGTCCCGAAACCGAATTTTAAGTTTGCTGCCTTGTAGGAGGTCGGCTTTACAACGAAAAACTCAAAAAACCTCAAAATGTTTGCACTTATTTGCTATAATATCTCGAAAACTATGCATGTTTCAAAGAAAACTGTTCTATACAAAATTACAGTAAACAAAATTTTCCTACAAAATGCATAATTGACTTTGATTTTCTAACGAGCGGCTTTGGCACTAGAGGGCGCTGAAAAAGAGCGAATTTTTTATCCTACCGCAAAAATTTCAAAAACAACGACTCCCACTCACTAAAACTTAAAAATATATTAAATTTTCCTTCCTAAAACGTGACGGCGCAATATTCTCTATGTCCAAATGTCCGTGAGCCGAGAATTGTTAGTATAGAAATTTTGAGGGCAGCCTCGTCAGACACCAGGGACCTGCTGTTGTCAGAGGTCCATCTAACCTCTTCCTTGTTTGGAAATCCATAGTTTTATGGAACCTTATATTGAATTACATAAAAATAAATAAAAGGAGACATTCCCATGGTATTAATATAAAAAGTTCAAATTTGAAAGCTAAATATATTGCAAGTTGGCTGCGTAGGTATTTATTTAATTTTGTTTATCACATTATCACCTCCATATTATTATACATCCATTACGTACGAAGTAAGTACCATCCAAGGGCGACAATTTATTGTGTTCGATGGATACTCGAACGGACAGAAGAGTACTAAGTCCATGGAGCGCTTGAGAAGGTACAAAAACGCAGGCTGTGGAGATACATTTTAGTAGTACCATATGGCACCAACAATTTCACAAGTAAATTTTCTATCGAATGCAAAAGACAAGACTAGACTAATCATCATGCTGATGATAAAATGTAATGATAGTGGAATGGCTTCCAAGTAAGTAGTTGATGATGCAGACACACTGATAGTCCGGACGGCAGAATCCCTAGCTTAAGCTCACAAGAGTGTGGCAATTGTGTGGGAAAATGTTGACCTTCTAGCCATAATGATGAGTCCCCAAACTCCATCCAATGTATATTTCCCCAAGACAGGTAGAGGTAAATCCTTTCAACTCCTCTACCATCCGGGAAGTGCAGCGGAAAGGAGTGTGACCAACCACATGCTCTTCCTCCACGCAATGAGTAGTTACGACTCTACATCTGATTTTTCAATCAAGGAAAGGTTAAATTTCTCAAGACTCTCTCAAAAAACCCGGATTTCCAATCATACATTGTTAAATTCACTGATTCTTCGTCTCGTCTAAAGGAAATAACAGTTGCTGGTGAGAAATTTTTGATTGCTCTTTATAGTGGTAACCACTCAACCATAACATTCAACAAGCTAAGGTATAAGCTGAACGTAACAACAGCCTACAAGACATTAGCAAACACGGCATCTATACCTCCTACTGAAACTGCACCTCAACAACAGCCTCCAGAGTTTTTCATCAAGTGCCGCAGTGGATCAGACACCACTTGCACCCAGAGCAGTGTGAGAAGAAGTTGACAAAAAATGGGTTGGTTCCCATTAACACACCGAAACCCTTGGCTCTGGAGAGGCCTCTTAAGCTTATCCTGCAAATGCAAAACAGATTGCCAAGGTCGATGTGGCTGTAGGCGAGCAAGACTTTTCTCTACGAAACTGTGCCAGCAATGCGAGAGGTCGTGCTCCAACATTGACGACAATTTCAATATAGAAAAGGAAGACGATCTGGACGAGCTCCTTACAGTACCACTATCTGAAGCAGGTAAGGCAACAGAAGGTACTAATTTATGTAATATTTTGCAGCATTATGCATTTTTACTAATCAAGTTTTCTCTATCATAACTTTAATCGTTCTATTACAATTCTTTCAGTTGAAGAACAGTAACAACTCATTGTTGACTTTTATTCACTTCATGGCACATTATTCATCATTCATATTCAGCTTTATATTCAGTTCAGTTTATATTCATGTATTTAATATTATGTTGTAAAATTATGTTTTATAGGTTTTTCAGTTTCATTTCAAATAATTAAAAATAAGACATTTTTTTTGACGAAATTATTTTCATCATTCTTTTCAAGTAAGTTTTAATCAAGTCTTCGCACAATTGCGACTGTATTTTGCGAATAATAGCTGTAATATTATTATTGAGAGATTAAATTATTTTTGAATCATTCATTAAAGCATCAGGAGCATTGTTTGTGAATGTCGCGTCATCTTGATGCTGGAAGTAAACATCGTCCACGTCTATCGAGTCTAATCAAACCATAAAATGCCAATTAGTATTAACACAGTAGCCCTCTCCACAAACTACATATAACCAAGCCCTATTTTCTTATCTATTGCGGCGCTTAATCAAAAAAAAACTCGTCTGCAAAATCAGGGAATGCTAATTTAATTTTCCCAGAAGAGAAGTCCATTGTATAAAGGAAAATCTTAGAAAATCGCAAAAATGAATATCATATGACGCCAAATTTTTCAGCTCAGTTCTTTCACCATCAGTCAAGGTTTCAAAGTATTTTTGGGATTGATAAAAATTTTCAAAGAGTTTCTATAGAAATTCCAATGACCTCCAGACAAAAAGATTTGATTTCCCTATCGGAAAGTTTGATAAGCTTTTATTTGTTTTGATCATCTATATATTATGTAGTTTCAATGCTTTCGTGGTACTGCAACAGAAGAGCTCTCCTACCCCGCTACGCAAACGAACAAATATTTAGAAGCCACAATAGAAAAACATATTTTCGATAATAAGATGACACATCATGACCGAGATATGTATTAAATTATGGCTGATGTCATTAAAACCAGAGAAAGATCTTACCATAGATAGGTGAACACTTATAATATCCATGTAACCATTTTTTTATGAACTAAAAAATGCAACAAGCAGCTAGTAGTTAACTTTTTAATAAAATATTGAGTTTTCTAATTTACTATTCAATACATTTATCAGACACATATTGAGAAAAAACCTACAAAAATTTGAGATATTGTAACATTTTTAAATCATGTAATCTAATTGTCTCGATGACAATTAAAAGAATACTTGAAAAGTTATATTTATTATAATTTATTTAATTAACCACTTATGAACATCCAATTTGAACAGCATAAATTAAATCATAAATATTTTAAAATCTAATATCACGATAAAAAATAAATTAGTTTATACAAATTATATCATCAAGTCAAATATTAAAAGAATACTTACAATTATTATTTACAGTGGAACTCAATTAATTGCTGTACCGAGAGAATGATACAATTTCAAATAAGTAACTCTTGAACAAGCAAGAACAATAATTTAACTAGCGAAAATCAAACGAAGGCATGCAATCCTCAATTGATTTAATTTAAATAAATCTGACCCATGTGTTAAGTATATCAAGGCGAATTAAAAATAACTTGCAAAATATACAACATAAATTTTTAAAACGTAAATATTCCCTTAATTCCAAAAAATGTAAATAGAGATCATTGCAATAGTTTTTCATTATTATAAATAAATTAAATATACTTAAAATTATAATCAAATGTTCATTCGATTTTATTACACATTTTAAAAAGTAATACATCATTGATATGTAATATTATTTATCATGAATGTTATTTACAATAATTTTCTTTTCATTTTATTTTGGAATGGTTTACAGTCATAAATGAAATTATGAGCAAAAATAATCACTAATTAAAGCTAACCGAAAAAGTGTTGTCGCTGTATAAAAAATACCTTACAAAAATAAATAACTCACTCTTTGGATTTCATTACAATAAATTCAATTTTTAAAATAAATAAAAATAATGCTTTCTGTTCTTTTATCGTAGAAATTCGGTAAACATTTCAAATAGAAAATTTTAAAACTAGTTTCCATTTTTTTTCATTATTAAATACGACAGTCAAAATTTTAAATTTTGTTGCTTAGTTTTCAATTTTAATTTATACATTTGATTGTGCTTGAAATTCGTCACTTTCGTGAGCGTGACTACAAAATTCAAAGGAGTCTTCCGTATCACAGCAATTGACATTATTTTTTTGAAATGCCTTCATTCGATTTTTCATATGATTCAGCATTTTATCGATGGCGAATAATCGTTTTTCCAAATTTGTACAAGCCAAAAATCCAACCTAAAACAATTATTATAATTAAATAATTGCCTAAAACAATGTCGAGATGAAATTTGAAAACTAATAAAAAGATTAACGTACCCGCAATTGATTGCTGAGCGGTAAAACTGCAATTAACCACCAAGTCCAGCTAGGACCGTCTTGTAAATGATACCATTCTTTTTCCACAGAAGGAATGCGTCCAATGCATCGCTCTATTTCGGTTAATAATCGAGTTTTCAAACATTGCAACCAACAAATAGTTTTATTATAAACTTTTTTATGAAGATTTATTATTGCACTTAATTTATCATCGGTGATCTCCATATCTTGAAGATATTCCACAACAGCCGTGTCGTAGCCATCCTGAAATATAATAGAGTGAGTAATGTTAGAACAAAGTAAAAGGAGTAATACACACCTGTTCACCTCGGGAAATAACTTTAAAGCGAGTAAGTCCGACAGTTGTCAATATTGATGTTCCATTTTGGAAATTAACGCAATCTTTAATTTCTAACAAAGTGCCGTACACGGAAAATTTATCACCAGTGGTAGTTTTAGAAGCCATTCCAAATTTTTTAGTCGATGACTGGACACATCTTCTTGATAGTAAACGATATCTTGGTTCGTAGATGTACAGAGGGCATGGAACTTTTGGAAATGCATTGGTACAAATAAATATAGGAATCTTAAAAAAATTTCGTTAGAAAATTGAAATGAATATTTTCAACTTTAAATACCTCATTTCTACCATTCAAAACGTCGATTGCTGATAAACTGTTGGTTAAACGATCCCACTGCTTCTTATGAAGATGTGTTTGCAACGCTTGTGTTAATATAATAGTTTCTCCTCGAAACTGTTCAGAAATTTTTAAAGAAGTCATGCAGAGCGGGCAGGCTAAACCATGATCAAACACTCTTGCCAAACATTCTCGACAAAATGTATGACCACAAGTTGTTGTGATGGGACTCATAAAACATTGACTACAGACAATGCATTCCAAATCTGAGACTGTAATATTGTTGATAGTTAAATCCATTTCTATAAATTTTAAATTCGTTAATTTTTAAAGATTCAACAATAGAATTATTTCACTTACGTTGAAGTATGCTATCTTTTTTTGGATGTGTTGAAAGGGTAGTACATTTCTAGAACAAAAATTCATAATTAATTAAGTGTATGCAATAATTATGTTATCTGGTATTTTGCAAATGTGTACTATTGTTTATTATTGGCAACAGCAAATAAAGTAAGAAATTTCGCCATAAAAATATATTTCAGTGATAACAAATAACTAAAGGAGGTCATTGTCCATGATATAGTCTCGGCTGGAGCTGAGAAAATGATAATAATAATATAAATTAACAAACCAATAATAACAAACACTTCTTTATCGTCTAATTCAGATGGGAATATTAATATATAGTTAAATCAATTTTAATTGGCTTGCATACGTGTGGTTAAGTTGGTCAAAGAACTTACTATTACAAAAAAGTAGATTAGGTCGTGTCGGAAATAATTTATTGTATGTCGGACTCTCATCACAATGATTTAAGCTTTTATTTTTATTAAGACATATGATCCTATGAGAATTTTATAGAAGGTTTTATATTAAAATGTTCTACTTGTGGGAACTTATGCACCCAAATTTCAACTCTTTACGTTGTGGGGAAGTTGGGCTTGGGAAAGAGCTCGAAGAAGTTTACTCAGACAGATGACGGTCATGCCAAGTCAAAAAAAGCTTTTAAAAACATTTATTGGCACCTAATTTTCCATTACCATTAAAAAAACAAAAGGTTTAGAAAATAGGAAGTCTGGTGATATTCTACCTTGCCACTTACGTTGCCAACAATGTCAGAGATAAAATGAGAGATATTTTAAATTTTTAAAACAGTTCAATTTCAAATATGCAGTTAACAGTTTAGGAATGAATGATAGACACCTGTTTCGAATTTGGTATATGTTTTCGTCAAACCGCCCGATGCATGTTGAATAAATAAAATATTATTGAATTGTATGTCCTACAATATCTCAATAAATTGTATTATTCAGCAAGCAAAAAAAAATTTGTCCAACTTCGAATTTCACAGGCGATTGCCTCTGTGTACCAATTTGATCACAAAGCAATGTGTGTGAAGAAAAATTGTAAATGTTTTATAAGGTACTACGTTTTACCATTTACATCGAAAACTCCGCTTTAGAGTTCATAAATAATAATAATTAATCAATAAAATTTAGCCTGAGCTATCAATTTTATATCAGTTGTACATTAATTTCGTTTAACAGGTAATAAATAGCATATATTTAATGAAACACATTAAATTTTTTTCATTCTAGGTAATATTCATAATATTACATAACCCATATATGTAGTCTACTTTTTTTAATAAGTCGGATTATCTGGATTACCTTACGATTATAATCATCATGATTAATGAAAAAATAAAACTTAGTACTATCGTTAAATACAATTGATTCTGTACTTATAGTCGATACTTGCTCAAAGTATCGATTATTTTAATTGGTCGTTTTCAAACTCAAACACGGTATAGTAGGTACTGCCATTAGAGTTATGCAAAACAATAGATAAAATGTTTGTTTTTGATATGTTTGATATTATCGACAGATATACATAAAAATATGAATCAGTTGGCAATACATGGTGAGAAAAACTTAAATAAAACAAAAAAAAATAATCAACAATCAAATACTGGTATAATTTAATTTTATCATATTATCATAAGTCTTCTGTTTAGTAGACGGTCGGTGGTATAAGTAATAATAAATTCAAAAAAGTTCGCTACCAAGTAAATTAAACAATAATTATGCATGTACACTTCTACGAAGTTTTCCATTGTAATTTGGAAAGTTGACGGTTTGGTAGTATAACTTCATTGCATATTACATTAAAAATTATGAGAGATTAAAGTATACCAGAATACGAATATGAGTAAGACTTAGAAACAATTTCCACATATACGGAGAGGTTATTCCTATTTTATTCGCTTCCGTTGCCATAAATAGGTACTTTAGTCATCTATATGAGACAGAAAAGTAAAAAATTATCTACTGCAATCACAATGTACCAAAAAACCCCATTGAAAAATAACAATTCCGACGTTTTAGCACAAAAAAAGGAATATTATTTTTATTCCAATTAATAAATGTATTATATAAATTAAATATAGTGGCTCCAGAAAGGATTTGTACACTCCTATGTTAACAATGTTATAATTGTACATTTTGAAGCCGTTTTTTGTCATTTAAAAATCGATTTCACAGAAAAACTTTTTGATCATTTTTTGTTCAAAATTTCATTGCCTTTAATTTTGATTGTATACATTTTTCTATTTTGTCGCACCGTTGACTGACAGCTACTTAAACAAGACTCGGTAAAATACAAAAATTATTGTCATCTATATCTCGGAAACGGTGCAACAAAACAGAAAAATGTATATGAACAAAACTGTTTAGAATAAAATTTACTAGAAAAAATGCCTATTCATTTTTTTATTTCGTTGCACCGTTTCCGAGATATAGACAACAATATTTGTTGTATTTTACCGAATCTTGTTTAAGACGCTATCAGTCAGAAACGGTAAGACAAAATAGAAAAATATATATAAACAAAATTGAAGACAATGAAATTTTCAATAAAAAATGTCTAAAAAGTTTTGCTGTAAAATCGATTTTATATGACGAAAAACGGCATTTTATATTTATTAAAAATTTATTTTATATTTTAATAAGATATCATGACTATGAATTACGTACTTTGAATTCAATCGCTATTTAAATTTTAATATTTTTCTGTCGTATTGTTTTCAAGTTTAAATACTAGGGTAAATATAAACATGCAGTATATTTACTTGGGAGTCGACTAATATCTTCAAATTTTAGTAATTTTTGAAAAGATAATACGTTAAAATGTAATGCAAATTTTTACAACGTACAACATTCGTTTTGCGTAACTGTTATAGTCACTCATTTAAGTTTAATACAAAAGACGTCTCAAGGGAGGAGTAAGATTCGCACGGAGACATGCAGACAAATTTCAAGTTTAAAATTTAGTATCAGATGTAATAAGAAATCTTACGTGTTATGCATTGCTAACATTTACAAAATATATAACGTAATATGTCGTATTAAAATTTGAGCAATAGGAACTTACTACAAACTTAAAGCAATCGTGAAATAAGTGATACATTTTTACTTATCTAGCTGAGTAATTATTTCGTTGCCCGCTAATGCAGTTTAAAAAATCACTTAAGAGCAATATTCAGCCAATTTTGAGAAAATCCAGTTTAAAAATAAGTGTAATGCTTACATAATACTTGGGTGTGTACTTTAAACCTACAAGAATCGTAATCGAGTCGATTAAGAATCGGAATAGCAATGTTTGTTTATTACGTCTGAATCTGACTTTCAGAAAACTTTCTTTTATTTTTTGTACGGGCTAGCGTAAAGTACCATATTTTGGCCCAAATTTGCAGTTGTAAAGTATCATTTCTTCCAGTGTCACGTTTCAAAGAGTTAAAAGTACTTTTATGCCCTAGGACCAGTTACAACATTCACGCCGGGGCAGAAAACGACCACTTTACGCCCTAGGTACATAAATAATATTATTAAGTATTTTGGTAAATTAGATATAGTAGATAAAAAGGAATTCTATTAGAAAACTTTAGTAGTGAAAGAAATGAAAACAACGTAGCTTTATAAGATCAACAAATAAATTAATATTTAATATTCTTAAAACTCTTTGTAGTCTTTCGCGATATTTTATTTGCGGTTTTTTTTAATATTCAAAACCTCAAACCAAATAAAGTTTCAAACTATAGTTAGACTGTTAATTTTGGCACGCGACAAAATTTTATAGCTTTTTTTTATTTTATTTGAATTTATGCTTATTTATTTTAAACTTATAAGTAGATACTTTTGAACTCACTTATACGCCGCAGATAATATAAATGAAAGCTTTAGGTGTAGGTGACTAAAAATAACATGAATAGTTATTTGTGTTTGTACTACATTGTATTTGTATGTTATGTTGCATTATTGTTTGTAAAATTGATTATACAGCGTGTTTATTAAAAATCTCCTGAAACAATTAATTAAATTAATCGATTCGGAAAACTCTCTTTTTGTATTTTAAAAATATTTTGATATAATTATCGGGGATATCGCGGTTCTATGCCTGATGGGGGCGGATACTTTAACGTTAAGTTCAAGATCAATCTATGAGCGATGGGAAAAGTAACAGGAAATAAGGGTGATCCCAAAAAAGAACATTAAATCTTCATTAGATTTTAAAAACACAGTAATTATTATTCTTGTTAACTAATAACATTCATATTGTATTCACTTCTGACTGCATAAGTTACTACTTTAGCCTTTCATTTCTTGGTGTAAAGTGAACATCTACCATAATAATAGGCTTTTTTAAGACAAATAATCACGCACTCGCAGAGGTGGAGGTATTTTTTAAATAAAAATCTTCGACTTTTACGGAACAAAAGTTATCTATATATTTACCTAATTTTAGGCAATACTTTTAAACCAGGACTCTAAAAAAATTGATTTTTTACATCAAACTGACTAATCCTTGACTTTTGCTCGTGTAGAAATATGGTAGCTAAGAAATCAGGTTAATTAGTAAAAACACAGTTTTGTTAACTAAAAGAAGATTTATTTGTGAAAGGGAAAAACATGGCAAGTAAAAGATAAAAGAGAAGAATACTTAATTGAGGTAGGTAGGAAAATAATTTAAATAAATGTTTATTGTGAAAGTCGGTAAACTATTATTCTAAATATGAATAATTAGAATTATTAGCTCTTGAAATATAAAATTATCAAAATTCATACATACTTCATTTCTCGATAAAGAGAACGTCATTTTCTCGAAAGCTCGAATTTAGTGTTTTATTGTTTTAACCTTAGCTCAATTTTGATAATTTTATTAATATATTCTAAATATGTAAATGGAAATAATATTATTGTAATTGCAATTTTAATAAAACTAAAACAGAGAAAATTAATTTGTGATCATAATAACTAAAGAATATAAGATAAAAGTAATATTAAAATTTTATAATAAGAAAACTAAAAATAAAGAAATTAGGTAACACTCGAATTGAAAGGGTAAAACACTGCAATATATAAATTTGTAAGTTCAAACAAATGTAAAAATAAACCAAATTGTATTATGCACTAAATAAAGAAGCTTTTACTGTACTTTGATCCAACCAAATTTACCGAGACAGATATAAAAATTAAATAAATTAATTAGTTTACAAAAATTATGCAGGATCGGTTTTATTATATTATATTATATTTATATTTATATAATGTAAAAATAAAAGATAAATTTTACGCAACTGTAAAAATTAAGAAAACAAACAAAAAGTAATTGAGAAAAAAAAGAAAAACGAACATCACAAAATTAAAAAACTATACGAAATGTTCATACAAAAACAAATTTTTTGTAATTTATTACGTAGTTTACGTGTTATTGCAGAGTTTAATCCATTAAAAATGGAAATACATTGCCAAAAAAATTGGCATCTTATATGACAAATACACAAAGTAATATTGGGATTGATAGTTTTTAAATACTGCGCCATGAAAATTAACATTTTACGCAGCTTATCCATACAATACAAAAACGTTTTTCGCAGGACAAAGAATAAAACTACTCGTACCTCTTCCCTATTGGTATCCACATTCGACAATGGTAATAAAAAAATTGAACAACAAAATCGGGTGAAAGAAGGAAAATAATCGTGAGGTATAGCTACTCAACACGCATAATGAAAGAAGTAATTAGCCTAATTAGTATTCAATATTTTTGAAATTTCAAATCACTGTAGAAACAAAAACACGTTTTATTTTAATTCAAAACTTATTTTTCTCATTAAAATGTTTACAAGGAAATATAATAAAATTAGCTTTCAAGTACGTGCACTTTTCATTATTTGAAGGATAATGCAATTTATAAATCATTCCGGTTCATGCAGAATATTTTTTTATAATTAATTAATAAATTCACAATATTAATAGAGATTTAAAAAAAATTACCTCTGCCTTTAGATCTTCTAAACAGTTGCCATGCAATCCGCTGCACCTTGACCTGAGACAATATCTAAATTCCTGCTCAATACCATCTCTACATTTTGTGCTACTTGCTTCATCTAAAAAATATAGTTATGTAAGTATCAAATAACATTGGTATTAAAATACGTTATTTAAATTTAAATATGTCATGGTTAGATATTTAGATGCAAACCAACAATCTAAATGAAATTTACATAAATTTGCAATTACGAAAACAAAAGCATTCAAATACTTATTTCGAGCATATAAAAAATGAAATAATACGTCTTAAATGCAATGATTGACCAAGATAAAACTACTCACACACACACCACGTAATATTGACCAAAAACTTATGCAACTCGATAATTCATAACAAGTACCAGGTATATGTATAGTAACTAATCTCTCTTAGGTAATACTCAATAATTGAATAATCTAAGAAAAAATTATACTAATTAATGTTAAAATTATCTTTATTTTTAAAATTAGCTGAGTAAGCTTTTACATAACATCGGTAACAAACAGTTTATTTTAATATTACACCGACAATTATAACAATAAATTCAACACAAAGAAAAATATAAATCGTCTCTTTTACCCACAAGATTCAATAAACTCTTGTAAGAACGCAGGTAACATCAAGTGCAGTCTGAGAATGCAGCTAAATCGTGGGAATGACCCGGTGGCATTGAAAATGCACCGCAAATTAAATTTAAAACTGCACTTTCATTGTGAATTACAGCATACAGCGAATGTTAAAATAGTATTACCTAAATTATGTAGAATTAAAACAAGCCGACTGTTACGAAACAATAAGCTGTAGACTCGAAATCGTTAATTCTATATCGGTACACCTATTAATTGGCAAATTATTCAAACAACAATATGCAAACAAAATTATATTAGACAGTAAACTTGTTTATTGTTACAACCAAGATTTTTTCTATTTTATATGAATTATCACTACAAAAGAAAATTTATTTTTGAATGCTATGAATGAAAGAAGAACAAGCCAAATAATATTTTTAACTACGTATGCAATACAAATTGTTCATAATTAAACCAACTTTACATAATTTTAATAACATTTTAATACAACTTTTCGTGTTTTTCTAGGTTTGTTATGAAATATATTTCATAAATATTCAGCCTTGGTGTTAACTAGTTTCTTAATTAATATTATTTGTAAACTAAACAAATTCACCGCAATTAAAAATACACCATAATAGGCGATTTCATAAAAAAAATATTTTTTAATTTTATTAAAAAAGTTAATCGAGATCAGATTAAATCCAACCGACGACTACTAATAAATATGCGACACGTGTAACGTAAACATTATTGTTTCAGTATTCCGCCTGTTCCCCGAGTTCATTTTCATGTTACAACATAATAGAGCGTCTTATTTGCCACAAAAGTTTGTTCTAGTTTAATGCATAAAGTACAGTTTATACTAATTCATAAGAAATAAAACTGTTCCAGTTTTATCGGACCGTAAAATTATATTACTTTTTGTGGAGGCGGAGGCAAACAAAGACTTTTAATATTTCCTTCCCTAATTAACAAATTCGGAGGGAATTTTTAATTAAAATTTTAAATAAACTTAATTGATTTAATGAAACAAGATGTAATTCGTGATTCTAGAAAATTAATTTAATTTCAATAAAATGTTATGTGAATTTTATTGTAAGTACATTTACGTAAGTTGCCTATGTAATATAAAATTAAACATGAAAGCACGTTAACGAAAATCTAAATTACATAATCAAATTTTAAAATAGAGTAGGTAGGTATACATTTCAATGAAGTGGACGTTTCTTTCCTTTGATTCTAAAATGCAGGATTCAATATTACACTTTCAAATTTCATACCATTAAATTGAAAAATAATAGTAAATATTTATAAGTTTTGTAAACTATGCATTTCGCAAAGCGGCATAAGCGCAAAATCAAAACACTAACTCGGGGTAAAATTGACATCATTTTGAACTTTAAAAAGTTGCAATAAGACCTACTGATCTTTCATAAACAATTATGTATTGCATACCTTCTTGGTTGTATCGGGCCAAACAAAACCAGCAATTTCATTAGGGAGTCTGTTTTGCGTTAATTACTTATTCGTGCTCCATTTTACATCATGAACTGAAAGAGTAAAGTAGTAACGAACGTATGGCGCCTGGATATGTACTAGTTACATTTTAATATTTGTTGCATCTTTGAAATTCAAAATAATACAATTCCTTATGCATTTCAAAATCGCATTAGTATAATATTATAATATCCAGCAACCGTATTATTGATATTGTTAATATACAACGAGGACAACTGCGTCGTTAACTTATACAAAATAGATATTGATACCTATTTAGTATTATATTATGTAACATCACATTTTAGATATTATTTATTAACCAGTCAGTCAGTCGCCCAAAGTAATTAATCGAGATATTATTTATAATATTCAGTATTTTTTATTATTATATTGAATTAATTTATTAAGTTCGAATTTGACTTTCCCGTGCAAACAAAGCTGCCCCCCCCCAAAAGCAAATATATGTTATATAAATTTTCATCCAGGGTACAGCTGAACGTGTTACATCAAACCAACTGCAACAGGATGAACCCATAAACCGGTAATTTTTTACGTAAGTCCCTAACAAGATAAATAATGTAAAATTAAAGTTAACAAAGAGTGTTATTGACCCCTGTTTATATTATAAATGATCAAGTTATAATTTACGGATGTTGACTGCGAAAGCACTAATGTACGATGTACGAATAGGAGAAGTGACTCATAGCTATAAACTGTTATAATTTTTATATCGGTATAAATTGCAAATAAAACAAATAATAATAACATGCAAATTAAATACCACTTACTGAATTTGTATTGCTAACGTTAAAAATTCAAGTTTACAATAATTATTCAATCAAGAATAATTTAAAGAAGTTTCCCACTTAAGTGAGTTCGGTCGACGCCCCCCCCCTCCCAAGACTACCAAAATTTTGCGGCATAAAAGTAATTTTTGACAGTCTTGCTTTTTATTAAAAGTGGACTAAATTTTTTTTTTGATTATCCAAAATGTATTACATATTATTATTATCCAAACGTTTCTTTAATCTTTCATCTTTATTATTTACCATTTTCTAACTACAAAAAACAGAAACCCTTAAAACTCCCAAATATCGAAACATAATTAGACAAATTTGATTACGTTCAAACGACTTCTTACCAAACATACTAGCTACCATACCTAATATTAACTCTTTTATAACTCAACGTACACAATCAGCGACATAACGAGTTATTATTTTTGTATGTCGATTATGTAAACCGCGAGAAATACCATACATTTTATGAATTTCAGAAACAATGGATAAGTTTGTAATAATTGTACATTCGGTAACGTAACTTAATTTTAATAGCAAATTACCATAATAATTAATAAGGTCCTAAGTTAATTTCAATATCCACTATATAAAAAATATTATTTTCCGCATACTCTCAAATAATAATATATTATGTTTAAAATAGGTATATTAAAAATAAAATTATAAATTCAAATGTACTCGTACGTATTCGTAGTACATTCAACCTGAATTGCAATTAGGTAGTGAGATATTTTTTGGAACTTAAATGTGTTTTCATTCCTATATAAAATTTTAAACCGTAAAATATGGTAATCGACCCATCAGAAATTTTCCCTTGTTCATGTCTTTTTCCACTCATTCACAAAAAAACGGTTCGTTAACCCTTTATTTTTATTAAATTACAAATTTTTGGGTAAAAATCACGATCTTTATACCGTATGAAAATTTTAGATCTGGTCAAAAACACCATTCGGTCCTTGGCCAAATTTATGATTTTTATTATATTTTAAAAATAAATTTGTTTTTCAAGTTCACTAGACTACAGTTGTAACGCTTTAAATTGGCCAGCAGCAATTAAGTATCTATATTTATTTTTTGTCAAACATTTTGGTTTAATAGATAATGCGGGTAAAAAAATTAAAATTTTAATTTCAAAGCAGTAATTAACAATTTTACTTTGGTTTAGACTTTTTTTAACATTTGCGATGCTCAACTACATAATATGGAAAGTCAAAACAATGATAACAACAATAATGAATCTAGCCTTGATCATATCGAAAAACAATAATGAAACTTAAAATATAACGAAAAACGAGTGTCCCTGACTACGTCAGAACGATTGGATTAGAACTATTTCCAATTCTTTACAGCCAGTATCCCTAATTGGTTAATTAATTTTAATGCTACAACCATAATGGTATTATGTTAATGCGTATAATGCACGGTTAGCCCGGTGGTAGAATACTCGACTGCTGAGGTGAAAGTACCAAGTTCAACTTCGTATAAACTATGTAACAAAACTAAAGTGTTGCTGCAATCGATTGCACAATAAATGCAGTTCTCTAACATTCGACAGTGGACTAACTCAATTCTTTGTATTAGTTTAGGAATGAACTATAATCCATAATTTTCACTAACATAATTTTTTCAAGCGCAAACAGTACCGGATCAGCTAACCATTAGCCAATGCTGGAGGGTATTCCATTGCTACCAGACAAGCGAGGTCCTATATAACTAATTTATAAAGGGGTAATTCTAAAAAATAATCAAAATAGTGAAAAATATGTAGATCCTTGACGGATCTCATCCATTATCTGTCTACCACCGACTCGCACGAATGGGTTAGTGAGATACCTGCTACTATGATATATAATTTTGAAATCCTGTGAGACTTTTAAGTTCCACGTTACCTAGTAATTTTCTTATTAAAATATTTCTCGTTAATCTATTCGTGTGCATCAGTGACAGACAGAACGGTTAAGGTCTGCATTTACTAACGATATTAGTTTAAAAAATACTATAATTTGCCAGTGTGGCCCTTGTGACCGTCCTTGGTTCTCTATAAAGATAACAGAATACTGTTAAAGGAATGGTAATAAAAAAGTTTCGGTTCTTTCTAGGAACTAGAGGAAAATACATTATCAAAATTCGGTACTTGAAAAACATGTTATTAAAATCATTAAAATTTCAAATTTCCTTTATGATGATGATGTTCTTATATCATAAAATTACAGATAAACTGTAATAAAATTTAAATACAAATTTAATTCTCGTAATTGTTTAAATACTAACTGAAACCTTGAAATTTAACTAATCAAATATCTTCTTAACGAGAAAAAAACGTAATAGGTACGCTCAATTAAGTTGAACACTACGCACAAATTACATCTGACCCATGTTGCTTAAAAAATTTAAAAATACCTATCCCAAAATCACCGACCTGTTAATTTATATAGAAAGATTATTGACCTTTAAATTGATGATGTATCCTTGACAATGTGGTAAGTTAATTTTAGATGTGTTTACATCTACACATAAAAAATATATTTACTTTGATTAAAATTTGAATAATACAAAATACAGATGATACAGCCAATTTTAAAATTATATTTATGAAATAACCACAACATTCGAAAAATAGCTTCATTTTTTTTTCATAAGGAAACTGATTGTTCAGAAATAATTCCTCACAACTTGAACAATTTTCATTGTTAGATAAAAATGCATAATCATATTTCGCTTATGATTAGGTTGGGCTAAATCAATAGGTAAATTTTTAATCAACCGACGAGGTGAGGAAGCTTACAATGTCAAATAATAAAAAGCTTGTGATAAAAATAAAATAAAATTGATATAAGTATTTTGTCTGATATCTATTCACGTCAAGATTTCTACTTATGCGCACGATGACCTTGTTGAATAATAAATCTACCTTGGTAACTAACCTTACGTAATGCAATTTTTACCAAAAATCACCTTTCTTATTATATTACGTTCCAAACAACAAATGAAATTCTAATTTATTAATAATTTGGAAAACAAATATTATTTGGACGAAAATCGATGGTAATTATATTCTGAGCAAGTAAACACAGATAAATCCTCTACTTGGAAACTTCTAAAAATGTTGATTCAAGTTTGTCAAACAATTTCAGTAAATTAAAGATAGTATTATGTAACAGATTAATTTAATAGGTTCATTGTCTAACGAAAAGCAAACAAAGAGATATATTGAAATCTGTATCTATTAGTTATTGTTTACTATACATTTCAAATTGTAACCTGTGGGTATACTATGATTAACGTCAAGACCATCAACGATCACAAGTCGCAACCATAATATATTTTTGGTCCATGGAATGGATTAAAACCAATGTAACGATTTTTAATGCTACCTACGTTGAACGCTCCACATATAATAGCTATAAATTAGGGAGTAACGGAGTGTGCAATATAAATTGTAGCTTGTGCGATATAACATTGGAATTACACAAAGGGATAGATTTAGTAAACCGTTGGAGAAAAATGTCAAGATAAAAAAAACCTTCCCACCTACGTATTTCAAAAATATCTTTTCAAAAAACAGTTTGAACTACATTTTAATATAGGAATCATATGGCCTTAACATAATTTTGTCATTATTATGAGCTCATTACCTACTTAAACTATCACTTGACATCACGAATATAGTGGATATCTAATCATTTACATCTGTGAAATGAAATAATCGATAGAGTAACTAATACAAAGAATATTATTTAAGGCTACGTAACGTCAGAGCAATTACACTAATCCTAGGAAATTTACATTTGTCATGATTCATGATTAAGTTCCAATTTTAATTTGCGATGTGTTAAATGGAGATTATATACCTACATATTATTTGGTTTTAACAAAAAGTTGTTGCAGTGGGCATAATATCCGAGAATACTGCAATGCTATATTACATCATATTATGTAACGCCCTGCGCAATGTTGTAAATAATTGAATTCGGTGTGGTATAAAACTGGAAGTATGTCATTGCGCTCAAAATTACTAAAATAATAAGTTTATACAAAAACTTCAATACTAATGCGAAACTCGAGTTACCAAGGTTAACAAGGTCAGTGAACCAAAGCTGACGAAAACTTTTATCTATTTATCATAAAAATGATTACATTGTGTTAATATCGGGTATATCCCAATATTAGCCATATTATGAAATTAATAAAAAAAAGTGAATGAATTTGTTTTTTTACATTTGATCGTAAATCGATTGCACACTTCAAACCTTCTAACTACAACTTCAAATCAAGGAAATAACATCATAACTGCAGAAAAGTAATAAAAATACATTCATAGTAATAAACACCGATACTAAATAATTATATTTGCTATGTAAATTTTATCGAAGTACTCAGACTTTTTTGAGTCACGCTGTAACATAGCTTTTACAGCTTAGATGTCAGACATTTTTGTTGTGAATTTTATTCTCTTGATTTTTGTATATTTAACTGCACAGTTATCGCTGGGTATGGACCACAATAATTGGTTCACCTGAAAATTCATCCCGTCCCTGTGGTTATATCGGTTATCTTTCAGATTAAACGACTGACATTTAATTCCTTGTTTCCTGATCCGGTTTTATCAAAAGTATGAATTTAGTTTTCAGGAAACGAAATGTATTTGGCATATAATAGAATTAATCTAAAAATAGCTGAAAGTTATCTCACCTAGTCAAACCATAAAGCATGCATATTATTTAAAAATTGATAAAATCGAATTATATAATTTACCCTTTAAGATTCAGGTCAAAATAGGAATATAATTAAATACGAAATCAATGAAGTCGAGTTGGTTGGATGATGACAAAACTGATGGTTATGAAATTTATACCAAGGCCATTTTCCACTTCGTCAGGAAAAAATTGTTCAAATTAGAACTACATATTCGATTTGGTGTAAAAACGTTTTTCGAACTTCTGTAGCCGTACAGGTTCAATAACAGTATGTAACCTCTCTTGGGTTTACCACGAGTTTTGATAAACAAAGGTATATCTATAACGAAAACCAATTTATTATTAAACGTGACTTACTCAACTATTTTAAAACATGTAAAATTATTCCAATTATTGTACAATTTAAAAATAAGTTTCCTATTCAATTCTTAGAGACAAAAAAATCTACAATGAAATTTATTATATATGTAATATTATTGTGTAGTACAGAACTGGCCGTACCCATACAATGTAGATAAATAACAATAGAATGCAAAATAATATTCTTCCTTGTGCCAGTAAGGTCAACTCAGGCATTAAAATTCAAATGTGTTTAATAGGAACATCACAGATAATTTTGGAACTAGAATATTAACTTTATATTAAGTTAATTATAATAAGTACAACATAAATTACTTGAAATTAAAAGTAGTTTTCCTTTTCTTGTGTAACTTTAATAAGTTACTTATAATTTTAGCTTATATTACACAAGGTGCTTTTATAAAGAGTCTCCCGATTACTAAAAATAGTATAATTATATTACATAAAATTATAGTAGTACTCAAGGAATGATAAATAAAATTTAAAGAAAAGACGACACAAAGTAAATATATCCTCAATAGAACGTAATTATCAATATCAAAACCAAATAAAAAAATTAATATAAGATATTTCTTACGTGATAATAAGATACTATATTACTTATAATATAAGTAAATTTATCTATACAATGGTATATTTTACAATGCGATTTTATCGTTTCGCAATAATTGTTGTTACATAAATTATAAGTTATTTATATCTAATTGTTGTTCGTCAAAGAACGCGAGCTTAAAATATTTACTGCAAAATTTGAATATGTAATATACTCGGAAAGTATAAACAATAATAACAATGGTTCGAATTATACAACTTGCAGACGGTCGGACATAACAAACTAAAATTTATATTACAATAAATGCATTAAAATGAAACTATGCCAAACAAATCCTAAACTTGTGCACAAAAGTAGGTCGTAACGCATTGTGCGTTGTGTATTATACAACCACTGACGAAACGATAATTAGGTTCAGAAACACGTGTTACACTTGTTTTGTTCTTCTAATTTTATTTAGATTTTTTCTCGGTGTCCCTCGCAAATTAATCAATTCTATTTTGAAAATGTTTTTGTGAGAATATAAAAATATTTCCGAGATATACATTGTTTGTTGTCTTATTTACAATAAAATAAAGGGTTAACAAAAGCAAGAAATATTAATTGGTAGAAATACTTGTAATTATAATAAAAGTAACACCTAGTAAATTATAATGTCAAGATCGTGTAACCTAATCCACTATATATTGAGTAATACTTGTTATTATTCATATTATCATATTATAGAAGAGTAATATAATATACTATTTCCAATACCCCTCGCTTACCGAAAATAAAGCTAGTCGTGTTCGTGTTGGTCTTTTTATTGACCTAAACAAATTCGAATATAAAATGTATGTTATCTGTCGATTTTATAGTTTAGCGTGGACCGTGGACCATTACATCAATGTAATTATTACTGTGAGATGCAATTGGAAACTGTCGTGCATACACGAAATTTTAAAACGATTAGCTATTGTTGTCAAGTGTTAACCCCACTCGTGAATGGAAAAGCTAACATTCATTGTCTCATTAGACAAACTTAGACATTACAAAATAATACACACCTGTCAGTTTATTACATAATGAATTGCGAGTGATATAAAATAATGATGTACCTTTAGATTGATCTTAATGTTATATAATAACACAACTGCAAGATTATATGTATTAAATTAAGTTAATAAATTAGGTAGGTATAGAGTATGTAACTCTGTGTAATAAGTCTCTACATTATGGTATGCTAATAAATTTAAATGATGTAAGAACCTAAAAGCACTTCTGCTATATTAGTATTTTTTATTTAAAACATATTATAATAATCATCACTTATACCTATTTGCCACATTCACGTTTATTACTTTTGAAGGACTTCTAGTTTATAAATCCCATAAAAATGCATATTTGCTCTTATCTCACAAACTATGTATGCATACTTGAATAATGCCGATTTGAAAGTAGGGAGGTACTTCAAAATATTTTCAGTCATTTTTGAGTTTAATAAATAATTGTTTTGAAAAATCGTTTTAGTCGGTCCTTTAACATACATAGCTAGTTCCACTAGAAAATAAAATTTTTAAATTTGAATCTTATGTAATGCTTATTATTGAAAGAAGCATTAAAAATAAATTCAAAAGTAGGTATTATAAAAATACAGTTTATTGTTACATGATTGAATGAAACGTTATGTAAAATTACACACGACCGTTGTCAAGAAAAATGAATATGCTATTTACGATATTTGTATGAATTAAAATAATCGATGGTCAAATGGGTGTAAATAATGAATCAGATATATGTATAAATATTGCTATATAATATTTATTATTAAAAATTTCCATTATCGCATTAATTTTTTAATTAATTTATTACATTATTACGATAAACGTGAAATGAACATACATTGGTCCCATTAACCATCTTAAATTATGCGTGGTCTCGTTATAATTTGATATTGCTAATTTTCAATTTAAAAAACCCGATGTTGTATTATTACAATAAATTCAGGTGATTGTGATGTAATGTTCATTTTTCGCGGCACATCATCACGAGAATTCTCAAGATTTATTTTAAAAAATAAATCTATTTTTAGAAGAAACGAGATGAACATCTATTACGAGAATTAATTCGATAAATTTCTTCCAAAACATACCTAAGCATAGGTCAAAATCAGATAATAAAACCGGGAGTCTTATGGATTAAGCGCTTGAACACTGTTAGCTAACTATTTTTCTCTAAAGAGCATTTATATAAAGACTGTATCGAGTTTTAATCAAACGGTTGAATACGTAACAAATAAATAAATGTATACGGTATGTAAGATGTTTGTGAATCTGATATGAAATAGCTCCTGCTCTTATTTAATAACAGCTAATTATATCTTTGTATACATTAACAATCGCATCAAAAATTAATTATGCAATATAAGAAATATAAAATCAATAATACATGAGCACTGCAGCCGGTGAGTGCAACCTTGCATAATTAAGAGTTAATAACGTGTATACGGTACCGAGGACGGCTAATAAGCCAGAAACACAGTGTCCAACGCTCATTCCTTAATTATGCAAAATTAAATAAAATCAAACTAATCAACAAATAGGAGATTCATTTCAAAATTATTCAAAAGGTGGATTACATCTTAATTGATAATAATAAAGACGCTAGGGAGAAAATTAGTCTGTTTGTATATCAAACACCCCGAAAATTATTGTTAGTTGTAAACAGATTTGTATATGCATTTCTGATAGCTATTGCTAAATGTTAATTAGTCAATATTACAGTTATTTGTAATTATATTTCCTGTCGGTAATTTATTAATCAATATTAGTAATGCAACCTTGTTAATGTTGTATTGCTTTCTTCAATAGTTTCCAACAGTATTTTTTGCTTAAACCGAATCTACCTTCTACCCTCAAAAATTTTAGGCTTTTGCTGTTGTTTACTAGAGTTCCAGTCTTCAACTTAGCACTAGCTTTAATATTGTTTTCTTTTACTATATAAAGAAAAATTTTGCAATAGGGATGTGGATACGTATAAAATAATGACATTATCATTAATATAAGTATTTTTATAATTAATACGTCTGATACATAAAGAACGCTATATTGGTTACGACACATTTAGGACCCTTTAATCATCATAAATAAATTTAATTACACTTTATATTTAGCAACAACTATTAAAAGAAAACAATGCCAAATACTTCCAAAAATACTTAGAGCAATAAAGTCCAGATATTGTATAAATTTAATCCAAATTCGAACTGTCGCTGTCGTCTCGCATTACAATTAATTCGAGTATTGCCAAAATCTATTGCAGTTGAAAAGTTAATAAGATTTAAGAGCTGTTAAGATAACAACTTCTAAATTTTCATATCATTATTTTGATTATGTGTCAGATAACATTTGCCCACTTGTCAGTATAAACATCACTCCATCGAGCACTTACTGGTTAAATGATATATTACAATATTACATATTACACGTTCATGTTAATAGCCAACCGTACTGACAGATTTGTGAAGATTTAGAATTTCGTTTCTTGTATACATTTATTTTGTTGTCCTCTTTATATCAACTTTTTCCGAAAAAAACCAAGATTTATTACACACAGGAACAATATAATTTACCTGCGTTCGAATCTGAGTTGCACATAGTATGTGTATACCAACATGTATGTTTCTTTACCAGTTCCACAAGAAAAGTATACAAATTGAAATTAAAATTGTTATTTCGTATATCAACTTTGTAAGCTTATGGGTATCAGCTGATAGTAGAATATTACATCATTATTAAATTTCAAACTTCGAAAAATATTTTTTATACGTCCCCGAAGGCTTAAGTTACTACTTTACTCTTACACTTCAATCTATAAAGTGAGCGGTTATCTATCGTGATATGAGTTTACCTTCTGAACACAATTACTGAGGTACTGACGATATCCAGACCCCCCGGTTTCAGAAACTATAGAGGTTTTGATCGATTTCATTTTCTCAGGACAAATAGATATATGCACATCATTATCTTTAATATTTCGCGATAGTACGTATCGGGGGGTCTGTATCACGGTAATTGCATGGAATACCCTTTAAGACGTGAAAATTAATCTCACATTGCCCTTCTACTATAAGAGACTACGAGTCGCCGCTGATAAAAAGTAAACATAACTTGTTGGATTCATAGTTTCGGTAGCTTTAATATTTGAAAGACATGTCATGCCAGGCACGATTAAATGTTATTATTAATTTTTAATTAAAAAGAATATTTATGACTTTAATCCGTATTTTAACTTTAACTGTAATCCTTTCCCTTTGTTTGATTATTATCGGACATGTACTTAAAATTGCATTTAAAAGAAAAGATTAATTCGGAAAAGACAAAGGAAACACTCGAAACATAACTAATATGGAGCGCGTAGTATATTATGAATGTTTACCAACTTGATTGATTAGTTTAATAAGAAACAAGCCCAAGTAGCGTCAGTGATGCCACTCAATAAAGTTATATTAAACCAGACTGTTAGTTTGCTGTCTAAAATCAATTAAAATTATTCTTACCGTTTTGCTCGTCGTACTTGAGTTTATCCACGATGCTTTGAACTACTATATTAGTGTTTTTATTGGTTCCAATTTCAGATTCACACACACTGCATTTATCACCACAAAAAGAGTCGATGCAACCTTTACAAAAACTATGTCCACAATCAATTGTAATGGGAGTTTCCAAAAGTTTTCTGCACACCGGGCAATTGAACAAATCTCCAATAGAATTCTTATTAAATCCTTGCGAAGAGTTGCAATCTTGATTATATTTAGGTTTTGACGTGCGTTTCTTTTTGAGAACATTTTTCTTATTACTTTTCTCGATATACTTTCGAAATATTCTTTTTAAGCCTATATCACTTGTGGAATTGGACTCCTCGTCGTCCATAATATTAAAAACATGCAGCAACTGCGGATACTTCCTCAAAATGTGTCCTATTCGTTTGTCCCCTTTCTTTGACATGATTAAGTTATTTTTAGAATTAACTTCAAATAGTGTTAAATTATTTCCAGATTATGTGAACATGTTTTGAGCAGCACGTGTTGCACTGGACAAAATATCTGGCGCAGCTGAATCGATTTTATACCTCAGTTGCGCAACAATAATGTAACGTTACAATTGTACACGTTTCTTAATGGAATTTTGCAATCCTATTATTTATGTTGACATACAAACGCGTTATAACACAAAAAATTACTAAAAAATGTATATGCAATTTTTAATTGTTACATAAACAAAACATTTTTTTCAGATCGGTCATGAAAGTCGCTCACTTATCAATTGAATAATTATTCTTGCACTTCCCACTCACAAAATTGACTATTAAAATGTTCTTTTAAGTAATAAATACTTAATAATGATTCATGGGCAACTCCTATATCTTCGAATTATATAATAGATTAAAAAGCAAAGTTTCCGTCAAATATTAGTAATACATTCAATGTGGTATATAATTACCGAGAAGATTTCAAATTCGTTAATTAAAATTGGCACACAAATGATTAACGACAAATTATTGGATTATGTAAACAATGACTCGTCAAACACATGTACGCGTATCGAATTATTCCGACACACAATATTCTCTCACAACAATTCTAAAGCGACTGACTTGGGCTGGCTGCCGAACCTCATCGTGCGTTTCACTCGCGCGCGCATTCACCTTATCGCGGAGTAACCCCATCCGTGGTAAATCTCACGTGTACAGTTGCGAACGTGTTTATTACATAGGATGTTTTTATTTTTAGTAGAAATTGGAAAACGAGATGCCGATACCAAAATTCGAACAACCTGGACTATACGATATTGTAGTATAGCGAATATTAGATTTAAAAAACGGAACTAAGAACAATAATCACGCGGTCATGCATTTCGAATACCAAAAATTCAAAACCGCGAGTAAGTTACATAGGCATGACGTGCCGGGCATGGTGTGAGTACTGCCGATAATTATACTGATACGGAAAGCTCAAACCTTTTGTTCGTGGGCGAATCTAAAAACTAACTGTTCACACATCGCTAATCATTATTTGGCGAATCTTTCGTGGACGAATGAATCCGTCCATACATACTAATACTATGCATATAAAGTATATCGCATATAATATTATAAACTGCATCCAAACATAGCCGAATCATTCGTGAGCAAATTTTATTTTTATATAATATTACATTTATAGATATTAATAAAGTTATCGCATGTTATTTCAATAATTATAAAATTAGATTTTGCATAATCATTTCAAATAAACTAAAAGTTTTCTTACTACTAATAAGAGTATATTACGCAATTGTGACTGAGTAGCTGTAGCTGACTGATCGCTCGTATTCGGACATGAACATGTTTTGATCCTATTGACTTCTTCTATTGCGGGGTATTTTTACAACGCGATTTTCATATAAGACGATTGAAGCTTTACGGCCTTCCTCTTATTATCGGGAGGTTTCGAAATAATGCTATTTTCCATATTAGTTGCTATAAAATTTCTATGTAAAGCAGTACGAATTACCAGGGCCGATTTATCCATTAGGCAAGAAAGGCAGCTGCCTAGGGCGGCAGTCTTTTAGGGGGCGGCAAAAATACTAAGTATTAATTCTAATAAAAAATGTAACATAAATAGAAACTTGATTGTAAATTGTACTTAATTAAAAATCATATTACATTATGTAGAAAACATAAACAATTTTTAAGTGCCGCATAGAATACAAGAGAGTAAAGAATAAAAATAAATGAAGAACAAAAAACTGTGTAATAAATATTATGCTGTTATAATAAGTTCAAATTTTAATTTTAAGGGGGCGGCAAAAAAATATGCCTAAGGTATTCACATGTCTTAATACGGCCCTGCGAATTACGTGATACGTAATGCTAATTGCGGGTTTCTTATAACGCGGTTTTCATAAAATGCGGGACGAATTAACCGCGTTATAACAGGGTTAACTGTACCAAACTGTATTTGTTCGGTAATGTTCGGTGATGTGTATGGTGTCCCATTACCAAACACTTGAGCAATGCGAGAATACCGTCTATATAATATCTACACATTAAACATTACAAATCTAAAGGTGCTATGCTTGTAACCCTTGCTCAACGAAAATACATGCTTATTCGTTCATGATTATTTTATAATTATAATTTCATAAGTAGTACTACTTTTTTAAATTTTGATTTATAGTTGTCTTATGGGTCAAAATACTGAACGCTTTTGTTTGTAGATGTTCGTACTATATGCGCCTATGTCGTAGGCGTTTCCCATCGTAAGTGCAATGGTTGAAGTGGTAAAGCTCATAAGCAGTCGTAAACTCATAAGACTCAGGCCAACTAACGTAAAATACTTCCAGTTTTTTCCGGAAGGAAAAAAGTAAACAATAGGGGTGATTTCCGGTCAACCCCTGGTGGAAATATTTCTCTGAAAACTCTGAATTAGACTTTTGCACAGTTCGTATCACAGTAAAAAATCTGATTGAGTAAGTGCTTGCAGGATTTTGAGTTAAAAGTTCTCGGTGTTAGATTTTGAGTAAATTAACTCAATCTTAGACTTTTCGTGTCTGGTTGAGTTAAATTAACTTAATATTTAATATATTTTCACACAATTGAGTTATTTTTATAGAATTACTATATAAAGAGTAAAATGTAAATGTACTCCTATAAGCAAATTGCCGAGTACATTTAACACCTTATTTGATAAGGTATAGCAAGCTACTGCGTGTGCGAATTTGCAGAAGCAGTCTTATTAGTAGAGGGCACGAAGTCCGCATTTTTGTAAATTTTGCCACTTATCGTGCTGAAAGATCAGCCCTCGAATAACAATTCCCCAAAGCCGTTGGTTCTGTTTGAAAGAAAGGCGACAATCCATTAAATTTTTAATATTTTATTTAAAAATAGATTTTTGGGCAAATAACTTAATCGATGTCTTCATGCTCATCGATCAACTTCATGCTCATCGATGATGAGCATGAAGTTCTGTGTGTCAAAGTGAAGAAAAATAGTTTTCAGGAAATTCTTGTTTTTGGGGCTTATAGAGCACCGGATGCCAGTGCCAACATTGTTTCTACTATCAGAAATAAACTGGTTGACTTACACTGCAATGTTAACCAGCACAAGAAATTTATTATTGGCGGAGATTTGAATTTCCCTAGCGATAGGAGGGTTTAGCAATCAATCAGCACAATCCTTGGTGTGTGATTTACTAAATGAATTTTACTGTGTTCAAGATGTAAAACAACCAACTAGAATGTTAAATGATGAAGTCGGTAATATTATTGATGTATTTTTAGTTCAATGTTCAAATATAGTTGTAGATTGCGAAGTTGGAGATGGCATTAGCGACCATAAATCAGTTTTAAGGATATCTCTCCCATAAAAATACGATAAAAAAGTGGATTTATAGTAAAACCAATATGCAAGTACTAAATGATTACCTGAACGAACAGTTTTGTGAATGGGCAGCATCTCCAGGAAATTTGGAAACTCGATTGGTTCGCTTTAAAGAAATACTGATGTAGGCTCGGTTGCGATCAAAGCCAAGTAAGAATATCTCAAATCCTGATCCACCTTATTATAATTCAAAAGTTCGTAGTTTCAAAAGAAAATGCAGGAAGGCTTACCTAAAGCGTAAAGTAAATGGTCACGAGTCTTTTTAAAAACTTATGCAAGAACTTAATTGTGCGCCAAAAAACTTGCAATAGATGAATTTATGCTGAAAATCTTTGACTCTCCCGTGGAAAAATCCTCAAACTGGCGTGGGTTTTACTCGTACCTTAATTCCAAGAAGCGTAACTGCAGTGATGTACCAGACTTAAAATCGGAGAATGGTACGATAACTACAGGTAGCCTTCAAAAGGCTGATCTACTGAACGAAAATTTTGCCAGTGTATATAGCATATCCGATTACAAAAAACTGTTTGAAGATGATGACCTATCATGTGACACAGCACCATTTAAATTTGATAAAAAAACAATAGCCAGCAAATTAAACAGACTAAAGCAAAGCACGACAGAATATTGTTCCTCTATTTGGCATCCTCACCAGGCATATTTAAGTGATCAAATAGAAATAGTCCAAAGAAGAGCCATTAGATGGGTGGAAAAAAGATTTGATATGAATATTTATCGAGGCATGATCATGTGCACAAGATTAAGCTTCCGTTTTACAACACGAATGTTGGGTTGGAGTCAGTCTTGGGCTCTGGTATTAAACTGTGGAATGAATTGCCACCAACTATGTTTGATGAAAGACTGCCAAGTTTGAAAATGTTCAAAAGTCTTATTATTAATCAGCCGGTCATTAATAGCTAATCATTGTTGAATTATTAATTGTTTTATTTTGTATGTATATATGTATGTATTTTGTATTACTGCCACCAGGCATTTATGCCTAATTGTAGTTTAATAATTAAATAAATAAATACAATATCAGATATGGGAGACTCTATATAGTAGTATAGTCAGTATACATAGTAGTACCGAAAGTGCCATCGAAAGTAGTACCGAAAGTAGTACCGAAATGAAAGTACCGGACTAGCCATGGGAAACATTTAGGTGCATTAATTACAGACCAATATGAAATAGATATTTTTGCTCAAAAAAATAAATAAATTTAGAAATAAAATTAAAATTTAGAAAATAAATATAAGTGGATGATATTTTCGTTTGTGGATCTTTAGTCAATTTTTACCCTTTTAAAACATTTTATAGTTAATTAATAATTTTTATTACTATAAGTATCTACTATGTAAGATGCTAAAATATCCTCTGTGGATTTTCAAAAAATTTTAATAGTTACATAATATAGGATATTTTAATGGTAAATAGAAAATTTATTTAAAAATAAATACTTACATTTTTTTTACTGAAACTACAATTTTAAATTTTAAAAAAGTTAAATGATCAATCACGTCCATTATCAATTGATATTAAATATTAGGATTATGAATTATTGGACATAAAACGCAATAATCTTGTTAATCTATTGTCGACAAGCAAGATGCATTGACCTTCAAAACTTTAACCATTCAAAAGGATTGTTGAAAATTTGATTGAACGAATATAAAGGGTGTCCCAACAACAGCGCCGGATTTAAATTTGCCGCCATTTTGTCAATACGAATTGTACGGTGATTTTGTTTTGACGGTTGTCACGTACAGACCACACGATTTAAGAATATGAAGAAGTATTCAAATGCACATTGTTTAATTATTGTAAAAACATTATTACAAAAGTGGTGAAAGTTTTGCGAAAGCAGTTCACCAATTATGTCAACCTTTCGGTCGCAATTATGCGCCGAAAGAATCGACATTGAGGCGTTTAATTACAAAATTTGAGACCAAATTTATTCTGATGGTCCAGAAGACCATTGTTCGTTGTCATCCTTGTCGGTCACTCAAAAATTTAGCCACAGTAAGGGAATTTGTGGCCGAGAATCCTGGAACTTCCATTCGGCATTCACTTGGTCAAGAATTAAACATTTCCAGAAGCACTATGAAACGAATTTTGGTAAAAATTGGATGTAATTAATGTGGAGAACATGTTTTTTCAACAAGACGGTGCGACCTGTCACACAAGCACGTGAAACAATGGTGTTACTGCAACCAAGTTTTCAGGTCGTGTCATTTCTCGATTTGGAGATTAACATTGGCCACCAAGATTGTGCGATCTAATGCTGATGGACTTTTTTCTTTGAGGCTATGTGAAGGGAAAAGTGTATGCGAATAAGCCTGAAACTATTGATTATCTTAAAGAGGAAATACGGCGCGTTATTGGTGAAATACAGCCACATTTATGCGAAAACATTATTCAAAATTTCAACAAAAGAATAACCCTGTGCCAGAGGTTTCGGGGTGGCCATTTGTCTGATGTTGTATTTGTCTGATGTAATGTCTGATGTATGTAAAAATCGGAACTATTTTTCTTTATGTTGAAAAGAAAATTTTTGCTTAATTCAAAAAATAAATCGTCGGCGATCTGACAATACCTGCTAACTGACATTTTGGTCAATACGGATTCTTATGTAGTTAGTATCATATTTCATTGCGCATATAATTTTTCTACTTGCTAAGTAGAAAAATTACAATTTCATTAAATTGTTTTGTACTTAGCAGAGACTGTGCGCAATGAAGTTATGATGGAAATTACATCAAAATCCGTAATTAAAAAAAATTTCAGTTAGCAGGTATTGTCAGATCGCCGACGAAATCTGTTTTTTTTTTTAATTAAATCCGGCGCTCTTGTTGAGACACCCTTTAGTATATCGGCGCTTATGAGTATTGAAGTGAATCTAACACCAGACAACTAGAGATATTTTACCCTATTATTTTATTTATTTGTAGGTGAAATTTTTGTAGTGAATTTTTAGACTGGTCTTAAAATGTTATCAATACGACCTGCTACACATTAAAATATTGATGAAAATTTTAACCGTAGGACACGGGCATTAGGCTTACTTAACTACAGATATATTAACACACAGGATACAATATTGACGTGTTTATTGCCTATTATCAATCTAAATAATAACTTGACAGTATTGCCAATGTTAGCAAATAGCACAGATTATTAATATTGATAAGAAATTCAAGATTTAACAGAACTAAACAAAACGTTAAAAAAAACGTTTTAACGTTTTGTTTAGTTCTGTTAAATCTTGCATTTTACAAATACATACTAATATACCACAAAATCTACTTGAAATTCTTTTTGAGTTTATTTTCTGATAAGAAATTCTTATAGCACTAAATAGAGATATAGTCAAACTTGAATATTTGAATGTGTTTTTTTGGTTTTTTGAATTTTCTATCGTGAGAATGTGAAAGAAAATGTTAAAAATTGGCTGTCGTGATATAATAATTTATTTAATAAAAGTAAACTTAGTTGAATATTTTGTTAGTCCTTTGAGCATTACAGTAAATACACTCAATGGTACTGATTGTAGGTATTTCAATTCTACTTGAAGTTAATGTTGAATAATTATTGTTATGTAAAGCCTTTATTTCCTTTACAGAAAAGGAAATAAACAGGTTGCTATTATTATTTTAAAAATAATGAAGAGAAAAGTGATTATTATATTATTTTGGAGTAGGTGCTGATTTTTTAATAGTTTGTTACTATTAGTTATTTTTAAAATTACACTGGGGAACAAAACTAAGTTTTTTTTTCTGCGGCCTGAGTTTTTTGAGTGAATTTAGATTCGCTAATGTAATAAAGTACTCTGCACATAGATATTTTGTTCAAATTGACTCTAGTTCTCATGATAAACTATAAATTCTTTAAAGAGTCATTTTTGACTTTTTGAATTCGCTTTGTACTAACATCAGCTTATTTCTATAATAACAAAACAAAATTGGTACACTATACGCATGCGCACGGCTATGTACTATTGTTAACTTTGTTGTTTAAATAGTAAGCTACGCCAAATGTGTCAGTTTTTATAGTTAGAGTAGAAAAAAGTATGAGTTCTTCACGCAAGTCTTGTGTTAATAATCCCGACCAGTTTTGCTATATTTGTGGTAAATTTTGTCAACAAAACCAAAAGTCTGATGTGGACACCACATGACTTCCTTGTTAAACTGTTAATATTATTCTTAATAATTAAAATGTAGAATAATAATCCATTCATGCGCGTCATGTATCGCTTTACAGTAAGCCCTTTTTGCCCGGACAAATAACTCTATTTTATCAATTAACTCTATTAATTAGTTAATTAATTCTATTTTATCATTCATAACGTTATTGCCATTCCAAAATAACGGTTTTTGAATATATTGAATGTTTGTTTTTCATTTTATTTTTAATAATTTAATTGCCTCTATCTCAAAAACTAGAGTCAATTAGGCAAATCGAATCAAATTTTTGGATTCAGGAGACTAGAATTACCCAAAATCGACTCTTAAACCTCACGCCGCAGAATCACTGTTGCCCAGTGTTATTAATGAAACGAAAGAAAAATGTAAAAATAATCTATTTATTAAAATGAAATTCTATTTTTATTACAAATAAAAATAACTTAATATTATAAGTTATTTGTACCTAATTATTTGTTTACCAACAGTAGTTGACGATATTGATAAACGTGCAGTTGACATATTAATTATAATTCTGTTGTTATGTTAGAAAGACTGCTAAAATTTTTAACGTAGCCAGTAATATCTATTTAGTTTACTCAAAAATGAAATGTAACAATTTGTTCAAGAAGTGTCAATTATTAAGCAAAAGGGGGGAGCAAGCTTCCCCCAAGTACTTACAAACACAGAAGTTACACAAAAATACATTTCATTGCGTATTAAATACAAATTGTTATCTAATAATTATAAAAAAAAATTAACAATAAAATTACGATAGCGGACAGAGTATAAAAAAAAGTATAGCAATAGTGGAGAAGGTGGAAGACACCCTCAGCACTATTCAGCGAGACTAGTATCATGCGAGAGCTTCCAAAAAAGTTGTGTGGAAGGATTAGCATTAGCATAGATATTATAGCTCCCGAAACTCTTAAACTTATTAAAATACTAAATTTATATTAATTCGATTTTGAATTTCATATTAACAACTTGATTTTGTTTGACTTCATCTACAACTAGTTACATAATGTACTTTAATTACGTAACTATAGCTACACACGTTATCTAACGTAAAAAATCACAATAAAGTGATACTTTGTTATCATAATTGGATAAAATGTATATTAATACTACTAACTTATTCCATGACGAAATTAATAAAATGTAATAATTATAAGGCTATTTTTAAACGTTTTTATTATTCATTAAATTTATATTTAGAAATACATATAATATAATATTTGGTACCTACCTATCTAAATAAAAAATACATTTAGCTATGCAATACCTATAGCATATTATTTCTCCTTGATAAAATATATGAGAAAGGATTATTATTTAACAACTATAAGTGCATTAACCAGTGTAATAAGTTTAATTATGTAACCATAGTTCATGGCCAATGGTGAATTAAAATTGTAATACGAAAAACTTGAAATATACCTTCACTTTTGTGATCATAGATTACCTAATGATTAATATTTTTTATATAGGTATCTAACACTATTTAACTAACAATGTCGTAAAAACGCATTTTTTTTCAATTCTGTCGCAAGTTTACAAAAAGTAGTACCCACATGTACTATGTATTATTTATTGACCTTGCCTTCTTGTCAATTGACCAGACTTTTGTAAATGTACAACCATATTTTTCGACTATACAATGTCCGGTTTACTGAAAAAACTAAATTAAGAAAATTATAAAAGTCCAAAATTTGATTCCCAAATTTCCATGTTGTGATATTACTTTAGATTATTAGATCTAAACTTTAAAATAGTGTCTTGTAATTTTTTGATGGGGAGAAAAAAGAACAAAAGTCAAAAAAGCTATTTAAACTTTTTAGCAACTAAATATTTATTTTAAATTATCGAATTATTAATTAATTTCTGATATTTAAGATCTGGTGAAAAACATAATAAGTCAACTTTTTAGCTAATCTTGAAATTAACCCTTAAATTTTCCAATTTTTTTCGATTCATTGCCCATTCGAACAATATTATTTTAAAAATTTTAAAAATATTAAAATGTAAAGCCAAGAAATCCAAATTGTTACAGTTAAATGTGCAATTTAAATTTAATAAATAAATTAATATAAATAATAAAAAAATAAAAAATAATAATAAATTTAGATATCTACCCCGGTGTAAAATTATAGCATCTAATACATCTACTACCTATGTACATAGAAGTATTATAATATTAAATTAAATTATATAAATATAATAAAATAATATTAAATATAAAATTAAATAACAATAATAGCAAAAACGAATATTCTATAGCTTACTTTAATTAACAAAATGCTCTGTACCTAAAGTGTTACGATGAAATTTTTATCGGTTAAATTACAATATATTTTATAATATCCTGATAATAATCAAAACCAGTTTTGATTAAAAAAAATTATAAAAATATTGACCGGTGTGACCAGGCCATAATAATTTATTTTTAAAAGAAATCAAAACATATTTTTGTGTATAAAATAATTGAATTTTTATATTTTATTGATATTAAAGAATTTTGCACTGCAGATGAGATGGTACTACCATACTACTGTAACAGCAAAAGTATCAATTTCGCTCATGAATAATAGTGCAATAATAGCTCATCTTATAATAGTAGCTATTAGGTATAATCAACTTAAAAATTATATTTAACTATATGTATATGTAAATAACAGCTTTATGACCAATAAAACTTATTGTATTGTATTATAATTTTATCCTACTACTCCTACCGGCGCGGCGTAATCCCGTGACCGGTATTTTGAGATTTTTGTAAATGCATTTTTACAATGCAGATTTAAAATTTACTGACGTCAAAAGTTTTTATTGGTATTTCTAGGAAAATATTTTCTCATTTAAAATTTAATTATTTCGAAACAAATAATAAAATGCAAATTAACTAAATGCAAATTTTCTAATTTTTCTGTTCTCAAGGGTTTTCTAATAAAAGCTACCACTACCGGATATTGCCCTTAATTAAACACAATTTCCTATGTAAGTTTAAAATTATTTCAATATCTTTTTTTTTAACATAATCATAATATTATGAGGACTTACAATTTATTATTTGTTCATGCTCAACAGAAGTGGCTAATCGGCAAACTATCGGTTATAAAAAAGGGCTAAAAAATTATATTTAGCATCAGTCACCTTTTTTATTATTAAATTAAATTTATTCATTCACGAGCTTCTCACGTGTTATTGTCAAGAGTAGAAACAAATTGGTATTTTAGTTTTTCTGGAGTAATATAAATCGCTTGATAAATTTAGAGATTTAATAGTATTTTACACCACAAGGTAGAAGAATGGTAGAAGGAAAGCACATTACTAAATGAGTAGACAGACAAAGGTTTTATTTAAACTATTTTGTTTGCTTTTATTTCATAAACAGTAAGTAGATTGGCAAGTGGTAGAAGTAATAAAAATTTTAAATTATGAAGAATTTATGAAGACATTTAACAATTTTGCAAACATTTTCTGGAAAATATCACATTATATCAAGTATGATCAAGTACAGAATTTTCTTTAAAGGATTTCCTACATCTTACAGTGAAGATAAGTGCAAATTCCTTTCTACTCTTTTTCTATAACAACTAAAGATAAAATTGATCGACATCAAGTACAGTAAAGATAAAAAAAAATCTCAACATCACACTATTTTAATACAGTAAAGATGTGAAATCAACCCCTTCACATCAGTAATAGTCAATCAGTCAATTCATACATGTAGCATTTACTTCTTCTTTTTTCCTTGAACGTTCTTTAAAATTTTTTCCATGCTCAATTGCTTTTTGCTTAAAAACTCACCTAACTGTATAAATGTTGATTCATTGCGTCAATAATACAAAACAAAATGTTTGAAGCTTATACCGGGTGACCGGCCGAACACTACACCTGAGGAAATAACATGGGAAATTGATTTTTTCTAAATTCCTGCTTCCCATTATAACAGATAAAAATAAAAAAATATCAAATTAAAGGGATTTTTTTCCGCGCCAAAAGATACCCAACACTTGATATTTTGATACCTTTAAAGGTATCTCACTCTTGTCCGTTATAATGGGAAGCAGGAACTTAAAAAAATCAATTTCCCGTGTTATTTCCCGTATTTCGGTGTTCGGCCGGTCACCCGGTATAGTACTGATAGGGATACAAATGAAATGTGCTATTTCAAAATTTTAACGAAAATTATTTGAATATCGTTTAAATGTTTAACTAATTAATTCAGAACAATTTATTATTAAAGCAATCTGTAGTAATATAATTGGTGCAAAATAATAATATACAGGTAATCAAAGTGAAATATTATCATAATCTTGTTAAGTTAAAAATATTGAAAATCTTACTGTTAAAAAGCAACTAAGTTGATAGTCTGCGACATCTAATATATATTATATGTTTCGAATTTATGAATCTCGTCAGGCAGACCTAGAAAATCTAAAATCAAAATCAACCCGGACAGTATGAACTCAATACAAAATAACAAGTCAAATTTATTTGACATTTATAATTAAAAATTCCTACTACTTGATACCAAAATTAGTTGAAAAAATGTAAAAAATATATTTTGAAAAAATCTAAAAAAAGCCAAAAAAAACAATTTCGTGGCGTAAAAGACCCAATTCTAAAATCTCGGGGATGCGAGCTTAGTTGAAATGTAAAGGCTAATCCACACAATAATTGTTTTAATGAAACCCTACTATTTAATGCCAAAAATAGGTAATTAAAAAATAGAAAAAAAATATATTTTTTGAAAAATTCTAATCAATATTTTCAATATTTTTAACTTGACAAGATTATGATAATATTTCACTTTGATTATAATTTCACTTGTTAATAACTATACATTATATTAATATACAGGTATTTTAAATTTTATTAAGAAATATTCCCGTAATCTTACTTTATCTGATCGCAAAATTTAATTTTGTGCAATCTTTGCACTCTTTATCCCGCCATTCACCAGGCAATAAATAAACATAAAACAGAAGTAAATAAAATATATGATGATAAAAAAAGAGTTAGAAACCTTGCAAACATCAACACAGAGAGATCGACAGTTTGACGTGCCCTCCGAAGCAAGAAAACGGTCATAAAGAAGTTATGACTCTCCCCGAATTCAAACCGACTACACCTTACGTAGTCTTATTCCGCAAACTTAATATGCCAATGACCGGATTGAATTTAAATACTAACTTAATCGATATATTGAGAAACAAGTGAAACTTATCAAGTGACATTTAAGATATAAATTTTTTTGCTGACGTAGCATTTTGCTTCGTCTTCATAGCCGTAGATTCCTTTACTTTGCGAAAGTTTTAGTCTTTTAGGTTTTTGATCCTTGAACATTAACAAATTTTGATAAAATTTTACACTAAAATAAATAATATTACCCGAATATTACAATACAATTCGAATTATTCGTATAAACAATTTAGTCATTCGTGTACCTTCGACTAACAATAACATTAATTTAAAAAAAAACTAGTCGGAAAGCAAATCACTAGGGTTGAATATGTCTCCTGTACTACTATTTGGCAATATTTAATAAAATACTGCTACAATTGTTTATCTATAGATAAACAATGCTGCTGCTACTTACTGCCGATACTGACTACAATAACTTACTGCTAATATACTGCTGATACTATCTATTATGGCGCGTTCTCGCGAATCAAGTTTAAACAGTTGATTAATGAAAGTTGAACGATTTCTAAGTGAGAACCTTTGTTTATTCACAATCGGTTAGTAATCAATACATTCCTGATTTTTAAGAAGTTGGGAAGCAGTTTATTATTTACTTTCACTTGTCAACCAATCAGAGCTATTTTGTTTTACTTCCCAACCTACCTCAGGTCGGGAAGTAATCACTTCCCGACCTGCAAAGTCGCATGTTGGCAAGAAAAGGAACTAACAAATAATATGAGTCAAATTAATTAAGATTATGTCAAATGTCAAGTACAAATTTAGTGCAAGCTAACTATAATCTCATTTTATTTTAGTTACTTTAAAAATGTAAGTTTTATAACAATATTGTTATTTTAGCCAGAATAATTAAAGTACAATTTCAAATTATTTACCATAATTTTGTTTTTACACCTCTATCAGGCAAGTGTTCAATTGCATATTTCAAATGCGGCGTGAAAAGCTGTTTTTCTCGCCTAGCGTTTGAAAGAAAGCAGTGATTATTTTATAAGATGTTGGCATTCTTGGTTATATATACTTTGTACGTCAAATTGAATTAAAATTAAATAAGTATTACATTTCATAAATAACTCGTATTTATGCCAGTATCGGGATGCGGAGTGTTCTGGCAATAAATTACCAATAATCCATTCTGCCGCTTCTGTAATGTCTGCTGGTGTATCCATTATCACAAATATTATCACAGTCGCAATTTTATAATACGATACAAAATAATTAAATTTAAACGTCAAATTTTTAATTCAAATGTGTTATACCAACAACAACAAAATATCCCTAATACCAAATATTTCAAAAAATAATTAAAGTTTATGCAACAAATTATAGAAGTCGGCGTAAAAAATTACGTTTATCATGCGGCAGGAAACTGTTTTCCGAGTACTCGTAAATACAGGCCTCGGCTAATCCGCCTCAGCCTGTAAAAAAACTCGTACTCGGAAAAATTCAGTTCAAGCGTTCAAGCCTTATGATAAAAATAACTATTGACATAAACAGCATTTTGCTTATTTTTTATACCAACTTGTTAAACTATTTTTTCTTTTCAAAAATGAAACAAAGTGAAAAGCAGCGAATAATTTAATACAAATTTTAGTTATTTGTTATTTACCATCTGATTGTGAATAAAATAGTATACATACCTCGGTGTCAAGCTTCATTCCAGCGTCGCGCTTCGCGCCTCAGTCAACTAACTTGGCGCTCGGCTGTAATGAAGCATTTTTAACCTCGGCACGTAATATACTATTATATAAAGTTGCCTCTATTGTTTCATAGAAAATCATTCAACTTTTGTTGATCATCTAAACTTTACTCGTAAGAACGCGCCTTTAATGACCTTTTGACATTTACTGACTGTTAATATTCTTTTTATAAAAATAACAATCGTAAACAATTAGCACTGCCAGCGACATCTCTTACAATTTACAAAATATGTGATGACGTTTCCATTGCACATTACTTTAAGATGAAATTATAACCTATAAAGTATGAAATTGTGACTTGGTTGATCAAGTTTATAAAATAAACATTTAAAATGACGTTTTATAATTCGTTTGAAGAATTTGAAAAGGCTGCCGAAGCACTGTACGTACAATCACCGTCTAAGGTTCGATATAGCGTTAAATACAACCACTCGAAAAGTATTATAGTCATGAAAATAACCGATAATGTAATTGTAAGTAGTTTTTGTCTTGTATTCAAAACCATTTAGTTTTACTAAATTATTTAATTTCTAGTGTTGTCAGTTTAAAACCGAAATAGCTCAAGAAGTTAAGAAAGTCGACAAATTTATTAGTAATTTAATGCGCCATATGGTTTCGAAAGAGCAACATTAAGTTATATGAACACCTTTTTGTAGAGCTAGTTTTTTTATTTTAGAAATTAATTAAAATAAAAGTACGTATATTTGAATGTGACTTATTTTTAAAAACCACGAAGGTAATACATCAACGAGTGTTGAAAAAAGACATACTGATCCCTACTTTATAGTCGGAATATATTATATAGCATAGTTTTACTTTAGTGTGAAAGCAAATAGTGTAAGATTTAAAAAATCAAATTAAGAAAATGGTTAAAAACTTACTTGAACAAAAAGGTACTAAGGATAGGAATTTTTATCAGGTATAATTTGAATAAAATATAAAACGCCAGTTTATTTTAAAATTTTTTATTTATAAATTAAAATTTAAAAAAAAATTAAAACATTGTAATAATCACAAGCACAACAAAATATTGCACATACAATATTTTAAAACCATTTACATAATTTACATAATCAACAGCACTATGCGGATTAACTAAAATTAATAAAATTAGATAGGTACAGCAATAAATTATAAAAAAAATCCTCTTTGACTTAGTTTCATATAAATACTATTCAAAAATGCGTTAATATTTTAACGAGTATAACTCTAGTGCCACTAGGTTTAAAATACTTATTTAGATATTATAATTAGCTACAAATGTTTTGTAATTATAAATATATCGATTACTAGTTAGCATGCCCTCTTTTTGAAGCTATACAACTATTTTTTTGTTTTATACAAATAACATTATAAAATTTCAAAAATGAGTATTAAATATTTCATAATTGAATTATCCTAGTGACACTTGCCACACGATTAAGTGACTTTGTTCACCTTTCACTTCGCCCTGAGATGTAGATTCTAAATCATTTGGAGGATCTTCTATCACACTTTCTTCCATATCGCCATCACCTGTAAAAGTTTGATTTCATAAAACTTTTTATTAATTTAAACAACAGATATAAACGACAACAATCTTTTAAAAATAAACTCAAGTTTTAAAAGGCGAATGAATCAATGAATAGTGTAGGCCATATTAAAAAGGAACATTCTGTTATTTTATCTTTACTACCACAGCAATATTCAAATAATAATTCTTGCTTTTTAGGTGTTAATTTAAATTCACCTTGAAAGTAAAAAAACTCAAAATAAAACATAAATTCTTTTCTTCATTGGAATTTTATAACAAAATTAGGAGCAAAATAAATAATATGCTCCCATTATTAAAGATGTAAAAATTGAAAGCTTAGAAATCCATTCACTTCATTTTTTTAACGCCTATCTACAATCTAAACTATTTTCAGATGAAGGCTACAGGAATAACACGAGGGATGTCCATTATTTTGCAAAATGAAACCGTTAAACCCATTTCTTACCTTATTTTGACACTTTAGGTTGGTAAAATATGTTTGTTAAAAAACTTTGAATGTGCATAAAATTTAAGGTTTAAATTTTGTTATACCGGTATAAAACAAGGTAAGCATTAATATTAAAATCGAGATTTCTCAATATCTTTCTTTTGTGACATTCCTCGTTTTATTCCTGTAGCCTTCAGATGTTCTTTAAGTTTTATTTGAGATCCTACAAAACTTACGGAGATTGGCTATGAAGTAAAACACATTTTTTAAATGTAGAATTTGGCTAATATACCATTTATAATATAATATACCCAAATGGGCTAATATACCATTTTTAAGCATTTATTCGCTGGTCACACAATATTTTGATAATAATTTTTATAAAAACCGCAAAATATTGACCGTCTGACCAGGCCATTAGATAGTTGACACTGACTCATAAAAAAGTGTTGTTTACAATAAATTATATTTTCAATGAAAATGATTTTTAATATCGATTTTGCGCAATTTAATCGTCAATTTATAAATTTGAATAATGGACTACATTTGGACTCGGTCAAACTTTACCGAGCTACCTTAAAAGATTATTTCCAAAGAAATACACCTTTGCTTCGAGATAATTGAATATAAAAAAACTTGATCTAAGCAGACCTGCATCCTGCAGTGAGCTCGAAGTCTAAGCAACCAAATCCATTACCAATACAAAAATCTTATAATAAAAAGAATTGCTATTATCCAAAGGCTTTTAACTTTTAGGTTGGTTACTTACTAACTTTTTGTATAAAATTTAATTCTCTACAGAAATGTCTAAATACAATTTTGTGATATTTTTTATGGTTTTTCTCCTCTAAAATGTGGGGTCCCATAAAGTTAAAAAAGTTTTAAAAAATACACCTACTATTTAAAATTAAATAGTAAATCTATGCAGCTATAAACTCTTTTTGGATAGATTTATTATGTTACGAAAGCTTTGTATACAGATTTTAACAGTGTAAGATGCGACCATTTAGTCGTAGTGAATCCATACCTTTAAGAAGGCTACACTATCGATTCATTCTGTATAATAAAGAAATTTTAACATTTTGAGTGATGCAGTGACAATCGAAAATATTTTTGTTGTTTAAATGTATGAGAGCAACCTACCCTGTGGGATTCTCAGGATTATCAGTCAATAGCTGCCAAACAAGAAGATGGGAAGCCACATCTTTTGGTTCACTAGCATCTTCCTCTGTAAATTTTGATTTCGCTTTCAAAAGTAAATCAGCAATCTTTTTATAAGTAGTATATGCATTTAGTTAATTTGGCTAATTATAAAGCAGTGAAAACAAGAAGAGAAAGTAGTTTGGTTAAGTTTTGACGATACTCCCAGGAATCCACATGAAATTATTTACAACACGCCTCCATTTTATATTAATTACAAAAAATAATTTATTAACCAAAAACATGCTGCTTCATCCGATACTATACCGAGTAGCTCGTGTTGTATATCATTTACTTTCAAAATTATTCTACAAAAATCAATAGTTTCCACTAATCTTGCAACATCTATTTAAGCAAACACGATGGCGACTATGTAAGTTTTCGTAACATTTTGGAAAATAAATGATGCAAAACACGAATTATTCAAATTAGCACTGGACATTGCTGTTAAATATTAACAAACTAAGTTAACGGCATGCTCACGAAAGTAATAAAAGGAAACTATTCATTACTCCAACAATAGACAGAAAAATATACATTTAATTAAGAAGAATTGCATGCATAGAAGAGTAACCAAAATATGAAACATGCAACTTACCAATTCTGAAGTCAATATATCCTTCTCCACCTGACATAACCAACATCGCTGCTGGTATTTTACAAGGACCATTTATAGGTGTTAGCCCAGCCGAAATTGCTTCTGAAGGCGTTGAAGCTGCACTCATCCCTGTAATAATAATTTCACAACATTAAATATTATGAAGATAAAAGGTTAACGCAATCTTGCCAGTATAAATTTTAAAAATTTAAAAAATAAAACACAATTAAGTAAGAGCGACAGACACACACTGCTTCATCGACTTTCAAGCCATCATACCACATGTGTGTCGGTCGCTCTTACTTAATTGTGTTTTATTTTTAAAATTAAATATTATATTTCTAAAAATGACTATAAGGAGGGTTTCACATACTGAGAAAAAATTCTCAAAACGGTATCGTGATATAACATATAGGGGCGTCTCCTTAAGGATTACTCTCCTTCTTCGACTTTTTCATACTAAATTCATTTAAAAATTTTGATATTATTACAAAAAAAAATTTGATGGTCAGAAGGCCTAAAGGCGAAACTAGTAACCAATTAGAATAAAATTATAATTTTCCTATTAATTTTAAATGAAAATACATTCACATTACGTGAATTCTACATGAAACCTGAGATAACCCTACCGTCTCTAGATATGATCTTATGACAAGGTGTGTACAAGACCTGTACATAGCGTCTATCTCGTTTTTATTAAGATAGCTGTGGTATTCATAATTTATTATTGTCTGCCTGACAATTAAATTTATTATTTAAAAAGTATAAGCCATGGCAAGTAATGCTGACATTGGAAAAATCGAAAACGTTCAAGTGGTTGTCCGTGTTCGATCATACAGTGCAGACGAAGAAGCACAAAATGTTCAAAATATTACCCTTACAAACCCATCACAGAATAACATAAGTATATGTCATCCTAAAAATTCAAAAGTTAACGATAAAATATTCACATTTGACCATATTTTGGCAGAAAATTGTACCCAAATAGAAGTATATCAAAAGGTAGCTCTACCAATAGTGGAAAAGATATTTCAAGGTTATAATGGCACAATTTTTGCATACGGTCAAACCGGAAGTGGCAAAACTTACACCATGACTGGTATACCAACGCAAAACGAGTTGAAAGGAATCATTCCTAACACTTTCTCTCACATCTTCAATCAAATAAATAGAGCAAGCAAAGAAAAGTCTTTCGCCGTTACTGCTACATATCTAGAAATTTATAACGAAGAGGTTCGTGATTTGTTGTCACCTCATCCGAATGAAAAATTGGAAATACGAGAACGAGTCGATGTGGGAGTGTATGTGAAAGGATTAACAGGATTTACGGTCGACTCCATTGAATCCATCAACGAATTGACAAATTTAGGAAATACAAACAGAATTACTCGAGCAACATTAATGAATAAACTTAGTTCTCGTTCCCATGCAATTTTTACACTTACAATTGAAGCAAAAGATAGAGAAAGTAAAAAAACAACAATTGCAAAATTGAATCTTGTTGATTTAGCCGGCTCGGAAAGATTAAATAGAACACAAGCCACCGGCGACGGTTTGAAAGAAGCTACAAGTATTAATCAGTCGCTTTTTGTATTAAGCAACGTAATATCTGCGTTAGTCGAAGATAAACCAAATCATATTCCTTATCGAAACTCAAAACTCACTCGGCTATTACAAGATTCTCTGGGTGGAAATTCAAAGACCGCAATGATTGCGACAATAAGTCCATGTTCCACAGATTATGACGAAACAATATGTACACTACGATATGCTAGCCGAGCTAAACTTATTAAAAACCGTGTGAAGCTAAATTTACAGACCGATTGTGGATTAATAGAATATTTCGAAAACCAAATATGCGAATTGCAAAGTCAACTCTCCAATATATCTTCGAATGAAATTCCAACAAAACCAGTAAGAAGTAAAAAGAGCAAACAAAATTTAAATGAAATTTCGAAAAAACATAAAATGGAAATTCTAAAAATGGAAGATACAAAGAAAGAATTGGACCAAAAAATATCCACATTACAAAACAAAATTTTAATTGGTGGTAAAAATTTATTCAATACAGCTCAGGAACAACAATTCATGATTGAAACGTCGATACAAGAAATAGAAAGTTTAGACAAGTCGCATCAGGTGTTGGAAGAAAAATTAGAAGAACAGGAAGTTGAACGTTTTGATTTGGAAGAACAGTATTCCAGTTTACAAGATGAAGACACCGATCTCGATGTAAAAATTCAGTGCATAGAAAAAAAACTTAAAAAGCTGCAAATGGTACAAGATGAAACTAACCAAGATAACCAGGAAGAGTTGGAAATGTTGAGGTATAATAAAGCATCGCTAAATAATCAATTTAAAACTATTCGCCAATTTTTAAAACACAGCATACCCAAAGCTAATCTTAAAAAAATCGAATCTCGACTTGTTTGGAATTCAGAAACTTGCGACTATCACATTGTAGGTTTAGCTCATGTCGGAAATAATGCAAGAAAATCGAAACGACGATTTCAGAGACACATACCACTAAGTGGCTTAATAGAAACGCAACTAAATAGGCGAAAAACTATTTTGCGTGTTAATAGTTTGTTACCTACCGATGGTGAATGGAAAATCAAAACTGTTTATCAAAATTATCCACCACGAAAATAAAAAAGGCTATTGTATTCACATTCAAATTTACATTTGTTATATTTGATGTAGGTATATTTCTACAAATTTTTATAAAATAATTTAAAAAAGCGGTTTACGATTTAACAAAAATTTACAGTTTGAGAGTTTTACCTGTATACACCTAGACCCCCTATACTTGGTGAGCACGTCACCCGACCTTTTTGATAAGTGAAATAAAAAAAAAAGTTATCAAGTCAACTGATGAAAAATTATTGCATTTTATCCATGTCCATCCATATTACTTGTTTTCTGTGCTTTTTTTAATTAGGGGAGGGAAAGTTGGCTTAAAGGCAATAACAGTTAGAAGTAATAATAATGAAAAACTTACCTCCAGCTCCTGGCACAGAAACAAAAAATTTCACAGCATCTCTATGTCCATGAAAACTGAGTTGAGCATGCGCCATTGTACAATATGGAACGTAACTACCAGGCACAGGTGAAATTCGCATACCTACACCAGGTAAACTGATACCCCGTGGTACAATAGCACCAACATTACTACCACTATCACTCAATGGAACCGAAATAATAACACCATTACCAGTTCCAATCCATAACCTATTTGATGAAATAAGTAAAGCAGTTATTCGTACAAATGAAAATCCTAACTTTCCAGTTCCTATTACAAAAATAAGTTTATTTATTTCTATATCCATCTTAAATAATTAACTTACCCAACATTTTACTAACGTATGGTTCAATATCAACATCTTGAAGATGCTGATAAGTGTGTGCATGATACAATCTCAAGGTGGAATCTAATCGAATCGACACCCACACACCTTCACCTAGCCAAGCCAATTGTCGAACCTTTAAAATTAAAATCATACTTAAACTCATGATATATTTTGGAGGAAACCACATTTACCTGACTTTCTTTTCGTGGATGAGCTTCCAGTGAATGCACAATACAGAGATTGGTAGGATCCAATACATGAATTTTGTTTCTATATCCGCACCACACTTTATCACCTACAACAGATAAGCATCGCACTGAATGTAGAGGTTGTCCCAACTGAACCAAATAGTACTGTGAAAGATCCCACTGCCCCTCACTGTCTCGAGTAAATACAGCTACTGTACCATCTGCCAAAGCTACTACCACTTTCCCACTTATGTGACTAAGAATAAAATAATTAAAGTAATTCCAGTTCTAATAATTTCAAATTTAGTACTTACACAATACTTAATACTGCATCGTTCAATTTAACAGAATGCAAACACTGATTCCAATTGGTAACAGAAGAGTGTATAAAGAGCATACCGTTTTGAGCACCCAACCACATTGTTGCTAGCACGCTAGACATTACTTCATGATCCACTGTTTGCTCATCCTCAATTTGTTCTAAATTTTCAGATTCATCTGTTTTACTATTATTGCTATCGTCCAGTTTAGAATCTTCTTCTTCTTCGGTTTTATTCATAGTTTGATCTTTTTTATTCATCACAGTATCATTATGTTCGACGAAAGTTATCTTACCAACCTTAAAAAATATTTAAATCAATTAGTTCGTGTTCATAAAACTCGAATTTCCGATCTACAAAAAGTAATGCTGTAAGTGGATCAACATGATAATCTTACAAATTACGACATTATTAATTTATATTCTGCATTAATTTTGTGAACCAAAATAAACCCCACTTATAGAACCTAATTTTTAGTTTTGAGAAGATTCCCTTGTCAAGCCACTTAAAGCAGAATACTAAACCCACAGTAACAAAGCATAACTGTGATCCTTTAAAATGTATCTAAAAATAAAACTTACTAGTGACTCAGGATCAACTTCCTCTTTCTTCTCTTCTTTAACCGAGGTTTCTTCGTTATTCGCACCACTATCACTATTATTATCGACAGTATTGTTTTCATTGTTTGAGCTACTTTGTACATTTTCATTACTGCTACTACTTTTGGTAACATTAAAACTACCTAAATATTCGTTTGAACTAGCACCAGGTACACTGGCAATGCATAATAAATGATTAGCACACACTCCAAAGCTGTTTAATATTTCGGCAGGATTATTAGCATCTATGACTGTAACTATACTGGCAGCATGAGTGGATGTGCAAATCCAAACTAAAGATGAAAGTTTAGTTTCCAGCAAGGCTGCTTCTCTAGTCGCATTCACTTCTTTATCTAAACTTTCCAATTCGTTTGACGCAATTTTATCTATAATTGGATCCTCATAATAAAACACACTGCCACCGACCTATAACATGGCGATCATAATTTTTGAAGTTTTAAATGGAAAAAGAAATTGTTACCATCAGTCCACCATCTTTAGTGTATCCGCCCATAAGATTAACACCGGCAGCACACCAAATTTTCATTCCTGGAGAAGTTTCAGCCAAAGGTCTGCAATAAACTGGTACAGGAACTGGAACTCCACTGCTGTTGCTATGAGAACTCTTGCTTCCACCACTAGTATTAACTTTTCCAGGTAAACTCCAACCGTACGCTTGTAAACGACCGTCTTCTTTACGAACATGAGCGCGAACTTGTCGATATTGTTCCCGCCTCTCGACGGCACGTCGAGCCACCAGACGTTCAGATCCCTGTCCTATAATATCATAAATCAAGTAATTTCAAAATTTTCATGTTTACATCTAACTTACTATTCCTACTGTCAATTGCAGGGATACTTAAAATTTGATCATGCCATAATATATCTTGCATAATTTTTTTATATAAATTAAAACATGCGTCTAACTTAATATAAACATTTAAAATAAAACGATACAAATAAATTTTATAATATATTTTTAAAAATCAGGCAAACCTAACAATCTTAAATTTAATCACAAATTTAACACACGTAAAATAATCGCACTTGCATTTAGGTATACAAAATTATATAAACATACCGACTAGAAAACATAATAATATAAGGTACATAAAAATCGCATTCATATAATATACACAACTAAAAAATTAAAAGCACTGAAGAGTTTGTATCATTTAAGTACGACATTAAATTTTTTTTAAATCACACTTTCAATTCCAAACTCTTCAATTTCAAAACAATAATTTTTAAATATAAAAAAGCATATATTGCAAGCAAAAATTATGTTGAAAAGTAGATATACTTTCAGATTATAACAAAACAATAAATTGGAATAAATAAAATTTGTATTGTATTGTATTTTGTACTATCAATTTTCTAAAAACCTTGTGTTTTTTTATTATGAGATTTTCATCAGATTTAATACCTTCTTTATCTTCTTTACCAAAATAATAAAAAAAGTAGTTTTTAATATCTTCACTTGGTAAAAAGCTTGGAAGGCTGTAAGGAAATATAATGCTGTTAAATAAAACTTATGTTAAACTAAATGGCACTGAAGACTAGTTAGGGTTGAAATTAACACAAAATATTAAATAAAATTATTTAACAATAAAATTAAATTATTAATAATTGGTATATTGCTACAGCTTATATTAAGAGCGCTGCCCAGTGCAATATACTTGTAACTTGTATATGACTGCTCTGCATTATACTAGAGCAACTTTTTCTAAAGGTAAATTTTCACAAACGTGAAATCGTATTGTAAGGTATATTTCCATTTAGAAAATCTTGTTTTTCGTAATTTACTTCAAAAATGTTTAAAAATATAATTAACCGCTAGTTTCCTCCAATCTTTAAATCGTGATTGAAATTATAATTTATTCATAAGAACATTAGGTAGCAAAATGTTTTACATGTTTACATAAACAGATGTTTCAATTTGGAAAATAGCTATTATTTTAATTTTTGAACAGTTCTGAAAGTAAATGACGTCATAAAGCAATTCACAATGCTCTTAATATTAAAACACATACGTGTTCGTGTAAAAAAATTTAACAATTATTATTAGTAAAATTTAGTAAAAACATAAAATGAACAATGGGAATAATTTTTTAGGAATTAGCCAGTACTAATTAGTACGGGTAAAGTTTTAAATTCGAGGATTTGATCTTTTAATATCAATAAAACAATAAAAGATCACGTTTAAATTACTACTGAATGTAATATAATTACAATATGCTATTATAAAACATAACTTGATTGTAATTATATATAAATAATATAATAAATAATGTTTAGTAATAAGACAAACAAGTTTTCGTTGGTCGAGAAACAACATAAAAGTAATTCTAAAGCTTTTCGTCCAAGCAAATTATGTATTTTTAGCTTAAATAGTAGAAAATAAAAAATATTCTGTATGAGCAGTGCAGTGCAGTTTTGGTCATGACTATAAAATTGCACTCGCTAAATATTTAAAAGGTAAGAATTTCTTCAGAATAGATCAAGCTCTTAACATCATACATATTTATGCCTCCCAATTTTTATGCAGTTATTATAAACTTTTGCATAAAAATAATTCAAAAATTCTCTCTTTCTGCTGAAACCCTATAATAATGTATTGGCTTTGGAAAAAAGCCTCTCGGGAATAGTTTTACCTCAGCTGAATAATAGTTCATCAAAATTTAGAAATATTTAAGAGTAAACCAAGTATACGACATATAAATGATATTTATTAATGTGTTATAAATGTATCATAATGTCGAATACACCTGATTTAACTTTCAGATGATTCTGCCCCACTGTTCAATATAACGACTGCACTAGAAAGTAAATGAAGGCTATCTTTGTTTTTCACTTTGTAAAATTTGGCTTTATAAAAAAAAATTAAAAATAAACAAACAATATTACTAGAAAATAGCATTTTTCAACCACCTGAGTTGATATAAATGTTAGTATTATCAATACTAATATATTTCATTTAGATAGTGGGTATTATTTTTTAGTAAATAAAGATTTACCAGTGCATACTTTATAACTTCGTTATGATTCAGGTAGTTGAAAAAATAGCGTACGTCCCTCGTTCCGTAAGTATTTTCGTGGCCTTAAGTGTTTAGTAAATTTGCATATGGACCACAAAAATATAACTTAAGGTCCTTGGCACGTAATATACTTTGAGATTTGTACAGTGGTAGGACATTTTTACAAAATCATGGAATTGTTGAAGTTTTGTTTTTTCTGTTTAAAATTATTAAATCAACTTTTTGGATTTTATTATGTTCTGCCCAATGCTTATTTGGTTAACAGTATTCTTACTAAATTAATTTTTGGTTAGCATAAAATGTACATTAATAAAACACGACTAGATTAATTAAAAATTCAAAAAAATAAATAATTATTTTCCTAAAATTAATTGATTTATATTTGTACATACATACAGACTAATATTTGTACACAATTAGTAGTGTATTTTATATTCAGAAAATCATGCAAAATAAGATTTTTAATATGAGTTAAAAAATTAAAAATTAAGAAACATAAAATCATAAAAATTGCTTAATCATTTTCTCGCTTTTAATTATAATTTAATTTCATAAATTTTGTTACTTCTACACTGAGAAAATAAAATAACCATTTTTATTGAATGGTTTTTCTTTTAAATAACAATTTCCGAGATTTTTAACCAAAATTATTAGTTGAGAGTTTTAATAACTTTAAGTATAAATAAAAGAATTCCTATATCTATGAACACTAACATACCATCAGATTAATTAATAAAATATCACCAAAAACTCACAACCATTAAATGTTTAAAATTTGAGAAATTAGTTTATTTAAACAAAAAGTGAAAACTTAAAAAAGCTTTCCTTATTTAAAATAGCAAAAAATCAACAATTCCACATTCTTTGCAAAAAAAAAAGAAAAACTATAAATGTAAGTAACACCTAAACAAACTGCAGACAACTTAGGCATAGTATCACAGGCAATTGACAGCAAATGAAGATTCATATAAAAACAAATCATAATTCCGTACCCACTTCCGTATCTAAAAAATCTTGTCCACGTGGTAGTGCTCTCACACCTGGCGCTATTTGATTGGTCGAAGCTTGATAGCGTAAATGAGGTGCCATCATCTGTCGGGTTGGTCTATCTGAACTACTAAACAAATTACTAAAGAACTTCCATATACTTTGTTTACTCTTTTTATCCAAAGTTGGGTCATTTCGTGAAGCCCTAATCATCTCTGTCCAACGTACAGCTTCTTGCAATTCCATAAAACGTTCCTGTAAAGTATTAAAATTTTAATTAATATAAATTTAAGTTAATTAAAAAAATAACTAACTTTATATTGATTACGCTCCATTAAAACTCGAGCCATTTCCACTCTTGTAAATCTCTTTCTTTGGGCCATGGGTACATCTCCTTCTTCTTCAGCAACATCATTTTTGTTCTCGTTGGCTTCTCGAAGCTTCTTCAGTTCTTCTTCTAAATCACTAACACGAGTTCTTAACTTATCACGAGATGAATTTAAAGAAAATATTTCTTCTCTAAGCATTTCTACTTCGCCAGTGAGTTCGTCAACTCTCACTATTAAATCGTCTTTTACTACGTTTAACGCATTTCTAAAAAAAAATATATAAATTCATAAAAATAGAATTTAGTTACTGAATTAATTATTAAATATTAATATACTATTTCCAGTCAGGCCTGGCTCAAGAGGTTGAGCTCCAACCCATGAATAGAAAATAGTTCAGTACTTGGGCCAAAATAATATACTTGAGGCGGGCCTGTTTCTAGTACCAACAATTATGAATATATTACTTAAAAAGTAAACATACTTAGTGGCTAGCAGCTCATTATTCTCCATAATTAAGTTTTCTACTTCTTTTCCCATACCTAAACAAAAAATAAAAATGTTACTATCAGTATAAGTTCCAGAAGACTAAGTTTGCATACAAAAAAAATATAAAAACGTTTCCTTTATACGAATTTGAAAATCTTAATTCCTGATTTTACATTCAAGACAATTACTGACACCCAGTTTTAAACTACTACGTGTTTAAAAGCTTTATTTCAATAATAATTAGTGTTAGTTTTAAAATTTAATAGAATGCTTTTACTAAATATTAAATAATAACATAGAATCTAGAATACTATACAGAAGTTTATAATTTAGTAGAATTTATATTTAAAAAAATTTCCTTGAGTGATCTCGAGTGTCAGTCGAGTTTAACATCTAACGATAAATCAGTAGTTTGATATACTTTGATAGCTGCCCTAACATTCAAAGGGTTAAAAAAACTTGAATTAAGAATCCAGATTACGTAATGAACAAACCTCCGCAGTGCTATACAGAGTAATTAAAAATTTGTTTCTTACGAAATGCAAGAAAATCTAGTGTTAAAAAAATACCCAAAAAATAAAATTAAAAACACTACTTCATTATTAAAACAAATAAATAATATCTTTGAAATTATATTTTTGATTTTTTGAATCTATTTATACTATTTTAGAAACCGCTCTCAAGCTATCCATAGATGATCAAGCTTGTCATGACATGGTTATAAGATTTTAAAGATACCAAGTATATTATCTGGATTCATAGCTTTGGTATCTTTGACATCTGATAGGCATGTCATGCCAAGTGTGATCATCTGTGGGAAAAAGTACGATTTACATACATAGTTGGTGTATACTAGAAAATAGCATGTCAAGGAAATGTATAATTTTTATTTTAAATATGCATTTTGAATAATAAGTGAGCTATCAAAGTAGTTGGACTGTTGATTCAGCATGTATATTGTACACTCTGTGATCATAATCAAGTTTAAATAATGTAAAATGTGCTAATTTAATAACGCTAGACCACCAAGAAAGCAATTATATAAAATTAACACATTTTACTATTATTTAATTTAAAATATGAGATTACAAGGCTTTTAAAAATTTTGTAGCAAATATTTTTATATTACGTCACAACAGTAATAGTTTAGTTACAAAATAATAATTTTAGTGGTACAAATTGCAAACATTTGAAATACGCGCTTATTAATAAAAAAAGCTTACCAAAAAAATTATCGTTGACTGCATTTGATGAAGATGACCAAGAATAAGCCAAACAAACAAATGATTAGTATCAAATAATGAAAATTAATATTTATGATTAAACAAAATCAGATCATGCAATTATGATAAATTATTATAAAAACATGCACAAAGTAATGACGTCGTCATACCTGATGAAGCATATTCTCCAGGATGAACCCAGCCACCTGTGATATCCGATCCTTCATCTGCATCACCCAAAGCATCGGAATCCTATAAGTAACAATCGACATTATAAAAAGTATAATTTTAATTGTATATTATTCGTACTTGAAAACTAAGCTCTTGATATAATGTGTTTCCACTTCTCTGTTCTCTACGAGTTTGTACACGACCTGTATTGTTGTTTGTCGGTGCTGGTGGAGTTACCGGAGAAGTTACCATACTCTTATTTTCTAAATTCAAAGACTCTGTTTCTTGACCTCTTTCTACAGTGGAAACACGATGGTTTATATTGTCCAATTCACTGTGCAAACTGAAACAATTAATATCTTTTATGTTTTTAGTGTATATAATAATCCTAACTGACAATAAAAAGGTCTTGCAAAAAACAAAGACTTTTTAATTTTTAAAGCTTTTTTATCCTTTAATATAAAATTATGGTATCTAGTACATATCTAATTAAAATTTTTCTAATAAATTGTATTAAATTTAATGAAAATGGTAAAAAAAACTCTTAGATTTACAGTGGCGGCAATATGAAACGCACGGTCTTAAAAATTTAAGTAATTGGTATTATTTTCATATATATTGTATTAAAATTGAACTAATACTTATATGTTTCAATTGACTAACCAAAATACATATATACAAAAATTACAAATTCGATAATATAATATATATATAACCACTTAAATTCATCCCTGTAATAAATAGCACGTTTTTCAGGTATATTTTTGCACATCAATAAAAACAAAAATTTCAGTTAAAAATATAATTTAAGTAACAATTATGTTGTATATAGTTTACTAATCGATAATTATTTTATTAATATGTGGTTAGCCCTCATCGTGCCTTTATGGCATCCTGTAAACGACGAGGAATTGATTGCACTAACCGTTCCAGGTAGTCGCCCTTTATATTATTGTCCGATACAAATTTTAATGCCTGTATTAACTCGGGTACACTTTTTGGAGAATTTTGAACCACGTGCCGTTACATTATTGCCCAAAAATTCTCAATGGGATTCAAATCTGGGCTATTCCGTGACCAATCGATTACATAAATTGCATTATTAATAAAATAATTAGCTACCTGTATCAAATTGAAGAGCAATCAATTGGATATTTTTGCATAATTTGATACTTAAATGTATTAAAATCAATGCCCGATTAAAAAATTTTGAAAAAAAAAATTAGTTACCACGGTACTACTTACTAATTTTGCAGTACGACAAGGTGCGTTATCTTGCTGAAAAATGCATTCATCATTTTCCGCGTATAAATTGAATACCGATGGTTGTAAACTAGTTTTTAATATACCAAAAAATTTTACAAGGTTCTGTAAACGCTAAAAAAATTTTTGGTATATTAAAAACTAGTTTACAACCATCGGTATTCAATTTATACGCGGAAAATGATAAATGCATTTTTCAGCAAGATAACGCACCTTGTCGTACTGCAAAATTAGTAAGTAGTACCGTGGTAACTAATTTTTTTTTTCAAAATTTTTTAATCGGGCATTGATTTTAATACATTTAAGTATCAAATTATGCAAAAATATCCAATTGATTGCTCTTCAATTTGATACAGGTAGCTAATTATTTTATTAATAATGCAATTTATGTAATCGATTGGTCACGGGATAGCCCAGATTTGAATCCCATTGAGAATTTTTGGGCAATAATGTAACGGCACGTGGTTCAAAATTCTCCAAAAAGTGTACCCGAGTTAATACAGGCATTAAAATTTGTATTGGACAATAATATAAAGGGCGACTACCTGGAACGGTTAGTGCAATCAATTCCTCGTCGTTTACAGGATGCCATAAAGGCACGATGAGGGCTAACCACATATTAATAAAATAATTATCGATTAGTAAACTATATACAACATAATTGTTACTTAAATTATATTTTTAACTGAAATTTTTGTTTTTATTGATGTGCAAAAATATACCTGAAAAACGTGCTATTTATTACAGGGGTGAATTTAAGTGGTTATATGTATATTATATTATCGAATTTGTAATTTTTGTATATATTTTGGTTAGTCAATTGAAACATATAAGTATTAGTTCAATGTTAATACAATATATATGAAAATAATACCAATTACTTAAATTTTTAAGACCGTGCGTTTCATATTGCCGCCACTGTAGTATTCTGTGAGTTTTAAGTTTCACTTTGAATTGAATTAAATAATTATTGTAAAACAAATAAATATAGATTTACTTATTGTTAGATCAAGATAAGTGTTTGATAAAATGTATAAAAAGATCATTTTTTATTTTTTATGTAAAGTTAAAAATTTACAACTGTAAACATATTTAATCATTGTAGTTCAATGAAGAGGATATCACTTCACGGTTCAGTTGTTGTTCGTTCTTTTACGACAATAGAGACTCGACACCAAGAAAAAAATTCCATTGTTTTTAAAATATAACAGTATTGAACGTTGACGCTTTAATAATCTAATTTTACTTTTTTTTATTAATTAGCAATAATAAAAAACTTAAAAGTATCTAATAATGTTATTATTTTATAAAAGAATAAAATATTGACGTAATGATCTTCATGATTTTTTGTACTACAGAATGTAATAAATCATTACAAGATTTTAAATAACTCCTAAATAAAAGAGATTTAAAGACAAATTATCGTATTATTAAGATTAAATATTTATAATTTACATTTATTTATTCATGTTTTTATATACCTACTTACATAATATTGTAATGTATTATATACATTTTCTCAATTCGATAAATACTTAAAAATATCTAAAAATATTTTTAAATATGATTTGTAAAATTCCATCTTTGAAATCAAATTAAGTTTTAGTTATCTCTGCACAAAAATAACGTGCATAATGAAGGTCATTAAAGTGATTATGTAAAACATCGAAGCTTAAATAAAATTTCATTTTTAAGCCTTTTCCAAAGCAGCCAACACTATTTAATGTTAAGTGGTTGGAAGAAAATAAAATCCAATTTGTTTTGTTTTTCTCAAGTTTAAGATTATGCAGGCCTACAAGGCACAAGTAATTTTTAAATAAATAATTATATCTGAAGCTCAATTTATTGTTTTTCTTCTTATAATAAAATCGAACGTTAAACAATTGTTCAAAATTTTTGCAGAAAATATCTATTTTATAAACAAAGCTGGATTGGCTGTGGAAAATGAAAAACTCTGAATTTAACTGAAAGTCAGAGTTCCTAATCGAAAATTGTTAATTTAAATTTTTTGGCATTGATTTCTACTTTTCTAGAATTATTACGATTTTGGCTATCTCAAACCCTGGATCATTAACCTGTAAATAATTTTGTGTGGTCCACTTTCAATGTGTACCAACTTTCTGTTTGAGAAGCGCCAATAATCTTAAAAGTTGCTCTGGATACCTTATTGTTCCAGGTTCTTAAAATTTGGGGTTTTACAACTTATCACAAAATATCAAAAAAATCGCCTACGACGCTATTAAAATAAAACAACAGTCCAAAGTTTGACATTAAACATTGACTGCACATTTCAATTTTGCTTGTTGCGTAGATCTGTTGCGAAATCTCTTATTTCAAATAAATGAGATTTGTCTCAGTTACTTCAAAATAATATCATTTACTGCTCCTGGCAATCCATATTAAATCAACAGAAAGGGGTTAATTTCATGACTTTCAATATGATATCAATCAATTCTTATGTGCAATGAAACGTTTAACTCGAGCAACCTTCTGAATGTCAATAAATACCAATTCTTAATTTGAGTAAAAATGCAAGCTATTTAATTTAATTAATAAATTTCTAATCGTAATATCACAATAAAAGACCAAACCAATATCCAAGATTCGAGGGCGACGTAAATAGTATCATTAGATAAAAAGAATGACTAACACAAGTTGGTTACTATTGGGAGTGTTTTTTGATAAATATTTTTAGAAAGAAATGTCAATAATGCCAATTTGTTTTAAATAACCTTTTTATTTAAAGAAACAATCTTTAGTATGTAAAAAAGGAAAAAAACGATTTGGATACTTAAGTGTTCAGGTTTCTTTAAACAAACATTCTATGTTAATTAGAAAAGTAAGTAGAGCCAAACAGACAGAAGCTATCGTTCTTTAATTAATAATACTTAAATGGCTGATAAAAAAAATGCTCGATAATAATAAATTTATTATATTATCAGATAATGATAATTAAATTGCAATATTCAAGTTATTGAGGAAATATTATGATACCGATAAATTTACATATTCCAAGTAGAACAAATATAAATTGAAATTGTTGCATTATAATAGTTACTTCTTGATTTTGTTCAAATAAATGCGTATGCAAATAACAAACTGAAGCCAACTATAACCAGCAATTTATTAATAACAATCCATTTGCTAATCATGCTATCGTGATTGTCTGTGCACCGAAGCAAAAAAGTCTTTTACAAATTAAAAATCATTTCAAGTGGAAAGTACTGTAACTGAAAAATAATCTATGAGTAATCTTTGGATTACAAGCAAAACATACAAAAAGTTAGCAATGTTTTTGTTACATTTGAACATAAAAAATTCTCCATATTATTATAATAACAAAACGAACTTTTTACTTAATTTTTGTAGAAAAATTATTGAGTTTTGAATTTAGATACACAACCAAATAGCTTCCAACAACAATTAAGAGTAAATTCTACCCTAACAGTATATTTGTTGAACATTAAATCTATTTTCTCACAAAACAGAATTTGTGACTTAGTCTACGATAGTTTAACGAGAAAACTCTCTACCATTAACACCTAAAAATATTCAGTGAAGTTGACCTATTTATTATTATTAAATGTATCAAAAAGTATCTTCTGAAAGCAAAAGTAGATATATACACTTTCATTTTTGATAAAATCCTCACTTTCTTATTCCATATCTTAATTGTGCATCATTAAATGCCGCATAACTAATTACATTCTAAGCTTTACCATTGAAAATGTATCCAATTAAAAATTGAGAAAACATACCTGGGTGACGAATGAGTACTACTGATTGGAGATGTTGGTATGCTATCGACTCCTTCACCTGCACCTTCCAAAGAAGCAAATCCATACGAGATAGGTCCCGAACTACGTCCCATGTGTAATCTACTGGAATTAATCCTTCCAGCTTCAGATCTGTCGTTAGCTAAATGTTGAGTTGAAACAAGTAATTTGGCACGTTCCATGTGTTCCATGTGACTTTTAAAAAGTTCCGTGTAACGTTCGTGTAATTTTGAATACTCCTTTTTCAATTCGCCTTCTCTTTCTTCCAATCTTCCTGCATGCTCCATAGAATTTTTGTGTTTAATTTCAAGCATTCTTACAATGCTCTCTAAAGCTTCTAGTCGAGCAGAAAGTTCTTTACGTTCACCTGAGAATCAAAAGACAAGTTAAATCTTTTTCGAAATAATAATTCAGTTACAACACCTACCTTCTGCAGCATCTTCAAACTCGAGGAGTTTTTGTTCCGACGTTTTCCTTGCACCTTTTTCTCTTTCATATTGCGTTACTAACTGTTCGTTGTCTTCTCTTAGCAATTCCAATTCTACATCTTGTTCCTAAAATTAAGAAATTTGTAAGAAATTAATGACTTACAAAAAAATATGTCTTACTTGATTTGCTTGATAAGCAGCATCTAAACACTCCAACACATTTACCAGTAAAGGCATCAGCGATTTAACAACATCTTCATCATATCGTATAATCATACGTTCAAATTCCTGATAAATACTACCCGCCAGTGATTGCACTTTTTCGGACATAACGACATGAGAATCCTCATGTGTTCCATAAATGGTTTCGGTGCCCATACCACCACCTGCGTCCTGAAGATCCATCACTTTTTTTTTAAATTTTAACACAAACTTGCTAATAAAGCAAGGAGATTCATAACAAATTAATGTCGTCACACATAAAATAAACTAAAATGGTTTAATATTTTTATTTAATATAAGTCGATGTTATTCTAAAATGCCACTGTTACACCTACTAATTTTCGATCAAAGTGTCAATGCAATCAGCTGAGATTTTAACCATTTTTACGGGCGCAATACGTCAATTATACAATTCTGACATTTTCTACGTTTATTTACGAATATTACGCAGATAACTGCGCATTGACTATTATTAATAGGTGCGATACGGAAAGGGAACAAATTTATCAAATTGCAAATTTTAATACATTTATTTGCACTTGGCGACACCTAGCATAATAAATCGTAAACCATTGAATTTTATAAACAGAGAACTTTTATGCGATTCTTCCAGTGGCGTAGTAAATAAAAAAGTTGAGATGGGCATTTTTGTGACGTAGATTTCTTGAAATTTTTAACTTGGTAAGCTTTTTGTTTTTCTTGTAATTTACCAGAAACTTGAGAAATGTTATTCAAGTATCAAAGTACTTCAACAATCAAAGTAACTTTGATTAAATTTTTTTCACCATTTCAACAAAATACTATATAAAAATTTTTTACCCGAGCGAGCCCCCATTGGTGGTCGTAAAGTGTGACTTTTTCGCATCAGGGCAAAAATATATTTTTTTGTGCCCTAGGCCCTAGGGTAGTAAATTACATTTGCGCTCTAGGTCAGAATAATAGTTTGGTGCCCTTGATACATCCTAGTCTTTTTTTTTCATACAATTTTTGCTACTTCGATAGCAACAGATCTAAAGTAGCGATATTGGCAGCTTCAAGAAAGTATTTTGTCAATTTCGTTCATCATTTTTGTTTTACAATATTACAAAAATTCCATTTTGAGCCTAGTATTTATATCGGCATTAAATCGTCAATTTCAACTAAATGCCAAAATAGAACTTGCATCTATCATTATATTTATTTGTATTTTTATCAATATAAATTTAAATGATAATAATAAAAAAACATACTGATGCAAGAGCATAGCCCTAACTTATAATATGATGTATCCTTAATTAAATAAAATTTGAATTTTCGAATACCTGTTTTTGAGCAAGACAATCGCCAGTGTCGTGTAGAATTAATTGGAAATACATAATACATATGAAGAGTACACGGGAATAACGATCAGAGTCACAAACTGTATATTTTGCGTAAATTGAACTTCAAGATTTACAGACTCGTAAGATCGTTAACAAATGATTTTAAAAATATGGTTTTTTACACTGGACTTAAATCATTTTTATCTTATATATTTTTACTAGAAGATACCTATTATTACCATCTATCGACTGGCATTAATAGTTCATTTTCAGCAAAATTGGACCCTGATCGTTATTCCCGTGTACTCTTCATATTTTTAATTCGTTATAATATAAATACTATCTTAATACAAATCTTGTAAATAAGCTAAATAAACAACAAGGCAAAATATTTTCCAATTTTAATATAATTTTTAAAAGCAAATAATTTAACTATTTAATATAAATACTATCTTATTATTTATTTAATTTATTTAACAAATTACAAGTTATAACATTCCTAATAAAAATAAATATATAAGGTGTCCTGGTATTTTTTCTTCTTTTTGAAAGAATGAAACTGGGTTATTAAAAAAGGTAAAATTATATTTTCGCTTTGCTGTACCTGCCTTCATAGCGCTGACTCGTTCCTCTTGATTTCAATGCGAATTCCAGTAATTAAAAGTAAAGTCCCAATTACCTAGTTTAAACCTTTGATTTAAGATGATACGAAAAAATCCAGGGATGTTCCTTCTAAAAAATTTCCAGTGTGCGATGTAGTCCGATCTCAAATCTTTTACTAGAATGGCGTGAGCAGTCATTTTTGAAAGATTCAAAACAGCTGATTGTCATTGTTGCATACAGATTTCTTTATTTCTTCATTTCATGATGTTGAAAATTTGAAAAAAAAGGACGTCGAAATTACATTAAAATAACGTTTTTTTCTGACCTGAAAAATAGGTCATAAAATAACGTCAGTGTTTAAACAATGTTAATAATGTAAATTTTATATTTTGAAGACTTTTTATCATACGAAAATCGTTTTTACAGCAATACTTATCAGACGTTTTTGTAGCAAATTTTATTCTCTTCAATTTTATTTATATACATTTTTCTATTTCGTCGCACCATTTCTGAGATACAAAAAATGGCAATTTTTATTGTATCGTACCGACTGTTTAAGTCACTGTTTATCAGAACGGTGCGACGAAATAAAAAATAGAAAAAAAAAGTATTGCCATAAAATCAATGAAACAGTCTTCAAAAGGTACGATTTATATTACTAACATAGGAAGCGTCCGAATATTTTTGTGAGTAACATATATGGAACGTTATTCACTTACAAAATGATTTATTGCAATTAAATTTTTAAACCGTGTTCTTCACCAACACCAACTATACATACCGCTACCTAAAAGCTACAGTAAGATATCTTGCAAAAATACAATTTTGAGTTAGGTTTGAACCTAATTCCTAATTGTCAATTTTTAAACATTATAATGATAAAACTAATGTTTGCCTAATAAATAAAAAAGAATGAAAAGAAATATTCACACTTCAAATTCTAATTTCAATTTAAATCTTTAACATGAATTATCTCAAATTGACTATTTTCGTTATACATATCTCACTGTAGCTTTCAGGTAACAATTAATACATCAGCAACAAATTAAAAAAAACATTCACAAAAAATCCTAATAAAATATATAACATTATAAATTTATATCTTCAACCATTAAATTGTATAAGAACTATTATGTAAGTAGTCACAGTAGCAAAAAGACCAACGAGGATAGTGTGGTCAACACGAAAGAATCCAGCTGCAGTAAACTGGGGATATTCATATGTAGCTTGTTTAGCCAACAAATGTAATTCTTCCTTAAGAATTATATCTTGATAAGTATTTGTTGGAGTTGGAAAACTTAAAAGCAAAGTATAACAAATTTTTGCAGTGTATTGGGCTTCTTTAACTGTATCGTGAAATGTAATGGCCACTACCACCCCAGCAATCTTAAATTTAAAAAATTTACTTATAGTAAATTAATAAACAAATGCGTACATAGTGGCAAATTTCGTTGTTTTTGAAAGCTGTCACTCAATTAATTACTATTGAATTTATTAGAAAATAGCTAACAAACGCACTATCCCGTAGCAGCTTAAAAACAATGTATTTTGTCAATACTGTATACATATGAATGTATTTACTTACAAATCTTATCAACATCCAAGTAAATATAATTATTGCAACCATATAATTGAATGACACATTTTTAACATCTTCTACTGTTTGAAGTATTTCAGAAGCGATTGAAGCATATAGAAATAATATTTGCCATCCAAACACAGTATTAAATAATGTAGCCATATAAGCAAGGCGAATATAGATTTTTCTGGTGTTGATCACATTATCAATTATAATTTTATAACTTCCAATGCTAAGTAACTTTTTCGAAATATTTAACTCTTTCAAAAAAGCATTTAAAGTTTCAAAAAGTTGTTTGAGTGATAAACAGTAGTGACAAATTAAAAACACGAATACAAAAACAGAATATTCTATAAAATTGTATATTGAGTAGCAAATATAATTCACCAGATCATCATGGGGCGAAAACCAAATTACATCGAGAACTGCAAGCGATATATAAAAAAGGTGAAATACACACATTTGGATAAACATATAACTCCATCGTTTCTCCTCCTTTTTAACTACAGGCAGTTTATTTTTTAATGTAATAAAACATTTGAGCAGTGTTAAAAACGTACTTTTGTTCCAAAACGTTGTCGATAAAATATGGTAAATAACCAATAGCGTTTGAAGAAACTTAGAACTAATTTTTAAAATTAAGTAAGCAGTCGATCCTTTCATAATATAAACTGAAGCAGCAAAACAAACTAAAACGATAATACAAACCAGTAGAGAATAAAATCTTGATGAAATATATGAAAAGCGAAGAGGGATCAGTGCTAAAATATTAGCTATGGGATGTATAAAATCTATATAATAGCCATTTTCCTTCACAATTTTCTTTTCTTTAATCATTTCTGATACAATATCAAACAAGTCAAGCTAAAATCAGTTAATTCCGAACTGGAAACATTCACTAATGTTTTTCTAATAGCAATGATTGTTAGTATATTTTATTTATATAGTAGAATGTCTTAGATAATTATATGCATATCTACCAATTTGTACGATAAATAATAAATGAGCCCACTTGAAAATTATATTTTTAGATAGTATTTTATTCTATTATTATTTACTTAAAAATGTATAAGGTGCCAATAATGATTACTATGCACGGGTATGTAAATAATAATATGTTGTACAGAGTGTCTCCACGACCAATACACACCTCTTAGTTTTTTTCGTAAAACGTTTCATTTAAAAAATAGGAGGTTGAAAAGAAACAAAAAATAAAACTTAAAATTTTTCAACGTTTTCTTAATTAATTTGATCGCAAGCCGTTGATTTTAAACAACAAAGATCTAAAATAATTTTTAGAATAAAATAGTTTGTAGATAATTCCAAGCTTTTTACTAACTAAAAAATTAATAGGTTTGGTGCTGTGGCTATTTGAATATAGACAACTATGAGAATAAAAAAAAAACAACCAGAAGGTGAACGTTTTCAAAATATACAATAGAAATGAATTTTGTTGATACCTATTAGAAATTATTGACATATAGGTAATAGGTGAATCTGCCACTGAAAGTTAGATAGTTTTGCTGCCAAAATTAAAAGGCAAAATTAGGTATCAATTTTATTTTAATCATCTATGCTACATAATACAAACAAAAATTATTTTAAAATTTGTTTTACTACAAATTGGTCTGACGTTTAAATAAATATGATAAATAACAGTTTTTTTAACAAGTTCAATAGTGAATATTGTTATTTGTATCAGTACGGGAACACTTTGGAGGATTATAACACAGCTGCAACAGTGCTGTATTAATATAAACTATTCTAAGTCGATTTTACAATTTTTAATTATATATTTTTTATTAAATACAAGTTTGGCATTCTTAAAACAATTATTAAAACAGAATAGCTTTCCAATTAAAAGCTTTTTCATATTTTACGTTGTAACCACTTATAATACCGATAAAATTACTATAAACAAAATTGTACATTATCAACCTTTTCGTGTACCATGTGAATTACAATCAAAATCATATACAAAGTAATATTAGAATACGTATAAAGCTGCCACAATTACACATTTTAGTGCTTAATTTTCTCATTCAATGAAATATTTTAATAATAAAAAGCAGTATAATAATTATAAAATATAACTAGTCCAGACAAATTAGATCAAAAATCGTAAAATAGGGAAAAAAGAAAACGAAGATTTGTTGAATACATATCTCTAATCAACATACCGAAGTTCTTCTCAAAAACTAAATAGAGACTTTAGCTACTACTGTATTTTAATTCTAAACTTATTATTTTGCAATACCATTTATATAACAGCAAAAAGCTTTTATTTTTTATACTATTGCAGTTTACATGAGATTTTGTAGTAGTTTAAATAGAAAATAATATTTTTACAGATATGTGTGGATTATTACATCTACATAATATGTATGATCATGATCAATATTAGAAGTCTGTTAGTATATTAATTAGGTAAGTTCAAAGAACGTATTTTCAACAATTCAACTTTCCCGATTTTTTTCTAATTTACCTAGACTAAAATTTATTTTCTACAATTTTTATTGTTTTTTAATTTTTGTGTAATATCAAAACTACTTTCAGACTTCTAGATTTGCCAAAGATCTACATGCTCTTTACTTGTCGTCACCTTTTTTTATCAAGCACATGGCTGATTTTGTTAATGTACTCGATATCATTAGAATCTTATAATATTCATTTTCATTCAGTTCAAGGACAATCAAAAAGCATACATAACTAAAGGAATATTGTACTCGATCAAGTTAAAATATTGCAATTGGCCATGACTTCCTCAATTTCTCTTGGAAAATGTTTTTAGTATCTATCAGATACAAATTTATTGCAATTGAAGGTTCAAGTAAATTGCACATAGATCTCGAGCTGCCCTTACAATATATAAAATTCGTTTATAGAAAGAAATTGAAAAATATTAAAATGGAATTTTACAACTTATACTTATTTATTGAAAACTAAAAAAATAAATAATATGCAAATTCAATTGCTGCTTGTATTATTTTAACACTAATGGAGTTAATTGTTCATTTCTATTCTAAATTTTATACATTAACAAATTTTTATGAATTTGACCATTTTTAACTTCACATTTCGTTAGTGTGCTATAATAGGTAGTAAACAAAATTAAAATTATTCAAGCATAGTTTTGAATTAATACAACTAATCTTCCTGCTTTGTTATAAAATATTAACCCCTTAATGTACTTACTGGCAATTTTGTACGCGATCGTTATATTTACTCAGCAAATTCTCGTTCGACGCAGGGGAATTCTAATATTTGTATTGATCTTCTAAATTTTCACTTTGAAAGTTTTTTTTATCAAAAATTTAAAATTACTATGTGCATCAAGAGGTTAACGGCATGCTCCACTTGCATTTCTGCCGAGAAGATCTTATTTATCTTTTAGAATTTGTTTCAAACATGGACAAAAATTGAATGTCAATGAGATTTGCTTGGTGGAAGTGAACAAGCAGATCACTGCTTTAGTTTGATGGACAACTTTCACATTGTACCAACTCCACTAATAGGTAATCTATTCAGTAGTGGACACAAAACTCACTGTTAAGAATTCAAACATAAAAACTCACCAGTGTTATGACAAAGACTTGTTTAACATTCCAATTTTAAAAATGCCCCAAGAAAATAGCTACTTTTTTAATTAAAATCATTAGTAAATGTGTAATATAAACTACTCTAACATATCATAAATAAATATTTTCAAAATTGTAAAATACCACTTCACTTATTTTTTGTTTTAGATATTTCGTATTATAACATTCTATTTAAAACTTCAATTAAAAAAAATTGAAATTATTATTTAATGTAAACAAACACTCATTAATAAATTAATGCAATTGAATAATTATGCAATTAATATAACTTAACGTTTTCTAAATAACACAATGTAGTACATGAACAAATATATGAAATATTTTTAGTTCGTAATTTGTAATGGAACTGTTTCGATATGATTTTATTAAATTGCTTCAGCCTTGAATGACGAAATTAATATATTTTCCAATAAAAAAATTCCAAGTTTTAAATATTGCACAACACTCAAGTCAGACAATTTTTGATTTAACTTTTCATTTAATTTACCAAATTTATCTTTGGTTTATGTTTATTATGTTGATTTTAATATTTTTCAAGTATACACTCAAACAAAAAAGGCGTTTCCAATTATCACTACAACCGATTTTAAATATCAAAGCAATACTTACTATTTGAACGTTTAAAAAAATAACAGTACAAAATGGAAATTATAGAAGTAAAAATGCATTTTTATAAATATCAACAAGTGAGAGAGTACTCCACTAATAACCATTATGATTCAAGCAACTTTAAAACAATGCCCACACATTTGATGTAAAAAGGCAGTAGTTACAATAATTAATAAGTTATCATTTACAATTAAAGGCCCTCACGTTTGTAATGCTGTAGTTATTTCGTCGTGTATGGTGGCTAATTCTTGAATTCGAGATACTAACTGTTGATTAAGGGTTAAGAGAACTTGCCGTTGCGATTCATGAGCCCCTAATGCAACATCTAATTCAGATTGTGCAAGTTTTGCCGTTGTTTGTAAATCTTGATTTTCACGTTGCAAACTCTGCATTTAAAGTTGTTTCAATTAATTTATTCTGACTAATTTCGTGCGAAAGTTTTAGTTACCTGTGTAATATCTGCAATTTTATGAGATGCATACTGCTGTACTTCTTTGCCTTTATTTTCCAATTCCACTTCTAGTTGCTCCACTCGATGTCGTAAACTTTGAATTTCTTTTCGAAGTTCATCGGCAATGTCTCCTCCGCCTATAAATAAGTTTAAAAATTACACTACAGATCTGCTAATGAAATTGTTTTTAACCTTCCAAACTTGTCTCATTTATTCAGGCGGTTTATATCCTTTTATTTTTAATTACATTAAATGTGTTTAGTATTTTCTATATTTAAAAATTGAGATTGCAATGCTCATAAAGTTTGGCATGACTGCACTCAAATTAATAAAATATCTACCTAATAATTAAAAAGCAGATTTCACATGAATTAACAACATAATTAAATTAGTCAATCACGTGCTTACTGAACAAATTTAATAGTAAATTCGAAACAAAACAGTAGGTGCATATCAAATTAAAATTTTAACTTCACTTATTATTTATAATTTCAATTGTAAATTTTAAAAGAAATGCAGGTTAAACGAACAATTAACAGATTTTTTTTATAACATAAGCTGAATATTTAACCTGCATATCTTTTAAACCTTACAATTAATATTATTGCACGGGTTAATAATTTAAGTATTCTTAGTTATAATTTCATTAATTTATTTAATCAATCATCACCAAATAAATCAACTATTGTAAATTGTAATTTCTGAAAATGATCAAGAGATCCCAATCACTTTCTCTAAAATTGAATTTTATTATTTCTAACAATAATTAACATATATTCAAAACAAAACCTTACCTCACTTAAACCGTTATACTTAAATTAAATTTGCATTTACCATATGCTGTAATCTGAAGTATTAAAAAACGGCATTGTAAGAAACTCTGAATAGATTTAAAATTAGAAAATATTATATAACTAAATAACAAATTCATGGAAGCTACAAAGTTAGACTTTATTTTCTGATAGTTGAACAACATTGCAAAAGGCTGCATTTACCATATTTGCAATATCTTACATTTAGTTTTAATAAGCAAAAATATTACGAAAATTACTATGTTTAGGCATAAATTGTAAGTTTTGTTTTAAAAATTTATAGATCGTAAAGACAAATTTATTGATAAATAATTAATAATAGAAATTATATAATGGAAATTTTAAAAACATTAATGAACTGCGGCATTTAATTTCTTTTATTTTTAATTATAAGTTTCTATTAAAATTCCTTTAATAACAGTAATTTAAATTTTTGTAATTACACCTTCTTATAATAAATTAGTAACGATTATTAAAATTATTCAAGGGAACAAAAAGTCAAAACAAAACTTTTATCAATTGGCATAATTATTGTTAAAGAAGATACCTACTTAAAATAATATTTTAATAAGATACCGAGTGATGTGCACCTCAGATTTTGGGAGTCCATTGCTTTGAAACTAACTCTACTTGCGAGGACAGTTTATCATCAATTATCGCTAAATATTTTTTAAGGCACCAGAGAGAAATATAATTGATAATAAAAGTGGTGCTTTTTTACAAACATTGTACTCTCTATGAGACAAAATGCTTACAAAGCTTTGTATAGTCAAATTCATTTTAACTCGAGCATGACTAACCTTTTAATGCAATGAGATCTGACGCATAAAATTCGGTTATCTTTGTCATACATACAAAAAGTGACTATTAGAAAAGTGACAGAAAATAACAAATACTTCGATTTTTTTACTTTTCTGCGATGAGCCATGCATGACTTAAAATGAATTTGACTATAATTAATTAGTAATAGATAGATATTTTCTACGTTCTATCGACTGAAAATCTAACCCCAAGTGAGAAAAAGTTATATTTTATGTTTGTTTTATGATTTTTCCTTATCCAACTAGGGTAGGTTTGAACCAACCTAAGTTCCTAATGCCTTGTTGAACCGAAATAGTTAAAAAAAAAATTATTAAAATTAAAAAAAAAGACAAATTTTATAAAATTATTGTTAAACTGAAAATTACCAAGATTGTTTTTTACCCAAAAGTTAAAATAAGTTCAGTTGTACATAGAACGCAGTAATATTTGTATTAAATTTTTTAATTATTTTTATTATTATTAATATAAAATTAAAAAAAAAGTAAATAAATTGTAAAAAATGTAATAAAATTTGTAATATGCAAACCTAAAAAAATTAATAATTGATGAAATTAATTTGTTTAATGTTTGCAAAATGTTTAATGATGCATGTATATACGAGTACATCTAATGCATAAACATTAGAAAATTTGTAATAAATTACATATTTACAAAATAATTTTTTTGTTAAAAAAATTCGTATTGCATTTTTTCGTAATAATAGTATATTGTTTGGCAAGGGGTGAAACAAAGCGATTTCAGACGAGGGTGAAATTTGCCTGCCCGAGTGAAGCGAGGGCTGGCATCACCTTCGTCTGAAATCGCGTTTCACCCCGCGCCACACATACTATTTTTCATATTACCTGCATTGAAACAGAAAATTTTTTTGCATTGAAACTTGTAAAATAAATATTTTAAATTCGAAAATTTTTTGAATCAGCAACAACTCGACAACGGCGCTAGATATCGAAAAACTGAGAAAAAATTTCCCCCCCCCTCGTCTCGTACTCACCCCCCGGTGAATTATCGGTAGGAAACCATATGCAAAAATTTAGATCGATCGCGCGCAAAAAAAATTACCCATAAACAACAATATCGAATTAATCTGACAGCTGTCATACTAATTAAATTTTATTTGAAGTAATGAAAAATTATTTTAATTCTGACAGGGTTGAAATGAAATCGGAAACAGAGTTGGCGGTAAGAAACTTTAGTGTTTCTGCCCTCGGGCAGAAACATTTTAATGTTTGACCAATATTCGCAGTGGTCTGAAATTGTCGTGTTTCGACTGTCTTGACAGCTATTGAAACACACTGTTTCAATGCAGGTAATATGAAATAGTATATTATATAACCAGAGCAAAAAATAGCTTATTATCCACATGAGTGATTAATAAGTAGCCATGATTAAATAAAATGTGCTTGTTAAATTAGAAATACGTTTGTCATGATACCTATTATGAGCAAACGAGTTGAAATTATTAACACGTTAAACGCCGTTTCATACACTGGCGGCCGGCGGGAAGATGTCCACTATTGCCACAGAGGCCATATGGACTGCTATACTGGTTTAGGCCATGTTCGACTTGGACGCTATTGGTACCAATTGGCGCCAACGCTAACGCTCGTTCGATTTGGAAATGTTGGCGCTCACAGGGGCAACTGTGACGTCACAGATAACAAACATTGTGGTGTAGTAGGATATTTTAAGAAAAACAGCTTGGCAGTTAAAGTCTAGACGTTTCGTATGAAATGCATTGGCAATGCAGATATGAAGTGAAATAGCGTAGGTATTTTAATTACCTAGGAACAATGAGATAGATTAAATTAACGTGGGAAGTAAATCTTCAATTTTGCTGACAATAAGTGGGAGGAAAATACTTATGCAGATAGAAACGGATCAAGAACTTTTCGTTATAGACAGAATTGGTTTCAGAGAGAGTCAACAAGAGTTACCCTTTTCTACATGTTTTAATCACGGCTGTATTTTAATTAAAAATATTGCGTTTTGTACGGAAAATGGCACTTTTCTAAACTTGTACAAACTGTATTATTTAAAGAATGTAAGTAAGTAATTTTTATAGTTTGAGAAAAAGTAGTACAAGTAGCCTTCAAAAATAGGAATTTCCTTTATAAATGTAAAAACTAATTTTTAATTTTTATGATCTTTATTTACATTTACATCGTTACCTCTTTATTAAAACAGATTAATCCCTCCTTCCTGCTGCCGCTCTCTCTCTAAATGACATTTTGTGTCAATGTTGTCAATTATTATCATTCCATTAGTTAGAATGAAACAAATTCGTCAACGGTCAAAGTAAATAAGATTTCTAAAATAGATTTTTAAATAAAACTATGATTGCTAGCAGACTCTTCTCCACCGTAATTGATGAGGTCGCCAAAAATTAGGTCATCTGATACCACAGTTATTAGGGCGCGAAGCAGGCTTAGGAGGCAGGGGGTTCAAATTTTTCTTACTGTTGCTGACAGAGACAATAATAAAGATTATAATATTTATTATTTATATTAATAATACTATTTTTATTATGAAGTAATTAAATTATTAGCTATTATACTTATAATTAAAATATAGTAGTACAGTAGAATCCGCTTAAAGTGATCACTTTGGGCCAAGAACATTGTGATAACATTAACTGACTAATAACATTAAGCAAATTTTAGAACAAAACGTATTTTAGAAACGAAAAATTAGAGAATCTTAATTTACAGTGATTTTCGATAATTTCCACCTTCTGTTTTACCAAGAGATCTTTCGCTTTTTCGTCAACATCGTAAGAAAATCAAGAATAAACTAAACTTATAAATTAAAATGCCTAAAGCAAAGTCCTCTTTTAGCCAAATAAAAATAGAAACACCCCATGAAACGAGAAACTTAATTAGTTTTGGTATAGAAATTAAAATGTGTGACGTGTTTGTAAAAATATATAAAATTTCAATGACAAATCAGAAAAAGATAGTTAGAAAAAGAGATTATTCAAGTAATTCCTTGAAAGTGATAATAATAAGCGGCTTTTTGATTACATTATCCGGTGGTTTTTGTATGTAAACTAATTAAAACGGCCGGTTCTCAGTTAAAGTGATCACAAAAACCGACTGATAATATTATCCGTGATCACATTAAGCTTTTATTAAGCTCTTATTTTCTCTTATACAAGGGAGATGGGGGTCCAAAATCACTAAAAGTTTGCTTACGGAATACTTGAATGGCCCCTTACCACAAAAACTAGTATATGGCAAGGGTGACCAACTTCATTATATAATATGAACTTGAGATATTATATTTATTAAGGTAAAAATAGAAAAAAAAAAACATGATTTCTTAGCTTCTTATTATGAGTCATGACTAGTGTCAGAGACTATGATCGACCTGTTGGCCACCCCTTGTATATTATGGCATTGCGTAATTTTCAGCAGTTCTTCTGAGTGACATCAACCCAACTTTGAGTTACACCCTACAATTAACCCTACAATAATCGGTAATCCACTTCAATCTGTTTGACAATACTACTTGTTTGGTCGTTATTACTTGGTAATAATTTTGTAAGAAGTAAATACTTAGATTATTCTTGGAAATGTTAATCAGCAAGAAGAGCAAATTTATGCTGTTTATATAGGCAAAATTTGTAACTTTAAGCTACGACAGTGCAACCTCGATAATCTGGACTAATTAAAACCGCGGTCATCCGGATTAATAAATAATTCGGATTACTGAAGCAACGGTTTTTTTTTTTAAAGAAACATTTAATACAGAACAACTAGAAAATAGCACATAAACAAAAATTATTTAAAACAGAAGCATATTTATTAAATTTTGTATCATTTTGTAAAGTAATTTGTAATTTTTGTTTTCTTGATCTTTTTCTGGTTCATTATAAAAGCCGTTTCTTTTAATCTTTGAAGTACAAGAACATCATGTAATGAGATATTTTTTGTTTCTTCTACCCACTGTATGCAAACATTGAAACTTTTAACTGCCTCGTCATTCTTAACAATGTGATTTGTATTATTGAACCCCTAGTGGAAATATTTCTCTGAAAAAGTAAAACAAAGTCTGCAGAAGTCTTACAAATTCTGAGAAAGTCTAATTTAGAGTTTTCAGAGAAATATTTCCACCAGTCTTACTTCATTACTATCTTCATTACCAGTCATTGCTCTCATGATGTTCGTCTGCAGCATCTATGTCTTCCAGTGGTAACAAATCTTCATCACTTTCAAGCCAGTACTTATTTCCATGTTCGTGAGATTTCGCTCAGTGAGAAGATTGAGCATAATATGAAACATTTGTTAAATATTTATAAATTAACAAAACAAAAAACTGAACAGAAAAACATACTGCGTAACAAGCTAAGCAATTATTAATCCTCAGACGCGCTATGTAACGGTCAATTCGAAGGCACACACTGTTTATGTGAATCACAGATACGATACGGGGGTTCACAATTATTACAAACACAGATTCGGATTACCGAGTACTATCAAATCCGGATTATAAAGTACACAATGCAATTAAAATGCTTGGCCGGATTACTGCAGAATCCGGTGTAATGAAGGTTCGGATTATCGAGGTCGCACTGTATTTATAGCTACATTTTATCTTCAATACCTTAAGCCCCATTTAGGTAAATTGCATTTGTATTGTATAAATTATTCTACAGCATAAAAGTTGTAAAGTATTACATCAATTGAAACCATTCACATAAGATTAATGGCTTATAAAACGTTGAAAAGTTAACTAATGTTAACTTTTGCACTACACGTTTCATAAATTATCAATTACCGATACTAAAGAAAACGGAGCTTGCTCTCATCATCTAAAAATTTTACATAATTTTAACATGAAAAATTTAATTTTTTTTTAACTCTTAAAAATCATACAATTTTAAGCAATACTAAAAATGTAATGCCCTCCTCTGAACTTTAAGTGGGCAACTTAAAGGGTTTAAGCTACTTCTATATTGCAAAAAGACTAGCTTGTAGCTTAGTACTTCTAGAAAGTTGCTTCAGCGTTGGTTCTGTAAATAATACACTAAACTAAACGCGTCGTTCTAGCCATTTCCGGTAAAATCCCGTTAGCGTCAAAGATGCAGAAATATTGTTACAAAATTAATTAATTAATAATAATGTTTCATGGAAACACAAATAAACTTCATTTTAGAAACTAAATTAATCAAATATTTTTGAAGGTTTCATATATTATAAAAAAAGACAGTTTTAAATTCTTACCTTTACTATTTTCAAGATCTGATTGATACTTGGCTTTCATCCGCATGTTTTCTTCTTTATAACTATGAAGTTGACGCTTCCATTCATCGACATTAGCTGTACTCTCTTGTAAAGCGCTCGTTAGTCGTGCGTTATTACTTTTTAAAGTTGCCAGTTCAATTTCCCACTTTTTAGCATTTGCAGAGCTAAAAGAAACAAGCGTTAATTAGAAACAAAAATGTAAATCAGACAAAACGTACACGCGCTAATTATTATTAATTAAAAACATAGATCTATTTTCCACTTGCGTAAATGCGGCATTTATCAACAATTTAACAAAAAAATGTTAAATGGAAATATAAATTACCTACCAATAAAATCATTTGAATAATTTAAAAAAAAATAATAATTCGCGGTGTTACATAAAAAAAATTCTCACATGGTGCAATCAAGTTTTTTACATCAAAGCGAATAATATAAAATTTTAATGTTACATATACCTAGTATGCAACAAACAAAAACTAATTGAATACAAGAAACTTGATACCATTGTATTCATAATAAAGTATTATTTTTATTAAATAAATACCTGTCAAAATTTAAAAGCCAGTTATCATAGAAAATCAGCTTGTTTTGTAACAAACAAAAAGTACAAAACCCTCATCAAAATATAATTATTTAATTAATGTTTCAAATTACTTGACAAATTACTACTTCTTTTCTAATTTTAAAATCGCTCTTTCTACAACGAACATAAATGTAATTCATAAGTTACCTAAGTGAAAATAAACCAATTAACCAATTGTTTTGTATTGCTTTTCATGATAAAAGCTTCCAATATAAAAATTTAAATTAACACTTTCATTGGTAATATGTAAGTACACACTTTAATAAACAGGTGGTGATGTTCGATTGCATAACTGTGTTCGACCAAGCAATTCCAATTGCTCTATAAAAATAGAGCATAAAGAAATACGTTTTCAGCACACATAACTCTTATTTCCCTATGAATTAGATATTTTATATTTATAATATTACGTAACAAATTGCATTAAAAAATAAATTTATAAAAGAATCCCATTTTTATTTAAATATAATAATCTATTTTAATCATTTCTTCGGGCAAGATTATGCACGTTTTAAATTGAATTAACAGTAAATATTGTTATTTATTTAAACATCAACTAAGAAATTAAGGAAATAAATAAGCATTGAAAAGTTTCATTTAATAAGCATTGTTGTTTGACAATACACTAAACTGAACATAAATTCGCTTTCAATATTTTGTTTTTTTTATCTTAACTATCAAATGATGGAAGCTAGCGACTTATTTTTTGTGAGAGTTTAATATAGGACATGTACAAAATTTAAAAGAAAATCAATACAATTAATTGTTCATCTTAATAAAGAATAAATTTAATAAAATCTCTTGACTAATACAAAAAGCGGAAGTATGCATTTAAAAATTGTAAATATAAATAATCAATCAGGTTAACTAGTCATCTTGCAAAAAAATTAATTTTCTAAATTTAATGTAATCCCCGATTGAAACAGAAGGAATTATTATACAATTCAAAAGAGGCAGATTCCCAAATTAATCATTCCATTTTAATAATATAATAAATATTTTATATATCCTCAAAAATACACCACAAATCTGTATAAGTTAAACGTTTACTCTTTTTCGATTGGGTATATTTGATTAAGACCATCGTGAAGTTCGGCTGTAATAATATTATACAATATTTTTTCAAAAATTGACTCAAAGAAAACTGAGTTATTAATCTTTCCTTACTAAAAATTAAATATACAAAACGTACATGTATATGAAATTAATTTAATCACAATACATTAAATCAAACACCAACCATAAAAATTGCCTATACCAATAAGCATCAACCGTAAACAGTTTCACTTTTGTGTAGTACTCACAATTTTAGATAATCTAAAATTAAAATTAAATGAATATAATGTAATACACATTAAATTGTTAGTCAATCAATTATTCAAAATGTATGTAGTCTTCAAGTATACACGATATATACTTTATATTAAAACTTACTTAATATACAGAGAAAGTTAGGAAGGAAGAAGTAAGATTGCAATGCAACTAATTGGATGGTAGGTGGTGTCTACTATAAAAAGTGGTTGGATATTTTGGACAATATCAGTTTCTTCCAACAGTTTGTTCAGTAATATTTACTACAACAAATAAAATAATCATAAAAATGGCTTTATATTACCAGGCAAGTGAATAAAATATGAGTGTCATAATATAAATCAGTGCAGTTCTAAAGGATAATTTTTTATAGGTTCTCGTTGCTTTCGCCGTTTTTGCCTCATGTGTTCAAGCTGGACTTATAAGTTACGGAAGTCATGATCTAGGTGGCGGTCATGATTTAGGAGGTGATTTAGGTCATGATTTAGGAGGATTAGAATATGGAGGTGATCATGGAGGTGACGAACATGGACACGAAGACTATCATGTAAGTAGCACTAAGAGAAGATATGCAAGATTCGGTTTTATCGTTGATTTATTTAGGCGTATCCCAAATACAACTTCAACTATGCAGTGCACGATCCCCATACCGGTGATGAAAAACAACACAATGAACACAGAGATGGCGATACTGTAAAGGGAAGTTACAGCTTAAAGGAAGCCGATGGTACCACTCGTGTCGTAGAATACAAAGCCGATAAACATAGTGGATTTAACGCCGTTGTTCATAAAATTGGTCATCCCCATCATCCAGTAGAACACAGCTACGGTGGACACGATGAAGGATATGGTGGTCATTATTAAAGCCTTCGTTCCAATTTCAAGTGATCTTATAATTCTTATATTATGTTAATTATATTGTTGTACTTCTCTCCTTACATGTGATAAAAATACAAAAAGTATTATATACCTACTATTAATAAAATATTTTTTTTAAACTTATATTTATTTTTATTTCACCCAAGAAAATAAATGATTTCAAGTTATTAGAAAACAAATTAATTTAAATAATTAAAAAATAGGTTAATCATTTTGCAATTTCACTTTCACTTGCATTTCTGGTATTATTTTAAAATTTCTTACTTCAAAGGAAAATACAAACCATGCCTCATTAATAATAAATAATTTAAATAATTGATTCAAAAGAATCAGCCATAAAAGTAAAACTAATGAAACTATCGACCAATTAAATTATATTAAAGCTGCAGTGAAAGACTGAAAATTTAAATAATGCTATATTTATGTACATAATGGATATTCAAATAAGATTAACTTATCTGATCTAATTAAAACTTGACTAATGTAAGAAAACTTGGTAAGCTCAAATAGGCAATAAGAACTTTCATAAATTCATAAACTTTAGTTAACCATTTGAACATTTATGGTAATTGATCAGAAAAATAAAAGCAATAATTAAGCTATTGCAGACTAATAATATAATATATATGTAATAGCACTAACAATACCATGGAGTTTCTTATTACTCAATTTTTATATTAATAACAAATAAATTAATTAGTTGTCTAAAAATATTTCAAAGTAATTTCATCACATTTTTCCCTTTCTTATTGTTAAATTATAATAAACCAATTAAAATAAGAAACTGACCTTTGTGCAAGAGCCAGCTTGAGCCTATCATTTTCGTACTTGATCTGGGCAGCATCGAGTTGTGTAGTATTTACTGTTGTGGTATTTCCCGGTTGACCATACGATAATTTTTCAGACTTAACTTGATGGCTTGGACTTTCGTTGCTCTGAAAACCTGACAAGGAATGACTCCGTAAATGAGGAAGAGAATCGTCATCTGTTTTACTTGAATTAACTTGTGCACCTATGCATTATAAATTCAATGCTTTATTTTGAAGAAATATTGAGTGCAAAATTTATACGTTTAACATGCACACTGTGTCCTATGATACGAGCTTTTCGTATTAAAATAGTGTAAGCTTTTTTGTATTATACTTGACATTTAAAAACAAACAGCTTAATGTTCAAATTGCAACTAAAACTATCTATAATAAGAGATTTCTTTTTAATGATTATGTTTACATAAATGCACCATCAAGTTAGAACTTTAAAATTGCTTTTAATAATAGTCCAGTAGTTAGGTACTGTCAGGCCTTTAGTTTGGCATCGGAAAAACGACTCTAATACCCACTAAGGCTGTATTACATTACACAATTTTTTACATAATTTTGTGCAAAAATGTGTTTGGAAACCTGTTCTTATTTTAGTCCAAGCTTAGAAAACTTGCAAGCTTTCTTCTGATGCCAAACTAAAGAATGTAAGCTAATAAAAGCATTCGCATTTCTAATTTATTTCCATGCAGACCCCTTTTTCGATGCAATGACCGAACTACAACAAGATTAAAAAATTTATAAGTATAAAAAATGTTTTTATCTACTGCAAATTGGAATCATAGACACAATGAATTTATAAAAAAAATTACAATTGTTACCAGGTGGTTCCAATAGATTTTCACCAGCTAAATCGGGAGCTGCGGTAGCTGCCCTTGCAGTTATTGGACTTGCATTGGCACTAGTGACAGGTGTTACCGCACCATTAGCGGTCACCTTATTGATTGCTGTGCGTGTTGCTTCCTTAACTTCATTAAACTTATCGATAAACTACAATCAAAATACTTCTATTGAATTTTATTGCTTCTTATTTTATTAGAATTCAATCACAAACATTCTAGCAAGATATGAATCGACTGTTTAGAAGATCAAATGTTTGCAAGAAGAACTCAAGTTTTTTGTTAATTGCTAATAAGTTTACCTTCTGTAATTCAGCTTCCGACGAAAACCCAAGTCCATAAACAGTATTGGCACGAACATCAGACCATTGTCCGAATTTTTGAGAAGTCTTAGTAAAAGTCATATTGGGTGTGACGGTGCTATTAATGACAGCCTTAGAGCCTTCCACACTAATAATTCGGTATAAACTGCGTGACGAATCATAAAAAAATGAGACGTTTACTGCAGTACTAGAGGCTGGCATCCACGATCGTTTTGTTTTGGGGTCGATATGGAATACGTGAGCCTTGCAGGTAAATATCGGCTGCTCCCTAAAACCACATTCGGGTAAAATTCAGATACATCGAAATAATAAAAAGGGGAGTGGTTAAAACATGTTTACATTTACTCAGAGACTAATTTAAAGGTAAAATAAACAGTCGTGAATCTTTTAAATTTCAATTTAAATTAACGACAAATTCAAAGTATTAACGTTAATTGTGGGTAATTTAAAAGGGCGAATTATGATAATCTTATAAAAAAATTACCCCATTGTATCCTTTCCCGACGTCATTTATAAAATGTTATGAACCATGTATGTTAAAACAATTAATTTATATTAAAAGCACAATAAATACATTGAATTTATTATTAAATGTCACCGAAAATTAGACTTGACACACCATGTTTATTGTATTACAGGGAAACCACTAGACAGGAAAGCCAATAAAATATCCCCAAAGTGTCAAATTTGACACCTCACATGACAATCTATTAATTTAAACGGATTGCCAACTTCGGTAAAACTCGGACATTAATCTTTAGACTTTTTAAATATAATTTTGGAGCAGAAATTATTATCCCAAAAGGTAAAACGAACATAAAAGTAATCGCATCAGTACTGCAATCTTGCTCATTTATAAACATCAAATATAGATTTCTTTTTTCGCAAAACCTGCATGGATGCTAATGGGTGAGGGGGGGGGGTTAAGTCCTGTAATAAATTAATTATAAGTTATTATTAGAATCTTCCTCTGCGATGACCCCTATCTCAACTAAAATTTATTTATTCCTATACGATGTCTATGAATTCAGAGTCAGCAAGTTCCGAGTAGGCAATCAGGCATCAGAGTCCATAGATTAAAGAGTATATAGTACTCTTTAATAGGGTATTTTTAATCTATGATATAGTCTATTTGTATTTGTACCATGAAAGCCAGTATGAGTTTGTGGAATTTAGTGGAATTGTAGTGGAATTTACAGTCACTAGATTGTCACTAGTCACTAAGTTAATTAATTAACACAATAAAGATTATTATTATTATTATTATAATCTAGTGACTGTAATGGAATTTTGACATTGGCGCCTCCTGGTGGTAAAGCTACAATACTTTGAGATTACCAATCCTGAAGGGGAAACCGACAACTAGGCACTTCCCAACTCGGCACAGGACTACTTGGCACCGGAAAAATCTATCTCTCTCATCTATGGGTAAAACTCGGTACCGGGACAACTCGGCTCTCAGATTTTTACTAGCGTTTCCATCTTGATTATGTACATTTGCTTTTACTATTATTATTCAGGGGCGTGCGGAGCCGTTCAGATTTGGGTGTAATGTCTCACCTTGAGGGGGGGGGATGTATTTTATCATGAAACATTTCTTTACCATTTGATTCGTTTTTTCTACAAATGCAGTCTTATGTACTTGTTAAAGATATGAAAAAAAAATTCATTTCGATCGACCGAGATATCGTGAAACGCATTTTTAGGGGTGGCATTTTTTCTTTTCATAAAAAAATATTTTTATAAAAATAATAAATTTTTTGTTTAAAAGAAAAGAATTCAGAATTTTATATCTGTATATACTCTTGCTCTACAAAAAACAGAAAAATGTTGGGAAAACGCCTCTTGGACTATTAATATTTATTCAAAAATATAGGTTGAAAAACTCTGTTCTCAACATAGTAATTTTGTTAAGAATTTGTTTAACAATAGCAATTATTGTCGTTAGTTGTGAGCGGAGCTTTTCAATGAATGATTTAAAATTCCGAATCCTACGATACTTTCCATATAAAAAAAACTAATAGATGATATATATTTTGACGCTATCATTCGAGACTTTACAAATAAGAAGGCAAGAAAAATAAATATATTATAAACACGCGTTTCGCATTAAATATTTTTGAACAAAATAAATTTATTTATTTATTTATGTTTAGTAATAATATTTATAATCACCTATTTTTGGGAGCGAGAGTAAGGGGCGGCGAATTTTAAGACCGCCCAAGGCGGCAAAAGCTCTAGGTACGCCAGTGCATACACATACAATACAGATGTATATCGAGTACAGGGTACAACATTTCATGTTGACCTCACAAAGGACGATAGTCTATAATTTGTACAACGACTTTTATTTCTATGTTTTATAATCTTCCGTTTAGATTTAGACGCAAATCTGTTTTAATGCAAGCTCAAAAACATATCATGCGCGGAAGGAGGACTTGAAATTTGAAGTTACGCCACTGGCAAAAATGAGATATTTTAGCAGAAAAATTGAACTGCCTGCAAGCTATTAATATAAAATTTAAAATTAGTAGATAATTATTACATAAAGTTATTTACAATTACTACAATTACTTACTAAATATAATACATTAAATTTAAAAATTGCCGCTATAAACGTTTAAATTGAAGTTGGCTACTATCGGGGGAGTGTTCTGTAGTTGTTTACTATCTCGATTGTAGTGGCAGTACTGGAAATCGTCCATTTGAGTTGAAGTCGTAGAACCACGTTTTTCTTGAAGGAGATTTTCATAATTTCGAAGTAAGTAATAATCTATTTTTTTTTCATCGTATTTTGTTAGTATTATAGTTAGTAGTAAAATTGTAATTTATTATTCGCAGCCATGGGTCGTGTACGTACTAAAACTATCAAGAAAGCCTCTAAGGTTATTATAGAAAAATATTACACGCGGTTAACGTTGGACTTCCACACCAACAAAAGGATTTGCGAAGAAATTGCAATCATTCCAACCAAACCTTTACGCAACAAAGTGGCTGGTTTTGTAACCCATTTAATGAAGCGTTTGAGGCATTCTCAAGTTAGAGGAATCTCCATCAAACTGCAAGAAGAAGAAAGGGAACGTCGTGACAACTATGTTCCAGAAGTTTCAGCTTTGGAGCACGATATCATTGAAGTTGATCCCGAAACTAAGGAAATGTTGAAGATGTTGGATTTCAACAACATCAGCGGCTTGCAATTGACACAACCTGCAGCAAATGCATTTACCCGACGTGCATAATGTAATTTATAATTATGTTAAAATAAATTTTGTAAGTTACATTTAGGGTTTTATTCATTTATCGTGAGGAAATTTGTTGTTAAAAAAGTAATTCTTACAATTTGCATGAAATAAGAAATTGAGAAAAACATCTGTTTTTTTAATTATTGACTTGTAATTAGGAGATGAGGTATTTAGAAAATCTGGAAATATTTTCGAGAAACTTTGAAATAAGTGTTCGACTCACTCTACTTTGGCTCATTTCTGAAATAAATTTAAAGAGTTACAACCAAATTACAACTATGTATGTTTTACAAAGTTAATTTTGCAAGTTTATTTTCAGTAAACTTCATTGAAAAATCGACAAGTGTCTGTTTGACAAAATCTGTATTTACCTGACCTTACCTGTTGTGTTAAAATTATTTTTGTGATTTCAAGCATGATCGGTCACTCATTAAGGGTCACTTGTACAGTTCGAGTTTAACAATCCATCAAAGTTAAACCCAGTTCAACTGACTATTAAACCAATCAGAATGCTCAATTTCAAAGTTAATCTTGGTTTTACTTTAATCGGTTGTTAAACTCGCACTGTATAAGTGGCCCTTAAAGTGCAAAAAGCAAGGTACGAATTTTTCAGCAAATAGTTTTTAAATTATAAAAATTTTAATTATTCTGAATGGTTAGATGGAATATATCTCGGAAACTGTATTGCCTATTTAGTTTCTTTTGTTTTTATAGTCAAAAGAAAATGGTTAGGTATTTAAGTGGGCCATGAAAATAGAAAATCATTATTTTCCTTGTTTAGAAGGTGCCGTACATATTATGGAAAATATTTATTAGCTATTTTACAATTCAATAAAAATAAACAATGTATATCAATGAAAAGCAATATTTACTAATCGTGACCAAGGTGATGTTATTGTTGCTTTAAATATATTTAGCGTTTTTTTCTCGATCCTCTTAATTTTTCTCTGTATTGCCTGGATCTTTTGGCGACACTAAGCAGCATTTCTAAAATTCTAATATTTTACTCTAAAATATGTCAAATTTGCCACATCTGATATGTGGCAAATCTGATATTTTGAAGTAATATTGTAGAAAAGGAAGTCAACTGTTAAATTTTTTCTCACTGAACGAACATACCCTGCAAGGCTACATTAGAGATTATGATAGAAATTATTTAGATTTAAATCACACATGTATTACAAGACTAGTTGACGACTAATAAACATAGCACATTGCATTTGTTCAGTATCGAAATAATTATTAACAATAAACACTTATCGTTTTTAGCATAATTTTTTTTGTAACTGTAGCCTGCAAAAACAATGAAATTTGTCCTTGCATCACTGGTTTCTGATTTTTATCCAACAAGATTTACAACAAAGGAAATTGTGCGTTTTATAGCTCAATTAAAGCATCAACATGTTGGCAAAGCGATTTAATAAAAGACCACATTGAAGAAACGTTTCTTTAATAAGAATTTTGAACAAGGAGCAGAAATACTGACAGTAGAATAATATTCTAATACCTAAATAATTTTTCAGAAAATATATAACACTTTGCACTAATATATTTATATTACATATTATCTATATTATCACTATAATTTAGTAATGGAATGTATAAACATTTTTAAAATGCAATAATTAACAAATTTCGGCCCCTACTAACTTTCAAGACACATAAGATTTTCTTCAAATTAGAGTAAAATGTGCCCGATGTAAATTTAAAATATTGGCAGTTATTGAATAATAATTAGTAAGGGCGTAATTATGAAAATTATAGCAAAAATTATGAGCCATTTTAATCACAATAGCAACTTGTGCCCTATTTTTCAATGTTTGATTAAAAACTCTTAAAATTAGCGCTTGAATTTCACAGCAATTAAAATAATTGTCTTTAATTTATTTAAAAAGAAATAGTAAATGAGTGACTAGCAATGCATATTAGCAAAATAAAATATCTTAAAATTGAAAACGAAACAAATTTTAGAATTAGCTTCGTTTTCTCACAGTTCAAGCACCAACTTATATATTAAGCACATTAATTAGAAAAAAATTTACATTACCAATTAAAATCACAGAACAATTAAATAGTACATCTTAAAATATTTGCACACTAAATGCATTCAAGTTTAGTGTTTATGTAATTTTTTAATTTACATAATAATTACATTTTGAGATCTTTTTTAAAACTCATCTTTGACAATATATTTGTCTTATAAAAAAAGATAGGTGGAAGTATTATCGGTTTTAAAAATTATATTTCGTGTACCGTTTTATTATACTTTAGCACAAGATTTTGGAAGTCACAAATAAAAGCATTTATTTATCTTAGTGAGAGAGGCAGTCTACATCGAAATAAAAAAAATGGTTTAAAAACTTGGAAGTAATTAAAAACGTGGTTAAGTAGATATTCTAAAACCATTTTTTTGTATAAACTTTGTATGTAAAAATAACAAAAACTTTTCTAAATATTTCACACTGACTTTAAATTTCTCAAACATAACGAAGTGAAATTATTATTCAAAATAAAATTAGAATGCTTACAGCTTTCAATAAATACATTTCTTTCAGTAAATAGAATTTTCTTTAGATAAAAACTAATTTAAAAACAATAACTAACAAAAAAATAGCGCATTTCTCTGTATACAACTGTAAATTTAAGTTTTCAGTCGTACTTCATATAAGGAACTGTATAATATCTCAACTTAAAAATTAATTATGAAAATAATACTTCTTATATTGAAATTGGAGAAATCGTATTTTCTGTTAACTCAAAAGTGTCAAGCAAGTAATTTTTAAAATCAATTGAAAGCAATAATAAAAAATACTAAATTTATCAGTACTTTCAATAAAGGCATCATGTGTATGTGTTACAAATACAACAAATACAACTTTAAGCTTCATGCTCATTGCTGTTAATACTAATTAAAGCTTCAGTTTGCTCCGACTGTAACTCAGGCATTCTATAACTATAAAATACATTTAATAAGTAATACCAAAAATTGTTTAATTAGATAACTCACCGAATCAGTCTTGTTCGACGACAAATTATATTATACGCACTGCGTAATAGATCAAAAAATGGATCCCAATTCTCGTAATGTGCAAGAAGACTGATTATTAAAAATGCCACTAAAATTGGTATAGTACCAGTATAAAATAAGAAAGAATATGATACTTTTTTAAAAATTACATCTGTCAACATCGTCAATGGAATTGTTAAACTTATGGACACTGTTGCTATTAACGAAGATGTTAAGAAGCACCCCCTACAAAAGTAAATTAATGGTTAATTATTTTCATAGTAATCTAAATTATTATATACAGTGTGGCCCACTTTTGATGAATTTTTCACTAACGATTTGCAATACACATTTCTAAAACCAAATTTGCATATTTCTACATTCCCTGACTATTTTATACCAATGAGAAGTTTTAAATAATTTTACTTTTAAGCAAACTAAATTAGAATTCGCTATAAGTGGGCCATTATTAAAGATTAATTTTAGTAAAATGTTTTTAATTACCATAACCATAGCGCTTCGGAAATTACAGTTCCAACTAAACCATTGAGAAGTAAAAATAACCACTGATTTCTTGTGGGCCATTCAAACGTTTCCCAGTCGCAATAATGTAGTAAAAAGAACATTGGCCACAGTAACACAAAGTTAAATAAACCAACAAATCCTAAAACAATTTAAATTTAAGCGCTGAACGGAAATTAGGTAAATTGGTACCAAAGAAAATGGGGATATCCATTTTGTCTTCATGATCAACTTTCTTTCTTAAAAATACCAAGTAAGTTGCATACGCGAAAGCACTTAAGAGTGATAGGAGTACTCCCATTGGTACGTGAGAAGATTCCAACTTCATGTCAGAAAAACTAACCAACACCTAAAAATATTTAATGCTAAATGCTGAAAAATGCAAAACTAAATAATATCGTTACCCGAGAGCTACAGTGGGATATAACAAAAATAGTCAATTTGGGATAATTCATGTTAAAAATTTCGATTGCAATTAGAATTTGAAGTGTGAATATTTCTTTTGCATTTTGTTTTGTTTACTAGGTAAATTTACGATGTTTAAAAATGGGTGATTAGTAATTTAATTCAATACCTAACTCAAAATCTTATTTTAGCAATCTCACTGCAGCTTTTAGGTAGCGATATGTAATTTAACTCACCATACCACCAATTGATATCGATACCGCAATTAGTTTAGAAAATGTAAATTTATCTGAGCAGTTTGATGGAAAAATTGCGGATAAAACCAGAGTAAATAAACTAGAACTGGAAGATAATAAATTTACTACACCGGCTTCGGTCCTTGCTAAAGCTAACTGGTAAGTGTAGTTGGCCAAAAACCACTAAAAATATCGATGCTTAGCAACACGAAAAATACTTAACCAGTTACTTACTAATAAACAAAAAATAAAAGCAATTCTGGCTACTTTGTAAATTGGCAGTTTAGTAGCCGCTCTCTTGGCTAATTCTCCCGCCCTTATGGAAGCTTGATAGGAAAGTCTTGCCAGTAATGCTTCAGAAGCTTCGGATTCTGACATGTGTCTTACTTCTGCTAGTTTGTTAAATCGAACAGAACGTATAGACGAATCATCGCTTTCAGTGCCCGAACTTCTTTCCAATGTTTCTCTTTCGGGGGTTTTCACAGGAACATATGTGGGATTACTCTAAAAAATTTTCACTTAAACTTGCTATCCTAAGAGTCAGCTTAAATCACTTACAAGGCTATTATGTACCGTGTCGGAATAGTAATTTTCATCTTCCATATTTGGATCGATAAACTAAAAAATTTCAATCAGTAATAAAGAATAATATTACCGCTTTAGTTGTTTACTGTATAATTTGAAGGCGAATTGCAATAATCTCGCCATGGTGGCCACACACAAAATCCAAGTAAATAAATAGTAAACAATGATGTTTTTATAAATGTAGTAAAAAAAGGTTTCTCGAAGGCTTCATCGAGGTATATAAACTAAAAGGAGCAACATAACATTATTCGTAGACAGAACTAATGCGATAAATAATATTTGCACACCTTAGTTAGTTCCGACGAGGATACCCAAATAATATCAACTACTAGCAACACAAACAAACCTAAAAAAAGACGTTGTGTTTTTGATAACATGGAACCATTGTTTATGGATTCCATGCTTATATACTATTAGCATTTATCGTTTTCATAAAAACGCCGTATCAAATAACTGTGGTAACTGTCGTCAAGTGTCGCCCATAAATCAACAAATTTAATAACAGCGCTATCTGAACTAAAAGCATTCACAATAGCAATAATTAGTAAATTATTAAGCCAATAAGATAATCACATAGCGATAATTAGTACGCACATTAACAATTTTGAAGCATTCAACAATTAAAACTTAAAGAATAAACAAAGTAAACGAAGTAAATATCTGACGTTTGACAATGCAAATGTCAAATTTTCTGTTTACGTCACGCCGTTGCCTAGCAACCGCTTTGTCAACTTTTACGGCTGTGAACTACCAGTTGGAAAATATTGTTTTACAATTTTTTTATAAATCGACTGATAAATAAATTTATAATGAGTTTCGTTGCAAACGGGAAACAAGATGCTCACCTTCAAATAGTTGGTAGGTAAATTTCAACAAGCAATAATGATAAATTATTGTTTTCCGATATTTTTTTAATATGTTTTAATAATTATTAAATTCATGATATTATTAAGAGAATAACGAATTTTTTATTTTAGACAAAAAAGTGAAAATGGCAACCGCACTTTTTGAACCAGATCCACTGGAAAAGCTCAATTGGTTGATTCATTTGTTCCATGTTCGAGGCGAAACTACTAAGTGTAAAGAATTAATTAAGAATGAAATTATTAAAACTAAAGGAAAACATGAATATGCATATTTTAAACAGGTAATTTAAATGAAGTATGTAGGTGCTTACAGTTAAGTTCCCTTAATTAAATTTTGAAATTCGACCTCGTTTGTATAAATAGTGAATTTTATAAAAAGGCGGGACAAACTTTAAAATAGATACCCTGGTGGAAATAATATTTCCCTAAAAAAGTAAAACAAAATCTGCAGAAGTCTTACAAACTCTGAGAAACTACAAAAGTCTAATTCCGAGTTTTCAGAGAAATATTTCCACCATCGCATACATAATATTTACTATAAATATAGTATAAACTAGAGAATATTATAACCAGTGCGAATGCCCTTCTCCCGTTTTAAGCGACGCCCACAATTTTTCTGGTTTGGCGTTTTTGTCTAAAAATAAGCAACGTTCAGTTTTTGCGTCACCTCTAGATCTTGCGCCCGGGGCGAATCCCTAGTCGCTCCATCCTAGATACGGCCCTGCTTAGCACTTCTAGCCACTTCCCGATTTCTACTTATACGGAGCCCTCCAGGCCCGTATTTGAGGGGGGGTGTTAGGGGTTCAACCCCCCTCCCGAAATAAAGCGCGAGATAAAATATTAGAATATCGCACCCTGAGACGACAACTTATCGTAACTTTCAAAAGCATGTTTTGAGATAATTGCATTTTAAAATTTGCAAAGCTGTACATTCTTATGAAGTTTAGAACTGTTGTTGGCTAAATAGCGCTTAAATGATAAGCGATGGAAGTTACGACATTTTTCCACTAAAAAGAGCTTTAAAAAATAAAGAATCATCAAAACCTGAAAATTGGCATTTCTAACTTTACAGTAGAGCGATTGTCCCCCACACCCCCCGGTGTTCGGGCTGACGCAACGCACTTTTATTTATCATTCAACCCTCCCCGAATTAAAGTTCGAGATACGGCCCTGGAGCCTTCTAAATGCGGGATCACACGAGTGGTGCATTCTTATTTCTTAGATGTTAGATCATAATAATATAGGATATATTATGTATATGATAAATAAATGATATAATATAACATATAACATATAATCGGTGCGATTCTGATTTGCACATGGTTATGTAACCATATTGTTATGACTGGATTGTTATCCTAAGTTATAACCATCTCCGTAACAATGTTACCGAAAATTGGTATTTTGTTTAGACACGTATAGTCATGATTAGAGTACGGACTTTTAAGCATAAAAAATCTTGAAAATAGCGCTTAAAATAGCACAAAAAATTGTCATTATATGCATAAAAATATGCATTAAACTTTAACATAATAATTAATAAGCACTTAAAAAAAGTAAAAAAAAAAATTTTTGAAATTTTATTTCAATTAAAAAATTTTTTTTTTTTGATTCGAAGTAAAAACTTTTTTAATAACATTTTTTTGAAAAATAACACAATAAAAAAAAGGCGTTCTACCTCGACACTATGGTAATTGGGGCGTTCTTAAATTTCACACTTAGGTTTTGTGGTAGTTCAAGCTTCATTTTTTCTTCACTAAAATTTCCATTGAAAATACCTAAGTTTTCATTATACCTCCTATTATATCGTAGATCATTAAATATCAATATCATTAAAAGTTTTGAAGCCACTATTTGCCGTCTTTTTATTTGTTTATAAACCCAAAACGTTTTGTCTCTACTAAACATTAAATTTACAGTAAGCAAAATAGAAATAAATGTAAGTATTAATTTATGTATCTACTGCAATTTTTGTTAATTTATCGAAAATGTGCTAAAATAAGCACCAAAAATGCTTAAAACTAAATTTAAGCATAAAAGTATCAAAATAAGCATATAAGCATCAAAAAAATAGCGCCAAATGACTTATTTTTATCAGATTCATGGACATTATATCAATTACACTTCTGCTATCAATATTTCTGTATAGCAAAATTTCTAGAAATCCGTACTCTAGTCATGATGGTTATAATTTAAGCATAACCGTGGTGTGAATATAGTATGGTGTGCTCGCGCGCATACTGGCGATAGCCTGTGACGTCAGTCTCGAGGCGCTCGGGCGATATTAACGTACAGTTTCGCATAGTAAAGCCCAATTCCGTTACCAGAGTTTAATTAAATAATGAATTACTAATATTTTTCGACAATTTGGAACTGAATTATTATAATTTAAAGATCTTTGGTTATATTAATTTCATAATAAAAGTTAACAGAGCATTAAAATTTAAACGGCGACATAAGACAAAACAGACCAATAAAAATCATTAGTTTTAGGCGCTTTTTAAATTTTAATGTCCTGTTAACTTTTATTATAAATTTAGCCCTAATAGGAAAAATAATAAAATCTTTAAATTTATTGTTGTAGAAATAAATACACATATGAGACCATCAAGTTTATTTATTTATTTGTAAATTTCGACATTTTTTTTTTCAATCTTCTTTTACAATTTTCAAAACTAATTTTTTTATTAGCATGTCTCAGCCTGATGTATGTCCTTGTTCTAATTAAACATAAAGTAACATCATTTGGAAATTTGTTTGAAATTTCAAAAGATGCCGTTTTAACTTTATCCAATAGTTTATTAAAAATATTGCATTCTTTGCAAAACAGATTGCCATGAAATTTATGAAATTCCCTTTCAACTAAACGAGCCAATTCTATCAAATCATCGCTTGGATACATCAGGTGACCTCTCGATAGAAATTCGATCCAATCTGGGGCTCTACTTGTTTGAATGTGCCTTGTTTGGAACCCCAAATTCAGATCGGGATATTTCTTCTGAAATCGATGCCCGACGTATCCAGCAGCAATGAATTTGAGTCCCTCATTTGAAATAGTGTCAGACATTTTACTGTCATCCAATAATTTGCATTTTACAGGATAAAATCATGATACAATAAACTTTTAAGATATGATACTAAGGAGTCTCAGTTACGTTCAGTTCTGCGCATGACGTCACGCGGTAATCAGACGCCCACTTTATTTAAATATATGTATGGAAGTTATATGGGAAAAATTGAGCGTTTTTTACGTTAAGGCTCTCTTTAGAAATTTTATGTGCAATAGTTAAATCTGATGTATCCAAAAGCTTCCCAATGAAAATTTTATTAATTTCCTTGTCTTTGATTATAAAACCACTATCAACAAAATGATTCCGAATTAATTTAACGAGGTGAGGGACATTGGCAAAAACATAAATTTTATGTTCCTTCGCAGGATTTTTAAACCAGGTTTTTTCTGGGGTTATTTAAAATTGATTATGTAATGATATATTCCCTCCCCTAAGATACTGACCATACCCACAATTTGGAAACCTAAAAAAATACAACGATTAAGAACACTAACACTGGTTTGCACCGGTTGTAGTTAAAAGTGATAGTTAACTAATCTATAATAAGAGTTAATTATTAGTTAAATTTAAAATGCTTTGCACAGTCTCTCGCAAACTATTGGTTAAGTAATTAATAATTTATAAATATAAATAATAAAGATTTTAAAATTTGTTATTAATGTTTTATTTTTTATTAATAAAACTTAATTGGCACATTTTCTTAAAACTTTAACTAAGATTCATCTTTAACACGCTTTTATTAGCTTCACTTGTAACTAACTAAACTAATTTAACCTCACAATGTTTAACTATCACTTTAATCCGCACTAAAGTTGGGATTAAATTTAACTATTAATTAAAGAATAAACTAATAGTTAATGCGCCGGTGCAAAGAAAACTTATACTTAACTAAAAATTAATTCTAACTAACACTTTAACTACAACCGGTGCAAACCAGTGTTAGGTCATGAACTTAGAAAAGCTAAAGAAAAGCTTCTAAGTCCATTCATCTGAATTTTCAACATAATTTATGATATCAAATAAAAGATCCTTAGTCATTTTACAATCGAGGTCATCAAATATTGGTTGTTTCCAATTTGAAAATAATTTTTTCAGCATGACAATTTTAATGTTTCATCGTTAGCCTTGTCAGACAAGTAGATTTTGCGACCTTTTATTTCATCGAATGACAATATATTATTATAGGTATGCTGAAAAGTTTCCGACTCAATTAGACAATAAGTGACGTCAAAGTAGATTCTCTCCGAAACTACTTATCTGATCGCATATTCATATATGTCATTGGAAAAATGACACTTTTAGCTAACAAACCAAATATAAAATCATTCGATTTGGCCCAGGCAGTTGTGAAAAATTGCTGTTTAAAGTTGGAAGTAAATGAAGATAAAATTCGCTACATTTTACAATTTTTCTTCGATCAAGAAAAATGTGCTGTTTATGGTTCAGATGCTCTATCGAAAACAGGAGCAAAATAATGGTTTTGCCCGGTTTCGTTCTTGAAATTTTGATGTCAAAGATGCACCATACTCTGGTCGGTCATTTATTGAAAAAGTTGACAAATTTTAAAAATTCTGAAACAAAACCGTCATCTAAGCACTGTAGAGATCACCAACGGTCTAAACATCAATCGCAAACAGTTGCAAACCATTTAAAAAATCTGAATTCAAAAAGGAACTCGATATTTGGTTGCCACATGATTTGATGCATAAAAATTAGCTCGACCGAGTTTCCATCTGCGAATCGTTGCTGGAACGTATTGAAATCCATCCATTTTTGAAGCGAATGGCTACTGGAGATGAAAAATCTATCTAATTTGGCCCGGAACTTTTTAGCATATCTAATACACACTTTTTCAATATTGTTCATCTCTTTCAGTTGATTACATTAAATACTGGTTTTAAGATACCAGGTAAAATTTGAATTTTTTTCAACCACGATCGAAGTATCGAAGTATCGAAGTATACAGCCGCAAAAGGATATCTTTTTTTTTCAGAAGCAACCTATAAGTTCGAAGACCAGCGGAATAAACAACAATTGCTTTAGATACATCTTTAATCGACCATCCATCGTGGACGCCTTTTGGGATTTTTAAGCTTTTTTATTTGCTCTGAAGTAATGTAACACCCAGAAATTTAAGGGTTAAATTTCTAGTTGTTATGCAGTAGGTCGATAAGTAAAAACTTTTGAAAACCTCTGTGCCTTTCATAATATCACGTAATGCGATTTATATAAATAAATTTTCGGATGGGTAAGAAAAATTTCATCAGATTACTTATCGAAATGCCGCAATAATAACACTTCTCGCGTCTGCAAATCCTAAGTGTCCAGACAAGAAATAAACACCTAACAAAAATTAATAAAAAATAAACAAATTAAGACGACACGTGGAGACGAATTTTTTCTGTCTAATCTTCGTCTAAAATCACGTACGCATCTTAAGTGGAGTGGATTTTCACCCACACGGGAGAAAATCCAAAATTGCATATAAACCGTTGCACTAATTAAATTAATCAACTGGTTATCAGTTCGATAATAATTCATGGAGCCGGTAGAGGTGTCCCGACAGTGGAACCTCTGCTCCGATTTTAAATTCAGTGATTAAAAAAAAAGAATTGGTTGTCAGAATTGATAATAATTCATAGAGTCCAAAAAGGACCGGCCACGGTGGTCGGTCCATCTTAATTTCGGGCCATTTCGGGGCCATTATTTTGGGACTATGTGCGGTCCATTTGTCTTAATTAAAAATTGGGATTGATTTTAAATTTGTTGTTAAATTGATATGTGTAACGAGTTCAAATATTATGAAAATGATGAATTTTTGGTAAGCGAAACAATTTTTATATTAAATGAAATCAATTAAATCTATGATGTAAGTTTTAAAGTGTAACAAAAATCATAGGTATTTTATGTTCAAATATTTCTCTAGTTCGATTTAAGGAAATTATGTGTTATTTTATAATTTTATTAGGAAATGTTGTGCATTGGGCATTAATTTTCATTTTAGGGATTTTTTTTATGTAATTCAAAATAGGGTATTATTAAATATCAACAATTTATGGTGATTACAATTTGATTTTAACTTTATAATAGGTTGTAATTATAAAGCTGAAAAATATTATTTGTCATGTTGTATGTTAATTAAAAATTTAATAGATTGATTTAAATATTATCAAAGTATTTTAAAATTATAAGCAATAAATCATTAACACGATTAAACGGTGCAGACAGTCTTTTAAGGCGAACGTGAGCCACTGCGCCGTGTTTCCGGCGGGATTTGGGGACTTAAATCCAGAATTCGGACAGCTACCAGGATGTTCTAACAATGTTGATTAAAGTGAGTTCTACACATGTAATTTCAAGAGTGGTGGCAGTTTAAAAAAATAAATATTCTCTTTTAATTACAAGAACTAATTTTGTCAGCATTGGGTTTCTAAACCGTGAAGCATCTCAAAACTTCACTAGGGACATCGTTCAAGGAACAACATTTAATAATTATTTAAAAAGCAAACCCGGGGTTGTGAATTAATTTAGAAAACCCAACGATAGGGGTGTGTTTTGCTACAGTAAATAAAATGCTTAAAGCTTTAGTCGGAAAGCGGAAAAACATCACATCGCCTTTCTTATAAAATCTTCATATTAGAGCCAAATATTGCACATCGCATTATTAATGTAAGTTCTTAAGGAAAAATACTGATTTACAACAAATAACAAGAAGAAACAATAACAAAACTGAAAAAATTCAGGTTGCTAGAACTAAAAACCGGCAAATGCTAGTTACCGCGTGACGTCAGATTTAAGCAAGATGGCGCTCAACCTGCGCAATATCATACCTTGTAATTTATTGTGTCATGGGATAAAATAATAAGTGGATATATGAGAATCCCATGGCAATTAAATTTTTATACCTCGTTGACATCTTTACCAAAATTTTTTTTATAATTTCATACTTTTTCTTAAAAACAAAAGTTGCTATTTAGGATTTTTTAAAAATAGTAATAGATTTAGTCAGTAATAGGGTAGATTTTCATTAAAATTAATAGATTTATATTGTAATAGCTATTGATATATAATAAATTCTAATAGCTCTGATAGACGAGAATGAAAAATATTTGAAACCGCCTCGAAGCTGACGTCATGCGCGAATAGGAACGAAACTGGGACGGCTAGTAAGCACACCATACTATATTCACACCACGAGCATAACCAAACCTTGTTAGAAATAGTTCAAATGTTACGTAAAAATAGTACAAATGTACAAATATTACAGATGAATCCATCAGCTGTTGTGATTTCAAAATTAAATTTTAGATTAGATTAAAATTTAATTTTTTTTAATGTTTGTGTTTTATTTATTAAAGAGCGAATTATCAAAAAATAATCTATTTGGCACATAGTTTTATAAGCTCTTTTTGCTTTTTTTGAGGGTTTTGTATTGTTTTTGAATTATTATGCTTTTGTATGCGTTTGTTGAATTTCTATGCTATCTATTTTTATTTAAAAATAATTGAATAAGGTTTTAGAAGAAAATAACGGTTTAAAAATATTGGACAATAGTCAAAACTATACCTGGAAAAACTACGTTAAATTTCACTAAGGTGCAAACTTGAATTGTCAACGTTGAAAGAAACTTTTCAGCTTACAAAAATCTTTTATTGAAAAGATACATTTTACTCCAGAACATTTCCAACAAATTTTAAAAATCAATTGTTTTAAAAATTAAATTAATCCTTTTATTAATAAAATTGGTGCTTGTTTTAATTGAATTAATGTTTCTTTTTATTAAATTGATGCCTCTTTTGATAATATTTGATGCATGATGTTTAAGCACCTTATTTTGAAATTTTTACGCTTTTTTATCCGCGGACTCCAGTTATTATAAACGTTATTAATTTTTTAATTATTAAATTTTACTTACTGATCTTCAACATTTTCAAAATTTAAGTGAAAATTAACACCAATTGATTGGTGATTTATATCACCAATATCGGATCGATTTATTTAAAAAAATTTCATAGCAATAATTATTATAAAGTTAGTAAAGTTAATAGTGAAATCTATTTGTTTGTCGCTAAATTCTCTAAGCGCGTGTATATGAAATAACATTTACTAATTAAAAATAATTCAAATAGTCTTTCACGAACGTATAACAATAGTCAAAATGAGCTTAACAAGCACTGAAATGCAGTTGTTATCATAACCATGAATTATAACAATAAATGGTTGACAAACTACACTCTCATGGTTATACCTGCACAATCAGAATAACAAAACGGCTGAAATAACCATATTGTTACAAAATAACCAAATGGTTATGATAACAAGGTTGTTATGTCAAATCAGAATCGCACCGAATATATATATATAATATTTTTATTATTATATTATTATTATATATTTTATTTCTATATTTAATATATTTATATATTTTATAACTATATTTCAGCTAGGTCAATGATGACAACTCGGCCATTAATGTCAATGGCCGGACAATGACGTTAATGCCCTGCTTAACTGGACATTGACGTTAACGTCCGGCCAATAACGTCACTGACGTTTGTTGAGATTTAAAATTTCATATGTGGTTTTTACATCACTGTCCGGGTAATGACGTCATCGCCCCATTGCGGGCTCTTTTCTAAATGTGCGTGTCGCGCCAGCAAACAAATTTGCAATTCGAAATGCAATGGATCACTCTCATGCCAGAATAAAAATGATAAATTTAAAAAATTTAATTTGATTATTTTTTAATTTATAATTACTATTTTTTAAATTTTTGTTAATTTTTATAATTTTTGTTTATAAATAATTATAATACATCGAGTAATACATTAAGCGTGTATTACATCATCAAACTTTTCGTTTGATAATGTAACTAAATTTAGAAATGCTTCACGCAATTTGTGTAGCCAATACCAATGACCACATATTTATCACGATTTATATACTAGTAACTCGAATAATAATCTAGGTTGGCACAAGCATAGATTTGCAGCAATGCGTATGATTATTCAAAAGATGAACGAAAGTGTGATACGCGCAACTTTTTGTTTGATCAAAGTTTAATAGAAGTTTGACGAAAATGTGATAATGTAATACAGCTTAATTTTTTCCATCAAACATTTGACAACAAAGTTGAACGAAAATGTGACCAAAATGTGATAATGTAATAGGTACACGCTTTAGAATGCAATGCATGCAACACACGTAAATGTCACTTGTCAGTTGACTGTCTAATAATTAAAATCGCCAATTTGCTGTTCCTTATAGTATTTATTCTATAAATCATCATTGTCCAATCCGTTTTGGTCAATAACGTCATTGACCGGCCAAAGACGTAAATATTACAATCAGATGAAAATATTTATTTACATCATTGTCCACCGCTAACTGACAATCACCGCTAACTGGCAATAACGTCAATGGCCGGCCAATGACGTTAATGGCCAACATAAATGGGCATTAACGTCATTGTCCGGCCATTGACGTCAACGCCCGATTTACATTATTGTCCGTAACATATATAGTATACTAGCTGACCCGGCAAACTTCGTATCGCCTCAGAATTAATATACCAAGTGACCCGGCAAACGTTCTGCCATATAAATTATATGTAGATGATGACCGCCGATAAAAACAAAAAACACTAACCATTCATTTTCTCAATTCAATGTATTTTATTATGGAACATAAATATAAAAAAAATCAATATTAATTTCGAAGAGCAATCGAGTGTGCGATATTTTTCGTCAGTCCGTCTTTAGCCAGCACAAATTAATAAGCTCGCTGATTTGCCCACGCGAGAACATGCCACGTATAATTGTCCATATGAAAAACACGGTGCTGTCAAATCTAAGCCGCAAACAGACATCATTTGGCTTTGCGATTTATTGATTGTCATTGCGAATTCTAATCTAATCGGAAATTGAACGTTTGAATTCAATTGGCACGTCTGTGGGAATCAGTGGAATTCGTGGCAGCAAAACATTTTTGGCTCGGAATTTGCCATTCAAAATGGTTGCTTCCATAATGTTTTTCATTAATCTTCTAATTACCAATCGCGTGCCTTTGTAAAACCGTGGTGGGTTCAAATTCCAAAGTAAAATAACCGGAGATCCAACTTTCAGTCGTAGAAGGTGTGGTGGCATGCCTGGAAACTCCAGTGAGTTTAGAAACTATGTTGGATAATTTACAGCTTCGCTTCGTTGGCACCGCAAACTGTGTAGATCGATCTGTATGATACCAAGTCGCCTGACAACGACAGCTGTATTTTGTAGTTTAAATCGTCGTGCTAGTGGAACGGAACGTTCAGCGCCTCAAGAGAATGTTTGTGTGCTATGGTACATTCATCATTGTACATTTACCATGGTACATTATCATTCAGATGATAATTTTGCATTGTTTCTAATTAGTTAGTTATTAGTTAGGATATTTATTTTACAGTATTTTAAAAATACTGCACCAAATTTTGTATTTTATTAGTATCTAATAGCAGCATAAAATAAAAATATATAATAAATAAAATAATACAAACATATTTTTCAGTCGCCTTCTAAAATCCACCCCTTGTGTTTAGAATTTTTTTGTTATTTTTTATGTCTTCGCAGGTATATTATTAGTATGTTAGCAAAGTTTCGGAATTTTTGGGAAAAATGTATTTTTCATCCCCCTTCTAAAAACCACCCCTTAATGTTTAGAATTTTTTCCTTATTATATAAAAGGGGCAAAAATAACAAAAATGTGATACATTGTTAATTGTTTAACTCCTATAATGAGTTTTTCGATTTTATTTTGAGTCTTTGGTTGAAAAATATTGAATAATATGTCAGTAAGATTAATTTTCTGTGAAAAATACCCATGATACACATTTTACAAAAAGTTTTACTTGCGTTAAGAAGTCCAAAATAGCCAAGAATGTTAAAAAATGCAGAAAATATGATTCTTAGGGTTGGCGCACCTTAGCAAAAAATCTGAAAAAAATCAGGAAGGTAGATTTAAGTACGTCCTAAAAATGGCGAAAAAAATTTTTTTGCCGGTCTTCAAAAAATAAGAAAACGATCGATTTTTAAATTTTCAGAATATTTTTAGGAGGCATATAGAGTGTTCAGGGTATCAAAAAAAATTGTGTTGAAAGATGACCCTAATCACTATATCTATAAATTTTTTCAAAATTTTTTAATTGCTATAGTTCGTCAGAAAAAAAATAATGACTGAAGAATCCTATTTTTTGACCTTCAGAAGGGGTGGAGAAAGCATCTGGAGCAAATAAATATGAAAAGTTTATTTTTACACCCCAAGGCACCCTTTTATCAAGTAAATTAAAAAATTTAAAGATAAGGGCATTTTGACTATCTTATCCATGGATACCCTTTAATTAAAAAAACGTGGTCACTTACCTGTTCCCGTTGTAACTGCTACTATTTATGACCTATCTAATATATATGGGGCATTCCACGCCAAATCGACCACTTTTGAACCCGACCCCTTTCGATTTGGCCGAAACTTTTTTCTCGTTTTCTACCCCACTAAATATATTTTTCAGAATTTTTTCAACTTTTTTCACCCAACCCAACAAAAGTTATGAATTTTTCAAAAATGTGGCTATTTATATGTATTTGCCTATTTTTTCCAATACCCATAACTTTTTCAAAAATTGACTAAATCCAACGTTCTTTTTTTTTAAATTTTTCAGTTTTGAATGTACTATTCAGATAAAAATATGAAAAATTTTTTAGATGTTAGGTTCCATGAAATTTTTCAGTTTTTTGAGAAAAATCATCAATTTTTCAAATTCCGACACTTTTAATTTTTGCTTTTTTTTTTTCTAAAAAAACTTCAACTTATTCTGCAGTTAATGCCGCTAAACCCAGAGTGGGCCGACTCTGCTTTCAACTTTTTTTTTCAATTGAAAAAATTTTTTTGTTTATTTTACCACAATCTAACTTTGTTTTTATAATAAATAAAATTTAAATAAATATATCTTAAATTTTGTTTACTTTATTCGTAATCTTAACTAATGATTTATAATTGAAAATAAAAATTAAAAATTTTAAAAACCCTAGACTGTAAAAAAATTCTAAAAATAAAAATTAATAATAAAAGCATCTTACTTTAAAAACTACTGTTTCCTTTAAAAAGAAAAAAATAATTTTTTCTTCTTCATTCAACAACAAATTCTCAGACACTTTACTCGAAAAATTAACTTTAATTTAATCCTCCCCCCCTCCGCTACAAAATTTAAACATTAATTTTGAAGTCAGGGGAAACGGAGAATTTTTAATAATAATAATAATAATAATAATAAGAGCAAATTTATTTATATAAATATAGTTCAGCTTACAAAACATAATACAAAAAAAACAACACTCCATAAAAACCATACAACAATCATTTTTAAAGCACAACAATCAGTAATATTCTTCATTAGCAATTAATGTCAGTAGTCCTCTCTTAAATCCACAAACTGTGGTGCAGTTTTTCAACTCTTCGTCCAGGTCATTAAACCTTCGTAGTCCATCATAAAAAACAGATCTTTTCATCCTATTAGTACGAGACAACACGACACTGAAATCACGCTTCTGTCGGGTATTACGGCAATGAACATCCGAGACAAACCTCACATGTTGCTGTAGGAATTCAGGAACCCTCTTCAATTTAATCTTAAATATAAGAACCAAAGCGCTAAACATCACCCTTTGCTTGACATTCATCAGGTTCAGAGTTGACAACATTACCCCAATTGGGGTGTATCTGTTGCAAGAAAGGATACTTCTCATACATCGATTCTGAATCAACTGTAGCTCCCGAAACCGATAAGCTGACATCCCGAACAAGGTGGTAGAGCAATACTCCAGATGTGGAGCGACGATAGATTTATAAAGAAGCAGTCTGGTACAAGTGGACAGATTCCTTCCTATTCTGCTTAGCAGATAAGCCTTCCTGGACATCTTGCTCATAACGTATTCAGTGTGACTGTGAAAGTTTAAATGCTGGTCCAATTTAATGCCTAAATATTTAATTTCACTGGAGTACTCCAGTTTATGATCATTTATAACAATATCCAATCTAGTAAAATCCGAAACATATGAACCAAACCTGTTCGAAAAAACAATATACTTTGATTTATTCACATTAATGCACATTTGATTGTCGCAAAGCCACATGTTCAAACTTTTCAGGTCAACATTCATTATTTCCATCATGCAATCTATATCATCTCCAACTACAAAAACCATCGTATCGTCAGCAAACAGTCTAATCTCACAGTGCCTCAAACATTTTTTCATATCATTAACATACATTATAAACAGAATAGAGCCAAGCACAGCACCTTGGGGGACTCCATGAAGAACATCCTCCTCCTCAGACACAACCTCTCGGTATTTAACTTTCTGACGTCTGCCAGTCAAATACGATTCAAACCATCTCAGCATCACACCACCGATACCCATCCTCTTTAGCTTTCTCAACAATAATTTACGATTAACAGTCTCGAACGCTCTCTTAAAGTCAAGAAACACAGCCAGAACCAACAATCCATCGTCCAAACTCTTAAACCATTCATCACAAACGTCAATCAAAAGGAACTCACAGGAATGACCCCTTCTAAAACCAGACTGGTTCGATACCAACAAGCTGTTCCTATCGCAGTAATGTATCAACTGCTCTTTAACTACCATATGGAATGTATAAACAGGTTTCGTAAGTGGAACAAATTTAACAAACCTACAAATTTACACAGCTAATAATTAATTTATTGCTCGTTGATATGATAATAAATGCTTATTAACTGTGTCAATTTTTGATTTTGTCCTGTATAACTTTTTTATTTAATCTGTTTTTAAAAATCAATTATCAAATTATCCTAAAAATCAAAAATCAAGTACGATAAGAGTGCAATTTATTTTAATTGAATACTTAAAAATAAATTTTAATTGAATTACCATTATGAAATAACACCTCGTAAATTTTCTCAAATTTATAATTAATTAATATTATAATAGTGTAAAACTAAATTTTAATAAACGTCTAATACATAAAATGATTCAAACAAGGAAAATTAAAAACTTAAGTTTACACAGATGCGAATGCTTAATTCTCGCAATTCAACGAGAAAGTGTCATCAGTGCAATGAGTTCCCATCACACTGATGGCATTTCCCCGCTGAATCGCGATTGAGAGTCTTTCTTTGAACCAAGAGCCTTCTTGAGGATTCCCAGTGGCTTCGATTAGCTTCTGGCTGATGTCTTTGATGAAAGACCGCGCACTGAGACCTTGAGGGCCAAGGGTCTCTATCGCGATAGGAATGAATAAGTAATCGTTTGACAAAACGCTGTATTTTATTCTTTTTCTGGCTTCGGCCTTTTCGGCCGCAGCACCAGGGCAGATGGCAGTGCAGGGTAAATACGATGGAGCTATTGTGTCAACAATTGTTATGTCCCATATTAAACATTTTCCATGAGAATATGGAATTAAGGACATTCCGTCAGGACGTTTCCCATCAGTGCGAGCCATTAGACCAGGTGGTTCGAAGACAGGATGAAGACCAATTGATGTTAGTGCTCGCTTGATGATGTTGTTGGCTTCTTGATGTCTGGTGCTACGTCCTTTGCTGAATTTGCATGAAAGACCGTGAGTTCCGGTTGCGTCGACAAGTGATCCACATCGGCAAATGTGGGGTTCGACCGTTTTGCATCCGAGTCTGAGGCCTGCCGATATGCGAATTATGTCCCTATTCAGCAGTGTTCCTATGTTGGACGATGGCAAGGCGTGTAACCAGGAGCTGGATTCCTTTTGCGCAACAGCTGACAAGCGGGCTTGGTCCTTCATGTCAGTGGCATTTTCAAAAAGACGGTTTTTGGCCACATCAATGATAGGAACGTCCCAGTCATGTTGCTTTGTAGAAGTTAGTAAAGTGAAGGAGCTAGTTATTTGTTGCCACATAATTATTGATTCCGCTGTTGAATGAATATCGATTTGTAAAAAATTTGAAGATAAAACGTTGAAGAGGTCTTGACAGGATGTAGAAGAAGAAATAAAACTTGGTAAGGCCACGTCAACGGCAGATCTGATTCCAAGTCCTCCAGAATTCACGGGAAGAGAGGCTTGCATCCATTCGGTATTAGATAATTTAATGTTCAAAATTTCACTGACTGCATGGCGTTGTATATCATCAAATTTTAAAAGAAGACTGTGTTTGTATATTGGTGAAGTGCGTAAAAGATATTCTAGGCGAGGCAGGGCAATGCAGTTTTTCAAAAGAAAGAAAGCCTGGTGTGGTTCCAACAACGATAAGCGCTTACACATGATTGTAAAAGAATCTATCTTCTTCTGTAAAATAATGTTTTCAGCATGAGAGCCAAGGGAGCTCCTAGTAATTCTAGATTGTTCTTGATGGTGACTTTAGATCCGATGAATTCTGACGAAAAATTTTCTAATTCTGTTGAGGTAGAGATAGGGCATAACTCACATTTTTCTTTGTTCAAGAATAGACCGTATTTTGGGCCCTCGCTGTCTATAATTTTATAGTCTGCAGCTACTATTTCGGGTGTATCCAAAAGTGTTCCGTCATCTAAATACCATACGTTCAATTTTGACCTGAGTTTTTGAAATAATGGGTGGGTAGCAACACAGAATAAAAACGGACCGAGAGGATCTCCTTGTTGAACTCCTTCTTGGGACTCTATCTTGTTGTTACCATAAAGGAGGGTAGACGTGTTGCTGTAACTCGCATGAATATAATGATACATTTCCGGAAAGTCTGCCGAGACTAATTCCATCATCGTGTCCCGTCTAATAAGATTGAATGCGTTTTTGAAATCTACTTTGAGCAAAATGTTATCGTGTTCGTTAATAACTTGTTCGGCGTTAATGATTGAACGGACAGTATGTACGATGGCTTCTGCGCCACCTGAAATTCCAAAGCCAAGCTGTAGCGGCTTGAGGTAGGGTATAGCACGATTTTTGATGCTATTTATAGCGCAGTTTGAGGCCAGGCGACGAAGCGTTAGGCCTTCAGCGATTGGTCTGAGGCTGCCGTCTTTCTTCTCGAGCGAGCAGAGACTAGCTCCAAAAAATATGGGCCGGATAAAATCAGGTATCTTGCCCTCAAGAATTTTGTTGATTAAAGCCGTGGTAGATCTTAATAACTTTTGGGCATGATCACCCAATTTTATAATTTTTATATTATAATATATTTTATGTTTTCCCGGCAAAAAAATCCCGGTTATTAAGATAAAATTTTTTAAATTATATTTCGTTTATTTATAGATTATATTTAAAGCGAATTCAAAGTTTTAGAATTTTACTAAGTTATTTTTATTTCAACCCTTCGAAAATAACCCCAATATACCCATAATAATTTTTGTATTACTTTTTCATGAATTTGTAGGTCAAATTCTCGACATATTGAAAGTTTTAAAACTTTATTCTGTTATTTTGATTTGCACCCCCAGAAAACCACCCCTATTTATCAATGTATTTTTTTTCAGTATTTTTCCATGAATTTGTAGGTCAAATTCTCGACATATTGAAGGTTTCATAACTCTATTCTGTTATTTTGATTTGCACCCCCAGAAAACTACTCTATTTATCAATGTAATTTTTTTCATCATTTTTTTCTAAAATCCGAAGCATATTTTGAACTCATTTGGTGTGTTTCAGAATTATGGCCAGTTTTTAGTGTCAAATACCCCACTGTGCGCCGTTCAGACTTCGCAGGTGCGTCGACGTTTGGCACATTAAACCAACTTTAAGTTTTAAATCTAGTTCTGAACCCACTTTTCAAGTTTAGGTACAAAACCAAAGGCAATTCTTACTTAATTTAAGTAATATTTTATTAATAAATATTAAATATAAATATTTTGTATTAAGTCTTGGGGGGGGGGGGTTCTTATATTATTAAAATAATATAAACAGTATTTTATTTTAGAAACAAAATATTATTTTGCTGAAGCAAATGAACAAGAATAATGGAAACGAGAAAAATATTGTTTTAAGTTGATCCCTTAGAAATACATAATATTTACTTTCAATTCATAGCTTAGATGTCTTTACAAAATACACTTTGAATAACGGTGGAAAAAGGTTTTTTAATTTTATGATAATGTTGCCGTTGATTTATTTAACATTTATTCTACAATTTAAAATAAATTATAGAAACTTAAATATTTTGTACATCGGAATATGACCTATTTCTTATGTACATATACTTTTATAATTTGGATTTTATTTATTTTCTTTTAGCTCTAGATTGTATATTATAGAGAATACCAGAATATAATAAAATTTAAATAATAAATTATAAAGATACCTACTTACCTAATATGTACCTATAATTTTATTATTTTATAAAATTTTTAAATTGGTTCAAGGGCTGACGCTTTAGTAACGTAAGAAAATTGAATATTTTATATCTTCTTACATATTGCAATATTATATTATAAAATTACCATAACAAAGGCAATCTAGTATCTTTCACATCTCTTATAATTTATTAACCTTTTAAAATAAACATTTGTTTTAGGGAATTATATTACGAGAAGAGAAAAAAATTAAAGACGCTTTAGAATCATTTCAGATCTGTTATAAATTAAATAACGAAAATACGGACAATATCAAAGAAGTTGCTAAATGTTTGTAAGTAAATATGTAGTTAATAAAAGCAATACAAATTTTATTATGTGAAGTGAACAAAATTCTAATTTTCTGCAAATTTCTAAATCTTGATTTTGAAGTTGTTTAACTTTTCGTGTATTTTTATGTTTTCTGTTCGCTAAAGTTGGTTATTAATTTTCATAAGAAAGTGGGTTAACTAAACTGTGCCTCAGGATTCATCACAAACACTGCCTGTTTAAATTTTTATTTTGAGTTCATTAAAGTTTATTAAATAAATTAGATAAATGATCCAAATACCGCAAAATAAAATGCAAATTAATAATAAAAAATTTACCCACGACAAATCAAAACTTTTATTCACAAAATAATCCACAAAAAATCTCAACAAGAGATTCAAAATTCAAAACAACGAAGATATACTACTTAATGACGACCTAACGATTCTATACTTTTTTATATTAAAATGATGAAGATGGGACCAACTTCACGGAGGTGAATTTCGTGGGTCAAAATTTTTGTATTGCAAAAGTTACAATATTATCTTTTATTATCGGATGTCACATGCTTTATACTTAAGTTTACAATTGAATGATTTGCAGATTTCTTCTAAGAAAATATCGTCTGTCTTTGGATGCTTATTTGGAGGCAGAAAAAATTTCACAAAAACCTGATTGGGAGATTTACCATAATATAGGTAATAAATTAATTGGTAAATGTAATATTAATTTTTAATTAACAATTTATAATAATTATTTATGTGTTTGTTATGCCTCCAAGGTATCTGCGAGTCGAGTCGTACTAAGGGCAGTACCGCTATTATTATTAATAATATTTCGAGTAGCCTTTTTTATAAATTACCAGCTGCGGCAGTAAAGCTGCTACTTTCTGTCTTGTTAAACAAATGCGTATTCCTTTGTAAATAAATAGATACAATTTTGGTTTTATATGCAATTTGTTTACTCTTTTTCATTTTTTTAACCGTCTGTTTAGAACATTGAAATAATTACTTGGCGTTTAAAATATAAGTAAGATACCTCGTGGCAGAATTGCGAGAGAATCGCAATGAGTCAGCTCAGGGAACTTTTGAACTTATTTTCGAGCATCAAGAATACCACAAGCTCTGAGGATATTAATAAATTTTTGTGTGTATCATCTTTTATTTTACCATGACATTTAATTTAACAAAGTTTAACTTCTCGTTCAAATTAAATTTAAATTTTTTACGTTATTTTAAGTGAATCTAAATAAAGCTACACAGATTTGAGAATTTAATGTTATGGTATAGTTGATGCCTTGCTATATTGCGATAGAACTATTTTCAAATTTAGAATAATATTTAACCAAAAAGTGGCAAATAAAAAAAAAGTGGTATTATTTTAAATATATTTATATGTTAAGAATAATTATTATTAATCTAGCTTAACATTTCAGGAAAGTGCTTAATGTCGCTTGGAGAAGAAGAAAAATCCGAGTATTATATTAAGCAAGCTGTTCAATTAGGTAAACAAGAAAGTTCGTATTCTCTATTAATCAAACTTCTTGCAAATAAGGGAGATTTGCAGTCAGCTATTACATTTTGCAGTTCAGCTTTAGAGTAAGATGTTTTAAAATTATAATATATTAAGATTAAGATGCATTTTATCACAACTCTTTGAAAATTAATTTTCAAAATACGAATTTCCTGATTTTAGATAAATACTTACTTTCTATACTGATCAATTGATCATATAACAGTAGTTTATCAGGCAAGTGCAATAATGACACGTTTCTACTTGTGTATCGTACAAAATTTATATTTTACCGCATTATTTTTGAAAATCTATGATTTTTATTTGTTTTTACGATTCCCATATTATTTATGTTTCCCATATTTAATTAATAAGATAATGTGATTAAGTTATTTAAATATTCAAATATTTATTTTCTAATGGTAATAATAATATTTGACCAGTAATGTCAACAAAAGTTAGATTCTCTAATTAAAAATTAGTAAAAGCACAACTTTTTACACTAGTGCACGAAAATGGCTCATTATATAATTCAAATTTGTGTAGAAAGTGAGTTATTACATAACGGTAGTAGATAAACAATTTTAAATTAGTTTTTTATAATTTGAAAATCATGTTAATATTAAAGTTATATTAGTTTGTGAAATTAATATATATATACATATATTCAAAGAGCTTGTTTACAAGTTTGATAAAATTGCATGTAGCTTGTTATAATCTAATAATAATTATTGCTCGTTATTTAATTTTAATATTATTAAGATTAATTAAAATAACTTATAATCTTAATAATATTAAATTCAACAGCGAGCAATAATTTTAAAAATACAAGCAATTTCATCAAGCTTGGAGAAAAATTATAGATTGCGAAGAGGTTATCAAAGCCAAAGGAGTAGTTATTTTAGAGTAGGGTATATGGGGTCTTCCTCTAATATTTGGTAATTTAAAAAATACATTGCAATTTTGAAAAACAACTTGTAAAAAATAGCAGGTGAATTTTTAAATAGCTTCAAAAATACTCTTGTTAAATTTCAAAGCGATATCTTCAAAAATGTCAAAGATGACTTCGATAACTAAAAATAATGGATCTGAGAAACCACCAAAGATATCGCTTTGAAATTTAATAGCAGTACTTTTGATATTATACTTAAAAATGTAGTACTACCTACTTGTGTTTTTAAAAGCTTTTTTTTTAATTGCAAAGTATATTATTATTAATTTATAAAAAAAAATGAGGAAACTCCAGAGATGTTACCCTACCCATCTCTCCAGTTTCCATCTCTGAGAAACTCAGATATACCAACGTAATATCTTCCAATTAATATTTTATTGAACTTTAAATGTGTTAAGAAGTTTGCCTTTTTTCATAATTATTTTTTATTTATGTAAGATTTATTTGGAAATATTAAATAATACCGCAAACAAACAAAATTCTTATTAAAATATTTGATTTTTTTACCAAATTTTTTATCGGTACACCTATGTAGTGTATGCAAATATTATTATAATAATGTATGCTGCATATTAGAATATGTACATACCAAAATTCTAATATTTAAATTTATATTTATATTAGAAAATAGGTACATTTAATATACATACATATTATATGTAATTCAATATTTGTAGAGCATGCCCGGACAGCACGAATATGTTAACAGAATCAGGTTTATTGCATTTGAAAGTTGGTCAAACACAAAAGGCTTTTGAAAGTTTAAGTCGAGCTTTAGCATTGGATTCTATGTGTTCTCAAGCTCTATTAGGAATTGGATGCATTACTCAAGTAGGTGGTTATAAATTTGCATATTATCCAAAAAAATTAATTTTATTTAGTTTAACGAGTTTATTTTAAGGTGCACGAAGAATATGATGTTGCTTTATCAAAATATAAAATTGCAGTACAAATCGATCCTAATTCAGTTGCTCTTTGGAACAACATAGGAATGTGTTTCTTTTCTAAACAAAAATATATTGCGGTAAGGAAATTAAACCAATCTTACCCAAGACTTTTCTTTTTAAAGATTTTCTTTGTCTGTAATCCCCGTTCCGATTGAAAAGACCAGAGTAGTTATACAAGGAAGCTTGTTTATGTGATCACAACGAAGTTTGCTGGAATCGTGACATCTATATTCCTTCATTCTTTCGTACATTTTATACATAATTCAATAGCTGATGCCACTCCCATCTTCACCGGAAATCATGTTAATGTTTTTTATAGCTACATATAATATGTATATCTGGAGCTGTTATTTATATAAAACAACCTATTATTGTCATGTATGTGTTAAAAATTATTAATAAAATAATAATAGAGGTAGTATGATGGCCCCGTATAAAAGGACCAACCCTGATGTAATTGCAAGACATTTCTACTTTAATAACGTTAATAATTACACTAACGAGACAAGAAAAAGTAATTATAAACTACTATGTTTTTATAGGATGGAACAGGAAACAATAGAAGCCTCTAGAAAATACAATAAGAAGAAAGCATAAAACAATTATAAATAATTAAACCACATTAGATTTAAACGTAAAATATATTATTATTATAATAATAACAATTGCAAGTAGATTATGTAGTATGTTATTTAGTATACATATTATATTGTAAAACAAACTAAACAGAACGTTAAAATAATAGAATTTTAACCCTCAAGTGGGAAGAATACATAGTATGTGGAAAATTATTTAAAAACACTAAAAAAACGTTAATTTACCACTTTTGACAGGTTAGAACTAAGAATAATTATATGAAACAATGAAAGTGAAAAAACGACTATCTACATTATGAAAACTTATAAAATACAAAAATAAAATAAAAAACAAAAATTAGTATTTGAAAATGACTTTTGTTATAAATGCAGACAGATTTGCTATACAAATGAACATCAACATTATTATTATTTAACATTGGCATTAATAAATTTAAAAAGTTAAATTTTTAATAATACTAATATAACAAAAAAAAAGTTTATTATAAACCTCCGTATTTTTAGCACAAAAATTAAATTATATTTAGAACTTTTTGGTGAACACAATAGAAAACAAGGATTATTACAAAAAGTTCAACAAAGGAAATTATATTATTTTTCTAATATTGGAGCAATATGATCATTAGGTGAAAAATAAGTATTTTGCGTTAACCGTAATATTTTACCGAATATATTTTTTTAACGATTCAACCTACGTAAAATATATTGGTATCAGTGGGATGAGGAAATTGTTACGTATCCGATAATTTTCTTAATCAATTATTGATTCGAATTCAAATTCAAACTCGAAATAATTTGTAATTATTATTATTCCTCTTTTGTCTTGCCAATTTTTTAAAAATTATTATATTATTTTTAATTAATTTTTTGCTACGAAATTTGTTATCAAAACGCGGTGGAATTTAAACAGTGAGAATAATTAAAGCAAACAGTTTATATAATAAATATTAAAAGTATAATAGTGTTTTTTGTCAGGTTGAATCCTGATCGCAACATCGTAATAGAAAATATGTTTATACAGTTTTGCTTTGAAAGCATTCGTACAATTTAATCAAAAATTTTATTTCAGGCGATAAGCTGTTTAAAAAGAGCGCTTTGGTTGTCACCTCTCAATTGGAAAGTTCTTTTAAATTTAGGATTAGTACATTTACAAACTCTGCAACCAGCATCAGCGTTTAATTTTCTATGTGCTGCAGTTAATTTGCGTTCTGATGTAGGATTAACTTTTATGGCACTTGGAGGTAAGTTTAACCATCTGCTATAATTAATTTTTCTCCGACTAACTTCAAAGTAGTCTTTACTTTCAAATTTATGTTTCGGTATAAGTGATACTTATATCACTATACTCAGGTATACTCGGCCTGCTTTTTCATTATTTTTATTTGTAATAGCTGCTTTATTTGAACTTAAGGATGCTGAAAATTCGTTGCGCGCTTATAGACAAGCGACAGTTTTATCACCAGACAACTTGTATGCGATAATTAATACTATTTTGGTTTTCACCATCAATGGATTACACGAGGATGCGATAAAGCTATTGGAACATTATAAAACTTTAATTGAGCAAGGTTTAGAATCTGATAAACAGGTATGTACATTGAATATAAACTTTTAAAAATGATAAAACAAAAAATTAATGGCTTAAAGAAATTACAAAAAATCGACTTTAATTTACTTTAATAGTAATTTAATTTATTAATTTGTATTTATATTATATTTTATGCACGGATATATCATAAATTGACAATTATACATGAATTTATATGTCATAATTGTCTTTATATTACACTGAATCATTATTTGTCTTTTATACCTTGACAACGAGACATATTAAATAGGCTATAATGCCCTAGGGCCTATAAATCATAATTCCCGCTCATTATGCCCTCTCATTCGCAATTATATAATATAATTCAAAAATGTACCATTTTATTGTTTACAATTTTATTTAAAATTAAAAGTATAACTTTCAAATGAAGATCCACTAATTGAACAATTAAAAATTTAAAAAAAAATAGGATGTGGCCATGCCCATAACTTTATCATACTTTTAAATAATAATAAATTAAAAAAAACTATTATTTTGGAGGGAAATAATTATAATAAAGAAATAAAATTTAAAAAATAAGAAAAAAATTGTTTTTTTTTTAATTTGTAAAAACTATATAACCAAAAGTAGGATATTTACACGATTATTGATTAATACTTTTTTATTATTATTTTGGAGGAGAATATAATAAAAAAATAAAATTTTAAAAATAAGGAAAAAAATTTTTTTTTTATTTACAAAATATTGTTTTTTTTTGCTTTTCCGTGTACCGATTTTAACCAAAATCTAATCAGCTCTAAGTCTCAATATTTATGTACTAAATACAAAATTTTGTTAAAAAATTCCTATTACTTTTTGAGGTAGAGCGCACACAAAATTTGACCACATACATACACACATACAGACATTTTTTGGAAATGATGATTTTCAGCTTCTGGGACCCCAAAATGACCAAATTCATCAAAATCTCAATTTCTTTTTTCTGCACGATTACAATACTTTTTCAGACTTCGTATGATAAAGTAAAATTAAATTTAGTAATCATCAAATTCAAAATTTATAAAATTTTTAAATATTGACAAATTCAAATGGAGTGAAATATAAAACGTTGTATGCATCACGAGCATTACTCGATGTTTATGCTCTCGAGCAACTTAAAAACTCTCGGGCCTGGCGGCCCTCGCCCTTTTAACTTGGTTGCCCTCGACATAAACATCGTCATAATGCCCTAGATACATAAATAACTATTTTATAGCCCACGGATCTTCTTATTCCCGCGGGCTATAATGAAACGTCAAACAACGATATCATAAGCACCTAATAATAGTAACAGTTTTTGCAAAATGAAGTTTTTATTAGAAATCGACTATTTTTTTCAAAGAATCGAAAAACCTGCAGCCTCTTCAACTTCGTTCTTTTTCCACCGTAAAAACTTAAATTAAAAACCGTACAATTCATTTTAGACAATATGGCTATCGCTGTTCACTCGTTACCATAGTTACGTTTCAAAACTAAAATTTAATCAAAGCAACACTAGATTTGTGTTAAAAGTTCAATTTCTTTTATAAATATTTTTACATTAAAAAATTTTCATCTGTGAATAAAGTTGTGTATGTACCACGGGATTAATTTGCTTTTATGGCTTTCGACGTATTCTTAAGCCTCTTTAAGCCCTAAATGCATAAATAACTATTATATTTATATCAACAGGTCGATATTGCTTGGCGCTTTTACTCATGTGTATTTTTGTAACCATGCATACATTTTTTATGCAAATAATTAATAACCTATAATAATAATAATTCCAATTACCTATTGATTCGTAATTGTAAATAATTTCAATGAAGTGAAGTAGGCAAATTGTTATCAATGTACATATTTGTAATGAGCGTATAAATGATTTTTGTAGACTTAAAACATCTAAATAGGTAAAATTTTCAGTAAGTACTAGTACAATTGACAGACTTCAAATAATTATTTTCATAATAGGTATGCTTTTAGCATTATATCAAAGGACAATAGGTTTTATTCTGTTTTTACGTACCTAGTAAAAGTGCTTTAAAAAAAAGTTTAAACGAATTTAATGCCTGTCTGAAAAAATTAGTGCAACATCCAATAGTGTAAAATTTTAATTTTGAAATTTTCAAGACTTCTTAAAATTGGTAATCGATTTTATTTTAGACGAAATTTTGTAATTTCTCGGTCCTCGAGCCGCTTGCGCTAAATCGCATAAAGATATAATGCTTTTAACAAGAGGAAATGCTTTTACTTGTTTTATTTTATTAAAGCATTTAACAATGGCAACAAACTATTGCTGACCAAAGTTTACAAAAATATTAATTCGATTAATTGTTTTTATTCCATTGTTTATTTGAAAGCAAACACTTCGAAAAACATTTGTATCTATTGAGTCGCGGAATTAATTAAAAATATAGTAGTTTATTTTTCAAAAATGTTAGTTTTAATTAATTATAAAAACTACAGTAGTCTACAGTACTGTTCGGATATGCTAATATCACTAAGAACTTATTATTATCTAAGTAATGTTTTCTACTTTGTGCAATAATATTTGTCAAAATAAATTAATTATTCAAGCAGTGACCTGCGATGAAATTCTCAATTAGAGGTAGGTAATTCGAGACGTAATATAATTAAAAGCAATTTTAACTTTTAATTAATTTTCTAAATAAAACAGTCACCTAATCAATTTAGTAGGTACTATTCTAGTTTATTATTATTTTCATCCTTTATAAATTTATGTGAATTCTAGATTGAATATTATCTAAAAAATGTAGTTTAAAAAGTAGATATATCAATACTTGAGTTAAAAGTAAAGTTAAAGCAGCTTTTAACAATAAGCATAACCGAAATTGAAAAGTTTATTTTTGTAAATATTTATGCAGAATTACTTCATGTATGGAATACATGGTAAAAGTTTTAAAATAAAATAATGTGCTTTATTAGAATGGTATTACTAAATTTTTTATTTCAGTTATTGGATTTGGGAGTTCGCTTGGAAACTTTTCATTCCCAACGAGGGCGAGGTAGCGAGACCGATGATAATGAACTGAAAGACAATAAACATAATAATGAAATAGATAATAATGTAAATCGCGAAACTGAAGATTTTATTCTCTCTGCCAATTTAGATAAAGAAAACTACAATGAAATTCTAGATAGCAATTACGTATCTGATTCGGAAGAACTGGAGAAAAAACATTCAATGTTATTGGGACCGGACGAAGTATAAACTTTAATTAATTGAATGTTTATAAGATGTAGTATGTAGATAATAAGCTTTCTGTACCTGCACAAAATACATCGTTAGATGTTAAGTTAAATTTAACATTATATTGTTATCGCTAAACAAGGCTTTTATTTTATGTATTTTTTTACATATAGGTATTGCCAGTTAATAAAAAACAAGATACTAATTATTGTAAATTTTATAAAAACTCATTTATGTGAAATAAATATTTACATATATTTTCGGCGTTATATTTACAACTCACCTTAGTTTGATTTCAAGTTAAGTAAGGTAAAATCCAAGCTAATCTAAATTCTCTTGGAAAAATTAAAAATAATTTTTTAATTTTCTTCTTCAAGTGCCATACACAAATTTAATTAAGAGGTGGTTTCCTGTTGCATTCCTCATGGCCTACACATCTATCTTGGTCTGTAAATCACAGCAGCAGTGTATTCGACGCGGCCAGGATTTCAACCGTGAATACATATTTCTTGGGTAAAACTTGTACTTATCTTGTTAACTATAGCAATATTGCTCTTCTAACAAATATTATTGTCTGATATTACTTTTATGATACGACACGGCCACATAAAGAGAATGGGAGTACGACTATAAAGATGACAAAGGAAAATATTAAATTGAATGCTTTCCCAAGAAAAGAAATGAGTTAGACCGAGACTTACGTGGAAGGAAGGTATCACTAATGCAATGATTAGCAGGAATCTCATAGACAAAGACACACAAACCCGAAGCAAATGGCGACTAAAATGCAAAAGACATCTTTAGATGTAAAACAAAAAACGCAATATAAATTGTCGTGTTTTAAATTACCCATTCGATTTTGCACATACTTATATTTATTTTGTAAATTTTGTCGATTACTATTTTATGTCAATTTATTAATTTTTATTGTTTACTCGCCAAGTAGTTGAGTTCGGAGTACTAGGCGGTTGAACGAGGTCTCTTTGTGGCCAAGATCTCCGCGTGAGGGGACGGAGCTGCAGTTTTGGCTCCTTTAAATTTAATTATTGTGCGATTTAGTTTGAGATTTTTTTGAGCTTATATTATACTTGGCGAGAATGAATTTTTTAGTTATTTTTAATTTTGCATAATTTGCTTTAATTGTTTCGATTTTGATCGTCTCAATTTTGGACAAAAAAATCAAACATTTATTTTTGCAAAAAATCGAATTTTGAGAATCAAGTTATTTTGATTGCAAAAATAGTATAAATACAGGGTCCGGCACTATAAGTGACACCAACTTTACACAGCTGCAGATTCTAAATAACAGATGTCAGCGTGTTCATATTTTGACAACTGTTAGTCTGTCAACTTATTTATAAGCCTTCGCAAATATTTCATTCCAAGTTGTAAGTGAAAAGAAATATAATGGAATTCAAACGTAACAGTGTAATTGCCTTGCATTTGGCCGGAAAACCGAAATCAGCTATTATTCGTGAGCTCCAGCATATCCATGTGAAAAAAAGTTTTGTGTATCGAACCATTAAACGGTACAATGATACTGGGAGCATCAAAAAACGTGGTGGATGTGGCCGGAAAAAATCAGCAACGTTATTAGAAATGGTTCGAAAGGTAAAGAAGCGAATTCGGCGAAATCCACGTCAAAGCGCAACAAAAATGGCTGCAAATCTGAGCGTGTCAGACAGAAGCATACGACCAAGGGGGTAATCACTTAGAATTTTTACGTTCCACAGACTTCATGAAGATTTCATAAGACTTCATGAGATTTTATAGACTTCACGAGATTGCACAAACCCTCATGAGACTTCATTACGACTCATTGTCCCCGTTCCACAGACTTCATTTAGTGATTACCCCCTTGCATACGACGCATACTAAAAAAGGAACTTAAATTGAAGCCTTACAAGATACAAAAAGTACAGGATTTAACACCGGCACAAAAGGTAGTTCGTCTTCAACGATTGAAAGCGCTGAAAACCTTGCACGAGAGCGGCGATCTCGAAAATTTGGTGTTTTCGGATGAGAAAATTTTCACTGCTCAAGAAATCGTAAACAAACAAAATAATCGTGTGTGGTTGAAGGGCAAGTTCAACGACAATTTGGACAACCAAGTAGCTATGCGTAACAATCGCCTGCTTGTGTGATGGTTTGGGCTGCTGTAACTGCTGTAAACGCTCTCCGCTTGTTTTCATCGATCAGGGCGTTAAGGTCAACCAACAAGTGTACCAACAAAAGGTGTTAAATGATGTACTTATCCCTTGGGCACGTAAGCATTTTAGTACAAACACCTGGACATTCCAACAGGACTCGGCACCATCCCATAATGCTTGGTCGACAAAGGATTTTTTAAGAAGTCACATTCCACAGTTCATTTCTTGGCAACAGTGGCCATACTCGCCAGATCTGAGTTTTGGCCTCCAAAATGAACCATATGGAAAACCATATGGTCCATTTTGGAGGCTAAGGTGTCAACAAAAAAATATAAAAATGTGGAATCATTGAAGTCAGCGCTTAGTCGGGAATGGCAACAAATTCCCCAGAACCACATTCGTGCAGCGTGCAATGCCTTCATTGGAAGACTTAATGCCGTAATTCGCGCCAGAGGTAGCCATATCGAACAGTGACTTGTTTTTCTTAAAATTTAATGTGTTTCCTTCATTTTTTGAAAATATTTAATAAAAAGATTCATAATTGATTAAACTACAGCATTTCGAATTCGTGTCACTTATAGTGCCGGACCCTGTAGAAGAGCCAAAAGATTCAGTCACTTTTCGAACGCGGAAGAGTCAACACCAGTTCTCAAGATTTTAATTTCATTAAAAAAATATTAAATTGTGAGTAAAGATTACTTTCGAACATTCGTCAGACCACAAATTTAAATGTTCGAAGATTTTGTTAACTTCATGAAAAGATTTAATTAATTTATACGAAAGAACTTTATTTGGATGAATTAATATATTTCTGAGAATTTTACCTAACTTGGAAATTATTGGACCACGTTAAATCGTGAAAGGAGTTTATACAAAGCACGCCGAGTGTAAGCTGATTAGTCAATATTTGACCAACATGACATTAAATCTTGATTTAAAGTTTAAATCAATTGAAAAATCAATTCAACAGAAGCAAAGGTAAGAGCATTTGATTCAGAAAACGTCAAGTTTATTTAAGAGCAAGGTACTATTGATACATAAAAATTTCACCATATTCAAATTTCAATATAATTATTTAGATACCTAATTATTTAAAATTATAAACATGACATGAATAAACATTATAAACATGAATAAATCAATTATTCACTCAACCAGTAAACTCACGCAACGGGGTTTTCACTTCAATTGGCGTCAACATCAGAGCTCGAAGAGCATATCAATATATGTATCTATGCATAATATGTATGATGTATACATGTATACATGTAATTTGTGAAATTTTTAAAAATATTAGATGATCCAATTACAAAATTTTTAAAATAATTTGTTGGTATAAATTTAAATTTATCTTCAAGTAATTGCAAAAATGGAAATACTAAAATTAAATTTTAGTGCAGAATGCAGGTGTTGTGTCTTTCTATTAACTTAAATAGTCGTTCCTTCAACTAATTTTTAAATTAAATATTACAAATTTTCCACCTTAAGTCAATTATATTTCAGCTAATTTATCTTTTCTAATCTTCTGTAATCTTCATTTCAACTTCCATAATTTCCGTCTCAATTTTAATTTTATAACAACTAAAGCATACTTAAATTATCGCAAGCAATACCATAAGAGCTTTGATTTATCTGGATAATTTTTAATTTCAACGATTACCTGATTAGCAATTCGATCGAGGGTCAGCAAGATTGCTCGAAACTAATACCAATATTAGCTTTCTATAGTAGGCATATAGGCACAATAATTTTAAAATTATTTATTTATTATAATTATTACTATTCTATACAAGTCAATAGAATTATTCGTCGTTTACTAATTTTTTTAATTATAAAGATTACTAAAAGCAAAATAATTACGCAGATAAATTGAGTAAACAATATCACTCTAATGAAAATATTTTCATTATTAATAAATTAATAAAACGAGACTAATATAATAAGAATATAATGAGACTTTAACACAAGTGCTCTTGACTTGAAGTAAAAGGTAAAATTACTAAAAAAATGGTTGGTTATTATTTTATTTTGTGAAAATAATTACGAAAATAAATAATACTCCAAAAACCAGAAGTAGCACGTTAAACCGGCGGGTGAATGTAAAAAAAATGTAAATATTAAATTTTATGGACCATTCAAAATTTGGAGAAAAAATACCAAAAACGACATGTGATTATTCGATTGCCTGGAATCATAAGGTTAGCCCAGCCAGTGGCGTATTTTTATAGTATATAAGTATGTTTTGGCATAAACTCCACTCGAAAATTGCAGAAATTGAAAAATCTGATCTGCTCATCGAGAACATTACTGAAACCGCTCCAACTCGAAACCTACCAATTTGTCTAAATAAATAAATTCGTCTAAAATGAACAAAATTCTATTTAAAATTTATTTTTAATATGATGTTAACAGTAGTACCGCCAGAAGTCAACTGCGGCCGGCTGCGATCACTAAAACGTTGCCGTTTTCACTAAAACGATTCAAAATTTTCCTTGAATATTTTTTCCTTATATTTTCCCTGAGTATCGTAATTTTTTATACGGTTATACCGTTTTTTTATCTTTCTGATCTTAATTTATTCGGAAAGAAATTTTCTTGTGATATAACTTTATATTCTCTGTGTATATTATTAGCGTGGAAGTGTTTATCTTGTATTTCTAAATTTTTGTCAGGTGTGAATTTTTATATCTTTGACATTTTATTTATTGTTCACTTTATTGTATTCAACGCTTTTATACACGTTTCTGTTTTAGATTTTGATGTTAATATTAATTTTTATTATTGACTTAGTTAATGTGTCACCTGATGTGCTTATGTTCTTCTCTCCGAATGAATGTTTAACGCTGAAAACACCCTTCATTCCTGACTGTCAGGTGAGTGTAGAACACCCCCCCCCTCCGTTATGTGAGATCATGTCTAATCTCTTTGTTTTAGTCCTGAAGATGGTTTAATATATAGCCGAAACGTTGACCAATAGTCTGTTTGTTTTTCTTGAGCGTTCCACGATCCCGCTATCCTTTTTCAATAAATAATTTAATGTTAAAACTAGTATTTGTGTTCAATTTGAATAAACAAGGTAACAATATTTTCAAAATTTTCATTGCAAATACAGGAACAACCCTTAGTTTCCGATATAGATTTAATTCAGATAAGTGATCGATTAAATAAATTCGAATGAGGAAATTCAAAATTTAATTGATACCAAAACGGAAAATTTAGATCTTGAAATAATTGAAAGAGAAAATTTTGATAATGCGTATTATAAACAATTAGCAATTGCTAAGAAAATTCTTAATGATAATCAATTTAAAGGCGATGCAATATCTCGATGCTCCGATGCCATCAAATCAAACAATTAAACTCCCGACGATTGAAATTCCCAAATTTGGAGGAAAGTATCTGGAATGGCTTTGTAACAAACCACCTTCAATAATTTAATTAATAGGTAAACATAAAATAATTTAAATTAGCTCGACTCAGTAAAAATTTTGTTAAAAATATTATTTAGATAAATATTATTTAGATAAAAACATGGTTACAAAAATTTAAGAAAGATTCTTACGGTCAAAATACCGGAGGACCCAATTATATAGGTCAAAACTCGACCTAGAAAACCATAAAATTCCGAGGGGTAAACCACGGTCAAAAATTGTGTACAGCAGACTTCCTACTACTTCGGACTTCCCAGACTTCCTCGGACTTCTTCAGACTTCCCGGACTTCCTCAGACTTCCCCAGACTTCCCCGGACTTCCTCAGACTTCTCGAACCTCTTAGTTATTTATGGACGATGCGCCTCCGTTTGAATTTTTATTTCAAAATTTTAATAAATTTAATTTTACTTGAAGAAGTAGAGAAAAGTATTGGTTTTCTTTAAAAAGTAATTGTTACTAGGTAACCGAGATCCTTTTCGGAGAATAACATGCAAAATTAGCAAGAATGAGTTAAATTAAAAATTATAAAAAATTCTCAGGAAAGATAACGATGACGACACAATTTACTGAATACAGTAATAACGTGCAGTGTATAATTAGTCCAGTCATCAATTTTTATTGATACGACAAAGCACCAAAATAAATTACACGTTAAAATTTTCAAATTGCTTGGTTCATACGGCTTTGCATTGTGTATCGTCATCTTTTCTAAGAATCACATATACAACATAATGGAAGTATATAATGTTTCACAACATCAATAAACTTACTAATAAATAAAATTTGTAGACGGTATCAATTATCAATCCCATTATTTGTAAAGTACGGTTTAACCGTTGTGTAACTTTATTAATTATTATTAGTATGTACAGTGATTTGTATCAAATAAATTAGTCCGGATAAATAAGCATAAACATTTTTTAAAAAAGCATCAATTTAATTTCTAAAATAATATTGATTATTAAAAATTGTTCCAAATGTTCTAGATCTAGAGTACAAATTAATCATCCTTCTCACAATTCATCCGCAGCTTTTTCTAAGTGTGCTTGTAGGCTGGAGAATAACCTGGCGTAAGGTGTCATCGGCGTCAAGTTTAAAATTAAACTTTTGCAAATGAAGCATAAATTTAAAAAATCTAGTTTTTATAAAGCAACTAACCTATGAAGTTTTATAAGGCACTGGAAACACAATTTAAAAAAATAAAAAGCATGAAAATTCAAAATAAGCACCAGAAGCATATTATAAAACATGGTGGAAAATAGACCTTTTTTTAATGAATCGCTTAGATTATGTAATAATATTTATAAGCTGCTTCGAATTTTCAGAAAAAGCCTTAAAACTACAAATCTGGACTCTAGTGATTATTATTTATTTCACATTAAACTAGAATGCAATTTATGTGATGTGAAAGCGTCGACAAAGAGCACCGAAAGACATTCTCGCCGCTCTATCCTGATCAAGGGCTATAAGGCCGGCGTTGATTCAGATGTCGCCTAAAATATTATATAATTATACTTGTATACATATCATGTTATCTTGGCATGTTATTTTACCAATAGTAAAAGCGATATGTAAACAAACAATATGAGTTGCGGATATTCCGGGTATTCCTCTACTTGGAGCGCGACAGCTTCATACTATAAGTAGTATTTAATTTTTTAATTATTCAAAAAACTTTAATAAACGTTCAATACATAAAATGATTCAAACAAGGAAAATTAAATATGTAAGTTGTAACTACAATTGCTCTCAAATTATTGCCACAATGCCACTTGCTCAATCGTAGATGTTATTACACGTATTAGCTAGCCTTGTTACTTAAAACGCAGTTCTCGAGAAGCGGGGTGTTTCGAAAAACCTCGTGGATTCGTAACCATGTACTCAGATATCTTATCAGCTAAATGAAAAACCCGATGTTATGTGGACGCCAGTCAATACTAATAAAACCTGAAGAAACGAAGAGTCGTCTTATCGTAGAACACAAATAGAAAGAAAGATGTTGGCGACAATGTTTAATTAATTCACTATTCTTACATAAAACGTACACATAAGGATCAAGATAAGCTGCTATTTAATTGAAGATTATAATAACAGAAAACAAAATAAAATATAAAAGGCAAGGTAAAATACTGACATCCACCTGAGGGGTAAATTCAGTCATGTAGCAAAAATACAATTGATCATCCCTGAGGAGGATAAATCAACAAAACGAAGTTATGCTCTAGCAGAAACTAATTGCACACCGGAATTCATTATCTCGGTTATAATTGATATTAAAAATAGAACCTGGCATACAGCATCATTAATAAATAAATAAATGTATCTCTATGAGACTTACCCTGAATGCAATGCTACCAATTTCACGACTAGGCAAGTGTCTCTCCTTCGAATTCGATATCCTTACTTCATCATTACGTTGGTCCACCATCCAGGAATAAAAGTCTACAAAATAGAGAACACAAAATACTTATTAAAAAATCAACATGCTTGCCATTTCCAAAACTCATCAATAGAGAAAGTGTGACTGCAAATTCAAATTAATCTCTACTATCGCATCTTCATAAACCAAACATCTGCTGAAAGTCGAAGTCTCGCATCCCAAATAAAACATACATCCATGTCTACGATCGAACGGAAACGTAGCAACTAAGGTCCACGAAGTCTGACTCTTCAATCCCATAATCTCGATCCCTTAGGCGCAAACGAATTCACAAGGAAAAGCCTCTTATGAATTTTACAAAAATCCAACCATCGGCATCGAAACCAAAATAACAAAGCTAATCATTCCTCGGGAAATTGCTACCACTAATTTCATCCACTTCACATCTTCCAACAGATGGTTATTTAAAATTTAAGCCATCGCAACATTAACAACCATATGTCGAATACAGAAAAGATTCCCAATCTTGATAAACTCACAATGTGCGACGACCATATTTATATTTTCAAAAAAAATAATTATTATTAAAATGAATTAACCCGTATCCTGGGTGCTAAAAGTAATTTGTTAACACAAATTAATTAATCGGAAAAATTATATTTAACTGTGATACGGCAAAACTAAATTAAAACAAATACATAAAGAACTAAAATCGGACTCACTATGATCATACGTCAATCTCCGAAGAAATTTACCGCATAATGGCGTTCCTATTGATAACTTCAATGAGTTACCAACTACAAACATTAAAAAAACACAGTGGCGTTTCAGTCGGGAAGCTTGTAAAAGAAATGTAAATGACAAAATGCATTTTGTCATGTTATAAAGTTTACACAGATGCGAATGCTTAATTCTCGCAATTCAACGAGAAAGTGTCATCAGTGCAATGAGTTCCCATCACACTGATGGCATTTCCCCGCTGAATTGCGATTGAGAGTCTTTCTTTGAACCAAGAGCCTTCTTTGGGATTCCCAGTGGCTTCGATTAGCTTCTGGCTGATGTCTTTGATGAAAAACCGCGCACTGGGACCTTGAGGGCCAAGGGTCTCTATCGCGATAGGAATGAATAAGTAATCGTTTGACAAAACGCTGTATTTTGTTCTTTTTCTGGCTTCGGCCTTTTCGGCCGCAGCACCAGGGCAGATGGCAGTGCAGGGTAAGTATGATGGAGCTACTGTGTCGACAATTGCTATGTCCCATATTAAACATTTTCCATGAGAATATGGAATTAAGGACATTCCGTCAGGAATGTTATATTCATTATAAGAATATAATTATATTCTAATTATATTCATATAAGAATTTTTTTTGTAGGATTATCGAAATTCAATATAAATGTCGCAAGCAATGCTGTGATCGTGTTCGGAAACCTTAAACAACTTAACTGGATTATTTTGAATTACTATTTTTATAATTTTATTATTCTGACTTCTTCAGACTTCTTAGACTTCCCCAGACTTCCCCGGACTTCCCGGACTTCCTCGGACTTCCCCGGACTTCCTCAGACTTCCCGGACTTCCCAGACTTCCCGGACTTCCTCAGACTTCCCCGAACTTTTCCGGACTTCCCAGATTTCCCCGGACTTCCCCAGACTTCCCCGGACTTCCCACAAGTTGTACACTAGACTTCCCGTGAGATTTACCCCTAGATTTGAACCTATAATAATTTAATTTACAATAAAATAATTTACTGGTTAAGTAAATAATCGAAAGTCGAGGAACTTCGGGTATGCTAACCAACATTGTCGTCAATGCGGGTACATGCAATCAAATAAAAATTTAAAATCACGTTAGCATTACAAGCAGTGATTAAAAAAAAGTTGAATTCAAAAAATAAATGAATCGCCTGGACAACAGGTTAATAAGATAATTTTAAATAAAGTTAGTTGATGATCAAACGTGAACCAGTAAGGTCATGTTGAGATTATTCTCCGGAAATGGAGTGATCCTCAAAGTGAACCAAACAAATATTTAGAAACAAAATAATAAATTCAATTTGGAATAACCAAGAAGAATTTAGAAAAAATATTTGGACGAGTGGAAGAGAAATTGTTTGGAATTAGCTGGGAGCTGTTCCACTTAACGTGAAGAATAAGAAGCAGATTCACACCCAATTTAAAGTGGACCATTGAAGGTCGAACATAGAGGAACATAAAGACAGGTTTGCATAATCAACATTGTAAGGGATAACGGGGTTTTGCGGAATAAGAATCTTGATCGAAAAATACGGAGCGCATTTGACAAATTTATACATTTAATTTTATTGTAATTCAATTGTTTACTTAATTTCAAATAAACTTAACATTCATTTAAAAATATCTCAAGTCTCTTTTGAAAGCTGTGCAATCATTGCATTAAAAGAGTAAGTATGGACTGTTAAAGATTTCACTCTTTAAGATTTCACTCTTAAACAGTGGAATAGATAGGACGAATAAGGGTGCTTTTAAATTTTAGATAAAAGAAATTCATTTTAACATCATACATAACGTGACCATTTTTATTTTTACTCGAAACAGGACTTGATTTGGTAAAAATTAGGGAAGACTGGAGTCAATTGAAATAAAAATAATTTAATCTCTAATACTTAAATCTTTAATCTCTAATTCTTTAACTTTTAATCTTTAATCTTTAATCTTTAATCTCTAATCTTTAATCTTTAATCTTTAATCTTTAATCTTTAATCTTTAATCTTTAATCTTTAATCTTTAATCTTTAATCTTTAATCTTTAATCTTTAATCTTTAATCTTTAATCTTTAATCTTTAATCTTTAATCTTTAATCTTTAATCTTTAATCTTTAATCTTTATTAATCTTTAATTTTTAATCTTTAATCTCTAATCTGAAATTTCTAAGCTTTAATCTTTATTATTCAATCTTCAATTTTAATCTTCAATCGTTAAACTTTAATCTTTAATCTTCAATCTTTAATCTTCAATATTTAATCTTCAATCTTTAATCTTTAATCTTTATTCATTAATCATTAATTTTTAATCTTTAATCTGTAATTTTCAATCTCTAATCTATAATCTTCAATCTATAATCTTTAATCTTCAATCTTTAATCTCTAATCTGTATTTTCTAAGCTTTAATCTTTATTATTCAATCTTCAATCTTTAATCTTCAATCTTTAATTTCTAATCTCTAATATTTAATCTTCATTCTTTAATCTTTATTCTTTAATCTTCAATTTTAATCTTCAATCGTTAAACTTTAATCTTTAATCTTCAACTTTAATCTCTAATCTTTAATCTTTAATCTTCAACTTTAATCTCTAATCTTTAATCTTCAATCTTTAATCTTCAATCTTTAATCTTCAATCTTTAATCTTTAATCTTCAATATTTAATCTTCAATCTTTAATCTTTATTCATTAATCATTAATCATTAATCATTAATCATTAATCTTTAATCTTTAATCTTTAATCTTTAATCTTTAATCTCTAATTTTCAATCTTCAATCTCTAATTTTCAATCTTCAATCTCTAATCTCTAATCTTCAATCTTTAATCTTTAATCTGCAATCTTCAATCTTTAATCTTTAATATTTAATCTTCAATCTCTAATCTTTAATCTTCAATCTCTAATCCTTAATGTGCAGCGGAAGTTAAAGTGCAATGCAGTCTCTTCAGTTTTCAGGCAAATCCATACAACATAAAAAAAGGCTTTTATCATGACTTGAAGGTTAAAAGGTCACCAAGTGTTGGTCGGGTATCAATGAATTTCTTAATCAACTAATGTGTACAAAATAGGTTTAAACAACTTAAGGGGTATTCTAATCAGTAGGAACGAATTTCGGGCGCTTTTTCGAGATCTGTAAAAATAAAACAAAGAATATTTTTACTATCCATTTTTTTATCATTTGTTTATTGATACTTTAAGAATTGATAAAAATTTAAACGAAAAAAAAATTCAAAATTCAAGACGTTATAAGCTGACAAAGTGGGAGGTCTAAAAAAAAGACAATGTCGTGGCGTGCAAAGTTTCAATCCTTCTGGTCATCTGAAACAAAGAATCCAACAGATTATTCTTAATTAGTAAAGTTGTTGCTATGGTATTATCTTTGGACAAGTAAAAAACAATTTTTAGACAAAATGACGGCCGTTTACAAAAAAATATTTTTTGGAGGTTTTTTATAACGATTTCAACACGTTTTAAAAGTAGTAAAATTCAAAATTTTCAATTTTAGTCATAATGGAGCATAAAAAATGTTTACACCAAATTTGAAATAAATCGGTTCAGTAAAACTTGAGATAGCGTGCATGCCAGCTTGAAATTCATTGATTTGAAAAAAATGCGTTTTCGATTTTTTCAAATTTCCAGACTAGAATACCGCTTTGAAACAATGACTTTCCAGATCATTTAACATAAAAAATTTAGCTTTAATGATGCGTATATTAAATCCATCATAATCATACCAGTAGATTAATGATGTTTTAAAGAAAATTACATTTTTTGCTTTACCACATCCAAGGCCATCAATAAGTTTGATTGATATAAAATTGTATATCGATGTCGATTTTCATCAGTACGTGTCCACCTACAGTTGAAATTTTTTTAATATCAAGCTCACAATGAGTATTGTACATTGGCTGCTAATAGCTCAATTACTATTTATTTTAAATGCTTTATGCAATGATGGGATTTTGTCCAAAGTAGGCTATAATTTTTAAAATTGTGTTTGCAAATAATTGCCAAATACTACCACAATTATCTGTATTTTAGTTTCATCAAAATGGCTATAAACTTAAAGATATTCGTGCCGAAATGATAAATTTCAATAAAGATTATTATTATTACTACAATGTCAAAACGTTTAAGTTCAATCGCACGACGGCGGCAATAAATGCTACTTTTAGAATGAAAAAACCGTTGAAGATAAAAGCGAGGTAATTTTTGTAAGATGGCCAAACCAATCTCTTTTTTCATTTTGGGTTTTTAGTAAAGTAGCTTTCATTTTAGTATCTTGTTCATTGCTAAAAATGATGTAAAATGTTTATTTTTTAGGTAGTGGTACAGGTCTATAAATTTTTGAGTAACGAGTATCGAAGCTTTCCAGTACATTTTCAAGTAAATTTAAAAAAGGCGGTTGAATCAAATGCAATAGGTACGGGAAATATAAAAAATTGTGGTAACCTTACAGTTTTTTCGTTTCAAAAGGTTCTCGAATGATTTTTAAGAATAAATTAGTATCTGACGTTTTTTATTTATAGGATGTTACATATCACGTGTGCAATTTTCTTATTGATGAAACTAAATTTCCTCCTTTAATTCCCAATGGTAGATATAAGATTGAACTAAAATTCTTTTATTTCGAAGAAGAAATGGTGGTTTTAAATATTTTTGTGGAAGTATATGCTCCAATTAACTACCCAAAACAGAAAAATTATGGTAAATAAGAAATTATCAGACTGCACTTTTTGGTTTAATATATATTTTGCACTTAATACACAATATGCTATTAATGATTGAGATTGTACTGCACATATCAATGAAATAAAATGGTCCTAAATAATGCTTTATTGGAATTTTAATTATCTTAATACACAATTATTACTACTTATCTTCTACTTAGCTCAGTCGATGAAATAAATACTCATGTGACTCTTACTAAAATAGAATAAAAAATATCAAATATTTTATTTGCGAACACATTATTTATTAATGCAACGTAATATTTGAGATACATTTTCTGTTGCGATTTGTAAGATGGCAATCATCACATTGCTATTTGGGTTTGACAGTTGGTAAGTGAAGTGGGTGTCCGGCCTTCGGCAGCACTTAAAGCATTTATTTTCCAATTTTTCTTAATATTCCCAAATTTTTGCTCGCCATCCTACTTTTTTTATGCAAGCAATTTTAACTCGTCGGTTACGGTACGGGAAGAAAAAGTAAAAAGTGCGCTGGAGGGGTATTCCACACCCCCCGGATTAACATCTGTGGTTTACTTACAATTTTTAACCTATTTTTCGATTGTTTGCCATGACCTCCTGAGAGAAGACGGTCAAAATAAAGAATTTTAAATGTTTGGCTGTTTTTGACCGCAACAGGTTCGAAAGCGGAAACAAAATTAGCTACACGAACCTACACCATAAGTAGCTTACACAACGCAGAGTATAGGTTCACAAAAAATTTTATTTATGACTAATAAAAGCTCCAAGTGATAACAGATTATAAGCCCAAGTCGACTATACATTAAAAGCTTGGGTACTTTTCTATGTATGCGCTAAATAGGTTTTTTACCTCGTCATGACGTGATACGTTGTCAGGGAGAATATAAGAACTGTCTTTATATTATTGATCCATTATCAATATTATTCCATTATTCCATTTTCAAAATTTAGAAATCAAAATAATAAAAAAAGGACAGAGATATAAACGTACAAAATGTAAGTTTAAATATAGTCTACATGTTTTCTCAGACGATAACGGACAGCGGCTAATTGATTTGGAACGCTGTAATAACTTCACTATAAAATCTCCTATGTTCGAATATAAAAATATACATAAGCAGATATGGAAGTCAAATGATGGCAGAACCAAAGTTAGTTTTAAGTAAATTGTAAGTTGTAAAGTTAGCCAAGACCTATCCGAGGTCTAGAGGGGTACGAGAGGGAGCTCACTGCATACCGCCTATTTATTATATTTTTTTATAATTATTTTGATAATCAGTATATTGAGTATATACTACTTTATACGAAAATTTATGTAACAGAATTAAATAATGTAGGTAGATCACTTGACGTAATAATCAGTTTAATACCAATTTATCGATCTCTGTTTATCTATAATTAGTTTTAAATCGCCATCATAATATTTGAATTTAGAGTCTTCAAACTAAAAATCCACATATGCGGGTGATGGTCCATCGTAATAATAAATTAATCTTTGTCTGAAAAGATAGCTATTTGGAAAATAAACTCAAAAGAATTTCAAGTAGATTTTGTGGTATACATTAGTACCTATGTATTTGTAAAATGCAAGATGACACCCACGTCAAGCTAGCACACCCACCTTTTCAAAACAAAAAAATTTTTATTGTATAATTATGGACTAATTTTGGACAACATTCGCGAATTTTGGACAACAACGGTTTTGCGTAAAAACATAAATCTTTGATGGCGATGCTGAGTTGACGTCAAGCTAGCACCCCACCTAGAAATGCGGCATGGACATGATATAGCCCCCTAAGTGGAATTCAGTAGTAAAATTGATGTCAAACGTTAAAGCTTAGAGTCAAGAATCGGGGGGGGGGGGGGGGTGCTATAGACATGATATTCAATATTTGTACTTTTCAATATTTTTGCGGTATTTATATTATATATACAGAGTTAGTGGTGGACTGTTCTATCAAAATATTGGTTTCACGCACGATTTTCTCTACAAAGTGGAATTTTTAGCTAAAAGAGATAAATTTATTATGAACGCATGAATGACATTTGATTCCCATCGTGTAAGTCCAAGCTGTCGAGAAGAGATCTGTCCCGAAATGGTTTCCGTGGAGGGGGGGGGGATGAAATCAAAGATGAAGACTTAGTACTACTTCTTTCTTTTCACAATAATGAATCTATTTATAAAATCGATTAAGTTTTGTTTGAGATTCATTGAGCTTTTACTCTTTTATAGTGATGGCTGAGACAATAAAATAAAAATTAAAAATTTTAAAAACCCCTGACTGTAAAAAAATTCTAAAATAATTAATAATAAAAGCACCTTACTTTAAAAACTACTGTTCCCTTTAAATAGAAAAAAATAATTTTTTCTTCTTCATTCAACAACAAATTCTCAGACACTTTACTCGAAAAATTAACTTATCATCATCCCCCCCCCTCCGCTACAAAATTTAAACATTAATTTTGAAGTCAGGGGAAACGCAGATTTGTGTCCAAAATGAGTCCATAATTAGTCCATAATTATAGAATAAAAATTTTTTTGTTTTGAAAAGGTGGTTGTGCTAGCTTGACGTGAGTCAAGATGACAGTGGTACAAGTGGTAATTAATGTCTTTTTGGTTTTTATAGTAACAATTTTTCTACGTATGTATTTCTTAACTTTACTGTTAAAATTTTATTATTTTAATGTTTTGTTTAGTTCTGTTAAATCTTTGCTACCGTTAAAAGTAGATAGAATTAAAAACATTAATAATAATAATAATTATTGATGGTGATAATTATCGGTAGTTGGGTCGTGTGCCTTTGGCTAGATCGTAAAGGCAAATAAACTAAATACAAAAAAAAAGAGATTGAGCTGATTCTTCTTCAGATCTGGAGGATTAATATACAGGGGAAGATCGCTAAAGTAACGCTCCGAAGAGCCAGCCGAAGTGTTGATATTTTTGGGTGCCACGTAGTTTAAAAACAAGAATCACCCTGTATATTCGAATCAACAGCCACTTTAAACTACGAAAAAAAATACTGGCTGTTGGAAAAAAAAAGTAACCAGGTCAAGAAAAGACCTTCAAATGAAGATCGGATAACTTCTCAAGTAAACGTAAAAAAATATAGGAGAAGAAATCCAAAACAAAATCGCAGCAACCAATACTAATCTCAAATAAATCTGGATGCGAAAATAACGCAATTTTCACAAAAAAATTGATTAGCTACGTCGTCCAAATATAATTACTTGACTTACAAATTATAAATCTTCTCCAAAATCGCAAAATTAAAATTAAAGTTAAAAATGTGTGAATTATCAATTATGATAATAATTTCCATCAAATTCGAATTCAAAAGTGAATTAGGATGCCACCTTTTGAAAATATTTAACAACCATTGAATTTTATTTAAAAATAAAATCAAACCGTAACATCTTGCATAGCTATTTTGCATTTAAGCTGAAAACTTGCACTTATAAAATTAAATAAATGGTGCAAACACGTTAAGACGAACCTTGTATTATTACTTTTCTTCGGGGATGTTTTCAATGAGAGCGTGAAATTAAAGATCCCATCTTTTGGTTTTATTAATGTTCGACTACTGGCAGCTTCGGTGATGTTTTAAGATAAGGTAAAGTAAGTTTGGATTTTTGTAAAAAAGTGGAAGCCTAGGCTTCGAGGCTATGCTCGGTGACATAGCCGTTAGGTTTTACGTGAATACGTCGTCCATGGATACCCGCTTTTGCCCAGGTCTACCGATCGGATAACATCGATTTGAAAACATGAAGATTTTGCAGAATATTGGCAATTATTATTTATTATTATAATTATTAATTTTAATACAATATATTATTAGTAAAAATTTTCTAAATGAACCGAAATGAATCCCTTAGCGTATCTCTGGTCTTCCTCATTGAGGCAACGAATACAACTCTATTGTTGTCGTCGTCGTTAAACATCAAAGACAATTTTATTTATGATAGGTCTGTGGTAACTGAAATAGGTGACAAACGGCATACAGGATACGTTGATATTGCGGGTAAATGTAAGATCAAGGCAAGTATTGCCGAGAGTACTTGGAGAGTTCTGTACGCAGTTCATATTGAACTCTCGTTTCATGAATCCTGAGAAGTTCTTGTTCTGCGTCACATCCACGTTGAAGTCACCGCATAGCATCATTGGTGTCTCGGTGTCGGAGCACGTGGTTCTGATATGCTTCTTTATTGGGTCCGAGCACTGGTTGAGCATCATCGACATAAAGTGCTGAAGAGACGACTGCGACACACCCGGATGAATATATATAGAACCGAGTAAGAACTTGAACTGGTTTTTGAACTCAACGCTTACCATGCAAATGTCTCCCACATCTCCCCAGTCGATACGCACTTTGTTGTCGATTCTCGTTATGACTTTACAATTAGTTAAACTTCCGATATTTTTGTAGATGCAGACTCCGCCGGCTTTGCGCTTCGTAGGCGGTACGGTGATTGATTTGTCTGCCATTGACAAGCGTTTGTTATTATTGTGAACCTCGCATTGAAAACCTTCAATGTTCACCGGTGGCAGAGACTCGTCCATCCACGTTTCGCTGCAGATTAGGTAATCGCATTCACTGATCATCGAGTCAGAAGTTATGTCGCAAGAATGTGCCACCAAACTCTGGCTGTTGAGACTGCACGCGATTATCTCAACCATACCATCATTATCGGCATAGGAAGTTGCTGCTGTTTCTATAAACCGTTTAACCCGTTCAGTAACAGTTTGCAAACGATGATTGGACATTCTTGCGTACTCGTTTCGTATCTCTTTGGTAGTGGGTGTTACACTACCATAGCCGTGATGGAACTTGAAATTGTCTGTAGGGTTGGTTATGTAGAGTCCTGGCAAAGATGTCACTCGACTTATTGCCACATATACCAATTGGGTCTGTTGCAAACGATCATAGTGAAAGACAACTTCATCAAACGTTCTACCTTGTGATTTGTGTATGGTTAACGCACAAGCGGGCACCAGGGGAAACTGCTTGTACGCAAGTAATAAGTGTAAGGCGGAAAAGAAATTAACCGCTAAAGAAGCAAATAAATTTAAAAAAGAAGCTGCAGAAGTGAAATTATGCTTAAAATGATGAGGCAGCTAAAAACATTTAAAGAAGAATCTGCAGAAATAGAAATTTTTAAAAACGATCTTAATAATGAGGGGACGTTTTAATGAAATTTTCTTTTTTTCTTGTATTTATTTATAATAAATTTTATTAAATTAATATTTACGAGTTTATTAGATTTAATAATAAATTATCGCCACCCCAATATTTTGTGAAATTTCTATTTCTGAGTTTGCATAATACTATTTTGTAATTGTGTCTGTAATTGATTAAATTATTGAAAATGATTACCAATTTAAAATTATAACTGAAGATAATCCGATAAGTTTGTGTGCCAATTCGGAAATATTTCTATATAAAGCCCATTTGAGACGATGTCTAATTTTTTGTATTTTTCACACGAAAATTTTCTAAAAAATTTGCCCAAACTTTATCCATTGTTATTGTATAATTTTGTATAAAATTTGTATAAAATTTTGTATAAAATTTAGCAGTAAGTGGTAAGTAGCACTTTTTTTGTTACATATATTTTTTTAATTTTTGAACATGTAGAGTGTACTTTTTGTACACACACGCATTTTTCGTTACATATTTGTTTTAAATTTTTAAACATGTAGGGAATACTTCTTGTACAAACACACATTTTTCGTTACATATTTTTTTAAATTTTTGAACGTGTTACCGATTTTATAGACGTATTCACGTCAAAAATATCTGAACGCTGGTTTAATAGTTCACGATGTAGACCTTCAAAAGCGGACACTACTGTCGTGATAACCTCCTAATAAATGAATACAGTGAAACTCGATTGATGTGTAACTCGATTGGTTGGGACTCCATTGATGTGAAATTCGATTAGTTAGAAATTCCATCAATGGTCAAAAGTTACAAGAAGATAAAGAAATATTTCTAGTCCTAACCCATCAAAAGTTGGAATTGGTGTCTTTTTTGGATTTTTAAATAATTATTTTTTTCGTATTGTATTTCTTCACTTAATTAAAGTTAATAAAAGAAAAAATAAATACATAATATTATTATTAGAAAATTTCTTTGTAATTACTAGAGCACGGATTCTAGGCAATTTGCCTTTTTGTCATTTACTTAGGCAATTCAATATTATTTGTATCGAAATGCCGTTCAAGAGATTTTGAACATTTTGAGCCCTAGTTTATTTTGCCTAAATGCCTATTTTCGATGTTAGTGACCTAAAATAGATTTTTAATGCCTAAAACGCCTAAACGATCATAAATTTATTTTCCATGTTGCTAAAAGTAAAAATAATTAGTTTTTATCTCTTTTAAACTTTAATAAAAATTTGGAATAAAAGGCACTATACTCCCCCCTATATACTATTTACTATAGACTATAATACTATTTTATTATAAAATAGTTATAGTTAAAGTTAACTTTACTTTGTGATTGTTTTGTATTTTGAATTTTTAAATTTTATACCATTTTTAATTTTATTTATTTTAAAACATTGACTGCCGAGCTGTAATGTATTTGATTAATTAATTTCTATGTTGGCCCATGTAACTCCTTAAATTCAGACACTTTGATACGATTATGGCCTAATAAGCCGAAACGCGTCATCGATAAGGATGAAATAAAATAGTATAGTGCCTTTTATTCCAAATTTTTATTAAATATTCAACTTGTAATTAGAGAAAAACATTCGTTTAACTTTTTTATTATTTAAGGTTTGTGCCAAGTCTGTTGAGCTGGCCCAATATTATTTTTGTGTATAAATTGTAAAAACCGATATAACCGGGTGATAAATCAATACTCATGCACTTTAAGATTTAAAGCAAAAGTATTAAAAAACTGGAAACTTTTGGTATGCAATGGTGAAGCTATCGATTCGGATAAAATCCAGAAATTATTAGGAGTTCTTCGTTTAAATTTTGTCCTATAACTTCATGTGACGTAGAACGATCACTTTCGGCTTATAAATCCGTACTAACGGAAAAACAAACATGTTTAACTTTAGAACAATATTTAGTTTGCTACGCTAATTCAAAATTTGATGTTTGAGAATTTCTAGTAGATTTTAGTTTTGTAAGTTTTTATAATAAAAAATATATAGCCTAAAATGCCAAAATTTTTAATTATTGCGCCTATTTCGATGATTTTTTTAGCCTAAAATTGTGCCTTTTTTATCGTTTTTTACAACCTAAAATCCGTGCTCTAGTAATTACCATAACGTAAAAGACAAAACTGACAGCGTAAAAACGTACTTTCAATAAAATGTATAATAAAACTAAAATCAAGTGCAATTTATACGACCTGTCAAAGAGGTGAACTACAATTTTCACGGTGTTATGGATTTGTTACCATTATTATATTTTTTATCCTTTGAATAATCAATTGGAGTATATACTTCCGCAAATAATCCTATAACGGCAATTTCTTCTTCTAAATACTTGAATGTTATTTCTGACATGAACCTGCCGTTGGGAATCAATGGAGGAAACTTTGTTTCGTCAATAACAAAATTGCAGTAGTGATATACTACATCCTGAAAATGAAAATATTAAGACGTTATTTTATCTTAAATTTTTATCACTCTACACACCTTTTCGAGATAAAAATTTGTAAGATTGCCACAATTTTTTATATTTCCAGCACCTAACGCATTTGATTCAATTCCTTTTTTTACATTGGCTTGAAATCGTACTGGAAACCTTCGATATTCGTTACTTAAAAACTTATAAGCTTGTACAACTGCCTAAAAATATAAAATTTAGGCATAATAATTATTAGTAAATCGATAAATTTCCATCTTAAAATGACAGAAAAGCATTAGTGCCACTTAACGGACAAATTTATTGTTTCTTTGTTTTAAATTACCTCTAATTTATCTCCTATGGTCTTTTTTAAGCAAAATGTAGAATTTATAGCAGCGGTAGTGCGATTGAACTTAAACGTTTTAATATTGCAGTATTTGAAAAATCCTCGTTAATACTGAATAACTCTACTCGAACATCTCTAAGTTTGTAGCCATTTTGATGAAACTAAAATACAGATTAATCAAGTAAATATTCTTTAAATCACATCGATTGATAGATTCAATTTAAAAATTGATGCTTACTTTTGAGAAAATATTATCATTACAGAAAACATTGCCCATAAATAACAATTGAACTACAAGAAGCCAATTTATAGCGACCATCATGGTGAGTTTGATATTCAAAAATGTTATATTATATGTGGACATGCAGGCAAAGATCATCAATCAAATATAATAATTTATAATATAAACTATGCATAGTATATTTTATACAAAATTTATAAAATAATAGGTAAGTACTTAATAAATGTATATAATATTTAACCTCGATTTTGATTATGTCGATGAGCAATGTAATCCTTTATAACTAAAGTCTGACTAAATTACATATTAAATATTATGATAAACAAACAAAAATTAAATATTCATTAAATAACACATTCGACCTAAGTACTTACCCTCAATTTTTGACTTTAAAAACTTATAAATTTACAGCATAAACTTACTTATATGCCTCAACACCATATATAAATATATAAATATATAAGGATATAAATTTATAAATTGTTTAGCAAATGTTTTACTGCAAGATAAGAAGAACCCATTTTTTGATTAAATTACTGCAATAGTATATTACCTTATTCGGATTAAAGGTGAAACTTTGTTGAACAGCAAATTTTGGCAATTGCAAGAGAAAGAAGAAGCAGATACAAAAAAAATGAAGACATACGAGGAAATAGAGATGCTGTATGACGAAGAATGTGAGGAAGATATAGAAGTGGAGTTCCCCTCTAATGTAGCTGAACCTTGACGTGGTGAGGGGAATTGAGTATTTCAAGGAAGCGGCAGGTGAGTACCTGCAAGGATTCGGACTAGAGGCATAAAACTCTGTTGTGTCCGATATGCTTTGGCTCAATGGGTTCGGGCCAAAGTCTAAATCTCCCTGTGTTCGGACTCTTAGACAATGAATCGGGATGACGTTCGTCGTAGAGGAATGAGACTAATTACAGGTACCCGCGTGTTTTTGCCGTGCGCGGAAACCCGTAAGCTGGGACAAAAGGATCCTGGAAGCTGAGCCGGCTTGGGGGCGGATGTAGTTCACCTGGGCTTGGCAACACTCCTCTTTGGCTTCGATTTCTTCTTACACGGGCGGTCTGGACTAGCCCACCAAGATCAAGCGGCTGTGCTGTTCTCCATTAGAGGATCGGCGGGACGGGTTGCCGGGAGCTATATCCTCCGAATAGCTCTGGCAGCCTGGTGACGTCCCCTGTGAGGCTCCGTGGTGGGTGGGGAGTTGTGGAGGTTGAAATAAAGTTTTCTTTACATGGATAAACAAAACAACAAAAACCAAACACAACAGACAGATGCGCTCTCTAGGGTTGCACTGTCAACCACATACGCTGCGGTGGGTACGTCAGATTCTGATGTCCCACTTACCAGCAACAAATGGACGCAGTCTGAACCAGACAACCCATTCCAACAGGCTGATGTGGTCGTATCCTTCGGGGCCAAGGCGGGGACGTCCCTAGAGGATCTCGCCCTAAAAAGCAAAGACTCTACTGTACCGAAATGAAACGCCGGCCGCAAAAAAGCTAAAATTCAGAAGGCGACTGAAAAAGCCGGTCTGAAAAAACCAATAACCGAACACGAACGGGCTGGGCTGTCCAAACCTCGAGGTAAGGATAGCACATCACCCGGATCGGGAACGGTTAAAAAGACACCACCACCAAAAACAGGTGAGAGCATACCCCCTCCGGGAGGTAAACCGAAAAGAGGGTTAGATCGCAGGATTCCCAGCCATCACCTCTGAGCAATCAGAGGAAGAGGGCTAAGATGACGGCACCTAAAACCTCTCAAGCTACAATAGGTCCAATCACCTACAAGAAGGCAGCTACCAAGCACCTCCGAGAAGCAGTGATTGACCGTTCTAACCTTCTGGGAAAACTCACTGAGGTCCAGAAGGATATCGTTGAGTCACACCTCAACTAAGCCCTATACAGGACCATCGATATGGCTTAAGAAAGGGCGACAATAGTACCCACATTTAGGTGGTTCCGTTATTAGGAACAAATCTTAAGGATTACCTGTGATGACGAGAGCTCCCTGAAATGGTTACAAAACACTATAGGAGAACTCCCACAATTGTGGGAGGAAATTAAACTCGAGGTGACCCAGGTGGAGGAGTTGTCTAGGCTGTCCAAAGCTACCATTTGGACTCCTGGGAAACCAGAACCGACTGGGGAGGTGACACGACGGCTTGGTGCTCAAAACAGCTGGGTCAAAGTAAATGAGTGGTGCGTTTTCTTCGACACCGATAGGAGTGACCCTGAGGGGAACATTGCATTTGGTGTTAGTGAGAGGGATGCCGCGGCACTCAGAGATAAGGAGAGACTGAGCTATAGATTCTCCAGCCTTAAAGTAAAGGTGCAGCACATCGTTAAGAGCGCTGCACCGACGGAAACAATGGGAGTGGAAAATGGACTCCCAGGACCTTCCGCCTTCTCAAAAGATGGTGGACCTGGTGAGCTATTGCGAGCAGCATAGAAAGTTGGGGAAGTGGAGATTGCAACAATAGAGGAAATCTTTATTTGAATACTTTACGGTACAAACTTAGAAATTCTTAACCGAGGGGACACACTAATGTTTTATGTGTCGCGTTTTATGTTTAATTCGGTGATTGACATCACCTTGGCAACGTTAGAAAATTCTACACAAATAATGGAATGGCATGCGCCTAAACAGCTGACCATGTCAGATCACAAATGGATGTGCTTTAAGATTAAAGCAGTTAAAGTAGAGCCAAGGCAGTTCAGGAATTCTAGGAAGCTCGACGTGGAAGCCTTTTTGGACGTCCTGTCAGGCGCTCTGGAGACTGATATGCCAAAGTCAATTGCCACAAAGATCAATATTGAAGAGATTGAGACATGTTGCAACACACTGCAGAAGTCTCTCACAAAAGCTTTCGAAGCCTCGTGCCCTTTGACGGTGGCTGACTCAGGGAAGCGTGCAACACCTTGGTGGTCCAGCGAACTGGATCGGCTGCGGAAGGCGGTTACAAGGCTTTGTAATAAGGCCAAAAAATTGAAGAATGGGTCTGACTTGGAGAAATTTAAAACCCTTCAGCTGGTGTACAAGAAGATGATTGGCCAAAAACAACGTAAGTCTTGGAGAGTCTTCTGCAGCGACATTGCGTCCACTACGGATGCTGAAAACTGAAGAAGATCATATCCAAAGACTCAAACCAACAGTTTGCACGATTCTCCGAGATGATGGGTCTTATATAGAGAGCATCGAGGAGACTGCCAAAATACTGTTACAAACACACTTTCCCGATAGAAAAACCCGTCCCGGACTATGAGTGGACTGAGCATATTGCTCATTGAGACTGAGCGATGGGCATTAGATTTTGTAAATAAATTCTATTTTTCGGATCGCATATGATCAGGTCTGGGAGGGTATATTAGACTTTTCGTTTTAATGTGTGCAAATTTTTGGATATTAAGGTTTAAATTAAATCATCATCATAGGCATCCATTCCTGTCGGAATATTACCACTTCGTTTGAAGTCTTCACAATTCATTTTATAAGGTGGATTATTCTTCGGTTGCTACTCTTTTCTTATAACTTTTCGTGTGATTTTGCTGTATCTGCAATCCGTCTCCATGTTTCTCTATTTGTGCATTTTGCTCTGCAATTCTTGACTTCCATCTCATTTAAGTCATTCATTACGCAATCCCACCATCTCATTCTTGGTCTTCCTCTGCTTCTTTCCTTATCTGGTTTCCATTCCATCACCAGTCTTATTGCTTCATTTTCTTCTCTTCGCATTATATGTCCCAACCATTTTATTCTTTGTGCCTTGATAAACCGGACTATATTTTCATTAATTTATTTAAAAATATACAATACTTCGTTTAATATTTTCTTTTAATTAGTAAGACGACATGTTTCGAATTATTTTTAAATCAACACACCATCTAACGTCAACTTCAAAAAGCAATTTTCAAATAATATTTTAATTTTGACTTCCTGATGATGAATATCTATATTCGAAACATGTCGTCTTACTAATTAAAAGAAAATATTAAACGAAGTATTGTACATTTTAAAATAAATTATAAATTAACTTCGATAGACAAATCATAATTATATTTTCATTATCTAGTAGTTTCTCTATCTCTTCATTTTTTCTTATTCTTAGTTCTGTGTTATTAATCTTTCTAGGTCCCACGATTGTTCTAATTACCTTTCTCTCAAAGATTTTCAGTTGTTCCTCTTCCACACCTGTCATGCAGAGTACTTCAGCGGCATACGTTATTGTAGGTCGTATCAGTCCTTTGTAAATTCTAATTTTTGTTTTCCTACTTATACTTATGTTTTTCAATATTCTTTTGTTTGCATAGTGTCACAGAAATATCGATCACACTGTATATAATTGAAATTATAATTAATAAACGAAATATCTTTGGATATCCGGTGTGATCGATGATTAAACAAAATCAAAAGTAGAGCAGCTGGAACGCTGATCGAACACGATGACTAAGGAGATCAAAAGTACAAGAATCGATAAAGAACCAATAGAGGTAATTAATTTGATAACGAAGATTGAGGGGGAGAAATATGATATATGGGGGCGAGAGCACGGAAGCGGCAGTTTCTCGGTAATTACGGTTTGAACAGTGTTGCCGCCGTGATCTATGCCCGATTGCATGATGATCTCCCACCTATGTGTTTTAGGGTAAGTCATATTGTAAACCTGTACATAACTTTATTTGATCGAATATATGTGTTAAACTTTTATGGTGTATTAAATCTGAGCTACCCCGAAAACCCCCCACGAAATAGTCGTGACATGTGGTGGAGCGTGCCGAGCTTATTTTGGTGGTTGCATCAAGTCTAAATGCACGCATTAAGTTCCTGTGATGAGACTGTCATGGGGACCCACTAAAATTAAGTTCAAGGTACCTACACGAGTGTAACTTACGTGGTGTTATATGTCGCATATAAATATTTGTGTTTTAGGAAATTAGCTAAAATTTACGTTTTTGAAATATGGCCAACGCGTTTAAAAATGTTGTTTAAATAAGTTATTAATAAATTTCATTTAAATACTTCTAAAATTCACTTATAATAATTTTTTTTCTCGCTATGCAGTTTTATTTAAAAGTATAAACATTGTACTTACTAGGCAAGTTCATGTAAGGTTAAAGGAAGTTCATGTAAGGTTAAAATTTGTTTTTTTTTAATTCCAACCATTGTCATAATTCGTTTGTTAATTGTAAAAGTAAATGGTTAATTCAATAAATCACTCTATGCTTTCCAAATAATTTTTATTTTTTCTAAATAATTAAGTTAAAACATTTCAAAATTTTTACAATTTAAAAAAAAAAATCTTTTGTAGTTTCTGATTTAGTTTTTTGACTTCACCCAAAATTTGTATTCAATTAGTTTTTCTTCTCCCATTTATGATTTTATTTGGAAAGTATAATTCTTCTCTTAGTTTGGAATTCAATTACGCCACACTTGCTAAAAGAAAAGTAAGTGTTAGAAATCAACCTCACTTAGTATTATTTTTTTATTTTCATGTAGTATTTCTAAAATTTAAATTTAATGCCTAATAAACCCCTTACAAGGGCTCAATCAAAATTAAAATTTATAATTACAACCGATAGTGATGAGACAATAGAAAATCTTGATAATTCGTCACTAAACAATACGGTTATTACTAGCGAGCAGTTTCATCCTGATTTTCAGAGTACGATTAATAATTGCGTTCAAAATTTAGAAGATGATTGTCAAGAATTTGGAATTGCCACGAACCCTTTTGATAGAAGTTCTATGATTTTAAGAAGCCCGCCAAGGTGTTCCGCGATTTCAGACTCCAATAATCTTTTACATTCAAATTCTTTTACTGAGGATAATGAACCCTTAACTGTTATTCAGAAACATAAATTAGTTCTTTGTGAAAAATTAACAGACGTTGTTATTAACCCAAACTTAATCGACAAAATGGCGAGCGACTTAAATTGTACGGTCCAAGAGGCTAATGTTACTTTGCAGTCACCAAGGTTACCTAAATTTGTGTGTCCTACTGTTTTTGATCCAGCTAATAGTAATTTGTTAACTTTTTGAATTCATTTGAACGTACTTGCTTAGCAAATGGTTGGACTAACAATTATAAAATCAAATTTTTGGGCAGTTTTTTAGAGGGGGCAAGTAACATTTGGTATAATAAGTATATGGAAGACCCTGCAAATGTTAGTAAGACTTGGGCCAATGTAAAAAAGGATTTCACTTCTAAATTTGGGGGAGAAGCTTGCGCCAGAATAGCCAGAATTAAACTAATCAATAGAAAGCAACAACCATCGGAAAATATAAAAAATTATTTTTACGATTTAGTTACTTTAGCCGAAAATTATAACCCCAATATGAGTAATGAAGATTTTATAGATTATTTCGAAAACGGATTACAACCCAAATTTTTGCAAATGTATTGTACCTTGCGATTTGCAGGAATGTCTGTCGATGAATTAGAAAAAATTGTACACAGACTAAGTGACTACGAGGAAAGATCAACTATCGGGAATTTAAATCATTCAACTTCACTACTTAATTTTGAATCTAACATTCCAGCAAACCCTACTAATACTCCTACAACCTTCCAATCACTAAGGACTCGACCAAATGGACCAAACTCGAATAACTTCCCCCAAAATAGAACTAATAGACCTTTTTGTATTCGTTGTAATTTACACGGACATTATACGTCTACCTGCTGGTTCAAACAAGGAGGTCATTGCTATTTTTCAAATAGCAATTCTCAATTTAGATTTAATCCAAACAGTCGACCCCCTATGCGTCCTAACTTTCAAAATTCAGGGGGACAAAATTTTCAAGGGTACAATAATACTCACAACCGTGGCGGATTTCATTCAAAATTTTACAATTTTAGAAATAATCAAGGTTTAGGAAATTCATTCACGCAAAATTTTGGTGCTAGGGGTTACGATTACAAAGGACCAAATTTTCAAAACTATACTAATCAAAACCACGACGGAAATAATTCAAATTTTTACGGCTTTAGAAATAACCAAAGTAACGGAAAACCGCCCGGTCAAAGTTTTGGTGGTTGGGGTTCAAATCAAAACAACACAATTTTTAGGAATGACAATAATAATTATTTTAACGGCCAACGCTATCAAAATCGGGGACGCGGAGGAAATGGATCCTCTTATGAAAATAAGAATTTCGTTAATAATAGTTAATAATAGTAATCGCAATGTAGAAATAGTATTTGACACCGGCTCCAGTTATAATATAATTTCACGCAATTTTATAAGTAATATAGAGACTAACCCAAAAAATTATGTCATAAAAACAAGCGGTAACCACATGGTACCTATCACTGGGGTTAGTAAAGTCCAAGTAAAAATAGATCAACACATTTTTTTCATAAGCGCTTTAGTTGTGGACCGGTCGCCAAAACCGTTAATTATAGGAACTAATTTTATGAATGAATACAAAACGATAATCAATTACGAAAACTGTACAATAGGCCTTAAGAAAAATAATAATCTAATTTCCCTGAAATTTAATAAATTTAATGAACCGTATCGTAGTAACAATTATATAAATAACATAGTAGTTGTGAATAAAGTTGCAACTTCAGTTCACGAACCCCCTGACCTACTGAACGTGAGTAGTACCATAGTAGATAACGCGATAAAAGATAAGTTAGAAGAAAATCGTTTAGAAACTCATAATAAAATTTAGAATTCAATAGAATAGATTTAAAGCAAACCGACGAAAAATCATCCGTTAATAATATTGATGATAATAATAATGTCAAGAATACGAGTAAAAACTTGACCCGTACTATATTTAAAAGCACCCAAACCAATAAAGACGAAACGGTTACATCTAACAAAAGTAATGAAAACGTGGATTTCACCTCGCAAGTGGAAAATTACCAGCCTACAACGCGGACGCCTGGAATAACAATATTTGATGATAACGCAGAAAATTTAAAGGCTCTAAGCCAAGACGTTCAAATCCCTGACTCCACTAAATTTAAATTACAATTATCAAACGACTATCGAATCCAACCAGGCGTAACTACAAAAATTTCTCTAATTTTAAATTGCAATGATGATGAGTTGTCACCAAATTTTTTCAAACCTAATGATTCCTTCCTGACCAAAAACAAACTAGCTTTTGTGTCCCGTCTAAAATTTGAAAAAAATTTGCTATTTACTATCGATATGATTCTAAAATCACCTTTACCTTTAAAATTATTCGAAGGGACCACTTTAGGATTTCTCGAAACGTCACACGAAATAGATAACTTTTTGATAATACCCTCCCTTGAAGAAAACCAGCAATATGGCTGTCAACAAAAAGACAAAGTCACTTTAGATCAGTGGCGCAGCCAGGAATTTGTTATGGGGGGGGGCTAAAGGATGCGAGCTGGGCCAAAAGCGTGCGCCCCAGGCAAAAAATTTTCTGAAAAGGGGCGTGGTCAGCTTATTTTCGAGTATAATTATTGTGTTACCACTGTTACCTATCTTAAATTAAAAGTCGAACACAAAAATATTTTAATTTAAAAAAATTTTTCATTGCACCGGTAAAAATGCGACTATGATCATTAAAAAAAGATTATCATTAATAAAAAGGAAGAGTGTCTGGGGGGGGGCTATAGCCCCCTAGCCCCCCCCTTGGCTGCGCCACTGCTTTAGATGACCACTCCATAAATAATGATCTCTCGGGGGAAGAAAAGGAACAATTAGAAACTTTATTACTAGAATTTGAGGATATTTTCTCAAAGAATACAAATCAAATGGGTTATACAAATTTAGTAAAACACCAAATAGATGTTCAGGGTGCAACACCCATTAGGTCAAAGCCTTACCGAGTGTCTGCGGTTGAAAGGGAAATAATTGATAAACAAATTCAGGAAATGTTAGACGCGGGTATCATTCGACACTCACAATCCCCTTGGAGTAGTCCTATAATTTTAGTGGACAAAAAGGATAAAACTAAACGTTTCTGTGTGGACTACCGAAAATTAAACGAACGGACTAAAAAATCGAGCTACCCAATTCCGAATATTGATGATATTTTAACTTATCTACATGGGGCAAAATATTTCACGTCACTCGATTTGTTCAGCGGTTATTGGCAAATAGGTATAGAAGAAAAATCTAAAGAATATACCGCGTTCATTGCGCCCAATTTCGGACTTTATGAATTTAATGTTTTACCTTTTGGCTTGTGTAATGCCCCTGCAACTTTTCAAGATTTAGCGGATCGAATCTTTGAAGGTATGAAATGGATAGAGATAATGATTTACCTAGACGATATTTTAGTATTTTCAAAAACATTTAAAGAACATTTAGCGAGATTGCGTAAAGTTTTTCAACGTCTAAGGGATGCAGGGTTAACTCTTAAGCCTAGTAAATGTTGTTATGTTGAAAAAGAAATAAAAGTATTAGGGCATGTAATAAACGAAACCGGTATAGGCCCTGATGAAACCATATTAAAAGCGATCAAAGATTTTAAAACTCCAAATAACGTAAAAACTACCCAAAGTTTTTTAGGCTTATGTAATTATTACAGAAAGTTTATTGAAAATTTTTCAAAAATTGCACGCCCCTTATACGAAGCTACGACTAAACAAGGGTTTAAATGGGAACAAGCGCAACAAAACGCGTTTTTACAATTAAAAGATAAGCTTACAAATGCGCCTTTATTGAAACATTTTGACCCAAATTTAGGTTGCGAGTTAAAAACGGACGCCAGTTTCCATGGATTAGGAAGTATTTTATTGCAAAAAGGTTCGGACGAACAAATGCACCCCGTCGCATACGCTAGTCGGTCGCTAACGAAAGCTGAAAAAAACTACTCCATCTCAGAATTGGAGGCTCTAGCAGTAATTTCGAGCTTACAATATTTCCGTCACTTGGTTTATGGAAAACCAATAGAAATTACTACCGACCACCATGCACTTTGTTATATCTCGTCCATTCGCGAAACAACGGGTAAACTTGCCCGCTGGGCGATCAAATTATCTGAATTTGATTATAAAATTAAATACAAGAGTGGTAAATTACACCAAGATGCCGATTGTTTGTCGAGAAATCCGACCACTCTTGGGAACATAAAGGATGAAGAAAACGCAATAGAAATCCCAACCTTTCTATTAGAATCCCAAGACCTAAAAAATTTACAACGTCAAGATGACAAAATTTTGGAACTCATTACCGCGCTACAACACCCTGACGACCCCAAAATAAGTATAGGATTTATAAGACGATCAAAAAATTTTACTCTGATTGAGGGAGTTTTATATAAAAAAAATGCTCAAATCAATGGCGCCCCTAACTTGTTAGTCATACCCACAAAATTAATTTTTGAAATTTTACACGGTTTTCATAGCGATCCTTTGGCAGGGCATCTGGGTATAGCTAAAACGTTAAACAAAATTAAGAATAGATTTTATTGGCAAGGTCTACAGAGAGATGTAGAAAAATTCGTTAGAGGATGTCCCGAATGTCAGTCAAGAGAAGGTAGGGCTAACGTAAAACCAGGAGGATTCTTACAACCCATTTCCGTCGGGTTACCGTTTGAAAAAGTAGGTATTGATCTGTTAGGACCATTCCGAAAAAGTAGCGGGAAAACCATGATAATAGTAGCAACTGATTATGCTACACGTTGGGTGGAAACCAAAGCTTTGACTAATGGAAGGGCAAAGAATGTCGCCCAATTTATTTTAGAAAGTATTATTTGCAAACATGGGTCACCCAAAACCCTGTTAAGTGACCGCGGTAAGGTCTTTATGTCGGAAATGGTAACCGAATTAACTCAAATAATGGGGACTATTAACAAGTTTACTACTGCTTACCACCCTCAATGCAATGGCCTTACCGAACGCTTTAATAAAACCGTGGCGGATATGCTTTCCATTTACACCAATAAAGAGCAAACAAATTGGGACAAATTTTTACCACATGTAACTTTTGCGTACAATACATCAATACAAGATACCACCAAATTTTCCCCTTTCATGTTGGTCTACGGGCGCGAGCCAATGTTACCCACAGAGGCCAGCTTAGCAACCCCCGTAAAAAACGAAACAGTCGTAGACACCCGCAATCGCGTATTAAATGCCAGAAGTGTCGCGGTGGAAAACATAAAGTCCCGCCAAAACTTGGACAAAAATTATTACGACAATAAACACCGAAATCTAAAATTTGAAGTAGGAGATACTGTGAAAGTATTCACCCCAATAAGAAAAGTCGGACGTAGCGAAAAATTATTACTACGTTGGTTCGGACCGTATTATATTTCAAAAAAAATTGGCGAGGTCGATTATGAGGTTATTAAAGGTAAAAACGCTAATGCTAAAAAAGACATTATTCATGTTAGTAGGATTTTACCTTATTTCGAACCCTGGACCCCCGAAACCCGAACATAGCATAACTAAAATTTTAATAAATTTGAATTATTAACGAAACTACAATTTCCTTGTGTAAATAATCCCACTTTAGTGAAGTTCTCTCTAATTTCCGCAAATAAGTGAAATTTTGCGAAATATAAAATCCCGTGTATAAACCATCAGCTCAATTATATTTTTGCTGTAAATAAAGCTAGAAATTAGATGCCTGTATATAAACGCTTACCTTAGAATTATTAAAATCGAAATATCTCTACTAACTTATGTTTGTACATATTCGTAAAAAATATTTTTTTTGTTACCTCCGTCACTTTAAGAAATTAATTATTATGGTTGCCCAAATAAAATTTTTTAAATGGAATGCTAATTTTTTCTAAATGCTAATGCTAAATCTTTAATTTAAACTTAATTTATTGGGTTTTAATTTTATGTATATTACCAGATAAATATCTATTTTTCAATAATATTTTAATTTTTATATGGTGTAAAATATCAAATTTAAAGGGCATAATTATTTTCTTTGTGTATATTAATATTTTTAAATTATTTTGTTTTAAGATTTTTGTTATGGGAAGGAAACTTTGTTTTCTTATAAGACAAAACAAGGGCACCTACGCGTATCCTTCCAGTCAAAATTCGAGGTCGAATTTTGGTAAGAAGGGGAAAACAATTTTGCTGCGTTGTAAATATCAAGAAGAGCTTCCAATAAGTATGGGTTTCCAAGCAACTAGTACCGTACCAATATTACCCAAGCAAATGATAACTTAAGTGGAAATGGTCCAAGACGAAAACGAACAAGATACCCTTAATCACCACCCAAACTTTTTCTAAGATGATGGAAATGGAAACAGTATGGTATGGAATCGAATCAAATGAAGTGGAATGAAAGCGAATGGAATGGAGTAAAATCGAATGGAATCAAATGGAATGGAATGAAAGCGAATGGAATGAAGTAAAATCGAATGGAATTAAATGGAATGGATGAAAGCGAATGGAATGGAATCAAATGGAATAAAATGAAATGGTTTTTGTTTTGGTAAATGACAACCCAAGGCGTAAATTATGGATTGGTATGGTCAGCATTAGCAGTTTGGCATGGTAATCAGCACTAAGAAGAAAACGGCAAACTCAAACTGACCGTTACATGGAAGCCTAATCAAACGCAAAGGTAACAATCGGAAGTTTCAAAAGAAGAGGCAGAGTCAGATCAAGAAAAAACTCCTACTTACACCATCAAAATAACTAAGGACGTTAGGACATTTAAAAGCGGAGAATCTATGAGTGTCCTATTAGAAATATTGTGACAAAATTCTACAACCCGTGCTACTAGTGAAGCAAAAAATAGAAGAAACAATTTTAAGTGTTGAAAATTAATGGTTAAAAAGAGACAATATTAAATAAAATGTGCTACAATGTTAATAAAATAAATGTGCTATAAGCTGAAAATAAATAAATGTGCTCCAATTATATAAATAAACATGAAATAAATAAAGTGACAAAAAGCAGAGCAAAAGTGCAAATTCATCTTCGATGTCCTGAAGTTATTATATATGTATGTAAAAAAGATGTTAAAAAATTTGTTGTTATAATATACTGTCATACGAATTTAAAACGAGGCGCCTCGTATAATGTAAACGGAGATTTACGCCAAAAGCTAGTGCAACTGCGCAAATCTGTACTCCTTTTTGCCTAAGTCCACGTAAAAACATTAATTTGGTATGAAAGTTATAAAGAAATATGAGTAACAAAAGTAAGCACAATTGAATATAAAATGTTATAAAAAGGCCAAACAGTGAATATAACCCAAGCAGCATTTCTAGCTGAAAAGCTGCTGCAAAATTCAATAGCTGATTATTTGCTTGCTGGAAGCAAGCAATTCATTGCTATTTTTCCAGCGGTGATCAATTTAGCAAAGTAGCTGCTAATCAGCTATATAATAGCTCTTAAAAATAGCTTGCTGGCAGCAAGCTAAAATGACGCACTGAAAGCGCGCTAATAGCTCTAAAAAATAGCTTGCTGATAGCAAGCTGAAATGGCACGCTGAAGGCGCGCTAATAGCTCTAAAAAATAGCTTGCTGGTAGCAAGCTGAAATGGTGCGCTGAAAGCGCGCTAATAGCTCGCAAAAATAGCTTGTTAGCAGCAAGCTGAAATGGCGCGCTGAAAGCGAGCTAATAGCTCGAAAAAATAGCTTGTTAGCAGCAAGCTGAAATGGCGCGCTGTAAGCGCGCTAATAGCTCTAAAAAATAGCTTGCTGGAAGCAAAAGCTGAAATAACTCTTAAAAATTGCCGAGGTTTGGCTACTAATAATCGACATTAAAAAATCAAGTTTAAGGCAAAACTTAGATAAGTATAAGTATGACAAATTTCAGGTGTTACCAAGGCAAGTATTGGTCCTACACGATTAATTAATAATAATATTCTAAATAAAAAGATTCTAAATTAACCTATGGTTAATTTGGGACAAGTCCCAAAGTCCCAATAAGTAAACGTTTTGAAGTTGAAAAACAGCAAATTGCTTGCTGTAATAATTATTAATAAAGCTTAAGCTTTGTTTCCGCACAGCTGCGGCAATTAGCCACATAGCGCTTAAAAAGCTGCATATTTGCAGCATATTGGCTAAAATGGCCCACTTTTTTTTAGCAGAAAGCCAGATATTTTTAATGCTGAAAGCGAGCTGCGCCAGCTGTCTGACAGCCAGAAATTTGCTTGCTAAAAGCGAGATATTTTTAAGCTAATAGCGCGCTTCGGCAGCTAGCTGACAGTCAGCATACCTTGCTAAAATTGCTAAAATTTTGCTAGCTATTTATAGTAGCCGTAATTTATTTAAAATTTTGTAAATAAATCGAATTTAAACAAAAATTATTTTTTGTAATTAATATTATTATTAATATTAATAATAATATTCTAAATTATTCTAAATATTCTAAATTAAAAGATTCTAAATTAACCTATGGTTAATTTGGGACAAGTCCCAAAGTCCCAATAAGTAAACGTTTTGAAGTTGAAAAACAGCAAATTGCTGGCTGTAATGATTATTAAGCTTTATTATTAATAAAGCTTAAGCTTGGTTTCCGCACAGCTGCGGCAATTAGCCAAATAGCGCTTAAAATGCTGCATATTTGCAGCATATTGGCTAAAATGGCCCACTTTTTTTTTAGCAGAAAGCCAGATATTTTTAATGCTGACAGCGAGCTGCGCCAGCTGTCTGACAGCCAGAAATTTTCTTGCTAAAAGGGAGATATTTTTAAGCTAATAGCGCGCTTCGGCAGCTAGCTGACAGTCAGCATACCTTGCTAAAATTGCTAAAATTTTGCTAGCTATTTATAGCAGCCGTAATTTATTTAAAATTTTGTAAATAAATCGAATTTAAAAAAAAATTATTTTTTAAATGACAAATTTTATTTTACAGCTTTATTTTTATATATAATTTAAATTCTTGATGATAGTTTTTTTATTCGTAGTAATCTATAAATTTTAAATACAATTTTGTAAATTAATCCTTTTTTTTATTTACCCATGTGATTGATGTTTCGGCTTTTATTTATATTAACTCCACAATTTTTGTAAATTAATCCTCTTTTATTATATTACTTACCTTATATGATGGTGGTTGAAAATCTATAATATTAAATTTAATTTTGTTAATAAACGCAAAACTAACCAGTGGCGGATCCAGGATAAGGGAAATCGAGACACCCCCCTCCTCAATTGAAAATATATAAACATCAATTTTTTATCAGTTTTGACGCGCTTGAAATTTCTAAAACTATTTTGGGAATTTTTAAGATATTTTAAACTCATTAATTAATTTATTACAGTAATAAAAATACAAATACAGGAGGTGCCACAATTAAAAAAAAATTTGTTTATGTCTTTTGCTACCTATTAAAGAAGGCCATTTTTGATTATTTAGCTAAGTTACACGTCTTTTTATATCAGGGATAAAGATTCTAAATTAACTAAGGTAAATTAACAAAGTAAGTAGTCATCAAACTAGAACCAGCGTGAGGGAAGTAAGGGTCCCCCCCCCCATTGAAAATAAATACATTTTAAACAAGATGTTTAAATTGGTGACCTTACATAATAACTATTATATAACTAAACAGTATTTTTATTTAATTTTTACACATTTATATTTACGCAGAAACCACAGTTTGCACTTCAAAGATTTTAAATCTGAACATTCAGAAGTTGCCTAATCTTTATTTTGTTACCTCCCTGTAATAATTGCTATTTAGAGCAGCCGTAATTTATTTAAAATTTTGTAAATAAATCGAATTTAAAAAAAAATTATTTTTTAAATGAAAAATTTTATTTTACAGTTTTACTTTTATATATAATTTAAATTCTTAATGATAGTTTTTTTATTCGTAGTAATCTGTAATTTTAAATACAATTTTGTAAATTAATCCTTTTTTTTATTTACCCATGTGATTGATGTTTCGGCTTTTATTTATATTAACTCCACAATTTTTGTAAATTAATCTTCTTTTACTTACCTTATATGATGGTGGTTGAAAATCTATAATATAAAATTTAATTTTGTTAACAAACCCGAAACAAACCAGTGGCGGATCCAGGGTAAGGGAAATGGATGAGATACCCCCCCCTCAACCGAAAATATATAAACTTCAATTTTTTATCAATTATGACGCGCTTGAAATTTCTAAAACTATTTTGGGAATTTTTAAGATATTTTAAACTCATTAATTTATTTATTACAGTAATAAAAATACAAATACAGGAGGTGCCATAATTAAAAAATAATTTGTTTATGTCTTTTGCTACCTATTAAAGAACGCCATTTTTGATTATTTAGCTACACGTCTTTTTATATAAGGGATAAAGATTCTAAATTAACTAAGGTAAATTAACAAAGTAAATCGTCATCAAACTAGAACCAGCGTGAGGGAAATAGGGGTACCCCCCCCCCATTGAAAATAAATACATTTTAAACAAGATGTTTCAATTGGTAACCTTACATAATAACTATTATATAACTAAACAGTATTTTTATTTAATTTTTACACATTTATATTTACGCAGAAACCACAGTTTGCACTTCAAAGATTTTAAATCTGAACATCCAGAAGTTACCTAATCTTTATTTTGTTACCCCCCTGTAATAATTGCTTAAATCCGCTACTGAGTCAAACTGTTATATAATATGTAATTCGAATTTTAGTTAGAAGTGTGAATTGGTAATAACTACAATTAATATAATTATAGCGTTTTCTGTTTTTTGCAAAATGCTATTAATTAAAGTTTAAAAATTAATTAAAATTTTTTTTTAAATTTGTTGTTCTTGCTTTTATAAAGTTGGCACTTGTGTTTTAACCCCGCATAACGGGTTATGTATCTTAAGAAACGGTTAACTACCTAACATTATTGTAACACGTGTCAGTGTGGTTATTTGATTATATAGTTATTTTTGAGTGTTTATTTGATCGAAGATTTTTCACAATGCCCTACAAGGTAGTGCAAACCTACGAAAACGGAAAGAAAATAGTATCTACCGTACCTTACCTTTTAGCTCAAATCGTTAATCGTTAATAAAAAATCAGTACTCTTAATCTTGAAATGCATATATATATACCTATTTATTGTAAAATAATATTTTAATATTGTACCAACTAAAAAATTATTATACAAATGGCAATAATTAAAGCGTGTAATTAATCCGTAGTATACAGAGTTGTCAAAAAGTTTATAAATATACCTGAAATCAACAATACAACGTATAACCCCCGTAGCTGTGCACGGTAAGTAGTGGCTTCACAGTGTAAAGGTAAGGAGTTCAAATCCCAGTCAGGGTAAGTAAAAATAAAATTTATTTTCAAAACTAAATTTAATATTATAGATTTTCAACCACCATCATATAAGGTAAGTAATAGAGGATTAATTTACAAAAATTGTGGATTTAATATAAATAAAAGCCGAAACATCAATCACATGGGTAAATAAAAAAAGGATTAATTTACAAAATTGTATTTAAAATTACAGATTACTACGAATAAAAAAACTATCAAAGAATTTAAATTATATATAGAAATAAAGCTGTAAAATAAAATTTTTCATTTATTCATAATTTTTTTTTAAATTCGATTTATTTACAAAATTTTAAATAAATTACGGCTGCTATAAATAACTAGCAAAATTTTAGCAATTTTAGCAAAGTAATTGCTGACTGTCAGCTAGCTGTCGAAGCGCGCTATTAGCTTAAAAATATTTCGTTTTTAGCAAGCTAATTGCTGACTGTCAGCTAGCTGGGAAAGCGCGCTATTAGCTTAAAAATATCTCGCTTTCAGCAAGCTAATTGTAGGCTGTCAGCTAGCTGTCAAAGCGCGCTATTAGCTTAAAAATATCTCGCTTTTAGCAAGCAAACTGCTGGCTGTCAGACAGCTGGCGCAGCTCGCTGTCAGCATTAAAAATAGCTAGCTTTCTGCTGAAAAAAAGTGGGCCATTTTAGTCAATATGCTGCAAATATGCAGCATTTTAAGCGCTATTTGGCTAGCTGCCCCAGCGGTACCAGCTGCGAAACAAAGCTTACAGCCAGCAAGATGCTGTTTTTCAGCTTCAAAATGCTGCTTGGGAAATGTAAGCAAAAAAAAAAGAATGATTATAAGGCCTAAAAGAGAAATAAATGAGCACAAATGAATACGGTGAAAATGAGCACGAATGAGAAAAGTTTTTTTTATTTAAAGTTAAATGATTAATAAAAGCACGGGTTAGCACTTGACATACTAAATTGATTGTAAACAGATTTAAAAAAAAAAAAAATTTTTTTCTCTTGTAATTATCTTATCTTGTATTTTTGTTTAATATTAATAATTTTTGAAAGGGTTAGAGTTTAAATGTTTTTTTTTGATAATCTTGGGACAAAATATAATTGCTTCCACTACTAAGGTCATTGAAGGTAATTAGATTTACGCATTGAAGATTGCAAACGGTAAAATAAGCAAAACGCTCGCTATATAGTAAATAAATCATTTAACTATATTTTGCAGAGACGTAGTAAGGAATTTTAAATAAACATCTTGTGAGTATAATTTATTGTATACTTACCTTGGATTGTTTGATTGCACTGATAACAAACATTTTTTTTTTCTGGATGAGGAAGTATTTTACCACTGGAGTACGGCCTATGCGCTTAAAAATATATCCTGGATAATACAACCCTTGAACTAACTGAAAAATTTTTGGAACAAAATTTTAATTCTTCAAATAAAATTTTTTTTTATATTTTTTCCGATTTGTATCTTCAATGTGAAAAAATTTTTTTGTTTTGTCAGGAATTATTTTATTTTTTTTTGTGGTGCAATATTGTAAGTTGTTTTGGGATTCTGTTGGTGGATCATAACAATTTTTTTTTTGTATATTTTTTGTATTTTGTATTTTTTTTCCTTTTGTATTTTGTATTTTTAGTCTTAAGCTGTTTGATCCATCACAAGAATGTGTATTGTTGGTATAGTTTTGTTTAATGTTTTCTATCTCTATTGGTTTGACTACTTATCGGTTCGATCAACTTTTGCGTCTTGGGCCAGCCGCTTTTGCCGGCGAGGGGGTAATGTCACAGAAATATCGATCACACTGTATATAATTGAAATTATAATTAATAAACGAAATATCTTTGGATATCCGGTGTGATCGATGATTAAACAAAATCAAAAGTAGAGCAGCTGGAACGCTGATCGAACACGATGACTAAGAAGATCAAAAGTACAAGAATCGATAAAGAACCAATAGAGGTAATTAATTTGATAACGAAGATTGAGGGGGAGAAATATGATATATGGGGGCGAGAGTACGGAAGCGGCAGTTTCCCGGTAATTACGGTTTGAACAGTGCTGCCGCCGTGATCTATGCCCTATTGCATGATGATCTCCCACCTATGTGTTTTAGGGTAAGTCATATTGTAAACCTGTACATAACTTTATTTGATCGAATACATGTGTTAAACTTTTATGGTGTATTAAATCTGAGCTACCCCGAAAACCCCCCACGAAATAGTCGTGACAATAGAAAGCTCGATTTCCGGCTTGTAACTTTTCTTTAATTTCTTCATCTCTGCTACTTTCGCTGTTAAGCTTTACTCCTATATACTTGAAATCATTTACCTCTTCAAAATCGTATTGACCTATTCTCAAGTTTCCTGTTGCCGCACTTATGTTTCTTCCGCAGCGCATGTACTTGGTCTTTTTTTCATTTACTTTCAGACCCACTAACGCTGAGTGTAGGTTCATTTTTTCAAAAATTTCAATCATTCTCTTCTTTGTTCTTGATATTATGACTATGTCATCTGCATACGCTAACAACTGTGCTTCTTTATTAATTATTGTGCCTTTGCAATTCGTTTCTTTGATTATATGTTCTATCATTAAATTGAACAAGGGTGCCGACAGTGCGTCACCCTGTCTTACTTCTACATTTATGTCAAAATCTTCGGTTTCTCCTTCTGCAATTCTTACCGAGCCTTTCGTGTTTGCTATTGTCATGTATACCAAGCTTATCAATTTTTCTGGTATCCCCATTTCGCGCATTATCATAATAATCTTTTCTCTATTTGCAGTGTCAAAGGCTTGTTGATAGTCTACAAACAGCATATGCATTTCCATGTTATGCTCGTAAAACTTTTCTGTTAACTGCTTTAGAATATGTATCGCGTCAATAGTCGATCTACCTTCTCTAAATCCCCACTGATATTCTCCGATTGCTCGCTCTGTATATTTTTTTAATCTTTCTAGAATTAGAGATGACAGTACTTTGTATATCACTGGTAGTAGCGTTATGCCTCTGTAATTACTGCACTCTTCTACGTCTCCTTTCTTATGAATTGGGATTATTCTCCCTGTATGCCACTTTTCAGGTATTTTTTTTTCGGTCCACACTGTTTTTATAAGATTATAAATTTTTTGCTGAAGTTGGCTTTCTCCATTCTTGATCATTTCTGTGTGTACCCCATCTTTGCCAGGTGCTTTTCCGTTCCTCATTTTATCTATTGCTAATAACATTTCACTGAATGTAGGTTTTTCAATTTTAGGATCTTTACTTTCGTTTTTATTTATCAACAGTTGTCGCTTTTCACCGTCTACATTTAGTAACTTTTGAAAGTGATTTTTCCATATTTCTTTGATTTTCTCTTCATTAATCTCAGGATTACCTTTACTCATCTTTCATTGCTCTGGGTTTCATTTTATTAGTTCTTTTTTGATCACTTAGTTTCTTATAAAAATTTCGTGTATTGTTTCTTTCACTTTCTTGTTCCAAATCGGTCATCATATCTTTCAGCCAGGCATTTTTTCTTTGCTTACATACTCTATATGCAACTTTCCTCATTTCTACGTACTTATTCATATCCTCCGGTTTTCCAGTTCTAATCCAGTTTGCTCTTGCTTTGTTTTTTATCTTTACTTTTTCTTCGCAGATGTCATCAAACCATTTTTTACTTATATTTTTGTTTTTACGTTTTATCGCTTCCTCCGCTGCTGTATGAATTACTTGCTTTATACCTTTCCAGTCCTCATCAATGCTGCTGCTTTCTCGCTGTGTCCTTATTAGTTGTTAAATACAAATTTCAAAATTAATTTTTATTTGGAAAATACAGCACAAGGTAACATACGGTACAATTTTAACAAATGCAATATCGACAGGTTCAAACAATTTGTGACCTGCTTTTAATTTACTGGATACACAATTGGGGTGTATACTTCACCAAAACCAGATAGAGATCCAATTTCATCATCTAAATTCAAAATATTGAGAATAATTTTATATCTACCATTTGGAATAAGTGGAGGAAATTGAGTTTCATCAATAATAAAATTACAGACGTGATAGGTGAAGTCCTAGAAGTGAGAAATTTTGGATAAGGATATTTTATTACAGTAATCATTTGAAAAACCTTTTTAAAGTCAGCATCTGTAACGTTACCGCAACTTTTCATTGCTGCTATACCTATTGCGTTTGAATCGAAGGCCTTTCTTAGATTGACTTGAAAACGTATTGGGAAGTGTCGATATTCGTTGCTCAAAAATTTATAAGCTTGTGCGACTACCTAAAAATTAAAACTGTTGTAGTTTTCAACTACTGGGGTGTTGCAGTTTAGAGGAACAATAAAGACTGATATTACATTACCTCAACATTTTTCAAGCTAATTTTCAGATTTCCAGTAGCATTTACCGCCGAGGTAGTACGATTGTATTTAAACGTTTTCACTTCCAAGTGATTGAAGTACTTTTCATTGTAGCTTATTAATTCTACTCGGAAATCTTTAATTTTGAATCCATTTTGATGAAACTAAAACACAGTTGATTAGAAACTATTCTTTACTAGTAGACATTTTTTTAAAATTTATTTACGAGAATTGTATTTGGAAAATGTATAATTTGACCGTTCAAAAATTAACACTTACCTTGGATAAAATATTGTCTGTACAAATAATCACAAATAATTCAACTAGCAGTACCAAAATTATATTTTTCATTGAATTTTTTTATATTCAAAGAATCTTAAACAGAAGGTTGATGTATATTGACAAGAGTTTATGCAAATTATCAACTTTATACCGTTACTTTTTAATGTGGCGTAACATCATTATCCTTAAAAACTAACATTATAGATAAAACAAACAAAAAAACTCCATTTATTTCAAAAAAATACTGATACTTAGTAACGAGCCATAAACGAGGAAAGCCATTAACAATTTGTATTAATGATAAAATTGAACCAAATAGAAATTTAACTATTTCTGAATTGCTAATATAATAATGAATGTACTACGTGAAGTTTCGTACCCCCCCTTTTTAAAAAACTTAAAAATGTTTTATTGTATTAATTGTATTCACTTTGTATTGGATTGTAGCGTAAAATTTTTTTAATTTATCGAAGCAATAAATTAACAATCGCGAAAAACCATGTTCTGCGCTGGCCCCCCTTTCTCAAAAACTAAAAAAAATTAAAGAAAAAATCTTTAAAAAATTCAGGTTTATTTTTTTTACTTTTCTTACGAACCCCGCATTTCTTAAACGAAATTTCTTAGGAACAAACTGTTGACCCAATAAATTCACAAATTCCCCGGATAGGGAATTTAACGGGCTATTACTTTGGTAAAATAATTTTTTTGGGAAACCAACCGTTTTCTCATAAATTCTGAAAATAATGAACAAGGTATAGGTAAAAGTTATTTTCATAAATTATCAAAATTGCCCCCCTTATTTTCAGCATGCAAGCGTGCTCTTTTCAAAATGTGTTGCACGGTATATTATTTACAATACCGCTTTTTTTGTTAAGTTCTGTCACACCTATCTGTATTCTTTCCATTAATTTATTTTATTTTTACCTATAATACCTTGTTCATTATTTTCAGAATTTCTGTGAAAACGGTTGGTTTACTCAAAAAATTTATTTGACCACAGTTGCAGCCTGTTAAATTGCCTATCCGCATTTTACGTGATCAGTTTTTTTTATCTAAATCGTTTCGTTTGAGAGATACGGAGTTTGCTAGAAAAGTAAAAAAAAAATAAAACTGTTTTTTTACATTTTTTCTTAAAATTTTATTTAAAAATTTGTCTTAGAAAAGTGTCCATTATCACCACCTGAAAGGTTCTTCACGGTCACGGGGACACCCTGTATGTGTCTAAAAAGCGCTTTCGGAGCGCTGAATCCAATCATCGGAACTCACAATAACCTAGATCATATCATCAAGTTTATATTGTATAAGTCGCTCATCAGGCGCTTTTTTTCATGCATTATATTCACGCCGAAGCCAATGTAGAGCTTCAATGGGAGTTCATCAGGAAGTTAACGGAAAAACTATACGACAAAAGCCAAGATATCAAAATCCCCATGATCTCTAACCTGGTGAAGGATACTAACGTATTGCCGCATGCTTTTTATTGTCATTTATGCTTTGCTTTGCTTTTGCCCTATTGGATAGGGCCTTGTTGTCCCCAACAAGGCTTTTTAAAGTCTAGCACACATGCTAAAGTTTCTTCAACCTCTTTGCAGTATTTCCTTTATGAGTTTTTTATCTCTCCAATAGGATACATGTATATTTCTGGCTGGTTTCTTGATTTCCTTTCATTATTTTTGTACTGCGATTTTGACTGGTTTTGAAATGCCATTTTTAGATACTTAATTTTTTTTAGATTGCCGTTTTGCCACTTCTGACGGCAGAATATACTACTACTAGTTCAGTTTCTGTCAAGTCTCGACCTGTCTATGAAGTGTTGCTTCTTTTGTGGAAAAATAATAAAACCATTGTGTTTTATTGTTAATATTTTTGTGGTACAGGTATCGATTACTGTCGATAAAGTTCCCCACTTCGAGCCGGCAGTCGTGCACTTTTGTAATCTCTACTTTCAAATTAACAAATGACGTGGGTTTAAGGGGTGTAATGGCCCTTTAAAAATATGGTAAAAATAAAATTTATGAATTTTTATATCGAAAGAGGTTTAGGATTTGAATGAAACCACGGGTAAAGTACTTCATTTTATAACCAATAATACGCATAATTATTCGAAGCGCTTACTTAATATTTTCGTGGATGGGCCATACCCATAATTTTAAAACATCCATAAAGCATCCTTAACGTCATCAAAGTTTTTCGAAACAAATTTATATGTTGCAGGGGAGGAAAAACTGTAAGTTACATGTTTTTGAATTTCTTCCTAAAATTATATTTAACCCGTAGTAGACACGCCTCGAGTTAGGATACGTTCAAACCACACTTGTGCGATTTGGGATTTTAGGAAATAGTACTCTAACCGGTCCCAAAATTTTAGAAATTTCCTAGTGACTTTATAGCAGTTTAGGACGTATATTACCAATATAAAATTTAAATTTTATAAATCATTCAAAAATATGGCCAAAATTCACAAAAAACTGGAACCACCTGTTCGATTGGCTACTTTCATGAAGTTGGCTCCGTCCATCTTAGTTAGTTAGTTTATTAGTCAGCAAGTTCGCAAAGCTGCTTGTGAGACGGTAACTAGGCAGTCTGTTAAGTTGTAGTCTTACAACTTATCTTTGAAAAACCTCTTTTGTAGGCGAAATGTGGGGATGGTCACTAAAATAAAATATTTGATGTTCGCACTGTATTTATTTATAAAACCTAAAAAAAATTATATGGGAATTTGTGTCTAATTTGTGGTTAATTAGTTGCCGCAATCGCGAATTTATCGCTCTTACGAATTCGTTCGCGAATTACAGCCGTTTGAGAGGTGACGGCGCTAGCTTGACATCAAGCCAGTGTCGTCACCACTAAAAACTTACTAAAAACAAATAAAAGTATATAAGAATTTGTGGCTAGTTTTGCGAATAATTAGTTAGCCACAGTTAAGTTAGCCACAGTTATTAGTTAGCTTGCTGGCAATTAGCTGCAATGGCACCCTAATAACTCTGAATGATAGCTTGCTGACAGCCAAATATGTAACCTGCTTTATAGTTGTCTCTGGTTGCTGTTTAAGCAAATTATGCAAAAATTTGTGTTTTTATAAATATTTTTATATATAATTGGGACGTTCAAGTGTATCACGTACGTAAACTTTTAGTAGACCCCCTCTTCAAATAAAAAATTGTAACCTCCCCGACCCCTCCTTTACTCAAATGTTAAGAAGTAAGAATTTTTAAAGTAAGTAATTGTATTGTATTAAAGAATCAATATATTTTTGAAAATATTTTCATTCTTTTGTAGTTATTTATTTTACGTAAGATTTATAATCCCTCCACCGCTCTCTTAGTCAGCCAAAGTATTAAAGAATAACCCCCCTCAAAACCCTGTAATAATTTTGTAACTTCTTTGTTATAACAATTTTTGTTTTTATAATTTTATAGTTTTGTGGACAATTTATTTTTGAATGAAGTAAACAGGGTTGGCTTTTGTACCAAGTTTTCAACAAAGGAATACAGAGTGGCACAAAATATTTTGAATAAAAATAAAAATCCTTTTTCGGGAATTGGACTATGGGAGATAAAAACCTTTTACTTTTCTGTTATTATTCAACTCTTCAACTCAAATAAAAATACAGTTGGCATTCTAAACTTCATGTCATTCAACACGCCTCTCATGCGTTTACAAAATTAAAATTGCAATTTTTTTTTTTTCGATTTAACCTAAATTGAGTGGTAGGCCGCATAAGCCTATCAAAATTAAAGATTTTATTTAACTACAAAAGGATGAAAATGTTTTCAAAAACATATTCATTGCTTAAATCAAGACAATTATTACTTACTTTAAAAATTGCCAGCTATCTGGAAGCCATCCCGGGTAAGACCTCTTTCCAAGGTTCCACTGGCTGCGGAGCCTTCTCATCTCCGTCCGATTAATGTTTTGTCACCATTCGCAAAAATAGCGGAGTCCTGGGTTAAGGATGCTTTGGAATATTGTGCGGTAGCCTATGGTTTTCTAACGCAAGAATATAGACGCAAGCTCCAGCTCTTGCAGAATTCGAGTTGGCGTTTTTCCTTTGACATGTGTAGGTATGACCACGTCACCCCTAGTATGTATCGAGCGTTAAATATTTTGAAGGTAGACCAACGCTTCTCCTTGCTGTTTGGAGTTAATGCTATTTAAGATTTGGAAAATTGGAGAACCGATATATCTGCGAAGTATAATTTGGCCCCGATCAACATGTCACGCTCGTGCTTTACGTGTTTTGAGAAACTTCAATCTTTTTTCTCATTCCACAGCGAGGTTTGAACAATGTTTTGCGTGTTTGGCGCCCAGGTTTGTAGAAGAGCATCGAGAGCTCTTTGTGAACTCGGCAAGTTTGTAGAATGGCAAACTTGTTTATATGTTTTTTAAAAACAACTTTAAAAAAATAGATCAAGCCTGATCAAGTGACGAAAAAAACAAGAAAAGGAAAGGATTTAAGAAACGACATCCAATTTAAATGAAATTGGGACGAACGGCACTGGACAAGGGGAATCAAATGATGAAAAAGGTACAACAAGGAACAACTGATAGAAGGAATCCGAACCAACTTTCCAAAGACTACATCCAAAGCCAGCAAAAACCACAGATGGAACCACTCCGAAAATTCTAACGAGAAACGGAGAGTGTGGGAGACACTTTAGGAGACTAGGGGAATCAACCGAAGGGCTGTGCCCCGCGTGTGGTAAAATAGATGAAACCATTCATAGAATCTTCCACTGCTTAATATACAGGGAAACAAAAAAGAAACGAAGAAAATACAGAATTATTTGGAAAAATGAGTTAAGAGGGAAAAAATCCCTCGGAAATTTAAAATCGGAAATTTAAAGTTTGAAATGAATTAAAAAAAATTTTGTTTTTGTTTTGTTGTTGACCATCATCAACTTAGAAAAACAACGACGATTTTACGTACTCTTTAATGTTCTGTATTCTAAAAATTACATCTGTGTTTGTAGTTAATTTAATCAAATATTAGAATTCTTTTTATCTTAAGCACCACGATTTCGCGTTTGGGTTGAATTTCTGAAAAAAGGCATTTATGCAAAATCTCTTGAATTCATATTTCAGAGTACAACATAATATTAAATCCAGTTAACCAGTAATGTTCTTTCTATCTATAATTCTGTGCACATATTCACCGTATTCCGTATATTCATTAATTTCTTAAGCGGATTTTGGGATAATCAATTGGAGTATATATTTTCGCAAAACCATGTAATACCGCAGTTTCTTCATTTAAATACAGAAGTGTTATTTCAGTCATATATCTACCATTCGGAATCAATGGAGGTAATTTTTTTTCATCAGCAACAATATTGCAGAAATGTTATACGACATTCTGCAAATAAAACATTTTAGATAAAACCAATTTATTAACAATTACTTAAAAAACCTTTTCAAAATAAAAAACCGTGAGATTTCCACAGTTTTTTATATTTTCCGCCCCTATTGCACCTGATTCAATAGCTTTTCTTAGATTGACTTGAAAACGTATGGGAAAGGTGCGATACTCGTTACTCAAAAATTTGTAAACTTGTACGACTGCCTAAAAATAAAAAAGGATCATAAATATAAATTGTCTAAAGCCTATAGTTTTCCAGTTTGTTTAACTTTTTTTTTCACTTTAATTGAGAGACCGTTAAATCTATCTCATCAGATTTTAATCTAACATACATATATTAATTGTTTGATTATATTAGAGTACGTTCCTGTACCATTTAATAATAATCTAGCAAACAATCGAGAAGTGACTAAGTTGAACTTAAAAATTAAAAAACTGTTAAGTGAGCCATTTTGTAGCGCAAATGAATGAATAACAAAAAAAATATATATGAACCTGAATTAATATTACCTCTAATTTATCTCCAACAGAAATTTTCATGCGAAGTGTTGTATCCATAGCCACGGTAGTGCGATTGAATTTAAAAGTTTTAATTTCAAAGATATTGTAATACTTTTCACTATAACTGAGCACTTCAGCTCTCATATCTTTAAGTTTGAATCCATTTTGATGAAACTAGAATTTAAATTTTCAAGATTTTCAAACATAGTTTTAAAAATAAATATTTCTCAAATTTTAAAAATTCAACATGCCTTGGACAGAAGACCGTGGTTCGAAAAAACTTCAAAGATGAACAGCATCAATAATAATAGCCCAGTTGTATTCTTCATTGCAAGCTATGCTTTAATGAAATTTTAAATTATATTATATTGAAATAATAAAAATTGTCACGAACCTGCAATATTTTATATAATCATTTAAATTCCAGATCAGATTTAGATTATTATTATTTTAAAATACATTGCTTAAATCATGGAGATAATAATAATTTCGTAACATATATTATTAAATCTGGAATCGCAGTTCAGTTCACCGAGCTGACCGATTTCGCCTAAAGCTGGAAATTTTTATCGATTAATCGATATATCGATATTTATCGATATTTTATAAATATCGATACCTCAGAACACGTCGAATACTGTTATTTCTGAGTTGCAAAAGACAATATGTTTAAAAATGATATTTATTGTATTGTTAAGTTTTTATAATTGTAATAATTTCTTGTAATTTATTTTAATATTTTTTTATAACTTTAATAGTAATTATATTTCTATAATAAAATCATTATTTTTATTAAGCTATGATTATGACCCTACTTATGACTTCAAGAGCTCTAAATTATAAGACAAACTTTTCAGTTATCCAGTTTTCAGTTTCCAAGCAACTGTCAGTTTTCTAAGAAAACGCGTATTATTTTGACTATCTCCCTCTGACGTCATAACTAATCTGTCCACCAATCACCAGATTTCATTTCAAAAATGTAGTCCAATAAGATTTCAATTTAGCGAACATTTAAGTTGTCTAGTGAAATCCACCAATCACGAGTAATATGCACGAATTACCGATCATTTTCGATAATTTTTCATCCTTACTTTATTTACAATAAAAATAATCGTGACACTATTATAATAATAACGAATGGTAACTAGGTATTTGTAAGATTTAATAAACAAAGTCATAGCCGACACTCTTTTTATATTAATATAAAACAAATTAATGTAATTTAAAACGAAGCAAATTAATCGTCAGGAGATAGTCATTGGAATTTCCCTTCTGCACAGAATATTATCTTATCATTTGTTCTCTTACATATTTTTGATTGCAATCGGCCCTCCTCTGCGAGTCGGGCCGATTGTTATCAAAAATATGTAATCGAACGAAATGATCTATAATATTCTATGCACATGGGAAATTATATATCGTCGGCTTGGAGCAAAAACAAGATAACTCCAAAATGATAGTTTTGAGATAATGCGACTTGAATGTTGAGTTGACAATGTAAAAGTATACAAATTCAAAACTAAATATCTTAATAAAAATTTTATTAGTGTTAGTACAATTATCTGATTTTGCCAGAACGTAGTTGAGTATCCAATCGTGTAGATAACTCATTTTGTCCAAAAATGGAGTTATCTTGTTTTTGCTCCAAGCCGACGATATGATAATTCTACTCGTGTATAAAACAATGCATAAGAAACGTCAAACTTGACAGTTTGCTAGCGGATAAAAATTGTACTTAGGAAGGAACAGAAATGCAAGTGGATATTTTTTGCGGATATTTTTTTGTTTACCTTTTTTGAAATGACAACCAAAGTGAATTTTTAAGTTTAAATAGTTTTATGCGTATTTATGGATCATACGAGTTTATTTAATGTAATATTTTATATTTAAATTTAAATTTCATCGTTTATTCGCAGAATTATCTAATTAAATACCACGCTAGCTTTGATTTCTATCACTTATACGTGCTTTTAAAATTTGGCTCGAGAAAACTGTTGGTCGGACAAAATCACTCAAGCAATCTCGCTAACGCTCGATCGCTCTCGTGATTTTAGTCGACCCAGTTTTCTCTCGCTAAATTGCTAATCACGTATTCGTTGAAATTAAAAATTATCCGGATAAATCAAAGCTCTTGTGGTATTGCTTGCGATAATTAGTATCAATACTTCGATATATGTATATCAATACTCCGATAATTATCGACAAATATCGATTAATCGAAATTATCGATTAATCTAAGTTATCGATTAATTTTTTTAGCTTTTTTTAGATTGCCGTTTTGCCACCTCTGACGTCAAAAATATACTATACGCGTTCGATATCTGTCAAGTCTCAACCTATCCATGAAGCGTTGCTTTTTTAGTGGAAAAATAATAAAACTGTTGTGTTTTATTGCTAAATTATGGAAAGTACATTATATGAAAAAGAAGATATTTTTCATAAAGTTGCATGGTTTTTGAAACTTTTAAGTCAGTGATTATAAATCTTTGTTTAATATTATTGTAGCGGCGTCAGTTTTAAAGGAATTGAAGCAAAAGAACAATTCAAATTCGTCACAACGCCATAAACAGCTTAGTTCTTCCCGAATATTCAATAATAACGTCAAGTTTTTAATTTCTATATTCATATGCAATATCCCAAGTGCATTCAAATTGTCGACAATTTTTTTGAGCTCACGAATGCGTTTGTTGCTTTTGCAATTTTCCCTCCTCTTCGAGTCGGGAAAATTGCCCCTAAGCAACAAACGCATAAGTGAAAAGCGAAAAAAAATTGTGTACTAATTTGAAATGCACGAGAGGATATTTTTTATTTAGACTATTTCATGAATAAAATATGGGAGGCTAATATAAATAATAATTAATTAAAAGTAAAAATCAATGTATCGTTGATACATTGACATTAAAAATTAATCAACATCTTTTGTATTATTTAAATGTTGCAGTTAATAAAAAAAATTGTCGCTTATATTTGCTTTAAAATCAACTTCAAAAAATTGTCACTGCAATTCGATTGCTATTGGCTGAATGTTTCGTTGTTTTTTCATTCCATTGGTCTAATGACAGCTGAGTGAAATAGTCAAATCAACAAAATTAAAAAAAATTTAAAAAAAGAAACTCTTAATTTTTTTAGCTTGTGTGACGTGGATTTAAGGGATGTAATGGCCCTTGTAAAAATGATAAATTATGGTAAAAATGAAATTTTTGAATATTTATATAGAAGGAGGTTAAAGATTTGAATGAAACCACCCCACCGGTAAAATACTTCATTTTATATACAGTAATCCATATAATTTGTCGAAGCGTTTACTTAATATTCTCGGGGGTGGGACATCTCCAAAATTTTAAAACCTACATCAAGCATCCCTAACGTCGTCAAATTTTTTCGAAAAAAATATATATGTTGCAAAGAAGACAAAGCTGTGAAAAAGAGTGGAAAAAACCCGAGGGGTAAACCAAGGTCAAAAATTGTGTACACCAGACTTCCTACTACTTCGGACTTCCCAAACTTCCCCGGACTTCCTCGGACTTCCTCAGACTTCCCCGGACCTATTTTGTGATAGTTTTATACTCTTGAGTCAATTTACTTTAGTTAGATATTTGAGATATCTACTATGCGATATGCTAGCATTAACGAAACAAACACAATATCAAAATCCAAAGAAATTCAGCGTAAAAGTCGGTTTTAAGTCTAAATACCTTTTTAGATAATGACGGTATCATTCGCATTCGGTGGCAAATACAAAATTCAAGTTTTGCTACAGATAAAAAGCATCCAATGTTGCTGTGTTCAAAGCATCACTTAACTAAATTATTAGTTGAAAATGAGCATTTAAAACTTTTGCATTCCGGTCCTTAACTTACATTAGCCTCTATGCGAGAGAAATTTTGGCCTATTTCAGGGAAAAATTTAGCAAAAAAGGTCGTACGTTAATGTTTAGTTTGTTTTTGACACAATCCAAAGGGTGTTCAACCAATAATGAGTTCATTACCTGAATCGCGACTCCGATCAGCGCCAGCGGTGCAATTCTAGGATTTTTTACCGATGTCGATATTTAGTTATCGATCGACAACTACCAAGGTTGTCGACCAAACGTTGTCACGCGATTCACAAACAGTGACTTGTCGACATCTATCGAGTATGTTGTCATTCAGTTCTCGATCGACAAAACCCAGCCATTCAGAGTTATCGACATTGAATTACTGTCATATTTTGCAGGTTAAAATATATTTGTTTTGGTTTTTTCTTGTTTGTAATAATTGGTTGTAACAATTTCGGTTTAACAGTGCGTTATCTGTTTGCTATTTGCATTAAAATAATTGATTGTGTTATTTGTGACAATTTTTTTTTTGGTGGTTTTGTAGGATTTGTAGGTTTGGTTTAGTACTCGGTTTTGTATAACTTTTGTAGGCTATGCAGTTTCCTGTTGTTATTTCTTTAATTATAAAGTGTTTTAGATTTTTTAATTATGGCTGCTGAACTGATTTTTTTGGCATTGTATGAACAAGGGCAAGCTGCGGGTAATGTCAGAAGAGATAATAATCGGCTTAGATTATATATCGACGCCAATTGAGGGACACTTTCAACCCTTTTGAGTTACGAGAAACGGAGTCTCGAGTTTATTATAATAAATTTGACTGTCTTACCTTTTACTCATTTTTACAATTCTCAAAATTCACTTATAAAAATCTGACAGTACAGTTACTAGATTTTGAAACAATAAATGAATGGCGCCGTTTGCCAATCTCGCTATTTGATTGGCTAAGAGCTAGGTCGGTAAAGTAGTTTTTAGTGGCAAACTTCAACATTTCAATGTCGATCGAGAACTCAACGATCGATATCGCAGTACATGTCGGAATCACACGGTGAGATATCGATCGTTCACTTGTCGATCGAGTAAGATTCCGATCGTTCACTTGACGATCGACAAAGATATCGATCGATATCTCAATAAAATCCGAGAATCGCACCTCTGGACCCGTATTTAATATAACCGGAGTCGATTATGCTGGTCCCATTCATTTCAAAGATAAAAAAAGTCGCGGTGCAAAATTAAGTAAGTGTTACGTGAGGTTTTTTATATATTTTGCAGTAAAAGCAGTTCACCTAGAACTGATTTGACGAAAGACTCTTTTATTTTAGCATTAAAACGTTTTGTCGCTCGTAGAGGAAAGCCATTCCGACAATGGCACTAATTTTGTGTCCGCTAATTCAGAATTACAAAACTTTGCACAAAATTTTGGGGATCAGTTAACTTATGAATTTTCTCGTGAAAATATTGAATGGAAGTTCATTCCTGCAAGTTCACCCCATTTCGGGGGATTTTGGGAAGCTGGGGTAAAGTCCTGTAAACACCACTTAAACACACTAGAGTTAAAAACACTAGAGTATTAGGTGATACGCAATTAACTTTTGAAGAATTTTATAGTTTGTTAGTGGAAATTGAAGCAGTGCTAAATTTCAGACCTCTTTTTCCAATGTCTTCTGATCCCAACGACCTTGTTCCTTTGACTCCAGGCCACTTTTTAGTTAAAAAATCACTCACGTCATTGCCCGAGGCAGATGTTAAAAATATCAATATTGAAAGATTTTCTAGACTACAAGACATTCAACAAATGCAGCAGCATCTTTGGACAAGATGGTAGAAAGAGTGTATTTCAGAGCTTCAACGGCGGTTGCGGTGGAAGACAACCAAGGGTGAGCTTCACCTGCTCGCTATGGTATTAGTTAAAGAAGACAACCTTCCCTCCCCTCCTCCAGGGAAGATAACCTCCCTCTTCTACGATGGAAGTTAGGAAGAATTGTTCGTCTTATTCCTGGCTTGGACAGTGTAAATAGGGTTGCCGTTATAAAAACCCAAGGTGGTGAAATACGTCGGTCGTTCACCAAGATTTGTTCATTGCCAGCAGAAGAAGGAACTTCAAGTGATCTTGAAAGATGCTCTCTTTAAAAGCGCACCATAAATTGATAAAAGTAAAGAATAATTTATTGTTAAAACTAGTATTTTGTGTTACATTTTGAATAAATATATTAATAAAGTTAATCTTTAAGTTCAACGTCCGAGACACTACAGAGCAAAAGTTAATAAGAAATTTACAATTGTTGTAATTTCCGTGGAATTCTTAGGAAATTATTGACTAATCTTAAAAATCATTAAAATTTGTGAAAAAAATAGAATTCAAAAAGAAAAGGCCTGCCCATAGTTTATTATTTTATTTGTTTCTCATTTGTAAACGTCAGTTTCCAAAAACACATATTAATCAAGAAAGTTTATTTTATCAAGTCACTAACTTGTAAAACTGACAGTTAACTTGCAAAATTTTTACAAGTTAGTAGTATTATTTACATTAGGAAATTTTGTTTTATCTTGCCACAACCGGTCTTATTGGGATGTTATCCTTATGAATCTTCATGTAACCAGTTAGCTTAGTATAAATAGCCCCACCTACAGGATCTCAAAAAGAATACTCCAGATCTTGAAGGAGGTTCCGGAATTTGCAGCAAAGCACTCCATCTTGAACTCAAGAACATTAATAGAAGAACTAGACGGATTAAAGATAAACCGGCGGGATTTAATGGTATCTTTCGACGTCAAAGATCTGTTTACCAGCATCCCAAAAATCGAAATAATTGGACACGCCCAACTGCAACTGGCAAAATCAAGTTTAAAACCAATGCAAAAGCTAGAGATCCTGGAAATCCTGAAGGTTGTGCTGAGCGGTAATCACTTCCAGTTCAATTCTGTGTACTACAACCAAGAAGATAGACTGGCAATGGGAAATCCGTTGTCACTATTCCTGGCGAACTTAGCGAACATGGGATAGTTGGAGGAAAAAATTCTGGGGTCTGACTCACAAATGGTGAATCACGTGAAGATCTGGAAACGATACGTAAATGACGTGTATAGTATCTGGACTGGTACGAGAAGACAGTTAAATGGGTTTCTGAATTACATGAACAATATTAATAAAAATATTCAATTTACAATGGAGGTAGAAAATAACAATCGCCTGAACTATCTAGACCTGACAATAAAAAAAGAAGAAACAAAACTGTCCTTTGAAATTTATAGAAAACCTACACACACGTCTACAACGATCCATGAAGAGTCAAGACACCATGATACACACAAGAAAGCGGCATACAACAGTATGCTCTACAGAGCCAACCTGATACCCATGAGCAATGAGGCTTATACAGAAGAACTCAACACCATAAAAAATATTGCAATAGAGAACGGCTATAACAATCAAATGGTGATGAATATGAACAGGAAGATAAGGAGAAGACTGGGGATGAGGGCGATTACGCAGCTCGAGAAAGCGGGAGAACAGGAGAGTTGGACGGTAATATCATATCTGGGCAATGTAACTAACAAAGTGGCTAACAAAATATCCGGGGAGGGACTGCGAGTCAGTTTTGGTAATAACGACTCCCTTAAGAGCAGGTGTTCCATACCTATAAAAAAAACGGAGCATAAGGATAGACCGGGGGTATATGAATTACTGTGTAACGACTGCGATGGAAGCTACGTGGGTGAGACGAGCAGATCGATCTCCACCAGGATAAAAGAACATATTGGAGCATGGAAGAACAAAAAGCCGAACTGTTCAAATTTCGCTCGACACCTCCTGGAGGAAGGACACTCGTTTGGTGCTAACGAGGAAGATACAAGGGTGTTACACTCAGGAACAAAAAATAGGAAAAAGCTAGAAATAATAGAAATACATAAAAACTTAAAAAGAGGTAATAAGAGCGTAATTAATGAAAGTATACCTGAGATGTATTCGCCTTTGTTGAAGTTATTCGATGCGGGCTGATTCTACGTTTATCAGAATGGGGACACTTGTGGGATAATGCCAATATCGATAATTATTCTGCAGGCTTTGATTTTATATTGTTTTAAATTTTGTGTAAGCCGAAGGTTTACTTTTATTTATTGTGAACATGGTGGAGTTTACCACCGAAACTAGTAAATAAAGTTAATAAATTAAGTGTTTAGATTATTTTCGTTTTGTTTTCTTAAATCCAATTTTCGTCAAAAATCGAGATAAACGGTATTCCCTGGAAGCCAGCGAGTTAATCACAAAAAACCTTTTTTGTTCAATTTTCTATGTAGGTGGGTATACTAACTTTTATTCACATACCATCATTGATTAACTTCTAATTATATCGACAAAAGTATAAATATAATAAAACATCAATGTTAGGGATGTGTAGGGATCTTAGAGATTATTTATCTAAGTGCTATTTGGCAACTAAAGGGTTTTCCATTAAGGACGCCTAGATTTTAACAAATCAATGCGGCTATGTTTTTGAAGGTGCATATGTCAAACTTGGTGTTTTTATTCAATGATAATATTGACAAATCATCATGCCAAGTTACAGCGTCGAGAAACGCATGCAAATCATAAAATTTTATTATCAAAATAGATGTTCTATTTCCCCGATTTCGGAAAAAAAAATCTTGTTTAGCGACGAGGCCCATTTTTGGATGAACGGGTACGTCAATAAGCAAAATTGCCGGATTTGAAGCCGTGCCAATCCACACAAGGTCCACCAAATGGCAATGCAACCGCTGAAAGTCACTGTTTGGTGTAGATTTTGGGCTGGCGGCATCATCGGTCCGTACTTCTTTGAAAACGACGATGGCGTTGCCATCACTATCAACGGAGAGCGCTACCGATCGATGTTAACAGATTTTTTGGGCCAAATTGGAAGATATGGATGTGCACGACACGTGGTTCCAACAGGACGATGCTACGTGCCACACAGCTAATGCCAGAATAGAACTTCTGACGCAGCGGTTTAGTGACAAGGTTATCTCACGCAGAGGCGACGTGAATTGGCCACCGAGATCGTGCGATTTGACCCCGTTAGACTTTTTCTTGTGGGGTTTTATTAAGTCCCAGGTCTCTGCCAATAAGCCGCAAACCACCGATGCCCTAAAAACCAACATCAGCCATGCCATCGCCCAAATTCAGCCTGATTTGTGCGCAAGAGTAGTCGAAAATTGGACCTCTCGGGTGCGCGCCACCAAGCGGAGCCGCGGCGCCCATTTGAACGACGATATTTTTCACACATAATGTCATTGATAGGCCTTTCGCATAAAAATAAAAATTCGTAGATATCTCACATAAGACTTGCTTTATTCAATTTTAAAATCTAGGCGTCCTTAATGGAAAACCCTTTATAAGTGAAGATAAAAATTTACCCGGCTGTTATTTAAGATTGGACCTGTCCCATTACGTTGCTTTGATAATTTGGTGGAAAATATTGAGATCGTTGAACCCCCAAGTAAAAAAGTTTTATATTGTTTTTATGTGCTTACTAACTAAAACTACCACATTCAGTACTTTTAAGAAATTAGTTAAATCAGCTATCATTCTTAGTACTAGCGAAACATCTGGAAACACTGAAAGCGGGAAAGTTTCTTTAGCAGAAGATGCTCGAGTTTATATTTGCGAAACAATTAAAGGTAATAAAGATTACAATTTATATGATATTATACCAAGTGATGACGATAAGGAAGAAGAAGTTCAGGAAGAAGAAGTTCAGGAAGCAGGTGAATCAAATCAATTTTTAAATCAGAACGAAGAGCCCATTGATTCTTGGGCTAATGATTTTTGAAATGAAATGTATCGATGAAGCAAAATCAACAACTACTGGACTTGCCATTAACGCATATTACTGCCCAGCAATGGCACAAAAAATAAAATATATGCTACCTTATTTCCCGCTATATTCTGGAATCATGATTTCAGAATTTGGATTTGGGGAAATCAATGCAAGCTCGTCAGCAGTGGAAAGTGAGTTCAACGATTTAAAGCACAGATTGCTGCGTAATGAAAACCTACCCTTGCGCATCGATAAATTTTTGATTTTACATATAGGTTCTTTTTCAGGAAAAGCTAAATTAGCTCTCGCCAGTTCACTTACTGATATAAATAAGAAAACCATTTTAAATCTTCAAGACACTTCAGAAATCGGTGAGAAAGAAATGGATTTCCAAGAGCCATCTAAAAATGCCATCAAAAAACGGGGGGCCAGCGCGAATTTTTGTTTTGCGATTTACGCGCCTAATATTAAACCTAGAACTTAAATTTTTAATAATACAAACAATACAAATTGAATACAACACAATACAATAAAAAAATTTCCAAATTTTTGAAAAAGGGGGGCCAGCGCGAAAAATAGTTTTTTGCGATTTTTAATTTATGCTTCGCGAAATGAAAAAAAATTTTTATAATACAATCCAATACAAGTGAATACAACACAATACAAAAAAAAATTTTTAGTTTACAAAAAAAGGAGGGGCTAACTTCACGCACGTGTTAAAATACCGTTCTTATAAATAATAATTATTATCATCTTTAACGAAAAAATAAAATGCTCAACTTGAGTCAAGTTTACTATTCTGGTTTACAAGAAAGTTGTACTATTCGATATTATATTTCGTTGAATAGAACTTCTGTTTGGTGAAACTAACTTTGTATGAAATATTCCTATATTTAAACTTTGATCCAAACATTAATTTTTGTTTGTACAGTATTTTCTTAATACAGGATTTCTTGGAAATGCGTTATATTTTCCAACACAAATGCTGGAGGAGCTATGACTTTATTATTTGTTAATATAACATAATAGTGAGTGACAGTGCATCGCTCAGTAAGATGGAAAGAACGATTTTAACCCCTTAATGCACATATTAATTTAAAATTTTCGGTAAAAAAAAATTTAGAATTTCAATACAAATATTAGTAATCGCTCGTGTCGAACGAAAATTTGCTGTGTAAATATAGCGGCCACCCGTGACCCACCCAGGCATGTGCAAAATTGCCAGTAAGACGTGTACATTAATGGGTTAAATTTTTGGCAGAATAGAAAACAAAAATATTAAAATTCATAGGTAAGGTCACTTTGAAGAGCAAGGAAGGTGAAGAAGAAGCAGTGGCGGAACTTTAAAATTTGGTTTCCCAGGCAGAAAAAATTTATGGGCCCCTAATAAAATTGTATTTTTTATAAAAAAAAATATAATAAATATTTATTTCTTAAAATAGAAAAATAAAAAAAATAAACAATAAATTTTTTTTTAAAAAAGCAATTTTTTATAAATTATAAACTTTATAAAGAGTTCGGCCGCAATCCTTATGGGAATTAACATGGGAAAAATGCTAAGGTCCATCGTGGTCATTTTTGTTCCCTTTTTGGGGCGACTCATTAATTAGCCCCGCGTGATATACTGCTATACCACTAATATACCGCTATACCGCTATGCCGCTATTAACCGATATATTAGCGGTATAGCGGTATAGCGGTATATAGCGGTATAGCGGTATATCACGCGGGGCTAATTGATGAGTCGCCCCAAAAAGGGAAAAAAATTACCACGATGGACCTTAGCATTTTTCCCATGTTAATTCCCATAAGGATTGCGGCCGAACTCTTGTTGCTATACTACTAGTCCGAAAATTCAGAAATGTCCTGTAAGCAGAACAGAAAATTTGTTCAGAATATTTTGGTTTTCATTTAAAAACTATGAACTATGTTTTATTATTTTTAGTTAGTTGTCAATTTAAATTAGTAATGTCCAAATAATAGTATATTATTTAACAAGGAGTTTAAACGGCATATTAAGATTGTATATCACTCGGCTGCGCCTCGTGATATACTATCCACACTCATAATATTATGTTGATAAAAATGCTTAAAAATCGCTAGACATATCATTTAATGTAACCTTGTGTGGGTATATTAAATCTCAAAGGGGGAAACGTGAGATTATAAAAACTAGAAGTATTATTATCTATTTATTAAGTATGCGCGATACGTGTTAATTTACCTATTATGCATGTAGGTGGAGATAAAATATTTTAAATTTTTTGTCAACGGCTTTCACGCATTCACATTCATACTTTCAAAACTAGCTTGGTTTCTTATAAATCAATAACTAATAGATAGATAAACAGACCCTTTTCAAGCAAAAGAATTTTTTAAGAATACGAAAATATTTAATATTATCATTTGATATTAATTTATTCATTATTTAATTATAACAAGAATCAAGTGTGGTGTGGAATATTCAGTATATATATCCCGAGTGCATGCCAAATACCTGAATATTTTCGCGAGTGCGCGAAAGCGCACGAGCGGAAATATTCTGGTATGGCATGCACGAGGGGTATATTGGAAGAGTATTTCCCTCTGAAAATTTCTTCCAATGAAATCACTCTATTTTTTTAATTTAAACAAATGGCAGCGAAGTATCAGCGGGTATTCATGCATTAGTGCAAATACTCGGGTATTTCAATTTTCGTCAGAAATGGAGTTTTATTTTGAAATTCAATATTTATTTATTAAAATTACAATTCGTACAATTAAAAACGCAATTATTGTAAGTAACGCCAAATTCGTTTCTCGAAGTCCCCCTTTCAGGATTTTCATTAGTACTTGATTTTGCTACTTCTTGGTGACGCATTTTCAAAATTAATTCTGTGTGATGTTCTCCGTCCAGTTTTAAATACGAATTTATCGAACTCACACTACTATGCCCTGTGATTTTTGCAATCTGATGTTCTCCTACTCCATTTTTCGCTAAATTTGAAACCGCTGTAGAACGATTTGAGTGGTTTGTAATTTTGAATCTTTTTGCATCTAATCCTATACTCTCTGCTGCCATCGAAGTCCACTTGGATATTATATTCCTTCCGACAGGCGAATTTTTATAGAAACCAATTGATTTTTTTTGTTCCCATAAAGGATTCGGAGTTAGAAAAACTCTGTAGTAATGTGTTTTCCTTTTTTTTCTATCAATTTATGAAATAATCTGTAAAATAGTTTCAAACAATTAAATTAAGTTAATAAAATTTTTTTATAGATTTAACGTACCTTACTGGACATCGATCAGAATTTTTCTTGTTTTCAACCAGCCATTTATTTTCAGTCAATCGACGCGCCCCACCTTGAGCGGTTTTGTTAAACACTGGATTATAAATAATTCGTCCTGTAGGCTTGCCAAAGTTGTTGGTTTCTTCCTTAAAGAACGTTGTTAGGCAGTTTACTGCTTCACCCCCTCGAAAAGCCAGTTCATAGGACACAATATGGTAAAACTTACGTTGCAACCCTTCTGGAGTGTTTTCGTCCCACATACTTATCATTTTTTCGTGCTCTTCTGAGCTAAAAGTACCAGAACTACATTTTCTTTTATCACTAAATGCCTGTAGTTCCTTTCTTTTGGCGTCTCGTGCATTTCTCGCATTTTGAAAGAAAACATCCTTAAATGGATCAAAAGCAATGTTAAAGTCTTTGTAAAACTTTTCTTGTAACATTTTAGCTATTCTGTTCCACTGTGTTTTTATTACTCCTTCTTTGTAATTATCACCGTTTTGCTTTTTCATGTTAAAGCCAAAATCTTTCAAGCAATCCGCAATTTTTGGAACAGGCATTTTTTCATCCAATATATAACCTTTTTCACCACAAAATTCTTCGAACAGTTTCCACGAGGAAATGTTTGATTTTCGCGTATTTGCAGGAGTAAGATTTTCAATACTTACATCAATTTCTTTCAACGAATTACTTCCGAAACGTTCACAACTCATTTTTTAAATAGATAAATTAACAACGCAAATTGAAATGTACGAATTTATTATTTATTATTGTTTATGTTGCTTAGTTAGAATTTTTGTTTTCGGTAGTTCCAGGTATGCATATTAATTTGGATTGTATCATAATTTATTTATATTATTAAAATTCAAATGTCAAACTGACAGAATTAAAAAACTTTCAACTTTACTTTTTTCCATAATTTGGAAAAGATACAGAAATTTTCAGAGAGAAATACTCCATAGTATATCATGAATTACGAAAATAATAAGAAATATTTAACTGCAAACAATAAAATGTAACCTCTAGATATTTTTTAGGATAAACTCAAGTATTATCACTTTGTTTTCTTGTTAACCGAATCCGTCAAGATCTTACACAATTTATATTATGAAGCTTAAAATTAATTAAATTATAAGGATGGATAATTTCGCTATCGACTTTACAAACTTTATTTTGTGCTGCTAATAAATAAAATTATATTTGAAATTTGAAAACTTCTATATAGTACATACTTAATCCTGTTTTAAACGATTTTAAAATTTTTATGTACCTCGTTTCCTCAATATTTCTATAGCAACTTCTTTTAAAATTAACTTACAAAATAACACTTCAGATAAAAAACAGGATTGAACAAAGGTATATTTTAAAATCTTTAAACTTTGTAAAATATATTTGAAATACCACAATGAGAATATTATAAATCTACGATAATAATTAGGTATAACTTAATAAATATAAGTTTTAATAATTAATAATGATTGTGACGAAGTACATCCTATGTTGTACCAAATTTGGTATCACGATTTCTCATATACTGAAAGGACAAGAAAAGCCTTAAAAATTCTATGAGATTCAAATTTCTAACAATGAAATTACTAAGAAAATTAGATAATATTATAATGAAACTTAATCTTTTGAACATCGACAAAAATAAAAAGTGAACTAGAGGATTCTCATACCCAATTTTCATTCTATGTGCAAGTAAGTAAATTTAATTATTTTGTTAACTAGTATTTTAACTTTGTTTGAAGTTGGCAGACTTGTAAGTTTAGACGTGCTTTATTAAGGACTTTTTACAAAATATCGCAATATGTAGGCATTTGGTAAATAGGTTTAAGTTTGAAGCTTCGGAGTGGTTTGGAAAATAGTAAGTTTAATTTTAAACATTTTTATTTGCCAGTACGAATCTGATGTGATTAGTTTCAGAAGTAATATCGTGAATAAGATCGAAACTTTATGTTCCGGCATAACATAATTTTAAATGTTAATGTTAAGAAAAGAACGGGTTTCGAGTCACCAAGTTTTAAAAACAGTATCAAACATTATGTACAAGTTTAAAATTAGATGTTCATAAAAAAGGATGTTGTGACACAACAGATCGTTGGTTGTTTGATTTTTCCACTTACCCGAAATCCTTTTTTATGAACATATATTTATTGGAAGAGATTTTTGTTTTCTTTAAAATTAGATTTCAACTAAATTCATCATTCTTTCGCAAATCCATAAGTTTAATAGTTTTACGAAGTTGCGATTGTTAAAAATTTAATTATGTTTTTAAATTCATTTTAGGAACTAGAGCAATAAAAACTTGGTTGACATCAGAAATTTATTTTGTAGTAGTTTTTAGTTTAGTTTAAGAATAGTTACGAATGTAACAACAAGCATCCTTTAATAATTATTAAGAAATTACATTTATTTTATGTTTGTGTGATTTTATTGAACCTTTAAAGATTAGCAAAAAGTAAAAGTACAGTCCACTAAAGTAAACATAAACACTTTATTTTCTAAGATACGATGTCAACCAGCTGATTCCAGGATCATGCAATATGTTTCCAGAATACTTCACTACTGGACATTTCACTAAAACTACTTCTGGCTTGTTACTAAAAGAAACTTAAAAAAGGAAAGCTAACGTCAAACTGAAAATTAACTAATTGGTGATTTCTTCACATCGACAATTTAAAAATCAATAAATTTTTTGATATGCTACCGTAAATTTGAATTACTCTTGCTAATTGGTTGCTTGGTTAATTATTATTTATCTTAGAGAATCGTATTTTAAAGATATCTGGAAGTAAAGCAATCGAGCAAAATACTAATTAAAAAAAAATAATAAAAAAATTATATAAATAACTTAAATATTTCAAAACTTAGCGTATAATTTTAATTACAATTGTCTTTATTTTAATATAAATTAAAGACAAACAATTTTCGTGAAAGAAATGGAATGATACATTTTCAATTTACAAAATTGCTTTGCAATAATAGTCTAGAAATTAATATTCAAGATCCAAAGATTCAATATGTAAGAAAACCAAAATAAAGTTTTAGAGTCCAAAAAAATTATAATACCGCCTTATAGTCTAAGGGCCCATCTCATAATAAAAGTTAACATGTCATTAAAATTTAAATGGCGACTTAAGCCAAAACTTAAGCCAAAAATTTCCTAATTGACTGCAAACAAAAGATCTCCATTTTCGAATAAAGTGCTGGTTTTTGCTTTTTACAGACTAACGTGAAGTTTTATGGGTTGCTTCCTTACTATCATTATTATTTTTACATATTTATGTAGGGGATTGTTCCCGGGTATGAGACGGGTTTTGTTTTTGAGCCAAAAAAGTTCACCAATTAAATTATATCGGGCGTTATAATATACTGTTGGAGAGGTGACGGAAATACGCAACTTTTATCATAAGAAAGTTTTTTGATTGCATTAACATGTAAAATTTTATGACCAATTTGTTGAGGCTAGGTTTCTTAGCAAGAAAAAAATGTGTACCCAGGTATGAGACACCTAGAAAAATCCATTAAAAAGTGTAAAATATAAAGTGAAATCTCATATCTATTTGAAAATATTAAATTTATTAATATTTAAGGGGTAATGACACTCTAGAGACGCAAAAAATATCATAATTTTAACAATTTTTTGTGGCGTTATAGTAAATGCAATACAAAATTCTTTTAAAGGGATTTATTGAACATATTTTAAAGAATTTTGTATACTTTTTTATAAATTTTTTTTTAAATAGCAGGGTAAAATTGCAGCAAAGGAAACCTCTCTTTATAACTATTCAATTTTTGACTTTGGACAAAAAACAAATTTTTTTTCTGTTCTATATAAGATTATTTAGAGAAATACGTAGCGGAATTGAAAAATATTGGTTTTTGTAGGAATTGTGCACGATTGATTTCAGATTTCTGTTTTTTCTTGAAAAATTACGTAAAGAATTGTTTATAACTAGAAAAGTATACAATGTAACGTCAAATCCCTACGTACTTCTATAGATAATATAATTTTACAGCTACAGTTAAAATTTGAAGCAAATCGGTTAAGATCTGTTAAAATTGTGCTGCCGGCCAGTTTAGAAAACGTAGTTTTGAGATACAGGGTTTTGAAGGTTTACATAGTATCTCTAGTATCATAAACTTGAGTAATATATTGCCTACTTCTTATTGCGCTTGACATGCTTGAGTTCCGAAAATATTCGGAATATCAATATGAAATTTTGACACATAAATTTTAAGATATTGAACTATTAATTAAAGCAAAAATACTTTTTTTGCATTTTTTTGAAACTCTAGAGTGTCATTACGCCTTAAAGCTTTCGGCTTGAAAGCTTTCGGTTTCTTTTCCTTTTTTTGGAGTTGACATGGCTAAAACGAAAATAAATACAAAAAAATTCCGTCAAGACACCAATTAAGTGGTGTTTTATATTGAAAAGTATTGCAAAAAAATTTAAAAACAGATTCTTTGATTAAAAATAAACACAAACTTTAACGTTTGCCGGGAAATGTTTAGTTACCGAGATACAGGGTGTTAATGTTTTCATTATTTTACTTTTGATAATTTAATACTTCAAAAGCCTTTTCTTCGATTTAATTGACGATTGGCAGGTTAAATGCTAGTAATATGAGCTGATTTTTGTGTTATTATATATTGTGTTATTATATTCGTTTATTTAATCCAAGAGCGACTCCGGATGCAATTTATTTAATATTAATAAGAGAAAAAAGGTATACCACTGTTTAAGTCCGATAACTAAAACTTGATTTTTTTTGCAATATTAAAGAATCATCCTGTATAAACACTTTATGCTGACACAAATTACGATATTATTTGACAATTGTATATGATTAGGGTTCGAATAAAAAGAGGGTTTACTAAATACAAATAAAAAGTGTCTCATACCCGGTGCTATGCTGTGTCTCATACCCGGATTATGACACTATTTTGAGAATGACGAACAAAAATTTTTCTATTTTTTTTTAATGGGATCGCAAAATATAAGTATATAGACATTATAATGAAAATAATTTACTGTCTCATACCTGTTGCTGTTGCTATACCCGGGGGAACACTCCCCTATATATTTTTTTTTATAATAAAATTAAAACTGCAGAATATTAAGTTAATTAAACCAATGAAATGCAATAATTATTATTTAAGCTTTCAGCGAAGGTTATCGCTTTCGTCAGAAAATTAATTCAAAAAATATTTACATGTTTACATGGAAACCAAACACGACAATATATAATATATATAAATTAAAACTTGTTGGTTCAATAATTATTATCTATGTCCTTCATATAAAGTGTATACTGTATACAACATTTGCACACCACAATAATCATAATTATGAATATAATATTATAACTAAACATATAAATAGTTTTTACTAAAAATAAAACTATGCAAAATTTGCAGAATTGCAGATAATACATTTTGTTCGGTTTTTTATTCAAATTAAATATTTAAAACTCCGGAAAAATTCACTTTTAATTTTAAATTAACAAAAAATTCCTATCCTAGAATATTATTAAAATTAAACGTATTCTAGCTTGATTATTGAAATAGAAAGTCCAATAAACATTGCTTGAATTTTGTTAATTTAAATATCTCTTTCTACAGAATTAGTTTATAAAAAGGAAATGATAAAATTAATATTCAATATTCAAAATAATCATTGCTGCCAGTAACTATTAATTCTGTGGACATGAATTCTAAACATTGGAAAAAATACAGAAGTTGTTTGTAAATCACCTCAATCCATTTCAACATAAGCGTGATTATAAAGGGTGTGCTACAGAGGTCTTGCTCCAATGTTTTAATGAGTTGCGTTATTTAATTACTCATTTTGTCGTCTATTAGATATAAAAACTTAATTTATTTAAAAAATAATTTAAAAGTTACCAGGTGATGTATTGGTGCTGACTCTCGGACACAAATCTAAATTTGTATAAACAACCGCAGTTAGGTGCAAGGGTTAAGCGGTGTACTTTTAAATGTATTGCACGCGTAGCGCAGGTTCGAATTTTTATTCGGAAAAACTACATAATAATGATAAATTTTCAGTTATTTTCAGATAAGTAGTACTTAATAGGAAGAACAACTTTATAATAGAAGCAATATATTAGGTATGCTATAAAGTTCCGGGCCCAATTAGACAATAAATGACTTCAAAGTAGATTATCTCTGAAAATACTTACCTGATCGCATATTAATATGTCATTGGAAAAATGACACTTTTAGCTAAAAACTAAATGTAAAATCATTCGATTCGGATCATGCAGTTGTGAAAAATTGCTGTTTAAAGATGGAAGTAAATAAAAAAAAAATTCGCTACATTTTCAATTTTTCTTCGATCAAGGAAAAAACATATATTCGAATCGCTCCAAGAAATAAACGAAGAAATTATTAAAAGTATTCCAATTAATACTGTGCGATCCAAAAACTCCGTGTGGACACAATTTCAAACATTTTGCTTGCAAATGAGATTCGGTAGATGTAATTCACTTTAATAAGTAGGTACTACTTACAAAAAATCATTGTAAGTGATTATTTTTTTGTTTTTCGAAAAGGCTCGTATTAACATCCTCTTTCCCAACATCAACCAATTGACATATTGGATTGACACAGTAACGACCAATCAGCATGGAATTTAGCGAAAATTTGAAAACCGGTAATCGCCTTAGGGAGACTATCGCGAAATCTCCCCCGAAACAAGTGCAGATATAGTTTAATACTTTTATAATCTAGATTACAAAAATGACAAGTGACATTTTAAATACAAGATTATTTATTATTTGAAAGTAGTAAATAAAACGTTACATTTATTGAGATGTATTTATTTTCAAACAAATAAATTACTGAAACAAAACCAGAACATTACTAATTTATTATATGAATTGCACATTTGAACAATTAGCTTGTTTTTCTAAATTTCAGTTCGAACTGCAACTTTCTTCGTAGTGAATCGCGAGCTGCTCTGGCAGCTTTGAATGCTATGTCCGTAAATGGTTCAATAGTTATATTAAACGTATTATTGTTTAATTCCTGAATTTGCTTTGCAACAGAATTCCATATTAATTTAACCACCAATTCCTTGTAATGTCATCCATCTGCTTTACGCATATTATATCCTCAGTCCAATAAAATCTCTCCCAGCTTTTCCACAGATAAAGCCTTGGTGCTAACATCATAGCTCCTTTCACCACAAAATGTTTGAAATTGTGTCCAAACCGAGTTTTTGGATCGCACAGTATTAATTGGAATACTTTTAATAATTTCTTCGTTTATTTCTTGGAGCGATTCGAAACCAAAACGTGAATTCATTTTAAATTACTTACGCATAACAATACTACTATATTATTTTTCAACGCACAATGCTTAAATTGCAAAATAGCTGCAACAAATTAACATGCAAAATTTCAGATCAATCGTGCGCAAAAAAATTTACTAAATTTTTTTTTAAATACTCGTTCCAGCGATAGTCTTTCCTAATATACCTCGAGCTGGGCATATTTCTGAGACAATTTGTTCGCGCTGCTTACACGCGTGTTTTTTGCCCTTAGATAACTGCCCGCGCGCAAGCGCTTGGGCAGTTTTCGCGCAACAAACACTTGTTTGACAGCTTGAACAAATTATCGGAAATATGCCCAGCTCTTGGTATATTATATACGAAAATTTATTTTCAGTGTTTACGTATAAATTTTAAAACGATTTCAGCATAAAATGACATCTTAATTCTTAAGGTAGTAAATTACGCTAATTTGTGCACACTAATTTTAAAACTTACGTAGTGCAATTTTTGTTGTTCTAAAATACCAATTTGATTAATATAGTTTCGCTAAATAAACCACAAATTTACCAATTACAATAAAACAATAGAATCTGTGTATTGCTCAAAATATCACAAAAAATCTTGATTCAATATCAATATTCACAAATATACTACGTTTACAGTAACAGCATTACCGTAAGTACAATATAACGTGATATGAAACATCAAAGTTCCAAGAAAATTTAATGCAATTATAAATTCTATGATCCCTAGCGCAGTCTAAAATAATTATTCACATTATGAAATTATGGTTACTGTCAGGGAATTGCCACCACTCGTTGGGCTTTGATTTTTTTTCTATTAGAAAGAGGACAATTTTCTGAGCATTTTGAGACCGCACTTCGATGCGGATTATCCAGTAGTTTTCGAGAAAACGGCATTTGAAAATCAAAATTTTACATGCATTTTACATGGAGAATTGATCCGCTCCCGATTTCTATTGACGGTGCGTGCGTTCTGATATAGTCTTAGTGTTGGCAGTCAGACGCGATTGTGACCCGGTCAGGTTGAGCGTGGCTAACGAGTTTCACCCCTTTCGAGTTGCACCTTTGGCGAGGTTGTGCGACCTAGAGAGATGTTTTTAGCGAGTCAGCGTTCCGCTCCGCTCCGCTCCGCTCCGGGCGCTACGCGCCGTTTTGATGAACGCAACCAAGACAATCGAGATTCTAACCTAAAAACGAGTTCTGCGTTTATTTTTTAAATTATTGCATAATGTTGCGTAATACACCCGATGTATACCCGGCTATGTCACAATCGCGTCTGCCTGCCAACACTAAGACTATATCAGAACGCACGCACCGTCAATAGAACTTTTATGTTAATGAATTTCCCTATCTAAAATGCATGTAAAATTTTGATTTTCAAAAGCCGTCTTCTCGAAAACTAATGGATAATCTGCATTTTCTCTTTTTTTATTATACACAGAAAATTGTTCTCTTTCCTATATAGTGTAGGTGTCGAGGCCCAATTCGTGCGGGCAATTCCCTGACAGATCCCGAAATTATTAGTAAACATTAATTTCATTAAAAATCAGTTTTTAAAGAATAAATAATACACAGACATTATTTTCCTCAAGCTTCGAGCTTAAAAATTATAAATAACGTTTCGTTTTTTATTATTCCATTACCGAACATTAGGTAGTCAAATTAATTTTCTCTCTGCATTAATTACACACCTAAATTACATTAAAAATAATATAGAACTTTTCATGAGTTGACGAATTACTTTTGTAAAAAATTGGAAATTAACTGTAAGCAAATTCCAGCAGCGCTACATGAGAATTGACGCAAAAGCAGATAAACAAAACTTTATATACAATACTTATATACAATACAATAAACAATACTTCTTTCGAAGTTTTACTTTTTTCTTACTGGTTTGAGTTTAATGACTTTAACGCACTAGTTCGGAAAGTTTTCAACACCTGTGTGGAAAGAAATTCGTTATGCTTCTATTAGTATAAAATTGAGGAAACTGACGTTTTCAAATGTATGTACATAAATATGTATAAATTTTATTGATAAAGAGAATAAAATTATGTATTTTGATCATTTTATGAACATTACTTATTATGTATTAGTTTGATTTATCGACCACGTGACAGACAATAATAAAAAGATAACCTATATTATGTACATCATGCCCAACAACTAGAATGTCAAAACAGACAAATGTTTCTAAATTGTTTTTGCTTTTGCGTTTTTTTTTTCTTCGTCAGTTTCGTTCATTCTTTGGAAAGAAGTATGACTGAGTTGGTAAAATCGAGAGTAGAGTTTTTCGTACACAACATAAAGCTCCTGTGGTTATTATACGAAAGGATTATTTCGGAGTTTGGTGGCCACCATATTTTTTGAGTTAAGTTTAGAATTAGGGTTGTGAGTGGGAAATTTGATTTTACGATTCGACATTACAATATGTGAAGAAACGAGTCACTATATTACTTACGTGATTGCAAAACTTGTAGTCGGTAAGAATTTCTCAACACCCACCATTTGCTGATGATGTTTTTTTTAAAGATTTGCTCTTCCTAATGCAAAAAGACTGCAGTAGTAAATGTATACATGTACATAATTATATTATGGTAATGAAACTCGTGGGGTGTATTTAAGTTTTTATTTTTATGATGGTTGGCAATATTTGCCAAACATTACAACAGTGCAGTAAAAAATTGTAGGTAAAATTAGGTGGCATTACAATCTAATAAATTAAAATCCCCGATTAAAAAACATCTAACCGTGGTGATTTTAATGCAAAGAATTCTTCCCGATTCTATAGATATTTCAAAATTTGAGTTTTTGATTTTGAATATTTTTGAATTTAATTTACCCATAACGATAAGATTTATTAATCTTTTTTAATAAATTATTTAATAAAATTATTTAATTTTTGGTGTGTGTGCAGGTTGTGACTCTTAGTCGTTTCCTCGTTTCCACAAAAAAACAAACAAAAATTTGCAAATGTCTTATTTTTTTATATATTTGAAGGTGCGGTTGAAAGGGTTAAAATCTTATAATTAATTCAATACGCATTAGGTCTTCTGTTCAAATTTCTTTATAGAAATATTTTCTTTTCTAAAAAGCATCTATGAATTTATACTAATTGATAAGTATAATTTCACACTTATATTATAAAAAAAAAAAACGGATTGACTTTTTAGATTTTAGATATAATTTGGTATTCCTCTTTAGCCGTGTCCCAAAAATACAACATTTTCAAAATTGAGTTTTGGCGATGTGGAGGTTAGTAGTCTTTTTGTAAGTAAATAATATAAACGAGTGCAGTGACAACTGACAATCTATACAAAAACGAGTCTGAAGTAGAAGTTTTTTTAAATAATTGACAGGTTAAATAATGGTCTCCAAGGATATTTACTAACGAAAAACAAAGTTTGTTTAAAGAGACGTAGACAAATTAGATGAAAATCAAATACGGTGAGATTATTGCGCCTGTAATAAAACACATAGCACTAATTGGCCGATTAAAAAAAATTTAATATTGCATTATTACAAAACTGTCTGATCAGCTGAATAAATTAAAATTTAAGTGCTTTGAATTTGGTTGGTAATGAAAATAAACAAATTTTTTATAATAGTCAAGAAAAATTAAAACTGTCAAAACGGCTTTGTGAAAAATCTGAAACAATTTAGCGGTTACACATCTTATGATCCCATAAATGAGATTTCAGACAAATATATCTCGGCCAAAAAGATTTCATGCAATAAAATCTTGGAACAAAAAATTTTAGAACTTATAAAAAACATCCCTGCCATAGCCAGAACTCGAAAATTAAAAAGATAAAACATTGCAATATTTTGTAAAAAAATATAATTTTGACCAGAGATACTATTTCTTGAAATTTTTTCCTGAGATATTTTAACTGAGATATTTTTGTGTGAAATAAAAAGAGGTTTTGTCACATTTTATTTTGATTTGCTAAAGTCGACATCTACCTGCTATATTACCAATATAGAATTATTTAATTTAATTTGCATTAACTATTGTATTAATTTAAAAATACATAAAAAATATTTAATAGTGTTTTTACTTTGAAGCCTAATCGGTACAAATCTTGATCGATTATACCGAGTGCTGAATGAGTTAGCCGAACATAGGAATTTAACACGTAAAATAGTACATTGTCTTATTCAGATTAAAAGTGAAACTTTGTTTTGTCTTTGAAACAAAGACACTTTTAATCCAAATGAGACATATTACTTTTTCTCCAACCAAAAATTAAATAAAATTTAAAATATAAATACTTAATTTTAAAACATTATTTTACGTAATATTAGAAAAGTCACTTTGATATTTAAAAATTGTGTAATTTCGAAGAGTGCTTTTTCTATATTGTTTTAATTAGCAATAACTCAAGAACGGCGCTAGATATCAAAAAACTGAGCAAAAAATTCTCCCCCCTCGTCACAGACACCCCCATTTTTCATTCCCCCGTGAATTACCGGTAGGAAGGCATATGCAAAAATTTAGATCGATCGCGCACAAAAAATAGTAAAAAAACAAAATCACTTTTAAGTCATGCACAAAAAAGTCTTTTTTTTTTTTTTTTTTTTATTAACTTCCTAGGTTATTACAAGCTGTCCGTGGACAATAAATAATATGTTTGACAATTTACAAGACATAGTGGAGATAAGCCCATTAGCTTATTCCATAATCAAAGCAAAACTACTCTATGGCACTCAGGTTCTTTGAGGTAGGTCCAATGGGTCTATCCTCTTCAGTCTCTTGACTCTAGGAGCTTCTAGTAAATCCGTGGCTAGGGTGTTGGGATGGTCGCCTAGACGTAGTTGATATTTGGTGCTCATGGAGGAAATCTCCTCCTTCACTGTTTTAGTGTTCAAGTCTTGATGGATGCTGTGGTTTGTAACATACCATGGTGCGTTACATATGCCGCGAAGTACTTTGGACTGAAAACGTTGTATTTTAATTATGTTTGAATCACTGGCAGAGCCCCACAGCTGAATTCCATAGGTCCAGATGGGTTTTAGTATTGCCTTATACAGTAGTAATTTATTTTCCAGCTTTAATTGAGAATGACGCCCCAGAAGCCAAAGCATTTTTCGATAAGTAAGCCCAAGTTGGAGTCTCTTGTACCAAATGTGTTTAGCCCATGTTAGTTTGTTGTCCAGGTGTATTCCCAGGTATTTTACCTCTTCTTTTTGGGGAAGGGGACTGCCATGCAACGTTACACTGGGGCATGTCTTTCTCTTGAGCGTGAAAGTGATGTGGACTGACTTGCTGTTGTTGGCTTTTATTCGCCACAGTTTTAGCCATTCTTCTATTTTTTTTAGATGGATTTGTAGTAGGTGAGAAGCCATTTCAGGATTTCGATGTGAAGCCATTATGGCGGTGTCGTCAGCAAAAGTGGCAATTTCTGTGTCTTTGGTTGTCGGTAAATCGTGTGTATATATTAAATATAGTAAAGGACCAAGAATACTTCCTTGTGGAACTCCAGCTTCTATTGGTACAAGGGTGCTGTATGCTTCACCATGTCTAACCAGGAAGTGTCTCTGGGAAAGGTATGACTCGAGGATTCTGCCATACTCGTGTGGAAGTGTGAGTTTGATCTTGTATATTAGGCCTTGATGCCAGACTCTATCGAAGGCCTGTGATATGTCCAGGAACGCCGCCGAACAATATCGCTTGCATTCAAGGTCGTTCTTGATTTTTCTTGCAACTCGGTGAACCTGTTCCACTGTTGCATGATGTTGGCGAAAGCCGAATTGATGGTTTGGGATTATTTTCCGTAGAAGAGGTTTTAATTTTTCCAAAAGAAGTTTTTCATACACCTTAGAGAGTATTGGTAGGAGGCTAATTGGTCGATACGATGATACTTCGGATGGGTCTTTTCCAGGTTTTTGGATGAGTATTACCTGAGCCACCTTCCATTGCATTGGGAAGTATCCAAGTCTAAGTATGGCATTAAAGATCATTGTTATTAGCCTGATGCACACCATTGGTAGATTCTTCAAGATCTCTCCGGTTATCAAGTCATATCCTGGGGCCTTTCTTGGGTGTACGTTGTGAGCTAAAACATTTTTAATTTGTTTAATTTTTAGTTGTTTTATGGGTAGTTCCATCTGGTATGGAGCATTTAGTAGCTGGTGGATTGGTTGTTCTGCAGCATTTAGAACCTCCTGTGGGAAAGGCTTGAAAACACTGCCAAGGTGTTCAGCAAATGCGTCTGCCTTCTCTTGTTCGCTCCGGGTCCATTCTCCATCTCTTCTTCTAACTGGGGGGTCTGTTTTCTGCGACTGCTTAATTTTTCGTGCTACTTTCCATAATGAGTATTCGGTGGATTTTGTTGCAGACAGGTTTTCAAGAAAAGTTCTGACACCCTGATTTTTGTGATCCGCCAGTGTTTCTTTTAGATTTTTGATGGCTCTATTTAAGTTTGTTCTATCGATTGGGTCGCGAGTGATTTGCCACCGTTTTCTGAGTTTCCTTTTCTCTATAAGTTTTGCTTTTATATTTTTTGGTACGAATCCAGGTTTTATTTCTTCCTGCATTTCGTTAGTAGCACGCCATGCAGCCTGTTGTATCGATTTAGTTAGGTGTTCAACCGCTTCATCAATGTCTTGTGCCGTTTTTAGAGGTATGTCTATATTTAGCAGGTTGGTGACACCCCCATTTTTCATTCCCCCGTGAATTACCGGTAGGAAGGCATATGCAAAAATTTAGATCGATCGCGCACAAAAAATAGTAAAAAAACAAAATCACTTTTAAGTCATGCACAAAAAAGTCTTTTTAGTGCACGTAAAAAAAGTGTTGCTTAGCAATTTTCACATTTTTATATTAATAACGAAAACGTCAACTTTTAGTTGAGGTAATGCTACTAAAAATGTACTGCTTTTAATACGGTTGGAGAAAAACTTATTTAAAATCTTAAAAACAAATTCCTAATTCTCTATTTATTTTAGAGAAAAAAAAATGAAAGACAAAAATAATGCAAAAATATAAACTACAAATGATAAAAGCATTAGATTTCATCTAGCTTTTACTGAAGAGGTCATAAAATGTTTTTGAAATTGTTAACATTTTTATTTATCAGGCTGGCCATGTCAGTTTCCAAGGTAATTATTTTTAAACTAGAAATTAATTGTTTGTAATTGTTCATTATTAATAATTGTGCATAATAGAAATTAAATTGAATTTATTTCATGGCCAGTCTAATAAATGAAAATTTTAACAATTTCAAAAGCATTTTTTGTCCCTTTAAGTGAAAGCTAGATGAAATCTAATACTCTTATCATTTGTAGTTTTTTATTTTTGCATTATTTTTGTGTCTTTCATTTTTTCTCCGAAATAATTGGGGAAGCAGGAATTTACATAAAATAAGTCGACAATAATATAATATGTGTACAGCATTATGATCTTAATGGAGAGGATTTCAAGTGCGGCTGCTTTCGCAGTTGTGCAGATTTTCCGAACAAACAAGTAGAAGAGTTTATCCAGCAGTTTTCGTAGCATAATATGCAAATATTCTATTTAGCGTAGCTATTGCAATAGTAAATATATTATCACAACTTCAAACAGAAAACAGATTCTTTTGGACATTTAACAGCTTCATGAGTAAATATTGCCTACTTCTAGCAACATACTATGTACAACATTTTGTAAAATAATAAATAAACAACTTTTGATGTCTTATCAAGAGTAATTGCTAAAATAGAGAAATAAAGAAATTCCATTGATTTACATAATATTATGTAATACATTTTACATACATATTACACACATGACATATAAATAGCCAAAGCAACTGGATCAATTATAATTTTATATACGATATATCGTTAAAATTGACAATTATTCGCTCGAATTGATTGGGTCGATAACTGTCGTTGATCCAAAATCATCGTGGAAATATGATATATAGTATATACATATGTGTGCAATAATCCATAATCAAAATAAAATTATTCGATTTGATTATTTAAATTTGTTCATTGAAATTTTAAGAACAATTACATACAGCCATTAGAGATAGAAGTGACAGATCAATAAACTTCCCGGCTGTTAAAGTGAGAGGACGTTTTGAGCGTTCCATAATAAGAAATAACGTCTGCCTTACTATTCGTCCATTATAAATCCATTCGGACATATAACATGCTTCACCAATTTTACCGCTCTGAAAAAAATATATAATATATTACTATGTTTACAGCTGTGTTCAGCATGTAAACAGATTCAAAACTTCAACATAAGTTAGTTGTTTGCTAAGAACAAAAAAAAAATTGTTTATACAGAAACTATTTCACTCAACTTACAATCAATCAATGAAAATTGAAACTTAACTAAAATCCAACGAATGGTGATCGAGTACTTAGCTGGTACTATTATTTAAATGCATTGTAATGTAAAATTCTAATAATCAATCAATGAAATTAAAAAATTCTTTAAAATTTAACCAATTCAGGATCGAATTGTAAATGTAATCGAGTAGTTTTTCTAGAATATTGTGTTCTTATAATAATAAACTTTTTTCAATGTGGTTTTTGTTATTGTTCACATATTAATAATTATGAAAAGTTATTACACTTATAACTGACATTATGATTAGATCAAAACTATGAAATTGAATGATCACACCGTGAAAATACTTTCATATGTAAGATCACGAGTGCTCTAACTCTTGCCGGAAAAATTTTTATTTTGCATGAGCATTGGTTGCTAGGCAATTAAACGAGACAAATTGATGAAAAAATCTGATCGCAGAGCGGGAGACCTTATCCCAAAAAATTCGTCGAGTGTTAAATTAAATTAGCATGCAATGCGAATTTACAAAATAAAAATCTTGCCAGACAAGAGTTGGAGCACGAATGGCCTTTAGTTCGAAAATTAATTGAATTAATAATTATAGAGAAACGTAACGTTCTTAAGTGTGATAAATTTTGACAACACTTGATTTAAGAGAACAGGCATAATTATATTTATAATGAAAGGTACAATTATTATTATTCAAATATTTATGTTCTTTCCAAAGCGTTAGTAAACTGTCGAAATGCGACATTTTTATAACACGAAAAACAATCTGTCAGAATAAACAAAATTGTTTTATCATCATCATCATCATCATCATCATCAATTGTTTTATAAAAACAATTACGTAGCGGCAAGAAAAAGTAAGACTTCCATAGTAACTTCTGATTGGTGCACGTGACTTGATTTTCGTAATACAATTGGTCGACTATATAAGAAGTTAATTTTTGCAAATTCTTAATTACTTTTAGGTAGCATGTCAAAACGTCGAAAACAAAAACGTCAAAGTCGAAGCGTCAAAACTAAAACCTTTTTTTTTATTTCACAAAATAAAAATCAAAAAGTATTTTAAACGCGATTATATTATACCAACCATACAGATAGTCATCCAGGTTACGCTCACCATACGACAGTACTATGGACTTTTTCTGGCCGCAACGTTGCGATACTGTTTTCGTCCTCGGGGTGTTTATTGACCGCTGATACATATACTGTTCTATATTAAACTCGTTTATACCCTATTCTTTCTTCAAAACATCGATAAACTTCCTGGTTGCAGCTCAAGAAAGAACTGAAAGCTCGATGCCATCCTTTCACAGAATAGTTTGTTTTGGGCAGGTAGTAAGTGCAATTGGAAACTTTGGAGAGCTTCTATAGAAGCTCTCGGTGGCGACCTATTTAAGAATTTTCAAAATAATCAACCAGAGGTTTAAGTATCTCATCGTTAGTAATGAAGAACTCGGTTTGAATGAGTTCCTTAAAAGATTGAATCACTTCGTCGACAAACCCCAAAGCAGCCAACTTTAGAATATTTACTGAGAACTGAATGTTCTTGCACTGCACTGCAACTCTGCACTGGACTAGAATAATATGGTTTCTTTGAATAACTTCATATGCACTGACTAAAATGGAGAAAACATCCTCTGTTATTAATGCCTTCGAATGCCTGTCTGAAATCATTAATCTGAGCGACTTCAAAATCTGTCATGACTCTCTCAGGAGTTAACCCAGGCTTAATTCTGGGTTTTGAGAACATCAAGGACTTTATCGTATGTTTTGACTTTCGACGTTTTTGTTTTTGACGTTTTGACATGGAATCACTTATTATAATCGTGCTTTTCTGTAACTAGAAATAATGTTAGCAACTTGCTAAACATGTGAAATATTGCTAAATAATTCTATATATTGTCGTGTTCCAAAATCATTTTGTTAATTTTGAATTTAAAATGTGTTTGAATTTTGTTTTAGTTGTTAATTTGAAATTTAGTATTGATTGTTTTTAAAATTTTGCTTTGATTGTTTTTTAAATTTAATTTAATTTGTTGTAAATCACTTTTTGTATGAAAATTGTAAATATTTTAAATTTTCTTCGCGCCAATTTTTTATTTCATGTTGGTACTAAAATTTGTATTTAACTTTGCGTTTTGCCAGGTTCGTCAAAGCGAACGGACGCTTTTACGAAGGGTCTCCGTAGGAGTTTGTAATTTGCATCTCTATTTGAGATTTTGTTTGATTATTTTGTAAATAAAAGTTTATTGGTAGAGTGATTAATGATTATATTTTATTATTATAATTGAAAGTTTTGTTATAAGTTTTGAACGTTATAATAAATTGGAATTGACAATTTAAATTTTGATTTGAATAATAAAAAAGTGGTTAAGAGTCTCTTGCTGGTAGAAAATGGGGATCTGTCAGGGAATTAACAACACGATTCGAGCCTCGACTTGTGCACTATAGGAAAGAGGACAGTTTTCTGAGTATGTTAAAAAAAGAATTTTTGCGGATTATCTATTAGTTTTCGAGAAAACGGCATTTGTAAATCAAAATTTTACATGCATTTTAGATAGGGAATTCATTAACACGAAAGTTCTATTGACGGTGCGTGCGTTCTGATATAGTTTTAGTGTTAGCAGTTAGATGCGATTGTGACATAGTCGGGTATACATCGTGCATATTAAACCCCTTGCTTGTAACCGCACCCATTATATTACGCAACATTATGCAATAATTTAAAAAATAAACGCAGAACTCGTTCTTAGGTTAGAATCTCGATTGCCTTGGTTGCGTTCGTCAAAACGGCGCGTAGCGCCCGGAGCGGAGGGACCGGAGCGGATGGTAGCTCCGGTCCCCTCCGCTCCGGGCGCTACGCGCCGTTTTGACGGACGCTGACACGCTAAAAACATCCCCCTAGGTAGCACAAACTCGTCAAAGGTGCTACTCGAAAGGGGTGAAACTCGTTAGCCACGCTCGATGTGTACCCGACGGTATCACCATCGCGTCTGACTATTACTAACACTAAGGGCCGATATATTCACCTCCTTGTATAGTGGTCAATAGCGTTACAAGTAACTTTGTTATTAGTAAACGTATATTCACCTTCCAATAGCGGTAACCGACTTGTAAATACGAGTTATGGGGAACGTAAGTTACAAGTCGCTTAGGGTACCAAATAAGACGTTACAAGTGAGATGCTAACCTAAAATTTAGAGATGAGTGTATTTTTTGTGATAAATTTATAAACAATAAAGAAAACTTGTTTGAAAAACTTTATTTAATTAGTATAATTATATTATTTATTAAATTAATTATTAAATTGATTATTTTCGAGTAACTTCAATTCTAAAAGATACGACGTTTTGCTCTTTCATCAGCTTTCCGAAGGATTTCTACCTCAATCGATAATTTGTTGACTGTTTTGAGACACTCGGCACAGACACAAAAATAGCTACTTACAGATGAACTGACCTCATCTGTATTTTGAAAAGTTAACATTTTACATCCGGTTACCCTTTCGCATTTACAGAAAAAAGACGTAACGACCTTAAGACCCCCAAGATGCTAACAAGAATTGAATGAAATGTGAAATAACCCATATTTAAGTATTACTGAAAATACGGACCATAAAATAATATTATCCTCTTGTTGCCGAATGGGTCAATTTAGGAACGTACTACATTGTATGACAAATAGTGTTGTATGAGTTATTATTACCCTAATAAACGATTTACAAAAAGAAATTTTTTTTTCAAAAAAATAATTCAGGCAACAAGAGGTTAAAATTATGTTATAATATTTGCAGGTAAGCTTAATAATAATTATTTAATTATTAATTATACTACTTGTACAAATTTTCAAATTTTTGTCGTTAAAATTGCGCCAGAATACTATCTCTTTCTATCTTGGAAATATATAAAACGGTATCTTTTACTCCATATGTACTATTTCGACGAAAACATTGGCTCTGGTTAATAAGTTGCCAGTAGTTACAAGACAGATAAATTTATATGAATATAAGACTATATCAGAACGCACGCACCGTCAAAAGAACTCAGGAGCGAATCAATTCCCTATGTAAAATGCAATTAAAATTTTGATTTTCAAATGCCGTTTTCTCGAAAACTACTGGATAATCCGCATCGAAGTGCGATCTCAAAATGCTCAAAAAATTGTCCTCTTTCCAATAGAAAAAAAGTCGAAGCTCGATTCGTGTTGTTAATTAAGTGACAGTAACCAGAAAATGGATGACCCCAAGAAAAGTTAACATTTTGCTTGAATTATAAAAGTTAATACTGGGGTGCATCGCAATATAGATATAGTTCTATGCTTATTTAGCAATATTGCTCAATTTTAGCAAGTTGGTAAGATTATTTCTAATTACAGAATAGCACTGCATATCAACGCAACTGTGTAGATTAAACCTATTATATTTCATCACATTAAAATCGCACAAGTTCTTGAAATTGTATTATTCTCAAAAATATTTTATTTGATTTACTGGTTTTTGCATCAAGTATTAGGTAGAGTTATTGCATTGTTCGGGTTTGTTTATAAATTATTCCAGGTTTGTCTGATGAGAATCCGAAATTCGAAACATGATCGATCACCGTGTAACTACAATCATTCAATTGAATAGTTTTGATTGAATAATAATAATGTAGATTATAAAATTTATACATTCAAATAATTTTATTATAACATGTAAAAAATTTATACTTTTCACATAATATAAACTTTTTATATCGTTTAAAAGTGTTTAACAAATTAAATATAAGTTGATAATATGACTTATACGTAGGTAATATAACTTGAAATTTTATGTATTTAAATATTACATTAAATAAAATCTTACTACCAATTACTGTTATTTAACCAACTATATTTTACTTTCTGAAGTAGTACTTGTAAAAAAATTAATTATATTGTTATGTTATACGAAGTTTGATTTTAAATATATACATTTGGTAAATTTTTTGCTAGAAATTGAGATATTTCAAATATTCAGGCAAAAATATACACAATTTATGTAGGGTACTAGAGGGTAATACGGTTCACCTAACAGGTTTCATATCGTTTTACATTGAAAACCTAAATATTTTTATGTTTCTTATTAACTTAGGTTTTTTAATATCATTAGTGACTAGGAAAAAAATAGTTTGGCTACAAATTCACAATATTGCTGGTTAATTAAGATAGTTGATATATGTAGTCTGTTTTGGGATTTATTTTACAAGCTAGCAGAACTTGATTACGGAAGCTTGATTTTTATTTACGGTAGTAGCTGTTAAATTGATCATCAACTGGCTGCTCTTTGTCAAAATTCTTGAAACCGCAGAACTGACAGATAGAATTAATTACTCTACAGTCATATCGAGCAATGTAAGATTCATCAAATATCAATGCTCTAACCGTCTAACCTCTAACCTGTAATTAAATTGATTGATTTTATTGTTGATCTTCTTGCTGTCATTGGCTGGCCAGAGATTATGTGTTGGCAGCTTCTTTTGACTTTTTTCTCACATTTCAATCGTCGTCGCTCTGCAGCAGGATTTTTTACATTTTTATTATTTTATTATTTTATTTTTAATATAAATATATACATATTATATACCATATGACCGACTGTTCATCCTAACATAGGAAAATAGCATAGGAAATAGATTTTTTACATTCCTGCTTCCTATTATAACGAATAAGAATAAGTTTTTAATTGAAAGAGATAATTTTTCGCGTCTAAAGATACCCAATACTTAATATTTTGTTCTTTAATTATTGTACAAAACTCCATAATAAAATAAAAATATAGCGCTTTTAATAAAGCTTTAGTAGTCTCGCTTGAATTTAATTGACGTTATTTGCAATTGCATGAAAATTAAATTCAAGTTAGGCTACTCAAGTTTTATTAAATGCAGTATATTTTCATTTTATTATTGAGTTTTAAACAATAATTAAAGAACAAAATATCAAATAGAACAAAAATAGTGTTAGGTAACTTTAGAAGCCGAAAAAATATTTCTTTCGATTGATACATTTTTCATTCTTATCCATTATAATGAGAAGCAGGAATTTAAAAAAATCAATTTTCCATATTTTCCTATGGTTGGACGAATAGTCGGTCACCTAGTATATTATAATATATTACACTATTTATTACACAGGTTTGATTCAATAATAATTAATTAGGTACCTTTTTAAGGCAATAATTAATTACAATTCAATGAAGATGAAATTAATGAGCACGGACAAATGCTAATCGAGCTGTGTGCCTATAATCAATTACGCATAAACAACACCTACTGCCAGCATAAACAACACAAATATATACATATATAGATGGACACCCGGACATTTATTACATCGTAATAAATAGTGCAACAAAACCACAACAAGTCTTGTGGATGTGCGAAGCTTAACATCCCTCAATATAGGACCAGATCACATCATGGTACTTTGCAAGTTACGAATTAAATTAAAAGCAGCTATTAACTAAAACTAAGATACTTATCTACATTGAGAAATTGAATATTGAATCACTGGACGATGACTCAACCAATCACTTCTATGAAGACAGCCTAAAAAGCAAAATATCATCTAACTCGATAACAACAACAGATTGAAGGATTAAAGCAGCAGCAATTTCTAGAGCACTGAGAAATGAACATTAAAAGTAAAACCAGAATATACAAAACATGCATTAGGCCAATTATGACGTATGCTATAGAAAGAAGAGCCCATACAAGAAAAACAAAGAATCAACTTACAACAAATGAGATGAGAATATTGAGATCTATAGCCGGTAAAACTTTGTATGACCAAGTACGAAGCAGCACAATACGTTAAATATCTGGAGTAGGTAGAGCATCGTAAGAAGGGGAAGACAGAGGAGAAGAACGTGGAGACATCACGTGGAACGAAGGAGTGACGAATGAATCGCAAATATCGCGATGACTGCTCTCATGGGAGCAGATTACCAGGAAGACTACTCAAAATTTGGCGCGACAGCTGGTCATCAACATCACAAGAACAAGCTTGATAATAATTGCAACAGAACAGGTCCACGACCTGTAAAGAAGAAAACGAATACCTCCCATATAGTCGAATTTAGACTATAGTAGACTGAAAATGAGGCTCATGTCAGTGGCTAAAATTAAAATTAATTATTAATTAATTAATTTACAATACATTTGACGTATATCTAATCGAAATAATTGCGACGTCAGACGGATTTACAATCTAAATACTAGACACGTCCGACTGATCATCCGACAGGTCCGACAGGTCCGACAGGTCCGACAGGTCTTTCATTTAATTACGCAACACGTCAAACGGGTCTGGAGTCAATCTGTAATCTAAATTAAGGTCTACATCGTAATTTTCAAACTCGTTTAGATCGGCAATAAATTTTTATATCAAAAACGTAAAAACCACAAATTTTTTCTAACACCGTTATTGCTTCATTACCGGTTTTAAGAACAGAACCCATAGATAAAGTAGGAGTTAAGTGTTTTATCTATGACAGAACCTAAGTAAGCATTGCGGGTGGTTTTTGTTTTCGCCACTATAGACTTGGAGCAAGGGGGCGGAGTCGAATAAAAAAGTACTACTAGCGCTCATAGTGGACAAATCGTTAAAAAAGTGTTGAATACATTTCCATATAATCAAATGCAATATTAATAAAAACCGGTGTTTAAAACTTTTTCAAGCACTGAAATACTTTAGAAAAATTTTCTATATATCAGTGCATTGGAAATAATCGATTTATTCTTATATGATAAAGATTTACCTACGAAAAGTTCTGAAAAAACTGCAAAAACATTGAAATCATAACCCCAAACTGTGCAAAAAAGATTTTCAGTCCGTTAATTTTAAGCTGTTTTTGCCAATACGTCGGACTAACTTAATTTGTCTCGTTCGTTGTTTTCAAAATGTATCTGTCTATCTGTACACAAACAGTAATTAATAATTAATCGGAGTGACATGTGGCGCCGCGGTGTCGAAAAATAAAATTAAGTGTGGAATACAGTAATTTTATTTTTCGACACCGCGGCGCCACATGTCAATCTGCTCCAAGCCTTATTATATTTAAGAGTTATTTAAGCGTTAAATGTAAGAGTACTACGTTAACGATAGTTTACAATAAATTAATTTCGATTAACTTATGCAATCTTAATACATATTATAATATTTAAAATTACTTACATCTACAGTAACGGCGTCTCCATAAGTACAATATATTGTAATTTGAAACATCAAAGTTCCAAGAAAACTTAATGCAAACATAAATTCTACGCTCTCCGGCTCAGTCTAAAATATTACAGAAATTATGAAATTAATACTAAACAGCAATTTATTGTGGTAATCAATTTTAGAAAAGTAAAAATATGTAGGAGGTATCGTATATAAATATTATCATTGTTTCTCTTGTAGTTTCAAGTTTAAAAATGTAGGCTATTAATTATTTCCAATATTGAATATCAAATAAATTTTACCTATCCATGAAATACATTTGCATTATACTATTTCTAAATAAGGCTCAAAATGAAAGTAAGGCTCGTGCGTTAAAGCGTCGCGTCGCTCTCATCCAATTAACGCGCCACGACATAGCATAGCTATGTTTACAGTTTACACTTTACAGTTACACCGAGTTATTGAATTAGTGACGCGAATAACGGATTAACGAGACGTGTGTTCAAATACCGTTCCTTTTTATGAAAATTTCCATTTTAAACAATGATTAATAAATTAAATTATTTGACTTACATTCATAAAAGTAAAACCAACTAAGCAAATTCCTGCAGCGCTACTCAAAAATTGACTCAAAAATATATATAAGAAAAAATATCTTCAATTGATTCAGTAAATCTAAAATGATTTTATTTTACAAAATAAACTGGAGTAGTAAGCAATACTTACTCGATTACCGCGTTGTGATGTGATACACAACACACGCACCTAATTGTCTGAAAATATCTCTTTCTTTAACTTTGTAAGCATTATATAATACCTCTTCGTTACTTTTCTGATTCTTGATTAATTCCCTGCTCATTATTTCCAAAATGGTGTCTTTTAGAATATTAAAATATGCAGATGATATCATCATGGGTATATACCCATCAAACTCATAGATAAATTATCCAAACCAGTACTGGTGAATGCTGACAGAAATAAGCTAACAGACTGGAATAGATAAACAAGTAGATACACAGTAACATGTTGCTTTGTTAAATCTAGAAAAAACGACACAAGAGTTTGTCTAAATTCTTTTCTATTTAAAAATGGCTCTATTGTAATGCATATGACAGTACCAACGCCACTACAAAAGAAGAATTTAATTATTATGAACTGTGACAAGTTGACTGTTTTTTTTTTAAATATTTATCATAATCTTCGTTATAATATGTAAAGTGATCCAGTTTTAAAAATTCCAGCATATCCTTAAACCGACCCATTTTAACATAAAAAACAGTAAATTTTACGCTGCGGTTACAAATTCCAACAAACAAGGTCCAACTTTGAATTAATTTTGCAAGATCGGTTACGACCGTGGTACTCAATAATAACGACAATGTCAAAAGCCACATAAACAAATAGTGCACAATACCAAAAAATTGATGATGTTTGATACGGCCAAACTCCAGTTAAGTCAATAAAATCTTTTGGATTTTAAATCCTTTCGAATTGACCGTTTTTGCCATCTAAAACTTAGTGGTACTAGTACTACCGGCTTTGAATGTTTGAAACTAACTAACAATAAATTCAATTCGAATTCTTATTAGTTCAGAAGTGAAACCTTATTGCGTTTTTTGAAAAAGTTTCAAGTTTACAAAGTAACAAATAGTAAGTAACACTAATACGGCTTCACTTCAATATTTTATGATATTAATCTTTTACTGCAAAAGGGTTTCAATCAACGATGCGACGTACGTATCATATATGGTGTCCGGTTTTAACAAACCTCAAGAGACTGACCGATTTGTTGATGAATATGAAAATTTATTGATTGCATATCTGTACTTGAACTCGATTCTTATTCCCACGTTCAATAAAAATTGTAATTGTTATCTGTTGCGTTGTGCCTCTGTTGAAATATTATATATATTGATTAAATTTCATGAGAGATTTGTAAAAGTAATATTAGGTACATTGAATGCACTTTATAACTGTTTAATATTGAAACAAGGCATAAGGTACTTTAATACTTATACATAATATAATTTACTTTTAATCGATTTTTGCTCAAATATTTTTATATATCGGTTGTCAAAATGTATACTCTCCCATTTGAGAATATAATAAGAAAAACAATCGAAGAAAACATAAACATGAAATTTAAATTTCACAATGATTTGCCTTCTGCAAGGCAGTAAGACACCTTTTAAATGAATGGAAATTAATTTATTATTTATTATAATAAACTAACTGGAAAGCCCGTTCACGAACGGGCATCTAGACCCGATTGGTTGGAAACTCGATTGATGTGCAACTCGTCCCAGGGGGAGTACCGGGAGTGGTTTAATATATTTTTTGGTTGGTAACAAAAATTCGACCAATCAGATTGCTTCTTTTTTTCACCAAAACATGACACGCTGGAGGAAGAGCAGCAGCATCAGCAGCAGCAAGTGCTGGTATTTTATGTATTAAGATGAGGATTTCCAGTAAAATATGCGGAGTTTGATATGTATTTGTTACATTGTTACAATTTGCTTTCCTTTTATTTTTAAATAAAATTTCGCAAATCTCCACAAGCAATAAATTACACCTTTCCTGTCGCTTGCTATCGTTAATGGTCTCCAATTCCAACAGGCGAGATAGCGCGAACCATTTCCAGGCAAGTCTTTGCAAGATTCGACAAAGTTAACATCGTGGAGTAGGAATTTAAACAGTCTACCGCGCGGGGTAGACTGGGGCGCGGACCAGTGTGGTTGCGTTAGCTCCTGGGGGGTAGAACCCATTGTGACTTTGAGTTACCGTTATGCGTAATTACCGAAATTATGTCTAGTGCCGGGCGACATGCGCCGTTGTCGTAAATTACGCAACTATGGAGATTGCGTGGGTGAGGTTTACCTGCCCGACTACCGAATACCGCCTACTGCGCAACATTTTGTAAATCAAGTGTTACATATTATGTAGAATACCGCAAATACCGTTAATCCGCCATGAGGCGTGTAATAAAGGGTTTACGAAATAGTTTAAATTTCGTGAATGCGTAATTAGAGAATTACGCCAAGTTCGGTCGAACTCGCTGTTATGCGAGATTTTGAGTTACGCGTGAGTTTCGCGTTGATGTTTTATGCAAAAAATTTTGAGTTACGCGTAGAAAAGTAGTAGCAGGAAAATAGTGACGCGTATAGGATTAACGAGATTCCTTAAAACAAATTTTGAACTTAATTAAAACTTAACAATGTCAGCAAAAATAATCAAAAACGTCCAAATCAGACCGCCCGACGAGTCCAAGATAGAAACCGTAGAAAAAGAAAATAAATCCGAGGACTCCATAATGGAAGAGGAACTTGAAAAATACGAAAAGTCCAAACGAGAATTTGAAGCCAGGAAAAGTGCACTGGTCGAACTTGTGGAAAAAAGGGACAGAAAAGCCCTGAAAAAAGCAAAAATGGACCCAACTCCCAAGAAAAGGACCAGGATCGACAGTGACACCGATGAAGAACAGAAAAATTCTGAAATCAAAAAGACCAGGGAGGACCTTCCAAGGATGGAAAGTTCTGAATCCGAAGAAGAGCATATAGGAATGAGTGGGTCTAAAATACGAATGTCTGCCGAATCAAACAACGAAGAGGGGTTTATAACCATTAAGAGAACAAAAAAGACAAAAGGGCAGAGAAGAAAAGAAAGAATAGCCAAAGAAAAAGAAGAAACAACCAACAAAACTCCTCAGTCCCAAACGGATAACCCAGTAGAAACGCCAATGGAAATTCAAGATGATCAGATGGCAGAACCAAAAAGCCAAGATATGAATGAAGAAAAAACCAAGTTAGAAGAGCACATCGCAAAAATGAGCAAGTTTCAGTTGGAGCTCAATTTGTTCATGTTGAAGAGCAAAGAAAAGAGTGAAAAGAAAGCACTCATCCTAACGTTGGGAGGAGAAATTAGTGACATATTCAACGAAATGACTAGGGAACTCACGGAGAAGAGAATAACCAACACACCTAAGCATAACAAGAAAGTAGAAACAACACAGGTAAGTAGCATCACTAACACCAAAAATTTTTCAGCAATAGTCAAAGCCACTGTCGCCGAAATAAAGGCACAGGAGCAAACAAAGACCCTTCAGGTAAAACCACAATTAGCAATTCAAACATCAAACCCAGATAAACCAACGGTTGCGGCAACCCAAAATCCTCCAAGGGACTACCTGGCTGCACTTAAAGCGAAAGCGGAGAACCCTATTCAAGGGCCCCCGCCGACCCAAAAGTATCAAGTCCTGGTCTTCCCCATGGAGAGTTGTGGGGCCAAAACACCCGAGGAGACCAAAAATATTTTAGTTAAAATTCCTCAATCCGCCCTCAAAATAAAAGCAGACCGTCTCTTCCTTGTCAGGAATAATGGCGTTTTAATAGAGTCATCAAACAAATCACTGGAAGGGATCATAGGTAGCCCTCTCCTTACAGAAAAATTATTAGAAGCCAGATTGCCATCAGCAGTCTGGCCTTCAATTTCAATTCATATGGTTGACAAAAATGTAACTAAGGAGGACATCTTAAATGAATTCGAAGCTTCCCACTCAGAAGTCATCAAGTTAGCAGGAAAAAACTGGTGTAGATCAATCAACCCGATCTACACCAAGGACAAAACACACAATAAATGGATCATGGAGCTTCACCCCATGGTCAAGATTTCTGCACTCAAAAACGGTAAGCTAAACCTTAATTGGAGAAGCTACCGTTTGTATGAATACATAAAACTGACGCGATGTTACAAGTGTCAGCGGTTTGGACACACAACCAAGTATTGCAAATCTGCGGAGGTCTGCTCTTACTACGCCTCTAGCGAGCACACCACTGGCACTTGTAACGTCACGACAGACCCAACAAAGCACAAATGCATAAACTGCATAAGAGCCAAATACAAGACCATCAACCATTCTACATCATCCAGCGAGTGCAGAGTCTATAAAGGCCGCCTCGAAAATATTACTCAGCAATTATCATTAACAGACAAATTATATGGATAAGGACACCTTAGTCATTCAGGTAAACCTCAAAAACTCCCAAGCAGCAACGGCCGAGGCGCAACGCTTAGCCAGGGAAAGCGGGGCACTCTTGGTCGTCATGCAAGAACCGTACAATTATAAAGGAGATAATGGGCAGTTTAGATTGCCCTACTTCCCAAATACACGAACCGCAGCTCTCACTGAAGGTCGTTTCATGACCTGCATCATGATCAACGATGCTATGGGGGATGAACTCACGTTCACCTTCCATCAGCAAGCCTCCAGTGAGTTCATCACAGTAACTTCCATCACATTCAGAAATACAGATCCAATTTTTTTCATAGGGGCATATTTTCCTCCATCAGAGGGAAATATTGACGGGATGATTTCAGACTTAGACAGAGCTCTTCAAGCAATTGGGGTGGGCAGACACACATATATTTGCGGGGACTTCAATTGTAGATCGAGGGTTTGGCATGACACTGTGGATTCCAATGAAAGGGCGCAAGCTCTAGAGGAATTCATAGTCATGAAAAACCTGCACATCTACAATGAATCAGGGCAACTCCCCACCTTTAACGGGACACTGGGGCGGAAGAGTAACATTGACCTCACCTTGGGGTCAATTGAGACTATTCCGGAAACCAGGGACTGGATAGTGGGCGACCAGGTGGCCGATTCCGACCACAGGGTCATCACCTTCCGAGTCCAATCCGCAAGGGGGGAGGTCACAGTTATCAAAAGACGTAATCCGGACACCATTTCATTAGAAACTGTGAGTAGATGGCTTGAGCAATGGGTAGAGGAAATGGAGCCTCACTCCGAAACCCTATCCACTGCTGAAGACATCGAAAACATCGTAACCGACCTTCATAATCAAATCCAAAACTTTATCCAGACAAAAGCAAATTTTAAGAAAACCTACGTTGGAAGACCAGACTGGTGGTCTGACAACGTAGAAAGACTGAGGAAAAAATACTTAGATAAGAAAAAACTCCTCTACCGGTGCAGGACGGAAGAGGGGAGGCAGGCCCTGTACGAGGAAATGGATGCGGCCCGTGGCACATTCAAATCCTCACTCAGGGATGCCAGGGAGCGGAGTTGGAGGGAATTCGTTGAGGGCGACCTAACGAAGGACCCGTGGGGAGTTACCTATAGACTTGCAGCTGGCAAGTTTAGAAGTAAAGGAATTCTAACGTCCTTTAAGGAGGAGTGCGGAAACGACACAATGAATCCAAAAAGGACGTTGAATTTCCTCCTCAACAGGCTGCTACCAGACGATGACAGAACGACGGACACATGCGTGGATCACCAAACCATGCGTTCGGACTTCGAAAGTCTGGGAACGGTCTGCGACTCTGCTCCCTTAAGGGAAATAGACCAACTAGAACTAGACCGCATCATTTATAACACTCAAGCAAAAAAAGCTCCGGGGTTCGACAATATTCAAGGGTCGTTCCTAAAGAAGGTATACGCAGTCATAAGGGGGGTGCTACGGAATATCTTCAATGCATGTTTAAAAGTGGCCTACTTCCCCGAATTGTGGCAAAAAGGAGTACTTGTAGTGCTCCTTAAAAACCCAAGCGGGGACGCAGGCTGCCCCAAAAATTACAGACCCGTCACATTATTAAGCGTTTTCGGCAAATCTTTAGAAAAAATTATAAAAATCAGATTAAATGAAGCAAAAATTCCGTACCACTCCCCTCGACAGGCTGGCTTTGTCGAAGGAAAATCCACTGTGACCTCCCTAAGGCAATTCATGAATCAGCTCAACCTGGATGAGCTGAGGAAGAATAAACCGAGGGGAGCTCACAGGGCAAGCACCTTCAAAGCAGTCATCTTCTATGATATCTCTGGCGCTTTCGACAACCTGTGGTGGCCGGCCCTGTTCGCCGCTTTGCGGAAGAAGGGTCTTCCTCACAGGCTGCTCCTAATCATCAAGAGCTATCTTAGGAGAAGGCTAGTAACCTTGACCTCAGGAGTCACGACCGTGGGAAAAGTTTGCTCGAAGGGGTGCCCCCAGGGTTCGGTCCTCGGACCACTCCTATGGAACACTCTTTTGGACGACTACCTCGAATCCCCCCAAGAGGAGGGAGTTGAGGTGGACGCCTATGCAGACGACATTCGTTCGGCTGTGACTGCCAGGAGCAGACAGGAGCTAATTAGGAGGCTCCAAACCAATGTTGACAACCTAAATAACTGGTGTAAGAAGGTCAAGCTTTCCCTCTCGGAAAGCAAGACCAAAATCATCAGTTTCTACCCAGACAGAATACACGATAATGACATTAGGGTATTCCTAAATGGCAAAAGGATCCAAGTAGTAGAGGAATTCAAATACTTAGGTGTGTGGGTCGATCGGAGACTGACCCTGCAAAAACACATTAAATACGTGTGCGATAAAGCCACGACCTTGGTAAGATCCCTCCAACGAAAGGCCAATGCCAGTTGTGATATCCCCCATTACGACTCTGTGCGAAGGATCTATCAGGGGGCAGTAGTCCCCATCGTGGCTTACGGAAGCGAGATCTGGCTGCACAGAGTAAATGACAGAAACGTAAAAGCCAAGCTCCTGTCTACCTATGGTTTCTGCAGTCGTCTTGTTAGCAAATGCTACAGAACGGTCTCGTCAGAGGCGGCAGGAGTTATGGCAGGGCTTCACCCATTAGATATTGAATTAGAAAGAAGACACGCCTGGGGAAAACTCAAAAAAGGGCAACCTGCACCATTTTTGGGTCACCTTTTCGACCCAACACAGTACAGGTATAAGACCCATCTTAAAGACGCAATAGAAGACAGGATAACAAAAATTTGGCAGGAAAGGTGGGACAACGGAAAGTACGGAAGAATAACACATTCTTTCATACCGAAGGTGGACCACCCCCCACCTGCCAACGGGACCTTTAAAGATGCGCAAATTCTGACAGGACATGGTGAATTCGGTAGACATCTCAAACGTCTGGGGAAAGCCGAAGATGGACTATGTCCCGTGTGTGGGCTTTTGGATGAACCGGTGCACAGAATCATGGAGTGCGAGCTGTATAGGGACGAACAAGCGGAGGTTAAAGCCTATCATGGTGACAACCCTCCCGCTAGTTTGGATGAACTATATAGTAAAACACCCCCAGAACTGTTTCACCCCTTCCTGGCCCACAAAATAGATTTTCAGAAACCCCAACTCCCAGACCCTCCCTCCGAGTCGGAATACATAACCGACTCGGATTCTTCTTCAGACCAAATTCTACTCCCGTAAAATTCTAAAACCCAGGCGGACCCCCCCTGTCGGATAACACCGAAGCAACTCAAGGAATCCCAAGCTTCGGGATCTCCTGCTTACGGGCAAAACCACAGGGAATTTTCGGTTATAGCAGGCCTTTCCACCCAGGCAATAAGATGCTTAACCAAAATTTGTTTATTACATTAATTTGAATTTTCAGTACGGCCCTGTACTCATGAAATACAGGGTCACCAAAAACAAGGGACGGCAATATAACGGGAAGACTGGACATTCAAGGTGAGTAGCCATAGACGCGAATCTTAGCGAAAACTGGAAAATGTCCAGTATACCGAATAGCGTAAGAGCTATATCAACATGGAAATACGAGTAAGAACATTAAAAACAATTAGAAACACAATAAACCGGGCAACAAAAATTTTGGACAAAACATACAACAAGGAAAAATTGAACAAGTAGAAATCATTAATACCGAAGTAATTAAATACAGGAAAAGCCATTGGACGAAACAATACAATTAAATAGACCATCCAAAATCATTAACTTGACGAAAGGGTGAAAGGCCCTTACCAATTAAAATTGAAAAATACAGAGTGAACCAAAACCTTTTGAAATTTATAGAACCGGCCAATTTGCCGGTTGGTATATTAATTATTTTAATTTTTGTAATTTATTTGTATATAAATAAAATACTTAATCTGATGTTTTATGCGCGAGTTTGGGTTATGCACAATTACATAAATATTGTGGAATGTGCAAGAATGCGTCAGTATCGCGATTATGCTTAATGTCGCGAGTAATTGTGATGCCTATTTGTCTTGAGGTGAGATTTTGTCGTAAAGTCACGATTATTTTTTATCGTCAGTTATCTGACCGATGCGTTTAATGACGTATTTAGTGTTACGTTTAAAAGTTCGAGTTACGCATAATTTCTTCCCTACGAAGAAAGTGCGAATTATGTTTTCGAATGCTTATTTCCGGTTTTATAAGTACGCACATTTTATGAGTTCAATTCAAGTCAAGGTATCGCCTTTTCGATTAATGCCGATTCTGCCTACATCTTGGCAATACTTCCGTCTCTAATATATCTTATCTGACGAGCATCTTCATCAGAATACCATCAGGTCAAGGTATCTCCAAGCCAGCTAATTAGTGAGTACTGTCTTACCTTTTAAAGTGAATTAGAATTAGTAGTGCGTCAACAGTGCACGCCAAGTTGGTATTGAAGATCATTAGAACTTAGTGCCGGATAATTACCACAGTGTCTTCGGGGGCCAGGTATTATTGTCGGCTACTGATCCATCAATCGATGCCGTAATTCACTAGATGAAGTGAATAATATCTATGTATTTGCCATGCAATTTTGTATCGAAGATTGCCTTAATTTTAAGTAATCATGCATGAACAAGTGTCGACACTACTTTTCAATAGATAAGGATTATTAGATCTGTAATTCCGAATTAACACCGAAACATCAGTATTAAATTTATTAGTTCCATTTTTGTGTTTACGTTGTCTTATATTTTTCTTTCAGATAAATTTCGATGTACAGCGAGCTTACCGACACACTTGACCGTTACATGAGATTAGATTAATACTCGTAGTGATTAGTCTAATTACGGTTAAGTTTTCAGTCTCACGACCTTGGAAGGAGTTGTCAGAGCCGGGCATATCTTTTTGGGGCCTTTTATCTTTTTGAGTTTAAAGTTTAGTTTTTTCTCTTTTTTGGGATTTACCATTTCGCCAATTAGGACCTACGACGTAACAACATAGAATACAGTAACTTGATATAAGATTTTATTATGTTCTTGTTTATACAGGGTGTCCTAAATCAATTAGATTAGAATTCGTATTTTCAAGAATGTGTCTATCTTCTTGCCGCTGGAACGTCAGTAGAAAATATTAAATTTTATAAATTTGATTAATAATAATTTTAATTTAATGTAAATCAACATGAACAGTAAAAAATATTTTGCACAAACATATTTCAACATTTGGTTGTCACAAAAAAAGTTACAACGAGTGGTTGGAAGTATAATACTTTCACTCACCAGTGAGTAGAAATAATTTGTGTGAGCAAAACCGAGAACAAATATTGTGAAGTAGCATAACCAAGCAAGAAACAATATGTTTCAATAGCAGAATTAAGCAAAATAATGTTTTACATTAGTAGTGTATTTTATTGACATTAGAAAGGGTAGGAGTCAAAGTCAAAATTGCAACATTTTGCCGATTTAAAGGCTATTGTCGCTACTGTCCCTATACAGTACTGTATCTCAGCTGAAATAAAATTTCGCATTTACGGTTTGACTTACTGATATGCGAGCTTTGGCCATCTTTGATCGTCCATCCGTTCTAGATGGGCTCTCTCATTGTTTCGGTTGGTTTCAATCGAATCAACAACGGGTGTCACCTTTAAGCCGTAATAATCAATATCACCCTAAAGGAAAAAGGGACCAAGGAAGACCCCGGAAGCGGTGGCAATAAGAAGTCGGAACAGGTCTAAAGGCCTAATCCCTGAAGAGCAGAAGAAGAAGAAGACGGTTTGACTTACGGTCTGATGTTTAGAAATTTTTATAAAGAAATTATAATTAAAAAGTTAATTAAACATAAATAGTTTTATAATAATTTTGAAGATTAATTTGAAATGATTAAATGACACTCGGATGTTAAGTTTATAAAAAAAAGTAATTATACGGAATGGAACTGGAAAACATTATTAAAATAAAATTTAAGATAACACAGTTCACTAATCAATATTAGAATTAGTAAAAACAGAAAAATAATATTTGATTGTTTTTAACATAACTTATTTAAAGTTAAATTATTCATTGCAACGATGCGACATAAAGTTAAAGAGAAAATTGTGTACCAACAATTGCTCTCAAATTATTGACACAATGCCACTTGCTTAACCGTAGATGTAATTACACGTGTTAGCTAGCTGTGTTACTTAAAACGCAGTTCTCGAGAAGCGGGGTGTTTCGAAAAACCTCGTGGATTCGCAACTATGTACTCAGATATTTTATCAGCTAAATGAAAAACCTGATGTTAAGTGGACGCCAGTCAATACTAATAAAACCTGAAGAAACGAAGAGTCGTCTTATCGTAGAAACACAAATAGAAAGAAAGATGTGGGCGACAATGTTTAATTAATTCACTACTCTTACATAAAACGTACACATAATGATCAAGATAAGCTGGTATATAATTGAAGATTATAATAACAGTAAACAAAATAAAATATAAAAGGCAAGGTAAAATACTGACATCCACCTGAGGGGTAAATTCAGTTAGGTAGCAAAAATACAATTGATCATCCCTGAGGAGGATAAATCAACAAAACGAAGTTATGCTCTAGCAGAAATTAAATTGCACACCGGAATTCATTATCTCGGTTATTACTGATATCAAAATAGAACCTGGCATACAGCATCATTAACAAATAAGTAAATGTATCTCTAAGAGACTTACCCTGAATGCAATGTTACCAATTTCACGACTAGGCAAGTGTATCTCCTTCGAATTCAATATCCTAACTTCATCATTACGTTGGTCCATCATCCAGGTATAAAATCTACAACTCAGAAAACACAAAATACTTATTATAAAATCAACATGTTTGCCATCTCAAAACTCATCAATCGAGAAAGTGTGACTGCAAATTCAAATTAATTTCTACTGTCGCATCTTCATAAATCAAACATCTGCTGAAAGTCGAAGTTTCGCATCCCAACAAAACATAAATCCGTGTCCAGGATCGAACGTACACGCAACAACCAAAGTCCACGAAGTCCGACTTTTCAATTTCACAATAATCTCGATCCTTAGGCGCAAACGAATTTATAAGGAAAAGCCTCTTACAAATTTTACAAAAATCCAACCATCGGCATCGAAACCAAAATAATAAAGCTAATCATTCTTCGGGAAATTGCTACTACTTATTTCATCCACTTCACATCTTCCAACAGATGGTTATTCAAAACTTAAGCCATCGCAACTTTAACAACAAATGTTGAATACAGAAAAGATTTCCACATATGATAACATGACATCTGCGACGACCATATTTATATTTCCAATAACGAATAATTATAATTAAAATGAATTAACCCGTAACCTGGGTGCTGAAAATAATTTGTTACTACAAATTAATTAATCGGAAAAATTATATTTACCCGCTAAACGGCAAAACTAAATTATAACACATGCATAACGAAATTAAAAATGAACTAGAACGATTGCACGCAAATCATTTAAGAAATCTACGCGCAATGGCGTTCCTATTGATAACTCCGTAGTTACCAACTCCAAACAATAAAAAAACACAGTGGCGTTTCAGTCGGGAAGCTCGTAAAAGAAATGTAAATGACAAAATGCATTTTGTCATGTTACAATTGTAGAACGAAAGATTTCATTGAATTAAAACTTTGTATTGGTATAAATTTAACATTTCACTACAAATTACTTTTAAGGTGCTGTATTAAATTGAGTATATTGTGCTGTACGATGTTAATTTTCATATAGCCGCATACTGAGATTAAACTTTTTGAACAACTTTACTTACTTCATGGAATTAAGTTTAGTTTAGTCGAGGGACCCTAGTGTAACTACATACGTATCACCCACACATTATCGTACATACCAAATTACACGCAAGTTTACTCTTTAACTTTGATGATTCAGATAAATGACCAGTAAATTTTTTTAAATAATTGTAATAAAAAATTTTATGAAAAACATAGGAAACTGAAAAATGCGGAGGTTGTCAAGATCAAGAAAAGAGGTAGAAGTTCAGACTTCAGCGTTCCCAGACACGCACTCCCAAGCATCTGCCCCCCAAAGGCATGTCACATATTATGTGAGAACAATAATTGGAGCTGGGATTTATATGCACAAAAATACTTGAAAATTTGCGCATATATATGCATCAAATTTTTCTAAAATATGCACTACAATTGATAAAATATGCATTGATATGCATAATAATGATTTTTAAAATTTTTTATAGGTAATCAGGCCTATTATGTATCACAAACGTTATTATAACAGTGACAGTTAAGAAATAAGAAATTTGATGAACCGCATTTTGATCCGAAAATAGAAATATTACTTTCTATTTCTGACACATGTTAGCTATAATAATGTTTCTCGCTTTAACGCTATTTTGAAACTTTATTATAACATAAAGGTTGACCGATATTTTTAACGGTTGAGATACATAATAGACCTGAATGTATTTTTAAATAAATAATAGATAAGCATATCGAATTAACGTCCAATTAACGCTACGAAAATTAATCGAAAATAACCTAAAATATATGACATTTCTTCTTTAAAGTCTCATTTTCGCCGATATATTTGACTTGAAATGAATTTTTATTATTTATTTTATTAGCTAATTTATATCAAATATATCGAAGAAAACGAGGTTTTAAAGAAGAAATGTCATATTATTTTGGTTATTTTCGATTAATTTACGTAGCGTTTTGTAAAGAGTGAATTTGTAAAGAGTGCATATTTCAAAAAGGAAGTTATAAACAGAACGCACGACTATTTGCAAAATAATTGCTTAAATTGAAAAATTTAATAATAACATTTTTTACTTTCTCTATAGCAATTCTTTAAAAAACTCCAAAAGTGGTCTAAATATGCACACATATGCATTATTTGCATTGTGCAAATATGCACCGAACATTGAAAATATGCCAAATATGCATTTTGAGAAACGCTTTTTTGGATTCGTTTTTTCTTAATTCGTTTTTCCTAATTCGTTCAGATTTCAAAACGGTACGCGACAACTGAGCGAATTCCACTGGGCGACGTATAAGTGGGCGACGTATAACTGGGCGATTGGTAAACTAGGCGGCGGTCAACTGGGTAATGGACAACTGGGCAATTGGTAAAGTAATTGGTAAAGATGGTAAACTAGGCGACGGTCAACTGAGCTAATGGTAAACTGGGCGACGGATAGCAGCTGGGCAACGGGTAAACTGGAAACGGTCATTCAGGGCATTCAAAAACGAAAAAGGTTATAATATATTTATGTAACAGGTACTGATAGTTTCCTATAAAACCAATAACAATTTCAAAGATTTTAATTTCTTGTTTTTCAGAAACAAGAAATTGTTCAGGAGTTAGAAACTCGGGGAGTCGCTGTCTGATTGGCTTTTAAGCTGTTCAGTTTGGATTGGAGAGCATACTGGTTGGAGAGTTGGTTGTGGGCGATAATGAGTTGGGAGTCAACGGGGGGTGTGGGAGAGGAGAAAGGTTTCTGGAGCTTTCCTTGGGAAGTTGAGGGATTTAGAAAAATATATTTGTTGAATCTTTTAATCCAAAGTTCCTTATGCTTACTTGGCATTTCTTCATTAGGTTGGTTTTATTTTACACTGCACTTTTTAAAAATTTTTATACTTATAATTTTTTATTTTAGAATTTTTATAAATAATTTATTATTTTTTCACCCACTTATACGTCGCCCAGATTACCCGTTGCCCATATGTCCGTCGCCCAGTTGTCCGTGTCCGTCTTATATTAATTAAAGTAAACGTCGATTAAGGTATTTTAAGATTTATATTGGAATAGAAAAACCATAAAAGAACTGGTTAAATTATGATTTGTAATGAAAACAAACGTTGTTTGCAATGTTGTTGTGATTGAAATAAAAGTTTTTGTATATTTTCCTACATAAAAATAACTTTATTTTTCAACATATTTACCTTCCAATATGAAGTTTAATTTAGAAAAAAAAAAAACTCAATAATATATAAATAAACTTTATACAGTATTATATCGTTTTTTTATCTTTATTTTCAAAAAGTTTTTTTAGAGCTGCTTTGTTATTCAAGTGTTTACCAAGCATTATGATTATCTATAGAGAAAAATACGAGGGACAAGGAAAGATATTACAACTTCTGAATTTCATTATTTTACTCTGGTCATTATAGCGACGTGAGACCGAACGTCATCATTTCATCAAAGTCAACTTTTCTGCTTGTTTTTGTTACCAATTTTAATTTAATCGAGGCATTATGACGGATTAATATTTGCAAATGACAATAAATCGGAAATTGACTGTGAGTAACAGATGAAATGCTTTCATGTAGTTTGTTTAAATTATTATTTAGGATAGTTTCTTAATTTCATAGTTTTTAAGGTTACAATAAATTTATAAGGATCTAATGTAATGAAACTTAGTGAATATAACAGAGTTTTTATTTTTATGCATTTTGGCAGTTGCCAAACATAATAACAGTGCTATTAACAAGAAACTATAAAATAATCTGCAGGGTGACAGATAAAACTATTCTAAAAGTTACAGAATTGCAGACACGATTAACAGACTTCCATAACTTGGTTAGTGTTCTAAACTTAAAATATTTGAAACTTTCAAAAAGTTTATTTCCGCGATTTTACATTAACTTAATTTTTTTTTTAAATTATTCGAGAATATAACCAAGTTTGATTGTTTATTGAAAGAGAGAATTTATTCAATTAAAGCATAATATGTATTTTTTGATTTCAGTAATTTAAATATTTTCCTTGCAAAGAAACCGATTAAATAAATATTCAATGATCATCATACCGGTTGCGGTATCTATGTATTTTTAGTTTACTTTTTATAATTTCACTAAATTAAATAAATATTTAATCGAAATATTTTAAATGCGTTATACTGATAGATTTTATTTCTATTCAGTCATTTGACGCAATACTGCTGCATACGAAGCTGCCGATTTTAATACCTGAAAGTGAATATTTACTATATGACAAATAATACAGGTATGAAAAACAATAACTTACTGCCATTAAAGACATAAGTGATAGATCAATAAATTTTCCGGCTGTTAATGCAAGAGGACGTTTTGAGCGTTCCATAATGAGGAATAGCGATTGTCTGACTAGTCGTCCAGTATAAATCCATTCGGACAAGTAACATGCATCACCAATTTCGTAACTCTGAAAATATAATCATAAAGGTATATTAAATATGTAGGTATATTATGTCCCTTGTTATATTTCAATCGCTTAATAGGCTTACTGTCCTATCAAAATATTATTAAATTAAGTTAAAGGCTTTAGTAGATCACGTAAATTATAAATCATCTGTGAATAATAATTAAGATTGTTATTATAATTGTTATTACGATATATCAATTCTATGCTATATTTAGAAAAGTTAAAAATTGTATTATAGAAATATAACTTTTTTAATGTTGGTAATATAGCAAATATTATAATTTTATAATATAAGGTAATTTACTCGACAATTATTCTGGAAATAAAGATATTATAAATGTACCTGTACGTCGTCGGTAAAGACTGAAATCCTTTAATTTCCGGGAATACCTAGCTATTGCAAGGATTGCCGCCAAACAAGAGAATCATTAAACTTGTTCAATGTTTGACTAATGGGTTCAACTATTCATTGTAACTAATTGCTTTACTATTTCAGGGAAACACCGGAACTAATCGAATGAACTTAGATTACTTTGCTTACCTAATTCAGTAATTCCCCCCTTAAGAGCTTTTTCAAAAATATATTATTTTAGTTTTTTATAACAAAGAACTTTTGAACACTACTCAATTAATAATTAAAGTGGAAACTTTGTCAAGTTTTAGAAATTAGGCAAACTACGCAATCAAAGTTTGTTTAGCGATTTTCGGTGTTTGCCTGAAATTGATCACCAATATCAAATTGAAACTGTTGCATCTTATCACTAGAAGGGTCTTCCGTCACTTGAAATATTTAAATAAAAATATATTTATTTACAAGATATAACTATATATGTTTTTCAATAAAATTATTAATTTTAGTTTTATAATATAAACTAAATTAATAGACATGAAAAGTATTTTCACATTCAAGTTAAGAATTTATATAATTAAATAAAAATATTTTCAAAAATTGCAAATTTTCCAAAGTCAAAAATAAGATTAATTATATATAGGTACTATGTAATTAAAAATTAGTTTTTGAATAAACACAAAATTTTGAAAATAATCGTAATGTCAAATTTAATTTGTTGTCAAAAACATCCATGCTATAATATTTTTTTTGTCCTAACGGGAATAAAGTGTCACATCTCGGCTCTAAGTATACTTAGAGCCTGCTATAGTAAGCAGGCGTAAAATGATACATTTTGCCCAAAAACTTTTTGTTGTTTGTATCAACAAAAATGTTGGTTGTAACAAAATGTTGTTTGTACCTACGCCTTGTTTGCGCTTTCGGCTTGGGCTACAACATTCACTCCATGGGCCAAGAACTAACACTTTACGCCCTAGATACAAAAATAACTATTATGTTTGATTGCATTAAAATAACATGATTACATTATCACTTAGCGACCATACGGTACCATTTTAAGGTACTACACAGTAAAAAGTATTTCGTTAAATTAACAAAAAATGTCGTCCCAGCAAGTCCACTACAATTTTTTGTTATATTAGCAAATTTATTACGCAGAATAACAACTTTTATGATTCAAATTATTATATTTTGTAAGTATTTATGTTACTATAATAATAAAATTTGTTAATATTACAAAAAATTGTAGTGGACCTGCTGGGACAACATTTTTTTGTTAATTTAACGAAATACTTTTTACTGTGTAGATATCTTATAGGACTCAAGCTTAGTATGTATTAAAATATGCTATTATAGTATCTTCTGTAGTTTTCCCAATTTTTATTTTTAAACATCATTTTTTATATGCGGCCTAAGTTTCATCGTGCAAATGTTTCGATTCGATCGGAAAAAGCGATTCTTTAGCTTTAGCTCAACCCGAAACAATGTTATAATACAATTTTAAAACAAATCAATAAACAGCTTGTATAGTTGTTCTCACGAATGATGAAACTGATGTCAAAACTATGACTGGGTCATTGGGTCACTATGACCGAATGGGTCATTAAAGAAACCGGACCGTCGGACAATTTTATTTGTTTTTATTAAGACCGCTAACTCAACCATTCATCCAATACTTCATTCAGATAATTCTGACGTCTTCGAAATTATACAAATAATATAAAAAAATCTTAATTTTTCACATCATTTGCACATAATTAGGCTTTTTGGACTTGCAATAAACCATAGGCTTCGTCCGACAAAGACCTATATTATGTACTCATGACATAAATAGCTATTATTAATTTCATAATAGTTCATTAATCTGAACATGTTATTACCACTTTATATTCTGATTTAGTTTACTTATTTAACCGCTAAATAATGCAATGATCATTGAGTTAACAATGGTTTGTAATTAATTTAGATACCTGTATACTGAAATTCAATAATACTTACGTCTACAGTAACGGCGTTTCCATAAGTACAATATAATGTTATTTGAAACATTAAAGTACCAAGGAAGCTTAATGCAAATATAAATTCCATACTTCCTGGCGCAGCCTAAAATTATTCAGGTTACAAAATTATTAATGAACCTTGATAATCCAATTACATCAATTCCACAGATTATATTAAAAATAATATAAAACTTGACATATCGAATTAATATAATTAACTTACATTCATAAAGGTAAAACCGACTAAGCAAATTCCAGCAGCGCTACACAAAAATTGACTCAAAAATACATAAGTAAAAATATTTTCAATTGATTCGGTAAACCTGAAATATTTTTATTCCAGAAAATAAAGAAGGTATATTGCAAAATAATACTTACTCAATTAACGCAGTGTGATGTGATACACACGAACCTAATTGTTCAAAAATATCGTTTTCTTTAATTTTGTAGGCATCATATATGTTTTTATTATTTTTTTCGTTCTTTTCTAATTCCTTGTTCATTATTTCCAAAATAGTGTCTCTTAGAATTCTAAAATATGCTGACGATATACCCATCATACTCGTAGATAAATTGTCGAAGCCTATACTGGTCCAAGCTGCCGAAAATAAGGCAATACATTGGTATAGATAAACTAGTAAATATACAATAATATGATGCTTAGTTAAGTCCAGGGGGAAAGGCAGAGGAGTTTGTCGGGGTTCTTGGTGACTTAATAACGGTCCGGATAAAATGCATATAACAGTAGTAATGCCACTACAAAAGAAAAACTTAACCATAAACTTTGTAAAGTCCACCGTTTTTTTTAAATGCTTATCGTAAGCTTTGTCATAATACGAAAAGTGATTCAGTTTTAAAAAATCCACCATATCCATAAACGGATCCATTTTAAAGTAAAACACTGTAAATTTTACGCTGCAGTTAAAAATTGCAACAAACATAGACCAACTTTGAATTAATTTAGCCAGGTCAGTTACGACCATAGTACTTAATAATAACGACAATGCAAAGAAAACTACAAATAGATAGTGCAAAGTGCCATATATTTTATAAAAAATCGATGGTGTTCGATATGGCCAAAATCCAGTTAATGTCATTAAACGTTTTTGAATTCTAAACGCCTCCGAATTTTCTGTTTTCCCCATCTGAAATTAAAAAATTTATTGTGAATAAAATATTACTCTTTAGTACTAAAATAACTGGTAATTATTATTTAAAGCAACAAAAAATATTTAGTTGTTTTTGAATTATTGGCAAGTAGTAATTCAAATTCGTTTGTTATAAAAAATTACCAGATTGAAATAGTTGTCTCTTTTATTTATACTAAATTTAAACTTACAGTGTGTTTTATTTGTGAAAACTATGCATTTCAGTTCTAAAAATTATAAAAAAAAATTTTATTTTTAACGGTTTTTTGCGATTTTGCAGTCTAACGAAGTAGAAAATAGTATAGAACAGGATTAAAAAACTACTTCGTTTACTACATAAAGTATTTTTCATATTACCTGCATTGAAACAGTGTGTTTCAATAGCTGTCAAGACAGTCGAAACACGACAATTTCAGACCACTGCGAATATTGGTCAAACATTAAAATGTTTCTGCCCGAGGGCAGAAACACTCAAGTTTCTTACCGCCAACTCTGTTTCCGATTTCATTTCAACCCTGTCAGAATTAATAGTATATTACTGGCCAAGCATAGAAAATGATCCGTTACTGGGCGCGCAGCTATATTAAAAAGTGAGCGTAGCGAGCTTTTTAAAGCTGTAAGCCCAGTAACGGATCATATTTCGAGGCGAGGTGAGTATACTCTTTTATCGGAAAACATAAAATTATCAATTATATCAAATATTAAAAAATATTGTTTAAATTACAAATTGTGACAGATAAGACAAATTTAAACAATGTCATTAGAGCAACCCTCTATGGCGAAATGCAATAAGCGATTGAATCATAATTAAATCGTTTGGCGATCGCCAGTTCGAATCCCACGTCGGACAAATTTTTATAATAGAATTTTTTTATAATATAAATGAATTGACTTGCAGAAGTAACAGAACCATTAATAAAATCACATTAATGGTCGATTTTACATTATTAGTCGATTTGTGAGCTGACTAGGAATGCTTCGTTTTAGCTGCCGGATGGACACTCGGAAAGCATCGCTTTCGTTATGTTTTCCGATAAAATAATTTTTCATTACTTCAAATAAAATTTAATTAGTATGACAGCTGTCAGATTCGTCAAAGTCAAATTCGATATTGTTGTTTATGAGTAATTTTTTTTTGCGCGCGATCGATCTAAATTTTTGCATATGGTTTCCTACCGATAATTCACTGGGGGGTGAGTACGAGACGAGGGGGGGGAAATTTTTTCTCAGTTTTTCGATATCTAGCGCCGTTGTCGAGTTATTGCTGATTCAAAAAAATTTCGAATTTAAAATATTTATTTTACAAGTTTCAATGCAAAAAAATTTTCTGTTTCAATGCAGGTAATATGAAAAATAGTATGTGTGGCGCGGGGTGAAACGCGATTTCAGACGAAGGTGATGCCAGCCCTCGTTTCACTCGGGCAGGCAAATTTCACCCTCGTCTGAAATCGCTTTGTTTCACCCCTTGCCAAACAATATACTATTTTATAACATCTTGTATATGTATATATTATAATATTATTAAATAAAAAAAAATAATATTTTGATTTTGTCGTTTAATTAACTTGTTAATTTGAATTTTTAATATTATTATTATTTCACAAGTTAAAAAATTTATATATATATATATATTTATGTATATTATATAGTAAGGATTGCTAAATATACATATTACACCAATTTCGTATGTACATAAATAAAAGCATAAGGTTTTACTTACTGCATTTTAAATTTTATATTACCTTAATGAAACCACAAAAATCTATTTGAATTATAGTTTATCAGACAACTAATAGCACAAAATGTATACAAATAAAAGCTTGTACAATATTGTAGTGAACCAAACTAACAATTCAATTCTAATCCTTAATTCAAAAGTAACGCCTTATCGTGTTCCAAATATTTTTAATTTCGCAGAATGCTTAAAATTTTCAATCAGTAATAACTACTGTAGATATCACATAAAGTCATATTTCAAGATATTAATACTGCAATGGATAATTATATACTAAAATAAGTATATATGTCTATAGTTATTATATTTAAATATATAATGACAATATTATGTGGTGATGGCATTCAAGCTCAAATAATATCAACAATTTATTTTGCTATTTTCTAATAGGGAATTTATAAAAGAAAAATTCAAACAAAAGGTATAAGGAAACTGTATTTTAAATATTGTATTTTCAATTTATTATAAATTCCTACAGATTCTGTTATGATTTCAGAATTCACTTCTCGTATCAGAAACGTATACATAAGTATAGATTGAAGTTTGAGAATAGCATGCTTGATCGTACAATAGTTTACATTGTGTTATACAATGCAATCTCGATAATGCGAACAATTTTTTAATTTTAAATTAAATTAAAAAAGAACTTAAAAGGCTATAGCCGGGTAAGCATGGGGAAATGGCCCTTACACCGATTTGGCTCATTTTTTTTTAGATATTCCTTTCAAAGCACTATTAAATTTTCCAAAATATTAGATCCTAAATGTTGATAGTTTCTTAGAAAAAAATTATTTTCAAAATTTAGAAAAGAATTTTTTTCTCATAAAGTATTATTGCAAATTGAATGATTTTGGAATATATTATAGAGGTACTTAAGACCTATAAGTGGTAATTCTTTTGTGGTATTAGCTCCACATCAAATAGGAAAAAAGTTTTCAAAAATTAAAAAAATTAAATTTTGGCCGTACAACAATCACCAAAAATCACCAATCACCAAAACTTTAAAAAAGGTATGCCGAAGTTAGGCAGTGCCAAACACTTTCCTAATGAAATCCGAGTTTAGAATACCGAACTTCGGTAAACCTTTGGCTACCGTGATTAGGCCCAAATTAGGAATTCCAAAGGTATGCCGAAGTTAGGCAGTGCCAAACACTTTCCTAATGAAATCCGAGTTTAGAATACCGAACTTCGGTAAACTTTTGGCTACCGTGATTAGGCCCAAATTAAGAATTCCAAAGGTGTGTCGAAGTTAGGCAGTGCCAAACACTTTCCTAATGAAGTCCGAGTTTAGAATACCAAACTTCGGTAAATCTTTGGCTACCGTGATTAGGCCCAAATTAGGAATTCCAAAGGTATGCCGAAGTTAGGCAGTGCCAAACACTTTCCTAATTACATTTTGCCATTTTTCGTTTTGCCTCATGTGGCCCTGACGTGGTTAGAGTTAGGTTTGCCTAAGTTAGGCATGCCTAATTCGGTCCGAATTGATCTTTCGGAAAGCCTAACTACAATTTCTAGTCGGGATGGTTTGGCTTTATGCTTTTAAATATTTCGGTTCATCATGGTTGATATTTTTGTTCACAAGATGTGTTTCCTTGTGAAAATGTTTGTACCAGGTGGGTCGAAGTTATTGTTGTTGGAGCGCCATACTTCGAGGATTCATAGTTTTACTATCTTTTCGATTCCGGATGCGGATTATTTGTTACACCCAAACTTCGAGCAGCTGATAATATTTATGAAGATGTTTCAGCGAGGATTAATTGAATTTGCCAGTGGCGTACCTAGAGCTTTTGCCGCCTGGGGCGGTCTGATATTTTGCCGCCCCCTACCAAAAGAAGATCGTCGAGGTGTTCGTAATCAAACATTTAACATGTTCTAGCATTTTTCAAACCCAAAATTCTTTTTTTTTTAAATAGAGCAAAAAAAAGGGTCATCGAGGTGTTCATAAACAAACATTCAACATGCTCTAGCTTTTTTCAAACCCTCGGCTTTACATAGCGCAATCTGCCGCCCCCCTAAATATGTGCCGCCCGGGGAGCCCCCCCTAGTTACGCCATTGGAATTTGCAGTCACATATTCTCGTTTTATGAGTCTTGGAACTGGCAAGCATGTTGATTTTTTAATAAGTATTTTGTGTTTTCTATTTTGTAGACTTTTAATCCTGGATGGTGGATCAATGTAATGATGAAGTAAGGTTATTGAATTCGAAGGGTCCTGACGAAGGAAAGACACTTGCCTAGTCGTGAAATTGGTAGCATTGCATTCAGGCTAAGTCTCTTTTAGAGATGCATTTATTTATTTATTATTGATGCTGTATGTCAGGTTCTATTTTTATAATCAATCATAACCGAGATAATAAAATCCGATGTGCAATTAATCTCTGCTGGAGCATAAGTTCGTTTTGTTGGGTTATCCTCCTCAAGGATGCTCAACTGTATTTTTTTACATAACTAAATCGACCCTTCAGGTAGATTTCAGTATTTTACTTTTGTATTTTATTTTTTTTTGTTTTCTAATATCATAATCTTCAATTATGTATTAGCGTTACTTGAACCTTATGTGAATGTTTTATGTATCGTCTAGTGAATTAATTAAACATTGTCGCCAACATCTTTTTTTTTCTATTTGTGTTAGTACGATAAATCGACTCTTCTTTCTTACTGGTTTCATTAGTATTGACTGGCGTCCACTTTAACATCTGGTTCTTCATTTAGTTGAAGAAATCTGAGTGTATGGTTACGAATCCACGATGTTTTTCGAAATCCACGCTTTCGAGAACTACGTTTTGAGTAGCAAGACTAGCTAACGCGTAAAGTTCATCTACGGTTTAGCAAGTGGCAGATGTGGCTAAAATAAGAGCAATTTACGCTACATAATACTATAATATGTATCTTCGGTTTAACCTGGAGCTGAACAACAGATTTAAAATATGAAAAATAATTCAAGTCGATGGCGATACAAATGCAAATGATGCAAAGAGATAAAAGTTGACATTGTTCTTTTTTAGGTACTCGTATATGAAAGGATGACACGCGCAAGGATGACACGCAAAATCGTGAAAAGAGGACGGTTACGGGTTGATGCGAGGGGTAAATCTCACGGGAAGTCTGGTGTACAGCTTATAGGAAGTCCGGGGAAGTCTGAGGAAGTCTGAGGAAGTCCGGGGAAGTCTGGGAAGTCTGAGGAAGTCCGGGGAAGTCTGGGAAGTCTGAGGAAGTCTGGGGAAGTCCGGGGAAGTCTGAGGAAGTCCGAGGAAGTCTGGGGAAGTCCGGGAAGTCTGAGGAAGTCTGGGGAAGTCCGGGAAGTCTGAGGAAGTCCGGGGAAGTCTGGAAAGTCTGAGGAAGTCTGGGGAAGTCCGGGGAAGTCTGAGGAAGTCCGAGGAAGTCTGGGGAAGTCCGGGAAGTCTGAGGAAGTCTGGGGAAGTCCGGGAAGTCTGAGGAAGTCCGGGGAAGTCTGGGGAAGTCTGAGGAAGTCCGAGGAAGTCTGGGAAGTCCGAGGAAGTCTGGGAAGTCTGAGGAAGTCCGGGGAAGTCCGGGAAAGTAGATTCTCAGAGAAGTACATTAAAAATTTAGGAAGTTTCAGGTTTTAGTTTATCTGGGATAGACGAGTATGAATTTACAACAAAAAATGTGATTTGTACGGATTTGTATGTATTGTTTGTAGGTATTGTTTGTAGGTACATATATACATATAAATATTTTGAATTAGCAATAACTCAAGAACGGCTCTAGATATCGAAAAACTGAGCAAAAAATTCTCCCCCTCCCCAACACCACACCCCGTAAATTATCGTTAGGAGGGCATATGCAAAAATTCAGATTGATCGCGCGCAAAAAAATATGTACTATTATGGTATACATATAGTGTATATTATGGTATATTATAGTGGCCCACAGTGTTATTCATCCACTCCTATACTAAAAATGTAAATGAATTGTACTTTTTGAAGTATTTTTTTGACACATAAACATCGCTTTTTCAGCAATACTTATTAAACAATTTTTGTTGCAAATTTCATTGCCTTTATTTTTGTTTATATTCATTTTTTTATTTCATCATGCTGTTTCCAAGTTACAGCGACTTAAAAAAAGACTCTGTAAAATACTAAAAATATTTTCATCTGTATTTCAAAAATGGCAATGTCTCACAAGGCGGCATTTTTAACATTATTGGTGCGATCAGGACCGTATCTCGGACTTTGATTCGGGGGGGGAGGCGGGTTTTTCTTCTTAGCCTGTAACCATCCACGCCTGAATGTACGCCTCTCTCTCATCTCTCTCCATGTTTCCCTGTCTGCCGCCCTCCGTTAATGATAAATAAAAGTGGACGCCAGACTCTTAGGCGCCGGATTTTTGGGCCCCACCGTTTGGGCGCTGGAATTTTTGGGTGCCGTTTTTTTTGGCGCCGAGACTTTTAAGATCTAGATATCATATTTGAGGCCCACCTCCAGTCTTTATTTTTATAAAATATGAATTCTTGCATATTATAATTTTTAACACGCTTTTATTAGCTTCACTTGTAACTAACTATACCTATTCTCACGAAAGATGACGATGATGACACACTGCAAAATCGTATGAACTAAGCCAAGAATCCCTAGTCAAACGAAGTGTATTTTAAAATACAAATATATTGGTTATCTTTTTTTTATTTTCTTTCTCACTTTTGTTTTAGTTTAACAAATTACTTGTTGTCAGTGGCGTAGCCAGGATTTTCATTTGGGGGGGGGGGGGCACAGAATTGTTGACGTATGCCAAAATACTGGGGGGTGCGGAGTATCAGCCAGCAAAATTGCCGCATGCAAAATTTTTTTAAATTTTCAAGCTTAAGTAATGTGATGTAAAGTTAAAAAATCGCGATAAATGTATTTATTTATATTTAATATTATAACATTATATTTGGAGATGGAATAAGACAACTAAATGATTTCAAAATACATTGTGAAATCCATTTGGGGGGGGCACGTGCCTGGCTACGCCACTGCTTGTTGTCATCTGTCAAACCAAATATGTTTTTCTGTTTTTATTTATTTATGAACCAATAGTTATGTACAAATTCACTACTATGAGTATATCTGTATAAAAAATATATTAAAACCCCACTTAAAGGTCCGTAAGATTTCCCATACCCCTCCCCCTACCACCAAACCCTAGTAAAATTAATGGACGGTCCCTAAGGTGATATAAATAAGTTTTATATCGGAAAACATAGACAAAGCGATGCCTTCCGAGCTCTCTCTCGGATGCCAAAGCGATGCATGTTTAGTCACTTAGCAAATCGACTGGTAATGTAAAATCGACCAGTATTTTTTCTCGTCTTGTTCGTCTTTTTTGAGGATATCGTCTTCGGTATTCGATTTTAATTAGTTACAATTAAAAAAAAATTTTTTGTTAAATATTGTTCTTAGAAAAGTGTTCTCTATCACCACCCAAGTTATGTAAAGTGTATCCTGGGACACCCTGTATAATACAACAGCACCCACTCCCACTTTTTTACCCCCGCTCCCCCGAAAAATAAGTCCAGCTCCCAAACGATGACGCCCAAAAGAGCGCCTAAACAGCGAGTGCCCAAATGTCCGGGCGCCCAATAATCTTGACGCCCAAAAGGCCGGCGCCTACATGGCGGCGCCCAAACGGAGGCGCCCAAACAGCGGTGCCCAAATGTCCTGACCTGATAAAAGTACGTTGCGTTTGCCCGAACACCGAGGCAAAATTTTTGAAATTTTAATGAAGCACATTTATTTGAAAAATAATTATATTAAAAATAAAAGTGATTATTCAGCGCTGCCTCATATACGGCGTTTTATCATTGTAAAACTGCAATTACCTATACTTACCTATAGTTACAATGTAGTAACTTCCATCGCTTATGATTTAAATGTTATTTAGCCAACAACAGTTCTACACTCCATAATAAGAATACTCAGCTTTGAAATTTTTAAAATGCAATTATCTTAAAACATGCTTTTGAAATTTTTGTCGTCTCAGGGTACGATATTCTAAGATTTTATTTCGCGCTGCGGGAGTTGAACCCTCAAAACCCCCCTCAGATCAGGCACGGAACTAGCCCTGTTAGACTAAGTGGGCCGAAGCCGGGCCCAGTTATTTTTAAGGGGGCCAAAGACCTAGAATGTTTTTTAAAAAAGCTAAAAAAAAGGTAATGTACGTGACTCATAACAAAAAATAACGCAATAATGCGATTATCTCGATTATCTTAAAAATGCGTATGTAAAATATTTTAAACTTAATTAGTCAGAAATAAATCTGAAATAAATCAGGGTGGGCACAAGGGTGGGCCAGCACAACTTTTAGGTGGGCCATGGCCCACCCTGGCCCCCCCGTAGTTACGTGCCTGCCTCAGATACGGGCCTAGGTGCGATCTTATAATATTTCCAAGATATTCTTGCAATTCCAAGATATAACATCGATTGGCATAATATTATTAAATACAGTGGAGCCCGCCTATTTTGAATCACGGTTAATGTTATTATTCGGGAATTGTTAGCACTTTTGCGAGGAACGGGACGGATATAATATTATTATGATTATCTTATCACACAGAAAACACCGCTTACAATAATCATAAATTCGGTTTATGTTATCAAATCATTCTAAAGATTATTTTCTTTCTTTCCAAAACTTAAGTAAACATATTGGTTTAGTTTTAAATGCTGCCGACAATTGACAATTTATAGCTTACATTCTGCCGTTTAAAGTGTTGTAAATAAATGTTACTACGAATGAAATCATAAAATTTTTACACGTTATTCTTAAGTTGTTGAACCATTTATTAATGCAAAAACTGCTTTCAATTTAAAAAAAAATTACAGTAGGTGCATCCCAATGCGTGATGCAATTCAGTTCTACTTGAAAACTTGGGTTTACAAGTAACACTCCGATGGGTGTCTTACTGATAATGACTTAAACTTTGTACACATAAACATCCATAGCGTAAAACAATATTCTTTCAATGATATCGTGCCGACAATCTAATCAATTACGGGGAATATTATTGTAGGTCATATTTACTATATTAGACGCAAGCTTAGACAAGCATAATGAAGAACTGCATTTTGTACCGCAGACTCCAACCAAGTCTGGTTATCAGGTTTCTTGGGGGGTGGGGTAACGTTGATGTTGCAAATACACAACATAATATGTAGTACTATGTACTAAATATTTGAAGAAATTTTGCATGACAGCGTTTTTAAGGTTGACAGCTTTATTTTAATGATCTGTGAAAACTAGAAATTTAGGAATAGTTGTTCCTATAGATTTATAGTTGTTTTTATTAATGTTAAGTTTAACCCTTAATCATTATCGTCAAATATTGTCACACTAGCGGTCATACACATACGGTCACAGTAACAGCGCTTTATGTTTTTTGTTAATTATTCACGTACATCGTTACTATATATGCAGTAAATTGTGTCGTCATCTTTATCATTCCTAAGAACCACTTTAAATTCAGAGGAAGTCTGGGGAAGTCCGGGGAAGTCTGAGGAAGTCCGGGAAGTCTGGGGAAGTCCGAGGAAGTCTGGGGAAGTCCGAGGAAGTCTGGGGAAGTCCGGGAAGTCTGAGGAAGTCTGGGGAAGTCTGAGGAAGTCCGGGGAAGTCTGGGAAGTCCGGGGAAGTCTGGGGAAGTCCGGGGAAGTCCGGGAAGTCTGGGGAAGTCCGGGGAAGTCTGAGGAAGTCCGGGAAGTCTGGGGAAGTCCGGGGAAGTCCGGGGAAGTCCGAGGAAGTCCGGGGAAGTCTGGGGAAGTCCGGGGAAGTCCGGGGAAGTCCGGGAAGTCTGAGGAAGTCCGGGGAAGTTTGGGAAGTCCGAAGTAGGAGGAAGTCTGGTGTACACAATTTTTGACCGTGGTTTACCCCTCGGGTTGATGCTTAAGTGCATCGACTACTAAGCAGAGAACCCTGGTTCGAGCCTGAATGAAGTAAGAACTTTATTCTAACCGTCCTCCCTCGGCGGGCAATGGCAAACCACCGAGGTAATCTGCCTTGTAAGCCCTTCATAAAAATGAAGTGGTTAGCCAAAACCCACCCTGGGTTGTAGTGCTACTGTGTGTATATGAAAAAAATTTAATTCCTTTGAAATAAGAGAGTAGAAAATAGTATTGAGTTTAGTCGAACGCGTGTTAATTATGTGTTTAGTTTAAGTTATTTAAAAAGATGAAAATGTAGCTCTGGCCATGTATGTCAAAATATGTCAGTCGTTCACAAGTTGTTCATAATCGTTAAAATAAAAACTATAAACAAATATCTATAGTTGATTCAATCTCTATTTACAGTCGAAAAGTGATTTAGCTGAACAAATAGATACCCATTAAAACTATTCACTAAAAATTTTGTGTGTAAAATAAAACAATTTAAACTAAAATTTAATTGATTGCCTTGCAGATATAATTTTAATAAAGTAAAATAAAAATATAAAAAAATAATAAACAACAACAATAGCATATTGTAGGCCAAGGTTGTGAAGACTGTCAATATAGCCCTAGCGCCAAGATTATATTCCGAGGTGCGAAGCAACGAGATATAGAGATATAGTAGATCACAATTTTTGTTGTATTTTACCGAGTCTTGTTTAAGTCGCTGTCAGTCAGAAACGGTGAAATGAAATAGAAAAATGTATATGAACAAAATTGAAGGAAATAAAATTTTTAACAAAAAATGTCTAAAAAGTTTTGCGTGAATCGACTTTTATATGAAGAAAAACGGCTTCAAAATGTAGGGACAATTAACATTGTTAACATTAGGGTTAACAAAAAAGTGTACGAATAATTTCTGGAGCCACTGTATGTCAAAGTCAGCTCATTTCAGTCTAAAAATATTAAAACCAATAAAAAATTATTTTTAATTTAAAAATTATATTTACCATCTACTAGATATGTACATAATACTCCCACGTATTATGTGGTAAAGAGTAAACTCAAACTTTTAATAATCTTTTAATAATAAAATAATTAAAAAAATTGATGGTGACTGAAATCTCGTGTATTTGTACGTAACTGAACATTCTTGTTTATTCACACGGTTCAGGATTTCCTGTTTTTGTTATACTTAAATTTTTGCAAAAAATTATAAATTTACTTTAATTTTCTTCCCCGAAAAAAAATAATTTAATATTACGTTATTAAGTACATATTTGCGTTTGCAAACATTACTAACGTACACCATTTTCTCCTTTTGCAAATAGAACTTCCTGATCATTTTACCAATGAAAGATGACTGTGCGGTGTTTTTGTAAAAGCTGAAGTAGGGAACCGAATTAACTCAGATGTCAATGAATTGCAAATCTCTTATGTTTGAGCTTCTGCTTGTTGGTGTTGATAAAGGTGATGTCGCCTCACATTTTAAAATATGTAATTTAAAAGAAAAAAATAACGAAATAGAAAACGAAAAAAGAAATACATATCGATAAAAAGAGATAAGCAAAGGACGGATAATATTTCTATGCAGTTTAGACGCATTGCTATGTCATTAAACAATAATCTCTGAGTGCATCCAAAAATTACACAATTCTTCCAAAATAAAACAAATATATTTAAATTTAATATTCCAATAAATTAAAATGGTTAAATTCTTCTAATAAAGATACCTTTATCTTCATGTTGCATAATTAAATATTAAATACCAAATTTCATTTTATTACTACTACCATTTATTTATTAATAGGCATAATAAAACAAATTTCGAAAAATAATTTTCTAATTTATAATGGGTGATTTTTTAAGAGCTTGGTTTTTGAAAATGAAAAAAAACACAGAAAATTTGCAAAAGTAAATGAAATATTTATTTGGAGCGATAAATCAATGCCTGCCATTTACTTTTTAAAGATAATTTAATGTAAATGTTGCCCACGGCTACGCCTAAGGTGGTCCATCCGTAAGGTCCAATTTTGGCATACTTTTTCCAGCATTCCGGCCGGTATCTCACAATTTACGGCGGTAATGTTGTCTTTCAGGGCTGCAATTGTGGCTGGTTTGTCCCTGTACACGAGAGACTTCACATAACCCCACAAAAAATAGTCTAGTGGGGTCAAATCGCATGATCTTGGCGGCCAATGCACAGCTCCAAAACGTGAGATTAATTGCTCATCAAACTCGCCTCTCAAGAGGTCCATGGTATCGCGTGCCGTGTGGCATGTGGCACCGTTTTGTTGAAACCAAATGTCGACCAAATCCAATTCTTGCATTTTGGGCAAAAAAAAGTCGGAAATCTTATCGCGCTCTTCATTGACACTGGCGGCTACAGCATCAATATTGTTCAATAAAGTGAAATTGGTGCGAAATTTTGTCGCAATGGCTTGAATAGCCTGTTCGGTGGGTCGATTATGACGACCATAAAATGAACAAAATTTGCGAAACACATTTTTCACAGAGCCCGAATTTTGGTAATAAAATTCGATGATTTGCAAGCGTTGTTAGTTTGTTAGTCTATTCATGGTGAAATGGCAAGAGTGTGATCTCTCAGAAACTTGACAGCAAAACACTAAGTAGCAAAAAAATCACCCTTTATTTATCCAAATAAAAATTATTAAATAAAAAAGCTTTAAGGGCCGGTTGTATGTCAGTGGTTTAACTCAAGGATCAACCGAACCTGGTTCAAGTCTTGAACCAGGATCAACGCCTATGCGGTTTTATGTAGGTCGAGTCAAGTAATCCGAGAGTTAGTATTTAAATTTATGTTGCTACTCCTGAATACAGCAAAAATCTCTAGAAAAGCACTAATTTTTAAGATTTAACTATAGATATGACTTTGACTATGACATTTGACTTTCTGACCTTAGTTTGAAACTGAAAGTTGTTCATAATATAAATTTATATTATAATCAAAAGTAAGTAAACTTCACTGAAATTTTATTAGTAATCAATATTATTAATGTTTCGTAAACCTAAATCTAGCAAAATATTCCTCATCTGATCAATTAACAAACTGATTTGCACCATCAGGAAAACTTTGAGGGTTTCTTTGAATACCTTTTTTTAAAAATTTCGAGAAATTCCATAAAATCTTCGTCGTTAGTTAATTGATAATCCATAATAATATTTATATAATAAATAATATGTAATAATAATATCAGTTGTAATAAATTTTTAAAAATTAAGCTTTTTAATAAATACTGTCAAAATGAAAATTTCGTAGTAGGTCAACATTAGCACTTTGAGGTTATAAAAATGTAAATATCGACTTGAACCAGGGTTAAACCACCGATTTCGGTGGGTAAGAAAAATCTAGAGTTAAACCAGGTTCAAGTCTTGAACCATGTACATACAACAGACATTTTTAAAAATCGCTGGTTTAACTCTGATCCGAGTTTAAACCACCGACATACAACCGGCCCTAAGACTTTAAACTGCAGTTTAACTGCAGTGTTTTTACTGATACAATTAGTTATCCAGAAAATTAAAATTTTTCTGTGCGTAGCTGTTCGTCGTTCGGAAAGCTGTAAATATATAATATCTAATGCGCGCCAAGTAATTCAATACAATTAAAAAGAAATCAAAGAACATTTTTCTGTTAAATATATTTTCACGTTTTTGTATGTAGGTACCATGGTTTCATTTTGATAATTTAATAATGCAAAGGAATCATTGCAAACTTTGAATTTTAGGATGTATGGGAGATGCAATGGGAGACAAAAGTAGGCTTAATTTAAATTTCACGAATATTGGCCTTATTTCTGTAGTAAGATATTTTTTAAATGCCATAAACAAAATTTAAAAAATTAATAGTTATAAAAACATCAATAGAAACCGAGATATATTATATGATATTTATAACGTCAACAAGTTTTAAATATTCTTAAGGTATTTTTAACATCGATATAAAGGGTTTACCAATACGATGTTTGTTTTTAAATTTTAAAGGAAACACATACTTCGGATGAAAATTCTATGGATTTTTATTGATATGTAAAGTAGAAGGTCTGCCATTTATCAATGTAAAATAAAATCTTTCAAATGTCCACCACGACCACGCTTACAGACATCGATTCTTTCGTCAAAATTTTCATTCATATTTTGGCATAATTGAAGCTCTATCTCTCCAATGACACGTTTGATGTTGACTTTTAAGCCCTCAATGGCTTATGGATTATCCGCATAGACTTGATCTTTCACATAGACCCACAAGAAATAGTCAAACGGTGTAAAATCGCACGATCTGGGGGGCAATTTATTGCTGAATTACGTGAAATTATTCGATCTGGAAATTTGTTTTGCAATAAAGCCATTGTTTCTCTGGCCGTGTGACAAGTGGCGCCATCCTGTTAAAACCACATATCACTCACATCCATATCATCGATAATAGGCCAAAAATAATTTGTCAACATGTCCCCAAATGTGGAGAATGTCGTGGAATCGATAAATTTGGACGTTCTTCGACACTTTCACTTACAGCAGCGATATTTTCCGCTGAACAACCCAAACGAATATGTGTTGTTGTTGGTATGTTATATACCAAACCAGTAAACTTAAATTTATCCACCAAATTCTCGATAGCGGTTTCAGAAGACCAATCATGACGACCAAAAATATCGCGAATTTTACGAAATGTGGTTTTCACACATCGACTATTTTCGTAATAGGCTTCAATGATATTAATACAATTTTCAATTGAAATTGAAAACATTTTCACAAATGGCACAGCTTCTGCTGTACATAGGTCAAAAAACTAAATGCAAGAACTGTCAAAATATCCGAATATGCCCCTATTGAAAAACAAACGTCTTATTGGTAAACCCTGTATCTATATAATTTTTTGGAGATTTGAACGTGACAATGCTGTATCGGTTCCTTATAATTAATTTCTCGAGAAACGGGTAGTAAACAGTGATAAAAGTTTGCTGAAACTTTCTTAGCAACTTTTAACTATAAAAAAAAATATCGTCACTCTCTGCCGCAATACCTCCAATCACCAGCACACCAAATTTTGTCCGGAGAATCGACGACATAATGTTCATTTTTGTTTTCTCTTGTGGTAGCCTTAACAAAGATATCGGTAGCTCTGGCAAAGATATCTATATGTATCACCCCTACCCTAAATCTATCTATAAAAGCTTTTTTAACAAAATCTTAAATTAAAAAAACTTTTTTATTTTTGTACGCCACTGAATTTTTTCCAAAATTTTTATATACGTCACATAATACCGTAAGAAGTCACAAATAAAATTTCTCCAAGATTGGTACAACAAATTTTTTCGGTCATCTAGCGGATTTTCCGAAAATAAATTTTTGTAAATTACTGACTGTCGATTTACTGATTCTGAAAACATTTGCGAAAAAATTTAACAAACAGCCTAAACTTGGTCGCTATACCTAGTGGCAGAACCTTTTACTTATAAAGTAACGTTCCGTCAGTCCGTACGACGATATTATAAAGTATTTCCCACCGAACCACCTATTTTTGTATTCTAAAATTAATTGTTACAAGCCCTAAACTCAATTCTTATGCTGCACTCGGTATACAAATCAACATTAACCTAATTTTGACACATATGTCACAAAATTATGACGTTTATTAAAATTTTGAATATATTGTTTTATTTTTGCCAGCCATCTGACAAATTCTCACAAAAAATATATAAATTAAGATTTCAGTTAATATTTTCTATAATTTTTCTGACCTGCCCCGCCCTGTTACAATTGGCTCGGTTTGTTTTCTCACCAATACTTATACTTTCAAAGCTTCATCGACACACCAAATTTTAGCTAAATCGGTTAAACATTTCCGGAGATACGACGACATTTTAATTTTTTTAAATTTATTTTATTGTGGTGGCCCTGGTGAAGATTTCTCTGGCAAAACCTTATTTTCACCATTCCAGCCCACGAGGCATACGTCCAATAAGTTTGATTGCAATCGACGCAGAAATGCCGGAGAAAATCGATCGACAAAAACTTTTTTCATGTTTTTGCCAAAAAAGTTAATTTTATTTTTTTCATGTTGCATTAGTGATTTCTATCGAAGGATTACATATGCTCTCATATCCATTAGGATCAATGTATCTACGTACCAGATTTGGTTAAGATCCCTTCAGCACTTCTTGAGTTATTCACTCCTAAAGTTTCAACTTTGACAACTTGTGATTTTTGACAGACGACAAATAGAAGATTAATTTTACCTATTCTGGATAAAGCCTTTTAAGGCCTTTAAAATAACATATCGCAAGACAAAATATTTTTAAAAAATCCCGTATTATTTTCTTGTGGTGGCACTCCTGATTGATAGATCGCGACGAAAACCTTATTTTCACCTTTCCACCGTGAACCCTACCACCATACCAAATTTGGTCGTAATTGGTTGTATGGCTCGGAAGCAAATCGATCGACAAAATTTGACCACCGACAGACCGACAGACAGACAGACCGACACAGAAATTTTTATTTTACTTTTTGCAGATCTTTACGTTTCTGAACACGGTGATCTCGAAAATGCAAAAAAAAAGTTGAAATTTTTTTTCGATTACCATACCTCCAATTTTTTTTTAAAATTGATTGGAGGTAAAATTTAAAGAACTCAGACTTTTTTTAAATCTTTTTTTTTAAGCTAATATTGCTTGAAAAAATGTTGATTTTCATAAAATGGTTTTTACATTATAAGATTTTTTTAATATTTCTTAAGATTTTGGTTTAGATTTTTTTGAGACAAGTACAGGGTGGCTCAATTTCGATCCCTCTTATGGGGAAATCGGTAACCATTGGAAATATCGAAAAATGGATGGCGCATCCTCGATCTCTTTTTTTGAGAAAAGCCCAATGGACAAAACCGGAGTTGGCTATCTTTTTTTGTTTTCGAGTTATAGCCAAAAATCCGATTATTGGACTTTTTCATAAATGTCGATATCTCGGTTGTTTTTGAAGTTTTCAAAAAAGTGTTAACACTTTCTTCAGGCACTTTTTTAATGACAACAAAATGGGCTAGAGAGATTTTAAATATCTAAGTTAGTTTCCGAGTTATAATATAAAGTTGTGTTTTTTTAAATAGAAACCATAGTTGAATGTGATATTTTTGAATAGCATATTTTATCCTCTTTTCAATGATGTATAACATGTGGGGTCTATTATTACGGGTTCATCCCATTTTCATAAAAAATATAATAAAAATAAAAAATATCAAAAAATTAAATATGATAATAACATTTTTAATAAAAAAATCACTAAAAAAATTGAAGCACGTAACAAAAATTAAAGTAAGTATTCAAACTAAAGATCTTATTGTTTTCAATACATAACTTTTCAAAACAAAACACTACCAAATTGGCACCTAAAAGATTTTCACCACATGTTTTATAGTAGGCTAATGTTTGTTTAATTGTTGGGGAATTGCTGTCATTGTTTCATTGTTATATTAAATAATCATTATTACCTACTTATAATAATAATAATAATTATTATTAATTATAATAATATATTATTATTTACTGGTCATTTTACGTAAATATAAAATGGCTTATGAAAACTTTGAAAAATTTGATATGTTGGAGTGCTACATTAAAACTAATAATAATGCTCGTCTTGCAAGTGCAGCATATTTCAATAGTTATCCTGAAATAAGACAACCAGAGATCAGTATTTTTAATAGATTCAAAGGAAATCTTACTAATTATGGAAATTTTAACATGCCTAGATCAGGAAATTATAATATTCAAGATGCTCAAGAAACTGCCATTAATGTAATTGCAGCTGTAGTTCAAAATCCTTCAGTTTCGAGTCGTCAAATTGAAACTGAATCAGGAATTTCAAGATGTAAAGCTTTGCAGATACTAAAAAAACATAAAAAAACAACATTACCTACAACCAGGAGATGCTCAGAGACGGTTAGAATTTTGTAATTGGTATGGGCTAAAATGTCAACAAGATGAAAATTCCTTCAAATGTGTGATTTGGACAGACGAAGCTTACATTAGCAGTGCTGGTATATTTAACAGGCATAACGAACACTATTGGCCTGATGTTAATCCTCACCGTACTGTTGACGTCCAAATGCAAGGACGGTTCGGTTTTAGTGTGTGGTGTGCTCTATGTAGTTGGCAATCATGTTTTAGTATATTATACGTATAGAGAAAATCTAAATGGCCAACGATATTATAAACTCTTAAACGAACATTTTGTTGAAGAGTATTTGGATAATCTACCCTTGCTGGAAAGAAGATATTTGTATTACCAATAAGATGGTGCACCACCCCATAATTCCAGAATTGTTAAAGAATTACTAAATAGCAATTTTGGAAAATATCATATTTAATTTTTTGATATTTTTTATTTTTATTATATTTTTTATGAAAATGGGATGAACCCGTAATAATAGACCCCACATGTTATACATCATTGAAAAGAGGATAAAAAATGCTATTCAAAAATATCACAATCAACTATGGTTTCTATTTAAAAAAACACAACTTTATATTATAACTCGGAAACTAACTTAGATATTTAAAATCTCTCTAGCCGATTTTGTTGCCCTTAAAAAAGTGCCTAAAGAAAGTGTTAACACTTTTTTGAAAACTTCAAAAACAACCGAGATATCGACATTTATCAAAAAGTCCAATAATCGGATTTTTGGCTATAACTCGAAAACAAAAGAAGATAGCCAACTCCGGTTTTGTCCATTGGGCTTTTCTCAAAAAAAGAGATCGAGGATGCGCCATTCATTTTTCGATATTTCCAATGGTTACCGATTTCCCCATAAGAGGGATCGAAATTGAGCCACCCTGTACATAAGTATGCTATATGATTTATTTTTCAATATTTGTATTTTAAAATAAAAAATTCTTTGTATTTTCTTTCTTCTTATTTCTTACATCTTCTTCATCTTGCAGGTTTTCCTCTTTTTCTTCTTCCAAAATTTCCCATATTCTTACTCTGTCTTTCAACTCCTCCCAGAATGAATCGTCCATTTTAATTGAATTTTTATTTTCTGAAAGTTTCTTTTCTCTTAGGACCAAATCTTTATTTTCCAGAACCCTTTTTACTTTTATTCCTTTCCAAATAATCGATCTTTTCATTAAAAACTAAAAACACTTTAAAAAAATTTCCAAAAATGTGCCAATCTTGCAAAAATAATATGCCTAAAGACCTAAACTTGGTCGCTACCTAGTGGCAGAACCTTTTACTTATAAAGTAACGTTCCGTCAGTCCGTACGACGATATTATAAAATATTTCCCACCGAATTTGTATTCTAAAATAAATTGTTACAAGCCCTAAACTCAATTCTTATGCTGCACTCGGTATACAAATCAACATTAACCTAATTTTGACACATATGTCGCAAAATTATGACGTTTATTAAAATTTTGAATATATTGTTTTATTTTTGCAAGCCATCTGACAAATTCTCACAAAAAATATATAAATTAAGATTTCAGTTAATATTTTCTGTAATTTTTCTGACCTGCCCGCCCTGTTATAATTGGCTCGGTTGTTTTCTCACCAATACTTATACTTTCAAAGCTCCATCGACACACCAAGTTTTAGCTGAATCGGTTAAACATTTCCGGAGATACGACGACATTTTCATTTTTTTAAATTTATTTTATTGTGGTGGCCCTGGTGAAGATTTCTCTGGCAAAACCTTATTTTCACCATTCGAGCCCACGAGGTATACGTCCAATAAGTTTGATTGCAATCGACGCAGAAATGCCGAAGAAAATCGATCGACATGTTTTTTTCATGTTTTTGCCAAAAAAGTTAATTTTATTTTTATCGTGTTGCATTACTGATTTCTATCGAAGGATTACATGTGCTCTCATATCCATTAGGATCAATGTACTTACGTACCAAATTTGGTTAAGATCCCTTCAGCACTTCTTGAGTTATTCACTCTTAAAGTTTTAACTTTGACAACTTATGATTTTTGACAGACGACAGATAGAAGTTTAATTTTACCTATTCTGGATAAAGCCTTTTAAGGCCTTTAAAATAACCTATCGCAAGACAATATCTTTTAAAGAAATCCCGTATTATTTTCTTGTGGTGGCACTCCTGATTGATAGATCGCGACGAAAACCTTATTTTCACCTTTCCACCGTGAACCCTACCACCATACCAAATTTGGTCGTAATTGGTTGGATGGTTCGGAAGCAAATCGATCGACAAAATCCAACGACAGACAGACAGACCGACACAGAAATTTTTATTTTACTTTTTGCAGATCTTTACGTTTCTGAACACGGTGATCTCGAAAATGCAAAAAAAAGTTGAAATTTTTTTTCGATTACCATACCTCCAATTTTTTTTTAATTGATTGGAGGTAAAAAAAAAGTTTTAATTGAATTTAAAATTAAAAACTTAATTAATTATTTTTTAACTAAATTGATTTGAGATTTCAGTAAGTTCCGATTGCCGAGTAAGGTTTCGAATTATCGAGATTGCATTGTATAACACAATATAAACTATTATACGATCAAGCATGCTATTCTCCAACTTCAATCTACTTATGTATACGTTCCTGATACTAGAACTGAATTCTAAAATCATAGAACCTGTAGAAATTTGCAATAAATTGAAAATTTCAATATTTAAAATACATTTCTTTATACTTTTTGTTTGTATTTTTTTCATAAATTTGGTATTAGAAAATAGTAAAATAAATTGTTAATACTATTTTGAGCAATCACCACATGATATTGTCATTGGATATTTAAATATAATATAATTGTAGAAATACATTCTTATGTTAGTATATAATTTTATCTATTGCAGTATTAATATCAATAATTATGAAAATAATCAAAATAACAACAATAATAAGAAAAAACCAAAAATTGGAAGCTTCACATTTGAAAAAGGGAAAAAATTCAAGTGTCTGGGAGTGCTACTAAATAACGAGAGATTGCCAGAGTTAATGAATACAGCTGGTTAGAGAGCATTCCACTCAAAAAATAAAATTTTGAAAAGTAAGAATACATCTATAAGAACGAAACAAGAGTTTACAAGATATTTTTGAGAACAGTGATCACTTATGCAGCAGAAATATTAAATCCGACTAAGAGAGAAGAGGAAAAATTAAGAGAATTTGAAAGTATTCATGCAGAACGATTGTAGGTCCAGAAAAGATTAGTGGAAACCAATATAGAATAAGAACAAATGCGAAGTAACCAAAATATTGAAAAACGAAGACATTATAAAACAAAGTGGAACTCGGATGACCGTAGTTCTTATAGGCTTTTATACTGCTATCTTCCTGGTTAAACTTGAAAAATATAGATCATACTACATATAACAATAAACATAATACACCAATAGTATAAAAAACAGAAATATGTGTCCGCCCGTCCGTCGGTCTGCATATTTCAAATTTCAGAACTATTTCTATAGTTTAAAAACTATACTTAAAGTTGAAACATGCGGACGGACAGACGGACGGACACGGGACCAGAACATAAGGCTTCTTGCTATACTTTGTATAGAAGCCTAATACTATATTTATTATAAAATTGCAGAGAATTTGATGGCTAGGTCACCAAATAAAAATAATAAAATGCACCGAATTAACCGAATTAATTAAAGGGGGGAGTTATTTGTAACTACAAAAAATAGAAGGGTTAATTATTTTTTGAAAATTTTCAACCAAGATGAATTGTTATAGTCAGATTGACTTTTTTGTAGTTCATCGCCCGATGATTCGATAGTATGGTGAAAAGGTGAAAACATTTGCGATATTTTATACTTACTGTGTATTTTATTTGTGATAAATTAAATAATATTTAGATCTAAAAAGAGTATGTGCACTTTTTAAGTTTTCTAAAATATTGATATGATTATGTAATATCGGGTATGCCATAATATAATATAAATATCATAGTATAATTTTTTATTTCATTAGTTAACCCAAACTTTGCGGTTTAATCTGGAACTGAACAACAGAATTAAAATATGAAAATAAATAAACAAAAAGTCGATTGTGATGCAAAAAGGTGAAAGTTTTTTTTTTCGGTACTGGTATATAAAAGAAATTTAGTTCTTTTGAAATAGATACCAATTAAAAGTAGGTATTTAAATAAAAAAATTGTATGTAAAATAGAACAATTTAAACTGTTTTCATAAAATTAATTATCTCGCAGATACAATTTTAATAAAGTGAAATAAAAACATAAAAACATAATAAATAACAATAAATTTTTTTTTAGTGTAATAATGGAAAAAGATTCAGTTTAATTGAATGGAATATTTTTTATTTTCAACATACTAGCTTTATAAAGTGTTTACTTTAAGAATAAACACATTACAAAATTTTATTTTAAGCTAAACTAATATAAAATTTAATATAATATAATTTAATGATTGTGTGATGGGTTGATGCTTAAGTGCATCGACTACTAAGCAGAGAACCCTGGTTCGAGCCTGAGTGAAGTAAGAACTTTATTCTAACCGTTCTCCCTCGGCGGGCAATGGCAAACCTCCGAGGTAATCTGCCTTGAAAACCCTTCATAAAAATGAAGTGGTTAGCCAAAACCCACCCTGGGTTGTAGTGCTATACTGTGTGTGTAACATAAAATTTACTTTTTAGAAAATTTATTCGAAACAAAATAATAAACAAATCATTCACTGTAACAACATCGTGTGTTTGTTACGTATACTACTTCATAACCGTGACAGTTTTCAGATGCAATTGTAGCTGCAAATTTATGTCAAAACCAGCTCATTTCAGTCTAAAAATATAAAACCAATAAAGAATTTGTAATTTAAAATTTATATTCATCGTCTACTAGGTACATTATACTCGCACATAATATTATGTAGTAAAGAGAAAACTCAAACTTTTAATAATAAAATAATTTAAAAAATTGACGGTGACAGAAAACTCTTGGAATTGTACATAACTGAACATTTTTGTAGTCCGGTCAATTTAGACAGCCAAGGTTACAATAATTCACACATGGCTGAAAATTGGTAGGATTGTTCAAAACACTATTATAAATGAAATGTAAAAAGTCCTCATCGATCCGACACCTGGAAAAAAATTTACTCGGGGTCAAAGGTCACAAAACGGGTTTTTCGCAATTTTCAGCAAAACGATAAGTTTTATCATAAAATTATTTCAGACAAAAATTGTAGATCAGATAATTATCTATAAAAATGTTTAAATAGTTTTTCTCGTAAGAGCCACCGTTTTTGAGATATAACAATTCAAAAAGTTAAAAGAGTTATAATCTACTACAGAAAAATAACACAAATTTTTAAAAACGATTTTGTCTTGTGATAGGTTATTTTAATCAACTTGAAAAGCTTTATCTAGAATAGGTGAAATTAAATTTCTATCTGTCATCTGTCAAAAATTACAAGCTGCCAAATTTTAAACTTTAAGAGCGAATAACTCATGAAGTATTGAAGAGATTTCAACCAAATTTTGTATGTAGAAACATTGCCCCCACAGAACTGGACAGCATATAAAACCATTTGATAAAAACCAAGAATTCAACATTAAAAAAAAAGGTTACTCTTTTTTTACGAAAACTAGAAAAAACTCCTTGTCCCACGATTTGTGTTAGCCCTCGCAAAAATTTCTTTGCCGAAACCTTCTTTTCAATAGTAATATAACAAGACCTCATTTTTAGATCGATAAGTTGTATTGTAAATACGAAGGCATCGTTGTATAGCAATGCACGAAAAATTTGTTTTGAGTGCAATTGCTTAATGCAACGATGCCTGAGTAAAATTTACAAGCAACTTATCGATCTAAAAATAATGAGGTCGAGTTATATTTATTGAGATAATTACGCGAACATTTATTTGATATTGACAAACGTCAAAATTATATAAACAAAGAGGCGTGGCATCAAACCGGATGAGGCACTTTTTCCGCAGGAAGAGACACAATTGCCAGTGTAAGTGTTTGTTTACCTTTCGTAAGTGTAATTATCACCACTAGAGCCCACCAGACATAGTACGTCCAAAAAGTTTGACTGCTATCGACGCAGAAATGCCGAAGAAAATCGAGGGACAAGAACTTTTTTCAAGTTTTCGCAAAAAAACGTAATCTTTTTTTTTAATGTTGAATTATTGGTTTTTGTCAAATTGTTTTATATGCTGTCAAGTTCTGTGGAGGCAATGTTTCTACATACAAAATTTGGTTGAAATCCCTTCAATAGTTCATGAGTTATTCACTCTTGAAGTTTAAACATTGGCAGCTTGTAATTTTTGACAAATGACATATAAAAATGTAATTTCACCTATTCTGGATAAAGCTTTTCAAGGTGATTAAAATAACCTATCACAAGACAAAATCGTTTTTAAAAATTTGTGTTTTTTTTTGTAGTAGATTACAACTCTTTTAACTTTTTGAATTGTTATATCTCAAAAACGGAGGCTCTTAGGAGAAAAACTATATAAACATTTTTTATAGACAATTATCTGATCTACAATTTTTGTCTGAAATAATTTTATGATAAAACTTACCGTTTTGCTGAAAATTGCGAAAAACCCGTTTTTGTGACCTTTGACCCCGAATAAATTTTTTTCCAGGTGTCGGATCCATGAGGACTTTTTACATTTCATTTATAATAGTGTTTTGAACAATCCTACCAATTTTCAGCCATGTGTGAATTATTGAACCTCGCCCCTATTTTTTGGTCTAATTTGACCGGACTATTGCTCATTCATACGGTTTAGGTTTTCTTGTTTTTATTATACTTAAATTTTTGTAAAAAATTATAAATTTACTATAATTTTCTTCGCCGAAGAAAAAAAATAATATTTAATATTACGCCAGTTTGTAAAACATTATTAACGTACACCATTTTCTTCCTTTTCAAATAAAACTTCCTGATCATTTTAGAAAATAAACAGATGACTGGTGCTTTTGTAAAAGCTAAAGTAGGGAACCGAATTAATTCAGATGTCAATGAATTGTAAATCACCTACATATGTTTGACCTTCTGCTTGTTGGTGTTGGGAAAGGTGATGTCGCCTGTAATTTTAAAATATGTAACTTAAAAAAAAAAAAACGAAATACAAAACGAAAGAAGGAAAATATCTATAAAAAGAGACAAGTAAAGGGCTGATAGTCTTTCTATGCAGTTTAGACGTATTGCTCTATGTTATTAAATTAATAATAATCTCAGGGTGCATCCAAAAATTACACAATTCTTCCAAAATAATACAAATATTTTTAAATTTAATATTCCAATAAATTAAAATGGTTAAATTCTTCTAATAAATGTGATACCTATATCTTCATGTTCAAGCATAATTAAATATTAAATACCAAATTTCATTTTAATACTACTACCATTATTTATTTATAGGCATAATAAAACTAATTTTGCAAAATAATTTTTTAATTTGTATTCATCCAAATTAAAATTATTAAGCAATAAAGCTTACAAGACCGGCACTATTTTCTCGGCTCGTCCTTTTTCTCATAAAATGTCTATAAACTTTGATGCTACGCATTTTTAAATAATATTAATTTATTGAAAAATATAAAATTGAAAGCATCAAAATATTCAGCAATAAATATAAAGTAAATAATATCTAATGCGCGCCAAGTAATTCAATAAAATTAAAAAGAAAGAACATTTTTTCTGGTAAATATGTTTTCACGTTTAATGCAACGAAATCATTGCAAACCTTGAATTTAAGAATGTATGGGAGATATTATCGGAGACAAAAGTAAGATTAATTTAAATTTCAGGAATATTGGCCTCATTCTTGTAGTATGATATTTTTTAAATGTCATAAAAAAAAGTAATTAGTATTTATTAGTAAAAATTGATATTCGTTATAAAAACATTGATAAAACCGACATATAGTACATGGTATTAAAACAAGTTTAAAATATTCTTAAGGTCCTTTTAACGTCGATATATCTATATAATTTTTGGAGATTTGAACGTGACAGCGCTGTATCGGTTGCTTATAATTAATAACTCGAGAAAGGGGTGGTAAACAACACGAAAAGTTTGCTGAAACTTTCTTGTATATTAACAACCTTCAACTACAAAAAAAATTAAAAGAATCCGACTTTCTTTTTAAACTTTTTTAAGCTAATATTGCTTGAAAAAATGTCGTTTTTAATAAAATGGGTTCTACATTAGAAGGTTTTCTTAATATTTCTTAAGATTTTGTTTTAGATTTTTATATAGACAAGTATTTTGATTTTCCCTTAACAGGAGACTCTTAAGCAAAACAATAGATGTGATTTTCATGAATTTTAACAAAAAGTAAGTGTCAAATTAAAACGGCAAGAACTATTTGACTTGAAATTTTTTTTATAAGATCGTCAAGTCAGTGAAGATATGTGTATCAATTTTCATCGATCTCAGAATTAACAGTACTACGTTTTAATTTGTTGTTTTATTAAAGTATTAATAACTAGCTGGAGCTAGGCCACAGATCGCAGAATTAAAAAAATGTAGAAAAAAAATATATTATTGTTTTGTTTCAAAATCCTTATTTGTTTTTTGAATGTTTACATTGTTGTTTAGTTTTGTAAAATTTAATAATTTAGTAAATATTTCATTTGTTATGTATTTTTGTAAATGTTTTTGAATATTTCTTGTCTTCTTGCTAACAAGTTAACGTGGGTGAAAGACGAGATTTTCTGCCAAAAAATGATGGCCAGAATAGAATGAAAAGAAAGATGCTTCCTTAAATGATTTTGTGAATTTGATTTTAAATTTCGTATTTGAAAATAAATAAATTTTGAATTTGAGTGTGTAATATTTTTGATTATTATTAATAGTTATAAGTTGTTCCAATTTAGACAAGTTTATAGATGTTTCTTTTTGAAAGTGGATGTTTGGATGATTAATTTTTTGAATATTGTATGAGAATTGAAGATTAAATTGTGATCAATTATGATCAAAATATGATCCATCACTAAACTTACAGCTTTAAAAAGCTCGCTTATGCTCGTTTTTTAATATAGCTGCGCGCCCAGTAGCGGATCATTTTCGATGCTTGGCCACCAATATTACTATTTGAAGAGTACACGGGAATAACGATCAGAGTCACAAACTGTATATTTTTCGTAAATTGAACTTCAAGATTTATAGACTCGTGAGATCGTTAACAAATGATTTTAAAAATATGGTTTTTTATACTGGACTTAAATCATTTTTATCTTATATATTTTTACTAGAAGATACCTTTCATTGCCATCTATCGAATGGCATTAATAGTTTATTTTCAGAAAAATTGGATCCTGATCGTTATTCCCGTGTACTCTTCATTTATATAATTATGTGACTTCCTAATAAGTGAATACTGTGCAAGTCAATTGGCTGAAAACTCGATTGATGTCGAATTCGAACAACAATCCTGAATTAAATATTCTTGCTATCTCTACTTATATCGTTCCCGAATCTGAACTAGAATTCGTGTTGGGTATATGATTTGTATTGGGGTTATAGATTACATTCATCTGAATAGTTTTCATAAGTTTAAACGGTGTGCACTTTTTAAAAATTTACTAGTGCAATGTACAAATCCATTGTCCAAGTCGCCAAGTCCGTTATAACAATATAGTTTAACTTACTTTATTCAAGGTTTATTCAAACAAACAAGTGTTTTATTAGGAGGCCACAAAAGCATGAAAACTAATATAATAGTCGACTAGACTCAAGTTTATTTAATTGTGTAGTTGTGTTCTGTTTAGAAATTTAAAGTAAAAATCAATAATTATAACAATAGTTTATTTAAACATTCAGGTGTTTTATTGTGGGGTCTTAAAAACCATCTCTACTAAAGGCTAATGTCCACTTGAGACAGAACGTCTCGAGACTCGTATATAAACCCATGCTAAATAATACTAGTCTCAGTATTAGTCTCAGAGACTTAGGTATTAGCATGGTTTATATGGAAGTCTCGAGACTTTCTGTCTCAAGTAGACACTTGGCTTTAAGAGTCTACTAAGATTCAAGCTTGATTTAGGCCTATCAAAATATTTAGGTATTATTTTAGGTGAAGTGAAACAGGGGACTATGTTATTAAAGACTCGAGATCTAGCGTTTTTCAACCTTTCAGTATTTGCTACCCAATTTTAATCATAATTTTTCTGATAACTTTGTTTTTCAATATGCTCGTACCCTTCATTTAGTGTTAGCACGCCCCCAGATTGAGAAACACTACTGTAGATCACATATTTGCTTAAATATAAAATTATTATGTGATGCATATTGAAGCCTAGATAATATGATTAAAAAAATATATAAATTGTATTTATGTACAGTAATAAAATTAATTTGTTCGTCTTCCCGTAGTAGAGAAACTATAGATCAGAGGTCTCAAACTCAAAGGCTAACTTGGGCGACGAAAACAAGGTTTAACTTTAAAAGTTGGTTTATGCAAAACGCCGACGCACACACCGCACGCACTGCACGCATGAAACGCCGCAAAAAAATATTGGTTTATGCAGTTCGAATGCGTTTGATGCGTTCTAGTGCGTTTTCTGGTTACAAATTAGAATAAATTCACATTACGGTAGATGGCGCTAATGTTATTTTATTTCATTATTTAAAATTTTTTTAAATCAAATAATCAAATATTATTATTTCTAATAAATCAGAAAGATGGACTGGTTTCTTTTGTAGGTATTTTCGACCCAAAATATGGTGAGCATGAAAGTTAAGCTTTAGGGTCGATAATTTTTCATCGTGTTATTATTATTTCTAGAAAATATCACAATAATGGAAAATAAATTAAAAATAAAAATATCAATTATAAGCTAAGGTAACAATTATAATTGATATTTTTATTTTTAATTTATTATTAATATCTAATAATTTTAATTTAGAAAAATAAATTAGTAAAATAAAAGGAGGAACAAACATTTACTTTACATCATCTGCAAAAATAAGATTTATAATTACTTTCGTAATTTTAAATTTAAAAAAATTGTACCATATAATAATAATATAACTTGAAAAGTTCCTAGCGTTACGCGCTGCAATGAAAACCAAAGATAAAATAAATTTCGAGGTTATGCACGCACGTCACGCACGTCAGCGACGTGCATAAACGCTACCACAGAAATTCAATGTTTCAACTTTATTTGCTTGCGTGCAGTGCGTGCGGTGCGTGCGTCGGCGTCTTGCATAAACCAAGCTTAAGTGGAGCGCAAAAAATCAATATTTATAGAAACGTAGATTTATTTCGAATAATACTATAATGAGCGTATTATATAAAAGAACAAGAAAAATTTAATGTTTACGTCCTGACACTTGGCATCTCTTCTCTGCTACTATCTTTTCTATTTCGGGAGAAATTTTGTTCGTAGTGATTATGATTACTTTCAAAACTGCCCCGAGGTGAACGTCATTAATATTGTTTCTAACAGGAGACTTATTTCCGTTCACAACTGAAAATAACTGCTCGCACCGATATGCGATAACACTATTTCCAAGCATGGAAATAATTTCATATATTTGCAATTTTTTCTGCGTATTTTTGGTCCGATTTTAGATGCAGTATCATCTAAACTTGATTTGTTCATGTTGCACGTCGGAACGTGCGTTAAATCTTCATTTTTCACTTGCTTTTCCCAAAGAACTAGCTTACATTTGAATGCTTTAATTATATCAAACATGCGACTTATGTCACAATGCCAATTATGTCACTCGCGATTCGGAGGTAATATATACAGTAGCTGTCATGGAAATTGGGAATTATTCCCGAATTACAAAAATTGATTTGTAAGTATATTAACTATATTCTTAATAATAAAGAATAGAAAATAAAATAAAAATAAGTAAAAAAAGTTAAATTTTTGGTTTTGAAACTTATAAGCTCAAAAATACATTTTCTTATTTGAACACAATCACAAAGCTAGGTTTTTCAAACCGGGGGGTCTGGTGTGAAATACCCCCTAGCACATTTGTGATTGTGTTCAAGAAAAGAAAATGTGTTATTGAATTTCAAATCAGAAATCTTAGATTTCTATAAATTAGAATATCACTTTTTTGCTTACAATCTTTGGTGTGCTGGAGGGTATTCTATACTGCCCAGACCCCGCGGTTTGATAAACCTAGCTTTGTGTGCGTATTGTGTACGGTTATTGAAATTTCATTGGGAATTGTTATTTTAATTCGGAAATCTTCAGCAATGCAATTTCCATGACTGCTACTGTAGGTATGTAAGGAAACGGTTTATTTACCTACATTACAATGCTTACATTTTTCAATGACTCGCTGCAATAATTTTTATTCTGCGTCGGTTTGTTATTTTTTAGTTTTTATAGTATTGTGTGCCGATGTATTGGCCGAGCCGCAAAAATGTTCATTGCAGGCCGCATGTGGCCCGCGGGCCGCGAGTTTGACACCCCTGCTATAGAGTATAGTTTTTATGGCAACCTAAATTATTATAAGATATGTCGGTACTTTGAAAAATACCCGAAGCTAAAAATATGTTCTAAAAACAGAAATTTTAGCAAATGTATATCTAGGTATATTAATTTAAATCATGATCTGAAATGAATGTAGACCTACTAGAGCTTTTTCATAATAGAATTGACGCAAATTCAAACAAAACAACGTTGTTTCGAGAATAATAAACTAATGTAACTGAGAACAACTGCTAATGAAAGTTCCGTCACGCAATTGATAATTTAGCAATCGGAAACGTTTAGGCCTTTTTCCAACCTTTTAATACCTGTACTTGCTAGTAATCAACACGTTTTATTATTTTAATATTGGTCAAGGTCAACTTTTTAACGCTTTTATAATATCATTGGTATGAGTTTTGATAGGTACAAACAAATTGGTATTATAACAATAATGTTATACTATAAAATTTTTATTTTCTATGTAGGTCTTTACCATTTTTGTTATTAAAGGAATATTTCTCTATTGTTATTAATGTTAAGATTAACTTACTATTGTTTCAAACTGGTTTTTCGAATCTGCAGAAACACATATTTTGTGAATCATACAATATATTAAATTTCGTATAATGCAAAACATTGTTGAGTTTAATATTAGGAAATGTAAACTAACAAGAAAGTAACTAGATAAATAATTCATAATAAGATGTAAACATATTTTTAGATATTTATGGCTAATTCGTGCTATCGATAATTGAATTTGTCACTTCTACTATTAATTTAATAGGTCATAAATTGCCATACAAATGAACTTTATCGTAAAAAGCCATTAACGTAAACTAGGTAATAGTATATTGTTTTATTAGAATGGAAAGATTAACTTTTCTTGCCGATAGAATTTTACAGATACAAGGCGAATGAAACGAATGGAAGTAAAAAAACTTGCGTGAAAAGAAAAGTTATAGTCCGGGTGCCCGCCGATATAAAGTGCAACTTATACATAACCGCTTATAACTTCTTATTATTAAAGGAATATTTCTCTATAATAATTACACCTAGTCTACCATCATTTCCTCTATGAAAATTTTCAGAATCGCGGCTTTTCCTCTGCCATTTTTCCGAAAGTTGTTAATTTCGTATTGTACAAAACATTTATAGATACTGTACTTTTATAAAATATAATTGCCAGACAAAAATTTTGGAACCTTAAGGGTGTCTACCAACAGAAACATATAAAAATTTCAACTTTGAAAAATGTATCGATAACCAGCTGATTTTTTTCAGGATTGTTGAATGAAAATGTGTGAAATCCAATTATTGAATTGTCCGACAAAATACATTTTCCGATTTTCCAATCCGACGTGCGGAAATCATCGGTTTCAACCCAAAATTTTGGAGGACCCAAAATTTATTAATAACAATTACTCTTTTTGTAATGTCATGTTATGTACAACATGATGAATAAGTTGTCCGACAGTCAAGTATAAGCCTGTACAGGGTGGTTCAAATTCGAATGTTCTTATATGTGTGTGAACTTGGCACCTAACTTTTTTAAATCGACCATTTTAAGGTCAGTTCCATTAGCATCCAAGAAAGTTCTACAGTTTCTGATGATTTAAAAAAAAGTTCCGGTACCGGTCACCTGGAAATTGATTTTGAAAAATATGAGGCGCTAATTTCCGGTAGCACCGCAAAATCGTTAAAACATATTTTTCTGACAGCTTTCAAAAGTTCTCGAAGAGTTCTGTGGTTCTAGATAACATTTAAAAAAAGTTCCGAGTCAAAAATATTTTTTTTGAATTTTTGATTGAAATCAGCACCGCATCTCTGGAAACTCGGGGTGCGGACTTCAAACCTGAGATTTTCAACAGTCCTCGAGAGTTCTAACATAGTTTTATCTCCTATAACTCGATTCCAAAATAGTTCTGGCTAGTAAGTATATTTTTTTAATTTTTGAAAACTTGAAACGAGCACCACGTTTTCGGAAACTCCGGATTCTGACTGCAAACACAGTTTTTGTCGATAGTTCTGATGTAGTTCTACACTCTCGAGAGTGCAGCACCACATTCCGGCAACTCCAGGTGCCGGCTGCGACCCTAGTTTTTTCGATAGTTCTGACATAGTTCTATACTCTCTAATGCGACTCGATAATAGTTCTGGCCAGTACATATTTATTTTGAAATTCTGAAAACTTCAAACCAGCACCGCATTCCGGAAACTCCGGGTGCTGACTGCGAACCTAGTTTTTTCGATAGTTTGATATAGTTCCACACTATATAGTTTTTTACCCTCTTTTCAATTATATAAATACAACATGGTGTGGGGTACCTATATTATCAGTTTATATATTTCACATTATTTTACTAAAAACACCTATTGAGAACAATTGGACACAATTGTTTCAGATGTCAATAATGATTTTGTATAGTATTTTGTTTAAGCCAGCATTTAATTTTATGATATTCTTTTATTTTTATTTGACATTTTTTAATATAACGGGATGAAACTGAACTGAACTGAAAATGTAGTACAGTAAATAACAAATATATCCGGACACTCCTATATTAACAATGTAAATTATACGTTTTAAAGACGTTTTTCGTCATATAAAAATCGCCTTTACGGTAATAGTTATTACTATTAGACATTTCTTGTTGCAAACATGGCCTTCAATTTTGTTACTCGGTATGCATTTTTTACTAAATCATTCGAAGTCTGAGAAAGTATTGTAATCGCGCAGAAATCGTTTATTCTTAGCTCACACTAGCCTGTGGTCGCTTCCTGTATTAAATCTGTTTAAAACGGTAACATCTTTACATACTTTTCCACTGTTCGAGATTAAATAGTCAATTTCATTTTCCGTTTTTCCATCTGAACTCTTCCATGTCCATTTTTGCTGGATAGGCTTCTTGTAAAATGTATTTAAGCAATACAATCTTTTCTTCCTTAAGAAGTTGAGTAGCATCTCACCCCTATCGTTTCTTTCCATCTATATTATGATCCTGGTTTTCTTTCTTTTTTTTGCCAACTTTCGCGTTAAAGTCTCCCATAATTGTGATGGAATAAGAGTTTTCAAGTTTTCTTGCGGTTTCCAAATCTTCATAGAACTGGTCTGCAGCTTCGTCGTCTGAGAAGCTTGCTGGAACATATGCTGTATAACATATAACGGCCTGTGATCTGAATCATGATATAAATATTAAATTATTGTATTAAGTAACATTCAGGTAGCAACAAAGAAAATCTGTACAAGGGTAAAAATTCCAACAAGTCTAAAGCTTACTATTTACACTAGCCAACTAATGAAACAACGAAGAAATTCAGATCGAACAGCGGAACACTATAAAGACCTCAACAAAAGAACAAATAAAACAATTCGCAAAAATGTGGGGGCATACAAAACCAGAATGATACAAGAAGTTATTGAGGACAATGCAAGTATGAAGGTACTGAGATCAAACCTGTCAATTGGGAAATCAAGAATAGTCGAGCTAAAAAATCAAAATGGCACTAAAGTATCCGACAAACAGTCGAAAACACCCTGTCCGACATCAATGGCTAAACGTACGATCTTAAACGTAGGGTCAGAAGAAATTCCCGAAATAACCAAAGAAAAAATAAAAGAAACATTGAAAGAAATGAAAAATAGAAAATGCCCTGGAGAAGATCAGATCACGACGGAAATGCTAAAAAATGGAGGATTAAGTTTAGAACAAGCTACGAGTATGATTGTTCTGCTGAATAGATGTCTACAAGAGGGTAAAATTCCGACAGACCAATTAGTCTGCTGTCACAATTTTATAAGATTCTCACAAAAATAATAACAAACCGCTTAATGAATAAATTTGACTTTTATCAACCCGTAGAACAGGCGGGCTTTCGCAGGGGTTTCAGTACTACGGAGCACACCCAAACAATACGATCACTTATAGAAAAAGGCAATGAATACAATATACCGATACACTTGGTTTTCATAGATTTCCACAAAGCATTTAACTCCATCGAGATATGGAGAATAACACCATCGAAAATGTCTCAGAATACATATACTTGGGTCACCTTATTAAAACAGACAAGGGTAATCAAACCGCAGAAATAATAAGACGAATAGGACTTACATGGGCAGCGTTCGGTAAGCTAGTATACATTTTAAAAGAACCCAGTATACCCATAAACTTAAAACGCAAGGTATATAATGCATGCGTACTACCAGTAACCACTTATGGAATAGAGACAATGGCAATAACAAAACAAACAGCAAATCGATTCAGAATAGCACAAAGGGCAATGGAGAGCGCTACGTTGGGGGTGTTCTTAAAAGATAAAATAAGAAACCAGGAGATTAGGCGGAGAACAGGAGTGGCGGATGTAGTGGAGAGAATGGCAATACTCAAGTGGCGCTGGGTTGCCCATGTTGCGCGTGAAGACAAAAATAGATGGTCAACAAAAATTATACAAAGGCGGCCAAGAACGACAAAGAGAAGCGTGGGAAGTCCAAAGAAGACGGCGGCTAGAGAGTGGCTACAGACTGCTCAAGACAGGGAAAAATGGAAATAAATGGGAGAGGCCTACGTCCAGGAGTGGATGAATACAGGCTGATGCAGATGAAGATGAAGATCAAAAAGTGGAGTGTAACCTAGATTTTCATGGTCATTTATATTTTCACTATTTGGTTCTTTTTGAGTTCTTTTTATTTATAAAAATTCTAGTAGATCTAGTTTTTTGCCTATCCTCCGCATTGGATCTTATATATTATGGTGTATTAATACTTTTAGTTATTGTTTTAATTTTAAATTTTTTGAGGATTTGCATGATTTTATTCAAGATAGGACCTAGGTAGGAGATTTTGTCGTAACCATTAATCATATCTTTGTCTTTTTTTTTGTATTTTTAATGGTTTTCATTTTTAATTATTGTATCAATAATTTCAGGTTTGTAGCCATTATTTTTTCTTTTTGTCGTAGTTCATGGGGATAATCTCTATTCTTTCTGTATAACATCTAAATGCTGTGAGTTGATGTATACTTGCATGATTTGAAGATTTACTGATAACTAAGTCTCTGGTTGTAGGTTTCCTGTATATAGCGAATTCTAATTTTTGCTCCTTTCTTTGAATAGTTAAGTCTAAAAAATTTAGTTTTTCTTTTTTATTTTCGGTTTCAAGTGTAAACTGGATATGTTTGTTTTTGGAGTTAAAGTAGGAAATAAATTCTTCAGCTTCTGTTTTATTGCCTTCCCAAATGCATAAAACGTCATCTACGTATCTTTTTCACAGTTTTATTTTTCTTGTGAATTTATTAGATTCTTTTAAAAGTTCAATTTCGTAGTTATTCATTTAAATTTCTGCCAATAGTCCTGCTATAGGTGATCCCACAGCTAATAAAGTGCCTTCATAATGAATGTTGTTAAAAATAAAGAAATTTTGTTCAACTGCTACAGTTAGTAATTTGGTAATATCTTGTTCTGTTACAATACTACTCATTTTACATTTGTTACATTCCGAATGGAATGTGGAACAGCTATAAATAAAGAACTAGAGAAAATTAAAAGACAAAAGAAAGTGTCATTTACTTAATATTTTTTTAATAACTCGTAATATCCTTTCATATTACCTATATTATTTATAAATGTTTAATATCAATATATTTTTAATATCCTTCTAATTACTTATGAGCTTTCCAATGACATAAGATTTATGATTACTTTGCTGAATAATTAAAAACTAGTTATTGTAAAGAGGTCGAAGTTATTGAATGCTCTTTTCTTTTTGCAATATTTTAAATTATATTTATACACGGCGTCTCCAGATACGCATAGTGGTGGTAGAGGATACGGTTCTAAAAAAAATATTTAACAAACTGTTTTTTCTAAATTTAAACTCTCGAGAGTTGGGCTTTTTTAAAGTGTTTTTTTAAATTTTTACCTTCATATGGCCATAACCCCGCAAATATTGATTTTTAAGTAAAAATGATTTAGTACTTTTTTAAAGAGCGTGAAGTAGTCTACAAATTAGATTTACACCTTTTATTGTATAAAATTTCGAGTTATGCTTTCGAAGAAGCTGCAGAGTTATGAATTAAAGTAAGTAAAAAATGTGGAAAAATTCCAGCTTTTATTTTTTGGTATTTTTCAAAACCTTGCATCTTTTAAACGAAACATTGTACAAAAAATCTTATGCTTATTCCGGATGGGAAATTTAGCGGTCTACGACTTTTGTCTATTACAACTTTTTGAAAAAACAATCTTTTTCACAGAAAATAATAAACAAGGCAGCTACAGAACAAAAAATTAAATTCACAACATTTTTATTTAAAAATTAAGGTTAAACTATTAACCCTGGAACTGCACACGGGGGTCTCAGAAACCCTGAGCGTCATAAAAGTTAATGCTGCAATGCCTTTTTTTTTTTAAAGAAACAACAGAAACACTCGAATTTTTCAACATTTTCTTACTTACTTTAATTCATAACTCGAAAGCTGTTGATTTTAGACAATAAAGGGTTTGAATCTAGTTTGTAGATTACTTTACGCTCTAAACAGCACTAAACAAGTAAACACTAAAACAGTTTACTTGTTGCTGATGCTTAGCCAATACTGCAGATTCATATTTATCACCCTGATGAAATATGTACTTACGTTTTTATAAATAGCTCAATTTTCGCAATTTTGGATTTCAAGTAGGTACAGATATTCGATATTATAATAAATGTGTCGCCAAAATTTTATCTATATTTTGTTGATATGCTTGTTTGAAGCTATTGGAAATTGAAATTATTGATTAAATTTAGTATTTTATTTTGACAAAGCATTAAGAAATGCTTGAAAAAAATTATTTATACTTTTAACAAAAAATAAAATAAAAAAGTTCTCTTAAAGATAGGAGTTTTATATATAATATTACCTATAAATAAGCCTATATAAAATATTTATTTTAGAAGAAAATATTTTTTGCAGTAGCTTTACAATAAATTAATTATTGACGTAGAATAATATATTAATGGCTCCTTCTTTTAATTATTTAATTAAATAGATTTGACGTGAAAGGTTAGCGAAAGTTTCATACAGAAACAAGGTAGTTCGTAAATGTCCAAAAGCATTCTCATATAAACCACAAGTCAACTTGAATGTTGCGAAAGTCTTCCACCCCAAATAAAATTTTAATTAAAAACACATAATATGCAGTTCATTTCAGTCTTACGACAAAGTAGAGAAAACAACTGCTGTATTTACAAAATGCCATCTGACTATGTAATACCGTAATACAAACAATTTAAAATTATGTTCGAAATGTACAACAGGTACATACCTTCAAGTTTATACTATTAGCGGAAATGTGAACTTAATGAGATTTAACATAATACATATTAATATGTTATACTGTATAGTATATTATAGTATGTTTAAATAGTTTCCGACTTTGTTAAGATTCATACAATCTTAAACAATGAGCAATAAGATTCAAGAGCTTCTAACATTTATTATATTGAAATCCATCTCCATTATCAACCTTAAGGAAAAATAAAATGTGAATATTGTTAATTAATAATATTAATTTTATTTATCATAATGAATTTCTTACAATATGAGATTTACATTAATTTATTTCTAAAAAATGTCCATAATGCAATAAAAAAAAGTCGGCTATGTAAACATCGAATAACTTTCCCTGATGCTATAACGCTATAAAATGGAACTCAAATTTTAAAAATGTTTGCTTCTTATTAAAAAATCTAAATAATGAAATAAATGTATGAAATGTTGAAAATTTGTTACAAACCCCTGAAAACTAAACTCAAAAACTCCAATAAAACACAAACTGCCTCGGCTCAACTGATGACTCACTCGGGCGTGGTTGAATAGTTAGGAAAGTAAAAAAAAAGACAAAATCACATAACAATATTTAATCCTTCAAAATCATGTTTACAACCTTTTCTAAAATTTTACCAATTATTCTTTAACCATAAGAAATCAAACAATCTAATCCAATAATTAAAGTTAAACTGATCAAATTTAAACCCAAAGTTTACTCGGCAGTGGTCGTCACCACACCTTTTTAAATCCCCTGAAATAAACAACTTTACTTGCTACTGAAATTATTACATACTAAAACAATACAAATAATTCCATTCCACCTGAAGGGTGAAATAGAATAAACAGTTTTTTGACTTACTTAGGTCAAGCAAAATTACTACGTCATAATCATTATTATCAACATTCTAAGTTATTTACAAATGACTGCATTGTCTCACTATACAATCACCAATACTAATTGCATCAAAATTCGTTTAGCCTAACCAATAATCAATCTACCAATTTGCACTTCACTGACATAAATTCTAACTCGTACTACTCACATTAATGAAATGGGCCTGCTGCCAATATTTGCCTGCCAGCTTAAACGCTAAAGATGACCCCGTCGCCATCATATATTGAAACTCGTACAAACGACCAAGCGGATAATACTTTCGGAATCCTTTTTCCTAACAAAATTCTGATATTCTTGAAGTTACGAAATTTGACCCATTTTGTTAATCACCAAATCAGTACTGCCATTAGCTTAACAAACTCGATTACTCCATCCAATTGCTATCGATTCATCAATAATACTTTATCATTCCAAATTATAATTGATCTCCAGTATTATGATTACGTGACTTAACATCACCGTGACACAATTAACTTATCATAACTCCGCCGCGACTAACAACGCATTATCGGATCTTAAAAACCTTTCCAGATTTGAAATGAATTTAATAACCGGAGTACCGAATTGTCGCGTCCGTCTTGTGTGGTGATTAATTCAGTACTGCTTCCTTTTCTTTCCCACCCCCGTAAGTTATTTATCATACGACCACTCGCCCAGCCAGACATGCTAATGGCAACATTTCAGTTTCTTCGAACGGAAATGCTCAAGGTTCCTCGCGCTACAAATACTTAGTGCTAACTTAGCAATTAAATAACCATAGGCGTAACAAATTAAAACAGATTTTTCCCAATTTAACACCAATTTAACAGACTGTCAGTAAAATAGTATATTATTTAACGAGGAGTTTAAACGGCATATTAAAAGCGAGGTGGATGTTATGCCAATTTACTTTTGACCCTGAATAAAATTCAATTCGCTTATATATTTTTTTGATTAGTACAAATTAAAAATTGTATACCTTAAACTACGTATTAATGTACATACTTTTAGAAAATTATTTGATAGTCCACTAAATAATTTCTATTTTTATAAATTTTTGTTAAAAAACTGTTTGCCAACTTACTTTTGATCGCTACTGTATATCACGAGGCACAGCCGAGTATACTATTTTCTCTTCGCCTGCAGACATACAGTGGCTCCAACAATTATTAATACACCCCTATGTTAACCATGTAAATTGCACATTTTGAAACCGTTTTTTGACATATAAAACTCGTTTTTACAGCAAAACTTTTCAGATATTTTTTATTGCAAATTTTAATATCTTCAGTTTTGTTTCTATACATTTTTTTATTTTCTTTCGCCGTTTACGAGTTACAGCGACTTGAAGAAAACTCTGTAAAAGCTCCCATAAGAGCAATGTTAATTTTATCAACTTTTTTAATTAGTTTTCTTTAAGTCGCTGTAACTCGTAAACGGCGAAATAAAATAAAAAAATGTATAGAAACAAAACTGAAGAGATTAAAATTTGCAATAAAAAATATCTGAAAGGTTTTGCTGTAAAAGCGAGTTTTATATGTCAAAAAACGGTTTCAAAATGTGCAATTTACATGGTTAACATAGGGGTGTATTAATAATTGTTGGAGCCACTGTAATAGGGAATTAACAAATTTTTGGACAATAAAAAAAAGTTCGTGGTACAAATTAACAGTTAAAAATATACATTAAAAATATATAAATGTTCGTAGGCAAGTTTTGCGAGTAACAAAGTAATTCAATACACTTATGTTTACTTAGACAGTATAAGCAGAAAGACAGATCTGAGAATATAGGCGACTGCAAGGGTGACGTAATATAATGTTGATAAAAGTGCATAAACCTCGCTAGACATATTTTAATGCTTACTTTGCGTGGGTGTATTATATCTCAAAGGAAGAAACATGAGATTATAAAAGCTAGGAATATTATTGTCAATTTAGAACGTATGCGCAATTCGTGTTAATTTCATTCGCCTATGTCAGTAGATGGAGATAAAATATATTAAAAGGTTACCTGATCATTAATTTCATATAATACTAAAAATTTGATTTTAAACGTCAAATATTAACACTTAAATGTATGTTTTTCTATTTTGGGTCTAAAACAAAGTTATTTCGAAACCCAATCGCGTATCGAAATGGACAATATTTCAAAACGCAATTTTTTGTTTTAAGAGGTTGGTAAACTAATCGTGAGTGAAAATTAAAAGTAATGATATCACTATAAATTAAATTATAAACCTATAAATTGGTGCAAAATAATGTTAATTTTCTATAAAATAATTAATAATCATAAAGAAAATTGTAAACTGTGTAATATGCAATGTCTAAATTGTGTTTATTTAAACAATGATTCTCATTGTCAACTAACTTTATCAAAAAGTTACTATATGTACATTGTTGAAATTTAACTCGCCATTGTTAACGTAATTCGTTACTACTGGCAGTTGTACCAACTAAGTTTAACCGAGAATTCAGTTGAACATAATTTCAGAACATTTTTAAAACAAATGTTTGCATTGAGAAATGAATATTTTTATTGCCATTTATGAGTCGGAATATACCCGATTTGTCACTAAACATTCGCTGAACTTTTTCATATTTTCAAATAAATTCACTATCTGATTTCCGAGAAAATTAATAACAAATTTCAAACATTTTGTATGGGCTCTTACGAGAGACATAACAAAATTTGTGATAATTACCAAAATTCTGCCGACAAAAATAGAATGAATTGAGTAAAAATCTTTTTAAATGATAAAATGATTCTTGACGAATTTGTACGTAACAAAAAAGAAACATTGCTGCCACCCCGTTTATACTATGAGCAATTTTTTTATGAAATTATATCTTTCTCGAAATTACTAATTACAGGAATATTAATGCGCTATATTATAATTATAACTATCTATTAGTACTATAATTCATAATATAATATTTATTGTTGCATATTGTATTAGATCATCAAGTATTAGTTATGTATCCTAAAAATTATTAAATATGATACATTATCGATAGATACTAGTATGTATAAGTTATCTAAATAGCACAAATTGCTTCAAAATTTTTAAACGTCGTTTTCATTAAAAGAAAACTAGGTTACATAGAAGCTCTTGTCCTGGGGCCAAATATAGTATTATGTACCAACCACTACTTGGCACGTATAATAATATAATATTATTACCATTTGCAATTTTGCAATTCCTATTAAATTTTTAGTCAACTCTGTCTATAGTTTCTTGTTCAATTTTCAAATTTTTTGTTTTATTTTGTCGATTTTGTCCCTCTAGTGTTGCACATGTACATATACAGTTACTCACATAAATATTCGGACACTCCTATGTTAACAATGTTAATTTGACGTTTTCAAGACGTTTTTTTTATATAAAAATTGCTTTTACAGCAAAATTTTGTAGACATTTTTTGTTGGAAATTTCATTGCCTTAAATTTTGTTTATATACATTTTTCTATTTTGTTGCACCGTTTCCGACTGACAGCGACTTAAACAAGACCCTGTAAAATCCAAAAAATATTATCATCTAAATCTCGGAAACGGTGCATCATAATAAAAATATGAATATACAATTTTTTTTGTAAATTTCATTCTCTACAGTTTTGTTCATATACATTTTTCTATGATGATGATAATATTTTTTGGATTTTACCGAGTCTTGTTCACGTCGCTGTCAGTCGGAACCGGTGCAACAAAATAGAAAAATGTATAGAAACAAAATTTAAGGCAATGAAATTTCCAACAAAAAATGTCTACAAAATTTTGCTGTTAAAGCGATTTTTATATAAAAAATCACGTCTTGAAAACGTCAAATTAACATTGTTAACATAGGAGTGTCCGAATATTTATGTGAGTAACTGTATATCGATAAAAACCTTATACATAATAAGTCAACGTAAAAATGTTAGCGTTATTTTTCTATCAATGAAAAATGTAATCACTTTTTTTTCGGAATGAGAAAGTTTCATTTACAGACATATATATTATAATGCAAAATCTGAAGGGAGATCTTAAAACGAGATAAAATAAATATTGACAAAAAAATACAGTAAGAAATATTACCGAGTTGCAAAAGTGGTATTATAAATATGTGAAAAGTACTTCGTGCAATTAGCCGTCCTTGTTGAGACAGCCACTTGTAAAAATGTCGAGTTTTAAAAATGTCAGAAGTTTTATATTTCAATAATTTTACAATTTCACACGCAAAATTGGCTTCTTTTATAAAAATCCACTTATTCAACTTTGCTATATAATATATAAAGTTAATTCCAAATCGAATGTACTATAAATTATATAAAAATGATCAATCTCCCAATAATAATTATTAGTTCGGATGGCAAATATTCGTTTTAAGATTTTATGCCTATTGAATTTTGAAAGAAGTAAAGCAATAGAGAATCGAAAAAATTAATCTGCGCATGGTTTTCGGAATGCTACAGCTAACGCAAAGTGCAACTGGTGTGGTACAATAGTATCTAATAGCAGGTTGTGGTTAGCGCGTCTATCACCTGAAAAATTTAATAGCGTCGTTTACGAAAATTTCAGATAAAGCGTCTTTTATTGAGCTTAATTTTGATTTCGGTAAGTTAGATGGCTCGTAAAATTTATTATAACAAAGCAATTTATTTATTATTTTTAAAAGCATCTAATAGTCATTTAAAGTAAATATTTTATTAAAGCCACAATGAGACTTTTTAAAAACTTCTTGAAGTTAAGATAAAATTTATTATTTTATTAAAAAATTTTTTTAAACTAAACTGCTTATAATATAGTACTTATTAAAATAGCTTTGAAACGTACATAATATGTATAAGACACTTATGTGTATTCCTCGAAATAATATTTGAGAGCCTTAAATTTAATTATAAATTAGTATGTAGATGGAACTTTGTAATTTGTGATTTTTAATTTAAAAAATTTTTTTTTCAAATATGATTTACTCCCTTATGAGCTTTCATTTTTTCTCATACATATGAATACGTAGTGCATATTTAATTAGTTTTCAAGAAGCAAATGAAGATCTTGTTATCGACACTCACAAACAGGCCACACGAATTTCCTTTTTCTCCGAATGAAATATATTTAATTATTACCCAAGTAACACACGATCGTATATTATACGTATATTTTTGGTATATATGGTATATTTTTGGGATACCGTCTATTTTTGGTTAGTTTAATATACGTTTATCTTATACGTATTATATACCATACTTAAAATATACGTATATTATACGATGATTATAGACTATATTATTTAATATATTTTAATATGGTACAATTTTGACTTACGAAATATGTCTAATATACGTAAGATATGTACGATCATATTGAAGGTATTTTTCTTCGCTATAAAATCCAATAACGTAGAATATTGATCTACAACATTCGTCTAATAAACGTATATGGTATACGTATAAACTACCAAATGTAAAATCGTATAATTTTGGAATATGGTATACGTCGAATAAATGTATCATGTAGACGTATGTACTTAAATTAATTTTAAAAAAATTTGAATCTTAAAACGTAGAATATTGATCTACAATATTCGTCAAATAGACGGATAATGTAAACGTATAAACTACCAAATGTGAAATCGTATAATTTTGGAATATGGTATACATCGAATAAATGTATCATGAAGACGTATGTACTTAAATTAATTTTAAAAAAATTTGAATCTTGAAACGTAGAATATTAATCTACAATATTCGTCAAATAGACGTATATGGTATACGTATAAACTACCAAATGTAAAATCGTATAATTTTGGAATATGGTATACGTCGAATAAATGTATCATGTAGACGTATGTACTTAAATTAATTTTAAAAAAATTTGAATCTTGAAACGTAGAATATTGATCTACAATATTCGTCAAATAGACGTATATGGTAAACGTATAAACTACCAAATGTGAAATCGTATATATAAATTTAAATTAATTTATGTCCCATATGTCATTTTGAAATCAATATTTACCAGGCCCGTAGCCGGGGGGGCGGGGGCACTTGGAGGCACGTGAAACACGCCAGGATTTCATTTCGAGGGGGGCACTTGTAAACATGTTTTTGTAGTAAAAGTAAAATTTTTGGGGGTTCTCACCTCAAACGAACGGTTTTTTTCAGATTATCTGCGGGTAATTCACAACTACTTTTATTACATAAGAGAAATTGATTTTTAATAAAGACAACAAAAACTCGAAAAGAATAAATAATATATGTGTAGGTAAGAGATACCTGAACATACTTAAGGGGTTATAGGCTCACCTAGAAATTTTAAAATATCGATTTTTCAAAAATTACATTTTCTCGAACAATTGTATTACATAATATACAATGTGAGAAATATATCCCAAAAGTTTTAAGATAATCCAGGTTTTTTATACAGAAGCTATAAGTCTTTAAATACAGGTAAGCTTAACAGGTATTACGCGTAGTGTGGTTCTACCTCTATTCTACCTGCATGTAAATGGTAGTTTGATGTTTCCAAACTGAAAACCTCAAAAGAAGACATTGTCAGTATATGTGCCTGGAATAGATTACTCTATGTAAAGATATAAAACAATTTTTCTACTTTAGTGTAAACTGCTTGCAAAAACTTAAAACGGGTGTGTTTCAAAACTACGTTTTCAAATCGGTGAGTAAAATATTTAAAAAATCTGCGCACCAATTTATCTCAAATTTTGAGTGCTTTTTATAACGCGCAGCATTAAAGAGATTCCCAAATGTGTTGAGAAGGGGGGCGCTTTCAGACATGCTAAATTGGTGGGGTTTGTTGAGACACCCTGTTTTAACCGTGTATTATAATACAGTTATACAGGGTGTATACTATAATATAACAAAACTCCTAGCTGGTTTTTCCTCGCAGCCACTTAATTTATAGATAAATTACGAAGTAACCAATCACACATAAAAAAAATCAAAAATATGATTGGTTACTTCGTAATTTATGTAATAATAAAACATTATTTTATGCACCTCGTTATTTATCAATATTTTTTAACAAAAAAAAGCGCTCACTAAATAATATGTTCTTTTAAATACTTAAACTGTTGTGCAAAGATACAACATACTTCACCACAAAAACAATTGCAAAAATTACCCATTTTTTTACGTTCTAGGTGAGCCTATCCCATTAAAGCATGTCGGGAAGAATAGTGGGTAAACGGCAGTTGCAACGTAAGATCAAAGGAAGCACAAAACGAATTTTGGCAAATTTCCTGTTAAATAATGGTGGTCTCGATACAAATACGAACAATATTGAAAATTCATCAAATCATTCAAATTTTAATAAAGAAATTGAAATTCCAAATTTAAATAATGAAAATGAAATTCCAAATTTAAATAATGAAAATGACATTAATTTAATTTAAAATGAAATATTGAGTGATAATACTGATATTAGCTGGGATATTTCTTACGTTAATAATATCAACAGTAATAAAATAAACAATACAATAAACAACCAACCAACGAATAAACAACCAACGAATAACGGCGATAATAACGGTAACGACAATGTGAACGAAGAAGAACAAAACTTGATGTTTATGAAAGATTTAAAACAATGGGCAATATCCACTGAACAGACACATGCTTCGCTAAATCAATTATTAGCGCTTATTCGTCCTAAATATTCATTTCTAAATAAAGATGCCCGTACGATTTTGAACACTCCTAGAAGTGTAAATACCATTAAATTGGAAAATGGTGAATTGATTTATTTGGGAATTAAAAATTCGCTTTTAAAAAAGTTAACTAAGGAACTTCTTTTAATCCCAATTTTTTTTTTACATTTTAATGTAGATGGAATTCCTATTTATAATAATAGTGATATTCAGTTTTGGCCAATCTTAGCGAAATGTGATCAATTTATAGATAAATCTCCTATGATCATAGCAATTTTTTGTGGAAGAAGTAAACCTAGATCATTACAGCACTTTTTAAACAATTTCATTACAGAAGCAAAAGATCTTATCGAAACAGGATTTAAGTTCAAAAACTTCAATTATAACATCGAAATTAGTTTTTTTACCTGTGATACTCCTGCTAGGTCGTACTTAAAGGAAATCATGGGACATACAAGCAAAGTTTCATGTGAAAGATGCACAATAAAATTAAAATATTTCAATAGAAGACATTTTTTTCCTGTCAATGAATATTATACGGAAAGGCAGGACACAGATTTTTATAATATTGAAAGCTGCTCTGATAATCACATTAAACAGCCATCTCCATTACTGGAGTTAAATATAGGATTAGTGACACAATTTGTGCTAGATCCAATGCACATGCTGTACTTGGGTGTCACCAAACGATTGTTAGTTAAATATTTAGTAGAAGGCGGGCGGCAGTTTAAAATATCTACAAATTCCATTAATAGTATTAATCAAAAAATTAAAAAAATAAAACTTCCCGTCGAATTTTCTAGACAATTTTTACGTTCGTTTGATGATATTAAAAGATGGAAAGCAACTGAATTCAGATATTTTCTTTTGTATACTGGACCCATTTTATTAAAAAATAATGTCAGTAAGGACATAATATATAACCATTTCTTATTATTTCATACAGCCGCATTCATTTTGTCAAATTCATATTTTTCTGAAAAGTATATGAATGTGGCCGAAACAGCTTTGCTTGATTTTGTAAATTTCAGTCCCACTGTATACGATGAGTACTTCGTTGTCTACAACGTACATTCATTAATTCATATATGTGATGATGTGAAACGATATGGTCCGTTAGAAACATACAGCTGCTTTCCGTTTGAAAATTGTTTAGGAAGGATAAAAAGAAAAATAAGAGGTCATAGACTACCCTTGCAACAAATATACAAACGAATTATAGAAATTTATTTGATTACTGAACAAGATGACGAAGTTATTGATAATACTGAAATCATTGCGGAAGGAAAATTTTCCGAAGAAAAAGGATATTTCCAATGTAAAAAAGTAATAAGAAAAGACTTCAATCTATCTATAACAAGTCCCGACAATGTTGTAATTGTTAAGGGAAAGGTTTTTAGGATCCACTCAATTTTTTATTTACACGGCCAATACCAATGCACAGGTACTGCATACAAATACATGTACGATTTGTACAATACTCCATTGGAATCATCTAAATTAAATATCTATTATGTATGCTGCGAATGTCCTAAACATGAAAATGTTCTTCTCGCAGATATTGAGTATAAATGTGTTGCTATCAAACATAACAATGGTTATGGTATTTTTCCCATTCTTCATCAAAAATGTTAACGTTATAATAAAGAATAAAGATATAATAATCATGTGTTTTATTAAATTTAATAAAAACTGGTGTCTTTTGTTCGTAACTTTTCTCGATTTCATTTTGTGCCATTAAAATATTTTGTTTTATTCTCAATATTTTTTATGCTTGCTATTTCTTTTCTTTTATTACTTAGAAACAACGTTAATTTTAATAAAAATGTTCAAGTGAGCGGTATAGTCATATATTATATGTGTAATGGGTTAACAAAACACTAACATTGTATCACCTTTCGTGGGCAAATGGCTTAAGAGGTAAGGTACTAGATCAGAAGGTCAAGCGTTCGAATCCCAGTCAGGTCAAAAAAAAAGGTAAGTAAAATTTAATTTAAAATTTAATATTTGTAAATAATAAAATATAATATAATTTTCAGATAACTGTTTAGGTATAATAATATAATTAGAATGTTTCAGATATATGCAGACTCAGTGTAAGAAATCATCAATAATTACATGGATGAATAAAATGTGTAAATGTAAATGAATATACATTATATGTGGAAAATATTATCTAAAATAAAATCATTTAAAATATTTTCTTTCCTTACGTACTATTTTTACGGAAAATATACGTGCGTCCAATACGTATAACCTACGTTTTTATTATTCGTTTAAAATATACGTCTATATAATAGTCTACAACCGCGACATTTGTACGTATAATCTACATTTTTATTATTCGTTTTACATACGTATTACTTTTACGGATAATATACGCGACATTTGTACGTATAATCTACGTTTTTATTATTCGTTTTATATACGTATTACTTCTACAGATAACATACGTATGTTAAATACGTAGATTATTCGTATAAAATATACGTCTATATATTAGTCTACAACCGCGACATTTGTACGTATAATCTACGTTTTTATTATTCGTTTTACATACGTATTACTTTTACGGATAATATACGTGTGTTAAATACGTAAATTATACATATACAATATACGTCTATATTTTAGTCTACAACCGCGACATTATTACGTATAATTTACGTATTTGTTATATGCTTTATATACGTAAATAACGTTTGGAATATTCGTCTATTATTCGTCTATTACACGAACGTGTGTTACTTGGGTAGTACTATTAGTGTGGTAGCCAGCGGCATTAAAGTACTCCAGTGCTGCTTGTCTGTTGCCAGAAATAAAATAAAACAACTACTATCACAGATCTTTTTGTAGTTTGAAAAAAAAGTGATTTGAAGAAATAGAAAGTTTTTAACTTGCAACTGAATTTTGTAACCTTAAAGTTTGGACGACATTCTAGTCACAAAAGTGATTGTTTTTAGCATGATCATTTATTGGTATATCAAAATTTCTATATTTCTAATCATTACTGTATATAAAAATATATGTATAATCGAGCATCTGATGTGAATAGATTTCTTTCCAAAGAAGTTACAGTAACTGGTGCGTATGATATTATGTAAATACAACAAAATTTGTTTAGGTGGATTAATCGATGATTTCTGGTTGTTACGACAATATTTACTATTTTTATTAATTTGTTATTTTGCTCTCCAAAAATATACTTTGCTTACAGAATGATTGTTTTTAGATTTTATTAGGTTATTTTAGATTATTTAGGCAGATTTTATTCATTATATTTTATTTTATATATTTTTTAAGTGTTTATCATAAACATTGTTTGCGTGCGGACTACTTTGAACATTTTTGTAATAAACTTTTACACATATTAATGAGCTGAAATATAGTATTTTTTTGCAGAAAATTTTATTTCTGCGTCAGAACCATAATCTCTTTTGAGTAAAACTTTCCGAACAAGTTCTGAACTTTTAATTGGTGAATTTCATTAAATGGATTAAAATTTTAAGAGCATGTTATAGGAATGAAACATATTAGAGAATAAATATTAGAATGTATATTAAATAATAATAGAAAAAATATCTATATTGTGCATGTGTGCCGAAATGCTATTTCAAATGATTTTATTATAAATTATGACATTAAAGTGTTGAAATTCATTTGTCAAGCAATAAAAAAAGCAATCGAAACGTCGAAATTTATATCATATATCGTTAACGAATACAATTACCAAAAAAGTATTAACCCCCATTTGAATCTATTGTTCTGCTATTTTAAAATTCTATCAGGACTTTAATCATGTAGGTATAGGTGTTTGATCATTATTTTTTATAAAAAGAAATTTATTTGCCTTATTTAACTGTTTTTAACTGAAATGCCAATAATTAATACTCTTGATAAAATTGTCAATATACAAAATATATATAGCTTTCAATTTGTATTTAAGATTTTGTTTAAATCTAAATTTATGTGCGCCCAATTAGAGATAAAAAACATAGAAATAGTAATTATTTACTTCAAATATAATGGTTTTATTTTCATTACTTAATGTAAACAAATTAATTAAATATTAAAAGTAGGTAATAATGCATTTAGCTCCAATTTGATCAGACGAAAGAAAATCGAGTTTAAGCTAAACTTGTTTAATTACCTTGGTCCTTGGTGACACATGCAGAATTCACAATTATTAATCCAAGTTTAGCTTAAACATGTTTTGTTTTTGTTTGGTGGGATCGACCTTTATTGCTTTCATATAATAATTAAAATTTTTAATTTGATTAATTTACTTAATTATTTTTATTTTTTTATTATTGTCAACCATTTGAATTTCAGCAACATCTTAAAATATATAACAATTTTTGTTGGCGAAAACTGCATATTGGTGAATTTGTTAAATGTTCACGAAGAGACTGCCTTGCAGTTTTTCTGATGATTTTGAAATTTAATAATTTAATATAATAATTTAAAATAATAAATAAAAATTTAAAAATTTAATAATTTTAATTTGGACTCCTTCGGTATGATATATTTTCATTCGGATATATTATATGCAATTATTTTAGCTAAATACCTGAAATTTTTTTGCATTTGAAATGTCAAACTTTGACTGAAATCAAATCGACGAGCTCAAATATTCCTTTTAAATCCAGCATAGGATGTATGCACTCATCCGAAACTTTTTTTTAGATTTTCCCTATTGACATAAGCCAGGATTTACTGCTTAAACAAAATCGGTTTTATCTGAAACAGAGCTGAAGTTTAATAATTACATCATTTGAACCAATATCATTAATTTGAACCTTTTGACAAGTAACGCAACAAAAGTTTTCCCTCATATTAATAGAATGCATTTTATTCTCGCATAAACTTTTTTACAAAGGATTATTCGTGCATTTAATATTCGAATATGAAACATAAAATTATATTATTATTAAATTTTTTAATCGCAGTAGAACTGAACTGCATCAATTACGTAAAACAAATTTTAGTTAGTTTTATTGAGAATATGAGAGTCATAACATACTGTAGTTTACTAAAATGAATAAAACGTGATATTCGAGTATATACTTTAATTTATATTACATAAAGATGTTATAGCCGAGTTGATCACTCGGAATTATTTTAGCTTTCATGAAGGGTTTGAAGTTAACATAATATTATGTAGAATTCCTATGCTATCTCACGACTATAATAATATCATGTTGATTTAAATAGTAGGTACTTTTTTGCCATCCATCCCGTTTGAACTACCTGTCCTTAAACGTTAAGCTTCCCTTAAATCGATAAGCGCAACTCTATTAGGTGGCGATTAGTAATTTAAGAGAAGCTTAACGTTTAAGGATAGGTGGTGCAAACGGGCAAGTATTTTTATATTTTATATCGTAACTCCGTAACTTCCAGGCGAAATTCAATTTAATCGTTTACAGCGGCTCGGGCTCCACTAATAAAATGTAAATTAATTAATCTGTCTTCTAAATTAATAATCAATAAATAGCCAATACCAAAGGATTAATTTCAAATTCAATTTTGTACCTATTTACAAAAACCGCTACAATAGTTAGTTTAAATGTAATAAAATTTAGATGTCTCCTATAGAAAAGTTTACCAGTTAAATAAAAAAACTTATATTTAGTTCATAAATTCAATGTAGCATAGTTTAGCTGGAAAAACATGAAATGCGGTTTCGTTTCAGCTTGAACAAGTTATTTTTGCAAATATATTTGAAAATGTGTTTTTATGTCCGGTTAAATTATTAATAGTTTTTTAATTTTTTGTAGGTAGATACCTACCTGCCATCAGAGAAACTTTTATTTAAATATAAAATTTTTAAAAAATGTTTTGTAGGTAGTACACAAGCAGTAACAACTTTTACTTTGGTTTTTCGGAAGAAATATAGCTCATATAATATATTTTTTGATGATGTTCAAAATTTAATGTAGGGTTGAACAAAGAGAAATAAACGTTTATTATTTCTTTATTGCTTTTTTATTATTATTAAGGTAAGTGAATACAATAAAGCTAATGCTAAGCTATTGCAATTTTTTTGAAAGACAAAATATTTTTTAAAAAAGTTATTTACAGGAAATGTAGCCTAGACTAGGTATGCAGTAATGATGTCATATATAGTGCATTGGTTTTGCATATTTAAACATCGCATCAATTTATTTTCAAAACAAGGCAAATTGGCGTTATTGTCATCAGGAGGCTGATAATATTGCCATTGAAATTTTAAAATTAAAATAAAACAGAAATTAGCAAATATTTGCAGAAATAGCATTTCATTATAGAGTAATAATTGATACAAATAATAACATAAATAAGTAATAAAAATAATACAAAATATAATATTAATTAATATATTTTTAATAACAATGAAGATAAATGTAATTTTCTACCTTCTCTTCTTTGGTTAATCTTAGGCACTCGCCATATAAATATCAGTTATAAATTAAAAAAAAATTTTTTACGACAATACCATCACAATTCCACAAGCATTTGTAGGTACTATTTATTAAGCCGCATTAATTGCAAATGTTATTTACCAACTTACACTCGGCACATCAGCACCACAATTAACAGCACTATATCTTATAAGTAGAGCTGGGATTTTATGCATTTTGCATATTCTTCAATATTGATATGCCAACAGAGTCGTTTTGAAATCTGGACGAATTAGGAAAAAACGAATCCGAAAAAGCGCTCCTCAAAATGCATATTTTGCATATTTTCAATGTTTGGTGCATATTTCAGCAAATAATGCATATTTGTGCATATTTAGGCCACTTTTGGAGTTTTTAGGAGAATGTTTATAGAGAAAATAAAAAATTTTATTATTTAATTTGTCAATTTAAGCAATTATTTTAAAAATAGTCGTGCGTTCTGTTTACAACTTCAATTTTGAAATATGCACTCTAGAAATTTAATGTTTTTCTTCATTGGAAATATTTGGGTAGCCTTTTGGTTTAGTTAGAATGATAGTAAATTTTTGCCAAGTTTCATAATATGTTGTTAGTCTATGATGTATTTGATTTAAATTAGCTAATAAAAAAAAATTAATTTAAAGTCAAATACATCGGAGAAAATGATACTTTAAAGAAAAAATGTCATATATTTTGGGTTATTTTCGATTAATTTTCGTAGCATTAATTGGACAAGAACGACGCTTTATGCTTATATATTATACGTACTACATATTTAAAATACATTACCTATAAAAATTTTAAAAAAAAATTTATTATTATGCATATCAATGCATATTTTATCAATATTAGTGCATATTTTAGAGAAAGTTGATGCATATATATGCGCATATTTTCAAGTATTTTTGTGCATATAAATCCCAGCTCTACTTATAAGAAACTATCAAAAAGAGGTCTTTTGACGTTAAAACCTCTGTATAATTAAAAGTTTAGTTTATGAAAGCTTAGTTTATTATTAAAAATTACGTATGCGCGTGTAAATTGTTAATAAATAAGTAAATTACATTATTACACAAAAAACTCCGGTTTTGATTACTTTTACAGCATCAATAATAGGTAAACAATAATTAAATGTTGACAGATTTTCTAAAACGTTAACCAATTTTTAAATAAATAAAATAAAATATAGGTAAATAACAATTAAATAAATATAAATTCGTATACATAGATTCATGGGTATCCAGCTTTGTCATTATTATTGTACTGCTCATTGCATCAATATGGTTTTTCTTTCTTGATGTTTGCCGGCTTCATACTACACTGTAATTTATTACTCCTTACTATTTTATTAATTTTATTAGGAGAGAATGTTGCAAAATTATTTCTCTAAAGAATAAATTGTTCTAGAAGCTGAAATAATCCAAATTAGCTTTTTTGAAATTGATTAGATTTTTTTTGCGCACGGAGCTAGAACATAAGCTTTTTCACTGACTACACAAATTATTACAGAAGCTTAAACGGAAAACTATAAAATTTATTTTACAATTGTTGCTTCGACAACATTTACAATAAATATTTTATATTTCTATCAATTTAATAATAACAATTAAATACATACATGTAATAATTTTTGTAAAAGAAAAAACTACTAAACAATAGAGTAATAAGAAAATTACATACAAATTTTTGATTTTTAGCACACCTATTTAGAATAGGGTTTTTCTGGTATTATAAAAAAGGTGCAATAAGACCCTGATTAAGAGCAAAGAGCGTGGATTACAAGATGATTTATTTGCTTTCTCATATAAATAAATAAACACTCCAAAGGTGACAAAAGATTTAATTTTAATAAATGTTTCAAAAAACAGCAACAATCGCAAATCAGAAACAAACTAAAATCGGCAGTCAAGTGATAGCAAAAAACCCTGCTATTAACATGTAATGAAACAATAAGAATATTTTCTCTTTGAATAACTTGTGCAAAAAAATTTTTTATCAAAGTTCACAAATTTCCACCTTATGCAATCGGTATCATAATCTGCCACTGTAATAAATGATTAACCAACTGTGGCGACGACGAGATGATTCAACCAGAATGCTTGTGTGACAGGTGACTCATAGAAAGATAAATAGCTGACGCAGATCTTGATCAAAGAAAATAACAGTAGACGTGGTTCGAACACTCGAAAGTTCTACTAAGAACTCAACATAGGTGAGAAATGATTAATTCAAGATCGAAGTTAACAATGGTATCCAAATTCATTGACTTTGCGTATTTTATGAATTTGACATTGTACTTTAAAATTGCACCCGCCTATAAATCTCTAAAATCATACCAGCAATTTTCTAATTTATTCATTTTAAGATAAACTGATGATTTTTCGTTGAAAGAATAAGCCAAAAATATTATTTTTGATTTAAATAAAATATGGTATATTTTAATAAAAGGTAAAACATTATGGAGAGAATAAAATTTTACATTTTTTTAAATGAAATTATGTTTTTATGCTGTTTTATGAAAAAATGTATTTGTTGTCAAGTATTATAATTTTAATAAAACAAAACCGAATAAACCGTAAAAATACGGTTTTGGTGTATTGGTGTTTACATAATGTTAACCCCGTTCATAGCATATATTTATGCTATGGTAATGGTGTTTTGGTATTAATTTTAGTGATGGACACGAGACGAGAAAAGTCTTCGAGACGAGACTCGAGACGAGACCACTTTTTAAAAGCGAGACGAGACTCGAGACGAGACCATGGAAAGTCCGAGACGAGACGAGACTGTTAAAATAAAGTCTCGTCTCGTCTCGAAATTTTATCTGTATTTGCATACAGTGTCTCCAAATAGTATTCGTACATTCCTATGTTAACAAAAAATGTTGATTGTACATTTTGAAGCCGTTTTTTGTCATATGAAAATCAATTTCACAGCAAAACTTTTGGACATTTTTTTTCAAAATTTCATTGCCTTCAATTTTGATTATATACATTTTTCTATTTTGTTCCACCATTTTTGACTGACAGCCACTTAAGGCAGAAAATCTCGAGACGCGTATAAACCCATGCTAATACTAGTCTCAGTATTCGTCTCAAAGACTTAGGTATTAGCATGGTTTATATGGGAGTCTCGAGACTTTCTGTCTCAAGTGGACACTAGGTTTTAAACAAGACTTGGTAAAATACAAAAGTTATTGTTATCTATTCTCGGAAATGGTGCAACAAAATAAAAAAATGTATATGAACAAAAATGCATATTCATTTTTATGTTTACGTCGCGTTATGTCGCGTTATGTTGCTGTTTATGTCGCGGGTTAAAAATATAATAAGATATAAGACTACGTCTCCCAGTAATTCCAATTATTTTGCATAATGGGAGAATGGGACATTGTTGTACTAACTAACGAAAATATTAATTATTACCTATTAAGATTAGTATGTATTCCTTTTTGTTATGCCGTTATGCATTCGTCATAAAATATATTAAGTTTCGGCAGTTTCAATGTTCTATGTAACTCAATCATCCACAATAGTAAAACCTAATTAATCAATTTGAATCACGCGAGACCAACGAGACTTTTCGAGACGAGACGAGACTTTCTCAAACGAGACGAGACTTTTTGAGACGAGACGAGACCCATCCTGACACGTTCGAGACGAGACGAGACCAGTCAAGTCTTGTCTCGTCTCGTCTCGTGTCCATCACTAATTTAATTTCCAATTTTTACATTACTACCGCAGAGGTTTTTCCAAATTTTTGAGTTCTCACACTCAAATCACGAGTATAGAATGGTCGGAATTCGTTTTTTAGGTAAAAACTTGGCTAATGTAATTTAACAAATTGTAATTTAAAGTAAATTTATCATACGATATTAACAGTTGCACTTCTAGAAGACATCTGCGGTCGATTCCGCTTCTTAAAAGCAAAGCATAAGTGACAGATAAGAGTATGCGGCAACACGCCTTATGTCCGTTTTCACCAACAATTTCTAACGTTAAGAATTCCCTAACTTTGAGATAAGAAACTCTTATGTCAAATTTGGTTTTCACCAAGCGCTAAAAGTTCCTAAAGAGCATTAAAAAATCTCTAACCTTAGGTATCCGATTTACCGACCCGTAACGTGTTAGGGATTCCTTAGCGGTTATATTACAGGTATAAATTAGTTTTTATTCTTATTTTTCTCTCGCCATGGCTGTTGTTAGATTTTTGGATAGTTTAGAGAGATTTGACGATTCATCAGATGATGAAGTTGTATACCCTAGAATCATTAAACAACGGGCAAGTAATTTTGAAAAATTTGAAAAAACGAAAAAAAAATTTTAATATGGAATTTGTCGTAAGATTTCGGTTAAGAAAACAAACCGTTTTGCAGGTTTTAAAATTAATAATACTAGGTATCTCTGGAGTTTATTAATGATACACACATTAAATTGCGATCTCCAGGTAACTACTTATATACATTTTGATACAAGAACATAATAACACTTGTAATTTTTAATGCAATACACAACCGAAACGCCAGAATTAGACATAACCATATAAATTCAAATATGACATTTACAACCCGTATTAGTTCATTTGTCCGCTGTAAAGAATACCTAGCAAGGGAGCTGCTCATTAAGAAATTCTTATGTTGGTGAAATGCAAATTTTCCTAAGTATTATTATAGGGAATACCTAGCGTAAAGAATTCTTTGCTAGGGAATTCCTAAATAAATGTTGGTGAAAACGGGCATTAATCTCCTACGTCTAATGTTGGGTGAAACTGGCATGGGTAATTTTATGGGATTACTAAACCCGAGATGGCATTGAGCCTGTCTGTTATGATTATTAGGAATAGAAGAAGGGGAATTATGAAGGAGAAAAGGAAGTGGAAGGTTGGGGGTTTATAATGAGAGGAAGGGGGTATAATGAGAAGATTCTATATTGAACGAAAAAAGTCGTCTGGATAGTTAACGTATGCGTGTGTGAGATGAAATTGAAAAAAGTTGATTTTAGTTTGAAATAGAGGAGAGAATGAGAGAGACAGCAAGACGAGGGTGAGAGATCGGTAACACGGAGTTCGCTTAGGCCAATTTGTTACCAAATAGTGCACTCCAATAATCAAATAACAAAATAAACGAACGTATAATCCTATGAGCCCAGAGGCTTAAGGTGACCTTGCCCATTCGACTTAAAATCTGAAAATAATAAGAGGTTAGTACGAGTCTTAACAAAATTAGTGATACTTAGGTCCTATTCTCTTTAGACGATTAGAGTTGGGTTCATCTAGGTTGTTATTGCCTTATTTGAGGGAGTTATATAGGTCCATCTGTAAAGAAGAAGAGTTAGTACGGGGTATTGGTAAAAAGTTTGATACTTGTCTGGCTGAGCTCGGGGATCTTAGTGATTTGGGTCTTCTTAATTGACCCAATATTTCTGGGTTAGGTTTGTCCTGGCGCCAAAGGGTGATGGCTAGATCCCTAGTCTAGATTTATTTCTTCCACCCTTCTAGTGGTGTTGTAGTTGGTGGCTTCTTGGAGATCCTCTTCGTGTATGACTCTCAGGTTGTAGTTTTGTGATTTCAGAATCTAGATTCCAGGTGGTCTGAGTTGTACATTTCTTGCCCGTAAGATCTGTAACGTTTATTCTATGGGAATCTCTAGCAGCCCTGGTAGCTTGCGGGATGTGGGCTTCCGCAGTTTGCGCATCTTGTGACCACGTTTGAGTGTTTAATTAATTGGTTTACAGAAATTTTAAGATTAGAATGCATGAAAAATTCTATTACAAAATTAAATTGGTAAAAATCAAACGAATTGTTTAAACATTTAACCTATTATACTTCTTGGGATGGTGATTTGGTGGCTTTCAAGTCGAGCTGAAACCTGTAAATCGCAATCTGGCTATTCTTAAAAAACACGTGTTGTTCACTTGGTATCTTCTGTCTGTAATGTTTGACTTTGAAAATCAAAGCAAAGAATAATGACAAATAAAAGCACGCGGAAGCAGCATTAAATCTCCTACGTCTGATGATGTAGGAGTAATTTTAGGGATTACTGAACGCGAAACGGTATTTGGACCTGTCTGATGTGAGAAAAAACTCGATTCGAATAACTGAGTGATTTTTACGTGCAAAATCGAAACTTTAAAATTGTTTTTCTGTGAGTTTAATCAATGTCAAAGTTCCTTTGTAATTTATCGCTTTATTTTAGTGTTATTTATCAGACACCGTCGCAGTTTTGTAATAATCTTTAATTTTTCCGCGGAAAGGTTAATGTACTTGCACCAAATTTGTTTATATTTTGGAAGATTATATTTACTCGTATTATAGCATAGTATGCTATTATTATTATAAGTTATATCGTACTACGAATATAATAGTGGAAACAAAAACGTTTTCACTTTAGAATTTAGTAATAAACTAATAAACGGAAGAGAAATAGGCATTTTAGAATTACCTAAATAGGCAATCATATAAGTAATAATATAGGTAGAATTTAATGTATTCAGAGATATTATAATCTGGTATATAATTTGCTATAAGTTTGATTAATATGAATGCAATGTAACATATTTATCAAATACGAGCTTTTGTAATGATAAAATAACTAAAATAAATTTAGTTCAATGCAAACACTAAAATATTACTACCATAGACATAATAATTATTATTTATTTTTGTAGACATTTTCATAACAAAATATATCAAATACTATCTTGAAAAAATAAGGACGTACGTAGTTTAATAAGTAGAACACGTTTGAATCTCAATGAGCTTTCATTTATCTCTTAAGCCTCAACCAACTCTGAATCATTTACAAATTTTTTTGAACATAAATATACATATTTATCTGTTTTCTGCCCACTCGGAATTTTTGTGCAAATTCGATGTCGTGTATGATCGTCATTGTAATAATTTCATTTTTTAGCAAATGGGTGTTTGAAAATTTTCCCACGTCGTCTTGGCAAGTTACGTGCGAGTACCTTCAAATTTAATTTAGTTTCAAAAAATAAAAATTTTACTCAGAATTTTCATATCGGACAGTAGAAGAATAAATAATATTTCAGTACGTAAAATGGTATCATTACTTTGACATAATAAACTGCAATACTGAAATGTCAACTTTTATTCTATACTTTGTGATTACAATTCCGTTACAGCTTCAACGTTTTCCTTTTCATTATTTACTTTTGACATGTGGCTTCTTTTCTACTATATTTTATACTGTAACAACACCACTTCTGAATATCTTCTTTAGAGAATAAGTGCAACCTAATATTTTAAATTTTACTGCAAATCGTCGAGCTCACTAGTAGTTTGGGTATTTACATTAACCCAGCCACTACTGTATTTGTAAAAAAATAGTATATTCTTTTATTGGTATTCAAAGGTAAAGTTTTCATGGCAAGAAAATTTTGTGTCTTATCTACGTAATTGTGTTGCCATAATATTATGTAATGTGTGATAATAATTGACACTTTATAAATCAATAGGTGTGACCCTCAAAATTTAAAGAATTGCTTTATGCATATTTTTTGAGTTCGGAATGCCGTAACACTCGTTTTCTGTCATTGGTGTAACTAGAATTGCAAATTAAATGCATAAAATATGAAAAATAAAGGCAAGATGGATTAAGCAATGAAATTTGCTAAAAATAAACTTTAATTTTTAGTTTTTATAGAAATGTATTTCGAAAAATTTAAAGTTGAACTTCTACTAATGAACATTTGGATGATTACATTGCTTATAATAAAGTATACATAAAATTAGCGATTATAACAACATAAGCATAAAAAATAAGGTTTAAAGTGTAACAAAGAAAACAACTTTCTTTTGTATTACGAAAATTTTATATTATAAAGGGTTTTCCATTAAGGACGCCTAGATTTTAAAATGGAATAAAGCAAGTTGTATGTGAGATATCTACGAATTTTTATTTTTATTCGAAAGGCCTATCAATGACATTATGTGTGAAAAATAACGTCGTTCAAATGGGCGGCGCGGCTCCGCTTGGTGGCGCGCACCCGAGAGGTCCAATTTTCGATTACTCTTGGGCACAAATCAGACTGAATTTGGGCTATGGCATGGCTGATGTTGGTTTTTAGGGCATCGGTGGTTTGCGGCTTATTGGCATAGACCTGGGACTTAATAAAACCCCACAAGAAAAAGTCTAACGGGGTCAAACCGCACGATCTCGGTGGCCAATTCACGTCGCCTCTGCGTGAGATAACCTTGTTACTAAACCGCTGCGTCAGAAGTTCTATTGTGGCATTAGCTGTGTGGCACGTAGCACCGTCCTGTTGGAACCACATGTCGTGCACATCCACATCTTCCAATTTGGCCCAAAAAAAATCGGTTAACATTGATCGGTAGCGCTCTCCGTTGATAGTGATGGCAACGCCATCGTCGTTTTCAAAGAAGTACGGACCGATGATGCCGCCAGCCCAAAATCCACACCAGACAGTGACTTTCTGCGGTTGCATTGCCATTTGGTGGACCTTGTGTGGAAATCAGGCAATTTTGCTTATTGACGTACCCGTTCATCCAAAAATGGGCCTCGTCGCTAAACAAGATTTTTTTTCCAAAATCGGGGAAATAGAACATCTATTTTGATAATAAAACTTTATGATTTGCATGCGTTCCTCGTCGCTGTAACTTGGTATGATGATTTGTCAATTATCATTGAATAAAAACACCAAGTTTGACATATGCAGCTTCAAAAACATAGCCGCATTGACTTGTTAAAATCTAGGCGTCCTTAATGGAAAACCCTATATAAGAAATTTTTATAAACACATTTGCATTGTGCTATATTGTAGCTCTTGAAAAATTTAGTAAGCAATATATATTGCGATGGCCCCCGTCTCTCCAAAATCCAAAAATATTTCAATTTATAAATTCAACAATAATTGCTAAATTTTTAAAAACCTATCATTTATTTTCTATGCTATCTATCTCGGCTCGCCAAATGTGCTCGATAACATCCATGCCTCGTACTTAATTTATTCTTTTAATTTCCAATTATAATTTCCAAAATCAATCAAATCAATAAAATTATTACTCACAGCAAATTAAAACTTTTATTCTCCAAATAATCAAAATATAACTCTCAAATAAACGGCTCAAAATTAACAAATACGGAGACCTTCCGTAAAATCGACCACTCCGGTCGACGCGGCCGGCAAAAAGCAAATTAATCAAAAACTTTCGTACCAACTTTAACTTTGTTGGCGCGAACAATCAAAATTCAAAAATATTTACAATCATTTACAAAATCAAAATAAAAATGCTAAATTAATCAAAAATCAAAACTTAAAAATACAAAAGTCAAAAATATGTTTTTGAAACACGACAATATATTAATACAAAATAGTACTACTACAATATAGTACAAAGTAAGGTAACAGAAGCTAATGTTTAACGAAATTTTCATAATATAAAATTTTCATTTACCTGCTCTACATTTATGTACATAGTAATATACTACATCTCGAATTTATCCCGAAATATACGAAATATTTGCATCACAGGTTAATATATAATAAAACTATAAAAAATTTAAAAATTTATTTGTAGTAGAATATTTTTGAATATTTAAAAACTAAGATGTAAAATTGTAAATCTCGTTTATTATTTATGATTATGCTTGATTATGTTATTATGTAGATATAAGCAATACCACAAGAGCTTTGATTTATCCGGAAAATTTTTAATTTCAACGAATACGCGCGTGATTAGCAATTTAGCGAGAGAAAACATTTGACAAGCAGAAGTAACAGAATCGATCATTACTGAAATCACATTACCATTCGATTTTACATTACTAGTCGATTTGTGAGCTGACTTGGAATGCTTCGCTTTGGCTGCCGAGCGCACACTCGGAAAGCATCGCTTTCGCTATGTTTTCCAACAAAAGTTTTTATTTTCTAAGTTTTCAGCACTAGTTTACTTTAATGGATAACTTGAAAGCCGTTGATTTTAAACAATAAAATATTAAAATTTCGTTTGTAAGTAATTTCAGAATTATACTAAAAATCAATATCGTCGGCGATCTGACAATACCTGCTAACTGATATTTTGGTCAATACGGATTCTTATGTAGTTAGCATTATATTTCGCAAGTAGAAAAATTACAATTTCATTAAATTGTTTTGTACTTAGCAGATACTCTAAATATGTGCGCAATGAAGTTATGATGGAAATTACATAAAAATCCGTAGTTAAAACATATGTCAGTTAGCAGGTATTGTCAGATCGCCGACGATATTTTATTGTTTTTTGTATGTAATAATGTATTATAGCTAGTAAGTCAGCGTTTTTCAACCTTGAAGTAATTGTCACCCAATTTCATTATAATTTTCATCGCGCCCCCTTTCATACAATATTTTTTTATGTTTTTGTGTTTATTTTTTTATTTTTACAAAATTATTTTAGTTTTTTTTTAGTAAATTAAATAATTTTTCTTCTTTCTGATATGCTTGCGCTCCCATTTATTGTTATAACGCCCTTCTAGGGTGGCGTCTCAAACCTTAAGATAGAGACAAGTTGAGCTGAGTAGGTACATATAATTTAGATAACAATAATTTGAGTAGTCTGCTTCTTCTTTCTTGTGAAAGAACTCAGCAATAAACCAACAGCTGGTTTGAAAGATTTTTGTCAATTTTTAAGATTTATTTTTTATGAAAATATGAATTTTAATGGATTTTAAGTAATTTGTCTTCTATGACATTAATTAAGTAGTAAAAATAACAATCATGCAAAGGCTGCCCAGCTCAGACTATTCATTGAAATATATAGACATATTTGGTGAATATTCAAGAGATGTTCTATGCCAAACCGTTTTACTTTTTAATTTAGACGTCCATCTGCTTTTGTAAGCATTGAATTGATTTATTCAGAATTTAAATGTTTTGTCAATACAGCTTTTTGTAAATGCTGATATTTTAATTATGTGTTGACAATCATAATTAAATATAATTATTTTGTTTTGCACCTGCCTGGGATAGCATTTTAATTACATAACATGAAACTTAATTACAAAAAAAGGACGAGTACAATACTCAAAAAATTAGATTACAATGATATAATCGATGTTCGCTTGGCAAGTTTCAGCATTTAAAATAACATAAGAATAGGAATAGCTGAAATCGTTCTAGTTCAGTAATTATATTATGTAATTAACAAAAGGGATTTGCGCGGAAATAACCGGAAAATTTTTGCTTAAATATTTTACTTTAATGTCATAAAAAAAAGTCCTACAACAACATGTAAACCAGAACAGGAACAAATTTGCCAATTAAAGCCTTAAAAAGTACTAAATCTTAAATTTACTATTTTCTGTACATCCTATACCCAAAATAAGTCTTATCAAAATTAAAGTTGGTAAATAAAATTTTGGGAAAAAGTTTAAAAAAATTATTGTTCTATTTTAGCGAGTTTTTGAGAAATAGCTCTTCACAGCATCCAAATGTTTATCGATTTTTACCCAAAAATGTATAGTTTTTATTTGATGCAATTCAACGGTTTGCTTATTATGAATAATTATAACATATTTAATTTTATACCGGGTAACTAGTCATTATAGGGAAAATACATGGGAAATTGATTATTATTATTTTTAAATTCCCTCTTCCCATTAGAACGGATAAGAATGAGAAAAGTATTAATTTAAAGAGATTGATTTTCCACGTCCACCCAACATTGGAGAATTTTAACATTTAATTTGAATTTGATAAATTTAACAAGTTTTTTAGAAAAAAGGCTTTCCAAAATATCTTCGTACGTATTTGATGTAAATTGTAAATTTTATTTTTTGGAAATATTTTTTTTTGTTTTGGTTTATTAAAATCTGTTTTCTGCACTTTAAGAAATTTTAACATTGCGCCTAAGATGCACTAAAATTGATCTAGTATATGAAAAAAATTAAAATAGAATTTTAAAAATAAAAATAAAATATTTTACCATTTGTACAGGGTGATTTTTATAGAGTGATACAACTTTGAGTTGGCATCACTGCTTTATTTGACCACTCATTTAACAGCTGATAGTTGCTTTGACATTTCATTATGGATCGACTTACACCAGAGTAACGCGTGCAAATTGTGGAAATTTTTAATCAAAATAATGGTTCTGTTCGTCAAACTTATCGTGCACTTCGTCCATTTTATGGCGTACATAATCGTCCTTCACAGCTGCTAATTCGAAGAACAATAGATCGTTTTCGGACCATATTTACTGTTACTGATAATGTGCATCCCGTGAGACGCCGAACAGTGCGCACAGAAGAATCTATAGCCGCTGTACAAGAAAGCATTAAAGATGATCCTAATCAATCAATTCGTCGCCGTTCTCAGCAACTGGGGTTGTGTCCTTCCACTTTATGGAAGATTTTACGCAAAGATCTTGGCTTAAAAGCTTTCAAGATTCAACTTGTGCAGGAATTAAAGCCAAACGACCATTGTATGCGCCGCCGCCAATTCGGCGAATGGGCTGAAGCATAAATTGATATTGATTTTGAATTTCTATACAAAATTTTATTTTGATAAAGATCGTGTGATTTAACCCCATTGGATTATTTTCTTTGGGGTTATGTAAAGTCACTTGTGTACGTCGATAAACCACAAACAATTGAACACCTGGAAATCAACATTCGAAGAGTTGTCGGCGAGATACGGCCGCAAATGCTGCGAAAAGTTTGTGAAAATTGGGGTTCCAGATTGCGCCTTGTACACTCCAGCCGTGGCGGCCACATGGCCGAAATCATATTTAAACATTAATGTCATAAAATTTTCTATCCCATATTTAATATTTTAATTTATTTAATTTTATTGTTAGTTCATTAGATGGTTTATAAAATACATTTTACTCAATTGAGATATTTATATTATTTAGTATTTTATTGACCATCGCCAGTCCCAAGTTGGGTACTATCATAAATGTTATATTTCGTTTTTTTTTTTTTATCAAAATACTGGGAATTTTATAATTTTAACTATCTTATTTTACCCATAATACTTTTTGTAATTTCATTATTTTATTAATTATCTGTATCCATTAGCAGAAATATACATCCTGGGTGCGTAGATAACGTATCCAGGAAAGAGGAAAAAAAAAGACCGTTTCATTGATATCAAAAATATATTACTATGTTTTATTATGATTTAAACTTGTATCGCTCTCTATACAAAACACCCTTTACAATATAAAAGCAAAAAAAACCATTTTGGTAAGCTGGTTTCTGAAGGTGGACCTTATTACCCTCAGATTCCTTATTATAAGTAAATTTAGATTTTTTTAAATCAGAATTCGTTTGAAGTTTTACTCAGATCAATAAAAATTCGATTAATCAAACTCTTAAGTTGGCTTAAAAAAACCCAGACCGTTTGTAAAGAAAGTTGGAAACCTTCGAAAAACTACTTTCTTTAGTACCTTATCATGCAATAAACTATTTTATTTGTCCCACAGTTTATATCGAACACAATTAGTTAAACGACAGATGAAAAGCAATTAGTAACATAAAAGTTGGCTAAAATTATTTTTATACAATGAAAAGCAAAGTAGTTTGCCAAATGTTCACAAGCTTAACGTGAAATTTTTTTATAATTAAAAGTTATGTGCAAAAATGTCCGAAAAAACCCTCATGTCCTCGGGAAGGTTTTAATAATATCGAAAAGTAGATTATTTTCGTGATTATTTAAGTAAGATGAAATACCACTACTTCAAGGCAAAAATCATTAAAGAAATTTAAAGTTACTATTACTATTCAGTACAAATTAAATTTAAAAAAATTAATTTGCTGATTAAATTTTGCAGAAAAACATTCACGATGCTAGCGAATTAAAATTTCTTTATTTTTGTAGCTTTTTCACTTTTGCATAAATGTTAATCTATTTTTAAACAAATTTTATCAGAATTTAAATATTTAATAGAAAATAAAAAAATTGCTTTATCTTGTAATTGTACAAACCGATGTTGTAATGGATAAATAAATATGCATAAATTATAGAACTAAAAGTATGTCGTTAATTAGTTATTTAATTAAACGTATTTTCCAAGTTTCTATATCACCGCTATCAATAAAAAATCAATAGATTAGAAACTGATTTAGGATAGACATACATATTATGTATATTATATGTATGTAATAATAAACTTGTAAGCACAGTTATTCTAATTTGTACCTAACAACATTGTTTATTTTGCCGATAAGAAATATTTAGTTTAGGTATATAAAAATTAATTAGGTAGTTAAAAATTTGTTTAATATCGGTAAGTAATTTAGTTAATCAATTCATTAAAGATAGAGCACTTTTAAACGACTTCGAAAAGAAGCGATTTTCGGGATTTCTAGCATAAACTGCGTATTTTATGAAAGTGGGGCATTTTAACGCTTAACTTTTTTTATGTGAAAGTTTTCGCTAACCGTTTTAACTAGTTTCTATTTTGGTCTAATCATTGAAAGTGGAAAATATTTTCAACTCTTTACGTTTATTAATTTTCGATCAATAAGACTACTAGTGGAATACCTAACATATTGTTTTATATTATACAAAATATCATGTTATCTATTCTACCAAACTTTCAAAATTAAATTAAAAAGGTTTACTAAAAAAAAGGGTTACTAAATAGTATTATTTTTTTGAAACTGAAATTGAGAGGGTTTACTAAATACATACAATAGTTACATTGGCTAAATTGAAAAGTCTTGACGTCGGTATGTTTATATGTATAGCTGTAGTTGATATCTGTAGGTAATAACATTTTTACCTTAATTTAAATTGGTTGGATTTGATTTCAATCAGTGAGACTTTCCTCTAGGGTGTTGACGACATGAAAGTAGACTAAATAATTGCGTGTCTGGCCAACTGTCTAAAACACTTTTATGGCTATTCTTACAAGAATGATTGTAGTACCTTTTTAAATTAATTAATATCAAAACCAAATTTGGCATTAAGTTAGAGTAACTCTATTAAGGCTTTAAAAGAGTACTGTGCAGCGATTTTCTCTGACAAATTGAAACGTGAATTTCTTCTTGGTGTTGAAATCTTGACGTGCGCCCAAATGGTTCGATGTTAATTAGGGTAGTTCAATTTGCCACGTTAAATCTTGTAATTTATATATTTACATTTATTAGTCGCAGTATTCGGTTTATATCATCAATCGATAAAATATAGTTTTATATTTATCAAATAATTAAATATTGGATGTATATTTACAATATGACAAGATTATGTGTAGAATAAAATAAAGTTAAAATATTGCGAAATTAAAATAATTTAACGCTTAGAAAATCTGCATTTCTTAGCATGAAATATTGCAGACGTTTACTGCAAAGGTTTTCCGGCACAAAAAAAAATTTTGAAAAGAAAACATCATTGCAATATATATCAAATTATATAGATTACGTTCTATTTTTATTATTAATCGTTTTTCTTTTCTGTTTCTATTTCGGATCATTTTATGGATAATTTCTGTAATGTATTTGTTATTTATTACAGTTAATATTAATTTCTATTTCTTTGGAATGGTTTCTATTCTCTCAATATGAAGTGAAGTAATTATTAAAAAATAATGTTTTTACTTATATGAATTAATTACTAAAAATTTTATTGAACATTATCAGAACTATAGAACTTCTAAAACATCTAACATAAATTTTACAGAATAATACGTTGTATTTATAATGTTATGTACGTCAATGTTAATATCGCCTAATTGCAAATCGTATGATTTTAAGCTCAGAGGTGATATTACTCATTTTATGCTATTACACGAATATAAATTCTAATTTATTAGAAAGAGTAAACAGTTTAAATGCAAAACGCAGCTTTCCTTCTTATTTATTGTTTAATTTTAATTTATTTGTGTTCGACTTTTGGATAGATACACTTTTATAACAGGAGTAGCAATGCTTTGAAGTATTAATAAAAGTGAAATTGAGCAGAGTTAGAAAAGACAAAATGAATCGATGAGAATTATTCTTCAGAGAAATACTTTTTTAAAAACATAACCAAAATGCAAATTGTTTTTTTTTCAAAAGGAGTAATTAAGATCAATGACTAATTAATTTTCCAACATAAATTTTACGCATTTTAATTGTTTCAACTTCGAAAATATAATTGCTAATTTTCAAATACCTATTATATATTATAAAAAGTAGATTTAAGTACTTTTTTAAGTAACCTATTTAAATAATTAACTTAATATTTTCGATTTTTAATAAAAATCCATAGCATGACCAATTTATACCATAGAAAAAAAACAAATTACATAGGATTAATTTAATTTAAAAATTTGTTTCTTCTATTGTTTTGTAGGACCCCTACTTTTCTGTTTGATTTTTACAAAAAGGTGAAAAAAAACTCACATCTTGACAAATTTTTGACAAAATTGAACATAATTCAGTGAATTTGATAGAAGCAATAATTAAGTCGGATTTTAAAAGGGCCATGGTTAATAAATTATACTACATATTATATTACAAATTATAGTTTTCACGTATTTTATTGTATGCAATATGTACTAAACATTAAAGTAGTATCTTTAAAAAAACTAAATATATAAGAAAATATATCGAAAACCGTCACACGCCAATATGCTTGAGTAAACTTGTGGCATGCATTCAAAACCAATCTTCGTTACAGATAAACATTGTTTTTCTTAATTCCAAAATAACCTGAAAAAATTTTGTATTAATACTTCAATTATGTATTTTGCAATAGTTTAAATTTTTAAATTAGTATTGAAAAGTTTACACTTTTTTTTACTCTTCTATTGAAAAAAAAATATTTTATTTACACTTAAATTATAATTTAAAAATTTATTTGAGGAGGTCTACTAGAATAAAATTACTATTTTAAAAATAATTTAGGATAATAATTTGTGTTTTTTTTTAAATATATTCAATATTATTGTTGATTTTAATAATCTATTAATGATTTGTGATAATTCATGTAGGTAAAGGGTTTTCCAATAAGGATTTGACAACTTTGAACTTTAATTGTGAACGCACCCTTAAACCAATAACCAAACTATCAGTGTCAAAACATTTAGTAAAGACAACCACGGACGTATATAAGGGGGGTGTTTAGGGGGTCTGGACACCCCCCTTAGCTTAAGCAATAACGCGAATATTAGTCGAATACCCACAGTAACAGGTAAATAGACCGTGGAATTCTTTATAAAATTACAGAATCACAAAAAGTGCAGTGTCGAACACCCCCCATCCAAAAGCTACGTCCGTGAAGACAACAGTTTCATTATTGTAAAATACAGGAATGAACAACGTCGAAAAATAATTAAAATTTACTGCAAAAAATCCGAGTCGGTGACTGCAACTTCGTGAGCGCTAATTTCCATTTTTATTTAAACTTTTTATTTTATTTTTGGGTAATTATCGTTCTAATAGACAAGAAATTCATAGTCTAGGGAACAAATTTAAGTCTAAATATTCGCTTCTGGATGTTCCCGTGCCAGCAAGACAACGGGTTGGTCAAAGTGCCGAGAATATTGCTAGCGTTCAAGCATCCGCACAGTGTGATATTTCAGCAATCTAAATGGACATAATTGAAATTAGTTAATTGCCAATAATATTAAAATCGCGTTATATATCAATAGGCAAACATCCATACTTCGATAATTTTTCAAAAATCGCGCGAAATAATATACAAAAGCGTCCGAAACAATTGACAAATGCTAACAACTACATAATTAGCTGTCTGACATCGATCGCATAGTAAACGCTATCGACGTTAACTATGTCTCTAAAGTGAACTTTTTATGCCGTATTATTGATATTTTCTCTTATAAAGGTAAATTACTGTAGTTTTATTTTATGAAATCGTCTGATAAAGTATTTCATTGCCATACGAAATCTATTTAAATTGGTAGCTAATTAAAAACGGTATTTTTGAATTATAACTAGAGTTTTGATAAATTACACCACGTTATACCATATTGTTATTATGTTTCAATTAAAGATAGACTCTTCAGCTACATAAATCTGAATTTTTTTTTTGCGAAAGTTTGCGATATCCATAAATTTTCTCTTCACTTTCAGAATGACTTTGCAAATTTTTCGTCAATCGATTTTTGACATATGGTTTGTGAACTCGAAAATTACGAGATTTGATGTTATATTTGCATAATATTCTGCAAGAACTAAGAGATTCTTCATTATCAGATAAAGTTTTAGATAGTTGGAAAAACAGAATAGAACTCTTATGATTTATATACATCATTAGATTATTTAAACAGTAGTGATTCAGAATACTTAGAATTAGTTAGTTATTAGTTAGGATATTTATTTTACAGTATTTTAAAAATACTGGACCAAATTTTGTATTTTATTAGTATCTAATAGCAGCATAAAATAAAAATATATAATAAATAAAATAATACAAACATATTTTTCAGTCGCCTTCTAAAATCCACCTCTTGTGTTTAGAATTTTTTCGTTATTTTTTGTGTCTTTGCAGATATATTATTAGTATGTTAGCAAAGTTTCGGAATTTTTGGGAAAAATGTATTTTTCACCCCCCTTCTAAAAACCACCCCTTAATGTTTAGAATTTTTTCGTTATTTTTTGTGTCTTCGCAGATATATTATTAGTATGTTAGCAAAGTTTCGGAATTTTTGGAAAAAATATATTTTTCATCCTCCATCTAAAAACCACCCATTAGTACTAAAAATCTTTTCACTATTTTTTTTTGTTGTTTAAAAAATATTTTTGGTCGATTTGGTGATTTATAGATTTTTGTCCATCTAGATTGCTGAAATATCACACTGGGATCCGTCGCAAATGAACCAAAGCAGTCGATTCCATGGCGTTCTGAAGAATTGGGCATAGCTCAGACTACACTTTGACGAATTTTGTAAAAGGATCTTGGTTTTCACCCTTATAAGATCAAGTTAAGACCTAAAGACAAGAACTAAAGCCACTCGATCATATGAAGCGACGTACGTTCTCGGATTGGGTTCTGAAAATGTCGATTGGGCGTCTAGATCGTGTAATTTAACACCTCTAGACTTTTTTTGATGGGGCTATGTTAAATTATTGGTCTATGCCAATAAGCCGGCATTGTTAAAAGAGCTGAGCGTCAATATTGAATGACAGATAGCTGCCGTTTCCGTCGAAATGTGTGACCGAGTCATCAAAAATTGGGTTCAACGAAACCACCGCTGCAAACGTGCCCGTAGTGGACATATGAACGAAGTTAAATTCCATACATAAATGTTTTGATTGTACTTCAAGCCAATAATAAAATTTTCGAGATATCTCAAATGGTTTGCGTTATATTTAAAAAAAAAAGTTGTCAAGTCCTTATTGGAAACCCTTTATATAAATAGTAGAAAGCATATCTTTCTATTTTAGAAATGAAACTATATATTTCGGGTATACAGTGTTTCAAGAAACATTAAAATAAGAAATTTGTAAATTTTTATTGACATTAACTCATTAGACAGAGTAACGGAAATTAGATATTTAGAAGCGATTTTGGACGAAATTTCGAGTTTTAACAATTTATTATCTTGTATAATTTATTATGTAGCTACATTATAAAAACATGTCATAAAAAGTTTTATTTGAAACTCACCTCTGGCAGTTGACAGTTTGCTCAAATCAACAAAAGTCCCATTTATATTAATTATGTACAAGTCTTTCATTTTGCTAAGATCCTTGATTGTGCAAAAAACGAAGCTAAAAAGTTAAATAAACGCTAAAAAGAAATCGTTGATTAAAAAAAAGCTTTGTCTAAAATTGACAAAATCACTCATTGAAAATTACAATTTTATATTATAAGAGGTTGTACTAAAATGTTTTCAGGTATAGGTGTTAAAACGCATTTGAACCAAATAGCACCTTTATTTGGTCCCAGTCCTCATATCGAACTTTGTTCGGAAGCAAGCTTCATTACTTAAACCACATATCCATCGATTATAGTATTTCTAGAGATGAATAGAAGTTTTAAACAGTTTTCACAAATCTAAAAATAGGCATTGAGAGCTAGAGAAATATTAAAGGCTTTAAATGTAAGATATAAATATAATTATAAACGTGGTTTCGCAAAATTTACTTTATAAGTTCGCTATTATAAATTAGATATTTCATAAGAAAAGTACAACTGGGAAAATGAGACAAAGAAAGGATTTTTATGTAAATGCACCATCGTCATCTATTTGTGGTTTTTCGCAAGGATTTGCTGATTTATAATGGATTGTATGTTTCAGTGAAGGAATGTGATAATTATGTAACATTTAGGATTTTGTTGGCTTTGCACATAAAGGGAAAGGGAGGTAATCTATGGTAATTCGTTGTTGTAAAGTATTTGTTGTTATGGTATACATACATATAAAAGACGTTATGATGTAGATTTCAAATTGCTTTTACGAAATTAACTACTTATTTTTTATATTATGATGCCAGAAATTTATGTTACATATCTTATGAATCTATTTTTTTTAACATTCTACCCTAATACAGAAAATGTCTAAAGGTTGGTTTATGTTAAACTCCAACACACGCACCGCACGCACTGCACGCACCGCAAGCAAGTTGAAGTATTGAATTGCGTTTATGTGCGTTTTTACATACGTGCGGTTCAAACTCAGGCGTCGGAGTTTGACATAAACTAACAAATGATTCAAATGTTTTCTTGACAAAAATGTGCTTTTTAAAGAATTTTGTCTAGTGTTGTTGCATTTTTAGCTTTAGTGACACGATGGTGATTGTTTTATAATAAGTGGGACAACTAAAATCCACTATAATTGATTAAATTCCAAGTTTTTAAATTTTTGAAAATTACTAGCCCAAAACATTCTAAAAATTCAAAATTTTATCAAGAAAACGTTTGAATCCTTAACAAATCTTATAGAGTACCTATTTACTTACCTAATCGGACCCCCAAAATAGTTGATCGACCACCCATTTTGTAATGGAGAGTGGAAATGATCTCTATTTTGTGCAAGTTAAAATTTGAGAGGTTCATTTTTTCAGAGTTTTTGAGGTAAATTTATTTCAACCTTTTCGATTACACCGAGTTGTGAGCTATTTCGTACAAAATAATGTATTTATTTTTTAAGTCGGCTCTGAATAATTACTATTCAGAAATAATTATCATGCGCTTTAAATTTTTTAAAATGTGTTTTGAACAACGTACAACATTTTTTAATTAGCAATTAATGTTTTATTTAATTTAAACCACTGGCGCTGTTTATTGTGGTTTTAGTGCTGATGTAGTAATTCTACATTTTACAATAATATAAATGTAATTCAGAGCTGTATTCAATAGCTCTTCCCTTATGAAAGCATCTTTTCACGAAAATCCTTTTTAAAAAAATCAAGTTTTATTTCCACATAAAATTATATCAAAATTTTATTATTTTGTTTAAAATTTCCTATGCTCATTCAACGTATAACAAAACCACTGTGAATACTGTTGAATAACTTTTAATTTTAAATTAACATTTCAATTACAACGAAATTGTCAATAATCCTTTTTATAGAATACACATTTTAGTTTCCTCCTGTGTAAATATGAAAACTAGGTTTTGCATTTTTCACAAACTGCGACAAGTTGCAGTCTAAAATGTTTACTAACATAAAAAATAACACTACACCGTTAATTAAGATCCAGAATATTATCTACCAACACAGTAATAAACAATAAATTGCAGAGATTAAATTTTTGTTTTACCAATTAACGCGTATATTTTGTATGATTTTTCATATTTTGAGTTAACATCCATAATAATCTGAAATTATTTTTTTATAAAATTTAAAAAAAGATAAAATTTTTAGTTATTAATTAATTAAAAAAAAATTGTTATATAGTGTTGCTTATAAAAGAGATTTCCACTTAAACTTGCATGTGAAATTTGATTATTTTATAATCGATAATGTTGGCTAAGTTGTAGTTATCTTAAATTTGCTTGAATTTAAATTTGAATTTTATATTATTCATGAGCCCTATGTAGATCTAAGCCAATGGTTGTTGAACTATTGGTAAACAACAAGCATCACAAGTCGTGCTAGTTATTTTATATTATGTAATTATTTAATTTAAATTTTGTTATTGAAAATTAATTAAATTATGTAAAATATAACTTAATAATTTATTTCTAACAATGTTTTGTGGTTTGCAATAATATATAAATTAATATCAATAACAAAAATAAAAATTTATAACAAACTCTCAAGTAAAATGGAAGAATTGGTCTATTAATGATCATGTAGAATCGACCGTAACACCGATGCGGAATTTCCACGTTAGATACATAAACTAATTCGTTGAATTAAGTAACTCTTTGCGTTGACGGCAGTTTCTTCTGAAGAATTATTTGGAAACCGTATTTCGTTTTAACCAATAAATTTAATGATTCTAACCTTTAATTATAATAAACTTTAGAATAACTTTACTGATCATTTTTTGTTTATAATTAGGATTTGTAACTGATTTAATAAACAGTTTGTTCGTAAATACAAATTTTTATCTGAATTATATTAAAAAAAAGTTTCATACGTACAGTTCGACCCCACTAAGAAAAGCTCTGAAGGGGCGACGCTGGCGCTGGAGTATTTAAATATGTACACTCAAAAGAAAACTAAAGTGCATTCTAACCTAAAAAAGTACTTACCAAATAATGTTTAATTAAATTGATTTATTATATATAGCTATGAAAATTTGTTCTAAAAAGAATACTTTTCTGTAGACAATATAAAGCTCAAATATGAATAACACGAAAACGAACAAGACAAAAAACCAGCACAATGGCAATTGACACACAATGATTTGTAACTTTTACAACAGAATGTACTTGAGAAATAACTCGATGTTTATTGGTTCATTCAAATTTTTATCAAATTAGTTGACATATTTTCCGGGTTTTTTTATATTATTTTATAATATTAAAAAAATTGTATAAACCTTTTTGGGGCAAGAAATAGTGTGTAGTATTTGATTAGGATGGAAAGATAATTTTTCTTGCCGAGAAGGTTGACTTGCGTCATTGCTTGCGTCCAAGTTTTCCTCACCAACAATTAACATGTGGTGTCAAGTTATTTTCGAAACAAAACCTTTTAAGGCAAGTAAAAAATAAATTAGATATAAGACATTATTGTTATAAAATTGACTAATTTTGGTATCTACTTTTCTAAAATTACAATTAAAAGAAAAGAATTCTGGTTCGAGCCCGATTGAAGTAAGAACTTGATTCTTAACCGTGCTCCTTCGGCGGGCGATGCCAAACCACCGAGGTAATCTACCTTGAAAACCCTACATACAATAAATTGAAGTGGTTAGCCAAAACCAGATGTGTACCAAAGTGTAGATGTAAACATCGACTTTGATATTTACATAACCTGCAATCAGAGCTGGGAAAGTTACTTTTGAAAAGTAACTAAGTTACAAGTTACAAGTTACTTGATTAATATACCTTTAGTTACTTAATAAGACAGTTACTTTTGAAGTAAGTAACTTAGTTACAGTTAGTTTAAGTAACTTAGTTACTTGAAACAAGTTACTTAGTTCTTTTTCAGTACATTACCCAAACTCTTTTACAATTTTTAATAGTAAATAACGCACGCCGCCTAGGCGAATTGAAGAACGTCGCCCCTTCCCTTCCTTTTAAAAATAATTAAACCTTGGAAATCTTAAGGTCTGTTCGTTTGCTTGCACTAACTTGAAGCGAGCAAGCAACGAACCAATCAACGAACGCACAGTCAATAAAAACGTACGTTGATTGGTTCTTTGCTTGCTTGGTTCAAGTTAGTGCAAGCGAGCAAGCAAAGAACCAATCAACGAACGCACAGTCAATAAAAACGTACGTTGATTGGTTCTTTGCTTGCTTGGTTCAAGTTAGTGCAAGCAATCGAACAGACCTTTAATATCAATTTAAAAAGCAACTAAGTACCCTACTGTAAAAGGAACTTAGTTACTGTAAAAGTAACTTAGTTATTTTTAAAATAACTTAATTAATAGAAAGTAACTTAGTTCCAGAAAAGTAACTAAGTTACTTATAAAAATAACTTAGTTATAGTTACATTAAAAAAATAACTATAAATCAGTTACAGTTACTTGCAATATTAAAGTAACTAAGTTATAGTAACTAAGTTCCTAGAAGTAACTAAGTTACTGAAAGTAACTTTTCTGCTCAGTTACTTCCCAGCTCTGCCTGCAATTCTTAATTATTACTAAATTAAAATTTTATTTTTAACCAAAATAGTTTTTTAACCTAAACATGTATTAAATGACACAATTAAAGGTGACAGAAAATTAAACTTAAATGTTACCAACTTAAATTAAAAACAATTGACCCATTAAAATCATGTCACCTTAATTTTGTTGATTTTTATAAAATATTGATCGATTAAAATTTGAAATTTTAATAATATTACAGTTCAGATGGGAAGGTAAATTATGATTATGAACTCAAAACTTAGAACTTATTAGGGTTTTACAATATTAACAAACATTTAAGAGCACAAATGACTTTTTTTGATTTGACTGTTTACCCATTAACCCTCCGACATACTCGCTACGAAAAGCTCAACTTTGTTATAAATAGTATATTATTTACTATTTGCGTTTGTTTATTAGTATATTATACATTTAGGTTAATAATGGCCTTCTCAACCGAAGTGTATATAGGATTTTTTCTACCACTAGAACTAATACCATTTTTTTAAAAGCATTGTTGTTTATGAGTAGATGTTTTTTGTTTGTTGTCGATCTAAATTTTTGCATATACTTTCTTGCCGATAATTCACGGGGGGTAAGTACCACACGAGGGGGGAGAATTTTTTGCTCAGTTTTTCGATATCCAGCGCCGTTCTTGAGTTATTGCTAATTCAAAAAGTTTTCGAATTTTTTTTTTTTTTTTTTTTTCAATTTATTAAGTGCTTTAATTACGAGATCATAGCACTGGTGTTTGAGAGGTCTTAATTACATTAAATTGAACAATGAATTAGTTGTAAAATATAATAGTGAAGTATTTCAAATTTGTATGATTAGTCCAGTTTGATACAAAAAGCCATAGAGGTCTTGAACATTGCCTTCATTATCAGCGAGCACTTCCCTTCTTGTGTTGCCAAGGTGAAAATTTTTTCGTGCTTCTTCATACCTAGCGCATGTTATAAGGATGTGATCGATCGTCAACTCTTCATTGCACCATGAACATCTTGGTTTTGGTATTCTCTTTAGAGTGTGTTCATGTGTGATTTTTGTGTGTCCTATTCGCAGTCTGGCCAAAGCCACCTCAAACTTTCGGTTGTGTTGATGCGCTGTTGACCAGATGCAGTAAGTGTCTTTTATATCTCGGAGTTTGTTTGTTTGCTTCAGTTTCCATTCATCTTCGGTTTGTTGATATAAAATTGCTTTATAAAGCTTTCCTATGTCTTTGTGATTTATTATGTCGATGTTAGTTCCCATGTTGTGGGCCTCATTTGCTGCTTGATCCGCTAAGATGTTTCCTGGAATATTACAATGTCCTGGAACCCACATAAAGGTTATGATAATATTATGTTGCTCGCTTGCATTTCTAGTCTCGTTGTATATAGCTTCTATGATTGGGATGGCAGTATCATTAGCTTGCTCTAGAGATTCTAAAGTTGAGCGCGAGTCAGTTACTATTACTGCCCTAGTGGGTTTATCTTTGTTTATAATTTTTACAGCTTCAAGGATCGCAATTGCCTCTGCAGTGTAGTTCGAGTTGATGGTGTTTAATTTCAATTTGTGTATTGTGTTGGGTGTTATTACTGCCGCAGCGCATGAGTTTTTGGTGCTTGATCCATCAGTAAAGTAAAATTCACTTTGATTGTATTTGTTTTTTAATTCCAGATATTGTTGGAAGTATATTGTGTCCGAAGTTTCTTTTTTTTTTAATTTGTAGAGGGTTTTGTCTAATTTTATCTCAAATTTGTTCCATGGAGCTTTTATGAAGTTGGAGGTTTTTATTGTTTTTGTTAAGTCAATGTTATTGTCAGTAGCAATTTTTTGAGCCAGTAGGGATATAGTTTTAGGAGATTTTGAGGATTTGTGGTAGAGGTTTGTGTATAGTGGGTAGAGGGTGAGTTTATGTGCTGGATTTTCCGGGTCAGTGCTTACTTTTGAGACATATTTTAGGAGAATTTCTTGCCTTCTCTTATTTAGTGGCATAACACCAGCTTCGCACAAGAGGCTATCTATCGGGCTTGTTCTGCATGCTCCGCTTGCTAGTCGGGTTCCTAGATTAAGAATCGGGTTTAGAGTTTTGATTATGTTTGGTTTTGCGTTACCGTATACGAGACTTCCGTAATCTAGAATTGGTCTTACTATTGTGTTAAATAGATTAGTTATTGATTTTCTGTCAGCTCCATTTTGCGTGTTGTTAATTACTTTCAGGAGGTTTGTTGCTTTGCTGCATTTTGTTTTAAGGTTTTGTATATGTGGTTTCCATGTTAATTTTTCATCGAATGTTAGTCCCAAAAATTTGGTCGTTTCAGCTCTTTGTATGATAGCGTTATTTAGCTTTAGCGTTAGATTGATTTGTACGTTTCTTTTCTTTCTAAAGATAACCAGTTTTGTTTTTGGGGTAGAGAATTTTAATCCGTTTTGGTTGCTCCAGTTTTGCAGAGAATTTAAGCAATTTTGTAGAGTGGTTTTTGCAAATTTTTTGTTGCTCGTTCTCAGGAAAATAGCAAGGTCATCAACAAATAGGCATTTTTTAATTGGTATAGGTATGTGTTTGCTTATATCGTTTATTGCAATATTAAACAGCAGGCAACTGAGGACAGATCCTTGTGAAATACCATTGATTTGTTGGAATTTATCAGATGTTTTATTGTTAGTGCGAACTCGAAAGGTTCTATTTTTTAAAAAGGATACAACAAATTTCGGTAAGTTTCCTCGTAGTCCCCATTGGTGTAGTGTTTGTAGTAATTTATATTGCCATACCGTATCAAATGCTTTTTCTATATCAAAAAATATTGCGTAGGTGTTTTCATTGCAGATTAACGAATTTTTTATTTCTGTATCAAGACATACCAGGTGATCTAGTGTGGATCTGCGTTTTCTAAATCCACATTGTTCTGGGGCAAGCAAGCAGTTGGATTCAATGTACCATTCTAGTCTACGGAGTATAATTCTCTCCAATATTTTTCCTATATGACTAGTCATCGATATTGGTCTATACGATGATGGTTGAAGTTTTTCCTTTGACTGTTTTAAGATTGGTATTATGATGGATTCTTTCCATTCTTCAGGGTATATTTGTTGGTTCCAGATGCTGTTAAATATTTCAAGAAGGTAGTTCTTACCACTTGCTGGAAGGTTCTGGATCATTTCAACGTGAATGTTATCAAATCCTGGAGTTGAGCAACGGCTTGTGTTGATGGCATTTTCCATCTCTCTCCTTGTGATTTGACAGTTGTATGGTTCTAGGTTCTCAGAGTCAAAATTTATTTCTGTTGTTTCATTTTTGTATTTATAATCTAAGAATTCTTGTTGGTGTTGCTTGTCGCTTGATACTTTTTGAAAGTATTGCCCTATTGCATTGGCTATGTCTTGAGGGTCAGTTAATGTTGTATTGTCTATTTGGAGGGCTGTTATGTTAAACGGAGAAGGAGTTCCTTTGATTTTTCTTATATTTTTCCAAAGTTGGGTTGATGGGGTTGAAGTTTTAATTGTAGATAAAAATTGATGCCAGGATATTCTCTTTTGTGTTTTGATGGATCGTCTTACTTTGGCTCTTGCCTTTTTATAGTTTATTAGGTTTTCCAGTGTCTTGTTTTTTCGGTATGTTTTAAGGGCTGATTTTCTTGCTCGTAACAATAGGCTTATGCTTTCTGTCCACCATGGAACTTTGCGCTTCTTATTGTTACATGGTGTGTATTGTGGAATACTTTTTTTGCAAGCTTCGTTTAATAAATTATACAGGCTAGTGATGTTTATAGAGGTTTCTTCCTTTTGCATGAGTAGTTGTTCTACAGTTTCTGAGTATAGTTCCCAATCTGTTTTATTAATTTGCCATCTAGCTGTAGCGCTATTAGAGGTAACGTTTGGTTGGATAAAGTCTATTATAATTGGATAGTGATCGCTGTTACATAGATCATCATGTACCTTCCAGTGTAGTTTAGTGGCAAGGTTTTGGCTACTTAGCGTAAGATCAATTGCTGATAAGGTTTGCGAGGCAATTGATAGATGTGTATATGAGTTGTCGTTTAGTAAGATGGTTTCAGTTGTATTTTGTAGGAATTTTTCTATTGCTTTTCCCCGTTGGTTATATGTATTGTTGCCCCATATTGGACTGTGGGCGTTAAAGTCGCCAAATATTATGAATGGTTTGTTGAGCTGGTCTGTTATTTCGGCAATTTCTTGGTGTTTCAGTATTTGTTGCGGCGGCACGTATATATTGCATAGAGTAATAACTTGGTTTTCAATTACTGCTTGGCAGGCTACCGCTTGGACGTGTGTGATTAGTGATACTTTTTGTATAAAACAGTTACTTTTAACATATTGCTACGACCCCTGTTCCCAATTCTACTGCAATAGGTAGATATAATCTTTTGAGGCTCGTAGCACCTTCTTCCTCCTCGCTGGGCGCCAAATTTATTTAAAATATAATAAAAACTTTTGTATTTAAATTTACTCAATTAAAAGAATGTCCATGGTGAATAACAAATTTTTATTCAACAAAATAACAAACTAAAACGAATAAACTTTTTAACAAATTAACAAATTAACGTGTTGCGTATGTAGTGTATGTGCGTGTACTTAAATACTAAGAACAAAATTAACACACATAACAATTACAACAAGAAAACAACACTACTAATAATAATAATATAAAAAAAGGCGAGTCTGAGTTCGTGAAAGATAAATTATAAAATTTTGTACGACCTTATTTCTTTCTGGGCTTTTTGGTTTGCACCCTTTGTCGAGTTAACTTGGCCACAAGGGAGTGAGGGTTCACTCTCACAATATCACGGCACTATTCGGATGGTTGTACAACGGCGGAAACACTCCACGGTAATTTTTGCAATAATGGCGAAATTAGGGCTGAATCACACTTGCCTTATTTGCTGCGCCAATTGCTTTTTATCTTTACAACCAATTTATCATCGACCGGTCGCTCCGGTATAATTTTTAGACTCCTTCTTTTCTTTTCTTTTTTGACCGTTATTATTTTATTTTTCATCTCCTTGGAAATTTTTCCTTTGGCACTCTCATTTTTATTTTAAAATAATTTTTAAATAAAAATAAAACTTTTTCCTGCTTGATTTTTTTTTTTTTAATTCTTTCAGAAAACCCAGAAAACTTTGTTGGACGTAAAAACTTAAAATTAGGAACATGGTAACTTATATTTTACAAAGATTAAGGTTAGGTTAACGATGGTGATTTGTTACTCGATTCCCAGTATCCTATAAACAATTGTAGGATCATGGAAACCCCTCTCACCAAGAACTTTCTTCTTTGAGCGCGGTGAACATCGCAATATATTGTTACTCCTCCAGATGCTTTTAATCCATCAGTATGATCATATCTTACTTGTTCATATTGTTTTATCTTAAAATTTTTTGTTGGTAACAGGTGTGTTTCTTGTATTGCTATTGCTGCTGGATTGAGTTTGGATATCAGTTGATGTAGTTCGTAGTGGTTATTTATAAGTCCGTTGCAGTTCCATTGTAAAAATGCTACAGTGTTAGGTGAGATGTTGATAGGATTAATTTTAGTTCTGGTCGGAATCTTCGGATGTCAGGTTTTCTAGGGCGTTTGTAATTTTTGTAAATTGAATTTTTGTAGATCGATGGGTTAATATTGGATATAATTCATGCAACATATGAGCAATTTGATTCGGATCGCTTGAGTATGAAGTTGAGATTTTTTTAATTTCTTTGCTGCCTTTTGCTCTGTTAAGAAATTCTCTAAGTTTATCGTAGGTTAAAGGGTAGATTTTGTTTTCAATTTCAAGATGTTTTTTAATTGTCTCAAATTGCTTGAGACAGTCTTTATTTTGGCTACTAGTTGATGAATCGCTATCCACTGTAGGTTTTTGATTTTTTGGTTTCTTTTTCGGTGGTTTTTCAATGATTATATTCTTTTCTAAGTTAGAATTTGGGTTTTGTGTTAGAGGTATTTCAATAAGTTGTTTTTCAGTAGTTGGTGAAGGTGTAAGATTTTCGCGAGGGCGTTTTGTGTAAGTTTCTTTATTCTGTTGAGTGTCTTGATTCTTTGTTTGGTTGTGAAAATTTATTTGATTCAGGTTTATCATTTGTGACTGGTTTCTTGTCGCAAGATCTTGCATATTATTTTCATTTGTTGTGCTGTTGAATTGGCAGTTCTGTGCCAGATGTCCAGGTTTTTTGCATTTAATGCATGTTTGTGTGTCACTTGTTATGAATATTCTGTATTCAGTGCTGTCAAATTTGATAAGGATAGATGCTGGAATTTGACTGTCTTCACAGTCCTGGACGTAGACTTGGCGTCTAAAACTCAATATATGTGAATATTCAGAGTCTTGTATTCCTGCTCTTAAAAAATTTATTGGTGATAAGGGTTTTAAGTTGTAGTTGAGTAATGCTTCTAAAATAATATTGTGTGGTATAGATGGACATACATTGGAGATAACTAATCGTTTTGCTGGTGTTATTAGACGTCGAATTTGTACTTGATTGTTTTCCACTGTTATGGTGGGGTGTTTTGTTATAAGTTCGTTTACCATTTCTGTATTTGATAGGTAGATACATATTCGACCGTTTGATAGGCGAGAGGCAAATAATATATTTTTTGGATTACTTATTTGTCCAATTGCTTTTACATATGAGTGCAGTTGTGTTTGGGTTGGAGCATTTAAGATTATTGCCTGCTCTTTTGATGGAAAATTTGTAATAGGTTGTGAAGATAATTTTATTTTGTCAGCGAAGGTAATGTTTTGTGTTTTGTTTATGTTTGTTGGGTGTTCATTATTTAGTATGGATTCCATTTTGTTTGTTATTGTTATGGTTTGTTATTAATGTTGATGATTACTAGATGTCGCTTGGACACCAGCGATATGCCAGCTGGCTTCAAGAAAAACCAGCCACCTGCACCGAGGATTGCGACTTGGGGTGGGGGGGATTTAATATAGGGTAGCTAGGTGTTGAGTTTTAGGATAGGTAATCTGGAAAAGTCAAATTATTGCTTATAAATACCTTAATTTAACAAAATTGCACGGAGCACTATCAGCGCGTGTGTACACATTTCGATAACCCAACACTCTCTCCTTTTCGAATTTAAAATATTTTATTTCAAATTATTATTTCGTTTTTTTGATGTGACAGTTGATTTGATATAATTAAATCGAGTTTTTTATAATATAAATGAAATTAATCTATTTAAAAAATGATCTTTTGTGCAATTCAATAGCATCTCCTGATTATACAAAATCGTTTTTTAACCAAATTTGCCTTATAAATAGTCGCCAAACTATAGAAAATTATCAATATATTCATTATTTACCTATGTATTTTTTTATTATTCTTATTTACCTAAGTTGAGAAATATTACTTCTCATTAGTGAAATGGAGCGAATAATGGTGATTTCTCATGTTAATAGTAGAAGAAAGTGTTTATCTACTTTTTAAAAATGTCTACTATATTTTTAATTTATTTGAACTTACAATTATGCAAAAAAGCAAAAACTTAAAGTAAATAATATGTACATTGTTAATTTAAATTTTCTATTGTAACAAAAATAGAAAATGTATGCAAAAAATAATAGAATCTACCCCGTAATATACAGGGTGTCCCCGTGACCGTGGAGAACCTCTTAGGTGGTGATAGAGGACACTTTTGTAAGACATTTTTAAATAAAATTTTTGTCCAAGTCCAAACCCTTGGGGGGCACCTCATTTTAAAGCAATTTTTTCAATTTATGATTTCAAGCGGCCATTGCACCGATATTTTTGATTTTTTGGGTTTAATGGATTAGAGCTTTTCTATAGAGCATTTGAATATCTACAAATTATGTTATAACCCCTTATCGCCTAGAATCAACAGATTTCGAGTTATGAATTAAATTAAGGGACAAAATGTCAAAAAATTACGAGTTTTATTTTTTTATTTTTCTTGAATTTAACGGGCTACAACTTTAGTTTAATAATTTTTTTTGGGAAACCAACCGTTTTCACAGAAATTACGAAAATAATGAACAAGGTGTAGGTTAAAAAAACTAAATAAATTCACAAAATTTATTTTAATAAATTTTCAAAATGGCCTCCCTCATTTTCAGCACACAGGCATGTTCTTTTCAAAAGGTGTTGCACTGTATTATTTGTAATGGTGCTTTTTTCGGTAAGTTCTGTTACACCTATCAGTATTCTTTCCATTAATTTATGTTTTTCTAACCTACACCTTGTTCATTATTTTCGAAATTTTTGTGAAAACGGTCAGTTTCACAAAAAAAACTATTAAACTAAAGTTGTAGCCCATTAAATTCCCTATCCGGTTTGGGCCGTTAGTTTTTTTCTAAGACGTTTCGTTTAAAAGATACGGGGTTGGCAAGAAAAGTAAAAAAAATAAAACTCGTAATTTTTTGACATTTTGTCCCTTAATTTAATTCATAACTCGAAATCTGTTGATTCTAGGCGATAAGGCGTTATAACATAATTTGTAGATATTCAAATGCTCTATAGAAAAGCTCTAATCCATTAAACCCAAAAAATCAAAAATATCGGTGCAATGGCCGCTTGAAATCATAAATTGAAAAATTGCTTTAAAGTGAGGTACCCCCCAAGGGTTTGGACTTGGACAAAAATTTTATTTAAAAATATGTCTTAGAAAAGTGTCCTCTATCACCACCTAAAAGGTTCTCCACGGTCACGGGAACACCCTGTATAATTATGCATATTACATTATGCACTTACACATACATGTTATATTACATTAGGCACTACTCGGGCAATAAAACTTCTAAATTGCTCAAAGAAAAATGTTCTACGGTGTTTACAAGTTTTGAACCGATACACGTACAGGTTCAAATTTGTTGACGCCTGTCATCACCATCACATAAAAATTAAATTTCAATTTATCATATCGTTGCCTCAGAGCAACGGTAGGACATATATAAAATCTTAGTTGGGAATAAATTCGATTTTATAGTTTAATGATTATTTGATTTTTGAAATACACGGTCAATATTTGATGACAATATCGTCACAAAATTTTACTTAGTGTTCGATTCGGTGCAGGCATTATTTACAATGCCAAAAATACAGATATCTCCATTATCGTGTTTTTTTCGATGTCCTTCTGTTGCTCTGAGACGACGATATACAATCATACATTATTATTATGTTATGGAATACGAATATAGTGGATTTTATTTTTACAAGTTTGTTTATGTCAACCTGTATTTACAATATTCAGGCCTATTATGTATCACAAACGTTATTATAACAGTGACAGTAGTTATGAAATAAAAAATTGATGAACCGCGTTTTTATCCGAAAATAGAAATATTACTTTCTCTTTCTGACACATGTTAGCTATAATAATGTTTCTCGCTTTACACTATTTTGAAACTTTATTATAACATAAAGGTTGACCGTTATTTTTAAAGGTTGTGATACATAATAGACCTGATTATATGCTGCGATGTCAGTTTAGTCTGTTGAATCGTTTTTAGTCACATGGCTTTTAAAATGTTGACAACGCTATTCTAACGTGGTGTCATCAATGTTCATGAAGTGTATTGTTTCAGGATTTACGAACAGTATACATAATTATAATATAACTTTAATAAGTTAGTATTTATAAATTATAAACTAATCGATATGTACATTATGTAGATGTAGACAGTACAAACAGCAGCGGCACCTCGTCAGAAGAGGCAAGGGAAGCGTAGCCTCCTCTGAAATTCTGAACTATATTAATAATTAAACTATCAAAAATTTAATAAGGTAAAAATGTAAATTTTTGATTGTAAGAACTATTAAAAGGTAGATACTCCTTCCACAATACTTATGCAAAAAGTAAAGTGAGGCTATCCTAGAAGTAGAATTTTCGGCCTAGAAGAGGCCTAGACCCTAGAATATGTATATAGATGATGTAGCCATTACATAGACCGCAAAGTGGAACTGTACTGCTGATCAGTACCGAAACTATGCGATCTTACACCTGGTACGAGCTTAGCTTTCTTGTTTATAAAAATAGCGGCGTTCACTGCTTTGTGTCCTCTTTGAGTTCCCTTTTGTGCTCCCTTCTGACTTGCGCCCGGGGTAATCACACCAGTCGCCTCACCCAGTTATGGCACTGCTACTCATGATTTTTTAATTATTCAGTTGTGACTATGCATTAACTGAAATCTCCTCATAACTATGTACATACGATATATGCCGCTATGGACTTAATGTGTTATTGCAATATAGGGCATAAGAAGAACACACTTCCTTGCTGTGTATCCAACGTAGCTCCTGAATGACGTAGTCGAGCGTCAGCCTCCTTTGTAAATCGTACACTTTCATATACATACCTATAAATAGGATCTTTAGAGTTAATTTTTTTTTAATTTTAAAACGTTGGGATAGGACCGAGGGGGGAATCGTTGAGAAAATCTGTTATACAAGTGAAAAAAATCTGAGAAAATTCAACGAAATCCCGGAAAATTTGAGAAAATCTTAGGAAATTTTAGAAAATCCTTGTAGCCTCCTGACAAAAAAAGTAAATGTTTCTAGAATCTTATTGAGAATATTGGATGATTATATCTAAATATATTATATTTTATCAAGATAAATTATTAACTTTAAAGCAATAATGAGCAAAAAAGTTAATTGTGCATGATTTATGAATGCTAATATAATTTATTATTGTTAAGGATAATAAAAGTATGCATACTACATCTGATACACACGACTAAGTTAACATTTTATATCTCTCCTTGTTAGGAGAGTTAATAATAATTGCCTTTCTTTATTTGACTTTATTTCAATAAATTAATTATAAATTTCCGTCGTCTTCCTATTATTTATCTTAGATTTTGATAATATAACAACCCATGATTAACTTAGAGCTGGTTTACCTACTTAAATACTTAGAGCAAATTGCTGGACTGGTAAATTTGTGTAAATAAACGGTTTTTTGTTTACATAATATTATGCGAATATTTTCAAGACTGCTTGCATAAACTTGAAGTTTATGCAAATTATTTTAGCTTATCTTAATATCAATTATTCTTACAGTTCTCACTGTATTAACAAAACTTTTCTTAAAATTAAAGTGCTATATTTGAATTCCTGAATTTACTTTTATTTTCATTATTCATATGATAAAATTGTCTCCAATCTATTGCGACAAAACCTTCAACAATTTGTGGAAATCGTAAAACTCAATAGAGCCTTTAAAGGAACTGTGACGGTAATAATTGATGTTTTTCTATATTACATATTATGTACCGCATAGTATACGAAATTCTACAGGGAGTAAAAACTTTCAGAAAAAACTGAAACATATCGAGTTTTGATTTTAAAATTGAATAAAATGCTTTTATAAAATTAGATACCTACCTATTTGAAATGCTCTCAAGTCCCAACCACACAGGTTACAGGAGGTTTGAAAGGTTTATTTCATATCATAATAGTATTAGAGCACGTGTTTTAATTCATAAACCTGATTTTGTTTAAATTTAATAGAAATTACAGTAAAAATTCATTCTTGAAATATTTTTTAATGTTATATTAATATCTTTAAAAGAAATTTTTAATGTCGATTTCTGGCAAAAAAGTATTTATAATACCAAGTTGATATTTTGTAATTTAAATTAACAACCCTATCCTGCTGATTTACGCCATACTTAACTTCTCACCAAAAGCAAATATACATTATATTGTATTTTCTAACATAATATTATATTGTATAACAAACCTGGACCTCCGTGAAATTGACCTCCCATTTTCAACATTTTGATATAAAATAATATTAAATCATTCGTACATCGTTATTAGGTCTTAAAATGTTATCAGATTTTAACATTAAGTCGCTTTTAGTTTCTTGAAAAAAAATTATTACATTTTTCAAACATTTTTTTGGTAAATTATCCTACCATTTACACTTTTTTGATGCAAAGCAACATGGAATTCGACAAGAAATCGCCTGATTAGGAATGTAGAAATGTTTACATTACCTATATATTTGACGATTAGTCTCCTCAAATGAAAAAGCCACAAATCGCTACTGCCTTTGAAGACCTAACGATTCCATATGTTTTATATCAAAATTATGAAAATGAAAGACCAACTTCACGGAGGTCAAGAATATACATGTTTCAAGTATTAAATATAAACCTAGAGGAAAAATTTGTAATAGTAACTAATTTTTCATTAGAAATGGCATTAACAGAGTTTTTTTGCTACTACAACTAAATATTTTGTGACAAAATATTTTTGATTGATACGTGGTTTAGGTAGTGTAACTCGATATTAACCATATCACTATTTTAGAAAACCTAAAATATTTTGTAATAATATTTTGTTGTTGATGTCTTTTTTTTCTGAGTGTGAAACTTGAAATCACTACTACTGCTAAGCATATTTTAATTAATTTATTAAAGGCTCAATTTATCAATGTCTGAATCTCTAACCAACGAGTTATTTTATTTAAAAATAATACCTCGGTTAGGGTTAACCGAAGATTGATAAATTGGGCCGGTGCGGTGTCATTAGTTGTTTGGCATTAAAAAGTAAAGTAAATAACTGATCAAATTATAATCCAAATAACTTTAAATTGATTCAGTTTCTATGTATTAGTCTATTAATCAAGATTCACGTTGTAATCAGTAATTCAAGATTATATCAAATGTGTTCTTCAGTATTTTAATATATTAATATTTTAATATATTACTTAGAATGATTTTGCACAAAAGCAACATCGCAGTTTTGAAAACTAAATTTAATTATGGAATTAAATCCTATGCTGATGTTATTTTATATAAATAATATCTAATTTTCATTCTAAATATTTTTTAGAGAAATTATTTAACAAAGCATTATAAAATCCTGTCAAACTTTTATAATTACCTTACATCTATACCTATATAATATTATATGTTTGAGTAAATTCATTTTTATTTTGATTAATAAATTGTAAGTTTTTAATATAGCAAGGCTTCATTTCGTAATTAAATTTAATATGAAAGGACACCGGAAAAAGGTGATTTGCCATTTTTTTAAAAATGTGTAGCAGAACTTTTTATACAGTGGATTCGGTATTATTTTCTTCTCTTATAATTGCTGAGTAAACGTAATTTTCATCAAAAGAAATTAACCAACCAACGTATACGCCTTTGGCTATAAGATTGCGTCAAAATCTTAATTTCAACTTTTTACTGTTTTACCGTCTTCTTCCGGCGTAGTACCCTTTAAATCTAATTTGATAATTAAAGTTGTCAATTTTGTTTACCTGTGTGTTAATATGTATTAATAACCCCGAGTTTGTGTTTGCTCTTCTATTTCATAATGTTATTTTCCTTTACAATAAATAACAAAAACTTTTTGTTGAACAATATCTTAGACTACATAAAAATTCATTTAATTATTTGTTGAATATTAACAAATTCTGCAGCGTTGTTATCTAAACCTTTCTAAATTTGTAAGAGCCGTTTTCTCGCTCGGTGTAATCGTGTCTTAACTGAAATTAATGAAATTGATTATATTTTTGTATTGTATTATCAGAGTGTTTTTTGTACATTTATGAAGAATGTTTTGGGTCATTATCATGCTGAAATATCTAGCCATGTAGCATTTTTCTGTTACCGTGTTGTAGCATATGATCCTTGAATATGTCAGCATACATAAACATATCCGTATTAATTTATATAATACTAATAATTATATTAAGAAGTTTTTATTTTGAAAAACCTAGAAAGAAATGATAGATAGGAATGGAGGTAAAAGCAAAAAGTAAGCACGGCAAGTGCAAACAATAGCTACAAATTTCATAAAATATTTAATTTCCTCCTACCCCTATAAAGTTTGCTTAAATCAGCCTTTGGTGATAGATGATTTAAAAAGAGGTACAAAGCAACTATAGTAACTTCTAGTTTTGAATTATTTTAGGTAAGTAAATATAGTCGATCCCTATCCCATCTAATCCGCCAAAACCGCTGCTGGCGTTGTTACAAATTAAAGTTACTATAATGTTTTATATATTTTATAGATAATTAAGTATGCAAAAACCTTGCTTTATTAATTTTTATTATTTTCTTCATTTTCAATTATTTATATTGGTTTTTGTGTAGAAAATTTAACGTGTAGGTATAGAAACACATCTTTACTTACTTAAGTTTGTAAAATTCATAGTTTATTATTATTATTAATAGCATTACATTCTATAGTAGAATTTAGCTGTCCGAGGGACTTACAAAATCCATTTCTTGAGGTGGATTAATTCTCTTAATTACATTATTTAATTAAAGTGCCAGGTGTGTTTTCGCATCTCTAACAATTTCCTTCCAAGTCATGCGGTCCATCACGTTTTGTCTCCATTCATTTTCTCCCATTTTTCTGAGGTCTTCGGTTACTCCATCGCTCCATCTTAATTTAAGTCTTCCTCTAGGTCTTTCTTCGTTGGGTTTCCATAACAGCATAGACTTAATTATATCTTCATTATTGGCTCTCATCACAACATGTCCCCACCATCTTATTCTTTGCGCCTTTAAGTATTTCACAATGTCCTCTCCATCCATTTCTTCCAGAACTTCCGCATTTGTTTTAGTTCGGTATTCTCCGTTGGTTCTTTTAAAACCCAGTATTGTTCTTAATACCTTCCTTTCGAATACTCGAAGTTCTTCTTCCTCTCTTCTTCTTATGCAAATAACCTCAGCTGCGTATGCAAGTACAGGTCTGATCAATGTCTTATATATCTTTATTTTAGTTCTTGTTGTTATTTGTCTATCCTTTAATAAATGTCTATTTGCATAATACGCTCTGTTTTCCGCCTGTATTTTTGCTGTTACCTCTGTATTTTTGTTGTTTCTGTAATTAATTTGCACACCAAGGTAGCTGAAGTTCTGTACATATTATGTGACCTGGACTATGAAAAAAGACCTTACGTCGGAAAAATAAATTTTCACTTTTTTGGTGATTTTTATAGGAAAAAAGACGCTCTTTCGAATGGCGCGAACCACAAGTTTCTATCTTCATCACTCGCTTCACAAAAAATCAATCTCAAAGTTAAACATAAAATCATAAAAACATGAAAAGTCATTTTTCACTTTTTTAACGTTTCCTATAGAGAAAAAGAAGAAAACATACTTTAAATGTTTAAACTCGTTTTACCGGGAAATTAGTTTTTCGACGAAGGTCCCTTTTTGTAGTCCAGGTCACATATTGAAATACATCGCCATCAATTATTAAATTGTCTCTTGAATCGTTTTTCTCTTTTGTACATTTCATATATTTTGTTTTTTCTTGGTTTATGCTTAGTCCCATTCTAATTGATTCACTTTTTATTGTTCTTAATATGTTTACCAGTCCTCTTTGAGTTCTTGATATAATCACAACGTCATCGTCATCAGCATAAGCTAACAATTGGCTTTCTTTATTTATTACTGTTCCCATACAACCAGTGGATCTGATGATTTTTTCGAATGCAATGTTAAATAGAGTTGCCGATAAGGCATCTCCCTGCCTCACTCCACTGTTTATCTCGATGCTATCAGTTTCTCCTTCAGTCGTTCTTACCGTGGCTCTTGAATTTTCTAAGGTCACCCAGATCATTCTTATCAATTTAGGCGGTATGTTAAATTCTTTCATGATATTTAGCAGGTGGTATCTGTTTACTTTATCGAACGCTTGTTTGAAATCTACGAACAGCATATGCTTATCTATTCCAAATTCATAAGTTTTCTCTTGGATTTGTTTAATTAGATGTAATGCATCTACTGTCGATTTTCCTCTCCTGAACCCAAATTGATACTTATCAACTATTTCGTTGGCATGTCTAGTAAGACGGTTATGTATGACTGTTGATAGTACTTTGTAAGCAGTGTTCAAGAGTGCTATACCTCGATAATTGCTGCATTCATCTGCTCTTCCTTTTTTTTAAATCGTCACAATAACCCCTTCTTCCCACTTATTTGGTATACTTTCTTGTATCCATATCTGCTTCAATAGTTGACAGATTTCATTATGTACCTTTTCTCCCCCTTTCTTAATCCTTTCCGATGTAATTTCATCTGCACCAGGTGCCTTGCGGTTTTTTAAGTTCTTGATCACTTCCAAGATTTCCTCATTTGTTAGCTCATCCATTTCGTCTTCGATCTGTGTATCTTCTGTCTGATTTTGTTCTATTTCTTCATTTTGTTGCGTATTCAACAGTTTCTTAAAGTAATTCTCCCAGATTTTTTGAATTTTTTCTGATCTATTTTCTATTATTCCGTCTTCCTTCTTTAAACCTCTGTTTCTTATCGTATAGGTTTTTTTGGTACTTTTAATTTGTTTATAAAAATTCCTTACATTATTATTCACGTTGCTTATTTCTATTTCTCTCATTCTATCTTCGATCCATTTATTCTTCTTTTGTTTGTACATTTTATAAGCTTCCTTTCGTCTCATTTTATACTCAGCTAAGTGTTCATTCGTGTTTAGCCATTTGATTCTAATTTCTTTTTTATTTAAGTTCATTCATTTTTTCACATTCTTCGTCAAATCATGCCTTTAATTTCGTTTTCTTCCTATACCCCACCACTTCCTTTGCACTTGATTTAAGACTATTTGCAATATTGTCCCATGTCGTGTTTACGTTATTATTTTCTTCTTTATTTTCCATTTTTCTTGTTATCATGCCTTCGTACTCAATTCTGTTTGCTTCAATGTTAAGTTATTCAGTTGCTAATATTTGCTTTGTTTCATGTTTTGTATCTTCTATCAATGTTTTCTGTTTAACTTCTGTGACTACCAAAAAATGATTCGTGTCCGCATTGGCACCTCTGTATGACCTCACGTCTCTTATTGATGTAGCTCCTCTTCTTGTCACCAGGACATGATCGATCTGGTTTACTTCATCGTTATTGCATCCAGGCCACCTCCAAGTAATTTTATGCAATTTTTTAAGTTCAAATTTGGTACTACTAATAACCATGTTAAGTGATGCTGTTAAGTGACATAGTCAATTTCCATTATCGTTTGTTTTCATATGGATGGTGTGTTTTCCGGCTACATCTCCTACTAATTTCTAATACCATCTAATTTCCTGCAGTGCAGTGCAGCCACTTCTATCCTATATCTTGATATTTCTTTTACAACCTCTTTTATTTATCCAGGTTTTAATAATGTTTTTACATTCCATGTTGCTATTCTAACAATTTCATTTCTTTTACCTTTCCCTTTCTTCTCTGTACTTTTTCTATCTTCGGCTTGTCTGATCTCAATAGTTCCTATTCTATGCTTTGTCCATGTATCTTCCCCAACCAATCTTTCTGGAGCATCTGTCTGGGGTGGTCCAAGTGCTCCTTTCTTCACTTGCATTAGTTTTTTGCAGGTTGTTCTTGTTCGGTTTTCATCTTCAGAGCATTGTCTTTTTTATCCCATATATATATTTTGTTCTGCTTAATCATCTTCTGATAACCGACCTTAACCCTTTCTCCGTTTCTCGTTTCAGTTTTCGCTAAAGCCCATATTTGGTTTTGTATTTCTTTTTCTCAGTTGGTTAAATCGTTCTCAATGTATGTGTTAGAACCCTTAAGTTTATTCTTATTTTCCATTATTATTCTTTTCTGTCTAAGTCTTTCAATTTCGCCACGATCACCTGTTTTTCTGCGTTTTTCCCACTTTAAAGGCATCCACAAGTTCAATCTGTACCCCCATCTTATGATTCAAAAAGTCTTCTACTTTACTAGGGGTGACATTTCCAGTTAATGTTAGATTCTTTATAACTATGTTCTCCCTTCTTTTTTCCCTTTCGTATTTCTCCATTTGGTCTTGCAGAGCAGTTATTTTTTCGTCTTGATTACTGCTTTTTACTGTCAGATTCTCAATCACTTGTTCCATTTCGTGGATTTTATCATTCCAATAAGTTTCTATAGATATAAGTTTTTCCTTTATTTCCTTACTTTCTCTTTTACTTTCCTGGAATCCATCATTTACCATTTTTGCTAAATTTGTCATCATCTCCTTCAAATCTTCCATGTTTTCCACCCTCTTTGTTACTTCAACTACTTTGTTTGGTGATTTGGGGGTTACTTTTTACTTCTCCGAAATGCCTCCTCCTCTTTACTTAAATTTAGCTCTTCTCTTTTCCTTTTGAGATATACTTTTATTGATGGTACACTATCTCTCTGCTTTGTTTGCTATTACTCATTTATGTTTGTTTGGTTACACTTGGTTTGGCAACCAAACCTACTGTCGGCAGTAGTTCTTGTGTTAACAGGTTTTATTATTTCGGCTTTTATTCTTCAATTTGTTTCAAATTAAATCTTTGTCTTTCTAATCTATAGCGACAACACGAAAATCCGGGTCAACCCCTATAGGAGATGTTCGCATTACTTCTCTAACACCTTAAAAAAAGTATCTTATCACTACTTAACCTGCAATTTTTAAGTTGTTCAGTATTTTGGAAAAATACTTTTCCTTCGTTGTGTTTCAGGTATCTCCAACAATTCCACGGCTTTATCCAGTTCACCAATTTCAAGTTACGTATTTCACTCAATTCCAGTCTCCTTTTCACTTATAAATCGTTAATTAATAAATAAATAATAAAATAAAAATTTATAGTTAGAGCTATTTAATAAATCTTGGCTTGGCATCAATATTGTTGAAAACAACTTGTTTTCTATCAGTTCACAATATTACATATACAATACGTATATACATTTTCAAATATTCCACAAAAAGTGTAATAACTAATAATAGCTTTCCGTTCGAGACATAGGTACGCCAAGATAAGGAATATTTGTTACGGTCTGTCAGGTTCTTATGATACGAATGTTGTTCTGTCATTGCACTAGTTAGAATATATTTGAATACGAAATTACTTACTTAACGAAAAATCTCAATTTTTGTACAATTTTTGGGTGGCCAATTAATTTCTGATTAAACTACTTCTGATGTTAGTAAAGATAATAAAAGACCAGATTATAAAACGCCAGCATTTAACTAATCAACTGTATTTTTCTTTTTGTATTATTAAATTTATTAGATTTAAGTTGATTAAAAGGTCACCAAATTTACCTCGTATAATATGCAGGAGTTGCTGAAAAAATTTATATAAAAGTTATAGAAGGTTATGTAAAAATTAAATAAATTGTTTTATATTACACTGAATCATTATTTGTCTTTATACCTTGACAACGAAATATATTAACGCCCAGTTTTTCAATAGCAAGTTAATCTAAATTTGAGGGCTAACCTACGTTTATGACTACCTGATTGGTCAGAAATCTAAGTTAACCTTTAAATTTGGGTTAACCTAAGGTTAACTTGCGATTGAAAAACTGGGCCTAAATAGGCTATAACGTCCTAGGGCCTATAAATCATAATGCCCGCTCATTATTCCCTCTCATTCGCAATTATATAATATAATTCAAAAAATGTACCATTTTATTGTTTACAATTTTATTTAAAATTAAAAGTATAACTTTCAAATGAAGATCCACTAATTGAACAATTAAAAATTTCAAAAAAGTTAAATTTAGCAATCATCAAATTCAAAATTTATAAAATGTTTAAATATTGACAAATTCATATGCAGTGAAATATAAAACGTTGTATGCATCACGAGCACTACTCGATGTTTATGCTCTCGAGCAACTTAAAAACTCTCGGGCCTGGCAGCCCTCACCCTTTTAAATTGGTTACCCTCGACATAAACATCGTCATAATGCCCTAGATACATAAATAACTATAATGTTGGCTTGTAAATTATTGATATACTATCAGAAAGCCCGTCCACGGACGGGCATCTAGACCCGATTGGTTGGAAACTCGATTGATGTGCAACTCGTCCCAGGGGGAGTACCGGCGGTGGTTTAATATATTTTTTGGTTGGTAAAAAAACCGACCAATCTGATTGTTTCTTTTTTCACCAAAAAATGACACGCTGGAGCCGGATCAGGAGCAGCAGAGTGCTGGGATTTTATGTATTAAGATTTTTAATATAAATTATAATTGATTTCATCTTCAATAATTCCATCAATAATTCTTATGAACCATGTTGTGCTATAAATAAAATATGAATAAGAAAACTAAAAATTATTTTCCATTTTGCAAAGAAATTCCAATCATATAAATACTTATAATTTAAACAAAAGTTATTAGTTTATTCCAATTATTTGGAATAATTATTGAATTAAATTTTTTGAAATTCTTAAGTATGAAAGCTTGAATTTATTATTCACGTATTTTACAACAAGATAATACAACAAAATCGGGACAAGAAAGCAAGGATTCTTGTTTTTTCTTAAAATCAAGTAAAATTTTTGCGAAAATATGCTTTATTAAATTTTATTGATATTTTAAGAATTTAAAATTTTTTATAACAACTTCTATAGATATTTTTTATTGTATAAAATAAAGGTAGGGAAAGATATTAATTTTGTTACAATCTCTAATTTTATTTTCTTTATTCAAATTTAATAATATTATTCCATGAAAATAATCAGTCACAATGTTATAAGTATCTATTTTAAAAATGAACTGCTTTTTTATATAGCTAATGTTCAACACGTGCTAGTTGCTAAATTAAAAATAATTGTTTTTTTTTTCACAATCTACCAAGCATAAATATTATATAGACTGATGGTTTTTATAATAATTTATCATTTAAAGGGGATGTAAGAATCGGCTTTCACATAACAGAGATAATTTTATCATTATTACATCCAACTTATAAAACATCGAAACATAATTTCAAAATAAAAGCTACAATATAAAATTACATTTTGTAGAATAGACAAATAAAGTTATTACTGATCAAACTGACAGGAGACTTTTACTTCTTTGTTTACTTATTTAAAATAATAACTTTATCTTTTCTTTTATATTTTTCATTAACATCTTCTCATTTAAAAAATATTTCAATCCCCAAAGGTTCTTTTTAATTATTTTGTTATACATTAGAATGACGTACAAAACTCTGTTTCTCCTTCTAAAACAATGATCTGATTGGTCAACTTACTTTCGCAACCTAAAAAGGGATGGCAACTAATCAAATTCCACCACCGTATGAGCTCACCAGAGAGTAAGCGCGGCTGACAGCAGTATAGTAAATAATCGAGCTTCACTAGATCCGGTTACAATAAATTGTTTAAAAACGCTAGTTTACGAAATTCAAGGTGAAAAAGACAAATTACTAAACGAGCTGGTTATATGAATAAGTTTGTACCATGACAAATTATACCGATTTTTTTTATGTATTTAGCATTTTTTAATTCTAATATTTACAATAATAAATCAAAGAGTTGGATTAGTTTGATTTAAAACTGGTATTATTGTAGTGTAAGGTATCGCCTGATTTATATGGTGCAATTTATTGGAAGAAATTTTCTATTTCGTCTCTCTGGATAAGCTATAATTTGTTATTTCAGTTATTTTTATGAATATACTTATGTTACGCAAAATTAATTCAAATTAAATTGATTGTATATAGTATTGATATTTTATACTCGTGTCATACAGTTTTACGACTCGAATCTTTCGCATAGTAGAAGATTGCTTCAGCGGTTTGCCGCTCTTTTTATTTCAAGCTTAGGATAATTTTTCCACTCTAAAATCGACCATACCCTGTAATCTATTCTTGATTGGATTAAGTTGAGTAGATATTTTACATAAATAAACATTTTTATATGGATACCTTTAACAATATTTAATTTAATAGGTTTTATATTTCACTAAAAAAGAAAGTACTCTAAAAACTTGATTTCATTTACATTTTTCCAGGGTGTTTTCATGCAAAGTGACAAGCGTGATTTGCCGCAAATGGTATTTAAAATAATTATTTAAAAAATAAATTTAATATTTTATTATACATACATTATTTTACATTATCTAAACGTAATTTTTTTTTTAATTCGTACCCTTCTGTAGAGAAAAGTTACAAAGCCTCAAACATAAATTACCTTAAAATTTTTATAGCCGAATGTCTTAGAAATAAAAATTAAACGTAATTAATTTTATGTTTTACATATTACAGGCACGGAACTAGCCTTGTTAAACTGAGTGGGCCAAAGCTGGGCCTTTATATTTTTAGAGGATGAGGGGGGGGGTCAATACTTGTTTTTGATAATTAGTAATTTGAAAAATGTACTCACTTAGTGTAAAGTGATTCTTCTAATATGATGAGGCGCATCAAATTCAGTCATCACTTCTGATAAGTTTATCGGTGACTTTTATGTCCGTGTACCATGACAAATCACTATCAATAATCATGGATTAAACCGAGAATCGGGATCAATTCTCGAAATAATAGCTGTTGCTACGATACGGTCTAAATTCCAGTAATTTCATTGGTAAATTCTAGGATCATTTTGAGTCTCGGATTGATCCGTGACTATAAGTACGGGCATAAGTGACTTGAGAGTGGGCCAGCGTAATTTCGTAAACAAAACACTTTTAGATAGAGGTTAATTTAGTTCAACCGTTTTATCTTGATTTCGGTAGTGTAATATAGTAAAGCCCTAACTATACAGATCTTTCGACGAAACTCGATATTTAAAATTTTTATAATTAATAATTATAAATTGAGAAGTTGAGTATGTTGAATAAGTTGAGTATCATTAATTGAAAAATAGTATAAAGTTGGAATAGGATGAAATATAAAATTTTAATAAGTGGGAAGTTCTATATTTTACCTGGTAAATCGCTTTACTTTGGTTTTATATTAATAGCTTTTCTGATGAAAAAATATTCAGTATGAATTTTTTTGAATAAATATTATTTGGTATATATTTGCGGGTTTCTAAAATATGTACTACATAATTTAAACTTGTTTTTGCGAGTCTTCCAAAACTTAGGTAGATTAAAGAATAATTTTTTATTCCTACAGAAATCCTTCTCGTGTACCTATCTACTTATATGCAGCATTAAGATTATACAAATTTAATTTAGCAGTTGTGTGATGTTATTCTGAAAATAATTTCATTATTTAATTTAATTAAAGCTTTTTACGAACACGCGAAGAATAACAAGTAAATTAATTTGTATTTAGTTGCTTTCATTGAAGGTAATGGTTTCAATTTAACTAATACTATGTAATTACATTAAATAACAGCGGGTTAAAGAAATTATTTTAATTGTGTAAGCTTTTAAATTCATGCAATAGTCATTCAAACTTTCTCACATAAACTTTTGAATGACACGTTTTAGAATTAATATACGTAGTATAATTATAGTAGTACTATAAAATTCTTCTTTAAAAATTAGAAAAGGAAAAAAAGAAAAATTAATATGAATGGAAATTAAATAAATAAATTAAAATCATATAGTCAACCTAATTATTATAAACCTTGTGATTCCAAAAAGCAACTTTTCCAGGAGACACAAAACACTTTTCATTTATTTTAATAAAGAAGTATTGTGTGCTTATCCAAATCAATTTGAGCATGATGTTATGATTTTAATCAAGTTACAAGATGTTTCAGATTAATAATACTTTAGTGTTTATTTATACCAGATTGTACCAAAATATTCTTTTCTACCTAAAATGGAGTTACGTGGTTTTATAATAAATTAGGGTAACGCTATACAGAATTATTCACATATTACTTCCGTTTTATTAAATCGCCTCATCCTAATTGATTGGTAATTTATATGTATACTCCTGTAATCTTACTTATTCTTTAGTAATATATTATTTTGAAAAACAAAATGACAACTCGACTTGTTTTAAAATTTTTTCCTTTTTAATTAAAAATCTTACATTAATTACTGAATTTTAAAAATTTAAATTGCAGCAGGATATTTCTGTAAATATTTCTGCTTCTTCTGTTCGCAGCTGGATACTTAGTCTCTTTCTCGAAAAGAAAAATTTCAGCAATTAGATTCCACGACTTCTCATATTGAATTGAGAAATGTGCATGTAATCCGGTTTTATTGTTGATGGTGGCAATTACCAACCGTAAGGACGCGACTGTTAAAGTTACCTATATAGCGGATTACTTCTTATAATTAGCTTAATTATAAATTTTAAATATTTTTAGATTTTATTAATCCATTTTACAAGTTGAAAATAGAAAATAAAAAAAATTTTAATTATTACACAATAACAATAATGATTTTATTTGGTTGAAAAAATTATATTTAATTTACTCTGCAATAATAAATTCGTAGCTGGAATTTTCAGATTTAATTTAAAGTAGCGAACTTGTAAAATTTTTGTAATTTGTTGAAAATTTATAATCTCTCCGAAATATTATGAAACTTTATTTTTAATCGTCCAATAGAAAGCACTTTTAGATTTAATAAAAGCTGTGTTTTACTTTGATTTTTTGTATCTCTCTATTTATGTGCAAGTCAATATCACAATGTGTTCAAGTCGGTGTAGATTTTATCGGTGAGAAAGTTGTGAGGCTTTATTAACATTACTTGCAGCGCAGTTATTTAAGTTAAATATGATGTTATAATACCACATATTATTTTACAATAATAACTTCATCATATAAGGATTTACGTTGACAAATTAATTTTTCTGTTGTCGGAAGTTTTATGAGTGATTTAAGCAATATCAAAAGAGAATCTAGTTTTAGTTACATATGCTTGTCACTAACAAGCTTACTTGTATTCAACATGATTAAATGAACCCAATTAATCATTTTCATTTCCGTAGTAACTTGGATTTAATAAAAATATAATTTGGTATACACAGTAATGAATGTTAAATTACTTCATAATTAAGCTCTTAACTATTCTACATAAACAAACTTTGAAGACATGTTCTTAAGCCTTATACAATAAGTATCTTTCACCATATTAAATAAGGCCTTATTCTCTGGCACAGTCTCTTCTCAAAGCTACGGTTAGTCCTGATGGAAGGCTAACAGTTTAATGTAAGCTTCGATCGACAATCGTTAAAAAAATATTTTGATTATAATTAAGTTTAGTTATAAACATCTTATTATAGGAATTTATCATCTAAATTGAAAATTTGTGGCTTCAAAATTTTATATTCGCTTACCAATTTATAGCCACTTTTTTTAGTTTTTGATTAAATTTTTTTCGGCAGATTCAATGAAATTGGCGAATCCAAAAAAATCTAATAACAGAGCTTTACATGTTAATGGATTTTATTAAATATTAGAAATAAGTCATATTGTCAGTGGCGCAACAAGCAATTGAGGGACCGGTGTGCGAATTATTTGTAATAAGGTAAAAACAAAAGAAAATAATTTTTCGTATATTACGCCGAATTTTACAGTAAACAAATTAACAACATTAGATTAAGAGCTGATTTTACACTAATCGAATAAACCTGATGGTATAACATTATTCTCTGTATAACAGTAACAGCGGACACGGACAACTCGGCTCTGGACAACTTGCCACCGGACACCTCGGCACCGGACAACTCGGCACCGGGAAAACTCGGCACCGGGAAAACTCGGTACCGGACAATTCGGCACCGGACAACTCGGCACCGGACAATTCGGCACCGGACAACTCGGCACCGGGAAAACTCGGCACCGGGCCAACTTTTCCACTCTTTCATTGCGTATCCATGACATCTTTAACCATCCATCATCCACCATGACACCATCCATGACACCATGACACGAAAACGAAAACGTTATGAGGACGTAGATGGGGTCTAGGACATTTCGCCGTGGCCGTTTCGCCGTCGCCCATTTCGCCGTCGCCCATTTCGCCGTCGACATTTCAAAAAATTTTTTACTTTAATCAATAACTTAAAAGTTATAAAAAACACTATAACATTTTGGCTGCAAAAATTAATATTTTCGGAGCTATGGAAAATTAGAAATTAGAAAATCAGAAATAAAAAAACTCTCGAAGGTTTGAATTTAGAAAAAAAAATTCCTTAAATATTTTTCTTAGAAATGTGTGACACCCTGTATATAAGCTATATGTAGAATCAATCAATTAAATTATTGCTTGGGAATGTTAAAGTAATCTATAACTCAAAAGTTATAGAAAACTATAACATTTCGACTGCAAAAATCAATATTTTCGGCGCTATGGAAAATTAGAAATTAGAAAAGCAGAAATAAAAAAACCCTCGATACTTTTTATATTTTTTTATTTAATTTGTATCCTTATTAATTTTTTTATTTAATTTTGTATATAATTTAATGAGACTTTAATTGTAACTTTTGATTTATATTTTTTTATTAACGACGGCGAAATGGGCGACGGCAAAACGGCGACGGCGAAATGGCCACGGCGAAACAGCCACGGCGATACGTCCCATTCCACATGACCGTATCCTTAACAAAGTTTTGAACTATGAGCCAGCAAATATGTGGGAGTATTTGCGTGATTATCCCACAATTATGTTATGGATTAATTAATAAATATGTAATTTTTTTAAATAAAGACTTAACTTTTTTGATTTAAAATTTTTTGTGATAGCAATAAGGGGTTATCGATACGTAATGGAAGAGTGGGTTACCTTAGTAACGATTTTTGATGAAAGGTGGTAGGTTTTCCAAAAATGTGACGGAACCTTTGCTACCTTTAAAAATTGACATAAAATAAAAATAATAACAATTATTGATAGTGATTAAAATATTAATCCCAAATAAACTTGGATGAAATATAACACAATTTTCACAAAAAAATTGATCAACTACAACGTCCAAATATAAATAAAAAATTTGTAAGTTTTCTGAAGATCGCTGATTCAATAAAGTATAATGTGCATGTTATCATTGTTGATAATAATTTATTCTTGTTGAAATTTAAAATTTTTAAAGTGAATTAACATGCCACCTTTCGAAAATTATTACAAAACAATTTAAATCCCATTATAGCATAATTGAACCGTAACACCCTAGTCTCGGTGCCGAGTTGTCGCGTACCGCTATGTTTGAGAAAAAAATGAAAGACACAAAAATAATACAGAGATATAAACTACAAATGATAAGAACATTAGATTTTATTTAGCTTTTACTGACGGCTCAAAAATGTTTTTGAAATTTTTATAATACTATATCAGGCTGGCCATGTAAGTTTCCAAGGTAATTACTTTCGATAAGTAATAAAAAAACAATTGCACGTTGTTTACAGTTTTTCACTTTATTAAATTTTAATTTCATAAAATGGAAACAAAGTACACAATTAGTGAAAAATATCAATTTTTAAAATCATACTAATACTCGGGAAACACTATACGTATGGAACCGCCGGGTTTCCTTGCTGATTTATATCTAGAAAAACCAATCCCTGCTCTTTTGACAATTCAAAATGTAATTGATAATCACGATCAATTAGGATCTGTATTTAAGCCATCATGCAAGACCTGTAGAAATAGAAGATTAAATTTAGAAGAAGTCAATATTAATGAAGCTCCAGGTACGGATACCAAAACAAATGTAATTGCTGCCGTAGTAAATAATCATTGTATCAGTACAAGAAAAATTGGTGCGGAATTAGATATTTTTCACACCACGATGTTCAAAATTGTAAAAAAACATAAATTTCAACCTTATAAATTCCACAACCATCAAGACATTTTTGAGGAGGATATGTACCTACAAAAGAATGATTTTCTGTAAAGGCTTTATCGACAAGGCCAATATGGATATAAATTTTATTAAAAATATTTGTTATACCGATGAGACAACGTTTAGTATTGATGGGGAACTAAATGTTCAAAACTATTGGATTTTGGTCCACCAAAAATCCTTATTTAATGATCAACAATCGTTCACAAGCAAACTGTAAATGTTTGGGTAGGAATATTAGGAGTAAACATCATCGGACCATTTTATATTGATGGAAATTTGAATGGACTAAAATATCTAGAAATGTTACAAAATGAAATTGGACCGGCGATTGATATTAGGACAGAAGAAAATAACGTAATCTACTATCAGCAAGACGGATGTCCGGAACATTATATCAAAGATATATAACGAATTATTTAAATGAATGTTATCCCAATTCTTGAATAGAACGCAATAGACCAATAAACTGGCCAGGTCGGTCATCAGACTTAGCTTGAAATGATTTTTTTTTTGGTAGGGTCATTTAAAATCTAAAATTTATGGTAAAGATACCATAAATACTGATAAACAGGAATTTGCATAAATAAGTTTTTACATGTTAAATTCCTGCTTGGCTAACTCATTCAGCACCTTGAAATTGCACCATTCACCTCCTTGAAAAGCAAATTTAAATCTATTATAAAGGTAATAAATAATGCTATAACATGACGTGACATGAAAATCTGAAATCTTTCCAAATGATCCATTATATAAATGAACTTCCAGTTCATTTAGCGCTCGACTTTACATAATATACTGTATTGTGAGAATTTTGTCAAAGAAGTTTCAGTTTTATTTCATTTTTAGAACTACATAACTCTATTAAATGCAAACTACAATTTATTAGTAATAAATTCTGATATTAATTATTGCATAAATATAAAATAAATCTAAAATAATTAAAATACAAAATTTTACTAAAACGTAAATCATAATAAGGGACGATAAGTCTGGATTCACAATAAATATAAGCATAAGAAATACATAATACATAAGAAATACAAATACAAGCTTAATTGAGGACCGTGTTTTCAAAACTTGACAACTACAAAATTCTAAATTTTTAGGAAAAAGTTATTTGTATTTTAAAAAGTTATGTATTAGTTATATAATAATAAAAAACCTTTTTATAAACTTTATTAGAAACATATGAACACTTTATTGATAAATCATAGTAAATTTCATTTACAGTACAAAAAAACTCAAAAAAAAAAATCATTGTAAGATTTGAAGATATCATTTTCATTGTATCGCTTCTGAATGGAACAAATTTAATTTTTTTGTTTAAATTTCAATTACGAAGCTGATTTCAACGTCGCGTCGTTCTGTTTTTTTAAGCTTGTTAAATTTAGAACAAATTCTATAAATAAATTTTTGGAGGAATTTTCTCAAAACATTCATGTCCACTTCAAAATTATTTTTTTAATTACTGCTTTAACTGCATTGACATTTTTTATTGTGTTTTGTGAATGGGCTGAGATTTTATATAAGTAGTAAAATTTTTTAAATGGCAACCCTTAGTTTTCTTTGCGGATTTGGCTAAAGTACAATTTTATGGCCATTGACATCAATAGCCGGACAATGACATTAATGCCCTGCTTAACTGGATATTGACGTTATCGTCCGGTCAATGCGTCACTGACCGTGCATTTTGGGTGATTAATTAAATATTAATAATTAATTAAAATAAGCGTAAATTATAAAAATTATAAAATTATAATTATAATTAAATTATAATTATAAAATTATAAAATTAATTATAAAAATTATAAAATTAATTATTTATATAGTCAAAAGGCGGGGCTTCCTTTGTGACGATATTTCGACCACACATTGCGCCCTTAGATCACGTGTTAAGTCTTTTGACGTTTTCCTTCGATTTTTCAGTGACAATCTTTCCAAAATGCGATCTTGTCTGGGTGATGTCACACGTTTTCTTCCACTTTTTAGCCGATTTTCCACAGAACCAGTATCAGCCATTCGCTTCAGGGTATCCTGAACGCGAACACTTTACTTTTAAGGCAATTTTTTGATGAGACATACCTGTCGAATCCAAAAGGACGAAGATGATCTGACTCCGAAGAGCAACACTTAAATTGCGGCCGTTTTGGCATGATGTTGCTATCACTTCACAAAATTAAACTAAAAGTTAAATTTGTAAACATTTTACCCTTTAGATTAAATAACAATACCTTTATCGACAGGTACATGTAAACCGTAATATTAAAAATTTACATTATTGCAAAAATGTACCTTATCTTACCGCCGCCCTTTGGTGGAAATTTAAATTTTAATGTCTTTAAAGGTTGTCAGGTATATGTATATGTTACGGTCAATGATGACAACTCGGACATTGACGTCAATGGCCGGACAATGACGTCACTGACCGTGCATTTTGGGCGATGTTGGCATTTAAAATTTCATATGTGGTTTTTACATCATTGTCCGGGCAATGACGTCATTATTGCCCAATACAGAGCGGGCGATGATGAAACGATTCTTTTTTTTTATTTGATTTATTATTGGTTCAGCTTATACATGCTATACACAATACTTATAACAAAATTACAGGTTTAACATTAACTAATAATTTAATTTTTTAATTTTTACGGTAAGAAATGCTGTGTGGCAAAACTGTTATCATTTTAGTTGGCGGTTTAATTTTCTATTCCATTGTATTTATTGTGTATTAAATGTATTTAATGTGCTTTTGCAATTAGTACTATTTATTAAGAGATTAGAGATACCTAAGAGATTATTAAGAAGGGTTATTAAGAGAAAAGTTAATTTTGTTAGAAAAGATTAGTGATACTACCAAAGAAAACGAGATTACTCTTAGACAAGCTACAGCTCAAAGCAGTGTTTTAGGGGGACAGGGTTACAAGCGTTGTCACTGCAAGGGTGCATATAAAAACAATAAATGTGTATGTCGCGCCAGCAAACAAATTTGCAATTCCGAATGCCAAGGATCACTCTCATGCCAGAATAAAAATGCTTAATTTAAAAAATGTAATGTAATTATTTTTTTAATTTATAATTATTTTTAAAATTTTTGTTAATTTTTATTATTTATTTTAATAAATGATTATAATACATTAGAATAAAATGCATGCAACACACGTAAGTGTCACTTGCCAGTTGACTGTCTTGGTGTTTCTATAGTATTTATTCTATATATCATATAGAATAAAAATAGAAATTAAATTGAATTTATTTCATGGCCAGCCTGTTAAATGAAAAACAATTTCAAAAGTATTTTTTGCCCCTCTAAGTGAAAGATAGATGAAATCTAGTACTCTAATACTCTTATCATTCGTACTTTATATTTCTGCACTATTTTTGTGTTTTTCTTATTTTTTTTTTTTCTAAAATAATTAGATAAACAGAAATTTGCATAATTCCTTTGCAAATGTACAAAGCAACAAACATTGCCCAATCCTTTTTGGTCAATAACGTCATTGGCCGGCCAAAGACGTAAATATTACAATCAGATGAAAATATTTACATCATTGTCCACACCTAACGGGCGTTGACGTCAATGGCCGGACAATGACGTTAATATTTAGTGGAAATGGAAATTAATTTTATAGAAATGTTGATAAAGACTGTTAGTGGAAACTAGTCCAAATAAAATAAATATTACTTGAGGAACGTGTTTGAATATAATATATATAATGACGTTAATAGCCAACATAAATTGGGCATTGACGTCTTTGTCCGGCCATTGACGTCAACGCCCGATTTACATCATTGACCGTAACATATATACCTATAAGATATATAAGATAAATTCAGAACGGTTTAATACTTATGACAAAATCTTGGGGTGCCCGACTACATTTGAGCACGACTGTACATATATAGTATAACATTTTATATAAAATATAATATTATATTATAAAATTATATATTATAATATAAATTTACATATTAAATATTTACAAATAACTCAGTTATTTCGAAACCCAATTGCGTATTGAAATCGACAATATTCCGAAACGCAATTTTTTGTTTTAAGGGGTTGGTAATTAAGCGTCAGTGAAAACTAAAACTAGTAATGTCACTATAAATAAAATTATAAACCTATAAATTGGTGCAAAATAATGTTAATTGTCTGTAAAATAATTAATAATTATAAAGAAAATTGTAAACTGTAGGTATAATTTTGTTTATTTAAACTTTTATGTGATGTTCTAACCTGTAAATGTTTTGTTACCAACTGTCATAAAAATACCAAAAAATTCATATTTGCTATTATTTAACAAAACGAACATTTTTTTAATTTGAGGGCGTATAAAGAGCAAAATAGAAAAAATAGTATAAAAAAGTCGTTTTATAAGACTGAAATTCTCAAAACAAAAACCATTCACAATTCAAAAGCATTCATAATACTAACTTATGCATGTCAAATGTCAAAAATTTGTCAACTTCTTAAATTTTAAATGAGCTCAGCATTTATCCAGACTCTTAAATGTTAAATGTAGATGATAAATGATACATGTTAAAAGTTAAATGCTAAATGTTAAATGTTGAGTATAAATCGACCATTATAAAACTAGTTTCTTAATATATCTACTATTAACAAACGAATATAAATGATAGGAAATATCGGCTAAAACTCACGCTGATTATATTTATTTAAAAATTTACAAATAAGTGACAATTGTTTCATTACTATTATACAGGGTGACCCAGACCACCCGTATCAGTATTTTTTTTCAAAAACGGTAAGTCGTAGAGAGTTGGGCTAAAAAATTTTATTGCAAAAGCTCTAATGACGAATCTAATGGTGATATTATTATTTCCGGGAAAAGTCGGCATCCAGAGTAGTTTGCTCCAAAAAGTCCAGTAATGCAGAATTTTAAATGGCACCATATATCGAAAGTGGTATCGTCGGAAATCGCTTTAAAAAATAAGCAAGTTTTGTTGGAAAAATTTTTTTATTATTTATTATTATTTTATTATTTTTTTATTAACTTTCTGGAGCAAACTACTCTGGATGCCGACTTTTCCCGGAAATAATAATATCACCATTAGATTCGTCATTAGGGCTTTTATAATAAATTTTTTTAGCCCAACTCTCTACGACTTACCGTTTTTGAAAAAAAGTACTGATACGGGTGGTCTGGGTCACCCTGTATATTACTATTATTATATATTATCCGCACGTCGAATAATATCTACTTTCTTTTGTTGCAATTATTACCTCATTTTCAAACGATTAATTATTTTGTATACTAATTATTGGTTCTAATAATTTATTGTAATCTGACAAAGTATTTGTGTGCATATCTTACGAAACTTAATAATAAAATAAATATTCTGTTATACTCCGAATCCCTGGAAATGTACACCTACACTTTTATATTTTCTATAAAAATATTTTGCCATGCAGATTAAACATATTTTGATGAGAACCTAAGGCTGTTCGGTAAAAAATGCAAAAAAAGCAATATTTGTATAAATAGTCTTATAAAAGCATTTTACATTCAAGCATTTTAAGTCAGATTTGTTAATAAAACGTATCTCGAAAACAATAACATTATAGTTGAGGTAGTTGCAATTTATATTTCAAATATAAATTTAATTACTTTCTTTCGGTAACATCTAGAAGAGATATAAAATGCATCTTATAAGTAAAAGAAAAACATTTGATTGTACTTAGTCAACAGGTATAATTTTTATTTTGAAAGAATCTGCAATTTCGTTTTAAAAAAATGTACTTTACTTTATCAAGTGTTACATAATGAAAGAATAATATGTTACTTTATTGCTACTGCTGCTCAAATTGACTTTTTGCAAAGACGAAGCAAAAACTACTCGTATGTAGTGACAACGTACAGTGGCTTACACTCCTATGTTAACAATGTTAATTTGAAGCCTTATTTTGTCATATAAAAATCGATTTTACAGAAAATCTTTTTAGATTTTTTGTTTGACATTGTTAGACATTTTTTGTTGAAATTTTCATTGCCTTCAATTTTGTTTATATACATTTTTCTATTTTGGTCCACCATTTCTGACTGACAACGACTTAAACAAGACTTGGTAAAATTAAAAAAATATTGTCATCTACATCTCGGAAACGGTATAACGAAATAAAAAAATGAATAGGCATTTTTTCTTGTAAAAATTCTATTTTATACATTTTTGTTAATTAACAAATATTAAAAAGTTATGATTAGTTAGAAAGTTATAAGTAAAAAGTAAGTACTTTACATAACTTAGGTGGTGATATAGAGAACACTTTTCTATATTTTTCTTGATTTTGTTTGCGTACAAAAATTTCTATTTTGGAATTTCCTTCAAATGAAATTTGTGCATATTTTTAATAATCGTACTAGTATTTTTTTGATAAACAAAGATAACTGCAGAAAGAAAATGCGCGACTTTTTTATTAAGTAATTTCAGTAATAGTCTAATCAGTCAAATTCATACTTTAATTTTATTAAGTGCACATAAATTAAGTAATTAAGTACCTAAATGAACCTTGAAGAAACGGTAGTAAATTAAAGTAAATGATATTCAAAAAACGTAGGTAATTCTCTAATCAATCTAAATAATATTAATAATATTATTTAAAAATTTGAAATTTATTTTGGAGTTTTTAGCAATGAACGCAAAAATTGAATATGTTATAATTTGATAAATACATTTGGATGAAAAAATTAAGCTAATAAAACTTCATGTTTATAATTATTTTAAGTAATCCTTAACACTAACAAACCATACATACAAAATAAATATTAAATTTAATGTACCTACCATATGTACCTACAGTTCAAAACCTATTCTATCTGCAAAAGCTTAATTTTATAAAGCAGTATGGCCATTTAAACTTTTAGCGATCTTTGGTACCTATACATGTACAAAAAAGTTTGTATATTAAATTTGTAAATTTTCCGAAAAATAACACAAATTTTGTTTAAGAAGATGTGAGATATTACTACAAAAATAATAGTTTAATATTTTCGACATAGGTTGTATCTAAATATAAAACATTTTAAAAAATTTTGAAATATTAAATATCAGTTTAGGAAATTGTTTATTCTTTTAAATGTTAAAAATTCATTATACACTATGCAGCATATCGCTTCAATTTGATATTTTGATTTTACGCCCTAGTTATATAAATCTATATTTTTTGGCATAGAAAAATTTAGTCTCTTTAACTTGAATGAATTTCAAAATAGATTCATACTAATGCTATATCTTTTAGAATCAATTTTTGCTTTTATTACCGTTCATTTACCGATCTTGCTATAATTTGATATTTGCAAAGTGTTTTTAATTATAAAGTAATTCTGTATTTGAACACCACTTCACAACTTATTTTTAGGATTTTTAACGAAATTAAAATCTATGGTCCGCTTATTTTATTTATCCGAAAAAATTCTACAGTATACTTTATTGTATAACTACTGTGCAAATATTTTTCAATTAACTTTATTTTGATTTCGGGAATTGACTAGCATAAAAAATTGATATCTGAGAATGATAAGTTATTGACAGTTCATTAATCATACAAGTATGTACCTACATAAAATAAATAATATAATACATTTACATGCTAACATTATCATATAATAATTTATTATATAAGTTAACATTATAAATATCAAAAAATGATGTTTACGAGCGTGAATATAACGTTGTCGAAAATTTGCGGCTGGTGACCCTGCTGTACCAAGTACTAGACGAATTTTGAAAACTGAAATACATAATAATTATATTTTATACTAAATAAGTTTGTGCTCTTCAGTGTTCTGTAAAAATGAAAATAAGGGAGTTTTAGAATATCGATTCGAATACCCTAGATGTTAAATATGTAGTATATACAAATGTGTTGGTAAATTGGCAAAAGATCCGAATAATCCGTTTATCTGTTAAGTCACATACAGAAGCCTAGAATACAGCTTCGGGGAACCGCCGCCAGTAATACATCTAATACAATTTTTTTTTAATTTTTGAAAAAAATACTTAAAGTTTTCCTTAATGCTGGCTTCGTGGTATGTTTCAAATGACGCAATCCATTTCAATTCAGTTCATGTCAGTTCTTGACAACCACAAAATAAAATTTCGTTAAGAAATAATAATATTGTAGTAGAATCGTATTGCATCCAAATACATACGTAATTTGGTAAAAAAAGTTACTTAGCATTTTATTTTCGCAATTTAATTGAGAATTTTAATTTTACTTAACATATTCTTAAAATTTAATTATGAATCATAAAAATTTAAAAGTTAATTTATTATACTGGAATATTTAATGAAGCGCTCTCAACGTATCGTTGTTTACTGTCAACCTACTGATTTAATGAATGTTTTAAAAATATTAAACAGTCGGTAATTATTCATGGAAAAAACCTTTAATGAAACGTAAAATATAGAAAAAAATACAAATCGCTGCTCAATTAATGCAATTTCATTAACCATTTCTCCGCGGTATTGAAAAAAAATTGTAGCACCGAAAACCTTACTAAACAATTTTTAAAACTAAAATGAAGCCATTGTAAGTAACTTCTAACTTTTTATAAGATTTGTTTTTATGAACCGACCCTTAAAAGTATTTGGCAAACTTTTCATATAGACCTTCATCAAATTAGCCCCCCTTAATTGATTTTTCAACTTTTTATGCCAAACGTTTGATAATCGTTTGGTATAAGGATTCGTAGTCCAATGAAAAGTTTTGTTAGTTGATTGTGTTTACGAAATTAATCGATTAATTTTAATAGAAAAGTAATTCCTCTTTCAATCGATTGTGTAATTTTTTTAAAGCTCATTTAGTCAAATATTATATGTAGAGATTTGGTAGTTTATAGTTTTTGCTGCAATTAATTAATAAAGTTGTGACTTTTTTAATGCGCATGCGCTCCGTTTAAATTAAAAATTATCGACAAGTTACCCCCCTTAATCAATTTTGTAACTTTATTTTTAACTCACTTGTTCGAATATAATGTGTAAAGGTTTGGTAGTTCAATAAAAAGTATTAAACTGTCATTTTATTATATCCCGACTTAAAAAAAATAGGGCTGTTATAAGTTTGATGGGTATATTTGTCAGTTAGTCTGTCTGTAGAGTCTAGAAGGTATATGTGTAAGAACTAAGTACTGATAATGGAGATTTTATTTATTAATAGGAGCAAAAATGTGTCTTTAAATTTAAATACGGACACTATTGGTTTCAGCAAGATATTATATGCCGCTTTTCTTTACGTTTGACAGTTTTGTTCAGGTTTGTCGATTTTCAAATTTTATCATTGTTGCACACATTTATTTATTAATTTATTCATTATTTTTTATCACTTTTACTGGTAAGTTTTGTAATTAATTACTTATTTTGCTGTGCACTTTTAAATTTCGATTGTGATTGATGTCTTCTGATGGTTCTGTTTGTATATTTTTTCACACTCTAATAAAGACCTGCATTTAAGTCGAATTTAGTAAGTAAATAATTATTTATAATAATTTATATATTATATTTATTATATTTATAATATAATTATATAGTAAATAATTCAGCTTTAAAAGCTGAACTTTTAAAGCTTTCTATTATTATTCACTCAGGTACCTACAATTCCTCATCACTTCTTCTGAAATAAATATTTGAGGTCAATAAATTATTATAAGGTTGAATCCTGATGCGGTTTTTTAATATTATTGAATAGTTTGTCTGAAGGAGGCTAACTTTTGATGGACGTTTCATATACATACCTACTAAGTTTTGTATTTTCAATCGAAAAACCTTTTAAGAAATATGATTTTTTTTTACAAAGTATGTCTACGAGTAAGTTGTCTGTCTAGACTTTAGAGCTATTTGTATGAACCAAATTTTGCGTGGAAAGCTGTAACGTTACAAAAATATTTCTGATTTAATTTATTTACTAACAAAAGACATCTTAAAGATTATATATTCTCAAATATTGCACAAAAGTTATTATTATTAGCTAATGGAGTTAAATTTTTGTTTCAAAATTTGGCTCTCTCCCCGCAAGAAAAATTTATTGTTCACACTTTAAAATAATAATCAATTTATAAGTTTCATGGAAAGATTGATTTCCGTTATCCAAGCAGGAGGTTATTTATAATATCTAATTTACCAAACAACTTTTCACATATTATGTGAAATTATGTGATTTTATGGTCATTTTGACTCTTTCAAAATATTTTCAAAGTCACGAAATACTTTTTTGAAAAATATATCATTAACTTTTTACAATATATAAATTTAAATAACGAATAGGTACAACGTATCTACAGCTAAATTAAAATAATCTAATCGGCGATTATTAATCGCTTTCAAAAAAACAAAACTGGAGTATTTTTTGTTTTCTTTAGAACATTTAAAAATTGCACCTGGCCGAAAATTAAGTTTGATTAAAATTCTTTTAAAAAAACATTATTTAATTCAAATGCGTTAAATTGCCTGATTAATTTAATATTATATTCGAGTTGAACGCAAACAGATGCCACAGCTGTATTAAATAAATCAAAAAGTCCTTAATCTCTATATCACTAATCACTTAATTTTCGATGTTCTAAAAAAATTTACTTGATTAAAAATCGTTTCACAAACAAGTTCAACTTTTTTCATGCTTCAACCCGGAAGCAAACTTTTATATAAAATAAAATTTAAAAATTATCTCAATTAAAAAATATCTGAAAAGATGCGGAAAAGAAAACCAAATTATAATAGAATGTTCAGATGCTGCTAAATATTTTTAAATAAAATTGGTTTTTCAAAGTAAGAAATAAGCTTATTTATTGCTTCCATTTAAAAAGGTAGTTTCACTACTTTCTTTATACTACTGCCTATTGTTTACGCCCGACAGCCTACATTTCAATTCAATCGTCATAAAAATACCTTTTTAAAATGTTGAAGTTAAGAAAATAGCATAGGAAGCTTTAAAAGTAAATAGTTACAATATCTAATTTCGATGTCGAATGCTTAAATTTGCTTTAAAATATAATTAAACCAAAAACGGTTTTCTGGAGATATTTATTTCTTTCTTTGCACCGGTTTCTACATAATTAGTAATTCAAAATATTACAAACAAAAACCAAAAAACGTAATATGTAATTTTACAATAAATGTTTTCGGATTTGGTGAGATATGCATAAATGTACATGCTTCAGGAGTTTATTTGATGTAGAAATTAAGTCTTAAAAATCAGCAAGTCCTTTATGCGAGTAGGGTAAATTACAGTGAGACGCCGCCGTGGTATTAACAATACTGCTGTTAACCAACGGATAGCACCACTAATTAATTATATGATGAAGATAGTTACCTACTTGAAAGTGATAACATAACATAGTTGTTTAGTTCACGTGTTAATTAGGTTTTTAAGTTTTAATTTTTGTAAGCATAGTTTTTACACAGTGGTCGAAGTGGAAGATAATTACTGAGAGTAGTATGGTATGGGTATTAAATTTAATAATAATAAGAATTTATTGAAACTGAATTAGGTACTTTTATGCTAAATAAGTTAGGGTACGTTTCTGCAATTTAAAAAAAGTAGTGGTATGCCATATCCCTGCGTACCCCCTCACTTAGACCACGGTTTTTATATCTAAATATTTCTAACATGTTCAGTGGTAAACCATTAGCATGCGGATATTTAACTTTCTGTATATTATTATTTATATGTAGTCATCTTAGCGATTTTATTTATTGTTTTTTCACATATTTGCAGAAGTTGTGAAATGTAGTGCTGTTATATCGGCATGCGGCGTCTATCCTGAAGAAATAGGAAAGACCACGGTTTTTATATCTAAATATTTCTAACATGTTCAGTGGTAAACCATTAGCATGCGGATATTTAACTTTCTGTATATTATTATTTATATGTAGTCATCTTAGCGATTTTATTTATTGTTTTTTCACATATTTGCAGAAGTTGTGAAATGTAGTGCTGTTATATCGGCATGCGGCGTCTATCCTGAAGAAATAGGAAAGACGCCGCACTTTAACGCAGGATAGACGCCACACATAAATGAAATATTTTTTATAATAATATAATTTTTTAAGAACAGATGATGCGACGCAAATATAAAAGAATTTTAAATGCAAATAGAGTCATTTGGACAGAAGAACAATTGCGCGAAGCTATTCAAAAAGTTGAAGCAGAGGAAATAATGAAATTAATGAAGCAAGGCGCGACTCTTCTAATTTCACCTGAAAATATACTAAAAGCAAAGAAAAATAAAAAACCAAGTAAAAAGAAATCAAAAAACGTACTAAAACGAAAACATTTAATAATGGAAAATTTAATATTATTATCGATTGATATGTGGTAGTGTAACTCGATATTAACCGAATATTGACATGGTTAAAAATTTAATACTTGCAGTGATAGTGATGAGCCACTAGTAGTCAAAACGAAGAAGAAAAATAACAAAAGTGAGAATGACTGTTTATATGTTGAATGATTTGAACTGTATTTCCAAACAATCAAAAAAGACGTATGGCTTCAATGCATAAAATATTGAAAATGGTTACACAAAACGTGCACTATGTATGGAGAAACATGCAATATATGCTCACGCAAAATATTTCAGAAAAAAATGCCACCTTTTTGCCTTAACAAGTATTTTTAGAAATGCGGCGTCGCTCCTTTTATAATGAGGCGTCTGTCCCAGCCACAAAGGACAGAAGCCTTATTGTAGTTGTACAATAAAATGTATATAATTTTTTAACTATTTGCAATTAAACATTTATTATTTCAAATATTTAAACTATAATCAGGCCTATTATGTATCACAAACGTTATTATAACAGTGACCGTTATGAAATAAAATAATTGATGAACCGCGTTTTGATCCGAAAATAGAAATATTACTTTCTCTTTCTGACACATGTTAGATGTATTTCTCGCTTTACGCTAAGCAACCAGTTATTTTAAAACTTTATTAAGACGCGTCTCCACTTAAGCGGGTTAGGCCGGGCGGCTTTAGTGGGAAGGTGTGCGGCCAATAGCATACACAAAAAAGCCTAATCATAAATAATTAAGCCGCCCGGCCTAACCCGCTTAAGTGGAGACGCGTCTTTATAACATAAAGGTTGACAGTAATAACAACGTTTGGGATACATAATAGACCTGATTGTTTATATTTATCGGTTACTAAAATTTAGCCTGATAAATACATATTTAGAAAACTTATGAATTGTTTTCAAAATATGCGGCAACTTTACCTATACCCTATGCATTAAGAGAGAGAAACCTGTGCCAGGTTTGAAAATAATTTACTAACTCATATTGACGAGAAACCGTTTAAATTAAATATTTATTGTTTCAATTTGGTCAAGTTAAATCATTCATTTAATTTCTCTTTACTTTTTAATCTGTATATATGTATTTTTGTTTAAAGACAAACCGGCAGAAAATGGCGATATAACAAATTCAGATTATATATAGCCTATTTCAACATGAACCGGAAAGCCCAGCGTTGCACAGTGGCAGTGGGATAGATTCACAAATTTTTGGCCAAAATTCTGAAAGTTATACAATAGACTAACAATAAGGTCAGGACCAAAGAAAATATATTTAAAAAAATTTACATGGTAAAATAGGGTAGTTTTTAGGGGGTTAAAATTAAAATATATAATTATAAATTAATTATAAAATAATAATTATAAAATCTTGAATTCCTATAGAAGTCAATCTGAACATTTATGTAAAAATAGTTTTAAAAATCTTATTATTAAAATGGGGTAGTTTTTAGGGGATGAAAATTAAAATAACCGAGGAAAATTATAAAATTTTTAATTCCTTTAGAATTAAATCTGATTATTGATGGAAAAATAATTAAAAAAATCTTCTCATTAAAAAAGGGTTGTTTTTAAATAGAGTAAATAAAAATTTGCTGCAAACTTGCTGCAAAATCAACCTGTAATTCACGCACCTCAGCATGTTCAAAATAGAATTACTCACAAAATGGCACCTTTTGGCAGCTGAACTTTACACAACATGAAAGGCACACATCATACAATATTTAAAAAATTTTATTCACCTTGGAACTTTGTGGCACTAAAAAGTTATAGAAACTTAAAATTAAATTTGTCAAATTTCAATCGTTGAAATCGCTTACTTTATGATTGGTTCTGATTGATAGGCCATATACTAAACAAAGTCAATTATGTATATATAATATAGCTCTTACCTTGTTCTATGTCGGGCATCGGTTCTTAATAAAATTATAGTTCAAAAAACAAAAAAAGATACAGTTGCAAACACAGAACTTTCACTACACGCTTATTTGCTTAAACACCCTCTTTACTTAAAGGGGTAAAATAAAAAACTGAGACAGGTAGAGGGTAAATTTCCTTCAGTTTTTTCAAGTTAAAGGTCTACCCTTACTGATAAGCCAGATATTTACCTGTTTCTGTAAGTTACTAAAATCCTGTAATTTTACTTTTGGCCAGAAATTTAAGAATCTATCCCACTGTGCGTTGGTGATATCAATCCAAGTTGACTATTCGTAATTTAAAAATTTAATTACAGAGTTTCACAAAACTAACTATACACTGCAAAAGACTATATTACTTTTAGTGTACAATTTTTATATTTTAAACTAAGAATCCACTGTTAGTGTTTCGAGTGCTTATAGCCTTATGAATAACGATTCGAAGACTTGCTGATTTTAAAGGAATAATTTCTACATTTAGTGAACTCCTGAAGCATGCCTAGGTACACTTATTTCTTTCACCAAATTTAAATTTTCAGTAAATTACTGAAAAACCCAAAAAAGTTAGCAAATAATTACACAAAATAACAGCTATTGTTATATTTATTTATTACAATTTATTTTCATTTAAATAAACTGTTAAAATTATTAAATTATTGTAACTTTCAATGTTTCGGGCTAGTAATTTTCAAAAATTTAATAACTTTAAATTTATTCAATTATTTGCAATTATAGTGAATTTTAGTTGTCCCACTGATAAAACAATCACTTTTGTGTGACAAAAGCTAAAAATGCAAAAAAAAACTAGACAAAATTCTATAACAAATACATTTTTATCACGAAAACATTTGAATCTTGAAACTTCCAATTAGCTGTTCGATGCCTATCTTGAAGTGGGGAGTGGAAACGATCTATTGTATTTGATGACTTATCCGTGATGACTCGTCTATGATGACTCCTATAATAATAAGATTGATAACCTTTGTAGTTGTTCTATAAATCTGCTGATTATACATACTGCTAACTAGCAGGTTTGATTGTTCTAGAGATTTCTAGAAGTTTCTAGAAAATGGCAATGTGGAAAACAAATATTTAGTTGTATTTATGTTCAAAATAGTTAATTCGTGTAAATAAAAGTTCTGGCCTGTAAATTTTAACAGTGTTTTCAAGTGTTAACACAAATACAAAAAAGTTACAAAAAATTGTACATACATATACATTAGAATGTACATTGGACATCATACACATCGTGTATTATGAAAGATTTCTTCTACAATCGTAAATCTGATAAACATAGTACATACATATGTAGTATCCAAATTATTAAATTAAAAATTACAGTATTAAAAAAAATTAAATAATAACAAAAGCTACGTTGAAATGAAAGGGTATTACAAAGCAGCCGTGTGCGACCGCAGCAACTAATAAGTATTAAAGTCAAATATCAAAAAAAATAAATTTTTTGCTTTCGGGTGTTTGCGACTTTTCGGCTTTCCAATATTAATGTTTTGCGGATTGTATAATTTATTTTGCAATAAAATTTATATAATTTAAGTAAAACTATAATATTGTGGTTTTCAGCTTTTTTCTGTAAACGAAATCCTGAAAAGTATAAGCACTTAATCACTATTAATTATTATACGAACATAATTAAAAATACGCTATTGATTAACTACTCTTCCCTTGTTTCACTAACTTCTAAAATGAGCAGAGTACATTGTCAAAACTTCTATGCAAGCCTAAATATCGCATTATAAACAAAAGTTCAATTTTTCAACTTTTGGACATGATGTTATTTCGGTTGTTTGAAAAACTAGAGATATGTTGTTGCACGAGTTTTAGCCATTTTTTTGTGAAAAATGAAATTGGGTTGTCCAATAATTGTAAATATTTTCATTAATTTTCAAGTTATAACAGAAAGTTATATTTTCAATGCAAATTATATAGTTAGCTATGATTTATTTAATTCGGGTTTTCTTTTTAATTAATGACATAGGTATTACGAAGTCGTTAATGTTTATTATAATTATGTAACTCTAAAACAAAAGACCATAATTAATTTTGATTTTTGCAATTGAGTTTCTTTCAAAAAATGACATTGAAAATCTGTAATTATAATAATACATTCTTTCATTTTATACAGTTTGCAGTTAGTACCTCCAAAGTGTTGTCGGCATCTTGCGAGAATGTGATAAAACGCATGACTACGACATAACAATCCAGCTGATCGGCACCCTAACCGCCAGCCTCAAACCAAGATTAATTATTTTTAATGAAATATTATTAATATTTTTAAGGTCAGTTACATGCTTTACGTTTACGATCATACCAGATTTTTATTTTGCTAAATTTTTCATTTTACCGAATAACATCAATTAAATTTTATTTTATTTTTAAATTGGATCCTTTTTTTTAGTTTTTTGTTAACATTTCAGCTTAAAATGTGTTGAAATTATCGCGGTTACATTAAATTTGAATAAATTTTATCTTTTCAATTCAGACTGTTCGTCAAAATTTAATTTCAAAAATGTATTAAACTTTTCTTTGTTTACCTTAAACAAAAAATACGTACTTTTATAAATAAAATTTATTGCTAATGACATTTCATGTTTATCTATGAAAGACTTTTAATAAAAAACAGCGTTGTGTAATTCTAATTTCTTATTACATTTTTTTATTGTTCATTATTTTTTGATTGTCACTATATTTTAATTAAAATTCAAGAGAAATGATTTATTTTTCAACAATAAAAAGTTTTTTACTGTCACTATGTTTCCTGTGGTTTTTTTAAGTTTTTGATTGCAAAACTTACAAAATGATAAATATGTAACATAATGTACATTCATTTTTTTTTGCAGTTAATGCAAAAAAAGATGATGAGATTTGAAACTAACATCTTATTATTGCGTTCAAATTTTACGGAATTAAACTTTCTGCCAATTAGGTACTTTGGTAACCCCCAATGTAACAATTTAATTTTTAAATTTCAACAATTCTAGTACTTGTGTATATAATTAGGTGTACAGCTTTGCTACCGCCGTTTTTTTCCAAAGTCTGAGGTTTTATCTTTAAAAAGTGATTACATATTTATGATTCAAAATAGTGTCCGTTGCTAGCTACTACTTTTGTCCATCTTTTTGGCAATTGTCGGATACCATCCTGAGAAAACGATAGGTCTTTTGAGGAGATCCACGAAACGATCCTTTTTTGGACTTCTTCGTAAGAGCGGAAATACTCATCAGCCAGGCCGTGTGCCATTGATCTATTAAATCTAAATAAATGGTAAGCGGAAGGAGAAACGTCTGGAGCCTCCCATTTTAGCGTTTCCAAGTATGTCTTGACCGGTATTGAGACATGTGGCCGAGCATTGTCATGCTGTAGGATAACTTTATCATGTTTGTACTGTGGCCATTTCTCTTCGGCACACGTCGTTTCGGCGACCGCAGTTCGACAAAAGCGATTCGGCAACGTATATTCGGCGACGGTCAATTCGGCGACCCGAAATTCGGCTATGCTAGTTTCGGCGATTCCAATTCGGCACCGGCATTTCGGCGATTTCCATTCGGCGACAGATAATTCGACTACGTCAATTCGGCGACGGGAAATTTATTTAAGTGTTAAAATTTATTCATAGTATTTTAAAAAATTATTTTTTATTTTTAAATTAAATTCTGATTTGTACATGCATCACAGGTGTCACATACAGTTCGACCACACTAATAAAGGCTCTGAAGGGGCGTGGCTGGCGCTGGTGTATTTAAATTTGTACACTCAAAATAAAATTAAAGTGCATTCTAACCTAAAGAAGTACTTACCAAATAATGTTTAATTAAATTGATTTATTAAATATAGCTATGAAGATTTGTTCTAAAATATGAATAACACGAAAACGAACAAGACAAAAAACCATCATAATGACAATTGACACACAATGATTTGTAACTTTTACAACAGAATGTACTTGAGAAATAACTCAATGTTCATTGGTTCATTCAAATTTTTATCAAATTAGTTGACATATTTTCCGGGGTTTTTCTTAGCATGGTGGCACTGTACATACTTTTTAAGCAAAAAACTGTAATAGTTATTTACACAAAAGTGACTCTTCCACTGACTAAAAACTGACTAAAAGACTCAATTGACTAAAAAGCTCGACTCAAAATGCCACCTCCTCGAAAACCGTTACTAAAGGTGGAGGACTAATTGAAATTTTGGAAAAGATAAGTACTTAAGGAAAACGGTATAATTTAATTGAAAAGGCTGAATTGTATTGAAATGGGAGAAACCAAGGAAAGATGAACATAATAAGTATTATTGAAAAGGAGCAAGAAGAAGCTATCCACTTAAGAGAGGTTGGGAGATAACCAACTTTTAACGACGGGTTTTTAAGTTCAAAAAGCCATAGGCATCCGTACTAAGGTTTTTTCTATATTTAGATTTTAAATTTAGAAGAATGAATTGAATAAACTGAAAGTATATCTCTCGTCGCCGAATCGACGTAGTCGAACTTACTATCGCCGAATCGAAATCGCCGAAACGCCGGTTCCGAATTGGAATCGCCGAAACTGCCATAGCCGAATATCGGGTCGCCGAATCAGAATCGCCGAAATGACGGTGCCGAACTGGAATCTCCGTAATGACGGCGTCCGGTTTCTCTTTCAATGCTCGGCTCAAAGACATCAATTGCGTTCGATATCGATCCCCTGTGATGATTTCACTCGGTTTCAACAGCTCATAACCCGAGCTCACACCGAGCTGATTCCACTAAATGCAGAGCATAACCTTGATTTTTCTGATCTGCGGTTTTCTGCGTTTAGGATTATCGTAGTGGACCTATTTTTTGTGGCCAGTCACAATGCGATGTAGAAACCCCTTCTGAGCCTCTTTTTGAAGCAGCTGTTCACAAGTAAAGAAACGAAGTTCAACATCTCAAGGCTTCAACTCGTATTGAACCTAATTTCCTTGCTTCTGAATCATTCCCATGATTGGGATGAGGTATTTTGAAATGGCTTATTGTTGAGTCACTGCTAATGATTCTGCCAATTCTTCGTGCGTTTGGTAGGAGTCTTCATCGAGTAATGCTTTTAGTTCGGCATCTTCAAAAGTTTTCTCTCTTCCAACGCCATACCGGTCCTCTATGTCAAATTCACCGCTCTTGAAGCGTTGAAACCATTCACGACATGTTCTTTTACTAAGAACAGGCTCATAAGTACTTGAGAGCATTCGCCAGCACTTCGCGAGCACTTTCAAATTGTGTAAAAAAATTTCTAATTTCCAAAATGGAGAAGCCAACTTGAAAAAGCTCGTTATGTACCTACAATAAATTTTTTATTTTATTTTTGGCTCAACCGTACCATGTTGCAATGTAGTGCCGTCTCCGATTTGTCTATTCGTTCGTTTTGTAAGATAAATTATTTTTTCGTAAAGTAAAGCTGCATTCACATAGGGTATTGCAGGGGCATGGTAGGTGGATGGTAGAATTATTGCAACAGATTCTTGCACAAGGTCAACATACCATTCACATAAACTTAAAAGCTGGTGTAAAACCAACAGCTTACGTAAAAATAGCTTACGTCGAATATTAATCTCATCATCTTCAAAGGGGTCCATGCTACACGCACAGTAAATTAGCGTTTTAAAAAAATCGTCTCAAGTATTTTCGGATTGAATTTATTTTTATTATTTACGAAACCAAAACAGAATTAGGTTATGTTGCAAAATTTTTAAACTGACAGTCACAAGCACCGCCCTTCGACGCTGCTGATTGGCGCTTGTAAAAATTCTTGCACCGTGTATTGTAAAAGTTTAAAGTTTGGTAACTTTTCCACAGGCTGTTACACCGCTTCTTCCACCGTGCAAGAAATTAAGTCTATCTGAACGAGTCCACTTGTGCGCATGCTTTTAACTCTTACATATTCTACCATCCAAATACAATACCCTATGTGAATGCTGCTTAATTGCCTTCAAATTATTGGGGTAATAATTTGCTAAACTAATAAAATAGTTACTTGATGTTGTATTTTATGAAAATCGTACCTGGGCGGTTATATGCGGTGGCAGAAAATACAAATTATTTCATTTAAGTCATTAAAACTTTCAATATTTTAAATTTTAAACTTTTAATGCACTCATTGTTAAATTATTTTATACTACGTAACAGAACTAGGAGAGTTATGTTATTGTGAGGATTCCGAAAGGCTTCGAGTGATCTCACCACAGGGTAATAATCATTATTAATACTTGCGTTATCACGTCGAGGATTTTTATCAAAATATTCAACTTCCATGGAAAATTGAAATTTTAAAACAATCTACTTCTAATTAAGTAATTACCAAATAATCATATTTCATTTGAAAACTTTTTTCTAATCAGAAATCATTTTATTAAAAATAAATAAAATAATTTAAATAAAAGCAGTAAACAATTTATTTTTCTAATTTCATTCGTAAACTGATATGGGTAAGAATATCTTTATAATGCAACTAATAAAAGAACAACAGTTAATTGAATTTTCGACAGTTTTCTTTGTAATTTGTTTGTAATCCTTAAATTTAATTTTTAAAATATGAATTATTTATATATGTAAGATCACTGTCTATTAATAATAAAACCCTGATTTTAGGATAAATTTCGAGAAAATGTAAAATTTTGTCATTTATTACTTTATTTAAAGTGAAAAGTTAAATAATATATTATTTTTACAAACCATTTATATACTTCATTTTGTGTGTCTAAAAGCTGAGATGAATTAATAGTTTGGACTTCTACGAGACATTAACTTTAAATATTATATGTCTGATTATATAAAATACCGTGGCCTATAATGGAAAAACAACATTTTTTTTAAATTCATGTTTACCTTAAATAACTTTTTCCATCTAGAACGTTTTCCATGAGCAAATGAGTTTTGAGAGAGCAATGAGAGCAAACATCATCTTTAAAAATAAAATATTAGATTAAAAAAAATTATTTTTAAGAATTTATAATAGAATTATTCTATGTACATGTATGTACATCAATCGTGCGAATCGTCACCAACCTTACAAAAATTTCTTTAATTAACCTTTTAATAATAAAAAAAGCTTTCTGGAATAAAAAATAAACCAGTAAAGCCATATTTATAGATTGTTATAATTATAAAAATATAATCGATGGTTACGTGGTTTAGATAGTGCAACTCGGTATTAACTATATCAATATTTTAGAAAACCAAAAAATGTATGTTACATTGTGCATGTACTGTTTTCACCGTAACGATCTGGGGCGGATTTGAAGTGAAATTATAGCAATATATAGGATAGGGTGTAGTATAAATATATAGGTATGTACATATAAATGCTAGCCCAAAGCTTCCAATCTCTCAATAGAAAGAAAATTTAAAGAAAATCTGTTTAAATATCGTTCGGGGTGGTGAAAGTAGGTATTTCTAAAAAGGGAATTTGGGAATATGGTTTAATAGAGTAAGGGTATAAAGAATATAATAAAAATAAGTTCAAGCACTGTTATATGTTAAACTAGAAGGAAGAAGTATTTGTAAATTGGAATGGGACTTTTTGGTGTACCGGTTCGGCGCCGCTGGTTCCGTGCAAAAACAATTTGGTGTAGAGACTATTCGGCGCCGCTAAATCGACGTACACCCGATTGTTGGTTCTGATGAAGGCCAATATATAGGTTTAAACCGGTTAGCAAATAATATATAGCAGCTTTTTATTATAAGCACCTAAAATATCTACGATATAGTCCATCTTCCAATTTATTATTAAAGCTATAGGGTTAATATAAAATTCATTATATTACTAAAATATTAATGTAGTTATATCGACATGTTTTCTTACAGAGGAATGACTTCCGAGATTGGGAAATTTTTGCGATAAAAATGTTTGGCAATAAACTAGGAACACTTTTTTGTTTAAGTTATTAACTTTTTCTCTGCATTTTAAAATTTATGAAATTTCTGAAATCACATAAACGATGGTCATCTTTCATATTATAAATGTTATGTTGACGGTACAAATTTTACGAAATAAATCGACAAAATGACAATAAAAGCTGTGAGAAATAAAGAAACATAACCACCGTTGTTCTCTTTGACGTTTTATATTTCTTATTAAAATACTTATAAGATATATTACGTTATAATGTCTTTCCTATGAAGTTTGAAATGCGACAATATAATAATAATTAAATAAAATGACGACGCTTATGAAAAAGCATCAGATTCTTCTACGAATTAGTGTAATCCTTAAGATTAGAGACTTCTGACGTCAAGATATATCACGGTTTTCTTTGACGTGCTAGATCTATCATTTTATCCAATCATATTGTGTGCTATGTAAATAGCATAAGAGGATATAGTACCAAAGCCGGTATTTAGAATTCTCATTCAGTTTATTTATTTTTTTTTGTAATAGGTTTTTAAATTCAAAAGTATAATATAGGTTTCCTCTGTGTAATACATTGTTCTAAAACAAATAATTAAATTTTTTTTTATCAGTTGCCAAACTTACTTTTTCAAAATTTGTCATAATACTATTAGACGCGTTAATTAAATTAATAACATACGAGTATTATGCTGGGAGGCAGATTTTATGATTTTCCATTTTATCTAGATGTTTACCATTATTATAAATAAAGTAGTAAGGAAAATGGTGTAACATCGACCGGTGTAACCGGGAATATTTACCCCAGTGAAATTTTACCCCCAAATCATTTTTTACTGGAGGTAAAATTTCCCTAGAAAATTTTTACCGGGGGGTAAAAAAGTTCAAAATAACCTCAGTGAATTTTTACCCCCTTAAGAAATTTTATAGGTAAATCAGAATTTTTATTAGTGTTTATGTATAAAATTCGATTATATTTTATTCTGAGATGCTAAAATGTCTTCCTCAGATTTTTGAAGAATAAAAATAAATAAAATAGGATAATTTATTATTTAAATAGTAAAAGTAATAGTAATACAGGGTGGGGCGGGGGAACCTCTCACATTTTAAAAAATTGCAGTGGAGGTATGGGGGTCCAGAGCGGTTGGGTGGTATTGTTTGGAAAGGTGTATGATGTAGTTTTCACACGCCACCATGCCCTGGTCAGGGAAGCAAGGTGCGTTTGTGTTCGAGACTTTTATTAAAAATTAAAAAGTGTGTATTTCAGAAGACCTCTGAAAATATAAAGGAAAGTCAAGAAAAGCAAAAAACTTCTTATCATAAGCGTCGTGTAAATGCAGTGAAATTTAAAGTTGGAGAATCGCTACTGGTACGAAATTGCAGACGAGATGATTGCAAAGGTGGTTGGACAAAAGCACCCTATACAGGACCGTATGCCATAGAGAAAATTCTGAGCAATGGCAACTGCATTTTACGGTCGAAAGTGGGAAAATCTTTGAAAAAGGGTATCCTATCAGTAATTTAAAACATTACTACGACAACGGATCTCAAGAAAAAGTGCCGAAGATGAATGAATTTTGAAGTAGTAGTTTCGGTAAAAAAAAGTGTATAAAAAATGTAAGTTTTAAATAAATCTTGTGTTAAACTTTCAAATTATCCTATTTAATTCTTCCAATATCTGAGGAAGATATTTTAGCATTTCGCGGTAAAATATTATGGAATTTGATACATAAACAGATATAATAGTATATTATAAGCCAAGGTTGTGAAAACTATCATTATAGCCATAGCGCCAAGATTATATTCCGAGGTGCGAAGCACCGAGGGATATAAGGCGCGTAGGCTATAATGGTTTTCACAACCGTGGTTTATATACGATTTTTTCCACTACTAGATTTATTAGCATTTTTTAAAAACTTTTTAATAAAAAATTTTTAAATTTAAAATATTTTTATCAAATGACAGTTTTGTTTATTGGACTTATTACTTGAATTCGTAATAACTCAATAACGGCGCTAGATATCAAAAAACTGAGCAAAAAATCTCCCCCCCCCCTTCGACTCGTACTACATCCATGTACCATACATGGTAAATTATCGATAGGAATGCATATGTAAAATTTCAAATCGATCGCGCGCAAAAAAAATTACTTATAAACGTCTAATGCCCAGTTTCTTCACATTCGGATAAAGTTCGGTCTAACCCGTCGGCCGGATAAGTTTATCTCATGTACAAAACAAAATTGGTTTTCTTCACTCTAGTAAAAGTAGCCGACAAAAATCCAATAGATATCCCAAACATACATTTGGCAACATTGAATTACTTAAATATGACAAGCATCACGTGGTCATTTTATGTCAGTTCATCTTATAACCTAAGTGTTCGTGAATTTTACGCTGTAATTTGTATCCGTTATATTTTTCTTGTTTAATAATAGTTTTTGTTCATTTTGATTTAAATTTTTTGCTTGTATTTTATATAATAAGTGTGTTAGTTGTAGTTTTGCGTTATTTTATGTTTAAGTTGTTAAAAATTCGTATTAAAAATCTTTAGAAGGCGCGATCGTGGTTTCTCAAATTAACAAGGGGTGGCGCTTTCGCTTCTGTCATAATTAATTCGAGTTTTTTAAAAATATTTAAAATGAAATTTAATCTATTAAAAAAGCGTTTTGAATAGTTTAAGTGCAGTTAAATTCCATCTCCTGGTCATACAAAATCGTTTTTTATCAAAATTTGTCTTATAAATAGTTGTTAAACTATAGAAAAATAACAATATGTTCATTATTAACCACTGGTGTATAATGAAAAATTTATTAACCACTAGTCTAAAATGAGTCACTTCACATGCGACTGACCTAAGTTATAATGCTAATCTATATGACTAGTAGTGGAAAAAAATTCTTATTTACCTATAAAATTTCTTAAGGGGGTAAAAATTCACTAAGAATATTTTGAGTTTTTTTACCCCCCGGTAAAAATTCCCTAGTGAAATTATACCCCCGAATCATTTTTTACTGGGGGTAAAATTTCTCTAGGGAATATTTACCGGGGGTAAAATTTCACTAGGGAATTTTTACCGGGAAGGTAAAATTTCACTAGGGAATTTTTACCCCCGGGGGTAAAATAAAAGAGGGTTAAAATTCCCGGCTACACCCTGTATATTCCCTATATTTTTGCACTTTGTTTTTAAATTAAAATTTTCGTTTAGATAAATTACTAAAAAAGTAAACATATTACAGCTCCATCAACGTTAGAACATACTTTGGGGGCGTGTCTGGCGCTGCTAAAATTAAAAATATACACTCAGATGAAAAAGTTTTTCGGCGCGAATATTTAAGATCCAAAAATTATTTTGTCAAATTGCAGTCACGAAATACGTAAAACATGCTACCGCAAATATTAAATAAAGCCCATATAGAAATAACGCGAAACCGAATAAGACAAGCAACCACGACAAATATAAACACAAATTGTCTACTTTTGCGAACTGCTGAAGATATTGGGATGGAGGGGAATCTCTCTCTTGAGAGAGGGTTCGTTTCTGTTTTTAAAATAGATTTTAAAATTATAGTCCAGTCAATTTAGGCATCCAAGGACTTTTTTCAAGTTTTCGCAAAAAAAAGTAATCTATTTTTTTAATGTTGATTTCTTGGTTTTTATCAAATGGTTCTATATGCTGTCAAGTTCTGTGGGGGCAATGTTTCTACATACAAAATTTGGTGGAAATCCCTTCAATACATCATGAGTTTAAACTCTTGAAGTTTAAACTTTGGCAGCTTGCAATTTTTGTAAGATGACAGATAAAAATTTAATTTCATCTATTCTAGATAAAGCTTTTCAAGGTGATTAAAATAACCTATCACAAGACAAAATCGTTTTTAAAAATTTGTGTTTTTTTTTGTAGTAGATTACAACTCTTTTAACTTTTTGAATTGTTTATATCTCAAAAACGGTGGCTCTTAGGAGAAAAGCTATTTAGACATTTTTTATAAATAATTATCTGATCTACAATTTTTGTTTAAGCTAATTTTATGATAAAAGTTACCGTTTTGCTGAAAATTGCAAAAAACCCGTTTTTGTGACCTTTGACCCCGAGTAAATTTTTTTCCAGGTGTCGGATCGATGAGGACTTTTTACATTTCATTTATAATAGTGTTTTAAACAATCCTACCAATTATATTATATTAGACCAATATTTGGTCTAATTTGGTCTAATTTGACCGGACTATTAATTACCCTCCTCAAATGAGAAAGCCACAAGCCGCCACTGGAAAAGAGAGGACTTGGAGCAGAGTGACATGTGGCACCGCGGTGTCGAAAAATAAAATTACTGTATTCCACACTTAATTTTATTTTTCGACACCGCGGCGCCACATGACACTCTGTTTAATTATTAATTAATGTTTGTATACAGATAGACAACAGATACATTTTGAAAACAACGAACGAGACAAATTAAGTTACTCCGACGTATTGGCACATAGCTTCTTTGATAGCCACCTTATTAATTTTGTGAGATTTAGCTCGACCCTCTCCCCCCCCCCCCCCCCCTAAACGCCTCACGTAATTAATGGACGTTTCCTTAAAAAGTATGAACTGAGTGCTCTGAGTTGCGCTAGAACTCGCCTCCTCATCCTCAGCTACCCCAACTTAAAATATTTAAACGGCACCATACCCTTTGTAACATCTCTAATTAAAGGTCCTTTGATATCTGCTTACTCAAAAACAATTAAACTGCACTTACTTGATTTTTCTCAAATTTATTTCTGGCCTCGCAAAATACCAGACTATCTTCCAGATAATACTGAAACACTTGAAGTAGAAGAAGATAAATAGATAGCATTTTAAAATCCTAAAACAACTAACTTACAGTTTTCCTTTCTTTACAACACATATTTATTTCGAAAAAATTACATTGTGTTAAATCTGCTTCATACGAGTTTTAAAATTTTATGGGGTGGATTACCCCCCATAAATAAGAAGAAAATCATAATTTAATTGTTTAAAAAAAAGTATTTCTCTTTCTACATGCATGGAAAATGTAACTGTTGAACCCTGCAACATATATTTTTTTCGAAAAATTGTTATGACGTTAACCTGCTTTATGCAGATTTTATAATTTTGGGGGATGGCCAACCCCCGAAAGTATTAAGTGATCACTTCGAAAAAAGTATATATATTACTAGTTATAAAATGAAGTATTTTACCGTTGTTGGTTTCATTGAAATTGAAAACCTCTTTCTATATAAAAACTCAAAATTTCAATTTTTACTTTATTTTCAAAGGGCGATTACACCTCTTAAACCCGCGGCACAGCAGCTAGAAATAATTAGGGGTCTCTTATTTTTTGATTCTCTACTATATTGTGATGACCCGCTTGTCTCAAATTATAAATTAAATAAAATTTTATAACTTTTAATAAAAACTTAATTTTTCTTCGTCGGGCCACCCATTTTTTTATTTAACATGAGACTCTTGAATAAAATAAATCGACACTAATATTAATTATTTTTTATTAATTAATTTTTAAAAACTTAAAAATCAAACACTTTATTAAACTTAAATCGAAACTTTTATTAAATTGGAACGGACAAACACACGTCCATTCGCTTGGCTGTCGGCCATCAAAAAGCCTACATGCACATTTTTTATTTTACAAAATTAACAAAATAATACCAACATAAACATTTTTAACGATTAAAAATTATACAGGACGATTAAAATTATTTACAACACAAAATTTATTTACAAAAATTAAACAATTATTTTTATCAACCTAATTAATCAATTTTGAACATGACAAATATATCCAAAAATTATTCAAATCGGTGAAGCACACCGGGGATTCTTTGCTTGTAAGTCACATTAAAAATTTTACATTTCTATTTTTGCTTTTTTGATAGGCATTATGTATATTTTATTTAAATTATAATATTGTAGATAAAAATATTTTAATTAAAAAAAAACAGTAAATTAATGTTAAAAACACTTTTTTGTTTATGTATTAAACAAAAACCGCAAGAAAGATTTTTAAATATAACAAAATTTGATCATTTTACTAACCGGAGTCCTTTAAGATGCATAAATAATATAAAGCTTAACGCTTAATACTTACTAACTAAATTATAACATGGATAAATAATTTAGTTATCGACTTTCGAAGTTTCATTTTTCGTTGAAAATAAATAAAATTATATTTGAAATTTTAAAGCTCCTACCAATACATTATAATATCTACCTTCTTAAAATCCGATTTTTAACAATTTTAAAATTCTTATGCCATGGTTACAGTTCGTCAATATTCCTGCCGCAACTTCTTTTAAAATTAACTTATAAAGTAAGCACTTGAAATAAAAAAACAAAATTTTACCAAATTTTAAACTATTTGAGTGAAAATTTTTAATGAATTATATTACAGAAATTTCTTCTGAAAACAAAAATGTTCACTACTCTATACTAATCTATTGTTAAAGTTAAAATGTCACTTTCTGTAAACGTAATTGTTTTTAAGCAAAAAGATGGAAAAAATATAAATCTAAAGCTTATTTGATTGTATCATCAAGAGATGTTTTTGGTTCAGATATTTGGAAGAGATAAACAACATAAACTTCTTACTGAGCATTAAAGTTTTGTTGTGGTTTTTAGTTGTCCGTCCCTGTTTTTGCCAAACAAGCATTTTTTCAGAAATCTTTTTTGGAAATTAAAAATAAGTTATATTTATTTTAAACACAGCAAAACAGATGTATTGTGTTCTTAATCTGCTTTGTTGTTGCTTTCTTGCACTTACACAAATAAGAATCGTTACGTACAATTCATAATTATGTATTTTGTAATTTAAGTTCTAGTTCATAAATTTATTTTCAGCATAGTACACATAGTATACTTATATACATTATCATTTCAATTCTCTTTGTTGAACATTTTTTCCACTTAAGTGGTGTACATACAATAAAATTTTTATTTTCCTTTAATATTTTAGTAAAAAACGTTATGGTAATCAGAGCTGAAAGAGCTTTCAATTAAAGGGCTCGGAAAAAGTAATTGAGTTACTTTTGAAACTAACCTAAAGTATTTGGTAATTGAAATACTGCAATAAAGAATTTGAGTATTTGGTAATAGGGTTTTAAATAAATTTTTAATTATTTCAATTGTGGTAAGTTCCTGCAAACATTTCATATAATTTATTAATGTGACGTCAAGACGAATGAAATCTTTAAAATTTTTACGATACATTAAATATTTTTAAGTAAATTAAAATTTTGTATGTTTCCGATCTAGTTATAGTTACTACATAATGCAATATCACAATAGAAATGACACTATACAATTAGCCCAGTTACTGGAGAGAAATTTGAGCTAAAACCCAGCTAATATCGCAAACCAGAAGAATTTTTGAAAATTAAAAGGAAAAACGATTATGTAATCTAATAAAAAAACAGTTTGCATAGATACCCATCCCGCAAGTTCCAAAAAAAAAGAGGGATAATGGCAAAGAAAATGTTGTGTTGCAAATACATATATCCGTAAATGATCAAAACGCAAAAAATTGCACATAAAACAAAATTGTAGAGCGGAAAATTCTACAAAAGAAAAGTTGAAACAATTTTTTTTCTATTACAGCACAGGTTCTCAAGTGAAACGCAAATTGAAAGGCAAAGTTGTATAAAGAAAATGTCTAGGTTTAACAATTTTGTCATATATTTTTTAACTCTTATCCTTTCATTATTTATAGTATTAAATTTAATTTTAGTTAAATACAGTAAATGAATCAACTTTGAAATGGCGCTAAATTTTCAAAAAGAATTTTCAAGACTAAATTACAATAAATCTTTTAAGACCCACCTATTTTAAGTTCGATTTTCAATTTATTATAATATGTTTAAGTAATTTGGTGAATAAACACCGTTCCTATGATTTTTAAAGAATTTATTTAATAATAAAAATTGTAAAATTTGCATTCTAAATTTTAATTTTCATTTATTGCTTTTGTTCTTCTGCAGCCTTTTCTGTCCGCTCTAGGACAATCGGCATCTTTCTTTAAGACAAAGGTTTTTGAGCATTTAAACCCCACAGTCCGGACTAGTGAATGCCTGTAACCATGTTTTTAATAGTTGATGGCGATAATCATCAACTCAGGGGGACTGTTGGCTTCGGACACGCGCAACTCGGCGACATCACCGCTTAGTTTGCTTGGATGTTTGTTCGCTATACACTCCTAGACCATTCGGCCGATTGTAACCAAGCTTTGCACACTTACTCAGTGGGACTTCAGTTGGGTTTTTGTCCAAAAAAAACAGAGAAAAATTGAGAGGAGGGCGAGATCTGATAAGTTAGGGACAAACGACGCGCAAAATATATGAAACGTGACAAATTCGATTAATATACAATAATTCCAGTAATACTTGGGTTAGATTTTGTGAAAAATATATTCTAAAAATTTAAGAGGAGAGAAAATTTCACAAAATCCTTTAGCGCTGTTCTATAAAAATTGTAAAGCGCCGTTTTCATATTGCGTTTCACTCGAGAGTCAGTATCATACAAAACAAATTGTTCAAGCTTTTTTTTCCAGAATTTTTAAGTCTATAAGTTTGTTCTCCAAGTTATTTTGCTTATTTACGGATATATTTTCAACAGCAAACTTTTTGTATCCCCCTTTTTTAGAACTTTCAGAAGAGGTGTTCCTGCAAACTTTTTTTTATTTTATTGCCCAATCATTTTCCTACTTAAATACAAAAATTCACCGTCATTATCTGTTTTAAATTGATTTTATAAACGAAGAAACCAGATTATCACAACTTAGGTACAGGTCCGGTTCTAGAGGTGAAGCCACCATCGTGCTACTTAGCAGCCTCTTGGAACTCCGGGGCTACCCTCTATATTTGGCCGCCTTATTCGTGCCAGTACGTTCTGCATGCCCGGTAAAACCGGCCCTGACTAGGCAGTAATTAATTAAAAATATAAATTTTCATATTATAAAATCTAAATTCTAAATAAAATTATGATCGTTATATTATGTAACGAAAATCTTTGTTTTCTTTAGAATTTTATTAATTACACTGGCTAATGATGATTAAAACGTTATGAATAAAAGGAAAAAGGAAATTACACAGAATATTATAATTTAATAATAAATTATTAACACGAAATACAATAGTTACAATAAAACACAAAAAATTAATTAAGATTAAATGAGCAAGAAAAGCTTACATTATGATAAAAGTAGAAGTGAAGATTTATCCCAAACTATGAGAACTTCTTTTGATTTACGTAATTACTTTACCACGCCACGTTGTGAAATGAAAACGCTATAAATTGTCCTTATTGGCGATGAACGGTTTTATGCAAACTTTCTGCACAAAACAAAATTAAAACTTTTGTATTTTGTACTTTATACAAAAAGCACAAAATCAATTTAATTAATGCGGTTTCAACACGGTTGCAGGTTTACAAACAAACCCCAAACTTGCCAGCCTCTAAGCAATCTTTTTGATGAGATTTAAAGCAAACTACATACTTTTGCATCAGTTTTAAAATATTTATAAACTTATAAATTATTACTAAATATTATTTAAAAATTTTCTTCGAGTTACGAATGTAAACACCATCGTCTAGACAAATCGAATTTTTCATAAAACTTTTAGAAGTTTTTAGTTTTCTTGAAATTAATTTCCACGATCTCAGTAAATAATTTAAAAAATGTTTGCTTTAGAAATACCAACAGTAAAAAATTTAATCTTGTTAATTAAGTCATGCTTCGGGACAAAGTACATAAAATGGAGAGGAACGCGAGTTATGCCGTAACTGCACTCTTAATGATAATAATTATTATAACTCTCTGTACCATTGCAATCTTTATGTAATTACTTCAAAGAATAAAGACTGTAAAAAGTTAAATACTCATTAATTTTTAAATGCGACATTATTTAAATAAAAATCCCTCCCAGCACAAAGTTCTCATCCGTACTAGATGAGGATGAAATAACACAATCTTAATAACTCGAAATAAAAAATTAAAAAATTATTTTAATTAAATTCTTTTTTACGCAATTGCTTACGATTTCTAATTTCATTTCAAATTATTTGCCAGAGAAAATTTACGTAATTTTCCGAAATTGCTATCTCTTAAGATAGCCGAGATCCCCACGATTATTTTGGTATTGGTACTATAAATGTACCGAAAATTTCCAGAGATTTGTTCGACAACACTAAAGTGTTGCTGATAATGAAAATCAACAGTAAACAGCATGAATAATTAACTAATTAGTTGTAATCAGTATTTACATTGTTGTAATTTCATATTAAAATAATGTGTGCAATATTCCTATAATAAATAAATGTCATCAGAGTGTTACTTACGCTATAATATATTATTATGTATTACGGTATACATATATTGTCATCCTCTCAATTACGGGATGATAACAACTTTGATAAATAATTATTAACTTGAAAAAAATTTAATTGGCTTCAAAGTAATCTATTGAAATTTGCGTACGGTATCGAACAAACTTCAGCCAGCTGTGACTATCAAATTCCTGCCACATTTAATTTTTTTGTTAAATTTAAATTTATTTTAATAATTCGTTTCGAATCCTGTAAATGAATTTCATTAGGTTTAATATTAAAAATTAATTTTTATTTAGGTTCTGGTTTTAGGTAACTGCCATCAACAATTAATATTATACTTTAATTTATTTTTCCTTAATAATAAATTAAACAACCACCTTCTAATTATTTTATACTTTCGTTCCTTCTTTCTCAAAATTTAGAAGATAGATTATTTTGACCTTCTATTCCTTCAAGAATGAATACTATATAAAAATAATAAAAAATAAATCTTACATATTTGACAGTTGTCAAACCTTGAAAATGAGTTAATAAACTCGAAACGTCTCAATAGAATTTGTTTAAACAGATCTACAACTCAATAATTTTTAATTAATAGAATATAAAACAAATATAAATAGCTGAAAATATTACAATAATTAGCGATAAATTAAAAAATCATACAAATTGAAAAAGCAACAAATCATTTTTGCGAAAATATGAAAATGTTGAACAGTTTAACTAATCTGACGACGAAAGGATTTCAACTCAAGAACAAAGCAATTTTTTGACTAATGCAATTTTCCGATTTGTAAATAATAAGATCTAGTTTTACCTAGTTGGTATTTATAATATAGGAATATAATATAACAAAATAAGAATTTTATTAACATCAAAATTATGTATTACTTGTATAAAGTAAGTAATAAAAATAAATTAAGTAATGTATATTATTTTTAGTAAGTGCTGTTATCAAAATAATTTTCTTACGTGTAATATGGTTGTAAAAGACTGAACTTTGAGAATAAAAATAGGTATAGTAACGGAATTTTTTTAATATTTTCGATTATCGCAATTTTGATTAGCGTAGCGTTTGGGGAGTAAGTAATCATGATAATTAATGTAGTTTCTATTTTAGAAGTTGAACTTGTGGGTGAGAACGAGGAAAGTTTTACTCGTAGGTTATAAACATTTTTTGCATTGTTTGTGTTCAGAAAGCTTTGGTTTAACCATTGTTTGAAACATTCTAAACTAATAAACAACGCGTATCTGTATAATATTTAGATAGAATATCAAATATTCTCTATATAATATAATATCAATAAAACTCATCAAGTGCGTACAAATCAATTAAATTCGTGAAATAAAACTTTTGAACAAGAATTTTTAATAATTTCACGCTGTTAAAACAGAGCGATGTAAAAATCATTTTATAAAACCTTTTATCTTTTCAGTTGTCAGTAACTTTTAGATGTGTTAATAATTAATTTTATACGAAAAGCTACTTTTTACGGAAATTAACTATTCCTAAATTCAAATATTTAAAGTTTTTACATTATTATACATTTGTGGCGGCTCTAAAATGGCAGATCCGATAATCCTTGTATCCCTCGGATTAAAGAAAATAATTCTCTATATAAAAATTAATACTTAGGATATACATCCCTAAAGTGGTGACCCCGACTCCCGGAAACCATCGCTGAATGGTTTCCTAGGATGAGAATGCAGTTGACGAAACTATAAATTCAAGAAAAAGAAAAAAATACAGTTGACAAAGCTATAGAAATCAATATAATTGCGACAAAACAGGAAATGAAAAATTTACGCACACTAACAGCCTCTTTCTACAACGACAATATACATATATAACAAGGTATCATTCAACATCACATTACACAAATACCACGTCTCACTAAGAAGGGGGTACTATGGCGGCTCTAAAATGGCAGATTCGATAATCATTTTATCCCGCGGATTAAAGAAAGTAATTCTCTGTATAAGGGAATTATGAACGTGCTTGGAACAACTCTTCTTTTTACAAAAAATTAATACTTAGGATATACATCCCTAAACATTTTAAAACCAGATTGTGTCTCTATGCAGACTTGATTTAGAGATAGTCGTTTTTTGTAAATTGATTTTAATAAAGTTCGTTCCTGTAAAAATAAGCGATACTGATTTCTTATACGAGTAATGCCAAACAATACCTATTTTCTGCAATCTTTACTTTATTAAACTGATGTATTACCAAAAAAGTTGACAAAGCATAAAGTAATAAGATACAATTCAATGTGTTGGTTTGTAATAAAATAATGAAATAAAATAAATAGAAACGATATTGTAATCGAAACCGTTACAAGTAATATTTGTTTTAAAAAATTTTGTAACACACAATATTCTAGTTTACCGTCAAAAGGCTAGTGTCCACTTGAGACAGAAAGTCTCGAGACTCCTATATAAACCATGCTAATATAAGTCTCTGACAGAGACTAGTATTAGACTAGTAAACCTTCTGGTCGAAAAAGAGCTTATAGTGTGCTTTTAGAATATTTTGCTAAAATATTAAAACATTTAAAAGCTAAAAGTTAAATATAAAATTTCTCTTAATCGGCGCATTAACCCTATTTAAGGTTTTTTAATTTTCAACAGAACAAAACTAAAACAATGAACGACTTGCATTTATGATGCCACTTGTTGCTTATGTATGCATATAATATAAAATAACTTTCTCTGGAATTTTTTGTCTTTTTTTTATATCGTACTAAGTAGTGAAACTAAAAATGCGCTTTAAATTTAGCTTTCCACTGACACTAATATCTCAATAAAAGTATTTAACACTTATGTCGTTCTGCCTTAACAGCGTTCGATTGTTGTTTAATTTATTATAAAAGAACACATTCGCCCAAGTGATATACACGAGATATACACAGTCAGTTGTTGTCTCCAAGTCGAATATGATTTGTTAATATTTAAGTTGTTATGAAATATTTCCAATTTATTTGTCATTATTTACAGGTTATTTAAAAATGCATAACTAAATGTAGTTTTAATGATGTACAAATTGACGGTTGATGGTTTATTTTAATCCCTAACGTTAAATTAAATTGTGTCTTCAGTGAAAAGCCGAACCGCATAAGTACATATTCGTTAATTTACATTAATAATTATTAATTTGGAATGACATTATTAAATATTTATTTAATAAATAATAAAAATTGTCACGAGAAAATATATTGCCCTGTGATGGTGAATGCAAATATTTATAAGGGTTGTGGTGAATACCTCAATAGAAACAGAATAAGATTTAATTAACATTTTTCTATAAAATTTATACACAATTATATTAATGGGAAATTATATCATTTAATTTTGTTCTCAAGTAGGAAAATTGAAATATTTTCAAGTTGTGCACTTCACTGTAATAAAAATCATTGACGATTTGGAGCTTTACACAATTATTACGTTCTTTAATATTTTTAATCGAAGGCATATAATTAATAGAGAAGAAGATTAAAAGAAGTTTAGTGAATCATTATCATTAATGACTTTCTAATGTAATCTAGTTTGAAGTTATCGATTTTATAATAAGTTGATTCATTTATTTTCATTAAGGTCCTACATAGCAATTTAACGAATGCGTGAGAATTTTACAAATTGCTTGTAGTTTTAAAAATTAAACACCGAAATGAAAAAGAATTTGCAGCTTTCTACCTGGAAAGTAATTTCTGTGATACCTTTAATATTCCGTAATATAATTTTGATGGAAATATATGAATATAATTTATTAAAAAAGTAAACACTATTAAAAAAAGCTCTTGAAAAAGAAATAGTTTTTTATATTCTATAACGCCTTCATTTTGTTTTTACTTGCAAGTCCAGGCTTAGTCCAACTAACATCAGGATGTCCAGAATCCAGGCTGAATTTTATACTACAATGAATTCACAATGAACTTCATATTCAACGAGAACAGCTCAGCTTGCTACTTCAAGTCGGTACTCATATTTACATGTATTTTATTACAACTTCTCGACTAGTAGTATTTATACAAAGTGAAAACGGAATTAAGGCAGAGTATAAAATATGAAAAGCTAGTTAGTGGAATTATTTTCTTTTTATGAGCTTTTTTATTGGTGTTTAATAGGAATCTAATTTTTATCAAAATTCAATAATTTCTTTTGCAATCAATTTTTTTTTAAACTAGAAATATATACGATAAACCTTTTCCTGGTTTCCTTAATTCTAATAATATTTTTGAAATTTATTTATTTATAAATAATATATATTTAATATAATAATATATTATATAATAATATAAAAATAAATAAATGATATTTATAATACATAATACTGATATATTAAAAGTTGGAGAACAAGTACAAAAATACAGATGTATTTTCAAATAGATATTTTAAAATTTTAAAATATTTAAAAAAATATTAAATATTTAAATTAAACAATGTTGGAGAAAGTAGTAGAAAAATAATTTAAAGCGTTGGTCATGTTGTAGTATTCTAATTTTCATTTAACCTTAGAATATGTATTTGCTATTTCACATAAAAATAAATACTTATGACAATGCGTGCATCATCTCAATGGTCGTCTCTCTTTTATAGTCAATTAACAAAAAGTTAATGTAATCAGTGTGCTTTTGTTTATATACGACATAAGTTTTTGGCACACTATATTTGGGCGTCAGGTTTTTTGGTCGCTGAGACTTTGTAGTTTAGATGTCAGTTACTGAAGTAAAACGTGAAAATAAATAAACTAATATTAATGGAATTATATAATTAAAGATTAATATTTCCCAATGGCATTCATCCAAATAATGTCAACAGTCAGAGCCATAATATTCTCATTATTGTTATAACTTAATACTAATAATAATACACTTTTCATTAATTAAATTTATTTTTTTATCAAAATTATACTAACTTATCTACTTTAATTATTTATTTATCATATAACACATTACAGTTATTTATAAAAACAAAGTGTAAATGCGTCTTACTATTATATTGATCCCTTCTATTTACTTTTCTTTACTCTTTTTACGTATTAACGTATGCATAGGGATGAAAGTATTGTAATCCACTCAAACAAAAAAATTTTGATATTAAAACCTTCCTCGTCCCTTGTTCCTTGTTCCCTGATAAGATTTTGATGAATTTATTTGGATGTTTATCTGTATGTCAATGTGTGTGTGTGATTGGTGTATGAAAAGAAATAGTATCTATCACACAGTTGAGTTGTACCGCACAACCAAATATCATAAAATTTGGCCTAAACGTGCATCATAACTAAACTTTAAGCCAGCTAAAATTTGTGAAAATCTCTTGAAAATTGCGGATATGATAACCAAATAAAAAAAATTCTAGTGTCATTTACTTTTGGACCACCATTTTATTCAATTTGCTCGACATAAATTTACTGTTCAGTTTTATGTCGATGGTTGGGAATAAATGATGACATACAATATGTGTTAATATTGACGTTTAAATTAATGGTCAAATAACTTTTTAATATATTTTTTATTAAAAAAATTTGTTTGGTGTTAAATTGACGGAGATCTGTTTTAATTTTCAATTTTTATAAATTTATTTCATATTTAGATGTTTACAAAAGTTTTTAAATTTCAGGTTTTATTTAAAGGTCGAAAGGTAGCTTCCAGATAACTCTTATGAAACATAATAATAATATATTATGTCATTTTGTTTTTGTATTAATTTTTCCAAAAAATTACACTCTTAAAAATTAAGAAATTAAAAATAATTAAATTAATTATAAACCCAAATTAAATGAGGAAAAGTTATACAATGTTTATATCGCCGATTTTTTAATAAAATAATTAACTTCAGGTGCATAATATGAAACATTTATATTCACTGCAACATTTATTCTGACTAAGTATAAGTATTTAAAGATTTTACAAAATTGACGATATACTTATTGACAAATATCATCCTTTTTATTAAAATATAACATAATTATATTCTATATTCGATGTCAATGTTATTGACATGACAATTTAACAAATTAATTGTAAATGACAATTTCATTCATAGCAAGGAACAATTACTATTTTATCGTATAACTGCGTCGGACTCTTTTGAATTGATAATAAATTGTTTCCAATTCAATTATTGCGTTTTCTATTGGTTAAAATTTAGAAGAAATTAATATAATTAACGGTCAGTGAATTTTTTGATTTAATCATTTTTTAAATTTTCTTAATGAATACCATGCTTGCCAAACCTTCTAAAAACAATTTTGATTCAAAAACAACTCGTGCAGTTACCTATAAGATCAACTTGTCATTAAGAGCCCAGTTGCATTTTCCTAAGCAACTGTGTTTTAACTGTTTTAATCAAAATTGTGATTTAATGAAAATGTGAGCACTGATGTGTTAAAAATATAGAAAATATACATCTGAAATCACATCATTAGGGGTGGTTTTGCATTAAATTGTGATTATTAAGAATCAACTAAACAATACTTACCACGACAATGTTGCAGCTTATTATACTATTTGAGAAGCAAACAAACTAGAATTACAAACTATTTCATGTAATATAAATTTTGTATTATGTTAATAAAATTTATTACATAAGTTTTAATGCAGGGATAAAATAGAATAAAAATCTCTAGATGTAGGGTATGTTTAATATATCGTTTAAATTTTCCCAGTTTCTTCACCGTTGTTATATATAGTTGATCAACTATTATACGTCTAAGGTCTAATGTAGGTGGCGCATCAAATGCAAAACCACATTTACAAAGGGAATAGTCATTAAAAAATTAAAGTCAAATATGTTATGTGTTTTACCTAATATAAAATGTTTACAAGTTAACGTAATTTTGAATCAAGAATGGCTAATCAACCAGAAACACCAGTGTCAAACTTTCGTTCCTTAATTATGCACTTTACTATAATTCATTTGTTCTTTGTTTATGTAGTTTTTTATTTTTGTTTATACTTTTTTCGTATTTGAGAGGTTGTAAAAATCCACACGTAGTGACCAGAACAACGGCGTCGTCAATTTTTTTGGTTCGAGTATAGTTAGTATCAGTTAGTATATAGTATACCAACGGTGTGGTGTAAGGCTTAAGTCGCCGGGCTGCGAAGCGGTAAACCACGGTTTAAAGCCTGGTCGCGCAGACTACACTGCTGTGATCTAAAGTCTAAGTTTGATATTTGGGCTTATGGGGAAGGCAAAGGGAAACCACCCCATAAATAAAAATTCCCTAGTACGTCATCTTGACTTAAATAGCCAGAATTATAGCCGTAAAATCATGCGAAATTGGATAAGGCAGTTGAAGAGGAAGAACTTAATATGTCCAAGTTGCCTTAGTTGTAAACCATTTTCAAATTACGTATTTCAAAATTAATTTTTGGTAATACCCGGTTTCTTGCAATATAGGCTGCTTATTTTGATATTTGAAAATAATCTGTACGAAAGATAACTGAATACTTTTTTTGGGAATTAAGATCTGCTTAGAAGAGATATAATTGAGATTTATGTAAATGTAAAACACCTGTCACAAACCAGTTTAAGTCAGTCAGTCCTTTGCTCGATATAATATTTCACGGAATAAGTACTATTGTGGATCGTCGCAATGCGTAAAAATTTCTTTTGTTGTGAATCTTTGCCAGTCTGCAACAATCGAGAAGGTAAAGAACCAAACTCGTAAAGAAATAGCAAGAATGGAGATTTGCTTTGCTTTGTACTTCTCAATTTACATGCTGGAATTTAAATTTTTTACCATCTTTAGGAGATGTAATTTTTGAAGTTATAAGTTAAGTTGTACGAAATATTTAAAATTTATAACATATTCTAAAGAGTTGAAGTTACTTTTTCAGTAAGAGTTAAGACTTTGCTTTCTTGAGCTATTAATAGCAAACATTTGCGCTTACGGCAAAACACTATGTAAAAAAACTTCCCTCAGCTTTTTTTAGTTTTATGGAATTATAAAATGTAGAATTCCTTCAAATATATTTATTATAACACAATTTTTTCTTATTTCAGATGACTTGGATGATGGAAGACTGATATTAATTAACCGGGATTCTTCAATCATTCACCTTAAGAATTTATAGTCTCTGCGACAGTACAAAATTATGAGTCTGATTGTGAAGTATGTATTTGTAACAAGCATAAAGAAACTGAAATGTTAAAATTAAGTTCCTTATTACGTTTTATCTCACAAGCAATGGAAAATAAGACGTTTGGAAAAAATTTTAGTTTTACCATAAGTGATGTACACAAATACATAAACGATTCGATGGATGACCTGAATAATTCAACTAATTGCGAACAATGCAATTTAGCATTTCAAAATTTGGCTTTGGTATATTCCGAAACTTATCATGGATATGTTGCTATTTTTGTATGCTTATTTGGAATAGTAGCTAATGTACTTAATATAATTGTACTTACAAGAAAAGATATGGCATGTGCACCGATTAATAGAATATTAACAGGAATTGCTTTAGTCGATATGTTTCTCATGGTTGAATACACGAGTTTTGCTTACTATTACTATATAGAACTTCCGGGTAAACGTAATTTTCCTTATTGGGGAGCAGCATTCATACTATTCCATACACATTTTACTCAAGTCTTACATACCATTTCGATATGCTTAACACTGGCGCTAGCCATTTGGAGATATATTGCTATTGGGTAAGCTTTGCACTAAACATTCCCTTTTATTTTAGTTATTTATTTACTAACCTTTCCGCTTAACTTTTACTTAAACTTTCCTTAGTTTAGAAGTTTCCTAAAACTTAACTTTTCATAGCATTTCAGTTGGCTTGCTTTTTCTGCTAAATATTAACTAATCTGAGATCGATGATTGTTTTTTAATTTAAAAAGTAGGTAATTATGTACTCAATCAACAAGAATTAAATTTTTTATAAAAAAAATTGACTTGCCATGATTGGTTAATACTAAACTGTTTCAAAATGTTTCAAATTGCTGCAAAATAAAGTCGGAATAATTTTATTTTAAAATGTAGCACTTCTTTTAATTAAAAAGAAACTTTCAAATCCCTGCAGAAACGTTTACCTAATTCATACTGGCAAATTCATAATTTATGAAATTTAAAATTGCGCACGCAGTAATTTTATGGTTAATTGATGATATGTTCTGGTTGTAGAGGTTTAGTAATTTACTGTTTAATAGTGATCCAATTTAAAACCAAAAGCTTAGTAATGATTATAGTGGACAGCTTATACATAATATAAGAGAAGAAGTTGTGCTTAACGGAAGGCAGTTATTAAATTATCTGGTATTTCCTTTATTGAATATTAGTATTGCTTTAGCGTTGTTCCGGGAGTAGGGAATCTTATCTTGATGTGAGCATTATTTGTCTAACAAACCTTCTAAAATTATAATTTATTCACTGTTTCTTTTACTGCAACTATTGCCTATTAATAAGATTGACTAACAAGGGTCCATAATAGTGAACATATCGGGAATCGAGATTCCCATCTTTTGTGATTCCCGAGATAAAAATGTACACCATGTCTTGGCATTTTGCTGTTTAGTTTTTGAGTTATGAATATTTGAAATGTTTATATAGCATAAATTCCTCTACCCAAGAAATAATTTGATCATAACTTGCTCTTGAATATAGTAATATTTTATTTGTCTAAAACCAAATATCATTTTAAAGCTAATTGAACAAAAAACTGTCAATTACAAATTTAACTTCGTTCTTTTCGTTATCAAAAAAAAGTTGAGATTGTTCAAACAAAGCGTTCTTAAACTGATTTTGAGTTACGAATACAAATTTCCAAAACACTGTTTGCTCGAATAACATAAAATTGAATAGGCAGGCACTTAAATAATTTGCTATTATTATGAAATGGACCCAATCCGACAATCAGAGTTGTCGCGTTGAATTAAAATTGTTGTTCAAAATAAAAATGTTGGTAACTTGTCTTAAAACGATATTAAATTACCACAACAATCCTGAAAAATAGGGCCCACTTCATAATAATAAAAAACACCAAAAATTTTTTTACTGTGTAGTAGTATATCGTATCCAGTTTTAACTCTTATTAATTCATTAAATTAACCAAAATTATTAAAATGTTAGTTTTAAATTTACTGTTATTTCATTACGTTTTTATTATCTAAGTAAACTATTTTATTTTGTATAATTCTTTGAACAATTCATTTATCACCTTTTTATTACCTTTGCAGTATCTATAGATTATGTTTACTTTGCTTTTATTAGACTGATAGTCTTATTAGTACCTATATTGTGTACCCTTCTTCTCTGACGTTGATGTACATAGTTAACTCGGCACATTTTATTGCTATTGATTATTTCGAATTTGCTATTATTATACATGGTGTGGCTGAAAACAACGTTTTACAGTATACTCTTGGGACAATATTAAGAAAATACACCCAATATATCTTATACAAAAGTTTTGTAGATACATCATTTAAAGTTAGCGTTTTCTAAAATAAATGTTATTCTTTTTATATTGGCAGAACAGTTGTAGTTGAGATCTTTAATTTTGAAACTTTTTATATATCACATGAATTCTGCAAGCTTACAGAATTTAAAAATTAGCTTTGAAGTTACTACTTCTTTTAAAAAGAAAAAAAATATTGAAAGAATGAAGACGAGGCAAGAGAAATTTAAAGAAGAAAACAGAAAAAATAATGTGGCATTTAAAGAAACTAACGTGAAGCATGAAAATGTTTTTAAAAAAGTAAAAATTTTAAAATAGGAAAAATGAAAATTATGCAGTTCATGTTGGTAGAACTAAATGAATGGGATGAATGTGGGAATGAGAGGCATTTTGCCGTTACCGTTTTCCATCGACTATTTTGCCGTTTTGCTATCTACTTATTTTGCCGACGAAAATTTAATATTTAATTTTTTAATATCAAAATAAGAATCCAATACTAAATGTAAATACTAAATTTTTGACGGCGACATGAGTCGAAGGCTAAACGGCGACGGCGAAATGGCGACAGTGAAATGGCGCCAGCGAAATGTTCTAGACTGGATGATCCACATTGGAAAATTAAGGCAAAACACACTGACCGTGTATCTATATTTTCTTCTTTTATTTTTGGAAAATTCACGATCCAAACACTTAATGCTCTTCGTTTGAATTGATCAAATACAATCAAATCTCCAAAAGAAGATATTATATTTATAAAAGAAATACAAATTTTAAATAAAATCTTTATAAGTATTTGGTTTAAACTGTAGCACTTGCATCGCCTTATTATTTTTAGAATATGTTAGGTTGCATTCAAATGCTTTAATAATATAATATTAAATAATAAGAAACTTATAAACAGTGTAAACTCGAGTTATAATACTATCGTATTTTCTCCTTTACACGCAATATGGAAAAACAAATTTCTAAAAAGTTGTTCAAATTATAGAAAAAAAGATTCAAATTGAAATATTTCTTAAATTAAAAGTAAATAGTATCGACTAGAGGTCGAGAACAATCGATAGCGCTATCGATTATTATCGATAGTAACTACTATCGAAAGCTATTGATAGTTTTCTATAGCTATCGGTAGTTTTCTGTAGCTATCGATAGTTTTCGATAGTCGTGACACCTGACAGGTGCCTTCAATACCGGCAAATTACCTTTATCATTACCAGGACCGGATAAATCATGGGTGCAATGAAGCCGCCGCACCCAGCGCCAAAATTTAGAAGGCGCCAAAGTTTAGAAGGCTCCTAAGTTTAGAAGGCGCCAAGATTGAACGTTTTTTAATGGTGCATAAATGTGCATTATGATTTCAAGGTACTGCATTTTTTCTTTGATTATAATATTCTATATGATATTTTATTAGTATTAAAGGCGCCATTTAGCTAATCTGCACCCGGCGCTAAAATAGTTTGATCCGGCCCTGATCATTACTAACATCATAACTTTGATTTTTATGAATAAAAATGCAACGTTAGTTATTTGAGCATTTTGCACTTTCAGCAGATGCCAGTTTTTTGCTAAAAAATTTTTTTCCTTTATTTAATATCCACTATCAAAAACTATCGATATTTATCGATGGGGTAAACGTCGCCTATCGATAATTATCGATTGTGCCGCCTATCGATTATTCTCGACCTCTAGTATTGACACGTATTGTGAAAGAAACATAATATAACTTTCATTATTGCAGCTGTCTAGATTAGGTTCAGTAATGTCATACTGGCGTGTTTTTAATAAAATGCAATATTATAATTTATTATTTTAGTTACTATTTCTAATTTCCATATACTTCTGAAGGGGTAGATAAAATAATTTAAAATATAGTATTATAAATAACGATTATCGAACATCTATTTAAAATACTGACCAAAAATGCTTCAAATTACCGACCAATACTCCTAAATACCTGCCTTTTATAAGGTGCATTTTGCCAGCTTCCTCTCCCATTTCGAATTTTGGATCCGAAATAGTTTAAATCGTTTGTACCTCGTTTGTACCTGTTTGTACCTTCCATATTTTCATTTGTACCCATTTTGTTTTCCAGTTATTTTGAAATATCTAAAATGGGCATTTCTCCAATTTTTTTTGATTTTTTAAAATTTTGTTATGTTGCCAAATATGTAATTGATACGTGTACCAAATTTCAAAATTTGTAAAAGTTACGGCAAAATTCAAAATTCGAAGACGCCAAAGAATGTCTTCTGTCCAGTTAAACCGCGTTCACCGGATCGGCTTTTCGAGTCGATTGAATAGAAAGAAGAGCTAAATCTCGCAAATTCAGTGGCTTTTGGATAGCATTCGTTCTGTTCTTGGCCAAAAGGGCACGAATAACAACGGCAATTTGCGATGGTGCGTTATCGTGGTTTAAAATCTATGAGTTCTTTGCCTACAAATCCGGTCTTTTTGCTCAATTACTTAACGCAAACGTCTCATAACGCCCAAATAATATTTCTTATTTACTGTCTGATCTTCTGGCAAGAATTCATGATGCACAACACTATTACAATTAATGAAAACTATCAGGATCGCATTTTTTTTTCAACTGACCCCTTCTGAACCGTTGGTGCCACACGTAAACGTTTGTTTTCATTAGAGTATTATTACCGTCTAAGGTCTTCGCACCATTGCATCCGCTTTTAGCACAAAATTTACTGCAAATTCGTTGTTGCAAACTTGATTTCATTTTTAATTTCGTTATAAATCGAAAATATTGCACAAGAAGATCTACTCAAAATGGCGTAACTTTTATAAATGTCAAATTATGACTTTGAAATGTGATGCACATATTAATTGCATATGTGGCTACCTATAAAAAATTAAAAAAGTTAAATGAAGTAACCGAGAGCGCCAAACAGTAGATATTCCTGAAACTTTTTGATCAAAGTAGTATATCCAAAATTCTAAATCCGTGGTGGGGGGAAATGACATTTAGCGAAATGTCATTATCAGATATTTCAAAATATCTGAAAAATAAAATGGGTACAAATGAGAATCGCCCGCACCTGTCACATGACCGACATGCACCAATGACATTGTCAAAAACAATTGAAAAGTAGCCAATCCCATTAAAATTAAGTGAAAATTTGAAAAACGAATATTTGGCCCGGGTGATTGTCAAAAAATGACAATTACCCGCTACCCTTGGCAGCATTATTAATAATATTGTTTTTTAAATGTAAACAGTTTCTTTAATATAATTAATTTTTACATAATTATATTCAACTCGCATAATATTATAAAAATTAATTTGAAATATTAAATGTACAATTATTATATACATTTGAATGCTTTGGTTCTTGGAGAAGTCCATTGCTTGTGAATAGTTTAGGAACATCTTTCAGTACAGCTTCCGTTCGTATGTTTTGTACAATTCTCTTGTGGTATTCTTCATCCATCTGCAAATATGGTTTAAGGGAAGTACTACTTGAATGTCCAGTAATTATAATTAGTGATTCCTCTTGTATACCAGCTTTAGCTAAATGCGAAATAGTGGTCGATCTATGTGAATGATTTGAAATTTTGACAGTTTTGGTATCAATACCAATAGATTCCGCTGCAGCTCTAGTCCATCTTGCAATAATGTTCTTCCCTATTGGTGAATTCTTAAACCATAAATTACCTTTTTCCCAATTGGGATTAGGGGTAAGAAACAGTCTTTGGATATGTACATTTTCACCTCTTTTCTAAATCAATTTTCTTAGCAATCTGTTTTAGTATAAATTTTGTTAGCTAATTTAATATATTATTATAAAGAACTTGTAATTCTTACCTTACTGGGCACAATGATTTGTTCTCATTCACAATTAGCCATTTAGAATCTGTAAGTTTTTTTGATCCTCCTTGCGCTGTCTTTGAAACAATAGGATTGTATTCAATTCTTCCTTTAAATTCGCCTTTGTTGTCAAATTCTTCACAAAAAAAATGATCAAGCAAAATACGGCTTCCCCACCTCGCCAAGCTAATTCATGGGCCGCTATATGGTAAAATTTCTTATTTAACCCATCTGGTGTATTTTCGTCGTATAGATTAATAATTTCTTGAACTTCAGATTCGCTAAAAGCGGCAGAACTAAGTTTTCTAAATTCAGGTAATAATTGCAGTTTTTTTCTAATTGAATTTCGAGCACTTCTTGCATTAGCAAAACCAATGTCTTGAAATGGGTCAATCTTTATATTAAACCTTTTAAAATAAATTGTCTGCAGTTTTTTCGCAACCGAATTCCACATCTGTTTCACAACCGCTTCTTTATAATTTGCACCATCCTTCTTTCTCATATTAAAACCCCAATCTTTTAATATATCATTTAGATTTTCTACAGGTAACGCGTTACTGATAACATCATAGTTTCTTGACGCACAAAATTTATCAAATTGAGACCATACTGACTTTTTTGAACGCACAGTATTAATTGGTGTACTATTATTTATTTCTTCATCAATATTTGCTAGCGATTCTTCACCAAACCGGGAACACATTTCAGTTTTTAATACAATGACAAAATAATAATTTGTTTATCGTCACGTCGTCCTAGTTACTATGTACATATTATTTTACTTGAGTCAAAGCTTTCTAAATTTTTAAAATACAATTTTTTCGTTTTGGCGATTCTCTTGTCAAATATCCCGCTAGACAGGCATATATTCTGACAATTTTTCCCGCTCCCTTACACGCGTGATTTTTGTACCTAAAAAACTGCCCGCAGCACTTCGTGCTTTGGGCAGTTTTTTTAGGTACAAAAATCACTTGTGTAGAGAGCGGGAAAATTGTCGAATATATGCCTATCTCTTGGGATATTGTATATGAAAATAAGGAACGTACAAACAGGTACAAACGAGTTACAAACGATTAAAACTATTTATTTTGGATCCAAAATTTGAAATTCGGGGAGGAGCTGTCAAAATGCCCATTTTAGATATTTCAAAATATCTGAAAAACAAAATTGGTACAAACGAAAATAGGGAAAGTATCTACAAACAGATACAAATGAGGTACAAATGATTTACACTATTTTGAATCCCAAATTCGAAATGGGGGACTGCCGAAGTGCACTTCCTTCTATATATTATATTTGCCACCCAACTAAAACCTACATTTATTTTTACAATCAAAATTCGTCATTTTAAATTTAATAATAATTTAAAGATTAATAAATTATAATTATACATCTATACAAAAAAAATAATAAAAGTTTTAACGGGGTGCTTTAATTTAGTGTTACACTCACTTTAAACTTTTTAATTAAGGTTCTTCTAAATGACAACATTTTCTTAAAACTTATAAATTATAATTAACCGTATAATATACAAACCTACATTTTCATCGTGTCAAATTTCGTCATGATGTTTTTTAATGTTTAAATAATTAGGTTTGATATATTTTGTTCAATCCTGCTATTGAAACATGTCGTTTCTTACTTGGATACGCAACTAGAAACCCTTTGTTTTACTCGTTCAAATTATTTCTAAGGTAACGAGTGGGCAAAAAAATTTTCACCCACTAGTGAGTGAAAAATGCAGTCATTCATTGTATTTGTTTATGTAAACTATAGCAACGCAACCTGACGTCTATGTTGATTTGCCTACTTATTTTTATATTTTAAAACCAAAGCAAACTTTTCTCTGAATTATTTTGAGCGCAAAGTGCGCGCTATTGATCTAGAATTTTGCATAAGGCTTCCTACCACAAATTGCTAGGTGAGTTTGAGTACGAGAAAAGCGGGTAAATTTTTTTCTCAGTTTTTCGATATCTAGCGCCGTTTTCGAGTTATTGCAAATTGAAAATCTCAAATTTAATTATTGATGACACGAATTATAATAAATTATATTTTTATAAATATTTTAGATTTATAAGTGCAGGATTAAACAAAACCTATACATCACTCGTGGAGACACCCTTTCGCTCACTTATTTGCGTCTGCACACTTCGCCTAACGGCTCGCGTGCAAAACTCGCAAATGCGTGAGCGAATCATTCGGTTTCTCCACTAGTAATGTAATATACTATTTAAATTATACTAAATTTTCTGCAAGTTTATGTTTCGAAAAGCAAATGTACAAATAAAAAATTTTTATTGTGAGATTACAGTCAACTACACCTACTTTAAATTTTTTTTATCGCAGATTCAATTAAATTTATTTTATGCTTACAATTCTTGTTTTATTCTAAAAAAATGATTTAAATAAACAAGCCTGGATGAGATGGAATATTTTAAGAGTCCATGGCCATAGATACTATATGGAAAGTAGATTAAAAAACAAAAAAATTATAATGGTTTATTTTCAATCAAATCCAATATACTCGTATGTAAGTTAACTACATAATATAGTTAACAGAAAATTGATAAAATGTTAAATTATTTCTAGTGTTCGTACTTTTGAATGCCCAATTAAACGGCAAAATTCACTTTTTCCGAGTATAATAAAACTAATTCGAATTTTATGCTTTAATTACTCTAAATTTAATATCTTTATTATTTAATGAGGTTTATTATAATCTGTAGGTTTTAGGAAAATACTTTCATTCAAAAAACTCCTAAATTAATAAGTTTAAAAGGAGTGAAAAACATTTTATTCTATTACCCATTCAAGGTAAAGCATTAAAATGTACAGCTTTAAATTAAAGCAATGAGTTTTAAATTTTAAGAATTTTTCTTTACAGATTTGTAAAAGGAGTAAATATTTAATATGTGTAATTAATATCGGCCATCGTTAAATTAAACTTTATTCTTTTATATTAAATTTCAATTAAATTAAAATCAAAAAAACAGGCTTCAAAAATTAATAGTATCATTATAAATTATAAATATTTTGCAGCTTTTTTAAGATACATTTTAACGAAATGCGACTTCCAAATGTGATAATATCAAAGCATGTTGACATGTTCAACGATGCTAACATATTTACTAACATACATTACAAAGGCAATTTAATTGTTGGCGTTCTAATTAAGTTGTAGTGTAGTTATGAAATACATTGATTCTAATGTCTCCGGGGCATTTGAAAATAGTCACTGTACAATGAAGAAAATGGTTTTGGATTATTAGTTCCTAAAAATGTTTGTTTAAAACGGGGTTAGTTTGATCAGAAAGTTGAGAAATCTTCTAAAAAGCAATACGTATTAATATCATCCTTGGGATTTTCATTATATGAATGACCAAATAAAATGTTTGAAATAATTTAAATTTTGAAATATTTCACATTATTATTTATCAATTATTAATGACGTAGTAATTAAATTTTGATTGGAGGAAAAGTAGTATATATAATTTGGATTAAAAGTGTTTTTGTTTGACAGGCAAATTTTGCATTTGCGAAGCAGAGCGCCAGCAGAGCCGAGCAACTTCACTTTTAATCCGAATAAGAGAATATACTATTTAAACTTGACAGGTAATTTTCAGCAGTTTTTTTGTATGTCTACAATTTATTTATTTACATATATAAACAAAAAAGAAGTACTAAAGGTATCACGTATTTCTTTGCTGAAAAAAGTAATAGCTTTTAGATAAAAATACTGCAAATACAAACTATCTGAAGGATATGGAATAAAGAATAATACATTTATCTGTCCCGAAAAACAAATTCTGGATATTTTATTAAGTGGAAAGACGATGTTTAAATGCTTTTAGCACCAGACATTGACAGCCACAGAATTCGTTATTTTAAATTTCAATTTGAGTACTTTAATTTTGTTTAATCGAGTTTAAAAGCTCAGTTCTTCCACTTTGTGTTGTAATTTTCAATAAAATGTATTTCTTGCATATTTACGATTATTTTGCTCTACAGTCGAAGTAGATGACATGGTTAAGCGCACTTGACCTTTAAATAATTAACAGCAATTATTACTTTATTAAAAGTTTTGAAGTAATTCATATTAATAAGATAAAACTTTAAAATATAGAACAAGTTAAATAAACTACAATAATTGATATTTCAATTTGAGCTTTCAGCGATGGTAATCGCCTTCGTCAGAAATGTTTATAGTGAAAGCTCAAATTGAATTATCAATTATTGTAGTTTGTTTAACTTGTTCTATATTTTAAAGTTTTATCTTATTATTGTTCTCACAAGTTAATAATTTATATTTAAGTAGGTAAGATCACACGTAGCTACTTTTGCTGCGCTGCCAATTAAAAAATTGGGCAGCATAAGTAGCTTATGTGTGAACACCGTTGCAACCCAAAAAACAGCGCATGCAGTAGTGCTGCCTGGTGATTTACAATTTTGAGAGTTGCAGCCGCAGTCCCGCAGTAAAAAATATTAATTTGGGTGAAACTTTTGCAGCGGTTGCAGGTGCAGTTTTTTTGACGTTTATATATTTGATGTTTCAATTTTTTAAACTACAACTACAATTTTATAAACTGCAATATAATGACACCTTATAAGTGGAAACGTGCGGACTTTTAAAACTTATTGACTTGGTGGAAGACCGAAATTGTCTGTTGAATGTCGTGAGCGCAGATTATCATAACCAAATAAAGCGGCGGAATTGTACTCGCATTGCAGAAATTGCATCGGCATTAAATATTCCAGCCGATAAAATAAAAAAAAGCAAATTCACACTCTTAGGGCTCAGCACTCCAAATAACGTACCAAGATGCGTGTCCTTGCGTGCTATGAAAGGCGCTACTTTTGCTAAAAGATAGTCAAAATCCGCTGCCAACATTCGCAAAAAGTTTTTGTACAATTCTGCATCGCCTACACGCAGCTCTTGCAGCAAATTTTTGACAATTCTTGAGTGCTCTCAGTTTCTGATCTACTGCCTAGCCCAAATGCGCTTCCTTTTTGCGATTCGGCGTCTTCTCTTTGCTTTTGTAAAGAGAACAATTGCCAGACATGCTACAACTTCAGTATTCATCAATATAATAATTAAATATAATTATAATCTATAATTATAAATATAATTATTATATTATAGAGTAATCAAATACCACACACAATTTTTACTTCACTTCACACTTCACGAATGAAGTGGCTACGAAGAAAGGCTACGATATACGTTGACGGTTGCAGCTGCAGTAAAAGCAGCTAGTGTGAATTAATAGTGTGGCTACTTTTTTGCAGCTTGCTACTTTTAATAAGTAGCCGCAGTAAAAAAACTGCGTACTGCAGGCTACTTTTGGTCTATGTGTGACCCGACATGCAGCTTTTGCAGCCGCAGTAAAAAAAACTGGGCAACAAAAGTAGCTACGTCTGACCCTAGCTTAATTCATATTATCATGATATAATAAATTATTATAATTCAAGAAAATGAATCCATACATTTAATATTTTATTATGATATACTTAATTTGTAAGTTGTTTAGAATATTCACATAGGTACACAAAATGGTAGCTTGTTAACGTTCAATTTAATTAATGATGCTATAGGTCTAGTCACATAGTGTCAACGGTTTTTAGCTTAAAGTTAAACGATGAGTATTGGCGTAAGAAAGCCGTTAATTTTTAGTTCAAGCTAGAAAGTTAGAAAACAAAAAGCGGCGGTTAAAGCATTCGAGTATTTATTATTTAATTACTTTTACTTAATGAGAGAACGCTTACTCACTCGCTAACTAACATTACTAACTCAAGTTGAACAGCCTGCACACCTTAACTAAGAGATAACAAAAGCTCGTTGTGAAGTTCATGAGCTAAGAAATATCCATAGGACAATACATATTCCACAACACAAAACATCAAAATTTGATAAAATAAAACAAAAAATAATAATAGACGAATTAGGAACAAAATTACTAATGTGTGTTAAGTACACCGATACGTTTCTAAATTCTATTCAAGTTAAATGGCACATTCATAAAGATATTAAACGCATCAGCTTTAAAAAAGCAATTGAGTTACAATTTAATGCCTCTTATTTATTTTTATTATGGAAAAATATGACGTTTAATGTCGTGAAAAATTTAATCAAATACTCTGTAATGTTCCTGTGAGAATCAAAAAGCTTGAATTTAATTTTCATTATATATTAGTAAACGAATCCTCATTCTGAAAGACATCATAGAGTAATAAAAACTGTCAAATGCTCATAATTAAAATTATTTTTAGCTGTGATTATGTAGATCATGATATTATTATCTGTAATTAAAAAATAATTTCTTTCTTTGTTTTTACATTTATCAACCAAATAATGTAAATTTATATTGACAGTAGATATGTATGATGTTTGCTTTGTATAGCCAAACTGTATTGAAGTTTTATTTACAATGATCCTAATGGAAAATTTTGCAAGTTCTCTGTTACTGTTTATAGACAGACGTCGAGCACTGGGTAAAGTTAGGTAAAGATAGCAATTGGGTAATAATATAAAGGGAAAAAAATAAAAACGTTTTTAAAACTTAATTAAGCCCTCGAGTTGCATTTAAAATATTTATATTTATTATAATACAGGGAAACTACTAAAAAAAATTTATTTGCGAGTTTTTTTATTGGAATAATCTTGACATTAAAAATGTACGTCTTTATTAGCTCTTTACAAGGGTAATATTTCCAAATCTGGGAGTACACAAGAATTTTTGTGAATTCCTGGGAATCCTTGAAATCTATTAACCATTACCATGTGACCCAGCAATCCCAATCTTATCACTTTTATTTACCAAAGCGGTCTATTCACGGCCCGATTCGACTTAGTGTCCTTACATTAGGTGCCCTTCGTCATGTTGGATAGTAAATTGGGTAGTGTGGAGGCTTATCAGCAGACAATTTAATGTAAATTCCTTGTGGGGTGGTTTTATTATCCAACCCAAACAAATCAGACCGCTGGCGCTGTGAAACTATATTAGGCGATTGGATAAATCTGTATTGCTTTAAGCAACAAGCAGAAAGAGTTCAACCAAGCGAAAATAAAATTTTCAGTTTCATTTAATATAATTTGAGTTTAATAATTGACTTAAACTTCTTACTCCATTCATATGTAATTAATTACAAAAGTAATTCTAATTTTTTGTCCAACTTTTTTCTTATTTTTTTTTTTTTTAATTAGTACTTACCCTGGTGGAAATATTTCTCTGAAAACTCTGAATCAGACTTTTGCAGAGTTTCTCGGAGTTTGTAAGTCTTCTGCAGATTTTGTTTTACTTTTTCAGAAAAATATTTTCACCAGGGTAACGATAAAGCTATCGGAATTCTAACTATTTGATATTTCGAGAAAATGGGAAGCATTACATCTAATTGCAAAAATTAAAGAGAGGTTTTTATTTGCTATATCCTTGCAAAGGATGCCTGTCATCGTAAATCATTTTTATCTATAGCCCAACCGGGTTGGACCGTGTGCTTGAGGGTTTTTATTACCGGATTTTTATTACCTTTTTGTATTACTTTACGAATCATTTTGTTTAAAATTTTCAACCTTCTGTTCATGGATGAATAATTTTAACGCTATTCAGAAATGGTAATTTAATTTAAATTGAATTATATTATTACCAATGATTAATTAAAAATTAATAATCGTTGCAAGATCAGATAATGAAGAGGCTATTATAATGGTATCTTTAATTTTATTAAAATTGTTTATTTAAATAAATTTCAATTGATGATAAAACAACAATTTCCTAATTGGGAATCGTAACCACTGGAAGCGTACAGTTGGATAAAAGCAACGCTTGACCACTGCATTCTGTGTCAATACATTATGTGAGTTGATCTCGATCCGATCCGATCGAAAATAGAATAATTTTGGTAAAATGTACAAAAAAATAAGTAATTTATTACAGAAATATGTAAACAGTAATGACTTTTGTAATTTTTAAAAAATCGACTACAAGGGTTTCATGGAATTTTTATTAAAATTAAACATATTTATTAAATTTTTTCATTTCTTGTTTAAAGCAAGGCAGACTACCCAATCTGTTCAAATTGGATGGAAATGTCCCTCGACAAGGAATACAATAAAAATACCATAAACTTATCAGGTGAAACCTCCGCACCCCATCTGACAAAGAGCACCCAACGCTTCAAGGACACCCAACCAAATTGGATGTCGTGAGCAGAGCGCTTTATGATGACTCCTTTGTCCAAATAAATTTCTAATTCGTGATTCGTGACATTTTGGCATCTAAAGGAGTTAGATAAAACTTAACAATTGAAAACGTCGGCGTGCACTTCATATATTGTATTATTTCCTACTAACTCATTAAAACTATAATCAAGTGTCTTGAATGAGAAAACTTTCAACATGAAAAGCTAAGATGTTCCATCAGTAAACTTAAAGCAAAAATCAAATATTCAAATTATTACAAGCACTAATCTGTCGGTGAACTTACATCGACTATAAAAAATAGGCTATAAATAATATCACCACCTACCAGCAAAATTGTGTTCTTACTTGAAAGAGATCCAAATGTATAGCTGTGATCTCTTAAGAACTTTTTTACATTCTCTTTGTACTCTTTTTTACATTTTTCATTTGTCACAATTTTTTTGAATTGCAAATTTTCTCACCTTTAGATGTATGTTTTATGAATGATCGGTTTTTCTCAATTACACCTTCACTATTTTATATTATAATATTCGATCAAATAGTAATTCAAATTTTAAAAAAGCTCATTTTATTTTATAACTACGTACGTATATATGTATGTGACCTCTCATTCGTTTTAGCTCTAAAAAGCGTTTACGCATTATTTATTATTTTAAATATGAATATGGGGAATTAGTAATAAGATTATTTATGAGTATATAAAAATGTGACCTTTAAAAAATTCAAAATAAAATCAATTTTATCTGTATTATATTTTTGCAATTCATATTAATAAAATTACAATATTAAATTTTCACATATTCTAATTTGATTAAAATTTTGATTAGGTAAATTTATTATGCAAAATCGGAACTTTCTGAAACCTGAATGTTAATTAGATCACCGCAGTTACATTATTAATTTATTTAAAATTTACCTTCCTGGTGTATCATAAAATTTGCATGATGCATGGCAGTGAAACCAAACTGAACTTTTTTCATATTCTTTCATGATTAATAGTAGCTTTAATTTTATTTTAACGATGTACAATTTTTTTTAGATATCCTGAAAAAAATCACATTTATTGTTCGGAAGGGCGTTGTACATTAGCAATCGTGTTGAGTTACTTCTTGCCTGTTTTGTTGTGCAGTCCAACGTATTTTATAGTCGAAATAAAATCAACAACCGTAGTAGAAGACAAAGAGTACATCTTATATCATACAAGTTTGAGTGACATGGCTGCAAGGAACGAAACATACTTAATATTTAATTTTTGGATGTATGCAGTTATCATAAAACTACTTCCATGTTGCATATTAACAGTAATTAGTATATGGCTTATAAAAACTTTATTTCAAGCTAGAAAGAGAAAACAAGTTCTCAAAGGTTATAGCACATGTCTTGTGGGTAGTGGAGGTGAACAAGAAACAAAGAAACGAAGTAAAGCAGAACGAAGAGCCGATAGGACTACAAAAATGTTGGTTGCTGTTTTATTTTTATTCTTACTCACCGAATTTCCGCAAGGATTATTTGCACTCTATATTGGTATGAAAGGTCAATGCGTATTCTTAATGTGTTACCAAAAATTTGGAGAAATCATGGATATTTTAGCATTATTAAATGGAGCTATAAATTTTATTCTCTATTGTTGTATGAATCGCATGTTTCGTACCACTTTTGGCGAATTATTTAAACAACGAATCTTATATAAATGGTCAGCGGCTTCTCAATCCGAAGTACAAACGACGTATGTATAAAATAAGTTAATTTATTATATATTATAATGAATAGATAATAGATTCCATCATGCTTCATTGTTATCACGTTTCTGGTTAATTGCAGAGCGAGGGCGAATGGAACTAACACATCTGATGTATCAGGTATTTAGAATAACTTGTTGCTTTTGTAAGCTTGATCACTGTACGTACTTTATACACACAAATCTTATTACACAATATTACATTGTTCCCCAATTGTTTATGGGAGCTTTGCCAAAATAAAATAAAAATTATCTTTTTTTATTTTGACTGCACTCAGTTTCCTTCATCTGAACCAATATAACAATCAAATCTAACCTAAAAATTCTAAATTCCTAAAAATCAAATCTAAAAAATTTTAATTTTTTTTTTTTTAATAAAGTAAAATTACTGTTTTTGTATTGCTTTCTTTTCTTTCTAATTATTATCTTTTACATTCCTCGTTATTTATTATTACCATTAGTTTAATTAATTTGCCGTTTACTGCAATATTTATTCTAAAATTTAATTTTCACTTTTTCACTTTCATGTTTCTAATTATTTTAGTTCAATATTGGTTTAGAAATTTTATTGTATTTATAGATTCTAATGAAAAATATTAATTAATTAATTTACGAACAAAGTAATTTTCTCTAATATGCTGATCAATATTACACAAGAGTTTTGCACCAAGAAATGTATTGTTTGTAAAAAGTTTGCTATATTTTTAAAATATGTGTTAAATTTACATGTTGCTTGTTATACATCAAGATGTTGTGTAGTTTTAATTAAGTAAATAAGCATTTCCGAAAATTATTTTACTCAAGTATTGTTTTATATTTTAAATAATAATATAAAAAACACAATAACGTGACCCGGTCGGTGTGACAAACTTTGTATAAATTTACAATATAGCGCAATAATTTGTTCAATTTCTGAAATTAAATTTAAAGAAAATTGGATTAGTGTTTATTTGTGTTTACCAATTGTAAAGTAAGTATAAAATTAATTTTGACGTTGAAAAATTTTAATTTTAATCATGTTTACTTCTATAAAATAATATTTTACTACGATCGATGTACTGAACTGAAAGCAACTGTTAAAAGTAAAACTTAGTGCTTACAAAATCAATAATTGATTAGCCGAATCTAGAGCTAAAATAAGATAAAGAAAAAGATCAAATTAGGCAGATAAAATCAGAAGAGCACCAGTCAAAATTGACAGTTTACCACATTTACATGTAAATAAAAAGCTCTACATTTTTCGCACTTCCAAGTAAACCAGTTATTTTTAAGGAAAAGTTTGAGAATTAATAATTCACATTAAACGCCTGAGACACAACGAAAATTTTTATTCGCGATTTACCCTACCACCATTGGTGGCGCTCGTGGCGCTACCAAATGTCAACAACATAACAGCTCTATTATAATATATATAGGTACTTGATGTTTTCAATTTGATTCTGAGTAATTTTATGGTAAAACCGTGGTGAAATGATACTTCATCAAATAAAACATTAAAATAAAAGAATGCAAACTTTTGTTTATCAGCAGAACATTTTATACCAATTATACGTATTTAATTAACTTAATATTTTTCCGCTGGGTGGCGTTCGCTTAATGTAAATCGCGAATTAACTAATTGTGAAGTTTGAAGTTCAGACAATTTGTTTTAAAGTGGCATTTCTCAAATATAACAGGTGTTATTTTTCAAACATTTTTAATTTGATTTTTAATATATTATGCTGAAATTAATTTCTAGCATATCACCGCTGTTCAATTATTGAAAAACGCATTTTTTCACTAAAATAAACAAAAGTGTAAACGTCGCGTCGGGACGCAAAATTATATTAAACTGTCCAAAGTTTATTTAAATCACAAGTGTTGATTTAATTTCAAAGACATTCTTGTTAAAAATACATTATTTTCTTTTTATTTTATTTTTCTAATTATCTCACACATTAAATTACATTATAGTAATTAATGAAAAAATAAGATTTTTTTTGTCGATTTTTGTTGGAAAATTTAAATTTAATAATTTATTAAAACTAACATTAAATTTGAAAATTCAAATTTTAATATAATAAAAGTTACCGTAGTTTTGACACAATTAAAAAGTTTTTTAATTGCATCAGTCGCAAAATCTATCTTATTAGATAGATATTACCTTCACTATCTATACAAAGCTTTTATTGACATTAAGCAAGCAGTACCAGCCTTCTGTTTAAGATGCAAAAGCAGATGGTTTGACAAAAACAAAATTCCTGTTTAGATTGAGACTCGACTTGCGATCTTACACAAAATAAGATGGATATCCTTAGTCATTCGTTGGTGAACGATAGCCATAGATAAGAGAGAGATGACAATAACCAAGTTCTGCCAAAAAATCTTTGATTAACTTTGCATTGTTTAAAACTTCAAGCGGCGACTACAACATCTAACGTCATGCAGTGGTGAAATAGTGAAGGTTTTTATAATTATATCGGAACAAAGTCTATTGTATCATGTATCGGAACTCTCTTGCAAGAGGATATAAGAGGATAAATTTATTTCTTGCTTAAATTTGTCTACTCGTTCAGTAATTTGTTTCCATTGCCACTTATTACATAAACTACTATTGAAACATTTATTATAATATTATGTAGGTTAGATTTTTCATGCAAGCTACATTTCTATAACTCTATTTTTCGCAAACTTTATTATAATACTTGGATTGCAATTGTAGTTTTGACATTTTGTCATCTCATAACCAGTGAATGAATTTGATAAACGAACTGAACGGCAAACGTTTTATTGAAACTCGTGTTACACACATACCGAAGTCTGAAAAGAGATTTTCTTAACATTTTTAAGTTGCTATTTATATACTCGAACTGAAGTGAGTTGTCTGGCACAATATTTTTGTAAAAAGTAACACAAACTTAGTAAACATGTAATATAAGCTTATCTTCATAAATTTAAGTTTTATTTTATTTGCCTACTGGTTGTATCTATCCTTTTATATGAAAGTTAAAAATTATAACAGGTAAATACAAGTACAGCGCAGTTAAAGTTAAATACAACAAATTCCTGATATAGCATTATCTACTAAAAGAATGAAACTGAAATTTTAATATCCTACTTTACATGCCAGATTTATTTCAAATAAATAAATTAATTTTATATTAGATTAATATATTATAATTTACTGTATTCAATTTATAACTTCTGTGAAACTTCAGCTGAACAAAACTTTCTTGGTGAATTATGACCTTTATGGCATTCTTGAAGTGCGATTGATAAATATCAGAACTTTGCCATTTGATATCACATTTTAAAATCAGCAAAATTGCTTTTCTAATAATAATAAATTTTTTTCAAGAAGCAATAGGACGAATTCGTGCAAAAAATATTTCGTCGTCTCCATTTTAAAAGATTTTATACATAATAATACAGACTAGATACCTACGGTGTCAATATCAAATAAAACGCTTGCCGTCAACAGGAAAACCAAATTGCAATACAACAAAAGTGATAAAATACAATTAAATTTCAGTTTTGAAAAATTTAAAAATAAAAATATTGCTAATCCAAACAATCGGTTTGGGCGAATTTTTTCTGTTTTTTATTACTGACTAGTTTGCAACAGTAATGCAACAGTTGTGCAACAGCATGCCATGTCAAACAATGTTAAAATATCAAACACCAATTAACTCGACAATAATTAAAATAAGTTGATAGCATTCCGAATGCTTGTGCGTAGTCTGGTTTGTTTTGTTTTAGTTTACTCTTGTTGTTAAACTAATTGCTGTTTAATGTTTTTATCTAGTTTGAAGAGCGTTATGTCATGCTGACTCTTGATTAAAACTAATTATGTATATTGGAGTGAAATCTACAACTCAAAGACCCATTTAACTAGTCATGTTTTTTATATTTATGTAAAGTCTCATCCCACGAAAAGCACTTCTGCAATTTACCAAGACAAGTTCTGATATAAAAATGAAGCTAGATTAAATATATTTTTTGCGATTTCGATATAAAATTTCGTTTAAATTAAATATTTTTATCTGCAATCGAACCTTCAAAATACAGCAACAAAGACTTCGAAAATTCATTTCACGGAAATATAAAATATCAAATTATGTATTATATAGGTTACATAATATTAAGTTATTTCAAATTTAAATAAAAGACAAAATAATTTTTTTTTAAACATAATATAATACCACCTACCAAGTTTCAAAAAGACCTGTAATACTAACTTGTCGGGTATTATGTAATATGTTATTTGAATTTTCTTTACAACATAATATTACATAAATATCACTGTGTGACGGCAATTAAATGATGGATGAATAGTACAATTTTCTATTGGGGTGCGTCACGTCGGTGATAAAACGAATTATGCAAAATTGATAAATGCGTGAGTTCATATGATTTATTGAATACTGCAATAGTTAAGCTTTAAGGTTGGTTAAAAAAATGTATCGTTAATACGTTTGAAAAACTACAAGTAATAAAATTTCTACTGTAATAAATCATGTTATAGAATTAAGAAGTATTTTAACGTACCGGATGATCGGCCGAAACCTGAACATAGGGAAATAACATGAGAAATTGATTTTTTCTAAATTACAGTTTCCAATTATAAGGGATAAGAATCAAAAAAAATCAAATTATAGAGATTTTTTTCCGCGTCTAATGATGCCCAACACTTGATATTTTGTTTTTTAATTATTATTAAAAACTCGATAATAAAGTTAAGAAATGGCACTTCTAAAATAAATATTAGCAGGCTTATTACGTATTAGTTGCCGCATTGCTATTGTTTTTGTTGCCGCTGAAATAATATTTTGCCATGAAAACTTTTTCTTCAACAGGCCAGTTCATTGTTAACCAAATTAATTTTAATCTGTCAAAGTAACTTGTTGGTAATATTTGGTTTTCATTACCAAAGCTTTTCTATAGCAGGTACAATAACTTAAAACAATTTTTTTAACTCTGTTGAACATTGTTTGTTATTTTAAGGTGCTAGATCAATAGGCGCTGAACTGGTGTCAAGTTCAATTCAAAAACGAATAGTCATAGAAAGTTGAAATTTTCAGTACATACGTAAAATATTGTTCTGCATAACTCCTGCTATTTTTTATTTTAAAAAAATTAATAAAAAATTAATTTTTTCTGAGTTTTCCATAAAATACACTTTAGTTATAAATATAAAATAGGAGATGTAAAGCAATATCCATCATACTAATCAACAAAAAAAAAGTAAGATTAAATTTCTTGGTTTGACTTGTGAACTTGACACAAGAATTCAAGTAATCTAGGCGAAATTTCAAATTTTGCCATGGCATTAACCAATCAGAGAAAACGTGCAGTTCGAGAATTTTTAAAAAGATGTCGACACTTCAAATTTGAAGTGAAGATACAAACCCACCTATTATTGTGTTGGTAAAATATAAGGTAGTCATAAGCTACCGCTTAGAACTACCGTAATTTATAAACCTTTAGCGGGTTCTAATGCTTTATCTAATTTTGTATTTGTATTATCTTTGAATTTATTTGAAATTATTTTTCAAAATTTGAATGGCTACGTTACCTGTTTAAAAGGTATGCATCTTGAATAAAATAAAATATCATAAAGCAACTGGTGACAACTGCTAGATTTCATGGTCTATTCCTACTGATCTAACACCTTAAGGCAATATTTTGTTTCTTTGAAATATATACAGGTTTTGTATTTTTTTTTACATATTTTTGTGTTCCCTTTATATTGTAATGTTTCACTGAGATTTTCAAAGTATAGTCATAATTTATATTTATGTAACTACCATAAAAAGATAGTGTAATTTTTAAAACGCAAATTTTAATATTCATACCCAGCTGATATCTATAGAAAAAAGCGAATCCTATTTGAATCTTCATAACTCGAGAATATAATATTGATACGTACACATATCGCTTTGAAAATTTTTCTTTTAGAGATAAAAAGCTAAAAATTTTGGAGTACCAAGATACACACATTTATTATCAAAAAGCAATTTATTCTATAACGAACTTTTTAATAACCATTTTAAAAGAAAGATTTCAAGTTTATATAATAAAAATTTAGAATTGAAAAGATTGCAAGATTGAAACTCCATTTTTTAAATTTACCGTTCTTGGTATAAGATTAAATTGCGAGATAGCTCTTCTATGTTTATTATATTATATTTCGGCGTCCTTCCAGCCACCTTAGCTAAACTTTCATTTCTCGTAGTTTTCATCTTTGGACACTTTCCTTTGTATATAGGTCTTTCGAAATAATCTTGTATATAATGTAAAATCAAATTTTTTAATTTTGAATTTTAAATTTATTTGGTATTCGAATTTTGTTTCAATTGTAAATATGAAAATTTGTTTTGATTATTTTGTAAATTTAATTTTTATTTTGTGTAAACATTTTTGTAATATTGTAAATATTTGAATTGTTGTTCGCGCCAATAATTTTATGTTGGCACGAAAATTTGTTTATAACTTTGCTTTTGCCAGGTCCGTAAAAGTGGCCGAACGCGTTTACGGAGGGTCTCCGTAAAATTTTATATTTGCTTTTCTATTTGAGATTTTATTGATTGATTTGTGCGAATAAAGTAAAAAGATTTTTATTATTAATTTGATATTGTGAAGATTTTATTTGGATTTATTTGAAAATTTGTAAATTAAGATTGGTAATATTACAAAAGTTTATTTCAAAGCAATACCGGTGCTACAAGTGGCTATTATCTTGCACATTTTGTTCAACAAAATTGGACGGCGTTGTACTAAATATTTTTATAAAAATTATTTACCTATTTTATAATTAATTGAAGAGCTAGGGGTACAGCACATTTAATTCATCACTATATGTATGTAATCACTATAATGCAATGAATGCAAATATTCGCGATAACCGCTTTCATCTTGTTACACCATTATCAGGTTAAACATTCAAAAACCTAATTAAACAAATTATTTAGTAATTATTATAAACAGATCTGTTGAATTTAAAAAACGAGCACCCTACCGGAATCTGTTGTATATAATTCATATTAGAAGGTACCGTACATTTCATAGAAATAATGTATTTACTTGTCAAAAAGTTTACATTAATATTATCTAACTTCTGTAAGTTTTTTATTTTATATATTATTGCAATGTTGTTCATTTATGATGGAAGTTTACATTCTAACTGAATGTGGGTAGAATATGATGTGCTGTTAGCTGTTACATTTTATATATGCTATTTATTGTCAATATTTCGCAATGCAGGAGTAAATTGGGCATCTACCAGTCATTTTTATTCAAATTGTTAAAAATCTAAAGATAAGGTTACATGCATTTCTTCACCAAAAACACATACATTTTTAGCGTGATCCAGTTTTCGTTTACTAACGATGTATACCAATGTATGTATCTGCTCGTAGCCTCATCCGAAGATTTTTAACTTTTCATTTGGAGTTGACAATTTTATTGAATATAAACTGAATTATATTACTGCTACACTACGACAAAATAACAAGAATATGATGTCTTGAACAACAGTATTAGATTATTACAAACGAAGGGCTGATAGCCACATTCCTAAAGTGTATTCCATTCCACATGAACAAATTTGAAGTAATGAAATGAGAAAAAGAAAATAGAAGTGACAAATTTTACGAATCACATTCTTAAAGTTACTTTAATTACGCGGGCATGGGCGTACCCAGTGGGGGCAGGGAGGGGCAGCTGCCCCTCCCTGGATCCTTCCTGTCTCCCATACATTTAGCTGGTTAATTATGTGCCTATGCCAGGATAATTATTTATCATCAGAAAATTCCTGATTTGCCCCCCCCCTAGGCCAAAAGCTGGGTACGCCCATGTACGCGGGCTATAATGATACGTCAAACAACAATATCATAGGTATCTATCTACCTATAGAAACAGTTAAAAACTTACAAAATGAAAAGTTTTCATTAGAAATCAAAAATTTCCAGCGGTAATTTGTGTTAACAAAACAATTAGAATAATTAACCAAATTAATTAGAAATCGAAAATTGTACATTTTATAGACTATCGCACTCACGTATCATGTGACCAACATCAACCAATTGACATATAGGATTGACACAATAACGACCAATCAGCATGGAATTTAGCGAAAATTTGAAAACCGGTAATCGCCTTAGGGAGACTATCGCGAAATCTCCCCCGAAACAAGTGCAGATATAGTTTAATACTTTTATAATCTAGATTACAAAAATGACAAGTGACATTTTAAATACAAGATTATTTAATTATTTGAAAGCAGTAAATAAAACGTTACATTTATTGAGATGTATTTATTTTCAAACAAATGAATTACTGAAACAAAACCAGATCATTACTAATTTATTATATGAATTGCACATTTGAACAATTAGCTTGTTTTTCTAAATTTCAGCTCGAACTGCAACTTTCTTCGTAGTGAATCGCGAGCTGCTCTGGCAGCTTTGAATGCTATGTCCGTAAATGGTTCAATAGTTATATTAAACGTATTATAGTATAATTCCTGAATTTGCTTTGAAACAGAATTCCATATTAATTTAACCACCAATTCCTTGTAATGTCATCCATCTGCTTTACGCATATTGTATCCTCAGTCTAATAAAATGCAGCTTTTCCACAGATAAAGCCCTGGTGCTAACATCATAGCTCCTCCTTTCACCACAAAATGTTTGAAATGGTGTCCAAACCGAGTTTTTGGATCGCACAGTATTAATTGGAATACTTTTAATAATTTCTTCGTTTATTTCTTGGAGCGATTCGAAACCAAAACGTGAATTCATTTTAAATTACTTACGTATAACAATACTACTATATTATTTTTCAACGCACAATGCTTAAATTGCAAAATAGCTGCGACAAATTAATTAATGACATTTGAATTAATTCATTTGTTTCTCTCATTGCAACCTAACATTTACAAAAAAAAATTGTTCGCATTTTGATTGAAAATTTTTGAATTAGCAATAACTCAAGAACGGCGCTAGATATCGAAAAACTGAGCTAAAAAATTGTCCCCCCTCGCCTCGTACTCACCCCCGTGAATTATTGGTACGAAAACACATGCAAAATTTCAGATCAATCGTGCGCAAAAAAATTTACTAAATTTTTTTTTAAATACTCGTTCAAGCGATAGTCTTTCCTAATATACCTCGAGCTGGGCATATTTCTGAGACAATTTGTTCGCGCAACAAACACTTGTTTGACAGCTTGAACAAATTATCGGAAATATGCCCAGCTCTTGGTATATTATATACGAAAATTCAATGTGGGTAATTTATGTTAAAAATATTACAATTACAATAATTGGCCACATTAACATTCGGTGGTGCAACCACTCGACGGGAATGGACAATTTGCATGATTTTTAATTTTAGCTTATAACTATTCTACATATCAACATAATGTAATATGTCTTAATTTTTGTGTGTCTTAAATGTAAGTATGTAAGTGTCTTAAATGTAAAATCTTTGCATTATGACGTCATTTTAGTAACCAGAATTAGTTCATAGATAAAAGATTGGTATAGATCTGGTATAGATGCACAACTTTTACTGGCGTTGAATGCAAATTTGAATACCGTTACCAACATAAAAATACGGATAATTTAACCTAAATATGTATATACTGGTTGTATTTCTGACATTTCGTCTTAATGCAATGTTTACACTGGGTCTAATCTAAATTAAATGGTAACAGTAGAGAAATTATGCGGGTGTATTGGCATACATGTAAAATGCGTTTTGTGTTTGTGACGTCATCACCTGTTTTCGATCACGTGAACTTTTCAAATAAATTCTGATATTTCATAAATTATTTGCGAGCTAACAATACAGAATTTTGAAAAATTACTCGAATATTCTGATTATAGATATATTGAACTATCAATAAATGCGATTTTTAAGTGAATTTGAATTTCATGCAAATTGTCCATTACACATCAAATTGGAATTATTGCTAGTTGCTACATGATCGAAGATCTTGGTAGCTCCATATTCAGTATTAATAGCTGAGAAATTGTCCTTTCTAATCAGTACATTTTCAGCTAACCTAATTTTGTTAAATACGGTATCTTCTATATCGTGTTCTCCAACTGACGTTGACTTCCAGCCTGCTAGTTGTTTTATACCAATCATTCCGTTCCCACCGTTTGCCAACGACGTCGCCGGTGAGCGACGAAATGAGTACCCTGTATATAATTTCTGATTTCTGATTTTTTCTTTGAAAACTCGAATAAGAGTAACTGCTTATATCTAAGAGGGTTTTCTTTCTTTTAATTAATACCAAAAATAAGCCAGAAGACTTTTTTCACAATAAAACTTTTTGATGGACTCTTTTCGTATATCGCACCATTTAAGATATTCAATATATGTTTTTTATATAAAAACTATATATTCGAGAACCAAGCAACCAAGCTACTGTTTCTTGCTTTTTTTACAGCTTTACCAACTTCGTTTATTTTCCACCTTTTAGAAACTGCACAATTTATTATCGGACACAAAATGGAAGATTTTAAACAATACTTAATAATTTAATAAAAGCAACACTAGATTTGTGTCAAAAATTCAATTTATTTTATAAATATTTTTAAATTAAAAAATCTTCATCCGTAGTAGTTCATAGAACAGTTCGTTTCGACGCGGCACGTTTCGACGCGGCACACTTTGACGCGACACTTTTAGACGCGACACTTTTCGACTCGACACTTTTCGACGCGACACGTTTCGACGTTTCAAGTTTATTTTATTTTTTAGCCAAGTCGCTCATAACTCAAGTCTCTTGCGTCTGTTGCGTAGATTAGTATTTGTTAGCGAAGTTGCTCATAAAAGAGCGATACGTGCAAAATAGGAGATCTGTGCGCAGATCTTTTTATTTTTAGTAAAACAGTCGTAAAACGTGTCACTTACACTTATTAGTTATTACGTTCCACTTACAGCCCACGAGACCGCGACATGGTCGTGTCATTTAGGGTTCCACTTACACGTTTTCGACCACGGCGACCACGGTCGTTTAGTGTAGTAGTGGAACGGCTTTTGTGATCTTTGTGGGCGGCCTAATATCATTTTGAATTTACATATTCAAATTTTAAAATGTAAATCTTGATGTTGGTAACCTTACAAGTTTTGCACAAGTTTACTTTTGCATATTGCTATGAAAATGAAAACATTTTTATGAAAAAAAAACATTTTATAACAAGTTATGGGAAATAAGTTCACAAGTTAACTAAAGAATAATATATATATACAGGGTGACCCAGACCACCCGTATCAGTACTTTTTTTCAAAAACGGTAAGTCGTAGAGAGTTGGGCTAAAAAAATTTATTACAAAGGCCCTAATGACGAATCTAATGGTGATATTATTATTTCCGGGAAAAGTCGGCATCCAGAGTAGTTTGCTCCAGAAAGTCCAGAAATGGCACCATATATGTCGAAAGTGGTATCGTTAGAAAGCTCTTTAAAAAATAAGCAAGTTTTGTAGGACAAATTTTTTTATTACTCCCACCCCTTTTAAGTTATATTCGACTTAAGTTATTAAATTTCAATTTCTAACGAACTTAACTTTAAAAGTCAGCACTTGAAATCCAGCTACCGCGTTAGAGCAATGTCACAAGTGTTCAAAATGTCTTCCATTTACTTCTAAACACTGTTGAGCTCTTCTGGTTATACTATCAGTGGCTCTAAGTACTTCTTCAGTGTTTAATGATCGACAGGCATTGCAAATTCTGAGCTTCATATCATCTCTCGTTGTCGGTTTTTCTGTATAAACAATATCTTTGATCCGACCCCAAAGAAAAAAATATTTCAAGTGCTGACTTTTAAAGTTAAGTTCGTTATAAAAAATTGAAATTTAATAACTTAAGTCGAATATAACTTAAAAGGGGTGGGAGTAATAAAAAAAATTTTCCTACAAAACTTGCTTATTTTTTAAAGAGCTTTCCAACGATACCACTTTCGACATATGGTGTCATTTCTGGACTTTCTGGAGCAAACTACTCTGGATGCCGACTGTTCCCGGAAATAATAATATCACCATTAGATTCGTCATTAGGGCCTTTGTAATAAATTTTTTTAGCCCAACTCTCTACGACTTACCGTTTTTGAAAAAAAGTACTGATACGGGTGGTCTGGGTCACCCTGTATATATACAAGATATATAGATATATATCACCCTATATATATATTTTAATTTGATAAACAATTTATGATAATTAGTTTTTGCACGATTTGCATCAGCTTGAGATACTACCACTTCGAAAAACTTTTTCACAATCGGCATTATAAGATGGAATTTTTTCGGAATCTATTCTTAAACTTCAAATTTGCGCGCGAAAAAAATTTCATGATCACAGCAACCCACCTTTCACAGTGAAACTTCGTGGTCGTGGTGGGCTAGCAATTGGTGACGCCCTTGATGACGTTTTGAGCTCGACCGCAACGACCGCGGCTTTAGGTGGAACGCTTAAAAGTGGACCGTGGTCGTCGTGGGCTGTAAGTGGAACGTATCCATTGAAACCTTCCGCATCGTAACGTGCTGGCGTCAAAACGTGCCGACGTCGAAACGTTTCGCGTTGAAACGGTCGCGTTGAAACGAAGTAGGCCCAAAACTTACGTCTTACGCCATAAAAGCCTCTTTAAGCCCTAAATACATAAATAACTATTACATCTACGTCTAGTCTTTTAAAACTTTTACCATTTGTTCCCTGAATCTAAATTGTTTATTTAAAATATTAAACTTACAAAATTTGTAGATTTCCTGAATTTATTATATAGAACCGTAAAAGGAAAACCGCTTTATAATCAAAAAGGATATTTCATATTAGAATGCAAAGGATAAATTATCGCTACCCAAGTACTTTTAATTTTATATATTATATACGAGTACTACATATGTAGGCAAATGTAGTATTGAAGCTTTCGTATAACTTTCCCGGGTAAATAATGTAATATAAATCTTTATTCTAAGTTGAATTATTATCATTAACTTGTATGAAAGGATTAATATATGAATTTTTAATAACAATCAAATTTTTATAAATTTTATTATTATTTCAATTGTAACTCTTGTGTTATTCTTCATACTTAACTCAATTACAGTTCTTGATAAATGAATTTACCTTTGCAGCATACTATTCATTAATTTAAATTTGATAGAAAATATTTAAACTTTTTAATTTTAGAACATCTGCCACTTAAAATTATTATCCAGCTATTAAATACTTAAAAATTTCTTTTCGAGTGCGCTTCATAATTCTCGGAGATAATTATTTTATTTTTGTTCAGTTAATGCTTCTGACAACTAAATAAAATTAGTATTTGAATAATGAGTTGATTAAAGTTTAGATTGTAGAGATGAGCCAGGTACATTCAAACCTTAGTTTGTTCGTTCTAATTAAGTTAACAACGCAACGTTGGAAACATTTCTAATTTTTGATAATTTTCAGTAACCCGAATGAAATAGTGAATTAAAATGCAGATTCCCCAAATTGTTTAGGTGAACAGACCACCTGAATGCTTTTTGATTGGCTAGTTTAAAGTTGAGGACACGTCAACATTAATTAAACATTTCAACTTTTTCACTCGATTAGACACTTTCATTAAAAAGCTATAATAATTAACCCCTTCAACTGGAACAACGAGAAACACTCGTGGCGTTGAAACAAGAATATTTAATTGCAATTGAACATACATAATTTATTATGTCTTTATTATTTTTTAATTAATTTAATATTTTCCTTACACAGCTCAATAATTAATTTTTTTTCTACCACCATGTAACAAATAATATAAAGAAAGTATAATATGGTTTCCAAATTTTAAAAATCATCGTAAGAAAATAATATTTTTCAATAATTTCACAATTCATTCAAAATCTATTACAGCAACTGATTACACTTTTCATTACAATGATATATTTGAAAAACCAGACTAACAACTAGAACAAAATTTTGTTAAAAGAAGATTTAGTTACTAAAACAGTCCGTCTTATTTTTCTCATCAGAGTGGGAATAGGAGACTAAACATACAATATTGTTATTTTGTACTTTTTATTTATATTTTCTATCGTGGAAAGAGACCCACGACCCTCGCATACCTTCGGAGACTACATGTTAAAGAACTAGGAATGAACGAATTTGTTTAAACAAGTGACATACCACTTGGTTTATCAGTTTATCTCACTGTATCACTATCAACTAAAATTGAACCAATGACAATAGGTTAGTTATTTCAATTCAGTTATTACAACAAAAAAACTTACTTTTTATATTTAAAACATAAAACAATACAATCAACTTTGTTAATAAATATTTATATTTTGGAATTAGCGAACATTGCACTTTTCAGAACTAAAATTCACATTGTAAATATAATTTCATCAACCGTTGATCCTGAATTTAGTTCGGAAAAGTGTCAAGTACATTTTTTATTAACTGTAAAATACTGATATGCTTAAAACAATGCACTCTATTAGTTTTATTGGAATAACCTGAAGCTTGACACTTTCTTTTCAACGTTGGCTAATAAATGCACATGTAAATAGCTTTTGTGTACTATCTGTCTATTATGTATATTGTTATCTAATTTTAATGCAATGGTATATTAGCAAATTTTGTTATAGCACCTCCAATAAATTCTTAATTAATTTGGTCGATTGTTATTCAAAATATTGTGCAGTTGACACAATTAATTAATAATACAATGCAAAAAGATGCTTTTATACAAGCCAAATTAATGAAATCACTTTAACTTTGTAGTAAGAAGACTGGAGATTCTCGAATAATTATTTGTTTAAGAATTTATAATATTACTCTTAAAATACTATAAATTTAATATAAATTATATCCACGTACTTTTTTAATCATTAAATTTATTTGAAGATATTTCATCTACATGACTATTATTAAAGACCCTTTGACACCTATGTAAATTTTGTTAAATTTAGATGTAAATTTTGCTATAAATAATATTTACCTGAAAATTAAATAGAACTTTTAATTTTAATTTTTTACTACACTACCTAGCTGTTTAATATTGAACTAAATTTAGAACAAAATAACAGCTAAATTTAACTTTTGTACAAAATTTACACAGGTGTCAAAAGGCAAACCTGCTTTGTTAGTTAATTTAAGTTGGTTGTATATAATTGGAAAGTGTGTCTTTGTAAAGTAAATCAACGACGTGTTGGTGTTCACCGGAAGGCCGAGCAAAGAAATTTCTTGATTCTACTAAGTCGAAATTTTCGCTTTACGACTCTGCCAGTAAACACACAAAATCAATGCTGTGCATATTATAATAAATATCTTGATATTGTTTAAACTCTTTGTGTCATGTAATTTTTAAAGTTTTCTTTTAGATAAAAACTACAAGATAATTTTGATTATATAATTAACATCTAAGTTTGATAAAAACAATTTCAAAGATTTTGCATATTTCTACGCAGTTGTGCCTTTGTTTGCTGTTCGAAATAAATTTAATCACACGTTCACACGACAAAGTCTGTTTAAAGTATATGTAACTCTCAGGATGTTATTAGCGAAATTTATATGGAGTTTAACCAACCAATTTTAAGAATTTGATATTCCATGATAAGTAATTTAATTTTAACTGTAAGTTTAAGTTAGAAACAATCCAGAAGTTGCAAATTGAAAACAAAATAAAACGGGAAGTAATGAAAATTGAAAAGCAACAGTTTACGGCGCAAATATTTCGATCTTATTAAAATTTCTTAATTTTGTAAAATATAGATTAATTTAGAGTTAATTATTATTTAGTCATGTATTTCAATTAATTTTTTGATTATCGCTTCTTAAATATTTAGTTGATGATTAAAGTTAGGTGTTGACGAGGAATAGTAATTCCGAACTCGTGGTGTGTATTTGCAGCATAAGAAGTTATTTCTCCGCTGAGAAAGCCCATAATCAGGTTCTCTGATTCGTTCTCATCTCTTTTGTTTTTATAATATTTTTTTTGTTTTGAATATCAATTTTAATTTCCCGAAATACTTTTAATTGTGTTCCGACTAGAATCGGTGTGCATCTAACGATGTTGTTTTGTCTTATTTTCATGGAAACTGTTTATCCGCAACCAGCTTTTAAAAACACATCTTTTAATTAAAATGTCATTCTCTATAAACAAACGGGCGATTGTAGATTGCATCGATGGTCAACGGGTCTGATAATCTGACATGTAGATTGCACCGGGTTCGGTTAGGGTACTTATACCCTACCACCAATACCAATGGTCAATAAGTAAAGTTAAGGTTATTAATTTACAACTGCACTTTTGGATTATCTCATAAATTTATTTGAACGACCAAGAAAGAAATTTAGGCGCTGCTATAGCGTGCGGTCTAGATACAAGTTTCCGCTATAGTGTGCGATCTACCATAAAATTGGAGGGAGATCCAACCCTTCCTAATAGCCATTGAAATGTATACATTTATATATAGCCATATACATTTCAATGCTAATAGCACACTTTGTGGAGTAGGGCAGGTCTAGGAAAATATTTTTAGTGAGTACAGCGTTTGTCAAAACGGCGCGGAGCGGCTGTAGAGGAGAGTCGGTTTTGACAAATGCAACCACGGCAAATCTCGAATCCACCCTAAAATCTGGTTATTAATATAAAATATAATATATAATTACAACATTTAATCGACTTGTATTCTAACAAAACAATTACCCGAATTCAATTTATAAAAAGTATTTGCAATCATTATTGTCACATTAATGTGTAAAATTTTCAAAAATGTTTCAATATTATACAATAAATTAAAATAAAATAAAATATTTTGAGCATCTATTGGCGTTTTTTTTTAGTTTAAACATTACATGTAAGCCTTACATACTTACTGCTAAGTCTTTCACTTCAAGAGATTAAGTAATTATATAGATAGAATCCGCACGTAACCATTAGTGCAATCTACATGTGACTCTCTCAAAACCCAAAAAAAAAGGATTAACTTTTGACCATCGGTGCAGTCTACCAACGTCCAAACAAACTATACTTCAGTAAACTTATTATTATTGTAGTCGAATAATAATAATTATTATTAATCAGCAAACACAATTACAACTGTGGAGTACAGATATAAGGTTCAAATAAAATTTTATAGCAAAATTTTTAAACACAAATTTTGTAATTTATTCTTAAATTTTACATAATAAATTCATAGATAAAATAAATTCATTAGTCTCGCCAGTTTGATGTTTTATGTAAAACCAAGGTTTTTTCGTTTCGATCCAAAATAACAACTTTATTCTTTAAAATTAAATTAGCAAATCATGGTTTGTAATCTAGATATGCTATACTGCTACGGGAATATACTTATGTTTGAAAATACAGACATTTTAAAACTAATTTATTTTGTCGCTGAAACTTCCTCTCAAGTTTTACGCTGTATATTAAGTGCTAAGTATGATCATATTGCATGCATAAAAAATAAATACTAAAAAGTTTTACAAGTTACCCCTATTCTCATCTTGTCCATTAACATAAAATGTTTATATTATATTGTAAATCCTATTTTAAGGTTGTGATATGTGAATTTTATAATATAATATTATATAATACAATAAATTATATTGTAAATCCAATTTTAAGGTTGTGATATGAATTTAAATTTTATATTATAGAATAATTATTAATGTATATGTAAAAGTGGTAAAATTAAAAAATTATATATTATTAGAAGTATAAAATCTATTTTTATTTATTTAAAAAAAATTACAAACCAAAATTATAATCAGAAGAAGATACTGATACTTAGACCAGTATTTCTCAACCTTTTTTTACCATGCCCCACGTAAACCTTTAAATTTTATACTATGACACAAAGCAGGGGTAATAAGCATACATGGGATAAGGATTTCAAATCTTCAATCACAGGTGAGAGTTGAACAAATCCAAAATAATCCTTTTGCAAAATCATCCAGCGGTAAAAGCAGATATCTAAAATTAAGTAAGTCAAAATATTTTTACATACCACGACTATAGTCATTCAAATTGTCACTTAGAAAAGATAACACTATGTCAAAACAAATTCATCAACGTTAGGTGGCTTATCTCCTGACAATGTGCAAATTGTCCTATTAACTATAATTTGTAAAGGAAACGGAAAGATTTTACTAAAACTAATAATTGCCTTTGTTCCTGTTCGTTGTCCTTAAATCAACCCTTAAGCACTCAAAAAACCGATTGCTTTGCTGTTTGCACCATTCAGATAATTTGGAAAATAAACTGTTCATAAATGTGATGTCATTGATTTCATTGTTTCAATGAAACTTGTATTGTATTTTCACAGCAGGTAATTTAAAAATAAACACTGACGGCGACTATATTCATTAAATTTGAAATGATATAATTATGTTACTTATTACATTTTTCGATGTATTTTGTGGTTTCAAAACTATTACTTAATTAAGCCATCGTGTAGAGACTTGAATCCCAAAAGTAATTGATCATTAAGTATATATTTTGAGAGTATTTCTGAACTTTTTTTATTTAGAAAGCCTCGAGTAGCGTTAATTATAAGCCTTTCTCCTGTCTGTGAATTGTTTTGTTTTTCTTATGATGTTTTATAAACAGAAGTTATAAGTACTAGCATAGAATTAACCTATTAGTTCAGATAAAGGAAATATTAACACAGTTATTTATGTAAAGATGAATGACATTGTTAATAATTTCGATACTTACCAAACTATAAAAAGAGATCCCACTACTTTTTACCAAAATCAAGTTAACGAATTTTTACTATCAATAAAAAAAATAATTTAATAGTTGCATAAAATCATTTAGATATAATATGTCCACCTTTAGAGTAAAAGTAATAAGAAAATAAGAGTGGGCAAACCGTGTAGTCTTACCATGGCGGGTATATTTGATGGCTTCAATTTTTGAAATGGCAAATGGCTTATAAAATGAAAGATGAATTCATTGTTAATAGCTTTCAATTCATATTACCCGCGTGTCCAATTCACTATTGAATTGAAAAAAGGTTAAAAATCCCCTTTAAGACATACTAATAAGTAGACTTGGTAGAATATAAGTAAACATACTATAAGTAGACTAAAAGATGGTCTTGTAACTAGTAATTCCCAACAACAAACCTATCTTCTGGGTGTCCACTGGATGCCTTGACAAGATAATCCGGTATCCAGAGGACATCTATGTTAGACTGCTCAATATAGTGGATATCTAGTGGACGTCCAGGTGGTGGATATTCATAAAATAGACGTCTACTAAATGTCGCCTATGTACATTCACTATAGATGTTGTTCAAATCAAATCAAATCAAGTTATAAATTCACATCGCATACAAATGAACGGATACGTTAAAATATACACACCACAATAATAAAAGAAAACAAATGAACAAAATACCAAAGTAACTACCTCACAAACTCGAAAGAGCCTTCAAAGCCCAACACTACGATAGATACTCATTAACTCTATAAAAATATTGCTCCAAGAGCATATTCTTAAGTTTACTCTTGAAAATTGATATCGGAGCACCTTTAATATCGACAGGCAATGTGTTATAAATTCTAATGCCCATGCATCTAGGTCCCAAATCAGAGAGATTCAGGCGATGCTAAGAAATCAACAATTCGTGTCCAAATCTAGTGTCACGACCATGAACACCAAAAGCAGTGGTAAAACTAGCTATGTTCGCACGAACATACATGGCAATCAGCTGTATGTATAAACATGGCAGAGGCAAAACACCAAGATTTCGGAAAATAGGCTTGCATGACTCCAACCTACCAACACCCACCATGCACCGCAAAATACGCTTTTGAATAATAAAGAGCTGCTTAGCATGTCCATACATTCCATAGAACATCAAGCCATATACCAAGCGCGACGGTACCTCCACATAGTAAAAGGATTTGAAAACCGAAAAACTCAATACAGACCTAAGCGTGCACCCCACTGCTAAGTTTCTTCAACATGTAGTCCCAAAAATCTAGTTGATCTAACCTGGCGAAGGTCATAACCGTGTATTCCAAGATGTGCAACATCTCCCCTAAAAACCTGACCAGCATGGAAAATCATATAAACGGTTTTCTCTGAATTCAAATAGAGACCGTTAGCACAAAACCATTGAAACAAATGCTGCGTTCTATTTACCAAAAAAACTAACTTGAACTTAGATTAAAATCTAAGTAGAGGGGGAAAAAATCTAAATTCGAACTTAGCATTTTCGTGCTTATAACCTTACATTTAATTATAAAATAATTTAATTCATAAACCACATAAAATAGATAACTCAAATAAACAATGACATAACCACATAAAACCGCCAAGTTAGACAAACTTAGGAACTAAGGTTGTTTTTTAGTTACCTTACGAAACAAGTAAAAAAACTAACTTCCCCTCAAATGCTAAGTTGGTAAATAGAACGCAATTTTACCTAACTTTAACTTAGATGAACTTAGATTATCTTAGATTAACTTAGTTTTTTGGTAAATAGAACGCAGCAAAAGTATCAAGGATTTCCTGTGCCCGTCTAAAACAGCTATCCAAATCAATATCATCAATCAGTATAGATGTATCATCAGCGTACATCGTCATGATAACCTCGAGAATAAATTTTATCAGATCATTAATAAAAATTATAAACAGAGTTGGTCCCAGAATGGATCCCTGTGGAACCCCCATATGAACAGGTTTCTCATCAGAAAAAACCCTATCCCGGTTACAGTTATTCTGTCTTATAACAACGCGCTGAGACAAATAAGATTTAAACCAGCAGTAAGCAACGCCTGTTATACCTTATCTATATAACTTAGCCAACAGGAGATCATGCTGCACACAATCACAGGCGCGGCTGAAATCACAAAAAAATTCAATTGTTTTTCTACTGTTCTCCAAAAGAGATAAAGTCCGATTAAAAAAAACTCATTATAGCAGTTGTGGTAGACTTATGTTTCAAAAAACCATGCTGATTGTCAGATATTACATTATGCTTGTGTAAAAACGCCATAACTCTATCATGCATTGCATATTCAAAAATTTTTAAATAAACTGAAAGCAGGGATATAGGTCTATAGCTGGACAAAAGTTTAGTATCACCTTCAACGTACGATATATCTAAAGATATTCAAATAAAGTCCTGAATCTACATACATTATCTGAACTGGAACTGGATATCCAGTAGAACTGAGTGTTGGTGTTGTTTGGGTCTTAAGTCTGGTTTCGATTCACAAAGTACGTATTTTTTTTGTGTACAACTAGCGAGTTCTGAAAAGTATGTAGGTCCTTTATTATCTGAATTAATTTACTAGGTCTTAACGTTTTACTCTGCTTTTTTAAATTTTTTCAAAACACGTTATTAATTACGTATTTTCAAAAATAGGGGTAGTATATCATTAATTTATTATATTTTCATTGATTATATTTCATACAAAAAACGGAAAAATGGAAAAAATAAACCACAATCTTAATTTCAAAACGTCATAACTCTAAAACTAAGAAGCATTCAACAAAATCCCAAAACACCGCATGATTTTTTTTGACTCCTAGAATCACCAAAAAAATTGGAATCTCAATTGCCGATATACTGGATGTAGTGAGCCGAGTTCTGAGCCTTATGAAGACAGTGAAAGGGGCGACACATACAACCTTGTTAACGGGAACCAAAGAAAGTATTTTTAATTAACTCACAGTGGTCAAGTATAGTGAAAAGGAATTCTGATGTAATAATCTTCAGATTTACTTCTTTTTATTTCAGATTTTAATTTAATATACTACTACTATTTATAAATTTTCCAAAATCACCCTTAAAAAACACAGTCCATATTTAATTTTCGTCCGACTAATCTAAACTTCAATTCCAAAATAATTTCAATACTAATTTCGCTAAATAAATTTTCATATATTTTCTTTATAAAACCAAATCTAAATTTCACTGTAAATAAGATTTCCATAAATGGAAATGTTAAATTTTAAATGATAAATCGACCATTGGCAGTAATTTAAAATTAATTTCTTCTGTCATTTAAAACTTTAATTTTAAATTATTATAAAATTTTACAATATAAATTAATTATAACTTATGATTCCAATGTTCCCATTCAAGTTATTTTCTAATCTCCAATTCCAAATTATGTCTTTAATAACTCAAAAATACCAATCTCATCCAAATCTCGTATTCAGTTTTATACAAAATTATATTGGATAATTTTTAATTTAAATAAACAAAATACCCACTCGAAATGAATCACTTTTATTCGCAAGAATTCAAAATTTCAAATGAAATTTCGAATCGCGGAAATTGCTTGGGCGGTCATCTTCTTGGCAAAAGTCTGGCTTCCCCCATAAATATAACCAGAAATATTAAATTTCAAAATTTAAAAATTACACAATTGCGTACTTTTTTTGCACAATTGTATGAATTAGTTTACACATATTTTTCTCTGTGAGGGGTATTGCAAAAAGCAACAAACTAAAAACTTGGTCACAAAGAAATTAATTTAAATAAAACGTAATGCTGCTACAAAATTACAAACATATAGATTTAAACTAAGAAGTAATGATATTGAAGTAAGTATTGTCAAAGGGGTATTGCAAGCAATATTAACCAATAACGATATTGTTATTTTCTGCCAAAATTTAATTACTACGATAATTACACTTACAAAAGGTAAACAGGTAAAAAGGTAAACATCCTCATAGATGTTATCGATACTTTTGTCCCACTCAAACGTGTGCGGTTAACTACTTATCCAGTTTGGTTTTCCTGTGAACTTATTTATTTGATCCAAGATAAAAAATATGCTCACAAAGTTTTTAAACAGTCCAGAGATCCTATGGACTATGTGGTATTCAGCACACTTCGGGAAAAAGTTAAGGCGCTTCACTCTGAACTTTATCAACAATATTTACTCAAAATGGAGCGGGACATTAATATCAATCCCAAAATGTTCTGGAGGCATATTGCCAATTGTAATAAGAGTAATGGATACCCAGTGCACATGTTCTTAGGTGACAAGGTCTCTAATAGTGGTCAACAATCCGTTGATTTGTTTGCGGAACATTTTTCAACTGTATATGGGAACATAGACACAGGCGTTTATCATTACGACTTCCATGACAAGGTCATCTCTGAACCTATTCTCATATCACAGGCTGATATCTTCGAAGCTATCTCTAAATTACCTGATAAATTAAGCGCAGGACCGGATGGTATTCCTCCCCATTTTATCAAACGATGCATATATTCTTTATGTGATCCTATTTACAACATTTTTAAGTTATCTCTACTTCATGGCAGCTTTCCACAATTCTGGAAGGAAAGTTTTATTACTCCAATCTTTAAAAAAGGTGACAGAAGTGACATCGCCAACTATCGAGGGATCTCTATTCAGTCAACTATCCCGAAAATGCTTGATAAATTTGTTGCAGAACACTTATTGACAATTAGTAAAAATCTCATCGTGGAATCCCAACATGGTTTTTTTCCTGGTCGGTCTACTTCATCTAATCTACTTTCTTTTACCTCCTTCTGTCTCGAGGCTTTCGAGAAACACATGCAGGTTGACGCTATTTATACAGATTTCTCTAAAGCGTTTGATCGAGTTTCACATGCTGCTCTTCTAGCAAAAATCTCTTCTTTAGGCTTCAGTCCAATCATCGTCAAATGGTTCAGCAACTACTTAACGGGTAGAACCCAAAAGGTTAAGATCGATACCTTTCTCTCCTCGATAATTACAGTTTCATCCGGTGTCCCCCAGGGCTCTCACTGTGCCCCTATTCTATTTCTGCTTTTCATTAATGACATCGGTAAATTTATTCGTTACTCTCTGCACCTGCTGTTTGCAGATGATTTTAAGATTTTCAAGGCGATTAGTTCATACAATGATTGTATATTGTTACAAAACGACCTGGACAACCTACACAAATGGTGCCAATTAAATAATCTTCATCTCAATTTTGATAAATGTTTTACTATCTCGTTTTCTAAAAGAAACTCATCTTCCTTTGCATATTGTATTAATGATAACAAACTCCAACGTGTTAATGTAATCAATGATCTCGGTGTTCGATTGGATGTTGGTTTAACATTCAGAAACCATATATCCCTCATCTGTTCCTCTGCCTTCCGTACATTGGGTCTTATCCGCCGACAGTCAGTTTACTTTTCGCCTACTACAGTGAAAAAACTTTATTTCTCCCTGGTCCGCTCCCGATTGGAGTACGCCTGTAGTGTCTGGTCGCCGCACTATCAAGTCCAAATCAATCAAATAGAACGTGTACAACACAAATTTTTCAAATATCTGCACTACAAGTTAGGACTTGCCAAAGAAGATTTCTCTGATGAGACCTACCTGAAGTTCTGTAATTCAAGTTCACTGGAGTCAAGACGAACCGTTTTTGATCTCTGCTTTGTGCATGGTCTTTTCAGCGGACGAATTAACTGCAACGCCCTGCTCAAACTTTTTCCATTCAAGAAAGCATGCCGGTTTACCAGGTCAATGTGGATTTTCGAAGAAAAACACCATTCAACGAATTATGGCAGGCACGGTCCCGTGGCTAGGATGACCAGATTGGCAAATCATGCAAATAGTGATCCAATGTTTGATCTATTTATCCCCTCACTAGCAATCTTCAAAAAGCGCCTATGGAGCATTGATCTAAATATCAATTAATTTTTGTTTTATGTATGAAATTTTTATTTTATGTATGTCTATGTATATTATTATGTATATATTTTGCAAATAGGTTAACCGTTAATAAATAAATAAATAAATAACAGACACTTACACTGGCAATTGTGTCTCTTCCTGCGGAAAGAGTGCCTCATACGGTTCGATGCCACGCCTCTTTGTTTACATAATTTTGACGTTTGTCAATATCAAATAAATGTTCGCGTAATTATCTCAATAAATATAACTCGACCTCATTATTTTTAGATCGATAAGTTGCTTGTAAATTTTACTCAGGCATCGTTGCATTAAGCAATTGCACTCAAAACAAGTTTTTCGTGCATTGCTATGCAACGATGCCTTCGTATTTACAATACAACTTATCGATCTAAAAATGAGGTCTTGTTATATTACTATTGATAGTTTGAATATTTTTGTCAGTGCGCAACAAAAGAAAGTAGTAATTTTACAAAATTGTTTGCTTTCAAATTACGAAGAGCTTCTACCATATTAGCCCACATCAGTTGATATTTACAGCTATTTGCGCTACGTAAATCTTCTTTACATAATTATAATTTCTAACTCCAAATACTATAGGAGAAGCTAATTTCGCTATAAATCCCACAAAATATATGTACAAATCTACGAACCTCCTTTTACAATAATTACTTAGATTATGCAAATTTAGTATATACCTATAAAATTAAGATTTCGTCTTTAATTATTTAACTATTCAGCAATTCAAGATCATTTTTGACAGACTGGATAATATTGATTTAATGCATAATAAAGAAATGTGATTATAATACAATAAAAATCAATTTGAAGTAATCTACAACGTGAAATGCCAAACACTTCACATTATTTAGTTGACGATTTCTTTTAAAAAATCGTCAAATTTACAAACCTGAAAATAACGTTCATTGTGTGAAGCTTTTATGTACATACACTTTAACATATACTGTTAACGTTTTTACAAAATTTCCTATTTTCTTAGCATTACTTATATAGTGATATAACAAGTATATAGGTATAATTGTTGATAAAAATGTATATTCGGTTCAGTTTGGTATATAGTTCAGTTTAAATAACGTCATAGCCCAACCTACATCAATAAACAATTTTTTAAACTTCAGAATTTCACAAGCAGATACATATATTCGGAAACATGAAAATAATATTAATTGCACTTTTAGTAGTTTATGTTATTGCTCTACATGTAAAATGTGACTACGCTTTTACTGAAAAGACATCGTCGCTTTTAAACGGCAGTATAATTCACAACAGCGACTTTTGGGATCTACAGTCTTGGCTTTTTCTGCGTACTCACGTTGTTAATATAAACGTCATAGTTTTGGAAAAATTTCAATTAAATATTAAATCTTTCACGACAGAATTCATTCGGTCTTGCCACAAACATTTAGAAGAACAAATACCTTTCACCATAAAAACCCAAGTTTTTCGTGATGAACATGAATTTATCACAAACGAAATGTACGATAAGGATAAAAATGAATTCGATTCAACCAGAAAAGTGACCATAATTACCAACAATTTTGAATGCCTACGAAACAAAAGTCGAAAAGAAGTAAGAAATTTCCATTTTGTCATTATGTGGAATATACAATTATTGGTGCGAATTTTAAGAATAAAATCCAAACGGGTATTTTTCAAACCCACCGAAATTTTTTCGATCGTATTTGTTGAAAAAGTTATGACAAACTGTGAATATTGGGAGATGCAAGCATCCGACCTACTTTATAAAATATGGAAGCATTCTAAAATTTTGATGGTTATCATTACAGCTCCTTGTATTAAAGACTCGAACAAAATTATGTGGTATGAACCGTTTTATGCTAACAATGCATCATGGGGTAGAATATGTAAAGTTGACGTCGAGATTGCTGTTGGATACTTTAAATGTAAAAAAGATTCTAACTTTCAGGGATATCCTTTAAAAATTACAATGTTTGAACGATCTCCTACAGCTATAAAAAAAAAGTCACCAAAGCATGTAGTGGGAAATTACCTCTGTAAACACGTCGATAAATCTGGCCAGTATGTGGGATTGGACGGTTGTTTCTTAGGAGAAATTGCAAACGTTTTGAATTTTTCAACTGTAATTAAGGAACCAAAAGATAGAGAAAAATTTGGAAGTAAAATTGAAAATGGCACGTTCACCGGTAGTATTGGCGATATAATTTATGGAAAAGCCGATTTTTCTGGAAACTCAAGATTTTTAATGTCGTACGATACAAACGACGTCGACTACACCGTTCCGATATATGCCGATGTATTATGTTTTATTGTTCCAAAGTCGTTACAGATACCTCAATGGAAGGCTATATTTCGTTGTTTCAATTCCAAAACTTGGTTGATTATTACCGGAGTTTTTATTCTCTGCGTGTTATATTGGTTATCGATAAAAGTACAAAATTGGTATTTTGATGCTATTATAAAAGCAATATTGGATATATTCTCAATTTTCATATCAACTCCCATGAACATTACTAAGTTGCCTCGTCGTTTCTTTCTAAGTATTTGCTTAATATTTGTAATTATAATCAATGGAATATTCCAAGGTACTTTATTTACTTCGTACAGCACAACAACTTATTATCCCGACATTGACACACTGGAAGAACTAGATAAATCGGGATTTAGCATAGTAACGTCTTTAAATATATTTACTACAGATAATTCAAAAATATTTAAAGGTCTTCGCAAACGAGTTTTACCTCACCATGGAAAGGCATTGTGGTACATCGCATCCGTTAAAAATGCATCAACGATAGAACGAAAACACGATGCCGAGTTTTTCATCAATTTACAATATATTAATAACGAAGGTGAACCCCTATTGCACATTGTTAAAGAGTGTCCCATTAGTTATTTTGTTTCATATCTTGTTCCCAAAGGTTCGCCCTTCATAGAAAGTTTCAACGAAGCCATATACAAGTTTTTAGAAATGGGATTAATGCTTAAGTGGTACCAAGATTTTGTCGATGGACTGATTGCAGACAAACTGGCAAAACAACCTTATCACAAAATCGACGATTCCTATTCCTTAGAAGACATACAAGGTGCATTTTTTATTTTAGGTTTTGGATATATTTTTTCCTTTGTTGCTTTTATTGGCGAAATTGTTGCCGACAGAATTTTACAAAAATACAATAAAAGAAAAATTTGTGTTCGTAATAAATATTACATTCCATAAATCTAGATGTATTATCCAACATAGATTATTATTAAAGCTTCTTCTATGTTATACACAATGCAAATATAATAAAAATAATATAATATAAACAAAATTAAATTTCGAATGATGGAGAAAGACAACATCGCCACCGAAGTCTGCACAATGAGTTAAAAAATCGGCCACTTCTTCCACCTTCCAGAAGATGTTAAGTGATCATTACAGAATAATTGACAACGTTCAAAAAGTCACGACGGGGGTTGTAAACAGCCAATGGGACAACATTTTCCAGCATTGTAACCAGGAATGACAAATCCGTTGGGGAATGCTCGAAATGGGCCTGTTAGCAACGAGCAAACTTTAAAGTAGATTAGTTTCAATTGTTGTAAATAATTCCAATATAATTATGTGTAAAAATCACTCTCACTGATTTTGAGACAACCTCGTATATGTATAGGTACTCAAAAATTAAATGAAAAAGTCTAGTTTTCCGATAAAACTTTTGTTTATATAGCCATAAAAATGTAGAACTTTATTAAATAAATATAAATGAAACCAAGCCTCCACGGGTAGGTACATTGCACATTTTTTCCTGAAGTTTAGTACAAGTTCTAAAGTTTGTTGCTTAGGAACGTCACGAGACAAATTTAAAGGATCAAAATCATGAACCCTCCAGGCGATGACTCTTATAGATTGGAAATCTCTGCATATCGCAAATGCGTCAAGGAAAATGGTAAAATTTACAACAGTGTCGTTACTTTAAAGCTTTATATTTCACAGTAACTACTATTAATACATCTTTTTTTTATAGTAGGTATATATACAACAATGTACAATATTATAAATTAGTTTACATTATAATAAATATCAACAATAAATTATATTCAAATTTTTAATATAACGTGTTTGTTCATTAAATGCTCTGAAATATAAATATCTAATATTTGAAAATCAAACTTATTTACATTAGAATTTGATAAAACAACAGAAAAGCACTTCACCGAAAAATGTTCAGTAAAATAATTACATTTTAATGTTTAACAATAAATATAAACCTTTAATACTAATAATAAAACGATGTTTTTATAGTGATGTGATAATTAAATTTTATTCAAGAAATTAAAAGCTCCCAGCACAAAATGGGGAGAGGAAGCTCGAGTAAAGGCAATCATCAATTTGATTCTAAAACTTCATTATAGTTTCTTCTTAAGTATTTTCTATTCATTAAAATTTTCTATTTTAACTGTGAACTTCATCAATAGCAAAAGCTGTTTTAACTAACTTTCTATTAGTATAGGTACATGGTGTTTTCCTAAAAGAGGTCTAACAAAGTTCTAAGTAAAAATGATGGCCAGTTAATTATTAATTATAGTTAGGCAATAATCGACCCTGTTTTCAGTGAAAACTACAATCATCCTTAAGCTTCTATTAATTTCGCATATTTTTTTGGAAATATAAACTTGTTACACGTCGATATCTAAAAATTCAGTTCATATTTAGAGTACTATAATTTTTATAATATTAAGTTCCGTTTCTAAAAGTTAATTAAAAGTAAGCATTTTTCACATTTTTTGACGATACATAATTAGATTTCGAACAAATTCATTTATATCTATATTAAATTTACTTGAATAAAAAATAACTTACAACGCTGTTATTTGGTAAAAAAAATTTTTCAAATTTTTATTAACATACCATCATCGTAAATTATGAATTATTTCAAACACCAGATAAAATACATAATGTAATATATTTTTTAATAAAAAAATTACATTCAATCATTTATACTTTAATATAAAATTAATCTCACGTTTTTGTTAAAAGTGGAGAACTAAAATGCAAAGGTAGGTACTACAAACGACTTGTTTCTGCGATGCTTTTTTCAGTTTAACGCTTTCTGAATTTCATTTTACGGTTGAAGGATTCGCGAATATCAATTTACAAATCTGAATTTCAATTGCTATTTTCTGAATATTAATTTACAAATCTGAATTGCAGTTGACGATTTCTGAATATCAATTGACAAATCTGAATTACAGTTGATGTTTTCTGAATTACTAGTGAAAAGGTGTTGATATATTTTTAAAAATGCAAAAATTCGCCTGTACCGCTATTTTTACAATACCATTGAGAGAAAGCTTTGTGCAGTAGTAATATATTTACTGTTTTTGTAACAATTGCACCCTCAAGAGCCTCAATAGTCTATATCCTACCTCTCACTAATAAAAGTTTTATACGAGATTATAAGAGAATTATCATCAAAATGCTGAGCACGATTACGGAAAAAGCACTGATATAATATACAAAATTCTATTCGTGTATCAGTTTCTATTTTATTGGTTGTATTTTCCTGAAAAATCTTGTTATAAATTTTTTTGAGAAAAAGATTTCTAAATTTTTTTGTAAATTTATCGCTTTTCATTCATGGAATTTTCTTTAAAAAAACTATCTGTAAAAAAGACTACATTATAGTGCATAATAGATGAAACAACTTTCAATGACGTCACCTCCCGCTCACAGTTACATTATGGCCACTATATATGACCGCACTGCTTTATAGGAAAACATGGTTTAGAATAGAATAAACAGAAATATGGACAACAATTACTATATGCTAGCGATCGCCAACTAACTAGTATAAAACTTTTGCTCAGAAAAATTTTGAATTTTGAAATATAAATGTAAAGGGTCGTTCTCATCCAATTAACGCTACGTAAATTAATCTAAAATAACCAAAAAAAAATATGACTTTCTTCTTGAAAACCTCTTTCGTCGATGTACTTGATGTAAATTAGTTAAGAAAAATAAGAATTCAGTTAGTTAAATATATCGACGAAAATGAGATTTTAAAGAAGGAATGTCATATTTTTGGTTATTTTCGATTAATTTACGTAGGCTTAATTGAATGAGAACGACGCTAAAATATTTGTACACTTGATATTCTTCAAAATGCATTTTTTTTAATTTAAAAATTTAAATAATCTTGTAATTTCTAAAAAATAATAAAGAGAAATACAAGATCGTCGCACTTTTAAAATAAAAAAATTATTTTAGTCGACCGCAGGCTTCCAAAGTGCAAGTGTAGTGATCCACGAAATGCAAAAGGTTAGCTACCACTGTTGTATGTTATCAAATCTCGAAAGATTCAAGAACCTCAGAAACGAAATTTATCAAAAGAATTTTTGAAACAAAAAAAAGGAGGATAGCTAGAAAGGAGCTCCAGTAATAGAAGCAAAGTACGTACACAAACTATAATTCAAAAAGTTTGATATTTAATTTCAAAACTTTAATGCCTGGTTTCACAATGCCTAATTAAAATTTAATATATGATTAAGGGTTTTCAACAATACATTGTTAAAAATCATTAATCATAGATTAAATTTTAATTACCTTTTGCGAAACCGGGCATAACACTGTTATTTAATATTATTGGTATTATCCTTTTTATATTTTAAATTTATTTTTTTAATGATTTTATTTTATTTTGATTTATCCTCTCCAAAATATTGAAATCAGTCTGCTCGTAAATATTGATTACTTTATATTTGTGTACATTTAAAAATATGAATTATTAATAAAAATCAATGTAATAAAAAAATTAAAACTTAAAAAAATTAATTTTTAGAAATAAAAAATAATACTTAACTCACAATCACAATACTTTCGGTAGATACATACGTACTGTAGTTATGCACTTCAACGGTGTTGTTGGTACTAAACAAATATGTATATAATTATGTAACAAGCGCATGGCCAGGACAGCGAGAAAGGAACTCAATCTCCTCATCAAAATGTTGGAACCAGCCTGCTCTTGAATGCCGAACCGTCAAAATGTCAACAAGAAACTGACTGCACATATTAAACAACTTCTAAATTCAAAAATTAAGAACAATTTTGTTCTAATAATTACATCCAACAAAATTTCAATTTAGGATTTTGTGGCTGTCTGAGTTACAAACAATTTCGTTCTCTACACAGATCAATTAATAATAATTTATTTTATTTTTTTATAACAATAAATTTGTCAGAAACTGTAGCACCTACTCGCATCTACACTTTTATTAATACTAAGTTGTGCAATTAGTATCATGCATAGTTTTATATTTTCTTAACATAATAATTAAAATTGCATTTTACAATAATTTGTAAATAATAAGTTAATTAATATTTTTTTTTTAAAGTAGTAACTTCATGAATATTTATTTACAAAGATTTTACACAAATAACCAAATGTTGAATTGGAAATTTAAGTAAGTTAACAAAAGAAAACTTCAGCAATTTTCCGAAAATGCAATTAAATGTAAGTAGGTGAATCTTTTAAGCTACTAGAACAAGCACTGCAAATTCTATGATCTTTCGGATTAACAAGAGTGCACTTGGAACATTGAGATCCACCAATTTCCATTACATCTTGAACCTTCACTTTACTTTTCCCACACATTTCACAAATCTTACTCGACAATTCATTCAAATACGTACAGGTAGTACATTGCCACTTACTTAAATCGTTTTTTAAGATTTCTTTGGTGTGTTGATCCTTAATTTTAGGACTTATCCTGTCGCTCGTTTGATTTTGTTTTTGTTTTCTTACATCTAAAGTTTTGCTATTTGAAGGTCGACTATTTTCTATCACAGCATTTGTTAAAGCAGTTTGTTTCTCTACAGATGGTAACGTGTTAGTATTTTTAATGTATCCGTTTACTGATTGCCTTTGTGAAACTCCTTCCTTTTCGTTTGTAGGTTTTAATACTTCATAGACGTGCTGTTCTCTTTCACGATCCTTAAATTTTGATATACTCTCGTTCGTTTTACTTGCTTTATCATTTATGTTCAAATTATTTATTCCGTCTTCTACATTATTAGACTTGACTTTTCTGGCTTCCTTAACAACATTTTTTGACTTTTTACCATCGGAAGAAAAAGTTAACAGATCGCCTCTTTCTCCTAAATCTTTAGAATAACCTTGACTTTCTAAATCTCGGTAAACAAAATCCCAGTTATCAATTGTGTCTGGATTAACTTCTTCCTTATCCGAAGAATTTTTGAGACTGTTTTTTGTGCTGAACGTTTCACTTCTTGCTTGTCCAACGTCATCTACGGTGTCATAATGATGTGAGCCTTGTGACTCAAGCTCTATTAATTGTGCAGTGGGACAAACGTAAGGGGGAGGTGGAGGCGGAACTATATAACCATTAGGAAAGTAATTAGCAGGATAATAAACAGGTTTGGCTATATTTTGATATGCATAATGTTGGGGACCTATGGTGGCGTAGGTTGGACATGTATTATGGTAATAATTGTTGGTTCCGTATATACAGGGAGTGGAAGATACAGAAGCATGTGAGTGTTGTAAGGGAGGAAATGAGTGAGCTGAAAGTGCAGCCGTAGGGTGTGCATTGCCTAATAACCGAGAATTCACGATAAAAGGATCTGTACCTTGAGAATAGCTGCGTGTATGCTGTTGAAACTGTCGTTCGTGAAAGCGATAGGTCAACGCCTGAACAGACTGTTTGAGACTGCACAAATGTGATTCTCGAAATTCTAAAACTTCTAACCAGCTTACTTTGAAACTTAAAGACACTTCTTCCCAAATAGCTTTTAAAATCTGAAATAAAAAAAACGCCAAAGATTACTAATCAAGCCGTTGCGTCGCGAAAAGTAATGGAAATGGAAATAATTAGAAAATTGAACATTTTTGCTTCAAGTTTACTAAATCAGTTCACAAGTAAATTTGTTGAAAGAGGTCCTAAACTCATAACTTCATAGTTATATAATCAAAACAGTTAAACTAGATGTTTCGATTTTTGTCAAAAAAAAAGATTACTTCCAGCTTTTATTTCTTCTAGTACTGAGAATACTTCTAGTATTGGTTCTATCCTTAGTTCGTCCTTATTGGATTTTGAGATCTTTTGAAAAAAGCTGTTATGATAGATCCAACCAGAAAATTTCAATATCCAGCTTCCGAATAATAATTATGTTATAATTTGCTATTTCTGTTCAATAGTTTCGGTGTTTTAGCCATTTGAAGGTAAAAATTTAAAATATTTAAAACAATATCTATTTTGGATATACATAGAACATAATTATTATTGGAAAAGACCAGCCGATAATTTAATATTTTGTGAACTTTATTCCAAAAATGTATGCATCTTGCCATCCGATGAGCCAATTTCAGAAACAAAACTAATAGGTTTTAAAAAAATTACATTTCCTCGTTATTTCCATACGAAAGTGACTGGACTATTCTAGCAGCAAAACAAAAATTTGAATTTACCTGGCATTCTACATAAGCTATCAGCGAATCCTGTGACATGTTAATAACTTGATCTGGACAGATGGGTTCGTCTAAGATTAAAATGCCATCGCCATTTCTCTTATACCCCATTATTTCAAAAATAATTTCTGCACCCACTAAATTAGCATCAATTTGATGTTTATAAAAACCGGAATATAGCTACAACATTACATTATCATAATTAAATTGGAACTTCATGCAGAGACAAAAGCTGTACCTGTATTTGTTTATACTCTTTTCTCCATGGTTGATTTAAAAGATTAGCTGCATACATTCCTATCGCATTCCAACCCAATGCAGCTCTGTAACCACTGAAATCTTTTTTAACACTTGCCGAACGATGTAAAACATCGGCAGTTTCCCGAAAATAAAACTTTTGATTGTGAGGAGCGAGGCACAAAAATTCTCGTATGTATTCTAAAAAATAAACATTGGACATCTCCGACAAATAAATGTAGAATAAAAAATAACCTTCCAATTTATTGCGCTGCTGAAGTTTCTGAGGACTCTCTTCCAATTCCAGGTAACTTAAATGTAACGAATCTATTTGTTTTCGTATCTCAAGTAATCTGTCCTGTGTGTAATATCCGTCCATTGTCAATTCTTTTAAATAGGTCATTTAAACGAGTGTCTAAAATTAAATTCTTTTAAAAACCACCCAATCAATTTGTTTAATGATTCGTTAATCCACCTGCTTGATTCAAGACTCATGAAATTTAGACAATATTTGTTATGTAAATTACAATAATTTAAATATCATAACCGCACTTTATGTAAAACTGGGTTGCAAAAATTAGCGATTTAAAAATAACAATCCATCCCGTAAAATACCTCGCCAAAAATATAATCTAGATAGAAATGGATACTAGGAAGTAAATTGGTGAATTAAAAATACTCATTCAATTTTGTGAAAATAATCGAATGATAATTTGTTGTTATTGCTGTTGCGCTACTACATTAAAGTGATTCATAGGTTGCTCACCTGTTTTGTATTATATGTTTTTGCTTTTGGTGAAAATCGTAATTCATTTCAAATCTACATAAATGGAAAAAATTCTTACACTATGACTAATAAAAAAAAGGTAATCTTAAAATTGGATTTTATCCAAGCTTTGACGTTTTTTAAAATTTTATTTTATTTTACTCTCAATAGATGTCCTGTTCCTAATAAGGTCGATATTATTTCCATTAATAAATCATCAGTGATTTTAAATATTACTGATTAAGATTAATCGCTGATTAATGCGCATATCTTATGTAACAATTTCGTATTTTTACTTATCCGGCGACAAAATAATGACATTTGTATCTATTGTAATGCCCTTGTCCCACGATCAAATTTTCCGCCATTGTTTTTTCGATATTATTGTGATCGTGGGACAGGGGTATAACGTAAACACCGCCTTACTTTTACACCTTACAGAAAGCTGGAATATGTAAAAAATAAATGAAGACATTGCGAGAAAACCAACCCCCCCCCCCCAAGCTACTTTATAAACGGTCATGTTTTAGAACTTTTCGCCACTCTAGCTCCTCAGGCTCTCCGCTAAAATGTAATGCCCTCTTAACGTTTATTATAAAATTGTCCCTAAAAATCATCAGTTTGGTCTTAAAGCTGACTTAAAAATTAAAACTTTCTTTAATATTTATTATGAAACTGGGCGCGTTACTTATATTATTATATAAGAACTAATTACTATAGCAATTTATAATTAGTCACATATCACATTATCAATACTTTTGACACCTATCAAAATTCTCAATTCAAAAATCTTCATTTTTTCGATTCAAAATTTAAAGAAAAAATAATTTTTTCATAAATTAAAAGTAAAAAAAATACTTGATCAAAATGGGTATGGGCGACACACAATTATCTGATATGAAAGCAACATATTACCCACCTTCAATACAGCCGGGGTTTATGGGTGCTCATCCTCCTGTTAAAAATGGTTATGGGTCCTTGTCGGAATCTGCGCACGTCAGTTACTTTCAAAATTATCGAAACGAAAATTTAAGTAAAATGCAGGTAGGTACAATATTTAAATTAAATGTTGTTTTACTCGGGTTTAAATATTTAGATGCCACCGTACGAATGGGGTATGATGAACACTCCATACAGTCCCAGACCTGATATAGCTGCAAGTGGGAAAGGTACCAATTGGAATCGAATGCTTCATATGCCTAGATCACCTGTTACATTTCTTGATCCCGGAAGACAGCAGGAAGTTGATAACTTTTATAAAGTACGCACTATAAATTTTAAGATAATATTTTACTAATTGTTAACTTTAGGCGGCCCAAATGCACCGTGATCAATATAAAGACCACGCAGGGCGTTTACATCCTCTGAATTACTTCAAGAAAGGCGATTACAGATTCCAATGTCCACCAGATCTCACAAGGTACTTCTATTGTTTTGTCTTTTAAGATTACTTGTATTTAATTATTATTTATTTATTAGCACGTACTTGAAGTATCCACAATATTATGTGAAATACAAGGATCCTCCAGTTTTACCTATAACATTAGACAGAAGTTATCGTAGCCCATATTTACCTCAAAGAGCTCTAACTGGACGATATGCACCAAGCAGTGACATCAGTTATAAACGATAGAATAAAATTAACAAATTTAAATCATATCTATTCACCTGCTATACCTAACTAAAAATATAAGTTAAACAATAACTATACCTAATTACTTAAGTCAATAAAGTTCTTTATTTAAAAATTGAATTTGTATGTTTATTAATTATTTACAAATAAAAAGTTCATGAGGTTTTCACAAACAAATAATATCGAAAAGGAAAAGGACCTTCAGAATTAACTTCGTAAGGACAAATCATTTAATACTACTAATACTTGAATGCTAATTAACTAATTGCTGCACATTGTTTAATAATAGTTTAAATTCTAAACATAAAGCTGCTAGCAAAATCGGGCATTTTTCCAACTGCGTGCTGAAACTCTAGTAAACTTATTTTGGAATTTCCTTGTAGATCGATAGCCTTGAAAAGCTAAATAAAAATATTGTTAATATTTTTATAGCTTAATTAACAAGAAAAACGCACCGTACTACTAATATGATTTATTTCTTCTTTACTTAAATATCGATAATCTTTTTTTGTCAGCCTCGTGATCGCTACGGTAATATCTTCTTTAGTGATAAATCCATCGTCATTTAAATCTAAAGAAATTAGCATAGAAAAGTGGAAAGTTACCTACATGAGAAATTTACCATAAACATAAAATGCCCAAGTTGCTTTTATTTTTTCAGGACAATTACTTGACATGACTGAGCATAACTCTAACATGTCTTCAAAAGAAAAGCGGTCGTCTTTTAAGGAAGAAAACACTTTAAAAATTCTATCTCGAAATGGATTGAACTAAATAAAGAATATAGTTTCAAAGAAAAAAATTCAGGACAGGTATTTTACTTACTTTCAATTGAGGAAAATGTTCTATGATTAAATTCATATGGTAACGACACTCTATATCAAACTTTGTATCATCGATATTCAAACGTGAAAAAACATTAAGCAGCCTAAAAAATTATCACTTTTCTTTTCTGATTTTTTCTAAAATAATATTATTACCTTAAAATTTCACTGCGGCGCAAATATGTTAATTGTACATATTCATCTAGAATTTCTTCTGAAATTACAATGTGCACATCTTTACTCGACGAACTCCCCATTTTAGCATGTTAATGTAATTATTAAACATTACTGACATTATTTATCTTATCTCACCATTATTAATTATTTCGAAATAACTACATCTATACATATTTGGTAGGTACCTTAATAATCAGTCTTTATTTACTTAATTTGTAGTACCATATCTATTATACCAAACAAATATTGGTTATCATAATAATATCACAACATAGAAAAGTAAGTAGATAACTGCACGACAAAATATAATCACATAAATTTAATAATAAACAAAGTTTCAAACTCACCTGCACCATCTCGTCCCATGCACCAGTGTTTCTGACTATCGGTAGATACAGTTAACAAAACATTTTTAGGTTGAGTAATACAACTTATAAGATGTAAAGCACTTTGTAATTTAAATCACTTTGAGTAGGACATTAAAAGAAAAATAAAGTAAATCAAGTAAAAAGTTAAGGTAAGTTTTGGTCATGTACGAATGCAGATTTTTAAATAAGAGAATATTTAAATATGGAATTGTCCATTGAAGCCAGAAAAAATTTCTCGCCAAAATTCAAACAGTCGATGAAAACATAATATAAGTTACCAAAAGTTGATATTTTCAAAAGTAAATTTTAATTGAAACAAGTAAAATAAAAAGAATAATCTTTATTAAAATTTATAACAAAACAACTTATAGGAAACCATTAAACTAATGTAAAATTCTTACGACAAAGACCGACTTAATCAAATATTCAATCGATATAAATTAATAACCTAACCTTTGATTAAACTAATTAGTGCATTAAAGTAAATTATTGCACTACTAACTTTAATGCACATAAAAATAATCGAAATTCATTATAATTTACCCAATTTGCTAAATTCTACCTAAAAATCACAGAAACTATTTTCTGATTGTTAAAATAAGATTTATATACAAAGGATTTGAATCACAACAAAATTTTTATTATTTACCACAATTTTTGATCAGCCTTTCAAACTATATTAAGATTTTTTTACAATTCCTGTCAATACACTATCTCCGCTGAACATAATAATTAGTAAGCGCTTACTTTTAATAAAATTACCTATTAAAAATTAATAAATTATTTATAAAATAAAGCAGTCAAATAAAAATATAAAAATATTTTTAGTACTACCCAGTACTTACAAGTCTATTAAACACTCCAATTATTATATTTAGCAATAATACAATTTAACGATAATTATAAACGGTTTTAGTGGTTCCATTAGCACAAAGTTGTCTGATCATTCCAGCCCTGTTTGTAACTTGGCTGGAGGAATCCCCTAGTCATCTGATGCTAGTATTTTTTACGTCATCGTCTCCAAAATTAATTACCTTTCGAATCCTTTCCACATTTCCTCCTCTTCTAACATTTTTGTTATTTTCACTAACATCTTTTTCGGTAGAAATAATATTAAGGCGATCTTGTAAAACACCCTCTTTATGTTTAGATTGACTAGAATTGCTACACTCAGTTTTATTTAAGCCAACATATCCACTTGGTTTTAAAACTTTCAATTTCTCATTTTCGGCTTCTTTCATAATATAATCCACACTTTTGCCTCGTGTAACAGCAAACACATATTTTCTCGCAATGCGCAACATACTTTCAGTAGTGCCACCTTCGGAACGTGATCCATTAACAAATAAGTTGGGCAAAAAATTACGAATCACTCGAGCCAACACGGATGCATACACTTTAAATTGGGGATGTTTTATATCAATGTTTTGCAAACGCAATGCTTCTGCTACGGCCCACATCAACTTCTAAAACAAAAGTTGATTTGAATCACCATTAATTCACTAGGAAATTTTAAAATTGCACATTGAAAATCAAAATTAATTAAAACTATTTTAAAAACTATTTGTTATTATTTGCAATTCATTAAAATTTACCACTGTGTTATCAACATATTATTACCAAAATTTGAATTGATATGTAAGATTCTGCACTGTATTAGAAAATATTTACTACCTTTTTACGATTATCAGTGACATTTTGAGTTGTTGCAGAAGAAGCTGAAACTTTAGTTGCATTGTGAATTCCATCTGTTCCTTTCTTCATATCTTCGCTCAAATTCTTAACAGCTTTGCTAGGCAGTTCACAATCACTATCTGCTCTTTTGCGTTTTCTATCATTAGCACTGGAACTTCTCAACAACTTCTCGGGGGAAGTAAACAAAGCTCTTTTGGGAGTTAATTTCCGTTTAGGCGGATATAAACTTGAAATTGCTATCGAAAAAATTAAAACATGATTTAAGAATTTAAATTTAAAAAAAAAGCTTACTCATTTTTGCAGGAGATGCTTTTAAAGGTGAAGGAAATAATGCACGTCTCGGAGTTCTACGTGTAGCTGATTGGCTCAATTCGGCGGTTGGAATACCTATAATTTTACATTTAGTTCAAGTAACCAAATTATTTTAAACTTTAAATTTCTACCTTTTGAATGAGAATGTGTTAAACTTCCATTATCACTTTTTTGAGAAGGACTTTGAAAGAGAGCCCTTTTAGTGGCACTAAGTTTACAATTAGAAGCAGAGGTAGAAGCAACAGAATCTATACTATCATCGATACTGTACATTCTAAGACGTCTAGAAAATCGCTTTTTAGCTGAACTGCTAGGAGTTATCTTTTTTCTAGGACTCTTAACGGGAGTTTTCTTTCTTGGACTCTTATGCTTAAGCATTTGGGATTTTCTGGAAAATAAAAAAACTTTCAAATTTGAAAATCAAATGTAAAAAAATAAGTGTTACCTCACGTCTACCATAATTTGTCTGGTTCTGGCGCCAAACGCACAACTACCCGATACAGAAGAATTTAAGGAATCTTTGGAAAATGTAATTCTTCGCCTTGCTAAATGACTAAGACGTTTACCGGGAGACTTGGCCGTTCGTTTTAAGCGACACTTATGTTTTGAAGGACTTTGAACAGCATTAATGCCAAACACAGTACAGCTGGATTGCGTCTCAGCACCTATACATCTTTCCGTGTACTTTGTACACAAACTTTCAAAATCTTCGCTAAGAGTATTTCTGTTGAAGCTAAAAATAAAATTAAAAAATAATGTTAATCAATTTATTGTATTTCGTAAAGCAAGTTTTATTCTTGTTTGATTACGATAAAATTAAGCACAAAAAGAACAACTTTTAAGAAAGTTTAAGAATTATTAACTTGAGAAATGTTTTACATTTTTATTGATTTAACTTAGTTAGGGAGTGTCCATGAATTATATAAGGATGATTTTTTCATTTTATATCACCTTCTCCCTCTTGTAAGCATATTATGTAAGATTTTATACAGCCCCCTTTTTATGTAAGGATTATTTGGGAAATTTTCATTTTGTGTCATATTAGCCACACTAGCGATTAATAATCTAATTTTCGCCCTTGTCATCCAATGTATGTCATTAATGGAACTACTATACGGTGAACTTTCCTACTCAAAGCGTATCTAACTAAAGTTTATGAAGATGACAATTAAATATTTTTTCAAATTTTAAGAAATCTCTGGCCTCTTTTAGTTAGGGAGCCTCCAAATTGCATAAAAAATTTATATATTTTTTATATATGGGTCATTCCACCAAATAAAATTATTTTTACGGGGCGACCCTCGCGGATTATGTTCAAAATTTGTGGAGATGTTTTCTATAATAAGAAAAAAATTCTCTGAAAGTTTTAGCCCTTAATATGCAGCGGTTTCGGAGTTACGATTTTTTGAAATTTTAGAAAAAATTTTTTTTCAACTTTTTCATCCATTTTTTTGGTGAGGAAAACTTTTCTATTTAAATTAATGTAAAACTGTATCTTATTGGAAAAATTCTCAGCTTTCGAATAAAAATGTCAATTTTATCCTAAACTCATTAATAGACCCTTAAATATCCTATTAAAGTGGAAAAATCGATTTTTTTCGGTGTGCGGCGCAAGATACTTTAAATTTGACATTTTTTTCTTAAAGCTGAGACTTCTTGTACCTAGACATGGTACACTGTTTTTGGTTTCTAGTTTCTAGAAATTAGGATCTCGATAGCCGATATACTCACTGTAATGCCCCCTTGTAAATGTAAATATTTGTATTGTATCTAGTTGAATAATATATATTCATGTAGATAAATTGCATTGTATGTTTGTGTATATTTTGTCAAGTAATTGATGGATTATGGCGGATTATTTAAATAAGTGTAGTCTGAAAATACTAAATAATCGCCTATTATTATAATGAATACACATGAATGAATTTGCTGATAAGAACCCAAATAAGAAATTATAAGAAATGTAGTGATTTGGGTTATAAGTGATAACATCATAAAGAACCCCTGAGATAAGAGATACAGTGGGTGCCATGCGCTACAATACTAAAACAATTTCAAAATTACTTTTTGGTTGTGGCGCCTTAAATCTTTGTAAACTCAAGGCCAATCAAAAGTTTATCTCATATCACTTGTTTATGTAACAGATAAGTGCAAAATTAAGATAAAACTTTATAAACACAAATGTAAAACAATTCAAAAACTTCCTTTCCGACTTAAAATTAAACTGATTTTTGTATTTTATTTTAAAAATGCGTATAACTTACTGTAATCCATGGTATCGATAATTCAAAATATCTGGCCAACTTTCCGAATTGAAATCTGTGTCCTTACACCTGATGAGAATAGACTCCCTCTTTGACGAACTTTCACATTTCTCGGACGTCGAAGAACCTTCATTATTAGAACTACTTTCCGGATTGTTCCAAAATAAATGTGTATTTTCTTTAATTTTACCTAGCATTTCGTCAATAGTAATTTGTAAAATTGTAACACTTGGAGGAGGTAATACACCCGTGATAGACTCTTGAGCACGTTTAAATAATTTTCTATCAGTTTGAGTTATATACAACTCCTCACGTTCTTTGTGAACGGGGTGAATAACTGGCTTAAAGCGCGATTCTAAAACTTCATCATCTGAAAACAATTCTGGGCTAGAATCTAAATACTGTTGCTTCTTCAATATAGAGTTTGCGGGAATTGCACTTTTTATTTCTTTCAATTTTCGTCGCGACTTATTACTTCCAGCATTGCCTGCTAATGCATTCTTTAAGCTCAAAGAATCTCTTCGTTTACTAACGATTTTCGACATTTCTGTAGCTTTTGCAATAATTGCAGAACAATCTGTAATTGTTGGTGTGGTCTTCACAGAAACATTTGAAATTTCAATATTTTTAGAACAATCACTATCAGCATTTGTTGAAGAACTTGCAACTTTTGGAGACTCAGGAAACTTGGAAACACTACCAGAATTATCAATGATGGTAGCAACGTGAGGTGAATTGATTTCGGGTTTACCTACAGAATTAAAAGCTCCTACAAAATTTGTAGCATTTGCAGGAGATTGAACTCTCTCGGAGGACGCAACACTTGTCGAATCATTGTTTGTAACTTCCGTAGATTTGACGTCATTAGAATTACTTGTAGCACTAGTAGGTGAACAAGAAGAAATTACTTGTGAAGAAGAATCTTCAGCAATTATTGGATTCAAGAAAGAGTTCACGAAAGCACTGGTAGGGCTTTCTGGTAAATTCTTTGCAGTTGCAGTAGGTAAAGTATTACCCAAAGGTAAATCGTGCATGCTTCTCGTTTCCAGTTGAATGTAACTACTCATCTGTTCATTTACTTGAGTTACAAGTAAATCGCGTGAATTCACGGCAATGCTTGATATTTCTTCTAATGGAGCTGCATCTGTTGTGTATAAATCACACACAAATGAATAAAAACTTTCAAACAACGACATATTACAGTTATTGGCATCCATTATTCTCGTTTGCACACAGCTTAAGTTATTAGTTTTCAATGTAGAAACTGTACCTTGATCATCATTTTCCTCCATTTGACTAGAATGTTTATCTAAAATACATAAATTATTAACCCATGCAATATGCTTTTTTGTTTTAAAAAACCTACAATCGATAGAATCTTTATCATCGACAATAAATGAACTATCTTCTTTGCTGGTGGCGACTTGTGCCATACTGCGATCGGATACCACAATAGGATCGGCAACAGGAATTACAAGAGACACGTCGGTTTCTTCCATAACCTCGGAGTCTTCCGAATCAAATACATGAAAACTGTCCCCATGACTCGAGACCGAAGGAGGAATTATAGTATTGGAGAAATCGGACATATAAAACAAATGATCGTGTTCGGAATTAGTTTTAACCGGATTTTCAAGTAACGCGTCTTCGTTTAGGTACATATTAGAAGTCGAAAAAACAATATGATTGTTATAGTCACTTACTTCGCCCAAGGAATTTGATTCGATGTGTTGAGAAATGTAACCACTATCATTATCGTTCATGTTACACTTAAAACTTGAATTAAAATTGCTGCTAGAACTTTCATCCGAACACTTCGTATTCAGGTACATCCTAATTTTGATTAACTTTTAGTTCACCAACATGTTCGTCACAATAGAAATTCAGGAATTATTAAAACATCATCAAAAATCGTTTCGTTATGATAAAAAATGCTTTTCGTAAAATAATTTAACCTTTCAACTTGAATAAATTGCATGGGCACTACACAGTAGAAAATTTGAAGTTTTGTTAAAAAATGCCAACAAATCTAACGAAATTAAGGCGGCAACGACCTCATAGTACACCCCATACAAATAATCTAAACTAACCCAAACGAATGGTAACCGAACTACTAACGGAAAAAGTTTTAAACTTCTCAGCTGGTCGCGTTCGAGTATTGTTTACGCAAGGACGGGCGGGATTTCGTACGGTTTGTACACGTCATGAAAACACACGTACCTATCGCTATCTACTCTACTACGATAAAATAAAAATGTTCATGGGCGTCCGTATGGAGTGTAACGAAGGCAGTTGTCCCCCCAGATTAATTTAGTTAAGGAATGTAGTAAAAAGTGGACATCATAATAAAATATTTTAATTGTAAATGATACTTACACTGTTACACTTAGCAATTGCACAAGGGCAAATTAATGCAAAGAAATTTTTAACTTTTAAGAATATTTATGTTCGATGTTAGAATGATGTATAATTTATTCAAATTCCAATTATTAACAAGTAAACTGACAAACTAAAATACTGATGGTCACTCTTGTGAGTGCCACTTATTAGGAAAAGTTGAGATGTGTAGTTTCGCCATTAGAAAGTGCCATGCATACCGTGACTTAACCTAACTTTTAGTGTACTTGATTTTGTGGAAGTTGGAAAAAAAGGTAATTTATTAAACACCGCCGGTATTTGAGTTATAATTTGTCGGCAAAAATTTATTTTTAAATTAAAATGAAATTTACGAATGTGCTACATGCCCAACGGGTCGGTAGAGACTTCGTAAAGCATTGGTTGCAACAGAGAAAAATTAAAATTATAGAAACCGGAACCGCAAGGGAGATATTAGAAAATAAAAATATTCCCGTATATAATCCTGACGATATATTAAATCCAGAACCGAAACCTAAACTGTAATATTTATTGTATTTGATTTCAAAATTTATAAATGAGGTTGTTGTAGCATTAAAGAAGTTCCCAATTATATCCCACAACCTGTGAAGTTGGATCAAACTCATCCCAATTGGCACGACAGAATTTGCTACACTTACAAGGATAACGATGTACTTTTGGAAGGACTCGAGCAAGCTAAGGTCATTACAAAAAGTATTCAAATTGCTGATGGACTTCCGCAACAATTGGATATTAAAAATTCAAAACTAGATCTAAAATATCCTGTTTCAAATCTACACAAAAAGGCGAAGGAATGCATTTTAAATTCTTGCCTGTTTGATGCCGAATTAATTAAGCTACCTCGAGTTCGAGATCCTTTGAGACCTGCACATATTTTTCCTCGTGAATATGGGGTGTCACAAGCTCGCAAAATGTAAGTTTAAAAAGTAAAACATTAATAATGATATAATAAATTTTATTTTAGGAAGTTGACGACTATGAGGTTATTGCGCTTAGTGGAAACTTGTAGTCCCACCGAAATTGTCAATCAAAGATTTGCAACTGACAACATCAAGTTTTTGTTTCCCTTTGAGAAAGCTGGCGATTTATTTCAGATTGATATAAAAGGAGACATTTTTCTTACCAGTAATAAACCTTTAGGACCAATTACAAATAATGTAACTGATACACTGGAATTACCAAATTTATTTCCTCTTAAAGAAACCGTCACTTTAAATGCTGAAAATATTTATGAAGTACGAGACGTTTATTGTGAGTATAAGTTTCAATGTTAAAAAATTAATTTTTTTAAAGAAGATTTTAGCTTTAGGAAAGGTCATCGCAAGGCATCATCCCCACACTTTATTTGTGCTTTATCGTAACGATGAAGTTAAAAATTCTTTTGAAGAAGCAGTAACAGATTTACAGATATATGGACGAACATTGATGAAGACGTTTGCTGCTGCTGCTTCATACGCTAGACTGACATTTGGGGTGAGTAAATTTTAGGCAGGCCTCCCACTTATTCTAAAATATTCCTATAATTCTAAAATTTTTCTTAAATTCCTACAATTAGTTTAAAAAGTACTAAATTTCCAATTTTTATTTTTAAATTTAAAGTAAAAACTTGTATTTTTTTAATATTTCTCAAATTTTTTTAACATATTAACTGAACGGCTGATATTGATGTCCGAGTATAGAAATTTGCAAGGGGTAAATATCTCGAAAATTTTGTGTATACTTGTTTGGAATTCTTTGGAAATTCCTGAGAAATTATTGAAATTCTTTAGATTGGAAGTCATTAAAATTCTTTAGATTGGACTTGTTTTTGAAACTCTTTGGAAATCACTGGAATTTTGTGAAAATCCTTGGAATTCCGAGTGCCATGTACAAAAGTTTTCCAAGATGTTTACCTGTTGGAAATTTGTCTTAAAAATGTATACCTAATTGATTTTGTATTTGAATACTTTTTATTGTAAACATTCAGATCAAATAATTCATTTTACATAATAAAAAAAAATTAAATAAATAATCTCCAAATGCACCTAGGCGTTTTTGGTAAATTCTAAGGTATAATTTTATTTTTTAAATCGGGGGCATAATATATTCTTCCATTAATAATTGTAAATGATTTGTCGTAGTTATTTTTACATATTTGTAACTTTATTGTATGAAGTTTTAAAAATTCCTAAAAGTCCTAAAATTTAAATTCCTAACTAAAATTTGCAAGTTTATTGTGGAAGGCCTGTTTAGGTTTGCTATTTTAGTTTAACTTAATAAATTTATAGAAAAATGTGGGTGTTTTGCCAAAACCTGTAACTTTACAATGCGTTCATTCTGATGGTCAATGGTTCCATTTTGGGATACTTCAATTGAATACGTTGAATATGGAAGGAGGTGGAGTGAAAAATGTCTGGTATCAAACACCTAAATTATCATTGTATACCAATTGTTCGTACAAAAGTGGTAAACCAATATTAGAAGGATATAACAACGACGTGTTATTGAATTTGCTTACATTTTATAATCACGTTTCTTAGTTTTGTAATTAAATGTTGTAGGAATATATTTAAAACACTATTGTAAATATACCATTACAATATAAATTTTTGTTTACCATTTCGATAAACCTTTTGTGGAAGTAACCTTCTTATCATATGTAAATTATTATGAATTCCCTATGTTTAAAATGCAAACTCTTTGTAATAAACATGATGGCTTTATTTCATTGTTTACGACTATAATATACCATGAAGTGAAACTCGGTCGTTATTGTGGTTTCCTAAAATTTTCAACTTGATGTTTGAAATGATCTTTATTTATCACAGAATATAGTTTTGTATTTACATATTTTTTTAAAGATTCATTTTCTATATAAAAGTAGGTATCTTAATAATTCGAATTTTAAATAAAAATTGAGCAAAAACTTCATACTACTTGAGTAGATATCTACCCAAAACAAATGCGTAAACGAAAAATTTCAGTCGTACCGAAATTTTGTATTTACACCACATTTCTAGTTTTTACTAATTTTTATTTATTTAATCTATTTTACTGCACACATATCTTCTATCTTATATTGGCAAAATATTATTACATTTTGTACTAACACAAATAGCTTGATTACGTACGATGACATGTACCTATTATTTACAACTTGAAGAAGGAAAACGAAATTAAGGTAAACTAAACTTATAATGAAATGAATGTCACACAGATGCTCTTTTTACTTTTAAATTGGCAGCAAGAATGGTATGGGAAGGTCTGTAGTAAGTATCAAGTAGAGATTCGTGTTTGTCTATGTGATTGACTGCTAGACAATTACACGAACACACCGATGTGTGATCTATATCGTCGTCACTTATGAGTGCATGTTCGGCTAAAAGTTTACCGTTAACTTCACCTTCTAAAGTCAAAACTTCTTGTGATGAAGGTTGCAACTCTGCTTCATCGCGACGTATATCTTCAGCTTGCCTGTAACCAATCAAAGCCTTTAGGAACAAACAAATTATTGATATTTAGGTAACTTACATTGTCATAAATCTTAAAACCAAAAGATTTATACTGGCAGCAACAACGGCCAATCCAAATAATATAAAAATTAAACTTAAGGCAACGTAGCCAGGCTTATTTTGCAGTGCATTGTCGTTCTGAAATATTTAATTTTAATTTCTGTATAACACCTAAAATTACTTGTACAACATACTTGCAGTGCGACATAATCACCAAATCCTATTGTTGTTAGTGTAACAAAACAATAATAAAAGCTGTCGAAATAAGTCCATCCTTCATATTTTGAAAATACAGCTGCACCGGTGGTAATAATAATAGAAGATAAAATTCCGGTAGCTAACATTAAATTCATCTCGGTTGCTTCGACACACTTGCATCCCATATATTTTTTCATTTGTTTAATTACGACCGAAGCAAATTTATTCAATCTTTCACCAATACTTTGAAACATAACCAACCCCAAAGGAATACCTACCTACAATTTTTGTATTAAAAATTAAAAATATAAATTTATTCAAGTGTTGTACCATGGCATAACCCATGCAGAATGCTTTACCGCCAGCTGTAACAGGTGTGGAATGGCCATATCCTATCATAGCCAAAACGACAGTGGCGAAATAAAAAGATCCCGCAAATTTCCATTGAGGGCCAGCTTTGTGCGGTTTATATTCGATTATTGCAAGCTCTATCATTCTATAATCGTCATCAGTTATATTATATTTACGTTTGAGTGCATTAGATGTATCTGCAACACAAAATGTTATTTTCGTCCAAAACAACCTCTTTACTAAACCTTTTAGCATTCCGTCGCGTCGTAATTCTTCGTCTGATTCTAAAGAATCAAACACCGCCGCACCTATCAATAAATAAGTAAACGTACAAACCACCAAAGAAAGCGTTCGTACACTTTGTCTTTTCATACTTTTTCAATTAATTTAAAATAGCATACAAGCTGTCATCAAAACGGCGTCGGCGTCGCCAGCGTCTGATTAAGCAACTGGTCATGATTGGTTGTCTGAAAAAATCGATTAAAAGGTTCGGAATTTTATAAAAATTTAGAATAAAAAACGAAGATTTTAAATTGGTTTAGAATTTTAAGTTTTGTATAAAAAAACATAAATTTTGAAATAATATAGAAGTGTGATATATATCATTATTTCGTTTTTCTTAAAAATACAAAATTAATGACCTCTAAACGTGGATTGGTTTAAATTTACACATCTCCACGCTATTCAAGTTTGCTTTGCGAGTTTGCTCACAATTGTTATTTGTGTCCCAAGGGCGAAAAATACATTTTTACCTCCCTTGTAATTGTATGGTCCAATTTTTTTATTAATCCATCCTGGAAATTGTGAGAATTTGCATCGATCAATTAATTTTTAAAGTTGCAGAATAATCGTTTGTAAAGAAAACGATTTATTTTTGTAAAATAATAAAGATTTTGATAAATTGATTAGATTATATATTTTTCTGTTCGTGAGTCAATTTCATAGATATTTTAATATTTCTATTTGTACCTCTTTTAATGTAGGTAGGTATGTAGATTAAATATTTTTTCTTGTTTCTTATTTTTTTCATTTTCTTAGTTATATAAGGGGCCATCCATAAAGTACGTCACACGAATTTTAGGACTTTTGAACCCCTCCCCCCCTCCTTGTCACAGGTTGTCACATTTTTATAACCCCCCCCTCCTGATGTGACGTCACACATTTTTTAAATTTATGTATGTATTTAAAAATAATCGAGAGAAAACAGCTATTTTCATTTTTTACTTATTTTTATTAAATAATAATCTAATAAAATCTACATAAAGTCCTTATCATTCAAAATTCTCGTGAATTTGAGTGTCTCACTTGCATTACAACGCCGCTCTAGAACTTAAATGACGTTGCATGAGAGATTATCGCATAGCGAGAATGCTAAATTATTAATAAATATAGATCAAGTTCGTAAATTTTTAAAATTTTTAATTCACATCCAAACTGCGTTTTAGTATTTTAAATTTTAACATGTGACGTCACAAAAGTATTGACCCCCCCATGCCCCTTGTCACACGATGTCACACTTCGGTGATACCCTCCCCCCCCATTAACGTGTGACGTACTTTATGGATGGCCCCTAATACGAAAGATCGAAAATAATCGTGAAATAGAGCCTTATAGCGTATTAATAAATTTAAATTTTTATAAATATTCAGTTTTCTTGTTTTTCAAATATTTTTAATCTTAACCTGTGAATTGGTAATTAATGCCTTTTTATGTTTTTTTAAATAATAAATTTCTAGGTATTATATTTCTTCACTTTACTGTTAAAATTCTATTATTTTAACGTTTTGTTTAGTTCTGTTAAATATTATTACTTATATTTAAGGATTGTAGGTTTATGTAACTTGACATTAAATATCGCATAATTCCAGAAATTTTCTAAAAATTACAAATATGCATGAGATTTCTAAACAAGTTCCAATCTAATGATTGGAACCTACATGATTTCGAGGAAGTTCCAGAGGTTTCCAAGCAAGTGCCCAGTAAACACAAAACTCCATGGGATGTTATGCGACTTCCTATTTTGATCCCACGTATAACATCTTTTTGTGTCATCTATTAGTTGTTGCATAGCGGTTAATCGCATAACGTCAAATCTAAAACTTCTATGAGATGTTCATGAAATGTTAGTAGTATTAGTGGAAGCTCTATGTGACATCTTATACTGCTCCTTAAAAGTCGGACATAAGAGTAGACAGGGACGTCCCGTCCCAGAGAAGTTAACAGGCACTAGACAGAACATCACACTTCCCGACGGGTAAACTATGTTACTTCTCTATAACAGGTTTGTGTTTACTGGGTGTGGTAACCTAGACTTCGTAGTTGGAAAGGCGGCCCTGACGGATTTTCTGAAAAATAGCTTTAACCTACCTTTCTACCCTTTTATTCCAGATCACTTCTCTTTAATCGCTGCCACCAGATCTAGTTTAAAGATGTAACGAGATAGATCAGCTTGTTTTAATTGGTTTGCAGTAGCGTGAACTTTTGGGAGACGTAGGGATGAGATAAACAATACTTTTGCAACACCAAAATTAAACAGTTTGAAATTATAATTAAATTTATTGAAATCAAAAATAGAGGGGAAATACAAAATAAAAATAATATATCAAAATAATGCAATACTAAAGATTAAAACACATGAACATGGATAAAAAAAATAATAATAAAATCGAGCGCGAAAATACAAAATTAAATAAAATTTTTATTACTAACTTTTTTCCTAATAATTCGAGCAACGGCTTTGGCTGGTTGATGTTGTAGAAATTGTCACTTTAATTTAGTCAAATTTATTTAATTGAAAAAAAAATATATCAATGGCTTAAGTAGAAAACCACGTAACTCCAAAAATTCCATTTTTGAGATTTTGATGGAGAATGATTGTTAATAGTGTTGCGCACCTACTCTGAAAACTTCGTAAATCCCAAAAAATTATTTAGCCTTCTAAATAGCGAAAACACGTTTACATAATATTATGTCCAAAATCCTCCACCAAATTTATAACATTTTTACGTCTGTCTTTAGGTTCTCATAAAGATCGTAAAACAAAATTAATTTATTTTGCCTCTTAGCTCTGCTAATTGCATTTTGATGTAATCGTTGCTCGAATTATTGGAAGATCTTGTGTGAGTACTGAGTAAACTTATAATTTTACTATTCTAAACAATTTTTAGTGGTTTGAGCACTTAGATACCTAAGTGTTCCCACTTAACGCTCTTGTAATGGTAATTTAGACGTCCGATTTTTCGTCAAGTGTAACTTTTAGCATCTAAGCGCTCTTAAAATGATAAACAATTTATCAACCCCTTGGTTTCTAATTTAATAAAATATAAACAATTTACTTAAAATTTATGTGTGACCAAATTGCAATATTCATCTTTTGAATTTATCAAGTTTAGTTTTAAAACAAAATTATAAAATTAAAAATATACTAACAATTAAAATGAATATGATTTCGCAAATTTATCAATAAAAGAATGTTGCAATTTGTCGAAAGAAAAAGATATTCGTAATAATATAATTAATTTTTATTTTAAATGTAAATAAATTTTGTACAAAAGAAGATATGTATTTAAGGATAATAAAAAAATGGGGGTGCCTGATCGATCACACAGTAAATATTTTGATACAAACCGTTTTGACCGTGGGGCAGATTATTTTGATGACTTCTCAAAAATAATTTTACTGTGTCGCTATTGTTGTAACGTTACATCAAAATTTTGATTAAAAAAATTATGCAAATATTGATGTGTGACCGTCATAATACAAAATTAATTTGATGCCAAATCATAGAACATAATATATTATTTAACAAGAGGTTTAATAGGCAATTTAAACTCGAATTATAATATACTATTTTACCTGTTTCTGTATATGTAATATGGGAAAACAACTTTCTAAAATATTTGTTCAAATATTATAGCAAGAAAATATTAAAATTAAAAGTAATCAGTCTCAAGTTTATCAAAGAAACTGCTGGTGGTCCGATGCGCGTTCATCAAAGAAACTTGCACCATTGCAGCTGTCTAGACTGGGTCCAGCGATGTCATAATGGCGTGTTGTTAATAAAACCACTACTATTATGCATGGGTATATTACATCGTAAAAGAGGAAACTGAAATATTGTAACAACTACATATTTTATTGCCTACTTACAGTAGATGTTGACAAATCAAAGCCTTAACTATATTATGTGAAGACAAAGGGTAGAGCAAACATTCGGATCGAATTGTACTGATAACTCAATTTTGAGGAAAATGGAGTAATTACGTTTTTATTCCGACTATAAAGTAAGTGAATTTTTAATGCCAATTATAAAGATTAGATTGATCACTGCTTATACTTGAAAACAAACACCTACCTAGTTTGTAAAATCATAACTTAAAAAATATAATAATGAGAATAAAAGTGGGCGCAAAATTTTAATAAGTTGGTGTGCAAGAAAATTGAAAACACAGTAAAAATATTTTGTTTTATTTATAACTTATACAGTCAAGTTACATAAAATATCAACCTCTAATTATATAATCACTCAGATACATTTTTATTTTACATTAGAGAAGAAATGGAATATAAACTTTTCTTTCTCTAATTTAATAAAACTGCGCAATTATAAAATCAGACGTAACATTGTGTATCCTAAATAATTTAATCAAACTATATTTGATAGGTACATTATAATACTAAAATAAAGAGTCAATTTCTATGCAACGATTCACATGTTTTTCCAGAGCTTCAAAATCGTAAAAGGTATTAAAACATGTGGGACATTGAAAAGTCGGTGGTGCACCCTAAAAGAACACAAACTTACAAAAATTAATTAAATTTTCAACTGTTTTATATTTCTTTACTTACAGGTTTATTAGAAGAAGAACTAGCACCGGCTCTTGTATTTCCCTGCAGTTTTTGTATTTGCTCCAACAACTGTTCATTACGTGTTTGCGTATAATTCAAATCACTTCTAAGTTGATCCCTCTCTGAACGTAAAGCTTCCTTTTGATTATGCTCCACTTCAAAGTCACTTCGATACACATTTGACTAAAATAAGCAGCAAATTTAAAAAAGTTTATAATAAATTTGAAAAATACAAACCGTTTCCGTAAGAAGAAGTATAGTAGTCTCCAAGTCTTCAATTGTGTTATTTAACGATGCAACTTCGGCATTTTGAGATTGAATTAAACCATTTTCCATAGACGAAATTTTTGCTTGCAACATTGTTACCGTTCCTTGCAATTCGAAATTCTTATTTTGTAAGTCAGTTTTCTTAATTTCAAGAGAACTTATTTTTGTTTCATCATCTTTGGCTTTCTTTTGTAATTCACAAATCTGATTAGTTTTGGCATCATCATTCTTTTGTAAATCTTTAAGCATAACTTCTAAATTACTAATCATTTCGCTCTTTTCATTCAATTTAGTAACAGAAATTGCTCTAAGATTATCAAGTTCATCTTGCATATGATCGCTTAATGAATTTTTATAGTTCTCTGCACTCTTGAGTTGAACTTGTAAATCGCTAATCACTGTATCCTTTTCACTAATCTTAGCCTCAATACTAACTATTAAATTCTTAATCTCGTCTTTTAAATTATCAATCATCTTGTTTTTTTCCTGTATTTCATTTGCATAATTTCCAGATACGTTTCTTGTTTCTGTAACCCAGGATTCTAAATCGTTACGTGAAACACATTTTTGTAAGTCATTTTGTTGAAAAGCATGCGAAGAGGAGATATTTCCATAGATTGCATTACAGTCGTTAACAAGAGTTTCTTCCTGTAGTTTTATGTTTGGCTCGTTTTCCGGCAATCGAGATTCGGTCGTATAGTAGTTCTTCACATTCTAAAATAATAAAATTAAAAAAAACTTACTAAATAATATTTTTTAAATTACATCACGATTAAGTTTTCTTTCCTTCTCAAGTTCTCTTTTGAAAATTTCAATTTCTTCTTCCAAATCAATTATTTTTGCTCTCAAGTCTTGTTCTTCACTAAAAGTTAAATTTTCTTCCTTCTTTTCAAACGACTTAAACATATCTTTTTGTAGAGCCATGTGCAACTTACAATTTTCAGATTTTAACTAAACAAAAATTTGACGTCAGAATTTTATCAAAATTAAATTATGTACTTCAAAAAACTTATATTTTTATTACAGTATAAATTACGCTTACCGTATCTACATAGCCTTTAAGCGTATCAAATTTAGCTCTGTGTAATTGATGGACATCCATTACTTCTTTTTGCCATGTAACGAGTTCATTATACTGCTTCTTCATTCTCATATTGTTTTCATTAAGAGAATCTAAATGATACATAATATTATAAATTATTATTAGATATAAAAATCGAATACAATAATAACAAAATTTATAGAAATATGTAGTAATACCTTTTAATGACGCATTCTCTTCAAAAAGGTAATTCAGTTTTTGAAGAATTTCTTCGGATGCAATTTCAATTGAACCATGTTGACTGCCATTAGTTACCTCGGCAATGTCGGACTAAATTAGACAAAGGTTTAAAAAATCAATTCAATCACAATAATTATTATACATATTTTCAGACATCATAATGAAAGAACATTAGGATAATAATAAACAATTACTCTAAATATGAGGAGTATAATAATAATATAAACAAGGTAGAACTCGGATGACCACAGTTCTTAGGCTTCTATACTTCTACCTGTCTGGTTAAACTTGAAAAATATAGATAGAGAAAAATTCAAAATAAAGCCCGCTTTAAATTATCCAATTAAGAATGTCTTGATGTTTTTTATACTATTGGAGTGTTTTATAATAATTTCAATATTAATGAATCGAACAAATGTCTTTAAATTGACATTTAAAAACACTTGATATTTTGTTCTCCAATTGTTAAACTCAATAATAAAATGAAAATTATTCGAATTTCATTGTCAAACAATGCAAAACAATGGCAATGATAAATTTGAAAAAATGTAAAATCTTTTGTTATTCAAAACTGTCTATTGTGCAGTTATGACCTTCTAGCTTGATAGGGCAATGTTGTGCTTATCGATTTCTTGGCGAATTACAACTAAAATGAACCCAGTTTTCACAAATAAAATAAGTATTATAATAAATTTAAAAAATTGAATGACTGTATAGGCAAACTTTTATCTTTATTTGATCCTGGTTGTAGGAAAAGACCACAATGAGAACCTTGCCTAGTGGCCAAATATTTTTTAGTCCGTCATGGTATATAAATTTTAACATCATATATCATTCAGAAACATAAACCATCTACACCTTTTCCAGAGGTAATTCAGATATTCAGAAGTCAGTCAACTGAATATCATCAGTTGACAAATCTGAATTGCAGTTGGCGATTTCTGAATATCAATAATCTAAATTACAGTTGACGTTTTTGAATTACTGGTGGAAAAGGTGTAGTTATATATTATAAAATATTATCGTGATTCAAAAGATAATAGAAAATTAGTTTCAGTTCAATCCAGCCACCCTGTATGAACCTGCAGTAATAAACTAGTACTTTGACCATTAAATACAGGTTCAAGAAACATGTTTATGTTGACCAATTTTATCTATGTTTATTTATAAACGGTATTGACATTTTAGAATTTAAATATACATATAACCTGTGCGTAAGGTTTATATAATTTTTTTAATTGAGAACTAATGAATTTATTCTATACCGTAATTTAAAAATATTCTTAATTTTCAACAGAAATTCTTTAATTTCAAGTTTCCTCCTAAACCTGTATTATGCTTAACTTTTTTTATAATAGGGTTTTCAAATTTATTTTACAATATCTAAAAAAAGAAACCCGAGGAAAATACCTGAAGAGCAAATCTATTTTTAACCCTCCAGTACTAACATATATTTTATTGCACGAGTACTAACGTCGGTCTGTGAGACAGATTCTAGTTTTTAATTTTTTTAATGCAGTGTTTATATTCTTTATAAACTAGTTGATTCGAAGGTACTGAGAACCCCCGACCCTCACCTATTATCGTATTAAATTTACAGTTACAAATAGAAGTCGTCGGTCTATGAGACCGACTGTTAGTACTGGAGGGTTAAATACCATTTTTGAATTAAAATTGTTAGGATATCTAACTAGAGTTCGTGCCAAATAGAAATAGAACTGTCAATCATAATAGTTGGTAACAATATTTTTGAAAAGTAAGAAAAGATATAAATTGCATTTCTATGAGTGTATACATAAATAAACGAGAGTTTCAGTACCGCATACAACAGTTCAAGATATGCAAAGAACCACCCATAAAGTCAACCAGTTCATTAGTAGCAAATATGAAATGGAAAGATGTTTAAATTTAATACGGTCAATCTTTTTTAAAAAGAAAACACATATGAAGTGTTTATATCATTATATCGGGGGTGCTCAAACGGTCGATCGCGGAAACTTTCCGAGTCGATCGCGAGGCAACACCACTCCGCACTGCCTTTGAACTATTAAGGTGCGTACAGACACTGCGAGGCTGAATTTCGATTTATAAAAGATTGTTTATAACTATTGAACGACCGCATAGAAAAATAAGGTGCATATAGAAGATTTTTCTCAGAATAATATAAGAAATCGATTAAAATACTTGATCGTTTAGTGAAGTAAAAATAGGGATAAACCGCTCGCCTATATGCGTCAACGTCCAGAGAGTAATTGACATTTTGTGTCTTATTCTTATGCATGTGCAATAAATCATATTCTTGCAAGCGTATGTTTTTTTTAGTCATGAAGTTGGTCGATCGCTTTTCACCTAAATATTTTGTGGTAGATCGCCGGCACTGTAAGTCTCAGAACCCCTGGTTTATATCATCATTGGAGTATTTATTTTAAAATCTTATTTTAGTTTTTCCGAGTATTTATAAGACTTATTTGCTTATATTTGTTAATTTAGATAATTTTAAAATTTTAATCTTTGCTGTCAGAACCATCAGAACTAAATATATTAATTCACTATTGGAAGAATCTAAATCAACGTTTATAATTAAATTGTCTAAGTGCACATCCAGAAAATGTTCATTTTCTATAAATTCAGCTTCAATTTTTTTACATTATCACATACAGATTTTGCAACATCTATACAATTAAGAAATGTAAAACAATTTTAATGACTTGTAGTTTTGAAAGAAAATGCAAAACTAAAACAATTCGTAACAAATTGTAAGAAAACCACGGTGTGTTACTGAATCATTTAGAGATATCTTGGAGGCACAGCCTACAAATCTACAATGATTGAAGGTTCTATTTCTATTTTTTTAAAGATGCCAAAGCTATGATTATAATATTATTTGAGCATCGTGAGATATATCTAATATTTCCTTAGAACAATGTTTTTGCAATGTTATTATAAATCATACTTTGATAGCATACAAATAGGGGATCCACTGTTATAATAATTAACTGTTGATAAGATTATTAATAATCTGATTATATAAATTTTAATCTGTATTATAAATTTAGTCACTATCGTAGTCATCAATACCATAAAATTTCAATGACCTGCTTTGCATGCTATATGGTGGATGCTATATTTCACCTCATTTATTACCTATTTAATATTTAGCAATTTTCTTTAATTGACAAAATACAAAACAAGTTACCACAAAACGGGATTAACTTGGAAATCTTTATGAACATCAATATTAATTATGTTAGTCTATTCGTACTAGGAAATATTTTAGAGTAAACCCCATTTAATGATAATTGCATTTTATTGTCAGACCTTCAGTCCATTCACGAACAATTAGCCAAAAAATGTTACAGCAGTTTTTTAGAACCCTATAACTGCTTAACCGTTATTGAGAAATTATGTGCAGTTAGTCGCAGCATTAATTATTAGTTTGCTGATTATCACTAAGCATTTATGAAAGTTGAATTGGTCATTCTGAACAGTAAAATCTTTGCAAAAAAAACTTCACTAGATTTTATTTAACTTACCCCATATTCTTCAAACTGCTGTGAAGATTCCTCCCCAATGGTATTATTGACTTCCAGAGATTTTACCAAAATTTCTGAAGCAATCCGTTCGTCGTCAACATCCAACACCGATGGTGGAGGAGAGCTTCCCAAAATGACAAAAGATTCATCGTCATCTGAAGCAGGACAATCTTCTAATAAATTAGATTGCTTTTCAGACATGTTTAAAAACGTTCCTTCGTTCTTAAAATGCCGATAAATATAAACTTGAATTTAGATGTTTTGTACTACACAACTGCTGCGTTCAACCTCTTCAAAATAGTGATAAATTTTTACACAATATTTACTAATAAGTGAATCATTACCAGCAGTAAATAGTAAATAATAATAATCTTCGCATGTCAGGGTGTCAAAAATTACTACGCAGGTTACTGCGTCCAGGGGCGTAACTAGAATTGGGTTACAAAAATTGTTGGCTATATACAATTTCTTAAACCGACTATACGGTCATTACTTACATTAAATAGTTTTAAGTATTATTCTTATCAATCTTGTTTTTTATTTATTTTTTATTCGTAGATCTGATGCTATATGGTTAGTAAGCACATGGTACGCACCTGTATCGCTGGATATAAACAGTTGGCTTAACAGTTGGTACTGCAGCAAAAATATAGAGACAAAAAATAACCTATTTGAATAGCTAGATTGATTTTATTATCTTGAATATCAAATTATTTGTGTACTTATATAAATCAAAGAAGTACGAAAGCAAAAATGAAACTAATTACGCACAATATGTTAACGTCAAAATTTGTTAAAGGTGTCGTGGAGGGATATCCTTTGAAAGTGGAAGCAAACGTAACATGGTAAGCATGCCTAAAGAATTTATTTACAGGTTTTTTCTATTTTAGGCAGAAGATGTTAAAACATTAGAAGTTGATTTTAAGCCCCAATTCATAGCAAAAGTGATTCCAAAATTAAATTGGTCAGTTCTTTGCGATACAGCTCAAAGTATTGGTCACTTGGAAGACTTGCCACGGGAGATTGTTCAAGATTATGAAAACAACGTAGATTTTTTAAGAAAAGCTCATCATGTTTTGTTGGAAATCGATATTGTGGATGGAGATCTCATTTGTCCTGAAACTGGTCGAAAATTTCCAATAAATAATGGTATACCAAATATGTTATTAAATGAAAATGAGGTTTAAATTTTTCTATTTTATCTTATTTTTGAGTGATACTTTGTTGTAAAGTAAGAAGTAGATTTTTATTGAATGACTTGTTTAATATTCAATATTCTATCCTCAACATTTATTAGTTTATTTTAAGGTTTTTTTACCTCCGATTTATTCGTTATTGCTAATTTGTAGCATTGTAAATTAATTTGTGCATTTAATTTTTTGCAAAATGATCGTGGTTTTATAATTTTGAAATTATGAACTGTCAAATGCAATTTTGTAAAGAGCAGTGTTATGTGTTTAGTATTTAAGAAAACATTATAATATTATCTATAAATAAATCACTTGTCACTAACATTTTGAGTGAATAAAAGAAATGACAATGAGAAAAAACAAGTGAACTGATTTAGAGGGGAAAAAAATATAGTATATTCAAATTTTGTTTTTCAATTGCACAGTTGATATTGACGATATTGACCAATTCACTAAAAATTTTCTATATACACTGGCTTACAAAATTAATGGCACAGTCCTATGTTAACAATGTAAATTGTACCTTTTCAAGAGTTGGATACATAAAAGTCGCTTTTACATCAATACTTCTTGAACATTTTCTGTTACAAATTTCGTTCCCTTCATCTTAGTTTATACACAGTTTTCTATTTTGTGATCAGCCAAAAGACTGTAAAATACAAAATATTATCATCTGTATCTTACAAACGGTACAACGCAATGGAACAATGAATAGGCATTTTTTTCTTGTAAATTTCATTCTCTACAGTTTTATTCATATACATTTTTCTATTTTGTTGCATCGTTTCAGAGATACAGATGATACTATTTTTTATATTAAGCCTAGTCGTTTCTAAATCATTGTAACTTGGAGACAGTGCGAAGAATTAAAAAAATTTATATATAAACAAAAATGAATGGAATAAAATTTGTAACAAAAATTCTATAAGCGTTAAGTGCGCTAAGCAACCAATCTGACAGATGACGGCTTATTGAAGTCTGGGCACTAGGCAGCCATTACTTCCAGGCTGTGGCAGCCAACAGAACAGTATTTTACAGACTTTTGGCTAGTCACAAAATAGAAAAGATTGCATAGTAGCCTGATCGAGACAAGACGTATTTTGCGTTTTCCATGTCTCACTCGACTATATGGTCACCAAGTTATTTCTCGAAGAAAATATTTCTTTTGCTTTTATCGAAGAAAATACCGCGTTCAGACCATCGGCTGGCTGCTCAATATTTCGGCTAGGCCAGGCTGCCTAGTGCATTACTGCCTTAATAAGTATTACTTTGAAAGCGTATTTTATGTGTCAAAAGGTACAATTTACATTGCTAACATAGGACTGTGCAATTAATTTTATAAGCCAGTGTATTTTGATATTGAGGAAAAGTGGGGACTGTCGGATTCAGCAATTTTTCAGATTGCCAAGTACTTTGTTTTGGTTTCAACATTCTTTTCCAGTCACAGTAACTGTTTCTAACTATTTTATATTTTTCTAGTTCCCCAAATACTTCCGTTTCTTTAGTGTTTATACTTTGAATATTCCTTATTCCAGGTTCCCATTATCATATTCCTATTATTTTGCTTTTGTCGTCTCTTTTGATTTCCGTCAAAATCCGTACTCTTTGCTTCCGTCCGACTTAGTTTTAGAATATTTAGCAATATATATTTTTTTCAAGTGTAGAGGAGCTGGCTCTAGCCTTTGATGATTCAACATCCCACTACAAGGTACAAGGCAATAGTTCCCATTTACCCGTCAATTCTGCAGATTCTCACCATCCATCAGTGTTGGTGACCCAATCTCTGGGAGTCCTCCGCAGGTTACCAGGATTTATTAAAGTAACTTAAAAAATATATCTGACGTTGTAAACAAAACAAATTATATCGAAACCTCCCGATAATACGAGTGAGTGTCTTAAAACTTCAACCGCCTTATATGAAAATCGCTTTAGAAAAACCCCGCGCAATAGGATGGTTTACTCAATAGCTATTAATATCTTAATGGCCGCATTCGCTTTGGCACTTTTGGAAAAAAGCGTGTAACGCGCTTTCCAAAGCGAACGGGGTTTAAAGCGATGAATGCTTGAATGTTGGTAATGTAAAATTTACATGTATGGTATTAACCTAACTTATTATAGTAACAACTCTTGAAATCAAATAACTTGTAAAATTATAGCAATTATTACAGGGAGTGAAATATTTAAATTAAAAATACTTTGTTAAAATTAAATTAAATTTTTTAAATTAGCAATGATCCCCGAAGAAAATGTGATTCTTTTTGTTGCGGCAGTGAAAGAAATTGTGAGCGAAGTTTTTTCTTCTAGTGAAGAGGAAAGTGACCATGACGTAACTCTTGAGACTCGTAGACATAAAATATTAACATAATTAGACATAAAAAATTGAAATTAAATTAAAATTCAAATTCATTTGCAATTTTGCCACTACAGCGCCACGCTTTTTCCAACCCACCTAAAATGAAAAAGCGAAAAAAAGCGTTTGAAACTTTCAAAATGGGTGGAGCCAACGCGTATGAAAGCGCGCAAAAGTGCCAAAGCGAACGAGTAAAAAGTGTTTGTCGGCGCTTCGAAGCGAAAAAAGTCCCAAAGCGAACGCGGCCAATATGACATTCTTTTTTCAAATAAATACACAATGACAAGTTGAGGTTATGTAGTAGAAGAAAAACAACAGTTTTGCAAGAAAATTTGAGATTATCAATTTATTGTTAAATTAGGCCATTGCCAAATAATGTAAACCGCGTCCTACAATATTCTAAGACAAATTACAAACAAATCGCGTTTTTTACCACAATTTTAATAAATAAATTTAATTCCGAAATGGTTTTTGTAGGTGGTTTTGGAAATCCTCTACTTGATGTATCTGTTAAAATTTCGAATACAACATTATTAAATAAGTATAACCTTAATGAGGACGATCAAAAAGTGTTTACAGATGAAGAAGATTTGAAGTTATTATTAAACGATATATTAAAGTAAAGTCTCAAGAAAAATACTTGTTATTCTCTACACGGATATTTTTCAGTTTACCATCTACCGTGAGTCCAGGTGGTTGTGCACAAAATACCCTTCGAATTTTGCAATGGGTTCTCGAAGAACCTAATTCTACTGTAATGTTCGGTTCAGTTGGGAAAGACGAACAAGGTTGTACATTAAAAAATCTTGTGAACGCTTCTGGAGTACAAACGACGTACTAAATATATTTTACAATATTACGTAATTTGTTCGCATTGTAAAATATAAGTTTCAGGTATGTAGAACGCGATAAAGAACAAACGGGAACCGCAATAGCTCTAATACATAAAGAAAATAGGTCGTTGGTTGCTTATCTTGGAGCGGCACAAAATTATAAAATTGAGGACTTACAAACTGATAATAGAATGGATATACTTCAACAAGTTGGTCTTATTTATATGGAAGCATTTTTTATATCAAATCGTATTGAGGTGGCTAATTTTGTTCAAGAATTTTGTCACGACAGTAATGCAATTTTTGTATTCAATCTAAGTGCAGCATTTATGTCTGAAAACTATCCTGAAGAAATGTTAAATTTTGCACAAAAAAGTGACATTCTGATAGGAAATTATAAAGAATATGAAGCTTTTCTAAGTTTAACTTCAAAAGAAAATGTGATAACTTTAGCTCAAGATTTATGTGAAAAATACGATAACAGTAAAAATTTAAAACATGAGAAAATCGTGATCATAACAAATGGGTCCAAATCTGTTGTGTGTATACACGGCAAGCAAGGCAAAACGGAGGAGTTTCTGGTACCAAAACTTGAAGTGAATAAAATTGGTGATACGACAGGTGCAGGTGATGCATTTGCTGCTGGATTTTTAGGTGGATTATTGAAAGGATTGGATCCACTAGTTTGTTTAAAGTGGGGCTGTTGGGTTTCACGACAAATTATTCAACAAATCGGATGTACGATACCAAATTATACAGCAACCGAACTGAAAAATACTTTATAATTTTAAAATGAAAACAGATGAGATATTGTCGGTTGTCTTTTAAGTAGTTTCAAGTTTTGCTTTAAAAAGCTGTTTTTCAGTCTACTCGCTCCTGGAAGGAATTTTATCAATGCTTAAATATATCGTTCGGATCTACTTAATAGCAGTCTTTAAATATAAAATTGTTTGATTTGATTTTGAACTTCGATTTCTTATTATGTTACACAATTTGCGTTGTAGACCTTCTTTTTTGCACGAACGTCTTACGGTTAATAAGGTACAATAAGAGCAGTTTCTTCACCTTAAAATTTGTAAGATTGATTTAAAGAAGTTTATTAAAAAAATATTGCAATTAATGATTTTTTATTTTGAAAATAATATTTTGTTTTAATTTTGAGTTGATTTCCTCAGAAAACCTCTATGAATTTCCATGAAGATAAAGTAAAGAACTTTTACTTTCATAAAAATTATTTTAAAAAAGTTTTTGTTAAAAGCTATAAAAAATAATTTTAATGTAATAAATATTTTTGGAGATTATACGATTTTCTGAATTAAAAACATTTTGAAAACTATGAAATTTTTATATAAAATATGGCTTAAACCGTATCTCTGCTCTCCACTCCTCTCTATCATCCCAGTCCCCATCCTGAAGTCCTCTGCACAATGGTCCTCTGGCTTCCATTGCCTTTGTTACCTCTTGGACCCACGTTTTTGCTGGTTTTCCACCAGCAAAATTATAAATTTTTGAATTTCTCTGTGGATCACCAAAATTTTCTCGCTTAGGGAGCGTTCATAAACTACGTGGTTTGGCCAAGGGGGGGGGAGGGGTTAGGTAGAAAGCTACGGGGGGGTTATAGTCAAGCTACGTAGTTTTCTTCATTTATTATGAAAGCAATTTGCAAAATATAAGCGACGACATAATATGGATATTTATTTCCGTATTTGGATTTTTTTTATTTATATTTTATATAGGTGCGCTATTTGTTTTTAAAACAAATATCGGTATTATTCATTTTTTATACCAAATAATTTTTAAATAGTTTTGTTAACAGAAAGCATAACATGTCTTCTGGACTTTATAGAAAAAAAAAACTACGTTCCATCTAGGGGGGGGGTATCATGGTAAAAGCTACGTTAAGCTACATGATGGGAGGGAGGGGTTCTAAAGAGGTCACGGGCGTAGCCAGGGGGAGGGTTTTGGGGGTTCAAACCCCCCCCGAAAAGTTAAGATTCCTTCCATTCCAGAAGTTTTCTCTGAATCTGTTTATTACATATTAAATATTGTTCTTATGAATAAACGGCTATTTTATGTATTTTTATTCGTTTTATTTTCTTGAACCCCCCCCGATTCTAAAACCTGGCTACGCCCGTGAAAGAGGTCAAAATCAAACTACGTGGTTTATGAACGCTCCCTTACCATTAGTGGTCTGTGGATCACTAAGGTTGGCGACCGCTGCTGTGGAGGGTTTTCCAGATTTCCGTTTATATCCAATTTTTCTGGGACTAGAGTTTGAGTATGAAAATTTGATTTCTTTTACTTTTTTTTTGAGAAAAAGGGCTATTTAATATTTTTAATAAATTTTTTATAGGTTCGTTTAAGGCCCTTTTTTGTTTTGGGTCCTGTGCGGCTGCACCTGCCTAGATACGGCACTGGTTCGTTTGATCAGAATTGACAAATGGCATATGGAGTGGATAATAATTAATAAATTAATACATAATTATAATATTACTTTATTTTATGCTAATAGTAACGAAGAAATTACCTATTTACTTTAATTACTTGATCTCCCTTGCGGTGCAAATAATTATCGTATCGAAGAAGTGTGGATACGCCTTTATTAACACGACAATTTTGACATTTGGTATAAATGTACTTCTGCGAGCATTGCATTTGTTTCCACACCAAATAAGAAATCTAGTCGATGTACACAAAATTTTTCGAGTAAAAATATATTCAAGTTAAGTTTTGCAAAAGTATCCTGATAGTAAAAAATGGTAAGTATTATAAATTTTTTCATACGTAAGATAACCTTAAAAAATGTATTTTTTTTAGTCAGTGGCAGAATTTTTAAAGGGTTTACCTTCATATAATGAAGATAACTTTTCAAAATTTCATGCAGATAGTAGCAGTCGAACAACTCTGAAAAAACCAGCTGTTTACATTCCCACAAAAGATTTTCCATCCGAACAAAGTAGATATAACATGAACTCCTTTATTAATAATTTAACCAATACTTATTTATTTTGTTTTAGTAATAGTCAGTGAAAAAACAAGTATATTACTAAGGTACTTACATCAACATTGGGATAAAAAGGTATGCATACATTTTTCATATTTTCTACCGGCCAATTCGTTATATTTTAATGTTAAGATTTGTTGTAATTGGTAATGCAACAGACTTTTGAGTATCTAGAGAATAAAATATCCTGGGGCGGTTGTTTATATTTTCAAGGTCAAGAAGTTAAGGATTATTTCTAAACCTTGAAAAATTAATATTCCGTAATGTAACTTCTCCTTTATACTATAATTTTAAACTAACAATTTAAAAAACGTTTTTGACGATTTGTAAAATCAATTTTTACTTTAGACTCAAAGTCTGCAGAAGAAAAGAGAAAATGAAAATGAAGATACAAATTCATCTAGAAAGCGATTAAGAGTTGAATACAGTACTACATCGTAAGAGTTATTTGAAGTTTATTTATTTTTATTATTTTTTATGTATGGTTAAGTAAAATTTTTATATTGTAACATTCTAAGTGATACCTAATTGAATAGAACATATTATTAATACATATTTAAAAGTATATTTTAAAAATGTAATGTTGTACCTATGTCTTACCAAATAGTGTAATTATTGTAATATTTTTACCCCTATTTTCTCTTCGACTGAAAAGGATAGAGATTTTGCATTTTATGTGGCACAAATTTGATTTTTAATTTCTATTTTTTCACTCGATATGATAAGATAAGTATTGTAGACATCATCAAATTTTTAAAAACTGATTTCTGAGAAATTTCATAAATTATTTTGTAATATACCTACTTTTCTTTTCATTTATGAACTTAGTTTTTGTACGAAACTTTCAATTATAATAGAATAATCTAAATCATGGCATGCAATGTAAAGTACTTTTGGCAAAGTAAATGGTAGAAATCATTAATTAATGTTGAATTTTGAAAAAGTTTTGTTAACAAATATAATTTTGAAATGTATAATTTTAAGCTGGAAGTTTATTTGCATTTCAAGCAGGGACGTATTATTGTGTAAGTCATTACTTTAATACCTGGTTAAAATTTTGGGCATTTCTATGAAAAAAAGAAATAGATTTTGAGAACTTGTTGAGACCAATTTGTACCAATGAAATGCAGGAAAATTAGGTTTTAGTTTTTTTTTGTATATAGGAAATAGTTAGACTGCATTAATAGTTCTGTGTTGATTGCAAAAAAGTGCTTAAGTCAATATTTGCCAAACTGAGATAACTACGAAAACAAATTTACGGAAGGGGGGGAGTAAGTGTAATTAAGTTATTTAATTTGGTTAAAAATGGCATTACGCAGGTGTACAAACGATATTAACAAGAATTAAGAAGTATTACTCTTATAAAAAATTACAAAAAGAACATACTTAGAAATAGCATTTTCTATAAAATTAACTTTTTTCTATCGACATCGGCAAAATGTATTTTATTAAAATTCTAGCTTAATATGTACGCTATGACTTAAACAATTATACTCAAAGAAAGAGCAAGTTTACTCTATCAAATTAATTCAAAACCTCAATTTTGCAAAAATATGACAAACACTTTTTCGCAATCAACATAGAATTGGTTATAAATTTTAAAGTAAAATAAGAAATTTATTTGATTAGTTATATCCACATAACAAATTATTCTGAAAAATTTATTTCACTAAAATCGCGAATTTGGAAAGGGGACACTAAAAGCTCGAGGCTAAAATATGTACAGTAGAATCCGGTTATAGCGACGGCCAAGGGACCGGCGATATTACGTCGTACTAACCGGACGACGCACAAAACGGTTTGAAACTTTCACGGCGAATCCGGGCAGCTAGTTGAATAATATGCGTAAAATAAAAAAAAAACAAAAATTTCAAGTTTAATTATAATTAAATCTAATAGGTAAAGTTACAAGCTAATAAACAATTTAAAATATAAAAACATGATTGTAATGTACATAATAATGTAGGTACATGTAGATAAGTATATAAAAAACTTACTGGTTTAGAAAATAAAAAAAAAAGTTATAACACAGTGAAACGTAACAAAATACGAAGTGATTTACTCTGGAATAATAATTATAAAGTGCATAGAAGGCATTTTACTTGTGTAAAGCATTTGTGGGGGCGGCAATATAATGCGAAGTATGCATTTGCGCTTGAAATTATGAATTATTTTGAGACGAGCGCAGGTCGTTTTAATCGGACGATTTTTAATAAATACGTCGTTAAAAGCGGTCGGTCGTTATAAACGAAGTCGTACTATTCGGATTCTACTGTATATGAGTTAAGTATATGTAATCCGTCCCTGATCTCAAAACTCATTGAGTTAATATTTTGCTTCTACTCTCGCTTTTGTAATCTCATTTTATAATTTTTACAAGCACTAGTATATTGAAAATTTTGTAATATAATATCTTTTCTATACGACTAATATTGTAGAATCAGGATAGCCACATTCTTAAAGTTGTTGTATATTTTATTGTACAATAGTATATAGAATAACTACTAGCAGTGACAACTATTCCAAATTATTTAACCAATTAATAAATTTTATATTACTAAGCGCTCATCTGTCAAATTGATTTTCGTTTATTTGTTAACGATAATGGTGCCTTTTAGAAATGCTTTTAGATAAGAAAGTTAAAATTGCAGTAATTGCAAAAACTTATACAGTTTATTACCTTTTTTTTTTCATTTTTGATCGACGTTCTGTCAATTGGTCAGACTTATGTAAATAATAGAACTAATTCTTAAATCCACAACATGTTGATGCACACCGGAAGACCGAGCTAAGAAATTCTGATAAGTCTGAGATTCGAACGCAGAATCTCAGCTCTGTAACTCGACCAGCGATCACACCAATTCACTGCTGTGGTTAGTTTACTACCTTAATAGTCGTATAGAAAGTACAGTCTGGAACACGTTTGGAATGGCTATTCCTCACTTGTGGACCGTCGCCCTCACCTATCCACTCGGTTGACAAACTTTCCACTTGTGCAGAATAGGCCTAATTCCAAACTTGTTACAGAATATATTATTAATGAGTTAAATAAAGAACTATTTCATTCTTTCAAGTGGCTGCTAATGTTTTAAAACGTAAGTTTTCAACTTGACTGTTACTTTGCAGTTTGTATTATGATTATTGATTAATTACTATTTAAAGTAAGTATGTACCTAATTTAAGATTTTATTTGGTAATATTCGTTTAAATTTTATTGTATTAATACCTATTATTATAGCTTTAATTTCTATCATTTATGTAAAAGAAAGTATTATGCACCATGGAGACAAAATTTAAAAACTGAAGATATTTTGATTATTGTATAGTTTTGAGATCCTTAAAATATCATACTGCATGTGATGTATATTTGTTTAATGCACATAAAGGAATTCAGTGCAGCCCAGTAAATAAAATTGTTTATATTTTATTTGTATATTTGTTATTTATGTAATACAATTCTTCCAAACAAACTGCAGTTTTTAATTACCATTAATAAAAATTAGTTTAACTTCAAGATGTTCCATTTTTGATAATTTCATATAGGAATTCTTCTGCTATTGTTTCTTGGAATAGTCATAAGAAATGCATCTTTTTTGTATATGAACCACCCTACACTTAAAATCAAAAACACACCCCAGAAACAGATCTGTTTCTTCGAATCGAATCAGCTGTAAGTTTCAATATTCATATTTATCAAGACAATGCAATAAATTCTTTACAATTTGAAAATCCACGTAAAAAGTAATTCTCTGGTTTGGGTACCCCTTAAATTAAAAGTTTTGCTCACCAGAAATTACATGCAATTTCCATTACTACAATGACAATTCTGTTTAAAAAATAAAAAACAATATTTTTCATATAATATATTACAATTTGTAAAATCATTAAATCATAGTGGTTTTATCATAAAATTACAAATATTTGCCTCGATACTAGCTCTCTAAATACCAGAACTCGACGGCGTTCCTGGTGAGCCAACTACATCGATAATTTCAGCATTACCAGAAATTTTAAGGTCTTCTTGATCTGAATTTGAACCCAACAACTGCGGAGGAATGGCAAGTGATTTTCCAGGAGATAATGCTTCATATTGATGTTTAAGAGACTGCAACTCAAATTCACAAGTAGACAAAGCCATTTTAAGTTCCATATGTAACACCATTTCACTTCTCAGTTCGTTGAAATGCTGGCAAACTTCTTCTGTTGGTGTGGGATTAAGTTCTAGAAAAAAACCCAATTTTAAGTTTGTTGAATTTACCAAATTAAAATAAATAATTAGTTTACCCATTTTCATTTCTTGCAGCATTTGTTCAATTCCTTTTGATTTTTTTTGACCAACATTTGCTGGCAACTTCATACGCTGGGAACGAAGTGAAACTCCACTGTTTTTATAATCTGGAAATTTAATTCCCGCTGTCTCCACAGCCTGTAAAATATTCTGTAGATAAAAATAAATTAATACATATTTATGCCCTTCTGTTCTGTTAAATAATTAACTTATTCGATAAGAAAAAAACACAAGGTACCAGTCCGTCATAGGGATTTAATACGTACAGTCATGCAAATATATAATTTTCTGCACCCTCAATTAAGAAAAGTTAATAAAGGTAACAATGAAAGATTATTATTAGATTTACCCCAATTAATTTTTACTCAAAAATAATCAAGGAAGCAAAAACTTCCATATTTAAAATCCCTATGCACACTACTAATCAATTCAGCACCCGATACAACCAGAGCTGACATATATAACAAAGAAAATAATGATTTTAAGCAGTTATTTAAATGTAACATAATTTCCAATAGGCTTACACTGGTGTCGATACGAGAAGGCCTTGAAGGATTAGCAAGCTTCTTTTTGGGTAATTTTTTATCCACTTTTCTAGCATTTTCCGCTTGACTATCAGCTTGACTAATTAATTTTTGTAAATCTTGTGTTTTACGTTCACGTTCCTTTTTACGAGCTTCAATTTTCTTTAATTCATTCAATAGCGATTGTTCTTCTTCAATCTAAAAAACAATGTAGGTAATGTAAATGTACCTATGGCAAATAATTATTTTTAAATAGTAAAACCTGTTCTTGTGTTCGTTCATTTAAGCGTTTCAGTTGTTCCTTACGACGACGTTCGTGATCTGCATCATAATGATAAATTTTCTTTTCTCCGTTTAGCTATAATAATACACTTATTTTATATTTTTCTCAACATATTTCTACAAGTTACCTTTCCTAAAATAGCGCAAATTTTATAATATCTATCTTTTAAGTCTTCAACAGATCTTTTGGAATATTTTTCTGCATCGTAACGATCTGCCATTATAATAAAACGTAGGTCAAAACGAAGAGCTAAATCTATTAAATGATCTGTTTCTTCTTTAGTCCAGCCTTCCGTTTGTAAATGTTGCTGATAGATACTGTCCGTATAAGTTGTCACGTCGATTTTCTGTTAAAAAATGAATATTTTAAATATATTAACATAAAGAAGTTTCAAAAGTTTGTAATATTTTCTTACTTTATTAAATTTTGCAAAAGGATATTCTTTAGGCCCATCGGATGGTCGACGCCAATGATAAAAAGCCGCCCCATCTGTTCTAGCGGGGTTAATAAATGGAGTCCACTCCCACTTACGAGGTTTCTTCATACCAAGTTTTATTTTTGTTTGCTTATAACCATTACTGGTATCGGATGGGAATAAAGGAGGTGCATCTTTAGTATCGCTGTAAAGTAAAGCAAAAACTTCTCTGTGCATTCCCTCAGGTCTTCTCGATGTTTTTGTTGTGCCAAATTGTCTTCTTCTTTGTTTATCGGAACCAATTATTGACTCCCTAGTTATTTCGGGAGTCATTGGGACCTCCAATTCCAGTATATCTCGTACGTCAGCCATTTTAAACTAGTTTTATTTACACTTCTATAAATTTAAGCACTACGTAGGTTTCAGTGGGATGCAGCTGTATCTCATACACATAGAATTAATATCATTACACTATAAGATCATAGTAATTAATAAGTTAAAATCCATTTAATTACACATTTATATCTTAGTTATTAATAAATTGTATTGGCATTTTATAAATAACAAACCTATAAGTTTATTTTAAATTTAAGGTTATGTTGACTTTTTTTATGCAGAAAAGCCAAATAGTATATCAGTGCTTCTCAACTTTTTCAACTGTAAATCGTCGGAACTACAAACAAAAGCAAAACAAAAGTCAAAAACAATTTGAATTGAAATGAAATACTGACACAAATTAACTCTACCTAAATTAATTTTTGATTTTATTACTTTCCGAACTTCTTAGTAATATAAGGAAAGTATTGTTATCTGAAATTGAAAAAAAAAATTTACCCCCCATTTTTTTTTTCAAATTTTTATGTTTCGAGGTTCCCTTATGCTATATCCAAAATTTTTGAAAAAGTCTGTATGTATGTGTGTATGTATGTATGTATGTCAGTATGTCTGTGAACACGATAGTATCTAAACTAAGTAATGAAATCAATCCAAATTTTGAGTTTAAGTTTTAATCTGTTGTGGCACGAAGCCCAGTGAAAATGAATAAAATCTAATGGGGGGAACGGGGGGTTTACTTGAAGCTATAAGACATAATCCATCATAACTTCTAAATGCAATGAAATAGATAAAAGTTTATTATGACAAAAAACGATCACTATCAAACTTTCTACAACTTTTGTTTTATAAATATTTTTAAATTCTTTTTTTTTTATTATTTTTTATCAAAATTTTTTGGAAATTTTTTTATCTACCGATTTGCTTCAAACTTGGTGGAAAGTTTGCCCTAGGTTCCAAAAACAATCTCAAGAAATTTTATAAAAGTTTGTTCGTCCAGAGGAGCGCTAGGACGGTAGGAGCATTTGAAGTTTCAAAAGCACGTGGCTTTACCAAATTTTAATTCGCTTGCTTCTTCTTATTTCGGTATATAAAAGGCCCAAATTTGCATTGCATCTCTTCCTGAGGCTCTGATTAACGTTTATATTGTTTTCCTTTCACTCAAAAATTGTTTTTCACACTCTTAAACTGTTACGAAATTTTAACATAAAAAATTTAATATTTTCACTATTATTGCTCCCCTGATTAGATTTAGTAGTGTAGTTTTTCTATCCGAGGAAAATTGGGAGTTCATTTTTCGGAAAGTTATGTGATGGCCACATCTGATTTTTTTTTTAATGAAAAAAAATTTACTTTTGACCAGTAGCGTAAGCAGAATCTCACTTTCAGAGTTTGGGGGCCAAATTGCAAATATAGTATATTGTTTGGCAAGGGGTGAAACAAAGCGATTTCAGACGAGGGTGAAATTTGCCTGCCCGAGTGAAACGAGGGCTGGCATCACCTTCGTCTGAAATCGCGTTTCACCCCGCGCCACACATACTATTTTTCATATTACCTGCATTGAAACAGAAAATTTTTTTGCATTGAAACTTGTAAAATAAATATTTTAAATTCGAAATTTTTTTGAATCAGCAATAACTCGACAACGGCGCTAGATATCGAAAAACTGAGAAAAAATTTCCCCCCCCCTCGTCTCGTACTCACCCCCCCAGTGAATTATCGGTAGGAAACCATATGCAAAAATTTAGATCGATCGCGCGCAAAAAAAAATTACTCATAAACAACAATATCGAATTTGACTTGGACGAATCTGACAGCTGTCATACTAATTAAATTTTATTTGAAGTAATGAAAAATTATTTTAATTCTGACAGGGTTGAAATGAAATCGGAAACAGAGTTGGCGGTAAGAAACTTGAGTGTTTCTGCCCTCGGGCAGAAACATTTTAATGTTTGACCAATATTCGCAGTGGTCTGAAATTGTCGTGTTTCGACTGTCTTGACAGCTATTGAAACACACTGTTTCAATGCAGGTAATATGAAAAAGCATTTTGCACCCTTTTCTAGGGTGCTTAACGATTTAAGGGATGCCCAACACTTTTAAGTGAAAGTGGTGCAAATGAGTGCTAGGGTTAAAATTTAAGTGTTTCTTAAATTGGTAGTCACTTATTCCGTTGTTATATTGGTTGGAATAATATTTAAAAGAAGCTTAAAGTTTAAGTGCAGATGGTGCAAATGGTGTCTCCTTATAGGCCTAATCCACGTTTTAACCCAGCCCAATTAAAATTGTTCAGTTTCAAAAGTATTCACACTAATAAATTCAAAATTTTCCCTTCCGTCGTCTTCAAATGCCTGTTCAATAATAAATAAGCTTTGTGCTTCTTCTAACAATGGTTTATATTTTCTGCGGAGTTTGTGGCGTGTTGCTGAAATGTATGGGTCAGAACTTGTCAACATATTGTTCAAAATGTCTTTGTTTGTTGCTTTTCGTTTGTGGCTTCGGCTGTTCTTCGGATAACTGTCTAATTGGTATAAGGCCAAAATTTTCAATAATAGCTGCACCATGCACAAGAACTTTATGGACATTTGAAGGCATATAATACCAGCTATATAAGTCCAAATACAAATTCATGGTGGCTTCAGCATATTTTTAAAAGTTGACTACGTCAATGCGGTTACCTGATGAAATCGATTCTAAAATGACGGAAAATCGCTTGATCAGGTGCTTACTCACACCAATTATCTCAGCAGTCATGTTTGGGTCGGCGAAAAATCTTCTGGCGGTATTTCCATCATTGGTTGAACCGTGACCTTGTTTGACAACATCAATTAATATTACACTGGGCAACAGTAATTCTGCGGCGTGAGGTTTAGGAATCGATTTTAGGTAATTCTAGTCTCCTGAATCCAAAAAATAGATTTGATTTGCCTAATTGACTCTAGTTTTTGAGATAAAGGCAATTAAATTATTAAAAATAAAATGAAAAACAAACATTCAATATATTCAAAAACCGTTATTTTGGAATGGCGATAACGTTATGAATGATAAAATAGAGTTAATTGATAAAATAGAGTTAATTGTCCGGGCAAAAAGGGCTTACTGTAAGACGATAACATGACGCGCATGAATGGATTAACAAGATTCGAACTACAAAATAATTATTATTCTACATTTTAGTTATTAAGAAAAATATTAACAGTTTTAACTAGGAAGTCATGTGGTGTCCACATCAGACTTTTGGTTTTGTTGACAAAATTTACCACAAATATAGCAAAACTGATCGAGATTATTAACACAAGACTTGCGTGAAGAACTCATACTTTTTTCTACTCTAACTATAAAAACTGACACATTTGGCGTAGCTTACTATTTAAACAACAAAGTTGACAATTATTGTACATAGCCGTATGCATGCGTATAGTACCAATTTTGTTTTGTTATTATAGAAATAAGCTGATATGTTAGTACAAATCGAATTCAAAAAGTCAAAAATGACTCTCGAAAGAATTTATAGTTTATCATGAGAACTAGAGACAATTTGAACAAAATATCTATGCAGTGGCGGAACTAGGGTGCGCAGAACCCCGCATTGCGGGGGGGCCCTTGGCCATAAGGGGCCCCAAAAATAACGCCACAAAACATTTTTTTTACGTAGTTTTATTTTTATATGGTTAACAAAACAATTATTTTTAAGGCAACTTTTAATATTCGACGTTAAAATTAGATTTTGAAACTGTTAAAAATCTTCCAGTTTTTTCTTAAAAAAACATTTATGAAGACATTTAAGTTATTATTTGCTTATCTATCAGCTGTTGGCCATAAATAGTCAGTAGAGGTAATATCTACTATACTGCCCTGCTAAGCGAGAGTGCAGTATGTGCAAAACAGTCATTCTGAGATATTCGACTTTATAATTTAACTTTAACCAAGGAACTTACGTTCTAAAACACGTTTATTTCAACTAATTGTGGGATTTTCGCCTTTTTTGTTTATTAAAGATGTAGTAAAATGCTCGTAGTTAACATAATATATACCAATAACTCATTTTGTCAATTTTTGCACATACGGCACTCTCGCTTAGCAGGGCAGTATAGTAAACTATAGTAACAACAAAGCAATAAAAACTACCCTTAAATCGGCTTATTTCTTATATTTTGTCGGTATTACGTAAAAATATATCTTATTTTTGGACAAAGTAGTTTTTATGGAAAAAATTAGGTAAATCACATCTGGACATTTTATTATATAATTTGAATTTATTTTAAGCATATTTTGAGATATATTAGGGACAATGGATAATTTTGAACAACAGCTAAACGGTCATTTTCTAAATTAAAAATAATAAAGAATTATTTGCGAAATTCAATTGGTGAAGACCTTTCAAGCCAGCTGTCTATTTTGTCTATTGAGGCAACGGCGGCTCAACGAATGAAAATTAGAGATATAATTAAAGACTTTGCTAACATGAAGGCTCGAAAGAAGGAAAAGTTAACAGGGAATTAAAATTTTAGTCGTTAGAATAAAAATTATTTTTTAACTTATATTATGAAATTGGCCTTAGTTTTCATTTAATAGATATACTTGTAATTTAAAAAGAATTTATTGTTTATTTTTTTATTTTTCTATTTTAAGAAATAAATATTTATTATATACTTTTTTTTTATAAAAAATACAGTTTTATTAGGGGTCCATAAATTTTTTCTCCGGGTGAAGCCAAATTTTGAAGTTCCGCCACTGTATCTATGTGCAGAGTACTTTATTACATTAGCGAATCTAAATTCACTCAAAAAGCTCAGGCCACAGAAAAAAAACTTAGTTTTGTTCCCCAGTGTTATTTCTCTAAACAAAATTAAAATAGTAGCTATATCTCAGAAAGTTTAAGTTTTAAAAAAAACTTAAAAAATAAAAAAAGTGTTAAATAATCCCTAGATACCAAAAATATACATTATATCTCTTAAGTCCAAACCTTGTGATTCCAGCCCACTGTGCGCCAGTGGCGTAGCGTGGATTTATGGTACCCGGGGCAAACCTTAAATTTGCGGCCCCCCAATTCTCGCAAAACAGTATTTTTTAAATCAATTTATTAATTGATAGATGATATTAATTTATTATTAAAATCAATTTATTACAATTAAAATAATTAAATTACAATTTTATTCTGCATGATTTGTGTAATGCAAACTCTTGAATACATTCGTCAATGTTGATTTGCACATCTTTTTCGATTACCAAAATACCTAAATTTGTTAATCTTAACGTTGACATTTTCTTATCTTAAATAGTTTTTAATTATTTTTAATTTAGAGAAGCTTCTCTCACAACTGACATTACGAGTACTTATGGCAGCTTTTCTTTTATTTCTAACTATTTCGCGCCATCTATCCATCGTCAGCACGGCCGTACCCTGCCGCCCCCTCCCCAGACGTGCCGCCCGGAGAATTTTCTCTCCTGTCTCCTGTTTTGACAAAGATTAAACCCATTAAAAATATCCCAGAAAACCGAAAGAACTCGCCAAAGGTGGAACTCGAAAAAGTTGAAATTCGTTTCAGGGTGAATCCGAAAGTGCGAAGGGAATCCACTAAATAGTATATTGTTAGGCAAGAAGTGCAACAAAGCGATTTCAGACGAGGGTGAAATTTGCCTGCCCGAGTGAAGCGAGGGCTGGCATCACCCTCGTCTGAAATCGCTTTGTTTCACCCGCGCCACACATACTATTTTTCATATTACCTGCATTGAAACCTGAGCCAAAACCTGCTAACTAGAAAAAATCGAAAAATTGTTTTTTCTAGATCATCTAACATAACTTTTTACGCTCTTTCGTTTGGTCTATTCCATTTTACCAAGTTACGTCTCTAAGTGTGTTAAAATAACTTTGCCAAATGCAAAATTACATGGCTACAGATATACATGTAAACTTTTTAATATTAATTATCTCGATTATAAGATTTTTGATACTTTTAGCAGGTTTTGGCCCTGAACCCTTGATTTCACACATGGCTGAAAATTGGTAGGATTGTTCAAAACACTATTATAAATGAAATGTAAAAGGTCCTCATCGATCCGACACCTGGAAAAAAATTTACTCGGGGTCAAAGGTCACAAAAACGGGTTTTTTACAATTTTCAGCAAAGCGGTAAGTTTTATCATAAAATTAGTTTAGACAAAAATTGTAGATCAGATAATTATCTATAAAAAATGTCTAAATAGTTTTTCTCCTAAGAGCCACCGTTTTTGAGATATAGCAATTCAAAAAGTTAAAAGAGTTGTAATCTACTACAAAAAAATAACACAAATTTTTAAAAACTTTAAAAAACTTTTATCCAGAATAGGTGAAATTAAATTTCTATCTGTCATCTATCAAAAATTACAAGCTGCCAAAGTTTAAACTTCAAGAGTGAATAACTCATGAACTATTGAAAGGATTTCAACCAAATTTTGTATGTAGAAACATTGTCCCCACAGAACTTGACAGCATATAAAACCGTTTGACAAAAACCAATACTTCAACATTAAAAAAAAAGATTACTTTTTTTTGCGAAAACTTGAAAAAAGTTCTTCTGAAATTATCTGATCTACAATTTTTGTCTGAACTAATTTTATGATAAAACTTACCGTTTTGCTGAAAATTGCGAAAAACCCGTTTTTGTAACCTTTGACCCCGAGTAAATTTTTTTCCAGGTGTCGGATCGATGAGGACTTTTTACATTTCATTTATAATAGTGTTTTGAACAATCCTACCAATTTTCAGCCATGTGTGAATTATTGTAACCTTATTGGCTGTCTGAATTGACCGGACTATTGACGGTTTCTGAATATCAACGGATAAATCTGCACTACAATTGACTGTTTCTGAATATCAATTGACAAATCTGAATTACAATTGACAAATCTGAATTACAATTGACGATTTCTGAATATCAATTGACAAATCTGAATTACAATTGACGATTTTTAAATATAAATTGACAAGTCTGGATTACAGTTGACAATTTCTGAATATCAGTTGACAAATTTGAATTACATAATACAATCGTTTGTATAGGCTCCAAAAATTATATCCTTCTAGATCTGTAATTTATGAGTTTTAGAGACTTCACAAATGCTTCTGTTTTTTTATCCGAAATTTTAAATGATCCATAAAGTTTAATGTTTATATTTGTAATTTAGGCCTTCAACTATCTTAATAACTATACATATTATGTACAGTGGCTCCAACAATTATTAATACACCCCTATGTTAACCATGTAAATTGCACATTTTGAAACCGTTTTTTGACATATGAAATTCGCTTTTACAGCAAAACTTTTCAGATATTTTTTATTGAAAATTTTAATCTCTTCAGTTTTGTGTCTATACATTTTTTTATTTTCTTTCGCCGTTTACGAGTTACATCGACTTGAAGAAAACTCTGTAAAAAACTCCCATAAGAGCAATGTTAATTTTATTAACTTTTTTACTTAGTTTTCTTTAAGTCGCTGTAACTCGTAAACGGAGAAAGAAAATAAAAAAATGTATAGAAACAAAACTGAAGAGATTAAAATTTGCAATAAAAAATATTTGAAAAGTTTTGCTGTAAAAGCGAGTTTTATATGTCAAAAAACGGTTTCAAAATGTGCAATTTACATGGTTAACATATGGGAGTATTAATAATTGTTGGAGCCACTGTACATGCATAAGACAAAAAAAAAAAGAAAAGAAAATAAAAGAAAAGAAGCTGCAAGCTGGAATGTAAGACACTATTTTTTAAGAATATCCTTTTCGAAATTAATAATAATCTGGGTTTGACAAGGTGTGATGCTGCCTTGCCAGTAAAATAATTAGTTTAATAATTAATTGCATTCTTAGATGTTATGAGAGAAAGCAAGGGTAAATTGCTAAAATTTGACGATTATACAGGAAAGCATAAATTTGAACCAAACTGCTTCCAACGAGTGCCAGATTATTTCTACGACGATACTACTTATGTTTTGGAATTTTTACAAATAAATTGATTGTATTACCAATTTTTTTGCGATAAAAACGTTTTGAGTAAAAAATTTGTAAATTTGAATATTACTTATGGGAAACCGATGTATTTAAAGTATTTAAATTATTTTTCCAATCTGTAAATTAATGCAAAAATTGAATTGTGCGAAATACTTATTATTTTGAAAAATGATCACATTTCTTTCACATTTTTTAGGTGCGCTCCTAATCCATAAGCGCATGTACTTCCCATAATATGCAATATGTAAATAGTATACATTATGTAGTACGATTTGATTTGAAACATGCGTAAGATTTTATTTAATGGGTTACCACACTAATGATGTAAGGAAGGTGTGCGAAAATAAAAATGTAGGCTGCGGGTGCATATCCCAAGGCAAAATGCCATTCTTGAGAGGCCGCTACGTGGGCTCTCAGACTCACTTATTCTTCAACCTACAACAGGTGCTAAACAATATCAGACTTGATCGTTGCACGTCGGATTTTATGTAAAAGCTTAACTAAATAAAATAAAAAGTATGCTAAACGTCTTTTAGTGCTTTTTTTCCAGTTTCTATTATCTACTTGGGTTTCTTTTTAATTAACAAATTGCATAGCCAATTTAAGTCCATGCAAGTAATGCAAACTAATTCCGTATTTGAACGAATAGAAAATATTCTCTCATGTGTTAATCAACAGGTGAGCCATTAAAGAAACACAGGTAGATTAAAAAAAGATAGAGAGAGAGAAGTAACTTTTACAAAATTGTTCACAACATGGCTACGGTTATCCGTTTTAGTAGTTCAGAATCGCGTATTGTGTTGTGCGTGATAGTTCCAATCGAATTTTTTTAAGTGCGTTTTTAAATTATTTTCTAAAAAGTGAATTTATTTGATATTTCTGTGAACTAAATAATATCGAGTCGTGGAAGTGCGAGTGATTATGTATTATAGTTTGGAAGTAAAAATATGACAGCTAAGCAAATTTAGGTAAATTTAATTTTGTCAATTTTATGCGAAAAAGTTTCCAATTTTAAGTACCCACATGAAAAATAAACAGAATTTGATTAGAAAACTGTTCACCGGGTATTATTACATAGGTAGATAAGTGCAAGGTAAATAAACTGCCGTTTAACGAAAAGACTTTAATGATAGATTCGAAAGGAAACTTTTTCGTGTCATAAATTAATTGATAATTATTGTGTTGAATAATACCTATATTTAAATATAGGCATAGCCACAAAAAATTGTTCTAGACACATTTCCAGAAAAGGCAATCGATATACTATTAAGTAATTTTAAATATACCTAAATATAGTAAAAAAAATAATACTTTCCCATAACCATATGTACATACTTATATGATAAAATATGGGTAAATGCAAAGCAATAATACAAATTTTTTATATATAGCCGGTATTGTTATGCAGTATGTACCTATAATAAATAAATTATTGTGCATTGTTTTAGTTTTCAAAATTTTAGATAAAAATGTCACGATGTAAATTTTTATTGCAAGTTAATTCAACATTTTCAGTTCACTACGCGCATCGACTTTCACGTTTAGAAAATTATATTAATTTATTATTTTTCAAGAATTTATTAAGCAGATACGCATATGTATGTTAATACCTAGATACAAAGTAAATCCGCGTGTGTAAAAGTTTCTCAAATTTAAATAATTTTTTTTAGAAATTAAATTAATTAATCTTTTCTTATAATTTTTTTCAATAAATAATTCATGCAACATTTTTTATGGAAAAATACGAGTAGTTGAATGATCGAAATTACCCATCAACGAAGTTAATCAAATGAATTGGCAAAAAGAATATTTCAGATTATGCAGATATAATAAGCACAATTTTATTCAAAATATGTTAAGCATCTTAAATAATAAAAATAAAAAATGCTAGGGTAATCCCCTAAATTAAAAAAACACATTCTGCAATCTGCAAGTTGAAATAGAATTTAACTTTCATAATTTAAAATTATCAATTATGAAGTAGAAACTCGAATTTTTTTCGACTTTTGCAGGGGTAACAGTTTTATTTAAAAAATAATTAATATTTTTAATATTTTAAGAGAAAATATACCTGTAATTTAATTAATTACGAACGCTTTAGTCAAACAATAGAATATTTTATTTAAAAGATTTTTAACTAATTTTTTATTATAATAATAATTATAATTAACTTTTAAGTTTTCGGTAATGATATATATTGCTATTAGCTTTTATGTTTATAAAAAAAAAAATAAAGAGAGAAACCGAGCAAAAATGCTTAGGTATTTGGTTTGGTGGTTATAATAATAATATACAAAGGTATAACAATTTTTACAGTTTTTAAACATCATACAACTGTAAAAGAATAGTTTTTTTTACAAAAATTCATTTTAAAACAACAATACCGTATTTCGAAGAAATATTACAAAATTTAATTAAAAGTTTTTTTAACATAAAAATTAAATTTTAATATTCACTTTTACATTGTTAATTTTTAATATCTTTTTAATCGTCTCGGTATTTTTTACATTTGTACTTATGCCTAACTACCTAATGGAATAAAAAAAATTAAATATAATTAAATGTACCGAGTAGAATTATTAGTATATCGAAGTAGCTGAACTGAAAATGTGTACCTAACGGCTTCATGTACAAACTAATAATTACATTTTGTGTCTTATAGGCACTCAAGCAGACAAAAAGTATTCCATTGTAGTAACAATTAACTACAATTTTTCTTGTGCAAGATGGTAGAAACAGACTAGGTCATTATATAAAAGTGTGTTAATGGATGGCAAGTTCAAGATACTACAAACTTTCAACCAATATTGGAATTTATAAAAAAAAGTGCAAACTGTGAGATTACGCCAAAATGCTTCAAAGTTCTTACCAAAACAAGTATCGCCCAAATTTTTACGAGAGTACGTGTCTGAGGTGTAACGAAACCGTATATCAAGTGGATCGTGTGGGACCTTTAAAAGATTTTACGTTTTTTCACAGCGGTTGTTTTAAGTGTGCGGTGTGTGGAACGAAATTAACCTTAAAGACTTATTATAATAATCAGCATAAACAGGAAGACAAAGAAGTCTATTGCAACAGTCATGTACCCAAAATTGGACCTGGACATCTCGATGGATCTTCAGTTGGAATCAGATCCGCACTTAATGTTCCAAAGTCTAGTAATTTCGTTAATGAACAAATACGAGGACCCGGACGGGGGACTGTAGAAACAGAAGGTACGTTTTTAATTAACTAATTGCAAATTCTGGTGTGATATAATTCTTAGAAAGTGAAGCATCATTTCGGATCAACAAATTCATAAAATTAAAACCAGCAAACTATAACTGCTATAAAATAAATGCCAAGAGAACTAATAACTTCTAACGCAAATAATTTTGTCTAGGTCATTTAAGAAAAGCAAGTAACTTTCACTGATAATATTGATGTGTTTTGATAGTTCATATTAATTTGTCATAAAAAGGAATTAATGAATGAACAAATAATATAGTGAAAAATGTTAAAATATGTAGAATGTTAAGCTCAAGGTAACAGGAGTGACATATGGTGATGTAAATAATTATTCATGTCATGTTCATAAATACCTACTTCGAAAATATGTTTTTTCTATTAAGATTTTTGGTTAATTTTTGCCTTTGCCTTCTAATGCCCATTTGTTCAGTTGCAAGTTAAACCAAAAAATTTATTTCATTGATTAACCCAAACTTTTTGGTTTAACCTGCAAGTCTCATAATGCAGGGATATTTTAGTTTTCGGTCTATGATAGGAACCACTACTTGTCGTGGTTCAGATTCCATGTTAACCTGTAAGTTATTGTTTATGTTTAGTAAGTAAGTAACGGCTACTGACTTAATTATAATTCGGTCTGGCGAGTTCATCTCGAATGTAAAAATTGTTTATCCGTAAATTATATATCAAAACACTTCCTGCCCGAGAAATTGCAGCTCAAAATTCTTATGCTTAATAGGCAGAACAAGTCATTTATTTCTGCTTTTCTAAAATTATTATGTTAGCGATTGCACTAAATAATTTTATTTTACCTTATTATTTATTTTCTTTAAACTGCATTATATAGCGGTTTCACAGCGTTTATAATTTTAAGGCATAAAACACTAACTTGATCGTAAAAATTATATACAATATAAACATTAATCGAGTTACCGCAGTGCTATTTATATAGCTAACTAGATGTTAAACCCGTTATAAGTTTACGATGGGAATCTCGTTAATCCACTCACGATCCATTCGTTATTCCATTCATGGGGTAATTAAAGACTTATACTTGCTGTAGCTTTAAAACTTTGGGAACACTGTAAAGAGTTTCATTATAATAAAGTTTTGTTTATTTTGCACATAATATTTGGTTATAATTTTCAAAATTTCCAAGTTTTTTTGTTAAAATGATAACTTAAATAGTAACTGGAACCACATTAACAAAGTTAGCAATAATAATAAATCATGTAAGCATGCAGAACGGTTTTTTGGAAATACGAATCGATCGAATATTACAACTTTTTTGGATTGAATTTAAGTTTTTTTTTAATTTTTGCAACAATTGTTTTTTCTATAAAGTTAATAAATAACGAGTTACATACAGAAAACCCTTAAAGTGCATATTTTTTTGCGTTGCATTTTTTAGGATTTCCGTATAACCTCAGACAAACGTCCATATTAAATTTTTAATTTATTTTCTTTAAATGCTAAAAATCAAATTCACTTGACGCTGTTTTCAAATTTTTCAAATTTTAATTTAAAACTTTATGATTTAAGCTAATTATAGTCTTCCAATTATTTAATTCAATCTTATTAGTCTCTAATCATTCAATAAATTAAACCATCAACAATTTCAAATCCAAAATAGCCGAAATAACTTACTCAAAAATCAAAACACTTTATTCTCAAAATATAACTCAACTCCAAAATCGCAATTTAAAATTCAGGAGACAAAATTGGTCCCCACCGCTCATCAGCCAGAGATGTGGTTTCCCACCTAGCTGTTGCAACGTTAATTAGCTGGCGGTAAATCCATAAAATTTAAAATGTTCATAAAATCTTACAACAATTATTATTAAAAATCTCAAAATAAATGAGCACTAAATATCCAATGGAGAATTTTTGAACACGACGATATACCCATGTGTGTCAAGATTTAATCCAACCCTGAGTCGTATAAGCTTTAAAAATAAGTAGAAGGCATACAATAGGGTGGTATAGCGGTCAGTATTCTAGAGTTAAATTTATTGGCACTTTGTATCTGAGTTCTCTTCCTGCTGACTTAGTTATCGTTCATACAAAACGTCCATGCCTAGGGAACGCACAGTGGGGTATTTAACACTAAAAACGGGACAAAACTCTGAAACACACCAAATGAGTTCAAAATATGCTTGGAATTTTAGAAAAAATAATCAAAAAAATATATATTGATAAATAGGGTGGTTTTCTGGGGGTGCAAAGCAAAATAACAGAATAAAGTTATAAAACTTTCGATATGTTGAGAATTTGACCTAAGAATTCGTGGAAAAATAATGAAAAAAATTACATTGATAAATAGGGTGGTTTTCTGGGGGGTGCAAATCAAAATAACAGAATAAACTTTTGAAATTTTTAATATGTCGAGAATTTGACTTACAAACTTATGGAAAAATAATAAAAAAATTATTATCGATGTATTGTGGTTATTTTCGAAGGGATGAAATCAAAATAAAAAAAAAATAAAATCCATTTCTAATAGTTTTTCATCCAGTTTTCGTTTATTGCTGTTCTTGAAAATCATGTACAATGATCTTCTAGACATTTGGAAGTAATTTGGGTCGGAACCTAAAATAAAAAACAGCCTATAAAGTAAATGTGTTAAATTATGATAAAATACCAATAAAATATAAACTGCCTTTTTTTTAAAAGGTGGGTAGATGGGTGAGATATTTTTGATTGGTTAGCATTAATAAGGTGTACAGTTAACTATAAAAAAAAAATCTTAGCCCGATCATACCCGGAAGTAGTACAAAAACACCTTTTTTCTAAATTATTTAATCAAAAATATTAATATTTTAGTATAAGCCATTTTCATCTCAAAAATATACTAAATATCAAGAAAAACAAACATATTGTGATATCAAAATTAAGTACATACCTTGATCTTCAGTATCCATTGAAATATTTTTCAAAAATCACTACCAACAGCTCAAAACACAAACTGCACAGTTATTGTAATTGAAGGTGTATCGAGAATAAAGACGTGTGCATTTAACATCAACTAGATTTCAACTATCTATGCCTCTATGCGCCTCCAGCGCGGTTCCCAAGCCTTTTTTGAAGCCGGTTTAAGTTAGCTTGATTTATGAGGTGTGCAAAAAATGATATATGGGTGTCTTTCGTTAAAATTTTTATTTTACATTTTTGTCCGGATTTTTAGGTTGAATACTCCACCGTGGAACGGTAGGGCGGGAGTATCAAAACGTGACTAAAGTAAGTTTAATTAGAGGGTTTAATTTAATTTTTAATTAAATAAATAAAAATAATTTTAAATTTAATTTAAGTTTAATTAGTTTAATTAATTAAAATATATCATTTTAGATAAATTTTTAAACACATTTTAGAGATATAAAAGGGATCTTTGATTACTTGTAACCATCGGGCGTTCTTGGGGAGGATCGTAAAATTGCAACCAACTGTACCAACGGGAAGGGGGGGGGGAGCGAAAACTATAAACCTGTTTTAAATTTAATACCCGGTGTTGAGAATAATCCACTTTTTATGCTAGTACGCAAAGTTGGCTCGATTTGCAACTCAAATAAGTTAGAAATTGAATTATTACGTAACTGCGTAAGCATAACGGTAATAAAAAATAGTATATTAGGAAACTAGTTTTATAAGTGTCGTTTTTAACGTACGCAATCTGCGGGGAGTTTTCTAAAGGATAAGTGCGATAAAACGTCTTATAAAACGAGTTTCTTATACTATTTTTTCTATTTTGCGCTTAATACGCCCTAAAAATATTAAAAATGTGCATTTTATTAAATAATAGTAAATTTGAATTTTTTTTGTATTTTTGGGATAGTTGGTAACAAAAAATTTACAGGTTAGGAGATCGCATAAAAGTTTAAATAAACGAAATTATACTTGCAGTTTAAAATTTTTTTAATATTATTAATTATTTTATAGACAATTGACATTATTTTGCATCAATTTATAGGTTTGTAATATTATTTATAGTGACATCATTAGTTTAAATTTTCACTGACGTTTAGTTACCAACCTTTTAAAACAAAAAATTGCGTTTCGAAATATTGTCCATTTCGATACGCGACTGGGTTTCGAAATAACTTTGTTTTAGACGAAAAATATAAAATAGTATATTAAGAAACTAGTTTTATAAGTGGCGTTTTTAACGCACGCAATCCGTTTAGAAAACAAGCCGCGTAGCGGGGAGTTTTCTAAAGGATAAGTGCGATAAAACGTCTTATAAAACGAGTTTCTTATACTATTTTTTCTATTTTGAACTTTATAAGCCCTAAAAATATTTAAAATGTGCATTTTATTAAATAATAGTAAATTTGAATTTTTTTTGTATTTTTGTGATAGTTGGTAACAAAAAATTTTCAGGTTAGGAGATCGCATAAAAGTTTAAATAAACGAAATTATACTTGCAGTTTACAATTTTCTTTATTATTATTAATTATTTTATTGACAATTAACATTACTTGGCATCAATTTATAGGTTTATAATATTATAATATAGTGACAACATTAGTTTTAATTTTCACTGACGTTTAGTTACCAACCCTTTAAAACAAAAAATTGCGTTTCGAAAAATTGTCCATTTCGATACGCGACTGGGTTTCGAAATAACTTTGTTTTAGACGCAAAATAGAAAAAATTATTTATGCTATCCGCCATTAAGTTTTTTGATTTAAAAAATAGACGCAATTGATAACTTATAAAATTATTTGTTCTGGATAAGTGAAAGATTCGTGTACATACTAAAATCAATTACAGAACTAACACGCAACCCTTCGGCTTTTGAAAGTATGAAATACTTTTCAATACCTCAGTAATTGTGTTTAAAAGAAAAACTCTTATCATGATTGATAATCGTCCACTTTACATCTTGAACTATAAAAGTAAAGTTGTAATTTATGCCACTAGGAGTGTGTAATAGTATATTACATGCCGAGGTGAAAAATGCTTCATTACAGCCGAGCGCTAGTTAGTTGACTGAGGTGCGAAGTGCCGAAGTCAACTATAAGCGCGACGCTGGAATGAAGCTTGACACCGAGGTATGTATACTATTTTATTCACAATCAGATAGTAAATAACAAATAATTAAAATTTGTATTAAATTATACGCTGCTTTTCGTTTTGTTTCATTTTTGAAAAGATAAACTAGTTTATCAAGTTGGTATAAAAAATAAGCAAATTGCTGTTTATGTCAAACAAAATGATGATAAACATTTGACATAATTGTACTTTAATTATTCTGGCTAAATTAACAATATTGTTATAAAACTTACATTTTTAAAGTAACTAAAATAATATTAGATTATAGTTAACTTGCACTAAATTTGTACTTGACATTTGACATAATCTTAATTAATTTGACGCACATTATTTGTTAGTTCTTTTTCTTGCCAACATGCGACTTTGCAGGTCGGGAAGTGATCACTTCCCGACCTGAGGTAGGTTGGGAAGTAAAACAAAATAGCTCTGATTGGTTGGCAAGTGAAAGTAAATAATAAACTGCATCCCAATTTCTTAAAAAACAGGAATGTATCGATTACTAACCGATTGTGAATAACAAATATTATGCAAAGTTTGCAATAATAATTATACACTTTATGCATTATTATAATAATAATACCAACCGCTACTGCATATAGATATAGCTATTCTGTAACTTTTTGTATTTTTGCAATTAAAACTTAGAATTATGTATGTAAAATTATTACCTGTTCTCCAGGTATAGAAATATGTACTACAATTTTATATAAATTAAGAAAAACATAGTCATCTGGAAACTAATCAAGGTGAAAATTGGTTACAAATTTCATCTCTCGAACATTTGACGCTAAGTCAACTTGTTATAACGTAGTCTACTTATTTTCTGAATTTTTTGATTTCAATAATAAGCCTCATTAGATCAAATGCCGAGACATAGGATAAAAAAACTTGATATTTTTTGCTTTTTAAAATTGCGTGTCAACTAAGAATAACATGTTAGCTAACAATTTCAATAATTGAAATAACATTTTCGGATAACATTAATTTAGTAAACACTTCGCAATAAATTCCAATGGTTTTTGCTATTTATTCTCTATTAGATAATTAAATAATGTTTAGAAAATTTCTTTTGCATATTTTATAAACAACAATAAATTTTAAGAATTTGTGATGTATAAATTTTTGTCTACTACTGGGTTGAATTACTTTGGTTAAATAAAAAAAATAAATTAAACTTTTCCAAAAGTGCAATTGTTAATGTCTGTCGAGGAGGGAATCGCTGAAGTGATTTGGTGTATAAGTGAAGGAAAATCTGAGAAAATTCAAGGAAATCTGGGAAAATTTGAGAAAATGTTAGGAAATCAGGAATTTAGAAAATCTTAGGAAAACTATAGATAAGTTTTTTGTTTTCTCTACTTTTTCAAAATCTCTCAAAAAAAAAGTATACTTATAATATAAATTTGAAGCATAACTTAAAGAACGAACGCTCTCAATTATCTTAATTTGTCTTAATATTGTGGTATAGATAGGTAATCAATATTGGGACATTATCGCATCAATTTTTTTTTTTGGAGGTAAGGTAATCGAAAAAAAATTAAAAATTTTTTTTTTACATTTTCGAGATCACCGTGCTCAGAAACGTAAAGATCTGCAAAAAATAAAAGAACTTTTTCTGTGTCGGTCTGTCTGTCGTCAAATTTTGTTTCTCGATTGTTTCCGGAACCGTCCAACCAATCACGACCAAATTTAATATCGTAGTAGGGTTTTTGGTAGAAAGATGAAAATAACGTTTTCGTCGCGATCTGTCAATCAGGAGTACCACTACAAAAAAATAACACAAACTTTTTAAAATGATTTTGTCTTGGGATAGGTTATTTTATACACCTTGAAAAGTTTTATCCAGAATAGGTGAAATTAAATTTCTATCTGTCATCTGTCAAAAATTACAAGCTGCCAAAGTTTAAACTTCAAGAGTAAATAACAAAATAACTCATGAAGTATTGAAGGGATCTCAACCAAATTTTGTATGTAAGAACATTGGCCCCACAGAACTTGACAGCATATAGAACCGTTTGATAAAAATCAAGAATTCAACATTAAAAGAAAAGATTACTTTTTTTTGCGAAAACTTGAGAAAAGCCCTTGTCCCTCGATTTTTTTCGGCATTTCCGCGTCGATGGCAGTCAAACTTTTTGGACGTATGTCTGGTGGGCTCTAGTGGTGAAAATAAGGTTTTGGCAGAAAAATCTTTACCAGAGCTACCACAATAAAATAAATTAAAGAAATGAAAATGTCTTCGTATCTCCGGAAATGTTGAACCGATTGTGATAAAATTTTGTGTGCTGATAAAGTTTTTAAAATGCAAGAATTGGTGAGGAAACAATTGCGCCAAATGTAAAAGCAAGAAAATTACAAAAAATATTAACTGAAATCTTACTTTATCTATTTTTTTGTGAAAATATATTAGGTGGCTTTTATATTAATTTCGCAAGTTTGACAACAATAACACAATAATAATTATTGTTTTAGGATTTTCTATTGAGCACGTACATTTTCAATCAATTCAAAAAATAATTATTATTAACAATTACTGATAATTGACATAGATTTGATCACTTTTTTAAATATTCATATAAATGAATAGTATGTTTTGTATCTCCGGATAAAAATTGGTGTGCTGATGATTGGAGGTATTGCGGCAGAAGTGATGATATTTTTCTTATGTTTTTACTTATTTTTAATTTATACAAAAATCCAAAGATGGCCTTAGCACCGATTCGCGTGCACTAAGTGAAATTTACGTGCACTAAGTAGAATTACCGCACGTAAATTATTTATAAAAATTATGTAATAATAACAGTTGAATAGGCAAATGGCAACTTAACGAACAAAAAAGCGTGCACTAACATACAACTTATACCGCATGTGTAAAATAATAGTATATTGTTTGGCAAGGGGTGAAACAAAGCGATTTCAGACGCAAGGGTGAAATTTGTCTGCCCGAGTGAAGCGAGGGCTGGCAACACCCTCGTCTGAAATAGCGTTTCATCCCGCGCCACACATACTATTTTTCATATTACCTGCATTGAAAAAGAAAATTTTTTCTGCATTGAAACTTTTAAAATAAATATTTTAAATTCGAAATTTTTTTGAATTAGCAATAACTCAACAACGGCGCTAGATATCGAAAAACTGAGAAAAAAATTTCCCCCCCTCGTCTCGTACTCACCCCCCCGTGAATTTTCGGTAGGAAACCATATGCAAAAATAAATTTAGATTGATCGCGCGCAAAAAGAAAATTACTCGTAAACAACAATTTCAAATTAATCTGACAGCTGTCATATTAATAACATTTTATTTGAAGTAATGAAAAATTATTTTAATTCTGACAGGGTTGAAATGAAATCGGAAACAGAGTTGGCGGTAAGAAACTTGAGCGTTTCTGCCCTCGGGCAGAAACATTTTAATTTTTGACCAATATTCGCAGTGGTCTGAAATTGTCGTGTTTCGACTGTCTTGACAGGCATTGCAACACACTGTTTTAATGCAGGTAATATGAAAAAATATTTTCACAATTATTTTCGTATTCAGCGCATCAAATTACGTAGGAAAACACCCTCAAATCGTCAAATTGAATTTTTGGCAGTGAACTTTCAGTTACGTGAGATATTAATTATCAGTTTGTAGCCCTGATATTTTCATTGAATTTTGAAGATCAAGAACGTAAAAGTATGAATATAACGAAAATTGGCCAATGTTGGCTATAGTTTTTATGTTATTGTAATATACGAGGTATGTTCAAAATATATTGGAAATTTTTGCATTTCGCACGATGTAAGTTACCAAATAAGATAAAAATTTTTTTCTAAGTTGATACAACTATGAGTAATGCATATTATGTCAATTTTTAGCCCTATTCTTTGTACAGTTTGTGTTTAGCAAATTATTGTTTATTGCAAATTATAAATCTGTAATTTTCAGAATTCATTTTTGTTTTAAAAACGTTATTTGCATTAAATTCTGTGTTAAAAATTAATTTAAAAGTGTAATGGAGTATAAGAAATGCTGACTAGATTTTTGGTGTAGAAACTAGTGCAGATTTGAGCATATGAGCATGCAAACACATTAATTAGCGATAAAAACGTTAGAAAACCAAAGACACGTTTTTTTGTAAATTGCCGAAGCACTATTAGAGAGGCCGCAAAAGAAGTTGGAATCTCAATTGGGTCATGTGATGCAATTTTTAAGGCCAATTTGGATTTGAAACAAGTGGCAACCAAACATGTTAAATTTTATACAAAAACTGAATTGCAAAATCATCTCTCAAGAATATAGTTTACTGAAGTTCCTGAAGATCCAAACTTTTTCAAACTCATCATAACCAGGAGCGGTCATGTTTCTAGTTTCTGAGGGGGCCATTTCCGAAAAAAATTTGAAAACATTTAGGTATTTAGTAAGGACATTAGTTTGAGACACGGTAATTTATGTTAGTTCTCATTTTCTCCATAGTCATCTTGACAATTTCCCCGAAAACTTAGGAGATTACAGCGAGGAACAGAGAGAACGCTTTCACCAAGATTTAAGAGTGATGGAGGAACGATATCAAGGTCGATGGGGTAGTCACATGATGGCAGATTACTGCTGGACTCTACAAAGACATGATACTCAAAAATCTCATAAAAAACAATCTTTCAAAAAAAGTTTCTGAATTTTTATATTTAAAATTTTTTTTTGAATAAATTGAGTATAACCAAAGCAATTAATAGTGTTTTATTGATAATCTTTTCATATTACAAAAACAAATCGAATTTTTCATTGAAATAATGCATTTTTGAGTCAAATATAAAAATATCAAAAAAATAAATAACTAGAGCCAATTTGGAAAAAATGCTATCAAATATTGCTATTTTTACATAAAATCCAAGGCGACAAAACTACTGTCGACCAGTATTATTAATTGATTTTATGTAGGTACAACTTTTCTCTAAAAAAAAAAAGAAAAGATTTCCCGCCATTAAAAGGTTAATCTAACATTTTCAGTTTAACTAGAAAGTTGTTTTTCAGATTTACGGATGTATAGTTGTTCCTTTTAGGAAAAATAAACAAAGATCAAGGTTAATTTTGTGATTACATTTCATAATCCAGAGTAGTTGTCAAGATTTACAACTAGTATAACCATTTCTGCTTTTAAAAATTTGTGTTCAGGATTGGAAATATTTTCTAAGTCTAAAATGCATTGAAATGTAATATTGGTTTTCATTCATTCAAGTTTCAAGTTCATGTCCAGAAAATATTTCCAAAGAAACAGTGTTTCAATCGGTTATGTCTAATAACTGGCACCCTAACTTGCACAGAAAATATTGATAGGACTCTTTAGTGGCTAAAATTCGCACAAGCAAAGTAATAGTTATTCTCATTTCGATTATTTTTATTTACCCTACATTTGTGGGTGACAGGCATGTGTAGAAGAACTTGGAAGTAATTTTTGTGTAATATTATAATACTTTTCAAAATTGGGATATTATTAATAATAAAGTTGATAAAATTCATTTTCTTATATGTTTTGCAATATGAAGGAAATGATTTAAAAACAATGTTATTGTACATATATTTTTATGAAAAAATCAGATCATTTATTACTATCGGATTAGCACGAAACAGTTTATATATAATGAATATTTAGATGGGCATATTTTCAAAGCTACACATTTGGAAGTTACAATAACTTTAAGAACTCATTTGTGATGAGATTTCGTGATAATAATATCAGCGTATACATTCAAGTTAGAAAGGTAGAAATTAAATTGTTTGTGTAATTTAATTATTGTACTAGCTAATAATTAGAATAACAACTGTTAAATAATACAAAAGTAGAAAATAAATATTTGAATTATACTTGTTCTGTTTAATCTCACGACCGTACCAGAAATTTATAATATTATAATATTATATACAATTAAATAATTAGAAAATAATTTTCAATAATAACAATTATTATATTTATTAATATGTTATGCACCGCAAAATCACAAATATGATATAATTCGTAGAAAATAAATGCAGGTATACTTTTTCTAATTGAAATTCTCGAAGAGATTTATGATAGCTGTGATAATACCACGCTATCGTCCATTGTAACGTATGAATCTTAAGATTAATATCGTTATTAATCAAAAGTAAACTGTAAATTTATCTTTTGCATGTTTCATTCTTTTAGTTTTTGGTAGTAATATTATTTAATAAATAAAGGTTCGAAGTTATAATATTGCAGTTCATCACTGGAACGACGCCAGTGATTTGCAACCATTCAATTTCAAAACATGTGATGTAGGCGTACAGACCTGCTTAGGACATAATTTTTTGACTAATAGACATAATTTTATTTTTAGTGCCAAATATTCGTACACATGTGAACGGAAATAATCAACAACCAGCATCACCGCCGTATTCAGATCGTCAGAAACACACCTACAGCCCAAATTCTTATCCACACAACAATCATCTGGATTCTCCAGGTTACCAATATGGTCGATTCGATGCCAGCGCATTACACATTGCCCATGCTCTTAAACAAACAGAACTACAAAAAGCATACAGCAGACCGCGTGAAAAACCATTGGATTGTTATTTGGTAAGCATTTTCTACGATCGTTAATGTGAATTATGGGCACTAAACTTTAATTTGCAGAGGTTTAATGTCTAAAGCAATATATTTAATTTGACATTAGACGGGCTAGGTGTACCAGTAAATTTTAATGTTATAAACATATTATAAACTTTCTCGAAAGCTTTTCTATTTTTATGCAGTAGTCTTATTAATGTCTAGGTCAATTTTTAGTTTCGTTAATGGTTACCGAGATTTTTAATTTTATTTATTAAGGTAGCCCAAAAGAAATCAATGGAGTAAAGACATTTAAAACAATACCCACGTTAAAAATTAACTGCAATAAGTGACATTTAATAATTTAGACATATTATGTATTAGGTATTGCGAAGGATATCATACTGGTATTACAGTATACTAAATGCATAATATAATAAAAACCGCAAAAATAGTTATACATCGTATACTTACCTAATAAAATATGACTTTTATTCAAAAATAAACGTTGATTTTATGTGTTTGCTAAATAATTCTCATAGAGTTGGTAGTAAATACAATGGATTTGTTAATTAACTTCCGTCTTTCCGCAACATATAATTTCATAGTAGCCGTCCGACCATATTACCCATATAGAGAATAGCTACAGGTATTTTTGTGCATATACTATCTACATTATATTATGTATAACTGGAATAATTTAAATATGTATATTTTTTAAATTTAATAATGGTTAATCCGGTAGTGAATTAATCAAAAAATACTAATTTTTTCTGAAAATATATATATATCTGTTATATTATTTCAATATTTAAAAAACAATCAGTTTTATACATCCAGATATTATATTTACCCAATTCTAAATGTAAATCAACAATACCAATCAAGTTCAATTAAAATCAAAAAATAATTTTCCAAATTGTTTAGGAAAATAAAATCGTACTTAATTTTAGGTACCACGGTACCATGCTTTTATATATTAGATATGTAGTAGGTAAATATTAGTTAATGGTCTTATGGGACAATGACAATTGTAAGATCAGTAAGTTATTTGCATCATAAAATAATTTGTAAGAAAAAGATAAATATTATAAGAATTGATTGGTCTGTAATATTCAGTTGCTAAGATTATTTAACGGCACTTTAAAACTACTTCAGTATAATGTATTATGGTTAAAATATCTTGTTTTTCAAAATAGTAATGTGGGTGAATTATTTCAACAATACGACCTACAACCACGAATACATAATTAAGTCTACATAAATACGTCATTATCGAGAAAGTCATCAAGTTCTAAAATAGTCATTGAATCTTTACGTACACCGCATATCAATATATTATTTTGAATCAACCTACATGCGGTAGTACTGGATTATTATTAGAAATACAATTTTCCCAATATGGAAGTGAGCATTAGTTAAAAGTGACGTCAAAAAATTAATACTAATAACTTACAGAATTGAAACTATTTTACAAAAAATTAATTTTTTAGTTTCTCTTTCACATGCCTTTAGGTATTTGTTTAATTGGCGCTATTACGACGAAAGAGGGAAAGTTGTCTGCTTCAGTCTGTCTTGAAAAAACTTCCCACTTTTGTATAAGTAGTTTATTACCTAGTGGTATTTAATTAAAATCACAGAAACTTATGCGGATGTCGCTACAATTTTAATAGTTTTGAAATTTTGACATTAATCCTATTATAAGACGCTTATTTAAAATACCTACCCATCAACCTTGACTTAATGATTCTGCTTTAATAAATTTGAAAACCGTTTGCAGTGTTATCGTTCGACATTCTTGAGTAGTGTAATATTTAAAAAAATGCATTGTTTATGCAAAATGCAACCTTTCAGCTGTCTTCGGTGTCATTGATTTTACGTTCTCAATTAGGTATTGCAATGCAGTAACCGGATTCCCTAGCAATTAAGGCAAAGAAATTGCTATCAAATGATAGACGAACTATTTAAAGCCCACCATGAGTCGATGTGTAAAAAGAAAACAAGAACACCAAAAACAAAAGAAATATTTATTTTGCGGCCGGCTCTATTGATTAGCGCTAATTTTCAATATTAAATAAATATTTATTTGTGGAACTTCACTCAGATGAATAAATAATCCATAGCGGTTTATTAAACAAATGTGCAGTCTAGTGGAATGAACGGTAACACTCGACTGATGAATACCGGATATGCAGTTGAAATTCATTAAGCTAAAGTTTTCTCACTCATTTTCATTAAATTTAAATTAAAAATTGCAACTGTTACATAATAAAAAATCATGAAGCGATAATTATAAAATTAGGCCAGTTGCTAGCCCAAAATTTTTTCCAACACACAGCGTAGGTCTATTTTTACAGAGCAGAACGAAGCAAAAACTTTTTTACGGATAACAGGTTATAAGCCCACGTCAGTCATATATGTATGTGTATAAGCTTGAAGAGGTACGCTTAATGATCTTCTACATTCCTAGAAAACCAGAGTTATCGCTAAACTATGCTTGGTATAAACTGATGGTTATATTTGAAGTTGGTTATATTGAAAAATTTGTTGAACTTCAATCGTTCAGCAGAACAAAGCTACTAAACTGATTTTTAAAGACATAAAATGTAAGTCTGATGAGTCATCCCGGAGGGTCTGCGGGTATGGAATAGTACCCTCTAGTGCAGGGGTTTCCAAATGGGGTTTCGCGAAAAAATCCAAGGGTTCCGCCAAAAACAATTTCAAAATGGCGTAAAAATAAATTCTGCCGCTTAAAATATAGTTTTTAACTTTTTTCACATGGGGGAAGGGGGACACAAGCAACCTTTAAATGCAAAACTTGTGGACCCTTTTTTTAGCTAATAAAAAAAAATCGGCTTGGGGTTCCGCCAAATTTTTTATATCGCCCAAGGGTTCCGCGGCCAAAACTAATTGGAAACCGCTGCTCAGCGGAAGGAGCTATTCAGTTACCCGTGCTAGGGGGGAGGGGGCAAGGCCGGATAAACCACGGGTGCAATGGAGCCGCCGCACCCAGCGCCAAAGTTTAGAAGACGCCAAAAGTGAGGGTTTTTAATTGTTGTGATTTCAAGGTACTGCATTTTTCTTTGATTATAACATTCTATATGATATTATTATAGTATTAAAGGAGCCATTTACCTAATCTGCACCCGGCGCTGAAATAGCTTGATCCGGCCCGGGAGGGGGGGGGCTCAGATTTCCCAATCGTGAAAATAAATTTAGGAACATAAGCAAAAAATTGGAAAAACAGAAAATCAATTTTCTAAATGTTACCGCAGATCGGACAACCACCTCAATCATTATCTGTAAAGTCAAGGTCAAAATCGTCCGGTCTTCTAGTGATCATACAAAGCAAAAAGTCTGTTATAGAACAAAAATATCCATTTTATGCCCAATTTTTCACTTAGAGGTATCTTTCGGATGCGAATCTAGTAGAAAAATAAATCAAGTATGCAATCAAATTTTTTCTGAATTGCATTTCAAATATTGTAAAATTCTGCAAGATGAATTATTGTTTCAGGGTGTAAACACAAGTTCACTTTCTAAGAGGTTGAGATCTGAAAATGAAAAACCTCAAGATCTACAGGGTCTACAGATAAAAGGGAGATAAATCCTTTCCCTCCCCAAAGCTTCCATTGTAAATAAAATCTGTTAATCAGCTTTCTTCAATTGTTCTGCTTTGTTCGCTAAACTTTCTGCTTATGATGATCCTTAGGAACAGAAAAAATAATAAAAATGGCTGCTAGGCCGGGGAACGCTAACAGGGAAGATGGTATATAAGGGCAAGAAGTTACTCTAATTTGTGACATATAATAAACTTAATATTGTGCCGTCGCATTACATATAAAAATTCTTTTGGTTTCTGCAATATTTAGGCTAAAACCCAACGATTTTCTTTACAACATCACAAAACACGACTCAACAGTTGCAAAAGCAACCGATGAGTGTCGGTATGTTAATATAATAATCCCAATAAAAAAAACTATTGGTGTTTTGGTATCAATGTGTACTCTGTTGTGGCCTTCCCAGTGCCATTTACCTATGGTAGAATGATGCTTTATAGTTTTCTTCTGTTACCTTGACCATTATGGCGTCAGTTCTGATTAGTTTGTTGTTGGTTTTACTCATCTTTTTGCGCTTATTCTTATTTGCCACCGTTTAAAACCTTTTGAGTGATATCTTGTCATATTTTGAGCCCTGGGGATTTCCGGGGATTGAATTATTGTATATTCCCAAACTGCATTTTTGACAACCTGCTGAGATGACTTCTCATGGGCTCTTAATCCCTCTCTAAATGACTATTTATGGTTATGTATCTCGTTGTTGTTAGTTTTGGAATTCTTACAGTAACGGGGTGGTTTTGCACTTTGCTCTTCGATACTTCATTAGTTTTCTTACTCAGAGCTTCCTGCAGTCCAATAACGCTTGTGGATTGATTCTCAAGCACTTTTCTGCTAAGATGTTAGGATCTTGTTATTGTTTTATGTCGGCCGACCACCTGATCACTGAGTTCCTTCGGCTGGTAACTCCAATCCCCTGCATCATTACTTTATCATCTTTCTTCTTACCTTCCATTTTTTAAAAACATTTGGAGATTTCTGTTGAGGCCTCCTACCCTTAGCCAGGCTAGACTATTTATTATTACATTTTTTTTAAATTAAAAATTAAAAACTAATTTTAATAAGTTAACAGTTAAAATAAAATTGATAAATTATTATTGGGTACTTTTTCATAGTAATAATAAATATTTAACTTTAACAGTAAATACAAGGAAAGGCATTGTCCCCCAGGGAGGGTTACAGAAATTATAGAAGCTTTATGATTGATTTGAAAACAACGCCACCAATTAAAATGATTAAATTTTTAAATATACTGAATATTTTAGTCGAAGCACATTTTAATATCTACCATTACTTTTATGTAATAATTAATAATAAAAAAGAGCTTGCAGGTATATGCAAAACTCAATTGATCACAATAAGTAATTTGATATTACGTAATATAAATACGTTTTTAATTATAATTATATATTATAATTATAATTATAATTTAACTTGAAAGAAAATGAAACCGAAAAGTTTAAAATATTTATTTTTATTTTAGGACAGGGATGAGCAAAGAAGCCTGGAAATGAAGCATCGAAAAGAAGAAGACGATTTATATAGAAAATTCGCGAAGCAAAGAGAAGAAGAAGAAAAGCGGATAAAAGATGAATTTAAGGTAAATATTTTAATTTTATTTCAACAATTTAGTTTCCCTCATTCATAGTAAGATTTTATATAATAATAATTGAGGTTTGAGCCAAATTAAATTTATATTTTAATCGTGATGTCATTTAAAATTATTTACAAATTCAGAATAAGTAGGAGTTTTATTTTGTGTGCTTGCTTATTCAATTATGTAGATATTACTTAACGTTGATGGCTTATAATTATACTACAAAAACTTTTTGCATGAATGGCCTTGGCCTTAATCCTTGCAAATATTTTCAGAGTAGAACATACGTACGTTTCCTCGTAATTAGATCGGAAAGCCGTTGTTGCCTCTTGGAGGTATTCACGACTACTAAATAATAATAAGCCAAATCAAACCTGATTTGTAATAATTTAATTTTTTAACCAATATGAAAAATGACTTATATATTATGGACATCACTTTTCAATGTGACATTCTTTAATGTATGTTTTTGAGTACCTCTACAATAACCATTTCATTTTTGGAGGTTGGCAATACATAGGCAAATTTTTGTATTTTTTAGGATGAATGGGAAAAAGAACTAGAAAGACTGACAAACAGATTTGAAAGAGAGTTACAGCTTAAGAGGAAACGAGACGAACAAAATGTTTTAACGTTAAGACATCAGCAAGAACGAGACGATTTAGAGAAAAATATGACTTTAAGAAGGGACAAGAAAAAAGAAACCATATCCAAAAAGATGTTAGAACACGAAAGGTAAAATTTAACTTTTATCCTCTCCAAACTACTTTTGTGAAGCACCAAATCGATTTCATTTTGCGGTCGTAGCAATGAATATCGCATAATAGACTCCCGATCGAATTAATAGCAAAGTAATTTATTACATTTACATTGTATAAATTTTCTTACGAAAAAGTAATTAAGGTTTTCTAAAGAATTACCATGGTATCATTCAATATAGATCAAACTTATTATTTTAAAAGTACACCGTACCGCGAAATAATGAATCGTGTCATTTCCAAAGACTTTGCTTGGTGCATGATAGAAGAGTTAGTTTTTACATTATTAAAATTTTTTTAAATAATTATTAATATTTGATTACAGAGCGGCCACTGCAGCATTAGTTGAAAAACAAAGTCATGAAATGCTCGAACTAATTAACGAAAAACGAAGCGAATATATGATGGCGGAATCTTTATACGTAGAAGGAGAAGACGAAGAGTGTGTGGAAGAATTACCTCCATATCCAAGTCATGCACCAGTACCTGCACCCCCCGCACTTAGCAAATTTCAAATTTATAGCGATCCCACCGAATTTTCCCACGTGGACCAAATTGCTATCTCGGTAAGTTAATTGTATTGATTTAACTTTTCTGAAGCCTAACAAAGAACCACACCAAATACTTGAAATTGCATTTCTGTTTATAGTTGTCTGTATCTCTTAATATTGTCGAGGTAATTTTAATAAAATAGAGGCTGCATGTAATAATGCTTTAACAATAATTTTTTATTGGTTTACTATTAATAAAATGTTTACATTTATATTGCAAATCAGAAAGATCCAAAGCCCAAGGTGAGATCAATATTATATAATGCCTTATATTTAATTTTCTTAACTTGTAATAAAAAAATCATATATTTGCATTGCTAAACAGAAAGAATTGCAAAGAAAAAATCAGAAACAATCTCAGATCAAGGTGAGATTAATGTTGAATTTTGATTAATTTACTTTTTGCGTTATTAACAATTTTTTATATTTATCTTGCAAACCAGAAAGAACCCAACCCTAAGGTGAGATCAAAATGCCTTACATTTAAGTTTTCCCAATTGTAAATACTAATAAAATTTAATTGCAAATCAGAAAATTCTCGTCAAAGGCAAGGTGAGAAAATTTAATAAAATAACATGGAAAATTCTATTGAATATCCAAAATACACAATCTAAAGTTGCAATGTATTTTAAGGTTGCCCAAGAAGATCAAAAAAGCTTTACAGATTTGGTACGACAACTGGTTGGAAGATGTGGTTCGGATATTGAAAAAGCAAGGTTAGTTACATTTTTTTAAACCGAGAATTATTTTGTTGTCCAGGCTTTGTAATTTTCTATTATCGTTACGGGTTATTAGTCGTTAGAAGTGCGGGTTATAAAAGAAACTTGCATTTGAAATTTTTAATTATTGCTCAACTGGAAGATCTAGGACGCTTCACACATTACCCTTAATTTCATCTAAATTTGGTCGATTAACTTTTCTGATCTTTTTATAGTAGCATTCCGTTTGGATCGATGAGCCCAAATATAACATTTATCACATCAACGGTACATGCTTTCTGATTCCGTTACTTTTGCCATCATCATCTAATTTTCATGACTTACAAGTATATAATTTTGATGTTTTATATCTTTTAGAACAATATTTAGATGGATAACAGTCAAAAATCTAAATACAATGACCTTTGATGATAATTTAAGAGGAGACACACCGATGGGTCTTCTGCGCGGAATAAAGCACGGCACCGAGAGCTACCATGTCTTATTTAAAAGATTATGCAGGTAAATTGATATTAAAAAATTAAAAAGCAAAATGATTGAGTTTTTTTTTAATAGTTACGCAGGTTTACATTGCGTTGTAATAAAAGGTTATTCCAAATCGGCTGGATATCAACCGGGCGTTAAATTCGAAGATAACAGATTTAGAAACTCGTGGAATGCTGTATATGTTGCCGGTGCTTGGCGATTCGTGCAATGTAATTGGGGAGCAAGACACCTAGTAAATGCCAAGGAAGTTCCAAAAGCTGGAAACAAAGCTAAATCTGATAGTTTAAGGTTAGTCGTTTACTTCCTCGTTAGCGGTATTGCAACTAAATTTTAAAATTTTAAGATACGAATACGACGATCATTACTTTTTAACCGATCCAAAAGAATTTATATACGAATTTTTCCCTCTTCAGTCAGATTGGCAATTGCTGAAACATGCAATAACGCTCCAAGAGTTCGAAGAACTACCTTTTGTCAGATCATTATTCTTTAGATATGGACTGTATTTTTCAGATCCCAATACAAAGGCAGTTATGTTCACAGATTCGACAGGTAGGGGTTTATCTTTTTATCAAGAAACAAATTATAATTAATAATAATATTTTAGGGGCAGCAACTGTTAGAATTGCAATGCCAGCACACATGCAAGGCACTTTAATATTTCACTATAATCTTAAATTTTACGATAGCGACGGTGATAGTTTTGATGGAGTATCATTAAAACGATTCGTTATGCAGGTAATAAAATATTTCTCAAAAATATTGTTGGTTATTACAGAGATAATTTAGTCTGTAGCTGGAAATATGGTAGCGTTTCGCGTTCATGCACCTTGCAGTGGCGCTTTCTTACTCGACATATTCGCCAATGCGGTAACTCCTAAAGAATATTTAACTGGAGAGCCTATGAAATTCAAAAGCGTTTGTAAATTTAAAATATGTTGCGAAGACTTACAAACAGTGATGGTACCATTACCGGATTGCGCAAGTGGCGAATGGGGACCAACGAAAGCAACGAGATTATTTGGTTTAGTACCAATTACACATCAAGTAAGAAAAATATTCCAGGAGCCAGTTGTATAATAACATTTTTTCCAATTTTTAGGACGCTTTAATATTTGCTGGACGTGAATTGGAAATCCAGTTTAGAATGTCGCGCCAGCTAACCGATTTCATGGCAACTTTACATAAAAATGGAGTCGAAGAAAAACGTTTATCGAAATACGTCTCCCATGTACTGACCGATGATATAATTACGTTCAATATAAGTTTTCCCGAAGAAGGGCAGTATGGTTTGGATATATACACAAGAGAAATGGCAATGGTTGTTGACAATAATGGCGAAAAACACTTGTTAACTCACTGCTGCAAATACTTAATTAATTCTTCTAAACGAAACTAATATTTGGAGATACTTATGCAAAAAGGAGCCAACCCGCATTTTATGTTGTTGTGATAAAAATAATATATAAACATAATAAAGGATTTCCAAACAATTCACATTCCAATTTTTTATGTGGGTTGGTATTTTTTAAGCATAATTATCTCCAATTTACAATTTAATTATAAATGTAATATAGATTTAGTAATAATAGTTGTTTATTCAAATATTTTGTTAAAAGGTGCTTCATTTAAAAATATGTAAATATGTATTTTTAATAATTCACTGCGTTCTTGCTTTCGTCAAAGATAGATTTAACAAAAAATTTTAATATCTGAAAAAGGTGTTACTATTATTATAACAAATGTATGTCACATTTTTTCAGAAACAACGCACTTGGACAGTTCTAATTCAGATGATAAGTCTGTCTCGTCGGCATGTACGCACAAGGTTTTAAAATCTATGATATCCTGGTAAGAATTTTATTTCGGCTTAGTCAATATTTCATCAAACTTGCCACTTTAATTTTTTTTTATGTAGTTTTATTATTTATAACAAAGAATGTTTAAAAGAATATTGCTTCATTTAACTATAATATAAATTAATTACAAATTAATCAGTTAATCGTCATCAACATCTTATTGTGATTTAAAATCAAAATTAAGTACCTACTACATTAATTATATATTTAGATAATTAAAAAAGGAATGGGATATTTCGCTTTCGAAAATTTAGTATTTAATTTTTTAATGTCAAACTGAGCATATAGAGTGGGAGTAACGGCGACGGCGAAATGTCCTAGACCGAAATAAAAAACTGTAATGTCCTATAGAGTGTTGCTCTAAAAGAAAATTCAAGAGTTTTTGTGAATTAATTGATCAATTTGAAATTATTTAAAAAAATTAATTATTTTTATAAAAATTTATTCACTAGAATGTAATATTGAAGTTGATTAATTAATATCTTTAATATAAAATATATACATACATAATTCAATATTTTTATAGTAAAAAGTGCAATAATAATATATTATTATGGTAACCTTGTTATTTTTGTGTAATCAATTATTACACAAATTTTTAAACACAAATTGTTAAAATTAATAGTGTAACGCTTTTGTACTGTAAAAAAACACCCAACTCATACTAAATATTTATTTATTTATAATTTTAAAAACAAATAAATTTTTAAAAACAATAACTGCTATAATTATTTCATTATATTCCTTAATAATTTATATCATAATAAAAATATCTTACGAAGTACATAATATAATTTGTTATTGTAAATTGTCAAAAATCATAAAATACATCTTTTTGATATACTAATCATATCTATCTCTTTAACATCATATAAAAATTATTATTGCAATACTTGTGGTGGTCACGTGCGTGATCAGAATGGATTTAATTGTTCATAATTTGATCAACTATGGAGGCTGTATTCTATACACTATAGATAAGAGATGTCAACATTCCTTCAACTTCGGTAACTGCATTTTTTAAATGTCCGTTATCGCTGCCGCCAAGAGACTCTAACAGTGACAAACAAAAAATATTATTACAAATTACACTGGAAAAAAAAGTTCATCCTTGTTTACAGTCATCTAATGTTAGCATAATGATTTGTGATCTTTGTTCGCATGCCATAGCCAAAATTTAAGAATTCTCAGTTGAGGGTAAACACCTCATTCAGTGAGATAATACAACTCAAGTCGAATGCTTGTGCATTTTACAAACAAACATACAACAAACATTATTTTTCTCATTCTGAATCAGCAACTTTAGTATCTTTCAGTAAATTAAATAATTTTTCTGATAATATTTAGGCTAGCGCCCCCCATTTAGTGTTATCGCGCCCCACAGGTCGAGTAACGCCGATTTAAAACATAAATGTAAAAATAAATAAATAGAGCTTACCATCTAATAAGCAATTATTAGCCAAAATCTGTTGTAACTTGGCCAATACTTCGTCCAAATTATTTTGTACTTCGGAATTGTCTTCCACTACATTCACATTAGTCTCCATAAATACATCTGAAGTAGAGGTTGTTGGACAATCTAAAATTGACTAAGAAGTTAAACAAAAAGTTACGCAAAACAAAGTCAGTACCTCCAATCCACGTGCTAATGTCCTTTACAGAGTAGGAAGGCATTGAAGTGTTGGGCACAAATTTATTGTCGAGCAAATCGTCTTTGGGACAAACAACTGCACTGTCATATAAAGTCTGAATTGGATAAGAATAGTTTAAAGTTCTATTACTTTTTTCTTGACCGATTGGACTTAATAAGTTTAAGTCGTCAACTCTTCTTATTCCTTTAGTGTTAGCAATCATTGGCGTAGATTCCATTCGTTTTAGTGTCGGTTGTTTTGTAACTAAATGTTGTGAGTTATTTAAATATTCCTAAAACAAAGCATAAGATTTATAAAATCAAAAATAAAATAATAAAATTACTTTAAGAATTTTCAAAGTTTCCACTTGTACATTCATTTGTTGTCTATGATCTTCTAAGTGTTTTTTAATTTTTTTACCATTTTTATTCGAGTCTGCAATCTGTTGCAGTTCTCTAAAAAAATACAACATTTTTTTGTAAGATATTAAAACGGTACTTTTAAATTATGCAATTACTTATTTAAATTCTCCAATTGCTTTATCACTACTTGTAATTGAGCCTCTGGATTTAATAGTGGATCAATATTTTTCGCTCCTACTTTGGTAATCAAACTTTTTAAACCTCTAAAATTTGATTAAGTCGTAATAATTTTTATTGTAGAGAAAAATATGTAAAATACCTAAAAACTTTGGGTTCTGGCTCATTGACTGTGAGAATAGGTTGTACTGTTGTCACAGAACCTTTCAGTAGCCTTAATATTTTTTTAAAAACTACATGCGATAAGTCTGTCGTTTTTTTCTGAAAGAAAAGAATAAGTAACACTAAAAATTTTAATATTGGTAATCTTTACGGTTGTATAGTACTCCTTAACGGAATGTTGGATTTTGTGGAAGCCACTGACTCTTTCAGACAAAAAACAATGTTGACATTGATTGTAATTAAAACAACTCATGCATTTGTACCGCAATCCACATATCGTAGCTTGACAAAGTGAACATTTAACGTTGTGGATAACTGCAACAGAAAAATGTATAAAAAATTTTAAAATGCAAAGTTGATTCCAAAAAATGTACCAGTCTCTGCAATTCTCATTCGATGTAAATTAGATATCCACGACAACAACTTAATGCGATTTTCTAACCAAACCTTAAAAACACTTTCGTTAATTCCTATTGGACCAGGAGACTACAACAAAAATATTTTTAATATCAGTATTCAAACATAAATAAAAAATATGAATTCTTACGTTTTGAAAACAGTTGTTTACTGTGGTTTCAACTATATTGTGAGCAAAATACACATCCTCATGTAAAAACGAAATAATTGCAACCACTTTCGATAATATCGCTTGCAACTTTGACCTGGTCACACAATTATTATGATCCGAACACAACTTAAATAAGAAATCATAAAAATCTGATTCATTACATTTACTCAACAAAGCCAAAATAAGTTTAGTAGAAATGACTTGAATATTGTTTCGTCTGTCTCTAAAAATTATTATTAAAATAAATTACTATTTTCTAGCAGAGACCAAACGGTCGACTTACTTATCAAAGACGTTGTACAAAAAGTTCATCATTAAATCAGTCGCATAATCAATGTCGATGTTGGTAAAATTTTGTTTATTGGAGGCAAAATAAATGTCAGACAAAACAGCTTCTAAATCGTAACTTTCTAGAAATAGTGCGCTTTCAGTAGCTCCCAATTTATGACACTCGAAAATTGCTATTATTGTTGAAAGATGAACTTCTTCCACTGAAAAAAATGTATCTTACTTAAATAGTTATTTTCAACTCGTCGTCGTTGTGCTGAGCTAAGACTAATAATCTTTGAAATCCCTCATTGGGGTGAGATAAATGCAATTTACTTTCAAATCATCAACACAACCTTAATCGCAAAGCACAAAGTAAACGGCGAATGTTCGTGACATTCATCATCTCACATCAGACCGCATTAATTAAACGCATAATCAATGTTTCAGAATCAATCCAGATCAGAAATTATGAATTTTCTGCATATCAGTTCTTCAATAAAATTACATTTAACTTTTAAGACTATAATATAATTTTAAGGTTTATGTGAACTAATTTTTTCATTTTTTTCTCATAAAATTGTAAGAAAACCCCCCAAATGATAACACTTAAGAATTTTTATTTAAAAAAACAAAAGCATAAAAGCTAAATGAATAAAACAATTGATAGACATTATCAAAACAAATGACAATGGATGTTATATTTACTAGTTTCAAGCCGTTGAATGTCGTAGTATGGTTGGAGTTTGGAGTACCCCGAATTCAACATTGGTACGTTTAAAGAAACTGCTTATAGGCTGCTTTTAGGAAAATCTCAGATGTACCCTAAAATGAGTTTCACCTCATTGCGTTTGTCTAAGTAAAAATACTAAGAAAATGAAATGTTTTTGTCTATTTACGAGTTGAATGTATGTATAAGTTTGGTTTGTAATAAAAAGCACTATATACTCGTAAACTTTTAATATACTTATCGATGAAGCGTTTCGGCTTATTAGGCCATAATAATATCTTAATCATATTAAGGGATAACCCTAATGTGACATATTTTAAAAATTAAAAAATTTTGTTTGCTTTAAAAAATTGTTCAACATTTTAAAAATAATGTGTAAAAACTTCCTGCCGATATTCGTAGTATTTTTTTAGTTATAGGGCTTTAATCTAGTCAGGATGTAAGCCATAAATCGTTCAATTGTCGGCAACATTTAAAACTGTTGTATACCAACGTTTTTACTTAAATTTTATTACTTCTTAAAATTTTTATTTATAGGTAGTACATATAATTGCGGGTTCGTTAAAATGGCCATTTTCAGTCAGTTTTCTATTTTCCATGCCCTATAGTGAACATCTATTTGTCTAAACATTTAGTTTCTAATATTTTTGACTTATTCTAAAATGCCGCGCGTTGCTCGTGATAAAAAAGGTTCGCGTTCAATTGCCGGACGGCCTTCTGTAAGCAAGGGCAAATGAAGCAGGAATTGCAGATTAACGTTAAATTACGATTTAATATAAAAAAATTAAAGTAAATTTTTAAAACCGATTTGCTCGGAACTACAGTTTTTAAAACGGTGTAGGTGATTTTTCAGTCTGTACTCAATGAATTGAATTGAAATTTGGAACACATTCAAAGAAATAGTAGTTTCGGCGTGACGAAGGATTTTGTTGAATTTCTTTTCCGTTCATTTTTTATTTAAGAAATAGAAATAAAATTTAAAAAAATTAAAAAAAATTTTTTTTCAGCAATTTAAAAGAATATCACAAATATCCCTCGTCACGCTATAGCCAATACAACGTAATTAAGAAAAAAAATTTTTCATTATTTTCGGATTGACCCAATTGCCAAAATCACTTATACACCATCCGATCATGCACGAAAAACAAGGTTATACGTAAAGCCGCGTAGCTCCTGCAAATATAATTATTTTTTAATAAAATTTTATATGTAAACTAAGAAAGATAGTTATTAATAAATATCCAAATATTTCAAAAATCGCATTTGTAGTTTTCCGAGAATTAATTTTCCAAGTTCACATTGATTTTCGCTAGCTCACATTAGGGTAACCCCTTAAGTATATTAAAAGATTTCGAGTATAGTTCTTTTACAAAGCAAACTTAAAAATACTGTAAGTATTTCTGTACACACGGACAGGTAATAGAATGCCTGTGTAGAATTTGTAGTATGATCCCTATGTAAAATGCACTTAAAATTTCAATTTTTAAATGCCTTTTGCTTGAAAACTAATAGAAATCCGCAATAATTTTTTTTAAATCTAAGAAAATTGTCCTCTTTCCAATTACAGTCTATAGGAAAAAGTTTAATTCGTGGGATCAATTGACTGATAGATTCGCGTCTATAGATAGATTTCGCATAATATAGGTAATATAATTTATTTTTATCTTTCGATTGTAGTATGTATACTCGTGTATTATAGTGTTTTTGGCATAACACGGGTTCAATAATATTGAATCAAATAATAATTGAATTTGTTGATTAATTTAAGTTAATTAATAAAATAAGGTTGAACCTTAATAATTAATTCCTCGCTTAAAAACTTCTGAAAGGTGTAATGGAAAAGACCAATTACAAGGCAAATTTTTGTGCATTAGATTTTTAAATGATTTCCTTAAATTTTTTCTGGGTTACTTTCAAATTTCCTTTTACACAGAAAAAAATATGTGTTATTAATCTACACAATTGTGCACAAAAATCACACATATTTCTGACAGTATAAAAGAGTAAAAGAAGCTCATTTGTAAGATTTCCTAAGATTTTATGGATTTTTAAAGATTTTCCAACCCAATTTCCTTGGATTTATTACATTCCTCGGATTTAAAAATGCAAAAATTATCAACAGAAAATTATAACTTGCCATTCAGTCTCGAATGCAGTGCCGGATAAACCATGGGTGCCAATGGAGTCGCCGAATCCAGCACCAAATTTTAGAGGGCGCCAAAATTGAGTCTTTTTTAATTGTGCATAAATGTGCATTGTGATTCCAAGGTACTGCATTTTTTCTTTGATTATAATATCTATATGATATTAATAGTATTGAAGGCGCCATTTACCTAATCTGCACCCGGCGCTGAAATAACTTGATCCAGCCCTGCTCGAATGACCGCGCAAAAATGAGTTTCAAACTCGACCCAGATTTTTCATGTAAAATTATGTTCTCCTCAGAGCTGGATTGACACATACACAACATTAAGAAGCTTTTGATGACTGTTAGAGTTGTTTCAAGTTTTGGAATTGCTTGAAAAAATATTTTTAATTTATAATTTTTATTTAATTTATTTGGTAGGTTTTCATATTATGATGATGGCTTCATCATTGGATAAATTTTATGCATAATATATATTTATAGATTACAAAGATTCGGGATGTAGGTTTGAATTCCCGCTTAAACCCAGACGCTACCCCCCGATTACAGATGATTAACTATGATAACATAATTTATATTACATTAAATTTATTTTTTTTCCAATTTATTAAAATTAAAAAAAATATCCAACAATTTAAAATAATTTATTTGCGCTTATTTGGCTCTGAAGTGCACCAACGCCCTTTTGGCCTTACCCTCAACTTGCTACGCTACTGAGTTGGTTGTCTTACAATAGTATTATGCATAATGATAAATAAAAAAGCAAATTATACTTACTGAATAAAACTTGCTGCAAAACTCTAACTTTGGAACTTATTCGATATGCTGGTAATTTAATATAATTACAAATGCTAAGTTCTTTAATGATATCTTCAAATTTGGGATGGTCCCACTGTTGAATGTTTGTAGATTCTCTACAATTTAAATAAACAAATTTTTCAATTATAATTTAACAATACGATTATTAAAACACCCACTGTTTATAAAAAGGAAAACCCTTTGAATCTTCAAATTTCTTCCAATTCGCCGACATGTTTAAAATACCAACGAAAGTCAAGTGAAATTATATGTTACAGGTGCCTTAACAGGTTAACAGGTGCTAAAATAAGTAAGAAAACATAAGAAAGAATACAAAAGAAACCGAAAATAACTGAAAATATGAGTTAAATACAATTTTACTTACGGCATGCATTTGAAAAAATAAACACTTTCACTTAGAAATACGTTAAAATTTACTCGCTTATCTTTAATTTAGAGGATGTAACTTCTTTTCTGATTTAAAAGCGTCTTTGTTTAGATTGACATAGGCAACTCTTCATACATGTCGTTGAAAAGCATTACCTAACCTGAAGGGAAGTAAATTCAGTGAATTTCTGCATTTAAAAATTAAATAAATTTTTTATTTAAATAATTTAAATATAAATTGTTTAATAATTATATAATATTATACGAAAAATGAAGAACTATCCGAAAACCGATCCCACGAATTGAATTTTTTCCTATATACAATTGGAAAGAGAACAATTTTCTAAGCATTAAAAAAATTCAGGGTGGATTTCAGAGCACACGGACGGGTAACAGAATGCCTGGGTAGAAATCGTGGTTTCATCCCTATCTAGAACAAATGTACAATTTCGATGTTTAAATGCCGTTTTCTCGGAAACGAATAGATCATAAATAGGTCTTTAGGAAAAAGTTCAATTCGTGGGATCAATGTTGCAATAAATGTTCTTTAAAGAAGAAGAGAATGTATTGTATTTATATATTGTAAAAAGTATAAATTCTTTTACATGTTATAAATTCACTTTAATTATTATCTACATATCAGTCAATCACAGTTTTAATTTTGCTTAAGATTTTTATTGACACAAGAACACAAGAAGAACCACAAGAACTATTGAACGGTGTAGTGAATGGATTTGAAATTTTTTATTACATCGCCAAGTCAATGAAGACATCTACCAATTTTTATTGATCTCAAACTTCCTTTAGTTGTATTTTTTTGTCTCCTACACCTCCTTAAAGAGTTTTACATATTTAATTGTACAATGTATAGCAGGTTTGTAAGTATGAAACCGGAATTTATCCATAGATGACCCCAGCTGATAATGTATTTACCGTCAAACCGCATCATTGGTGCTATTTCCTTATTGATATCTCCAAAAAATATTTTCAACTCGCAACAATACAAGTTTCATACAACAGCATAGTTTGTAAAAGCGCGTTGAACATGTCGAATTTTGTGCCTGAAATTCTGAAATTTATGTTTTGCGGATAGCATTGATTTTCTGTTACCATTTCAAAAAAACTGCTGCAGATTCGCATCGAAAGCTCGTCGAAGCTTACTGAATGAAGCTTGTCGAAGCGGATCAATTAATGTGACAAAAGAAACCGTCTCTACACGTTTGAAAGCCATGGGAAAAATCCAGAAGATGGGAAATAGGGTTCCACATCATGAATTGAATGAAAGACAGCAGGAAAACCGAAAAACCAGTTCCGAAATGTTGCTCGCCAGGTATAAACGATTGGGGCGTTTACTTGGAAAATACTTTCACATGCGGCTTACTCACCAGACTTGGCTCCGATTACTACTTAAGTTACTTAATGCAAATAATTATTTGCATTGATGCGACACGCACTTGTAGAGCAGTGCTTTACTTTTTACGAAAATGTACCAAAAAGGCTCGATGACTGGTTTGCCACATCCACAAATTGTCAGACAGATGGGAAAAATATATAGTTAGCTTTTAATCATTTTCATATAATGAACGTGTATTTCTATACAAAAATTCCGGTTTCATATTTACATACCTGCGGTGCGATTCTAGGATTTTATTAAGATATCGATCGATATCTTTGTCGATCGACAAGTGAACGATCGGTATCTCACCGTGCGATTCCGACATGTACTGCGATATCGATCGTTGAGTTCTTGATCGACATTGAAATGTTGAAGTTTAACACTAAAAACTACTTTACCGACCTAGCTCTTAGCCAATCAAATAGCGAGATTGGCAAACGGCGCCATTCATTTATTGTTTTAAAATCTAGTTACTGTACTGTCAGATTTTTATAAATGAATTTTGAGAATTGTAAAAATGAGTAAAAGGTAAGACAGTCAAATTTATTATAATATATATAATATAATCTAAGCCGATTATTATCTCTTCTGACATTACCCGCAGCTTGCACTTGTTCATACAATGCCAAAAAAATTAGTTCAGCAGCCATAATTAAAAAATCTAAAGCACTTTATAATTAAATAAATAACAACACGAAACTGCATAGCCTACAAAAGTTATACAAAACCGAGTACTAAACCGAACCTACAAATCCTACAAAACCACGAAAAAAAAATTGTCACAAATAACACAATCAATTATTTTAATGCAAATAGCAAACAGATAACGCACTGTTAAACCGAAATTGTTACAACCAATTATTACAAACAAGAAAAAACCAAAACAAATATATTTTAACCTGCAAAAATATGACAGTAATTCAATGTCGATAACTCTGAATGGCTGGGTTTTGTCGATCGAGAACTGAATGACAACATACTCAATAGATGATTTATGCCCGTACTTATGCCCGTACTTATAGTCATGGATTGAACCGAGAATCGAGATCAATTCTCGAAATAACAGTTGTTGCTACGATACGGTCTAAATTCCAGTAATTTCATTGGTAAATTCTAGGATCATTTTGAGTCTCGGATTGATCCGTGACTATTATGCCCGTACTTATAGTCACGGATCAATCCGAGACTCAAAATGATCCTAGAATTTACCAATGAGATTACTGGAATTTAGACCGTATCGTAGCAACAGCTGTTATTTCGAGAATTGATCTCGATTCACGGCTCAATCTATGACTATAAGTATGGGCATAAGTACGGGCATAATAGTCACGGATCAATCCGAGACTCAAAATGATCCTAGAATTTACCAATGAGATTACTAGAATTTAGACCGTATCGTAGCAACAGCTGTTATTTCGAGAATTGATCTCGATTCTCGGTTCAATCCATGACTATAAGTACGGGCATCACTGTTTGAGAATCGCGTGACAACTTTTGGTCGACAACCTTGGTAGTTGTCGATCGATAACTAAATATTGACATCGGTAAAAAATCCTAGAATCGCACCGCTGGTATAAGTAAACTTATTCTTAGGACAACAATAAAAATAATTTTAATTTTATTGTTTAATATTAATTCGTTAATTTTTAAGTTTTAATATGTTATATTGCACTATATATGTTAACAAATATCAAGTTTATTTTCAAAAATGAAATATTACATTTCCGCCAACGAAATAGGTTGATGACGAAAGACATAAAAATGGACGAAAAGAAAAGTCGTAGACCATTTTTAAATTCGGTTTAAAGGCTACTTTGTTGGCAGAAATCATAATTCTCGAAAAATCTAGAATTTCTAGGAATCTAGGATCTAGAATCTAATCTTACAGAATTCATTACAGAATCTATTTTAAACATATTTTTAAGCTATACTGTAAAATAATGTAAAATGGAGCTATATAGACATCTTGGTCTAAGACATTTTGCTGTCGCCGTTTCGCCGTCGCTATTTTCCATTTTTTTTTAGAAATTACTATTGCTGATGACAAAGCAGAATTTTTTTTTAATCAACTTAAAAACTGACTTATTTTGTCAAAACAAGAAATTGTATTAGACACCTTTAGACACCTCGACATATTTATTATATTACAGAAGATTATTTTAATACTTACATTATTATTAGTAATATTAACTCTTGAAAATATATTAAATGGATTAAATATTAGAGTTAAAGGAATAAATAAAACAATAATCAATCGAGCTTTCGGGAATCTGGTGTTCCCTTTTTCAAGAATATATTATTCGATAGATTATTGTTTTATTTATTCTTATATTTTAATCCATTTAATATTAGCTATTTATGCAACACAAGGTAAAACTGATACTTTTTATAACCAGGCGTGAAAATTTTATTTAAATTTGCTTCTAAGTTTTTATTTCCAAAAATGTTATATCAAAGTGGAGAAAAAATGAATATTTTAATTCATTTATTACATTCAAAGCTAGCAATCTCTAGCGATTTGTTTATATTTTTGTTATGGATATATGTATGTATTTTCATTTTTACTTATACTTCTTTATTGTAACAATTATTTCTACAAAATTCAAGCTTTAACTAATAAGAGATAACCATCAGAGATGGAAAAACTGGATCTAAAATAAGTTAACTTTTTTTATAAACTTAACCAAAAAAGATAAGTGCTGTTCAGCTTTGGCATTAAATTTAGTTATTAAAATATTGAATATTATTAAAGAGTGAATCACTTAAATATTATAATTATTTGTGTCAGTCAATTTAACAATAATAATTGTAATAGACATGCTTAATGCTGTACGCGATTCAAATACTTTCACATAGATTTGTCTATAGAATTTAAATGATTTATTTATGAAAATGTGTGCCATGTAGAAAATTAGTCCGGAACAATATTTATTGATCTATTTACGCTTGATTGTTAGCATTGAAGCAAACAAACAATAGCAAGCAATGGCAAAAGACGCGACCAGTTTTTCTTCTGTATTGTCAATTTACCTTTTTTCTGGTTGTTGTTATTCACTGATTTTAATGCGCTCATTTACTGGAACCTTTCAGATCAATGCCGATGACCAATAACCTGGAAAATATCAAATTCTAAATATTAGATCAAGTTTTAAGTTTTCCCAAGTCAACAGAAAATTTCGACAAATTCTATACCTATCAGAGAGCATAAGTTTTTCAATTAAAAAGAAATAAAAAACCTGCAATCCGCAAGGACAGAGGTCAACTTACGTAATTGTTGAAATATAATCTCTTTGATATTTGTCCAAATTTTAAAATTGCAGTTGTTTGCAATTAGATCTTGTAGTTGTTAATGTTGTTAATTGCAAAATACATAATTATGCTCATTTTACGTCATTTTAATATTATTAGTTCTAGTTCTAGGTAAAAAGTAATCAATATCGAATTAATTAAAAAATTATTATTAATAAAATGATCATGGTAACTTATAATAATATCGAAAAATTAGTAGAGTGAATTTAGTCGCGTGATCTATCAAAAATATAATATACACCAGGCCCGTAGCCGTGCTCCCAGGTGCCCCCCCCCCCCCCCGAAATGTTAAAAAAACAACATTTGTTTGTAATAATAAAAATTCCCGGAAGGGGATTCGTCGAAAATGTTACTTTTTACGAAAGGTTCTATTGGTGCCCCCCCCCCCGGAATTAAATCCTGGCTACGGGCCTGATATACACATACATTTCTTGTACAATACATATCCTACAATCCTATATTCGTAGCGCATGACCGATTTCGGGATTACTCAAAAGAATTTCCCATTCTTACATACTGATGACTTGATAAACCATCATAAACGTCATAAACCATAGAATAGACTAAGCCACGGCATAAATATATAATGCTAATACTTGGAGCGTTTTAATAATAGAGTTGTCTAGACGAGTACCTACCAAATTTTATATTGGTAACCGGAAATGTAATGTAATCTCACTATAGTTTTTATTACAAATTTACTTAAATTATGCTACCGATTGTTCTTGTTATAACGATTTATTACTAAAATAAATGCATAAGTGTATGAATGAAGCAAAGCTTTTCTGTTGTAAATTTTAACTTACTATTAGGTACTCACATGAGCGTATTTTAAATTTTGTAATAATTTAATTGTTTATTTGTAATCATACTCTTTAAATTTGAATGCATTGGCGAACATAAATTGAAATTGAATAATACTATAAGTGGCTTTACAGTTTTTAACTATTTAGAACACGTACACAAATACAGAAGCGAAATTTATGTAACGTAATTTTCAAAATTTGAATAAGTAGTACTCTTAACCAATAGTCTTTTAACGATTCTTTTAAAGTATTAAATACAATCGCAATAATTGCTTTTGGTATTTATTATAGTAACTCTTATTATATAATTACATTATTATTTTTTAATCGAAGAAATATTATGATGTAATTAATTACCTTTTAAAACGTTAAACATAGCGAGAAGTACATGTTAATATGTCTTAATCAATCTTTTGATTTGTATTCAGGCAGTATTTGATTTCTATATAGAATGATCAAAGTGTCCCTACAATTTCATTGGTAAACTGCAAAACTTACAGAAACTTATTGCAAAAAGCAAAAACCTGACCACTACACGGCGACATATATAGAAATTGCTTATGAGAAGCAGGGCAACATAATATTTTCAAAAAACCTCACGTATGATAATACTTATTAACTTATTATATTATTATATACCGCGTGATTGGCCTAACTTTGAATATAGAGAAATGACGTGGAAAATTGATTTTTTCTAAATTCCTGTTTCTCATTATAACGGATAAGAATTAAAGTAATATCAAATTAAAGATATTTTTCTTCAACGTCTAAGGATACCAAACACTTGATATTTTGTTTTTTAAGTATTGTTAAAAACTCGATAATAAAATTAAGAAATAGCACTTTTAAAAAAATATTAGCATATTTTGGTTGAAAACTAAATATTACCAAAAAAAAAAATTTTTTTTTTAAATCAATTTCCCATGTTATTTTCCTATGTTCAGTGTTCGGCCGATCACCCGGTGTAGTAAACCCATTACAACGATCTCAGTTAATTTTTCGAAATTTACAAAATATTTACATAGTAGGATGTATGTCATGTTGGTATAAAAGTGTTGATTACTTATTAATAGTATATAACTACATACTACATCTATCATGCAAGTATCTAAATGCAGTGCATCAGAACCGTACATTATACATACATACATATACATATAATAAACATAGCTGAAGGTAAAAGCTTATAAATTATAAATCTTACTTTTGTTTAACAAATTAACAATAATTAAGTTATGTTCTAATTAGTTAGCAGCTGTTTATTTAACTGTTAGTTACTGAAAACGGTAAGTATATACGTTGACGAAAAATACACGTGCTTTTTGGTATTTAGACTAGAGATAGGTAACATAAATTTCAAATTTCAACAAAGAATTTTATCTTTTCATCATTGTCATTTGTTACCAATAATTATTATTAAAATGCCGAAAAATATTATAATTTTAAATTATAAAATAATTTACATACATTTTACTCATTCCATGATCCATACTACTGTAGCGATCGACAGGTTTTCAATGATTAAAATGTTAAATATGAGATGGATTGTGAAATAAGTATAAACCTGTAAAACATAACTATACAGATATAAATATCGCAAACTTTTTTATCATACTGTCATCATCAGGCGATGACTTTAAAGGTGGTCACAGACTGGCGTATATGTGTCATATAGGAATGTCATACATGTATGACATATACATTTATATTGTCGTGTTCCAAAATCAAGTTATTTAATTTTAAATTTGATTTATTTTAATTGTTTTTTAAAATTAAGTTTAATTTTTTGTAAATACTCTTGTAAATTTGAAAACCTTATCTCCAGTATTCCAGAAATCCAGTATTGGAACGCACGGTAGACCCTGAGATTTAAAAATTCCGGATGCAAACAGCACTGAAATAGGCGGACAACAAAAGCAAGAACCAAAGGCCTCGTCAGCCGATATCCTAAAAGTATTGGCGAAAATGGACATAAAAGTGTTAAATATGGAGGCGAATATAAAAAAAAGACAACAACGCATATTATGATAAAAGAAATAAAAAAATTGATAATATGGAAAAAATCGCAAGAAAAATTACAAGTTAAAATAAATAACCATGAAACAGACATAACAAAATTAAAACGTGAAATGATTAAGAAAATTGATGTAGACAAAATCGTAAACCCAATTATAATAGATGTGACGATGCGGCAGTCAAAGAAAAAATTGAAGAATTGATTGAAAATGTAAATTTAGATTTGGATGAGAAAAATTTTGAATTTGGAAATAAAAAATTAATTGAAAATAAAAATTTGGATTTTGGAAATAAAAAAGTAATTGAAAATAAAAATTTTATTCTGGAAAACAAGAAAAATTTGAAAAATCATAATTTAATTGTGAAAATAAAAATTTAGAAAATGAAGATTTAAATAAGAAAGAAAATGGAAATTTGGAAAGTTATACGAGAATGACACCGGAAATAAAAAGGGATGAGGAGCAGGACAACAGGTTATTGACAAAATAATTGTCATTAAGAACAAAATCAAGAGTGGACCGGCAATTCTAACACCAGAACCATTATTGGTAATATTAAATGGATTTGACATATTTATTTTTATTTATTTATACGACAATGAACATCCGCCTTCGGAAAAAATTATCCTCATTCTTATCATAATGACATTAAAGCCATCCGATGGAAGTAATTTTTATTTTAGATTTTGGACCACAACCGGATTTCTTTTGTAGCAAACCACCGTCTTTTAGCCATGGTTCACTACAAAAAGAAATAGGAGCTAAGTCGTGTTCCAAAATCAATTTATTTAATTTTGAATTTTAAAATTTATTTTGTATTTGAATTTCGTTTTAATTGTAAATTTGATTAATTTTTTAAATTGTTTTTAAATTTAACTTTAATTTTTTGTAAATATTTGAATTGCTGTTTGCGCCAATAATTTTATGTTGGCACGAAAATTTGTTTGCCAGGTCCGTAAAAGCGGACGGACGCGTTTACGGAGGGTCTCCGTATAAGTTTGTAATTTGCGTCTCTACTTGAGAATTTTTGATTAATTTGTGGGAATAAAGTTTGTTCATTGCGTGAGTAAGATTTTTATTATTAAAATTGGAAGTTTTTGTCCGTATATAGATCGTATTTTGAAGATTTTAAAAGAGCGGTAATATTACTATTATATAAGTAATATTACTATTATATAGTAATAATTTAATAGTAAATTAAATTGGATTATTTATTAATTAATAATATATATATATTATTTTTAATTTGGATTTCTTTGAATGTGTGAAATTGAAATTGGTTAAATTAAAACAATTAAAAACAAAAATTAAAAATAAAAATAAAATTCATATAAATTAAAGAAAAATTTTATGTTCTCACTTTTCAGAGTTTTCTTTTATCAATGTTCTGTTCTTTCATGTTCTGTTTTGTCCGGTCACCAGGAAATCAATATTGAATCAGTATCGGCTGCATCTTTTTGTAATATTGAACCGATATTGACAACCAATATTGCCTGCCAATATTCAGCCATTAGCGGTCCAATATTGTTTTAACAGAAGGTTTTCAAAAATTAGAATTTATAAATATTATATAATTTATAAACCTAGTATAAATCATCTCTCGCCTACCAGGGAAGCTGTACTTAAAGTTGAATAAGTTCCGAGCATCTCAGTAGTTGGATTAGGTCTGGGTCTGAAACATTAAATTAACCCATTAGGTCTCAAGGGTGTTTTATCTTTTATAATTCATATGATGGCAGTGGAACTTAATAAGTTAAGGTAGAATTTACTCGTATTAGTAATTTTTATACCAACTGAAAACGCATCTTCGTCTACATTTTTGTGACTTTCTTCAAAACGAAAATAAAGAGTAGCAAAAATTAAAATCGTAAGCGTAAAAGTGTTTGTTTTCGTCATGCTGGTGATTTTTTATCAAATATTTTTTTATATTATTTAATATTCACAACTAAAGTGCCTACCTAACTTATATTATTATTATCTAAATTTGAGTTTTTCTTTTTATTTAATTTCTTTTGTTACAATAAATTATTAATATTTGTTTAAAAGTGATCAGTAGGTAATTGAATTGTTAAAAAAATTTCCAAATAGATTCGTGCGGATCCAAGTATTTGATGAGGCGGTTTAACAAGTGGATCGTCGTTCTAGATTTGTAGTTTGGGTCCCACTTTCTTTGAAACTACAAGTTTCATTGCTCCTTCTAAGTTCTATATTAGTAACTCTGCATATTGGTAAAACAATTGACTACTTGACTACTTATTAATTTTATGCCGATCGATTGATCAAAAGTGCATAATATATTGTGTGTTACTTCTCTCGATTAAGTTGAAGAAAGCACTTTATTCACTAACTCGATTTAATTAAACAATTTCTAATTTTTTAACATATTAATTATATTGTTTGTTATTCAAATAACTAATTTGTTATTTTTTTATTAATTCAATTATGAAAGCAAAATGTTCAAATTAATCAACGTTTTCAATAATGATAATAAAGGCAATTAGTTTTTGTGTCGAAAGATTTTTCAAAAAATTTAATTATAGCTTATGAGATTTCTTATGACAGTTGAAAGTGACTGCAAGTCGGAGCTTTTGTCTTTTTGTAGTTTCTGCAGTCTTATTTTCCCCGATACTTCCAAGATTTACGTACATTATAATGCCATTAATACTAATAAATAATTTTTTTATTTGACCTATTATGATTTAAAAGTACAAAATAAATTATAAATCCAAAAAATATCTTAAATAAGTTTAATTAAATTGTCGTGATTATAAAATAATAATAATAAATGCAGAAAAAGAACTCGGAAGTGAAAAGCAAACTCGTGGTCCAATTTTCGTGGTTTATTTATAGATAATGTGTTTACGCAATACGTAAGTCTGTTGGTCCAATTTTCTTAACTTTCCTTATTAATTAGCCGATAATTAATTATAATAATCGAGTTAATAGGTTTGAATAGATTATTAATATTCAAGTTATTCAAAAAATTTGTTTGTCAATATATCCAAAAATATTGCTCTAAATTTAAATCTAAAAATCGACGTCGAGTCGTGTTTAAATAAATTTTGAACAAATTTCTTTCCTTCTAAGTGAATCTTTAACATATTTTCGGGCAACCGATATAAATAATTTTTTATGATTAAATCAGACTTTTAATATTACTACAATCAAGTACTTCCTTGTAGGTATATTAAAATCAACCGAGCTATAACAACCGTAATAATTAATTTTTATTTAATAAAATTTAGTTTATAGACCAGCTGCTGTTTATACCAAGTTTTCTACATTAAAATTTATTTTAAAACACCTTTAACGATTTAAAATGATTAATCAAAATATAAGTTAATAAGTAGTGACTGGCGTTGGCTATATTCCATATGTCTTTTACAAAACATAATTATTAGTGAGAGTTTTCAGAAAACTGTATAAATTTATTTAATTTTAAACAACATTTAGTTTAACCAATTATGCAAATTCCTTAAATTAATATAAACAATAATGTGCAACAATAGACTTTTCAGTAGGTAATAATTTTCATTACTCCCATTGTTACTGAATAATCACATGATCTTATGGCTGGGAATATTTTCGATATATCCAATTGTTAAAAGTGTCATCACTGTGACCTACTATATTAATAATAAATCAAACTTATGGTTTATTTACAAAGTTGACACACAACAAAATTATTATAAAGGTACTGCTACCTCCGAAGCACATCAAAGGAGAACAAAGTAACAAAATTGTAAGTAAATAGTGTCACGTTTTCGAACGCTTAAGAATTTTATAATGCGATTTGGGTTTTGTATGTCACAAGTTTGGTTTTACTTATTACTAAATTGTTACATTTTTTATTTAATATAGTTTTTGGAAAGTGTCATAAAATTGATTCGAGTGTCTTTTAAAAACTCAGCGTGATAAACTAAAAGCACAATCGGTCTGGTAGTTTTCCATTTTATAGGTATACAATATTTTGTATAGAAAGTGAGTGAGTGAATTTACAGTAAAATTATGTAAAAAATATATCATTGTAATTTAGAAAAAAGAAGAAAAAAGAAATAACTAAAAAATATTTCAAATTTTAATTTATATAAATATTTTAACAGTTCTAAACATAAACAGAACAATTGAAACATGTACATAACACATATATCACATTCTAAAAGTAAATATGTATTAGTAAATAATTTTTGTTCAAAAGCGGGCCATGTCCAGTCATTACCTGCGGCTATTGCAATTAAGATACATATCGCTGCATGTTACTGAGAGCCCGAGGCGTTTATGCATCTGCCGCGTCGTCTGCTCTTCTCCACACTCTCACTGAAAAATATAATTAACAATAAATAAAATTAACAATAAAAGCAGACCAACGGAGAATGGCAAGAAAAGTAAGCAACTGCAGTGAAATAATTGTGAATTTGAATTTCACATCCTTCTAGACCGCTGTTGTTAAAACCGCTACATAGAGCAATTAAAATATAAAAAAAGTACAGAAAAGAAATAAAAACTCTCTAAGATGGACAATGCAAAAACTAAAATAGTGTTTGCTTTTCATTAACCGCCTGGATAAAATCCTTACAATCTGTTCTATGTATAATGTAATATAAGTCGAGGATATTTAATTCTACAACCAAGTTCAAGGAACAAAATCTTTATAAATGAATTATAAGAAGCATCTAAGGCTAAGGATAGTTACTATAGTCAGTATAGTGTATCGAGAGTGATAGTACTTAATAATTAATATAAAAATATAAAAATTAAAACAAATTAAATATTAAAAAAACATAAATTAGAATTAATTAAATAAAATATTTTTCTTAGATTTTAAAAAATACAATTTTGTTTAAGTTTTTTTAATTTTTTTTAACTTAAGGTTTCTTCATTTTAATTCTCCATTTATTTTATCTAAAATTGTTTAATATTGAAAATCTACACATATTTTAAATTTTTACATGAAATTCTAGTTTTAACTATTTACTTAATTTAAAAAGTGTAGGGACAGCAGTACCACTATAAAGTAGTTTTCTCTCCAATCCATTCATTAATCTAAAGAAATCATTCCCCATCAGTAGACTTGTATATTGCATTAAATATTATAAACAAAATAAAATTTGATTCAGTGATAAATTATGCAATTAATAAAAAATGTTAAACTAATTTTTGGTAACAATGAAACTTAATTACTTTAATTAAGCGTTCGATTAAATACACACATGTATACATAATAATAATTATAGACTTCGTATAGCTAAATATCCATTGTAGTCAAATTTGTAGTAACGAAAATACGCATTTCGTTATGACAATTTATCTTTACATCTACTTTCGCTTTTGAAACAAGTTGTTTAGTGTGTAAATTTTTTTTTAGATTGCATACATAAATAATTGCATTTATTTTCTAAATTATACTATCAAGGAAACTCACATTGTGATGAAGAGAGAAATTTTCATAGCTTAGCTTGATTTTTGGGTTTTTAAATTTTTCGCAAAGAATGCAATTTTGTTTCAAAAGTTCCAAGATTTCCAAAATGACACATCAAAATGCATTTGAAAAACTATCAAGTGCAGTATAATAATACAATGAAACAGTAAAATATTGGCAAAGAAAAAATGTTAAACGTCCTTGATGTCGATAACCCGTTAAAAATTTAAAGATTAACAACGAGATTAACAATAAATGCAAAATATAAAGTCCCGCCGACAATTTTTTTGAAGTATTTTTTATAATTATTGCATTACCGGTTACCAATATGAAATTTAATGCGCATCTACGCGAGAGCACAACTTCCTAATGAAATTATGGTAGCTGAGGGTATACAAACATTAAATTTTGAAAATTATTCAAAAATACTCGTAAAAAAGCCAAAACTGAAATGGTTCATCAAATTGATGAAAAATTTAACATTTTTGCGCCGATGAACAAAATTCATCAATACAATATTTTTTTCCTCAATATTATGAATTTTGTTCATCGGCACGAAAATAATGAATTTTTGAAATATCTTTTTTTCAGTATATTATAGACAGTAAATCTCTGAATCATTCCATTTATTAAAAAAATGACATTATGGTGTCCTTCGGATAATATCCTCCAATACATGTTCTACGTAAGTTACAGGTACGGTATTTAAAAATTTTATAACACAACAACAGATCCGTGTTTTAAAAAACGTCATTAAAAACATTGCAAACAAAAACTAATTGTTTTCAGAAAAAGCTCAAAAAGAAACTTAAAATTTGACTATATATAAAGAAAGATATTAACCCAATACCCGCCAATGTCCCATTTTTGGGACGCAGGAATTTTTAGAGGTATCCGTAATGTTACAGTCAAATCATGTATCCAGAAGACTAGTGACCTGTATTATAGATGTGGAACTATTGATATTCACCAACATTGAGCATACAAGTCTTTACAGGAAATTTTACCAAGCTGGGGATTTCACAGAACGCGTCATTAAATTTTCGATGCATTTTTCTAATGGATTTCCATAATAAATAATTTCGTAAGTTTCATACTTAGCTATAAATTTACGAACACGATATATATGCCTAAATATGTAATAAAAATGTTCAGATAAATATGTAAAATTAATCAGTTTCTGCTTCTATTTTCAGCATACAAGTATGTCCCAAAAATAGAACGGGTTTTTCTCAAAATTAATCAAAATTCTTGAGAAAATTTTCAAACAAAACTTTTTTCTTAATTCATAATAATCACTTTTCTGGTGGAATTTCAAAAATTTTCCTCGCCTGTGAATTGCGGCGGGTATTGGATTAAATCAAACTTTTGATATTTTCAAAAAAATATTTTTAAAATGAAAACTTGGCTGGTGTCTTCTCGTTACCGTAACAAATTAAAAAGTATGCTAAAAAGAAGATGCAATTACTCAACATTAAAAAACACCTTGAAAGATATTGTTTTAAGAATATTACTATTAATATCATTCGATAGCGAAAAAAGATTTTAGTTTCCCGGAGAAAAAAATGTTATCACAACCGGATTTGTCGAGCTCTGCTTATACATCATAAGGTGCCAAAATGATGATGTTCGAATAAAAATGAAACTATAAACTAACCATACTTTCCGCTACTACAGTAAACGCATAATCGTGTATTTTTGCAATTTTTCCTACATTTTTTTATTAATAATAATTACTATCTGGAAAGCCCGTCCGTAGACGGACAGCCAGCCGGATGATTTCTTTTTTTTAGCGGTACTGATTTAAAAAATATATAGAATTATGACCTCATAATAAATAAATATTGTGGAATTCAATTGATACTGAACTTGACTGATGTGCAACTCGATTGGTTGGAAACTCAATTGATGTGCAACTAAATTAGTTGCAGACTTCATTGATGTATAACTCGATTGATATGAGATTCGACTGATGTGCAACTCGTTACAGAAAGATAGAAAAACAGAATTTCAACATAAAACATGAAGAACTATCCCGAAACTGATGTGCACTCGACAGAGTAATAATCGAATTTGACAGCTATCTATCACAAAGAATATATTTGAGCACACGTACTGGCAACAGAATACCCGTGTATGTAGAAATCATTGTTTAATCCCTCCATAAAATGTATGCAAATTTTCGATTTAAAATTCCGTTTTCTCGAAAACTATGGATAATCCAGTTTGAATTTTTTTAAATGCTTAGAAAATTGTCATCTTTCTAATAGTCTATATGAAAAAGTTCAATTTGTAAGATCAATTAAGTAATAGTAACCGGAACAGGTCATTGTTATCGTTACATCTCCAAAACTCCCATCAAAAATAGATACCAAAAAACGCCACCAAAAATCAACTACTATATTATATTTTCCGAGATTTTCAAACGACCATCTTAAATTAAGTTGAGCAGTTGCTTACCTATATAAAGCCCACCTCACACGGGCTGATTAATTGCTTACTTGCTTCTCTGCTAGGTTCCTATAGCAACTTGGTGGTGATGGCTTCTCTGAGTTGTTGGCTTCACTGAGTTGTTGGCTTCACACGCGTTTTATGGTTTCAATGCACATTCAGGTTCAACAAAGAAAACTCGACATTTCTCGGTAGCACTCGCGTTTACGAACACGGCGCAATATTACCATTGGTTAGCGCTGAAATCCATCATATAAACTATCGACAAAAGTAGCACGGGATGTATCACAGATATCCATCACGGGAACAAGCAAGCAGACCAGCAGTGACGTAATTTTCCATCAACGCAGCAAGCACTGCAGCCATCAAGGCTCCCATGAAGTAATCTATCTATAAAGTAATCCATCAGCAAAATAAGCGTTGTGTGAGGTAGGCTTAAGTTGTAGTACAATACTATGGAGGGTAGAGGCAAGGAGGACAATCTCATATGGCTGTTTTATTCTAAAAGTGGCCACTGAAAAGCACTAAATAAGGTTTCAGAAAACGGCCAGAATGGCGCTGGCGTACCGAGAAGGTATAGTTTGAACTATGGAAGGTAGATGACTCTATATTGCATTAGCTGAGAATTAAACTTGAATAATAAATATAAACTTCTCGCTTGACATAAAAAGTTCCATTTATCAAGATTGTGTCAAAAGCAATAAATTAAAATACTACAAAATTGTTTATAAAAGTTTAATAAAATATAAATTGAACATTTTTATTAATCTTTCAAACCCTGGCCTGGAAAAAAGACAATGACGGCAATATGTTCCATAGTTCAAAAACCATACCCTCTTGGTACACCAGCGCCATTCTGGACACTTTCTGAAACGACGTTAATTACTACTATTTGAAGGACACTTTTTGTACACAGAGATTGTCCTCCTTACCTCTACCCTCCATATACAATACCAACTTAAGAGTTTCAGTACCAACTGAAAATTTTTAATATATCGAAGACAAAGAAGGAAATGAATAACACAACCCTGCATTGGTATAAAGTATAAGGTAATTAGTACAGTAGTTTTTCAGCGCAGCCACTCATAATTAATATAAAATTACTATAAATAAAGAACTCGATTGATATGGAATTTGTCTAACGTGCAACTCGATTGGTCGGAAACTCGATTAATTGGGAACTCGATTGATGTAGCAAGTTCAATCTGTAAATGTGCAAGTTGTCACGGGAAGATCTATCTTCTATCTCTCTAGAGATAGAATTTTTTTTACCGATAGTTTGATATATTTTTTGGTTGGTAAAAAACATTCAAACAATCAGTGTTTTTTTTCGGTTGGCAAAAGGTTACCAAAAAAACAACACGCTGTAACAACAGCAGTAGCTTCCTGTAGCTAAATATATTTGTAGCTTTTAACATGTAACTGAACCTTATTTTTATCATTTAAACCTATAGTTATTTTAAACTTAGCTGCATTGGTAATTTGATAAAAGTTTAACTATTTGAATGTTGTATTTAACTTCGGAAAAAATTCTTAAGCTTAAGAATAGAAAATTTCATTTTTATTCAGAAACTTAAAAAAATATTTTTAAATTTAAATTCAATGTAATCGATCGCTTTAAATATAGAATCCATAGAAATAACATTAATTAAAGCTTATTGAGTGTCTATCATTCATGTTTGTAAATTCGAATTCATGTTTTATAAAATTAATAGCTATTCATATAACTAGTTAGAAAATGTCTCATTTTCCTCAAATTATTCCTAATTGTTTTGAATATGTATACTGCTTTGCAAAAACAAAGTAGTGATATGAACAAATAACTGTTATTTATGTTCAAATATAATTTAGATATATTGCTCCGTCTTTACTTGAAATTTTACGTAGGTACTCTCCAGAATCAAAGCTTTTTTCAACATTTCTTTTACTTTTACTTTCTCGAATTCAATGATGCGCGACTAAGATATCATACGCGGCCCTTGTGTATTATCGTCAATGAAATTACTTATTTTTAATGTTAGAAATAAAATTTTATTGCAATTTCCTTTCAGCTGTAACTCTTTTTATTGCTTTACAATAATTATATCATTCAGGTTGATGTAGTATAGAATTATATACTATATAAAAATTATTAACAACCATATGAATTTAACAAAACTTGAATATTTTTGAATTATGAAATTAGTCCTTAATAAAAATTCACCTGCAATTTTTAATATGTCATTTTAGACAACCTTATTTTGTAAAATGAAATGTTTATAGAATTAGTAGTACATAAATTATTTTCTTTGTTCAGCTATAATTTAATTATAGTACACTTTATTAATTTTTCAGAAACCTTGTTTGAAAAATTGGTTCTTGAAATTCAAATAATTATATGTTTAGATGCTCTAAAATTTCCTTTCTCACGATCACATTTCTGAAATTTTCTTTCAGGCCAAGGAAGGGGCGCCACATCACCGGCAGACAGGATTTCAATCCCCCCTTTAGAAAATCTACATAGGCGTCCTTGATTCAAACTACCTGCAATTTATTCAGAAAATTGCAGCAAGTTTACAATTATTCTTCAATACAATGCTAATATACTACAATTAGCTACCTCCTACTCTCGAGCATATTAAAGCAACGTTTAGGTGAAGAAAACGTTTTAACTTAATCACAGGTAGCTAACACTTTTATTTGTAAAGATTATTTAAAACATTTTATATTTCTACATCATTTATTATTAAATTGCATGTGAAGTAAATACAAGTTAGAAAGTTAGCCGATGATGAGGACTTTTTAAGTAGTGTTCATTGCGCCGTAATCAACTTTGATCATTACTTCAAGGCTCATAATTAAAGTAATAACGTTGCACTTATAGATTTATCGACGTAATTTGCATAAAATGACCTATTTTTTAAGCCGAAGAGAAAAATAATATTGCAGTAGTGTAATTACTTCGAAAAAAAATTTCAAAATTTAAGATGCTATTTTAAACAATGCATTCAGTAATACCAATAGAAGGATTTTATCGATGATGTCAAAAAGAGTATGTATGAATGATTTATGTGGTAATTTAGCTAAACTCTTAGCTATTGAATCTTTTGGAAACTGTACAATTAGACTAATAAGGAACACCAAAGCAATTATGTCACTTAATTTGTTCTACACTTTAACGACTTCTTTATAAAACATAATATAGCACATACCTACTAATTATTCTATTCTTTTTGAAAATTTTTCTATTTTTTTCCTTTCGGTAAGTAGGATAGTGTTTTTAAAATTATTGTTTCCTGAATTTTTAATAGCCAATTTGTCTTCGGTGTGCGAGTTTTTGTTATATTGTCCTATAATTGCTACTCCACTTTTAATCTTCCACAAAAGTTATTTGGAAAACTGGATTATTAATAACCTCAGCATAATAGCATTTCCAATATATGGAGCATCGTACATTTCTGTTATTTGATTTGACATATTCATTCGTGTATTCTTTAAGATGTAACACGATAATTGCATTCTGATAACTAGTGTTGAACTGTAGATATAGTGAAGAAGTAGGAGGTCGCCCCACTGAAGAATTAGATAAGAACTAATGGTAACTCGGAAGTTATGAAGCAGCGGCCATCCAGTTCTTGTGCTACAGTGCAACGGTATAATAATTTATGTTGTATCATTAAACTGTTTATAGTGATGTGTATAAATAGTAAACAAGTGATTATCGACTTTTGATTTAACCAAATTGATTTAAGTTTGTTGGGGTTATTCGTTAAATTTTTAATTACACGTAAGTTTCATATTTTTTAAATTAATCTTAATACTATCGGATTAATAAAGTTGATTCTGAAAATATTTGACCTTTTCATTTTTAACAGTACGAAATTTATAAAGCATTATAATATTAGGTATCAATTAATTAGTAGTCGAATGTAAATTTTATCGCGCGCCTTATTTTAAATTTCAAAATTTATTATTTATTTGGGACATACATATTTTTGATGACCTCTTTATAAAGTAACTTAACGTTTTTGCTAAACAATTATATTTATTAAATTTTTTTGAAAATGCGTTAAATTGACAAAAAAACAATGCAGTCGTCATTAAAGTATCGTTACAAGTAAAATTAAATTTAAATAGAAAACGACAATTTATTTTTATTGCACTTTTTTACCTTGCCTCTTTGCAATAAACAATTATTATTAATTATGAATTTCATTAGCAAAATGGTTTTATGCTTTAGTTTTGTTATCGGGTTTTTAACGCTTCCATTTATTTAATTTAATAGGTAAAAACGCGATTTAAATTGCAAATTGTAGTAATAGGATTCTACATGACATGCTCTACATCATTACATTATTGCAAATCTCTTCTGCATTTCTTATTAATATTTAAAGTTAAAAATTCACAAAAGTTACTAAAGTCTTAAATTAAAAAATTAACTATTAAAGTTTTATCAAAATTAATAAAACCTGTAAGATATCCAAAAATATAATTTAATTAATTTTTCAGTGCGGACCTGAAAACCTAAACCTGTGAAATTGATTTTCACCAAACCATTTTCTTTATTGACCTTGCTCATTAATTTATTCATTATTTCCCTCTTGGTCAATGTCAACTGTCACATGTCATATGTTTATCACTCAAGTCGAAAAATTTCAGTTTATTCGCATCTCACACGTTTAGTTGCAATAGTAATTTTCACAACCTTATGGATTGTGGTGTAATATATCTACTGTTTATGTTTTCAAACTTGGAATAAAAGTGAAAATTCGATTACTCAGACCACTGATGTAATCTGCCATAAGAACCCTTCTAAAATAAAACGTGCTTTAAAAACCACGTCAATTAGTAGGTTTCCTGCTTCCATTCAGAATAAAAACTGTAATTTATGAATCTCTTCCAATTTATATTCCAAAAAATAGAAAAATAAATTTCATCTCTGAAATTACTTTTGAAAATTTGCAAATATTATTTAAAAGCTTTCTTGACCCAAATGATTGCAGTCTGTGTAATGATTGATTTTTGTTTATAAAAAAAGACTTTCCCACCTTTCACTGTCTTATTATAATACAGAAATATATATATATATAAATATAAATTAGCTCGACAGGCCATGAAGGCCCAAGGCTTGTTGCACCACTTTTCTCCATTGTTGCCTACTTTGTGCCTTCTCTTTCCATCCACTAACTCCCATTCGTCTCAAGTCCGATTCCACCGCATCCAGCCATCTGTTCTTTGGTCGACCTCTCTTTCTCGTGTCCAAGAGTCTTCCTTCCATTGCCTTTCTTGTTATTCTGGATTCCGGAAGCCGAAGTACGTGTCCCAACCATCTAATTCTTTGCGATCGGGCAACATCCGTTATTTGAGGTTCATCAAACAACTCATAAATTTCTGCGTTGGTTCTTCTTTTCCATTCGTCTTCCACTTTCTTCCCTCCGTAAATAATTCTTAGAACCTTTCGTTCCCATATCTCTAAGTTTTCTCTATCTCTTTCACTCATTGTCCATGTCTCACTAGCATAAGTTACCACCGGTCGGATAATTGTCTTATATATTTTTATTTTACTATTTCGTGATACGCTCTTGTTTCTTATTACCGACATCAGAGAACCTATGCTTCTGTTTCCAGCTGCTATCCTAGTGTTAATCTCTTTACTGTAATCATTATTTCGCGTCACAACTGTCCCTAGGAAGCAAAACTTGTCTACTTCTTCAAAACTATATTGCTCCCCACTCTCTGTTTCCATTCTAAAACAAGTTCCCAGTTTGACTTCACCTTTTTCCCCCATCCTCATGTATTTGGTCTTATTCTTGTTGATTTTCAAGCCCAGTATTTTAGCCTTTTCCTCTAATTGTAACATAACTTCTATTAAGCTCCTACTAGATCTCGCCAATACCGTTATATCATCTGCATACGCTATCACTTGATGTCCTCTATTGTATAGTGTTTCATCGCGTAGGATCCCGGCTCGTCTTATTATCCACTCCACTGCTACTATGAAAAGAATTGCTGATAAGGGATCCCCCTGTCGCAGCCCTTTATTTACTTTAAATTTCTTTGATAATTTAGCGTTTACCGCGACCTTATTCTCTGTGTCTGCAAGAGTCATTTTGATCAATCTTATCAGCTTTCTTGGTATTCCCAACTCTTCCATCACTTTATACAATTTTTCTCTATCAATGGAGTCGTAAGCCTGCTTGAAATCAACAAATGCCGCATGTATCACTATGTCATGTTCATAGCATTTCTCTTGCACCTGCCTAAGAGTGAATATCTGGTCAATCACCGATCGATTAGGTCTAAAACCACACTGGTACTCTCCTACAGTTTTTTCTACATATTTTTGCATCCTTACTTTAATGAGATTTGCCAATACCTTGTAGACCACATTTAACAGAGCTATGCCTCGATAATTCTCACATCTTGTTCTATCCCCCTTTTTAAAAATTGGGCAAATCATCGCTTGTGACCAATCTTTTGGCATCCTTTCGTCATTCCATACTTTGCTAATCAGTTCATATACCTCTTTTATGATCTGCTCACCTCCATATTTGATCATTTCCGCCTGGATACCCTCCTCCCCTGGACTTTTGTTATTCTTCATCTTTCTTATTATGTTTTCTATTTCTTCCTCCGTTGGTGGTGATATTTTCTCTGTTTCTTCATCCTCCATTTCAGAAGTGACCTCTAATTCCAGTCTGTAGTTATCTTCTTCCTCCTCGTTCAGTATGTCCTCAAAATATTCTGCCCATCTTTCGAGACCTCTCTTTTCATCCATGCACAAGTTTCCATCTTTACTTCTACAATACACCTCTTTTACTCGTTGACCTTGTTTTTTCGTCCTTATTTGTTGGTAAAACCTTCTTACTTCCTTTGCTCTGTAGCTCTCTTCCAACTTCTTCATTTCCTCCTCTGCTGCTCTTCTCTTCGCTATTCTACATACGTGTTTAGCCCTACTTCTTTTGTTTCTGAATTCTGCTTTTGCTTCTTCAGTTCCTTTATTTATCATTTCTATTCTTGTTCGTTTTCTTTCTGCCACTGCTATCTTGCATTCATCGTTGTACCAGTCTTGTCTTTTGCCTCTCTTGTACTTTCCCAAAATTTGATCTGATGATTTCGTTATAGCATTCTTCATTATTTCCCATTTTTCTTCTATTTCTTTTTCTCCTGCCTGTAGATGCTTTTCTATCTCCTTTGCAAATTTATCTCTGTTGTCTTCATTCTTCAGTTTTTCGATATCATATCTTTCCATTCTTTCTTGAGTTTTTTGATATGTTTCTGGTATTAGCTGTTTAACAATTACTTTCACCAGGTAATGATCTGAATTGGCATCTGCTCCTCTACAACTTCTGACGTTTGTTATCATTTTCTTATGTTTATCTTCTATCAACACATGATCTATCTGATTCACCGTTTTACCATTGGGTGATGTCCACGTTCCTTTATATATATCTTTTCGTTGATAGTCAGTACTCACAATTTTCAAATTTCTTTCTGTTGCAAAGCTAATTAACAGTTGTCCATTCTCATTACTATCGACATGCTTGCTATATTTTCCTATTGTCGATCCATATTCTTCCTCTCTTCCTACCTTTGCGTTGCAGTCTCCAATAATAATTTTTAGATCATATCTCGGAATTTTTTGGTAAACCTCTCTTAATCTGTCATAATATGCTTCTTTTTCTTCAATTACTTTTTCCTCAGTTGGAGCATGTATGTTTATTATCGTTATCTTTTGGTATCGTCCTCGAAATCTTATACTGCACAATCTGTCCGTTATCGGTTCGAAATTTATTACTGCATGCCTCCATTTTTTGTTTACCATGAATCCCGTCCCGAATCTTCTGTTTGTTCCGCCGCTATGGTACAGCAAATACTCTCCCACGTCCATGACCTCGTTATCCTTTTGTTTGGTCTCTTGTAACAGAAATATTGTTCTTGTAATTTAGTTGCCTGTAGAAACTAAAAATCTGATTTCTTATATTTAAAAAAACACTAATTTGAAAATTAAATTCTCTCCTTATACACAGAAAATAAATGTTATGCAATATAAAGCTTCCTACTTATTTATTAGATATAATTAAGTTACTGCTAAATCATTAATCTTACATGCTATTAACTTTCGCTTTAGTTTTGTTAAATTTATAATGATATACAATTTGTTTAATTTTTCCGTTATAATTTTAGATTAAATCTATAAAATTTTAAGTTTTTAAGCCGTTCGTTCGAGATAATATTTGCTTGCACTTACTGTAAAAGTTGATCGAGTTTAAACTTTTTGCAAATTATTTATTACAAGTGCTCGGTTATATAACATAAGCTAATACATATTAAAATGTAGGTAATTAATTGTGGTAATTGGTAAATATCTAAATTTAAATTATTGGTATCATCGACCGGAGTAATTTATTATTATTAATAATTAATTTTATTAATATCTTAATCGTTTGAAAAACGACATTAGAACTTACAACAGAAACAGGAAACTTTGAAACTTAACTTAGTTCGAAAAGTTTGCTTAAATTGGGTGTATTACGGAAAATTAGTTAATTATTTGTAAATATCTCGATAAATATTGATCTTACAACTAAAATAGGTATAATCAAAAACACAGATTAGAAACTTCTATACAAAAAAGTTCGAGTACAGTTTTTTATGCAAACAACCAATTTTACGTATTGTGGCTTAGAACTTATATTGTATATTATAAAATAAATTTTATTTAAAATTATTAATTTGATTAAATTATTTACCTTAATAATCAAAACTAAAATAAAGCTTCTAAAGATTTCTTAAAAAAACAATAAGATAATTGCTGCATTCCATTAACAACTTAGCATAGTTTAACTTCAAGTTGGGTAACGTAAGAATCTAAGCTAGTCTAATTAATTTTATTTGAAATTTGTTTTTAATCACTGCCTCTCCTATATATTTAATTTATTTTTTGCTTGGCAAAGTTTTTTTGAATTTTGAAATTGGAAAAATATTTTAAAATTCACTTTTTTTACAATTTTTAAAATTGTTTCAAGAATTTAGTTAGGATTTAGTTTTAATATCATAACTGCAAAACATGAGATCCACTGATTTCCGTTGTTTACTTTCTTCGATCAACAATTCTGTTTTGAGTTACTTTTGAGTAACTTTTTTAAATTTTTATTTCTTTAACTTGGTCGCTTTCTTGTCCGAGTTTTCATTGTATTTATTTTCAACGTTATGTATTATTTTGACTATACCTAAGATATTGACAATAAGTACCTAGCTATATGTATCTGCTGAATTCTTTATTTTAATTTTATTTAGAATTATTAATTATTAAAATAAAATGAAAAAAACAAGTGTCAAAGAAAGAAACTACCGTTAGCCTTACCCACCGGACCAATAAGTTGAATTGATTCGAAATAGCAGCGTATCTACCCCTAAAATGTTTAAAGTATATTATTATAGAAGACAAAATCAAGACGCACGGTAGTGAGCCAGATCAGGTTCCAGCCTCACGTAGTATATATATTTACCTTAAATCCTATTATCCTATCAAAAATAACTCTTTCATTTTGATATACACTTTGATTAGAAAAACTGTGACTATATACTATCTTGTGACAAAATAATAGTAGTACTATCCAACTTAGAAAAAATAAATGAGATCCCCTAAAAAACATAAATGTAATAAATAAGGCCAAATTCCTACCTCAAAAAGTTGCATTATAAGTTGTGAGATCCAGAATATATAGCTAAGTTTTCTGAGCATAAAAAAAGTTAGTACCTTATTTCTAGTTGTTACTTGGCAAGTTTTTCGTTCATTTCCTTGCAAGCTTCAACTTGGATTAACTTGATTTTAAAATTTGGAATATATGTACATTTTTCTCTTTAATTTAATATTTATCACATGGATTTTATATTTGTAACCAAAATATGTATATCTATCTAAAAGAAAGATAGCAATAAATTGGACCATAACAATCGATCAACACAATCATAGATAACAACAAGCTATCTAAGGGACAACAATGCACGCATAATATGCAGAAAAATAATAGAACATAAATATTAATAAAATAATATATTCCAATATAAAAAATTTCCATATTTTGGTTTAATTCTATTGGGTGACAAAAAATTTTTTGATTCTAATTATATGAATTTGAAAAAAAATTTAAATAAATACTAGATAGTTACATAGTCCATTCAAATAGTTGTCATCGTTAGAGAAAATTACATTGTAGCTAATGAGAAAATTTATTTTATAATCACCCATTTTCTAGCGCAGTAATTAGTACATGTATATATTTATCTTGATAATATTCTTGAAAGATTTCTTTTTACGAGATTCTTGAGAGATTTCCGCAAATTCCTATAGATTGCTTTAAGATTTTCTTTCGAAAATTTGGAAAAAGCAAAAAAAAAAACTCATCTGTAATCTAATATTCTTAAAATTTCCTAAGATTTCCTTTCACTTTCTTTCAACGATTCCCCCTCACTTTTTTTTTACCTTAGTTTATCTTTTATTGGTCCACTATTTATTTTTATATTGTAGTAATTAGTAGCAAAAACATTAATTTTTATTTAACTTTATTTTATTTTAACTAAAAAATTATTTTTTTTTCCATCTCCAATGTTTCCAATATAAAAATATTAGTAAAAGTTTAATATAAAATGACAGTCTAATTTAAGAAAACGAAAATTAGGGTTTTGGATTTCCAATCACTCATATTACAACAAAATATTTGAAGTAACTTCAAGTTGGAAATATTTCAATGATGTAGTATCTAACACTTGGTTGGAGAAAAAATGGCATGTCTCATTTGGATTAAAACTGTTTTTGTTTGACACGCAATTATTGTATTTGTGATGCAGAGCGTCTGTCGAGCTTTTCACTTTTAATCCGAATAAGACAATATACTATTTACTTACAGCAACCAGATTTATTAAATTAACATTTAAAATTTTTTAAGTGGCAATTATGAATTTATTAAAATTGTAGCGTTTTCCGTTTACTTTTATAGCATTTAAATGGGACCCCTTAAAATATGTTAACGGTCAGAAATTTTCGCACGAAAGTTGTTTTTCAGTTGTAGACATTTTATTACACATATTATCGAAATTTTTAATTTTTTTTCTTATTTAATTAATTAAATTTTTAATTTTAAGGTTAACAAACTGAAAGCAAAATTAATATCAAAATTAGAATCATAGCAAAAATGAACAAGGGCAAAACCGAATGAAATGTAAAAAATTAATTTTGAACATTTTTTTGTTAAGTTAAAAATAATCTAGAATAGACACGATAAAAATACTTTTTAGTTCTATCAACCATAAGAGGCTTATAAGGAATTACAAACAGATATCTTCATGAATAACGGTTTAGAAATCTTTTTTGTTAATATGTTCCTAAAATTATTAATATAATTATCGTTCATCGACAAAACGTATAACGGCGGAAATAATGGTTTTAAAGAATGTTTAGATCATAAACTTACGCATAATTTTTTTTGTAACACCCGCTTCCGTATTTCGTATACACATACTTTACGATTCAAATTTTCATTTTACGTCAATTAAAATTAAAATAAAAGTTTTGAACAGGTCATAAAATTATTCATTTTTTAAGCAAGAAAATGATATCAGGTATTATTATATCAAATTAAACATTTTTTTCCCTTCTGTGATTTCTCTTTGGTAAAACAAATACAATTTTATTTGAGATCTCAAACACAATAATTCTCGAGTTATTGCAAAAAGTATTTACTAATTTATTGTTTAAGTGATTTTAATATTCGTGTGCTTCAGAATATTAATATGTAGAACAAAAATGTAATTTATTTTTAATTTTTGGTGCTCTTCAATAATAATTATTACAAAAATTGCAATTAATTATCTAATTTATTTATCTGAGCAACACATTAAGGAAACAAAAATTACATAAATTAATAAAGATTTATATTTTAATTCAACCCTATATACTGCATTTTGTTCCCGTTTGGGAACACCATGTATTAAATTTTGTTTAAATATTTATTACCGAAAAACAAACTTTCTATACACACTGTTCCCATCTAGGAATAACCTTCTTCAAGTTAGACAGGGTATCAATTGATAGAGGGCTACATAGGGTAGGAATAATATTATTTAAATCAACTGTTGATGTTACGCGTTTTTGAAGTTGTGTCTTTTCACGTTATTTCTGAAGTGTTTGTTATAAATATTAGAAAACTTAATTTTTAGTTCAAAAAATTTCAGTGGTCCATTAGAGCTTACTATGGGAGTCCTTTATTTTTTTTGTAATAATGTATTATAATACGATAACTACAGTGTTTATCGTACAGTGTGCCGAAATGGGAACAGACAAAACTTTATCAATATTTTTTAAAATAAAGGCAAATAATTTTTTTTGATAGTTTTTACGTGTATACGATACAATAAGTCACATATTTTCTTTTTGTTCAAAAATAAAATTATGTGCAATATAGGGTTAAAAGACAGCGGGGTAAAAATTAATTATTTTAATTCTGTTGCAAAATGAGTACTTTTTAAATGTCATTTGAATTTTGAAAAGTCATTCGTTTTATCACTAAAAAACTGCGCCGTGTTATAAAAACACACTTTTACGTCGGGTTTCATAAAGATTTTTTCTGATTCTGTCGCAATTAATATAATCTATTTTTTGCAAGTCTTTGAGCTGTCAACTGTAAACTTGATATTATTTGTTAAGTTTTAAGAAAAATCATTTTGCAACAGAATTAGAAAAAATCTTATATGAATCATGACGTAAAAGTGTCCTTTTATAACACGGCGGCGCATTGACGATTTTCATCACTGAATATATTGTCATGTTCCAAAATCCTTCATTGAAAATTTTGATATTTTATTCGAAAATTTTTGTATACTTTTGTAAAAATTTTATTATTTTGAAAATTGTAATAAATCTTGTGTTTGCTGGTTTTCCCGCCAACGAGTTAAGGTGGCAATGTTGAACGGCGAAAACCAGGCTTTTGCCAAGATGGCCGCCTGAAACGGTTAGGGAGAAATAGTCTCCTGTAATTTGTTTTGAAAATAAAGTATTTGTTTTGAAGTGATAAAGTTTTAAAAGATTGGAATACTGGAAGTCTGGAGAAATATTTGTTTCAGTGGTAAATAAAATTCGTAAAATTGAATAAAAATTAAAAGTTTTGAAGACAGCATAAATGCAATTGATAGCAAAAGCGTATGGTCCGGTTATCTCTTTCGATTTGAATTTCCATTTGATATAGGAAATTTTATTATAAATGAATTAATATATTTTAAATTTTGGTTTGTGATACAATTATATTTGGACAGTTTTGGTAAATAGAAAAAATCACAGTAATAAGTAAAAAGTATTACTTTTACCTCTTGTTGCATAAATAGTTATTTTCTTACGCAATAATTTATTGTTTACATTTTACTAAATTTTCCAAAATAAATAATCATAAAATGATAAAATAAAGAACAAAATTTTTATATAGAAAATCAGAACTGTTTTTAAATATATTAAATGAATTAAAATATTGGAGTTAAAGGAACAAATCAAACAACAATCTTCAGATTGTTGTTTGATCAACAATCTTCAGATTGTTGTTGGAACAACAATCAATCAAACAATTGTTGTTTGATTTGTTCCTTTAACTCCAATATTTTAATTCATTTAATATATTTTCAAGAGTTAATATTATACTACCTAATAGTTTTTAAATATAAGCAAGCAATGACGAAAATTAATTTAAATATCCTGCCATCGCATCGTGATAACATCTCGGATAACACTAATAATAATGAAATGCTACAGTCTGGACTTATACTTTTTGACATCTTTTATTTTCTGTTTATTAGCAGGTTAACAGTATCTACACATGCTTATCTTGGAAAAAAGCCAAAATACAAACTTTTATTATGCATATAATTTAATACCTTGAATTTTTACTGCATACAAGATTATTATCCATATAAATAATCACATCCAGTCAAAACTGTGTTACTTTTATATCAAAATTTATAAGTCAAAATAAAGGTTTACTTAGGTTTTCATTGAAATACATACCAATTTTTATTTTAAAATGAGATATTACAAAATAAATTTAGGTAATTATGTTATATAAAATAAATATGGGGATAGAGCACTCCACCACATCAATGTCAATTTAAGATGCATAGTTAGTTATCTTTCAGGATTAACCAATTCAGTCAGTTCTAAAAGATATAGTCAGTTGAACTAGGGCGTGTCCCACAATTTTCTAATTCAAGGTCGGTAATTACTTTTACCACTTCCATTTTTGCACGGACAGCCGATGCTGGAGGAAACCCATTACCGTCTCGGCCATACTGGAAAAAATAATTAAAGTGGGTGACGCTTTTCAGGCTCTTCTGAAATCTGCATCGCGGATTCTATCTTTTTAATCAATTTTGTTCGATCTTCTATTCCCTTTGATAGAGTTTCAAAAAATTTTTCAGTCGTAGTCTTCTCTTTTTTCTTCTTCTGAGAATCAGTTTCTAATACTGCACTAGATCGTTTTAAATTTGGTGTTGTAGAGTGTGTTGCTTCGGAGTCGCTTCATGTTCTACTCCAGCTGGACTTCCTGGCAAACTACGTCTATGACAATACTTACGTTGTTTGAAGTTCTAAAACAAATTATTTAAGTTAACTATTATAGATAATAATACATTAAAAAAGTTGTTTACTTTCTACATCTTTCAATTGCGTCCAGGAAAGCTAGAGCGTCTGCATGTTCCCATTTGCTAGTAGACCTGGCTGATAAACCAGCACCTTGCTTATTTTCCTTTTTCTTTTTCCAAAAAACATCTTTCAAACTTTTTTATCTTTTTTTGCAATGCTCAACTTTAATAAAAATGGATGGTTTGCAAATATTTTTTTATTTCATTTTAACAACAGAAACTTACCACTTTTCTGTACATTTTGGAAACTTCGTTCCACATGTTATCTTTAATATTCTGATCCTTGTACAATTTATTTTTCGTGTTATACAGTACCGGATGAACATATACCTCGTGTATTAACTTCTCATCCTCTTCTTTTGAAAATCTCAACCTGTTTCCTTTACTTTTTGACATAATTAGTAATTAGCAACTTGATATAAACACTACACAATTCACTACTGCAACTATTGCGACCACAAGACGCGCGCGTTTAAGTTGCCTTCAAAACGATTCGATTATTAAATGCGTCGTCTTCCTGCGACTTATCGATATAGATATACCAAACAAATGCAAAGTGCATACGACTAATTAGCGCGTCTTGTCGTTACGTTTAGTCGATTCGACTAAACGCGATAGATAGACCGTACCTTTACAGTAAAACTTTGCGGGCCATGTGATGGCTGGACCATCGGTAAACGCGTGTACGTTCTAAGCTGAAAATGCTGTTTTATTATAGATATGTATTGTGAGAAAAGTAATTATCTTTTGAATGATCTCATGACCGAAAATCCACTTTTTACTTACTTATTTGGTTTTTCAGTAGGGAGAGTCCTGCAGTACCGACACCTTAAGGTTTATTTAGAATAAAATGAAAATGTTTTAAGTTACATGTTTAATACCTGCTGAAATGTGTAAAGGAACTTATGCACTGTAACTAAGAATAATAACATATAAATATTTTTAGAAAAAAACGAATTTATTTATAAAATTTTAAAGCTATGAAAATTTAACCACAAAAATATTGGCCTCCAGTACCGGCCAGCAAAAATATGAATATTTATACAATGCAATATTCGCAAATATATTGATTTGACAGCTACTATAGGTTTGAACAAGCCTCGTGGACCCAACTCTTACAGTTTCCACATTGTATCCAATCCTCTTAACAACGAAATGCAAGACAAAAAGGGCAAATTGTTTCATTCTGAAAACTTTGATTTTCTTTATAATTTTTCTTGCTTTTTTGATTGACGGCTTTTCCTAAAACCAAATTCTTTCTTTTCTTGATAACATCTTTTCCTGAAACCAAACTCTTGTCTTTCTTACTGACATCTTGTCTTGAAAGCAAACTCTTGCCTCCCTTAGCTGATTCGACACTCTTATTTTCTCTTTTTTGTTCTTTTTATATGGAGAACTTGTGTATATTTCACTTCTTTCTTTACGACGTCGTGCAGTAGCTCTTTTTTTCGGAGCATCAGGAACTGGTGTCTGCAGGTTGATCAGTGTCAGTGAGAGTCACATTTGTCAGATTTGATTGTCCATAAGTTAAAGGTATCATTTGTAGATATTGAAAATTCAACTTTGTCAGTTCTGGTTGTTCAGAAGATGAAGTGGTAGGTTCGGATCATTTTTGTGCACCTGTAATCAAATAACAATAATTAAAATAGTGGCCGGTACTGTAGGACAATTTTGTGGGCGGTACTGTAAGAAACGGATTAAAATATAAATTCGACCATAGACAAAACTGTTCTCACGAAGTTTGAATTACAAAGCATTTTATAATAGCTATATATATAATAAATACATACCATGTTTCACTTATTTAAAATTCGTCTTCTAAACTCCACAAATCAATCACAAAAATTAATTGAATCACATGCGCTCACTAACTGCAATACAAAATGTTATCACTGAGAATAAACCAATCGCGTCAAGTCGACGTCGTGCGAGACATATACTTTTCAGCATGTTTTACTTACTCTAAGACAAAAATATCTTAGAGCTATCTGATACACAATATCGAATATTGCAATTGGCCGGTACTGGATGCCGGCCGGTACTGCAAGACTCTCCCTACTGTTCATGTAATTAATTATATATCGATATATTATTATCTGAACCACCAAAGAAATATTATTTTAATTTTATCTCCAACCAGGTTCCCTTAATGTTTTTCTTCTTAATTATTAATAATATAACTGCAAAATAAAACTCAAATAAAATGATAATAATTTTTATTAGAATAATATAGTAAATCATGTAATAAAAATTATGTACCTAACTCTAGAATGCTTTTAATCTTTGTTTCAATGACAACATACCACGTCAGTCAATGCGAATGTTATTAAATGCTCGTTATTCTTTGATCGTACGAGAAATAAGACTTAGAGATATTTTATTATCTAATAGCTGTACTACGGCTATTTCTCAAATAATGAAAATACTACAGAATACCCAAACGTTTGATACCAATGTCACCCATAAAGTAAACTTGGAAAGCTCAAGGTGACTTTAGAAACGTCCCAATCAAACTTTTTGCCTATAACTCCACTATGATTAAGGCTCAAACTATAGAAACAAAAGCTAGATCGATGATCAATCATTTGACAATAAATTTACTTTAAATTCGTCACATGTCGAAACGTGTATGTCCTCAGTCCATATGTACTAGTTTCGTGAAATAAGCTGTAGATTTAGAAAAATTGTTGTTGAGATTATAACATTTGCAGATTTTGTGTTCAAGTTATAATTAAAATAATGCGCATCTTAGTGGCATTTTAGTGAAAGCAGAAATTCCGGATGAGCCGGATGGGCCGGCTCTCTCGACAGCTGCATCCATTAGATTTTAAAAAATGTATTATCTAGTATGTCAATATCGAGTTCATTAAATTTTTAAGATAAACTTAACTTCTTAAACTTCTATATCGTTTCAGAGTTTTATCTCTATTGTTCCTAATGTTTTTCTTATTTTTGCCTACAATCTAAAGACCGATATATGTATTATGTATAGTTGAGTCGTCCAACCATTGCATTAATGACCTTGAACCTAATTAAAGTAGTAAACTTATTTTGTAATAACTAAGCTACAGTTTCTACTTTTATAGAAATTTTTTTATTTATTTTATACGAACTATTTGCTTCAATTTTTACATAATTATTCATTTATACCTCTGTGTACTATAATATATATTATATAGATACTGCTAGAGCAGGACCAACTTAGGATAAACACGAAAGATGTAATAAAATATATATAATCTAAATAAATTATTAATTGCAATAAATTAAAAATGTTTAATATATATGTACATTTTGTTACGGTTGAAAAAAAAAACCCAATTTAAAAAAATTGAGACCTCTCTTCACTCGAAGGGGGAACAGTAAGCCGGCCGTGTTCCCGAGTCAACAATTCCTGTCGAAACAGTGGTACATACAGTGACATTTTTAGTCTTACTTGGATTTAAGTTCAAACATTCACGACAATTTCTGCGCAACCGATTGACATCGTGTTTTGGAATTGTATATTTAAAACTTGACAAAAAATTTCTTTTGCGCCAATAATATTGTTTTGACTTAATTTTTATTGTTAAAAATGCAAACAAATAATCACCAACAAATAACTTTAGCGGATAATTTAAATAAATATTTAGTTATTTAAAGTAATTTACAGGCGATTATTTTCAACTTATAATATATTGTTGAAAAGCGCTAAATTAATTTTTTAATTTTTAACAATTTTTTCAATATTCCATAAAGTCCTGAATTAAGAGGAAGAAGGAAATATAAACTTGTATTAAATAATCTAACAAACTGAAAGCAGTACCATTCATGTAATTAAAAAAATTTAAATATTAATTTTGAAATTTATATTGTATAATTTATGGACTTTTGCTAGTCCCTATATCTAAAGTGTTTTGAAATTCCAAATAGTAGATTAGATGATACATATAGTACATATGGCGTTAATTTGCATTAGTCAAACGGTATCTAAAAATTTATAATTCCTAATACTTTAAAATATAATTTTCTAAATTTAAACATTTTCTATGGCAATGTATGTCATGTAACGGGGAAAAAATTTATAAATTTCAAACGATTAGAACAAGTTAATAATGAAATTAATTCTTGTTATAACAAATAATATTTTTATTTGTTAAAAGTTAAATTATAGGACTATTATTTTGCAATAACTTTCAGTGCCACACTAATCTCTACTTATGTGCAGGTATTCCTTGTCAAAAAAAATCGTATAAAAAGTAATGCATCGGTAAGGTTTCAAGTCCTTGATGGAATTCATGTTGTTTAAAATAGAACTTGTTATATAACACTTGTAATTTCAATTAAGTTTCAAGAGAGCAGTTATCATAAGTACAATCTTTCATGTAACATAAGATATGCTTTCTTATTATGTTAATGTTAAATTATTGTTAGCAAACTTTCACATTAAAATAAGAATTTAGTGCACATTATATCTTCTAGAAAGTAACACAAATTTAACTTAATTTGTACTGATAATTTCGTGTAAAATGTGACAACTATCACAATAATTATCCATTTTCATTATTTTATCAAAAACTTCTCACAATAGTTTTTTTCAATTACTCAATTAAATAAAGATTACACCTGTAATATCCTATTTAAAATATTTTAAATAAAAAAGTAACTTTTCTGTAAAGCGGTGTAATTATTTCACAATTTAAGTAAAATTATTGTAATGTAATAAAACTTAAGAAGATAAATATTTATTGTATTAACATTATTAAAAAATACAATTTATTGTATTGTATTTAAATGCTTTTTTAATATTTTGTGTCCTTACTGTGCGTTTAAAACGTACTTAATTGTGTTGTAAATACAGGAAATAAGCTTAATAATTGACAATTATTAAATTGTCTACAATTTAATAAGAGTTCCTCAATAATCTACATCGTTTCCAGAAAGCGTTAATTGTAATTCAATTAAAAATTGTTTAGTCTCCCACACGCTGAAACGAAGCAACTATTATTACCTAACAATAATAATAATAATCATTTGAAATCATTTCCTAATCTTTCAGCAATAAGTTATTGCCTTCTTCGGATGTTTTCAATTTGTAAAATAATGTTTGTAATGTTTACTCAGTCCTGGTAGGCACAATACCAAAAATTTTGACCATTTGTAACGATGGAACTGAAAGTAAAACTATATAATCTGCACGCTTTTTGCTACTGAAATTTTTAAGCATTGTTGAGCATTTCAGTGTTGTTGGCCGTGAATTTTCATCAAGATTATAAAAAACGAATTAAAAATACAATTAGCATAATTAATTAGTTTTTTATGCCAACAATAAAGGATGATTTATTTAATTTTCTAATTGTAGAAAATAATCATGCAAATCTAAACTATCGATTAAAGATGTTCTACTTCTCATTACATACAATGGTAACTTTACCTACAAGAAAATTGTTTTCATTTTCTATAAGATAAATAATTGTCCCCGATTATTTTGTCAAGTTAAACTAACCAACTAATTACGTTATTATCTAAATTATGTTGAAAAAGTAAAATTTGTGATTAAATATAATAATAATTTTGTTTGTCTGAAACTGGAGGATTAACAACAAAATTCGAAAGTCCACATGAAAATTGAATTTCATACACATATCAATTGCTATAGTTTTCCTATATGCCAACTCGAAGTCTGTCGCCAAAGAGTAGATACACTGAAAAACTAACTGATTTCAGGATTCTTTGATTTTCCCCTGCACTGTTGCAAACTTGAAAAAATTTAGCAAATTCTTTCATTACTTCATTGTTATTTTCTACATTAAATTATAAAAAAATATCTATAAATAAGATGAAGCGGAAGAAGTCATGGTATGAAAAATTACATGCACCGATTATTAACAAGGAAAATTACGCGTAGATGCACACTGATAATTTCTATAGTATTTCTTTTTCATTCGAAATTTTTTTAATTAAATTTTAAAGTATTTTACATTCTACGATGTCTACGTAAAATTTTTTAGTCTGCTAGCTAATTTATTTTATAATGATGATTATAATGTAGTTTGAAGATACACCAATTATTGCAGAGCACGAACTTTCATTTACTCTTTGTTTCTATTAATACCTGTACCGTATACCTTCAGGATAAAATAGGTACTTATTTTATTGTTACGAATATGACCACATACTAATTGTGCTTATTATAACTTTCTAACTAAAGCACGTACAGAAAAGTGATAAAAAAATAATCAAAATATATTATTACGGAATAAAAATTTTTTTTTTAATTTAGGAAAGTTTTTATAAATATTTAATTTGTGATTTAAAAGAATAAGAAGTTCACAGGATATTGGGGTAATATATCAGAAGTTAAGTTTCATTTCCAGCTGCTGCGAAGTTAAAGTTCGAGATAAATAGTTTTTAAATAAACAATAAATGTCAAAATTTTTTCGTAAACTTTCAGCAATAGTTATAATGAACATACTATTGCCTGTTAATTTTTAAATTTTAATTTAATAATATTAATTTCACTAGTCAACGATTTATACATTTTTTAATAATTTTCATAATTTGCCTTAAGTTTACAAAATTAGAAATAAAATTAGGTACTTTGTTTTACCTTTTCGCTATCATAAGCAGCATCACCAAACATCAGGTTTGATTGAACCAAAAGTGGACTGTACTGAAAGTAAACCAAGATTAAATTACATCAGTTTTCTTTTTATCCCTCATTCAAGGATACCAAGAGTAAGGTAATTGAAGTAATTACTTCCCTCCCTCCTAAACTTTTGGTTTCTCTAAAATTAAAATAAAGTCAATAAAATGCAAGAAATTTATTAAATTTCCGATAATGTTCGGCGAGTTGTATTCCTGTAGAAAATTTCATACAAAAATATTTTGAAAAACAATAAACTTTTTTTTAAATCTTTGTGCGCACCATTAAGTCACTTAGCGACAATAAATGTCGATAATAAAAGCCTTACACTTACCAGAAGTGGTGACTGAATTTGATGCGGCTCATCATAATAGATGAATCGTTTAGCACGGTTAGTACATTTTTCAAATTACTTACATAAGTATTGACCCCCCCCCTCTTGAAAACTCTAAAAATATGAAGGGCCCAGCTTTGGCCCACTCAGTCTAACAGGGCTAGTTTCGTGCCTGATACTGGTTAATTTAGTTTGTTATAAAAATAATATATCCAATATAACTAGAAGTACGTGTAAGTAAGCACAACGAAAGTCAGTCGTAAGAATTAAGTCGTAACGTAACTCCCGATAATTTCAAAAATCAAAAATTATTAAGTTGTTTTTAATTTTTAATTGAATTCAAATTTTAATTCTAATTTTAATTGAATTCAAATAAAACTGTGATATTTAAAAAATATGAGTATTAATTTTATTTTAAATTTATAATGGATATAAAATGCATGTCATTTTGCTTTTAATTATACCTATACGTTTCTTTAGCACTAGTTTTGTTTTCATACAAAATATGTTTAAACACCAGGAATAGCTGAATTAAAAGCTGTTTCTTTATTTTAGTTTTGCATACACCCTAATATTAGATTCAAATTTTTTCGCAGAAATTCCATGGCACCATGATGCTTAGTTGATTCAATTCATCAAACGTACAGCTAGAAGACAGACTGTAAGTGATTTCTGTGATAGCCATGCACATATCATTTCAAGGAATTATAGTATCTACAATCCGAAAGACTGTAGTTTCAACATTAAACCATTTCTCGTAGCTAATATTGGAGTATTCCATTAAATTTTCATAAATATGTTTTTCCAACATCTTAAGTCTTAAGATTGCTTTTCTATCTACTCCATCTAAATTCTAATCTTTATTACTCAGTATGAACCTGATGACAGTGATACTGACTTTCGTTTCTTAAATTTCGAAAAACTACAATAAAAAAGACCATTCTTAAAATGATATGCATCAAATTGTCATATTGAAATAATTAGAAACTGCAAGTTAGTATTTAAATCAAAGGAAGAGTAGCAACTCGTGCTTAACAACTACCTACTACAGGTTTCTAAAAAGTATTAATTATTTATGTCACAAGTCATTTCTGGTCACTAGGCCAAGGTTGGAGCTACACTTATTATTTTTGCTCGTTTTAGATTTGTTTGTTTGTCAATTTTCTTTCATAAATGACATAATTATTATTATTACTCTCTGAATAGCGCATACCTCCAATTTTCCGGAGAATATTCATCTAATTTATTTAGAAGATCCTATAGGTTATTGCACTGTGCAGATTAGATAAAAAATCAATTGACCTCAGAAATTTGAGAAACTAACAATCCGAAATTTTTAATATAGTTACATACTAAAGTGATTTTTAAATGAAATAAATAACTAAGAGGAATTGGTTTTGAACTTTCTTGGTTCAATTTTAATAATTATATAACATCAAAATTTATTAGAACAAGTGAATTACATTACTTTCTTCTAGTAGCGTATTTTTAATCAATCTCAATTTTTCTAAATTATAATTTGATCATTTTTTTTTAATTTCAAAAAATTAATTTTTGCATTTGTTGCAGATTAAATATGCCGCCTGTCCGATGGAAATTACACATACAAGGTAAATTTATATTAATAAAAAATTTAAAGCAAACGAAACAAATTAGGTGAACTTAGAGCTCTAATAATTTTATTTTATTTTCAGTTACTCTCCTAATTGTATTTATAAAATTTACAAGAAGTGATTTATTACAAGTAAGTATGGGTTAAGTTGCTGGAAACAGTAAAACGAGCAATATTTTAAAAATCTTAATTTATTTAAGGATTCAGGAACTGTAGACGGTTGGCGCCCAATAATTGGAAAATCACATCGTGACGTAGAAGATGCGATAACAATTTATAGAAATCCCAGCCAAATTGATTCCGAAAGTAAACCTGTGAAAGCTGAGACTGTCTCGCATCATACGCCGCCTCCAACTCTTTCGACTAAACCTTATCAAACTATTTCTACAAGTGAGGCAATTGCAGCAGCATTGATTTCGAGTAACACTAATAACAAGCATGGGAAAAAAATTCATGGTAATTATTAATGAATTAGGTGTAAACATACAACAATTATCCAATTGAACTGTAGGAAGTAAACCCGCACCAGTGCTAAAAATTCAACAACCGATTGTTTTAATTCCAAAATTTAACAATCATGGCCACGGACCTCATATTCCCTTATCTTCCGGATCTCAACGCAGACATCCTGCTATAGCACATAATAACTATAAAGGAAAAAGACCTTCAAATGCAGTAAGGGGATCGCCAAGTTTAAAAAATGAAATTTTTATTCCGGCGTCATCGACTACTTCAGGTACTGACAAACTCAAAAAGATAATAAAAATCATTAAAATTATGCATCTTTAGGTTCTTTTGCAATTTTCAATCAACCACATGGACCACACGGACCACATCGATTGAGAGAGGGTCAAAATTTACCCGGGGGTAAACATTTCCATTTGGTTTCACATCAATTTGGAAACCACTTTGGTCTGACAGGAAATCAGGGAAATAATGATGTCGTAATTCAACAAGTGCCCGTTCGTACGTTATTAATACAAAATCAACATTCAAACCAAAATGAACCTAATGCGTTCATAAAATCCGACGATTTCAATAAAAATTTAGTACCACCCCCCTACAGCTACATACAGCAAAATAATGCCAAACCAACAGATTTTCCACAAAACGACTTAGGAGAATTTACGGAAAAGTCGACGTACCATAACACTAAAGTAGTTGGTAATAATAAATATAAGGATCGACGTGTAGCACATCCGGAAAGTATAATTTCCTATGTCCCATCTCATTTTGAAGATAAGCATAAATTTAATTTTCATGGTAACGACGAAAGCGACGTGCAAATAACGAAAGAAAAGATTAAAAGTTTGCATAATAATATTCCTATATCTTACCAATCCAACGAAGAAGAAAATGCACCATACCACTTTCAGCACAACGGAAAGCCAAACGAAAACGTAAGAACGCATCATGTTGCCGAAAGCTATTCGAGTATTAGTAATTATAATCACGAACCAAAGCATAAAAATAAAAATCAAGTAAGAGAAAGTTTCGTTCATTACGAAGAGCCCAAAGATGATCGCTATAAAAAACCTATAAGCGTTGCACCAAGTAATCCCACATACGAAGTTACCGAAGGTAAACATTGGCAAAATTATCAACCATTTTTGTCGACCAGACCCACCTTATACAAACCATTATATTCACAATTAACGCCCACTGTCCAAGAACAAGCAGGAGATCAAGGATTTCAACAACACACCTTCTTGCCTACTCCATACCATCCCGAAAATTCTGTCCAAAATTCGGCACCACTAGATGATATATCTTCTGTTTATTCCGAATTGAATAAGAAAAAAATACACCAGCATCAAGAATATGTTTCAGAACAACCAGAATATTTTAATTTTAAAGAAGAGTTAGACGTAAATAAGTTCAAACCGTTCAAAAACGAAGAGTATGCTACAGAGCAACCCGATTATTTCAATTTAAGAGAAGTTTCGACGCATTACCCAATAATCACAAAATCAGAATATCCAACCGTAACATCAATTCCAGATGGAATTCAAAGTACGGAATACGTTCACGAACAAACTACTCTTAGGAGTAATTCGGAAAGATACAGACCAGTGCAAAATTATCAATCCGAAGAAGAAGTAGATACGACAAAACCACCTGCCGTGCGAAAACCTCAAGACTATCGTTCGCGTAAACCCATTCGCCGACGCAAACCTCAATCTAACAGATCTACGACAGCATCTACTACTACTACTACCACCACCACCACTACAACAGAAGAAATTCCCACAGAAACGGTATCATTTGATTTGAACAAAGCAGAATTGTCGAATGAAAATTACTCAAACGATTTGCAAAAAATAAAAAGAACACGTAAACCAGGAAGGGTTAGAACTACACAAGCACCAATTTTAGAAACCACTCCTAAATTTGAGCACACCACTAAATTAACTCCAATTATTAAACAAAAACATAAAAATAAATTTGAAAATGCTAAGCCTATAAAAATAACAGAAAACCTGGAGATTGAAGAAGAATTACCAAACAATCATAGAAATCCTGAAGATACATATTATTCCGAAAGAGTTACGCCTTCCGTACATACTTACCAAGACGACAACGATAACAATAACAACTATCGTTATCAATCGACAACAGAAGATTATCCAATCACCTTTGAAAGTGAATTAATAAACCCCAAATTAAAACCAGATAATTCAATAGAAACCGAAGATTACTTCAAAGTAGCGCCAACCAGTAATCACGCACCTGATGAAAGTCAAGATATTAATTCGAAATATATAGTGGAAACTCCTCAAACATATACCGAAAATTACGAAATTCAAGAACGGCCAACGCAAAAAAGAAAAAGAATTCGCCAACCAACGACAAGCACAACCACAGAAGAGCAGCCAGTAATTTATACACTCACGCCTGAAAACGAACTCGATTTTGTTTATTCTACACACACAAATCAATTTGAATCCGTTAAAGATTACACTTCCACGCAAGAAATTCCGACAAAATTAATATCAAATCATAGAAGCAAACCAACCATATTAACAACTACTGCTTCACCACCGCAGTCGACGTCGTCAGCAACAACGGTAACAACGCCAAAATCGACTGAAACGTCGACCAAGGTAAATCGAGGAAGAGGAAGACCGACCACAGGTAAATATGATAATAAAAATCGCCCTCGCTTTAGTGTAAAAGAATATCGCGATCGATTAAACCAATATTCGTCGACAAGTTCCACGGAATCGTCAAAAATAAGTACGGAAGCAACTAGACTACGTTTCCCAAATCGTTCAAGAAAAACATCGACAACCCTTCAAGACGATGAACCAACGACAGAAAAGACTAAGTTTACGCCAAAAGAACCGAGATACAATGGAGAAACGACACCGTTAGACAAAAAAATCAGCACCAGAGTAAGGATCTCGAACAATCGTAGATCAACTACGGAAGCGTCTACAACTCTTCGAGTATCCATAAAGCCAAACATTTTTTCAAATCTGAAAAGGCCTTCTCCGTTAACTCTAAAGACGAGAATTCAGAATAAGTACAATCGCACTAATAACGAAGAGAAAGTTACGGAAAAACCGACAACATTCGATGCCAGTACAGACAATACAATTCCAATTGATTTAGCAACTGAACCAAGTATACGACAAGTATCTTTGAGTGAAAAGCACGACGTAGATATCACAAATGATGACGACGAATCAGAAGAAACGGAAAACGACGTACTTTTGTTGTCTCAAAGAATATCCAACCTAACTTCGTCTGCTCAAAACGAGTACGACACCCCAGGATTATTTAAAGCTGTTTCACCAAATAGTAGAATAGTGCCCAGTTATTTTACAATATCGACGGATGATCCAATATTGCCGCTCGAAGCATTTTTTCCCAGTATAAAGGAGAGGATGAATAAAAATGATGATAATTAAATTTATTACATTTGAAATATTTACTGTGTTGTTAAAACGACATTACAATTTTACGTGTGTTCTTAAAAATTATTGTGTTTCTGAAAAGTTATATTTTACCATTTGTTTGGATAAACTTCACTAAATTATCCAATGAACTTACAATGTGTAACGGTGAGGTTATTCGTCCTAAATAAAAAAAGTATAGATATTTATCTTTTAAAATAATTTTCCAAAATATTTAGGGCAACTGAGATAGTTAAGTTAGCTATCCAGATAAAATACTTTGATTTCGGCTTACATTATTGTTTGTTGTTAAATTAGAATTTACTTTTAATCCTGTATTTGAAAAAGAAAGATCAAAGAAAAAGGAAGTATATTTTTAGAAATTTGATAAAATAAAAATTGCTTCTTCGTTAAACAATTCTTGACCAATTCAAGCATTTTCCAGTAAATAGATTAACAGCTACATGGTTTTAGATTAAAAACCAATTTTACATAAATATTTAATTATTTTATTGCAATATTAGGTAAGATACTCTTTTTTTATAATTTTTGTATAATATTCTATAAGTGTATTGATTGTCTGCTAATTAGTGTTTGTTGTATATAATTTTGTAATAGCAGTTTAAAGTTAAATTATTGTGAGGAAAAGTTTAAATGCTGATTAGTTGTATTTGTAATTTATTAATTTTATTTAGGTGTGTAAAGAAATTATAGGATAATTTAAAGTTATTTATTTATTTTACACTTTATAAGTACATACCTACAACTTTGTGTAATTTAAAATAAAGTTATGTACATCGATTCACATTTTATTATTCCTCTTGTTACCACCATTACTCCCACAAACTGCTTCCAATGATAATCTCGTTAAAGAGTCCTTTTTTATATTCGGTTGTCACTTGTTTTTAAATTAGGGTTACAAAAATATTTGTAATGATATTTACTTTCTTTTGTTTAATTTTCATTTAAAAACAAACGAGAGCCGAAAAATTTCATGTCGCGTCTAAAGTTACTACCTGTCATTCTCTAGCACATCTATTTCAGAAGTTAAATTATTCTATCTTATTAAAGCCTTCAAGTTATTTTTTACTTGGCCATCACAAAAGAAGAACCACACTTACAGATGAAAAATTTTGGGTAGGTAAGTACTCATAAATCCAACTTCTACCGATTGTCAAAGTTTCTTGTTAGTTGAAATTAATGCGTTTAATTTATTTTTATTTTCTGTATTATTTGTAAAAATTACATTTTGACAAATTGTCAAAAATAATCGGGGGTTAATCCACAAGAGGTTCACTTTTTATCGGATAAAATTGTTTTTGAACGAAAACATGATAGCCATGGAAAAAACTCGAGAATTAAGGGGATTTAAAATTGCGAAAGTGTAGCTTGAGCAATTTCTGTAGATCCCTTAATTCGAGAGTTTTTACCTTAGGGCTATCATATTTGAGTCGAGCAAAAACAATTTTATCCAAATAAAAAGTGAACCTCGAGTAGATTATAGGGAGATTAATGCATGACTCATTTTGCCTGTCAATGTCAATTTATTTTTGCGCGCGATCGATTTGGATTTTTGCATATACCTTCACACCGATAATTCACGGGGGATGAGTACGAGGCGAGGAGGGAGAATATTTTGGTCAGTTTTTTGATATCTAGCACCGTTTTCGAGTTGTTGCTAATTGAAAATAATTTTGACAAACATTAATTATGAAGACAGTGTTGTTACCAAAAGGCTACTACACACAAAAAGCTACATCGAGTTTAATCGGGGGTTAATCCACAAGAGGTTCACTTTTTATCGGATAAAATTGTTTTTGGGCGAAAATATGATAGTCATGGAAAAACCTCGAGAATTAAGGAGATTTAAAATTGCGAAAGCGTAGCTTGAGCAACTTTTGTAGATTCCTTAATTCGAGAGTTTTTACCTTAGGGCTATCATATTTGAGTCAAGCAAAAACAATTTTATCCAAATAAAAAGTGAACCTCGAGTAGATTATAGGGAGATTAATCCAATGACTCATTTTGCCTGTCAATGTCAATTTATTTTTACGCGCGATCGATTTGGATTTTTGCTTATACCTTCATAGCGATAATTCACAGGGGGTGAGTACAAGGCGAGGGAGGATAATTTTTTGCTCAGTTTTTTGATATCTAGCACCGTTTTCGAGTTGTTGCTAATTTAAAATAATTTTGACAAACATTAATTATGATGACAGTTAATACCAAAGGCTACTACTCACAAAAAGCTACATCGAGTTTAATCGCATTTAATCGCATGTTGATATATATATTTATAGAGTTTATTCACTTGCAAAACTTCAAAATGACATGTGATTGGTCGAAACAAAACACATTTATGATTTATGAATGTTGATTGGTTGTTGATATAGGAATGGATTAATCAACTTTAAACAGTCATTGCTCGGAAAACATTTGTCCCGGCCTCCCACACAACAAACTTTCCCGATTTTAGTTAGGAATTTTTGAAACTTTATTTGTACAATTTTTTTTAAATTAATATTATACCTTAGAATTTATAAAAAAAAGCAATTGATGAACATTTCTGAATAACTTCAAAGATGTTACCGTTAAATGTCAAAGTAATATCTTCAGGAGTTTCTTATATTATAATTTTGAAAAAGATCTTTTCTGGGCTACTGTCAGTTAATCGATACCACGAATCGAGCCTCGACTTTTGCACTATTGGAAAGAGAACAATTTTCTGAGCATTTTGAGACACATTGTTGAGGATTATCCATTAGTTTTCGAGAAAACGGCATTTGAAAATCAAAATTTTACATGCATTTTAGATAGGGATTTCACTGACACGAGAGTTCTATTGACGGTACGTGCGTTCTGATATAGTTTTAGTGTTAGCCGTCAGACGCGATTGATACACTGTGGGGTACACATCGTGCATGTTGAACCCCTTGCGTGTAACCGCACTCATTATATTACGCAACATTATGCAACAAATTAAAAAATAATAAAAAGGCTAATAATTAAAAACGAGTTTCACCCCTTTCGAGTAGCACCTTTGGCGAGTTGGAGCTATCTAGAGGGATGTTTTTAGCGAGAGAGATAGGCAATCGAGAATCCACCCTAAAAACGGTGGTCGACAACTGAATGACAGCGCCACGGCTATCAGTAAGAGTATATTAATCTACGCGTACCGTCAATAGAACTCTCATGTTAGTTTAATTCCCTATCTAAAATGAATGTAAAATTTTGATTTTCAAATGCCGTTTTAAACTAATGGATAATCCTCATCAATGTGCGGTCTCAAAATGCTCAGAAAATTGTCCTCTTTCCAATAGTGCAAAAGTCTCGGTTCGATTCGTGGTATCGATTAACTGACAGATTCCCTTTTCTGTAACCATGTGAAATAAACTTGGGAAGTACTTATTTTCTCTAAAATTAATTTTAAACATTGTATTACGCCCCCTCCCGCGACTCAAAATTATAAAAATAGAACCTTATTTGCAAAAATTGTAACTGTGTTTTTAGGAGGGACACCTTAACCAAACTTAAAAACCTAAATATTTACAATGAAAATCATTCAAATACCCAACTAGCTAAAAAAATTTGAAACAAACATCGGTACTCAATCATCATCAGTTAATATTATAATAAAAATGTTATGTATTCTTACGGGAGGGGGGTTTACAACTTGAACCAAATTTAAAAGCCTGAATATTCACAATAAAAATTGTTCGAAAATAAAAACAGCTACTATAAGGTTTTGAGACAAATTTCTGTATCAATCATAAGCCATTTGGTTAATAGTTAATATAATCAAAATTTTAATTCAAAAATTTTTAAAAATATTAAAAATAGTCAATATTTTAGTTTAAATTTAAAAATAAAAATTAGGAATTTTTTGTACTAATTGTAGAAATGGAAGATAACTTTTAGAATAAGTGGGGGGGAGGGGAAGCTGTTTGTCCTACAAAAAATACCTATAAGTGTTTTTTGAAGAAAAATTTGTGTACTTTCATTTTTATGATAACCATTTGGGCCACAGAACATCAAAAAATTAAGTTATGTAAATAACAGTAAACCAATTTTAGGAACCTTTGTACAGCTGTGGGAGATATACTCAGGTTGGGAAGGGGAAAACTCATTTTTGTACTGTCTAGTTACCCAATAAACAGATTAAAAGCAAGTGCAGATTCAACGGGAAGGCTATAAGGTGCAATTTCCTTCTCTTGGGTCAATTCAAATGCAACTATTACATGGATAACAAACTACAAATTTAACAATTACTTTTGTTAGAAACAAATTTTCTGGACGATAAGTAAAATGGAATAGAAATTTCCTCCCCTTTCTTCAAAACATTAAAAGTTTTGTTCAGATTTTCAGTGACTTGAAACGACATAGGCCTAGCCTCTTACTACAAAAAAAAAAGCAATTTCAATCTGATATACTAACACAACCTTTATTTTTTTAAGTAATTTAATGTTAACAATTCATAATTTAAAGCCACTTTGCTGCAAGAATTCCATCTTTAGCCTTTTTGTGAACTTCTTTAGTTAAGGAAACTGAAATATAACAAGATTAATTTAAATTATTAAATTTTTTTGAGAAAAAAAACAGTATACTTAACGATAGTAGAAACAATACTTACCACAAAGCAACTAAAAATGTTTTTTTTTTATAGTTAAAATTAACTGTTCAGGTTATATTTATAAAAATAAAAAGCGAACTTATTTCATAATGAAAATATTCTATCGAGATAATAAATAAGCAATTGAAAAAAATATCTTCCTGCCATAAAAACGACGATGTGTTTAATTTATAGCCACAGATAAATAACATAATTACAACATTTCTATATTAATTAATGTCAATAAGTAATACAAGCATTTTGTAAATCTCTTAAAATGTGTAAAGAACAACCTACTTGTGTAATATTAATTTTGTGACAATAAAAAAAAAATAAACAAAAAGAAACAAAAAACAACTTACAAATTTTGTGTTGACCCTGCATTGGAAAAAACACTGGTAATATCACGGGATTATTACAAATTAATACGTATGGGCTACTACTTTCGCCCTCAGGATATAATTTTTGGTAAGCTTCCTGTCGAAGGCAATCTTCGACAAACACACATCCAATTAAACAACGGGTGGGATATTTTTTTGGAAAAACAAAATCAGGATCTAGAATGTAAAAAAACAAATAAACACAACAAAAGCAAACATTTTAGATGCTTACCTTTATAAATTTCTCTGTACATATTTTCTACTTCAAGTATTTCATTATTTTGTGGTTCTTTTGCTGCAGCATGTATCCAAAGTCGACCACGATGATTTGTGTACCAACTTCTACCTTCGTGCCTAATGATAAAATAAAAATAATTTTTTAATTTCTTAATTAATATTTACTTCAATTAATTACAATTATATAATGAAAGACTGATCTCAGACCCGATTTAATGATTGACGACGATATGTTCCAACATGTACAGGATTTCAGCTACCTTGGTGTACCAATAAATTACAAGAACAACAGAAGCGCGGAAGTAAAAGCCAAGATTCAGGCGGGCAATAGAGCGTATTACGCAAACAAGCACCTACTAAAGGATAGACAAATCTCAAAAAGATCTAAAATAAATATATATAATGTATAGTTATTAACAAATGTAATTATAAACTTAGTGCTTTTTAACAGTAAGATTTTCAATATTTTTAACTTAACAAGATTTTGATAATATTTCACTTTGATTAAAATAAATATATACAAAACATTGGTAAGACCTGTGATTACATACGCAGCGGAGATTATATGTATGACAAAAAAGGAGGAAGATGAGCTGCGAGTGTTTGAAAGAAAGGTTTTAAGAACGATACTAGGCTTTAAAAGAGTTAATGGAGAATCCCGAATTAGAACAAACTCCGAACTTCTCGAAGAAATGAATGGAGAAGACGTTGTGAGGTACATCAAGGCGCAAAGATTGAGATGGTGAGGACATGTGATGAGAGCAGATAAAGAAGAAACAATAAGAAATTTGATGGCATGGAGACCTAACAAAGAACGATCTAGAGGAAGATCTAAACTACGATGGAGCGATGAAGTAGAGAAAGATCTTGAGAAGATGGGAGAAAGAGGATGGAGACGAAAGGTTACGGAACGTGCGGCCTGGAGAAAGAAAATACAAGATGCGAAAACACACCAGGACCTATAATTAATAATTAATTGTTAATATGAGGACTAATCCACCTCACTAAATGGATTTTGTAAGTCCGAAAGGACAGCTATATTCTAACTAGAATGTAATGCTATTTAAATAAATAAATAAAATAAATATAATGAAAAAAAACTTACAGTTTAATGCCTGCTACTAAAAGAGTCGCCCAGGGTTGATGCATACTAAGACATAGTCCTCGATCAATTTCTGCCAAAAATGACTCATTGGCAACTTTAATTTTATTAACTTCGTAAGTGGTTTCACTGGTATTAAAACTAGACGACTCGTCAAACTAAAAAATCAAGGTTAGTTGACAAATTTTTTTGCAATATTATACTTACACTTGAGTCTTCGTAAAAACTTTTGGGAAACCGTTCATCTGTAGTATCCAACAATTTATTTACACCTTTCATAAGTTCACCTTTGTGTTTCTTGAAGTCATTATCTTCTTCTATAACAAATTCACGTGTAGCAAAATCCAATGCCATTCTTATATCGCGTCGCGTTTTATGAATTGGCATTTTGCCAGTATCGTCTTTACTTTTCCATTTATTTCCTTCGTAATAATCACCTTGATCATCATAAATAGCCCGCTTGTAATCACTAAAATTTCAAGTCTTACAATAATTTAAATGACAGCATATTGAACATGTACCCCGATCTATCTGCTTGTAATAATTTGTCTCGCATTTCAACAGCTTTCTTCCATTCCTTGGACGTTTTTTGTTCTATCAATTGGTTATACAATCTGTCCGATTGTTTAGTATTGGAATCCAAAATTGACAATTCTTTGTTTGTACATACCTATAAAAGTTCTTCTAAAAATCTATAAATTCTCGTAAGAGCTATGATTGCATACCATATTATCACAAAAAAAACAAGGTCCTGAACCTTCTTGTTCGCAAACTATACGTCCACAGTTAATACAATTATTGATAAGTAAATGTGTCTTTGCTTCGCAATCGCAAGGATGACGACCTAAATATTAAAAACTGTAAAATTAAGTTACAAAGTAATAATATCAAACTCACCTTTTTTTAATACAACTGTAGACTCGTGTGATTTGATATCAACATATTTAGTTTTCTTTCCTTTTCCTCCGGAACCCACAGAAGTTGAAGGAGACTCTTTCTTAAAATCTGGTGTTTTATGACTTGCAGGTGTCTTCTGGTTAGTATTTTTATGTGGTAATAATCTAGGAAAGTCTTCCGTAATAGCATTTTGTTTTCCATTGTTGCGATTTTGTTTCTTTTTAGCTCCCATATTGAACAAATTACTTTTTAGTCTCTCGTAGTTTCTTACGTGTTCCTTATTTTCTTTGTTCATTATATTTTCCATAAATTCGTCAAAATCATCTATAGCCTTCATTTCTTTGACATATCTGTTAATTAGAATTTAGGGTAATGGGAGCGATACAATAATATGTTTCGGTCACTTACTGGACAATTTCGTTGTCTATATCGGTGTTCAGAATGGGTACGAGACAACTTTTAATAAGGTCATCCATTGTTATTACAATAATATAGATTTGTATAAATGAATATTAAATATATTAATTATTAAAAGAAATGATTAGTTTAGAAAGTAGTACTTGAAAAATTACAGATTAAGAATATTTGAGGTTATAATATTTGACACCTGTTAAAAACGGAACGTGAACTAGGCTACAAAGCTTATTGGTCGCTTTGTTTCTGTTCACCATATGCTCACTGTAGGGTGCATTCTCAAGTTTATACGTTCTTTAAGCGATGCCTTCAAACGTACAATAAAATTAGTGAATATCGGTGCTGATTCGAAATTTAAACGGAAATTTTGATTTCACACAAATAAATATTTATTTTTACTTATAATTTTTTATTTTCGATAAATTAAACTTGTTAATTTTATTCAAAAGTGTTAAAAAAACCTGTAAAAAATGATATTACAGAATAAATAGAAACGTTGAAATAGCAAATAGAAATACGATAAAATTGTAAGTAATTACGCAGGAGGCATTCCAAGTAGCAGATTTCAATATTTCTCATATAAGAAACGCTGAATTAATCGTAACAAATACAATAAAATTTGTAAAAACAATATTATATGAAATTAAAACTTCTTTATTTATATTTAATAGTTTAGAAACAGGAGACAGTCAAAGTCGCAGATTATGATCAATTAGTAGGTTAATATTAATTCAGAAATTTGTTAAATTTTTTTAAAATTTTAAAAATCCCCAAGCTAAAAACTAAACAATAATAAAAAAATTAACAATAATAAAAATAATCTCTTTACAAGGAAAATTATAATTCTATTATTTATGCCCGTATTCACAAACATCCGTAAAACTTTTAACGGACCGTTAAATTTAACAAACCAATGGAAATTATCTCTCGGTACAAGCAAGCCTATAGAAATCATTCGTTAAATTTAACGGTTTGTTAACAGTTTTTTGAATACGGGTATAAGTTTTCTATATATTTTAAATCTCAATTCCGTTTTTATTTTAGTTTTTACTTTATACAATTGAAATATTACTTACTAGTTGGGGAACTGCAATAGAACAGTGGCGCAGCCAAGGGGAGGGCTAGGGGGCTGGGGAGCTATAACCCCCCCCCCCAGACACTCTTCCTTTTTTTTAATGATAATCTTTTTTCATCAGTACGGTGAAAGTTAATGTTATGGTCAATACTTGTTGCAGAAGTAGTACCTAGTAGCACCGAGTTATTTCGAAAATTCCGTCCTTTAATTCCCACTTTAATTTAAAGTACTTTAATTAAAGTTAATTTAAACAGTGGTAAAACAATAATTATACTCGAAAATAAGATGACCACGCCTTTCTTTTCGAAAAATTTTTGTCTGCGGCGCACGCCTTTGACGCAGCTTGCTTCGCTCGCATCCCTTAGCCCCCGGCCCCCACAGCAAAATTCTGGCTGCGCCACTGCAATGGAATCTACTATAGACAAGTATGATTGGCATAATATAGCAGCTCCCACGACTAGTAATATTTGTACTGTGTAAAGTAAAAACGAAATTAAGATTCAGAATATAGAAAATTAGTTAATGAAATTATTTTTTCCTTTTTAAAGAGGATATTTTTATTATTGTTTTCTTTTATTATTTACAAGCTGGAAGGCCCGTCCACGGACGGGCATCTAGAATCTAGACCCGATTGGTTGGAAACTCGATTGATGTGCAACTCGTCCCAGGGGGAGTACCGGCGATGGGTTAATATATTTTTCGGTTGGTAAAAAAATTCGACCAATCAGAGTGTAACATATGTTAATATGTAAGCGCATGTGTGCAACGGTAACTGCCAAGTGCAAGGCCAATGAAAACCGATGCAAGCGCAAGCAGTGTGTACTTGGGTGCATTAATGATAGCACGTATAATAAATGGTTAGAAAACGTAACACAGTTTTATTATTAAAAGCAGTAAGCACTCAACAAGAACAACATATTACACAGAGTGTGTCCTTTTCTCCAAAAAATGACACGCTGGAGGAGCAGCAGCATCAGCAGAAGCGTGCTGGGATTTTATGTATTAAGATCTTTTCATTCGATATTATACGAAAGTTCCATTATTGAAACGCTATTTTTTAAATATCGCTGAACTGTTTCAAAACAGTGTTTCAGTGACAGCCGATGCAAGCCGCAATGAAGAACTGACATTTTGACACAAAACGTCATATAGTGCTCATAATACTAACATTTAAAAAAAATTAAGTAGATTATTCATGATCATTAATATCAATCCTATATATTGAAGTGATATTTTCTACTTTCCAAAATTTTCCAAATATTTATTTATAAAATTTGTGTATAAAACCATAATCCAAATTATTTAAATTCACTTAAATAACATTTTTGATATTTAAAATGGTAACACAATCCAAAGATAATTCGTTCACGTGCGAACGGTATCTAACTTATTTGCGATTTCTTCTTTATTTTAATATTTTATGTTATAAATTTTATGAATCAATCAATAATTAATTATAGTTCTCCAAATCTAACTAAACTTTATCTCTTCAATCTCCAATCTTACTCTTATCACTTTCATCCAACTTTATCAATTCAGTAATTATCATCCAAATCTTCTTAAACCATTTCAAAATCAAACAATCAAAATTACTCACTCATTAATCAACTTTATTCTTAATAAAAATACTCATTTTTAAAACAATTTTAATTAAACTCAGGAGATACAAATTTTTACTGTCCTCCTCGCGGCCATTCTGGCAAAAAGCAAACGTTAATCAAATTTTTCGTGCCAACTTATAATTTTGTTGACGCGCACACACACAATTCAAAATATTTACTGTTTTAAAAATTATTTACAAAATTAAAATTTAATTCCCAAAAATAAAAATAATTAAAATATTCAAAACAGCAAAACACGGATATACTCAAAAATTATAAAATAATCAAAATTTGAACTTCAAATTTAAAATTCAAAAAAATGGATTTTAAAACACGACAATATATACAATCTATGTCATCATAGATTTAAAATTCTTATTAATTGAGCGGTTTTGATGTAAATATTTTTCTTATGAAATCACGATAAAAATTATATTAAATCATTTTAAACATTAACTTCTTTCTATTCCAAGAAATCGTCGTAATATTTAATATCTTCAGCCAATTTAGCGCTGTAGCTGATGTTTTGGAACGGGCGTAAAGTGGCGCCCGTAATGTTAATTTTAATCCTTGTGGGTAAATAAACTTATCTACAATGTAATTATCGTGTCGTTTGTTTATAAATTTAATCTTTTGTCAATAATAAACAATTGAAAAAGTATTTGAAAATTTATTACGGTAGAGAATTTTGTAGGGATATACAAAAATTTGAGATTGTAAACTAGTACTTATTTTCCTGCGAAAATCTTAAAAATTCAAAAATAAAATGTATAAATTAGCTTGTTTTCTTTTTATTTTATCTTATTATACAAAACAGAATTTGAGTATCCCAAATTTAATATTGTTTAAGACGCAAATCCACATTACTCCGGATCTGTATATACGACACCGGTAGATACTACACATACTGGTTTTAAATCATACTTTATTATCAAATTAAAATTTATATTTACATTATCATTATTCCAATAAAAAGTAATTTAATCGCATTATGTAACCACTTAATTTTGTATAACTATAAGATATTGCTCATACGTAATGCAGAAGTAGTTTTGCGAGTTATTTAATGCAGTAAACATGATTCTGATCAAAATTTTATATTTGTTTTATTTTATCTTTAATGTAGACAGTGCGAATATACTTGGAATATTTAATTTTCCTAGTAGAAGTCATCATATTTTAGGAAGTTCTTTATTACAATCACTGGCGAAAAATGGTCACAATGTAACAATGATCAGCCCTTTTGCATTAGAAAGCAAGATAAAAAATTACGAACATATCGAAATAAAGAGAACCGCAGCAAAACCAACCGATCAAGGTAAATTTTATCTTATAAACAAATATTTATACATACTTAATAAATTTTTTAATTATTTTAGAAAACTATTATGATGGAATTTTGGAGAGTAAAGAATCAAGTTATCTTGATTTAATTATGGAAATGGCAAGTTTTTTAGAAAGTGCAAATGGAGCTTTTCTAAATGATCAAATTGTAGAAGATTTGCTTTCTTCTAATAGGCATTACGATATAGTAATATATGCGTGGACACTAAATAGTGCGCACCTGGGAATTTCTCATCATTTTGGGGCTTCTTCTATTTTATTCACTACCATAGGTTCTTCTATGATGATCAATGGAATTGTTGGAAATCCTGCTCCTTATTCATATGTTCCGAATTTATTTTTATCCTATTCAGACGAAATGAATTTTATGCAAAGAGTAAAAAATACAGTCTGTACCATAACATATGATCTAATAAATCATCTGTATATTATACCCAATCAAGAAAAAATACTACGAAAACGTTTTCCAAATGCACCTCCTGCTAATGATCTTATAGCAAATGTGTCATTAATACTTTTAAATTCCCATTACAGTATCGAAACTACGAAACCGCAACTACCTAATATGATCTCAATCGGTGGTTTTCATGTTGAAGATGGTAAAGGGCTTCCTAAAGATATTAAAGACTATATGGATGAAGCTCCAAATGGTGTGTTGTATTTCAGCTTGGGCTCTAACGCTAAAAGTGCATTTTTACCCCCAAAAATATTAGATGCAATTATAAACACTTTTTCCAAGTTGCCATTAAAAGTTTTATGGAAATTTGAAAAAGATAATATACCAAATTTACCTTCCAACGTTGTAATCAATCCTTGGCTACCGCAAAGGGATATTTTGGGTAAACATTTTTTTGGAAAAATTTATAAAACATATTAATCTAAAAAAATTTAGCGCATCCAAATTCAAAAGTTTTTGTTAGCCACGGAGGTTTGTTAAGTACTACCGAAGCAATATATTACGGAGTTCCAATAGTGGGGATTCCATTGTTTGGTGACCAAGAAACAAACATAAATGATGGTGTGGTTGGAGGTTATGCGGTTAAATTAAATTTCAGAAACTTTACAGAAGAGAGTTTTAGCGAATGTATTTCGGAAGCCTTAAATAATCCTAGGTTTGTAATAAATTTAAATTGGAGACTTGGTGGGACCTGACAACTTATTTGTTTATTGCTTTCATAATTTACTAGGGAATCGATTATTTACCTAAATTGAAGAATTTTATTTTATGTATAAAATTTTTAGGTACAGAAAAAATATACAGCAAAGATCCAAAATTTTAAGAGATCAGCCATTGAAGCCTTTAGACAATGCTTTATTTTGGGTAGATTATGTTTTAAGACATAATGGTGCTCACCATCTAAAATCTGCTGCAGTGAAACTGAAATGGTACCAATTTTACCTTTTGGACGTTTTATTATTTTTGTTAAGCATGCTTATACTGTCCGGATTGATAATCTTTTACAGTGTCCGTAAAATAGTTAAAATGATTCAAAGTTGTTTTAAAAAATCCTCTTCTGATAAGATTAAAAGTAAGAAACTATAGTATTTTAAAATGGTACCTATACTATTTTTGTATTTAAAAAGTATTAAAAGTATAAAAAGTATATTTTAAACAATTTTTGCAGTCTGAAAAATTCCAAAATAAGGCCGTCAAGACCGCTTAAGATATATATAAAGTTAACTTATTGTTTTTTCAAACCAAAACAAACAAACAAGATTTTTCAATATTGATTGAATTGTATGATTCTGCGCCGGTGTTAATATCTACTCGTGAGTTTGATCTATCTTCCATGTAGCACACAATATTGGCGCGATATTGGGGCAAATATTGGTCCAATAATGAATGTAGGCGCAATATTGCAAGATTCAGCCAATATCGACCCAATATTGTTTTTCAATATTGCGCCGATATAGGAAATCCATATTGGGCCAATATTGGCAGCCAATATATATTGGTCCAATATTATTTTCTAATATTGTTTACCGATATGAATGAATGAATATCGGTTTCCATTCCTGTCGGAATATAACCACTCCTTGAGTGGTTGGATCTGCACAATCCATTTTTTCAGGTGGATCACTTCTCCGTTTTTGCCGTTCTTTATAACTTTTTGTGTTTCTTTGCCTGATCACATATCATTCTCCACGATTTTCTTTCTGTCCACTTTATTCTTCAATTTTCAATTTCCATATCACTTAGAACATCCTCAAACGTTCTTCCTCTCTGAATGTCATGCATAGTACTTGGGCTGCATATCTTATCAAGCTTTTATAAATTCTCATTTTCGTCTTCTTGCTTTTGTTTCTATTTTGCAATGTTTTCTCTCTTTTATTTCTTCTTCTTTACCACCTCTATTATTGTTTACTCTCACTCGAAGGTACTTAAAGGTGTCCACTTCTTCATAAAGTCCTATTTTCTCCTATAGTCAGTATAACTTTTTGTTATACTGACTATAGGAGCATTCAAGTTTTAGGAGTCGGGGGGGGGGGGTATTTTGTCTTACTTTTACTGACAAAGAGAGCGAGAAGGATATTATAAATGTTACATATAAGATAAAAAAATTGTAAAATAATGAAAATGTTTTCAAAATAATATTTATTATTTACCTATTATAAATAATATTAGTTTTATTGTGGTTATACCGAATTTCTTTTCATATTTTTTATAAGAAATATAAATGAGTGTTTCGAGAGTTTGACGTAACTTTACACTGCTAAAGTATAGGGATTTTACACTACACATGGTGGCGCTAGTGTAACTTCAATATGTCTGCTATATCAAGTATACCTCAGTAGAATTTTACTTTGTTTATACTGGTTTATTATACGGAATTTCTTGGTTTCCAAATTAATTTTAAAAAAACACTATAAACATACGTTAAAAGACACTTTGGTATACTCAAGTATACTTGATGGGGTAGTTATAATTGCTGTCGCATGGTGGCGTTTGGTTAATGTTAAATCTCATATTGGGACTTAGTAGTTTTTTAAACGTAACCATCTACAATTCGGGGAACCCTAATCATACTACGACATTAAACGGTTCGAAACTAGTAAAAACTAAAAACTAGTCATTTATTATGACAGTCTATCAATTCTTTTATTCTTTTTTTTTAATAAAAGTTCTTATGGATTATCATTTCGGGGAGTTTTTTTTACAATTTTCTAATTTTATATTACACGGGGAGAGTGGGGGTTTAAAATCACTGAAAGTTTGCTTAATACTTACGTAATACTTAAACGCCCTATATTTTCCTATGTTCTAAAAATGTTCCTAAAAAATTAACATAACGATTTATAGCCAGAAAAGAAAAATACAGAAAAGATCAAATTTCGAAACATATCTGCTTCTCTGCAATAATCCTACAATTACAATGTTTCTGTGAAATGTATGGATGCAATCTCAAAACCAAATGGATATTTTTAACACATTTTACAATGATTATTGTTTGGAACATTGACAAAATTTATCTAGTTATCAAATCTGCGATTTACCTATTTTTCATAATTTAGTTTACAGTTTTTCTGTTTCAACTGCGTTTTCACTTTTTTGCCTGTTATTTCGTACGCTTCTTCATGATTGGCTGATGCTGAATTGTCCCTTGAGACTCCAATACTCAGTTTAAATACTAATCGAATATATAATTACTATCGCCTGTATTATTTTTCATATTTTGTTAAAATTAAATACGAAATTTAGGTATACGAAATATTAGCTAATATTTTATATATAACAAATAAAATAAATTTTACAGATGACAACAGCAAAATAATGACTATGAAAAGAATTTTTAAATTAAAAAGTTCGCTAATATTAGATAACTCAAACATAATATCCAATTTCGTAATATTTTAATTGAATTAAATAATCAATAAATGAGTTTATATAAGAGATCCCTTCAAATATAAAAATACATTATCCATAAGAGATATCAATCTTGACAAACTTTGATGTTATGTCGATAACTTGTGTTATTCAAAATTCAATGTTAAGTGTTGAATTCCAGCTAAATTTTTAATAAACAATTTTAATTGTGCTACAGAGTGATTTTATAAGTGTGTCTACGACAAATATTTATACTTTTGTTAAAGCCTTCGCGCATGATTCGTAATGTATAATTTTTAATATGAATGTAGTTGTGCTCATCTCGTTTTTACGACGTCTAAACACAACGTCGTGACGCTTAAATATTCCAAGTAAAATATTAAATCAAATTCTGTTTGTCTCATCAGGTGTATTTTTATAGAACATAATCAAACTTGTATATTTGATAAAAAGTGAGTGAAGTCGAATTATTAAAATCTGTGAGTGCTATTCGACCGATAAACTTTTTCAAAAATAAAAATTAAAAGTTTGAAACTTTTTTTTACGCGTTATTTAATAATTAATTTAAAATTCGTTAACAAAAAATTTTGAATTTAATTTAAACATTATTGTTCTTTTACATAAAACTGAAATAGAAACTTTTAATGATTTTTAGTTTAATACTACGCGGAGTACTTTTACAATTTGAGTTGCAGAAACTCGTATAAGTATTAATAGGACATTTGATTATTTTTGTTAATAACATCTTCGATTACTCATAACCGATTTCCTCAGGTAATCTTAAATTCGGTTGCAAATTTTTGAACTTGAACTAATTTTCTCCTTTGATGCAAATTTCTTCCGTTAAAAAGTTAAGTTATCAAAATTTCGTACTTTTGAAATTTGACCAATATTTCAAAGTGCCTACCTATACATAGGTAAAAAATTAAGTGCATGCATTAATCAAGACTAATTACAATAAAATGTCGCACGACGAAGCAACGACCGATAATGACATTTCCGAAACACCTTCAATAAATAGCAATATCAATTTAAATCTATACGATCGAAAACATCAATCTAAAACCATCAGAGTTCTTACAGTGTTTGCCTATATTCTAAGCGTATCATTAGCAGGAATTTTCCTTTCGATTTATTACATTTTTATTTGGGACGGACAACCGACATTAGCTCTGAAGAGTTATCCTGGATCGACGGTAGCAGAGCGTATTTATTTACAATCCCACAATATGCAAAGTATTTTGAAAAGAAATCTGATGCAAAAAAATAATAAAGTTTCGTTGTCGACAGAAGATTTGAAGTTGAAGCCGTCTACAGAATCGTATAAAAATGAAGACAACCTTCTTATTCACGTTAATTCCATTGAAGAAGTATTGAATGATATAGAGATGGAATCTATTTTAGAAAACTCCACGAAATTGAATGTCGATCGAGGTGAGTTTTTAATTTTAAACTACTCGAGTTGTTTATTTTTTTAGACTTTTTTTAGTTTTTTTTTTTTTTTAATTATTACGAGATATTCACGTAATTTTCAGTTTTTTCAAAATAAAATATAACATTTAATTAAATTTTATTTTATTTAAAAATATTAATTTTGAATGTAACTAAATAATAAGGCAGTAATCATTACTAATTCAATCATCATAAGTGGCAGAATACCACAATTCCATTCAGAGAAAGGAAAGTGAAAACTCATGTCCTATAGAGTGGGAAATTCAATTCGTAATTAACGGTAATTATAAAATTAACACTAAATGCTATGGAAGTTAAATTAGTAATCACAATTATTATTATTATCGTCAGAATATAAGATATGCGAGGTATACATCGAGAATGGAAAAGCCAACCTGTGTTTAATTAACGGAATTAATTTGGATAAAAGTTTTACAAAAACTTTCAATAAAGATTAAGTTACAAAAATATATAAATAGGTAAATTTACTTTATTAAGTAAATAAAAAAAATTGCATTAATTATGTAAATATTTGTTACATATATGAGTAAGTTGCTAGTGTAGGTACATAAGATGAGTGATATTAAAACAATAAATTGTTAACGAGCGATATTTCTTAATTAAAGTCTCATTGAAGTTGTAATTTCAAGATATGAGAACAATTTCAATAATTTCAGCAGAGTTAGAACAGAATTGTTAAAGAAAATAGAGAAATAAACGACGACGTTTTAAACGTTAAATGGAAAATTATTGGAATTTTCCTCTAAATTTAAATAAATTTTGAAACAATTACTCGATGGCCCCAAGTTAGTTAAGATGTTCATATTAAAATGAATAAAATTGTATTTAAGACAATATAATATACATATTGCTATGATTTACCCTTTATAATTTTCTCAATTTTTAATCCTTTGAACTTTGTTAAATTTTATATTTCTTATTCATTAAGTTTTTCACAACCCGAAATAATTCATTTTTAATTGTGTTTATTTATGTATTTGTTCCATCCAGATTAAGCGTTGAGTGAACCTACCACTTTACAGGCGCTTAAAATTCGTTACCTAATTTGATATTATTATTATAGTAATACCAAAATAAATAATTCTGCTAATTATAATAAAAATACTTTTATAGTTTTTAAATGGCATAATTCTCAAGTTTCCTGTATGCAAATTTATGGTATAGTTACTTGAAAATTGTACCGCTAACTTTTTTCTCCACATAGTCATACGAGTACTTGTTATTCGAAGAGATTTTATTAAACTTTTTCTAAAAGTCAACTTACTGTTGTTGAACCCTATTCTAATTTTCTTAGATTTTTATAACTAATATGTAAATGAAAATTGATCTTTTTAGTTTAGTGTAAGTCTAAAAATAGTTTAAATATTCATGCCTTATAATTTTCATTGTGTACCAACTAAAATTTCACAGCTATTTTCTGATATGATTAAAATTAAAATAAATTTGTGCTACATTTTTAGATAGCAGTTATAACGTTAAATATACGAGACGCATACTGAAAACTTTGGGTTTCGTTAATGTACTACTGTCTCTGGTTGAAAAATTAAATTATTGTGGTACGTTCATCTGTCTGTATGATGCAGGGTTAAATATCTAAAAGCATAAAAGCACAATAATAGTTAACTAATAATTTTTTTATATCTTTATCTTGGAACACATAAATTTCTAAGAACCGTATGCATATCGTATTTTATTTATTACTAATAAATTTATTGCAATCACGTTTGTGCTTTTAGATTATATCTTTCTAGCCTTAAGAATTTTGACCCTCGCAAAATATCAATTTACAACAAAGCAATTTTGGCGTATATGTTCGTGATCAAAAATATACTGGATTATTAAAGAAGGTCTCCACAGCAGCAAATTGTGCATTTTGATTTTGCAGTTGACTTTTGATTGATCAAATGCTTGAAATAAAATCAAGTGTTTCTGAAATTTTCATAACTTAAATTAAGAGGTTGGAAAAATAGAAACACTTTCAAAATTGTATGGAATCAGCAATATAAAATTCACGATTTACATTAAGCGCCAGCACTCGGGGAAATATGAAGTTAACATAATACGTATAGTTGGTATCTGTTGATATAGAATATTTTGTTTATAAACAAAACGTTTGCATTTATTTGGTGTTCTCTTTTGTAAATTGTCATTTTTTTATCACGGTTTTACTATAAAGTAGCTCTTAATCAAATTCAAAACATCAAGTGTACCTACATAATAACGCCGCTACCAATGGTAATTTGGAATTTCGATTTAGACTTGGAGCAAGGGGGTGGAGTCGAATAAAAATAAGTACTACTAGCGCTCGTAGTGGACAAGTCGTTAAAAAAGTGTTGAATACATTTCCATATAATCAAATGTAATATTAATAAAAACCAGTGTTTAAAACTTTTTCAAGCACTGAAATGCTTTAGAAAAATTTTTTATATATCATTGCATTGGAAATAATCGATTTATTCTTATATGATAAAGATTTACCTACGAAAAGTTCTGAAAAAACTGCAAAAAACATTGAAATCATAACCCCAAACTGTGCAAAAAAAATTTTCAGTTCGTTAATTTTAAGCTGTGTGCCAATACGTCGGACTAACTTAATTTGTCTCGTTCGTTGTTTTCAAAATGTATCTGTCTATCTGTATACAAACATTAATTAATAATTAAGCAGAGTGACATGTGGCGCCGCGATGTCGAAAGATAAAATTAAGTGTGGAATACAGTAATTTTATTTTTCGACACCGCGGCGCCACATGTCACTCTACTCCAAGTCTATAGATCAAACTCAAAGAACAATATCTTTATTACCTCAAATAACTGTAAGTTTTATAAGAGCTATATTAAAGTTTATAAGGTTACTATTTGGTTGCGAAGAATTATTATAGAAGTTAAAAAATTATCGATAAGTTCAATAGTTTTACCTTCATGAACAAATTTTGCTGGTGCGTGCCATGACAGTTCGTGTAAGCGTAGTGTGCGCGAACTATAAATTTAAAAAAAATTATAAACATAATAAAATAGTTTATATATTTTCTTAAACTACGCTAGACAAAGCCTGATAAACTCTTCGATCAGGGGTTTAGATATATTAGAATAATTTACTCAATTATATTAGCTATTGGTTTATTAGGTTTTGTTGTTTTGCTTCATCGCATATTCACAGTACATTATGTGAGACAAAACCTTTATTGTAACAGTGCGACCTAGGCAGCAAGGCCCGCTGTAGGGGAGGACAACCCGGACATTCGTCCGGGGCGGCAAATCTAAAGAACGGCATTTTGGCTGTTGACGTAACAAATTGAAATATTAATGAAATTCCCCGAGACGCCACAAAACGATCAAAAAAGCTTTTAAAAAAAGCTCACTAACCCTATAAAGAGGCGGAAATTTGTGTTTTTGTCCGAGGCGGCGCCGGCGTAAAGGCTAGAGCGACCCCTGTAAGCAGGCAATGACAAACCACCGAGGTAATCTGCCGTGAGAGTTCTGAAAAAATAAAGTAGGCAGCGAAGTTTTTTATTTAAAAAGTAAATTTTGCTTAAAATATATTTCAAATTAATGTTGACAGATATAAACATATTATTTTAAGTTGTACCTATTTTTATCCCCCATTTACGATATTCTTTTGTGTGTAATAAATAAATATTGACATATTTTATCGGTAAAATAATGATTTACTTTTCAATTCAATATCAACTAGACAATTACCTAAGATTGAACTTGAATAATAATAACAAAAAAAATCTAGAAATCTAAACTTGAAGTGTGAGATATAAAAACTTACACTTAAATGCATTACAAAGGAGTACTTAATTCGCTTACCTACTATAATTATAATAATAAATTATTTTTAATATATAATATAATAATATAATATAATCAAATATAAGGCAATGTTAGTTAAACTATTGGAATACAATCAGGACCGATTTATCCATTAGGCAAGTAAGGCAGCTGCCTAGGGCGGCAGTCTTTTAGGGGGCGGCAAAAATATTAATTAATTCTAATAAAAAATGTAACATAAATAGAAACTTGATTGTAAATTGCACTTATTTAAAAATCATGTTACATTGTGTAGAAAATATAAACAATGTTTAAGTGTAGAATAGTAATGCAAGAGAGTAAAGAATAAAAATAAACAAAGAACAAATAACTGTCTACTGTTTAAGTAAATAAATTTGTTCTTAGAGTTTATATTTATTTTGCTAATAAAAATATTATGCTGTTATAATAAGTTCAAATTTTAATTTTTTATACCTATTTTCTTCGAAGGTCTTATCACTCCTTTTCTTCGTCTTCTTCTTCGTCTTTTGTTTGTTTACCTTCAAGCCAATCTCTTTTGCCACCTCTAACAATATTCTTGTGATGTCTCGTAGTTTTTTCTATGTTCGTGTCCATGATTGTCAGATCGTCTGCGAAAGCTAGACATTGATGTCTTCGCCTAAATATTGTTCCTTGTCTATTTATGTTTGCATTCCTTATCGTACTCTCTAGGGCGATGTTAAACAGTACTGCCGACAACGGGTCTCCTTGCCTCAGTCCTGTTGCTACTCTGAAGCTATCCGACAGTTCACCGTTGACTTTTATTTTATTTTTAGTGGTATCTAGTGTCATTTTTATCATGTTAATGATTTTTCTGGGTATTTTCAATTCTTCCATCGCTTTGTATAATTCTTTCTTCACAATACTGTCGTAGGCTTGTTTGAAATTTAAGAACATTAAGTGCGTCTCCAATCCAAATTCATGACCAATTGCTTGTGCCTCTCTCAGTATATATAATTAATCAGTTACTGATCTTCCTTGTCTAAAGCCACACTGGTATTCTCCTATAACCACTTCAGCATGTCTTTTTAATCGATTTTTACGCACGCAGCCAGTACTTTATAGCAAACGTTCAGCAGCGCGATACCTCTACAGTTACCACACTCGGTCTTATCTCCCTTCTTATGTATGGGACATATTATTGCCACTCTCCAACCTTCGGGCATTTTTTCCTTTTTCTAAATCTTCTGTATTAGGTCTACAACCAGCTCGTGTAATTTTCTTCCTCCGTATTTTAACGCTTCCGTCTGTATCCCATCGTCGCCTGCATTTCTATGGTTTTTCAGGTTTTTTACCACTTCCATAATTTCTTCCTCGGATGGTTCCTGTTCTTCCTCGTTATTACACTTGTTTATTCTTACAAGTTCTCTCTCTTCCGTCTCCTCCTCTGACCTATTAAGTAGCTCTTCAAAATATTCCGCCCATCTTTTCTTTGCTCCTTCTCTGGATCCTATCAGTGTACCATCCTTGTTTTTACAAAATGGAGTTCTTCTTTGGTAACCTTGCTTTAGTCTTTGTATTCCTTGATGGAAGTTTCTTATTTATCTGCAATTGTATTTCTCCCTATCTCTTCCAGTTTCCTGAGTTGGTATTTTCTCTTTTTATCTCTGATTATCTTTTTACATTCTCTTTTTTGGTTTTCATATTTTCGTTTTGTTTCTTCCGTTTGGTTGGATAGTAGTCAACTTCTTGCTTTTTCTTTCTTATTTATTTCATTTTTACACTCTTTGTCGTGCCATTCTTTTCCTTTTTTATTCCCTTTCCTATATTGTGCTTTTGTTACTTCGTTTCTACTGGTTTCTATTATTGCAAATATGTCTTCCATGTTGAGTTGATGATTTACTTCTTCTAATATTTTATCCATTGCTTCGCGATATTTTCTTATTTGATCATTGCTTTGGAGTTGTTTTGGTCCGTTTTCTTTCCATTTTCTCATATGTCCCTGTAACTTTTCTTTTTGGCATTGTCTTCGACATCTTTACACCTATCATAAAATGGTCTGAGTCTATATCTGCTCCTCTGTACGATTTTACGTCATTTATAATAATATTTTCGCTTATATTCTCGATCAAAACATGGTATATCTGGTTCGCATTAGAACCATTCGGGTTTGTCCATGTTGCTTTGTTTATGTTTCTGCTTTCGTAATGTGTACTTTTTATTTTCATATCTTTTTCTATTGCAACTGTACTTTCCAATAGCAGGTCGGTATGCTTCTTCTCTCCCCACTTTTGCATTAAAATCGCCTATCATTATCTTGATATCGTATCTGGGTAGTTCTTTATATTCTCTATTAATTAGCTCGTAAAATTGTTCTGTGATTTCTATACTCTTTTCTTCTATAGGTGCATGGACGTTGAGTATGCTTATTTTCCTCTTGTGGCCTGCTCCTATTCTCAGTATACAGATTCTGTCTGTTACTGGTTTGAAGTCTATTACCTTGTCTTTGCTACTCTTAAAAAGTGTATAGCCCTCAATATCTATTATATCATTCCCGTTATGTTTCGTCTCTTGCAATGCCAAAATATCTACTTTATACATTTTCAATATCTTTATTAATTGTTTCAATGCCCCTGTTAGATAAATTCCCCTTACATTCCAAGTCGCCAAAAACATTATATCTTGTATTTTCCTCCCAATCTTATCGTATCCCGATGCATTGTCTTTTTCATGCCTGGTTGTCTTATGTGTTTTTCCACTGGTTTTCTTGTTCAGTTTTTTGCCCCTTTGGACCTTTTCTGGGTTTCTTGTAGTTGGTTTGCTTCTTGGTTTCAGTCATATTGCTTGTCTCCAATTATTAGTTTCATATATCCAATCTTCACGTTTTTTCCTTTTTCTTTTTTTTTTTTCTTTTTCTTTTGCTACCTTTCTCATCTCCAATTGGATTATTCTCTCTTGTACAGTAAGATCGTCGTTTATATTGTCGTGTTCTAAAATCTTTTTTTTTTATTTAGAAATATTATTGCATTTCAATTTTTATTTTGATTATTTTTTTTTTAATTTGAATTTGGTTTTATAAAAATCTTATACTTCGTAAATATTTTGAATGATTGTTGGCGCAAGAAAGTGTTGTGTTGGTATGAAATTTGGTTGTAACTTGGCTTTTTGCCGGCCGCGTTGACCGGAGTGGTCGCTTTGACGGAGCGAGCGTCTCCGTACTAATAAATTTTGAGTTGTTTTGTTAAGAATATTTTTGAATATTTTGGGAATAAATGTTTTTAATTTACAGTAAGTGAATTTTATTTAATTTGTTTTATTTTAAATAAATTTGGTAATTACAAGAAGAATTTTAATACGAGGCACGTAAAAATTTTTAAAAATTTAACAATTGTCGAATTTATAAATTAAAATATTTTTGGATTTTGGAAAGGCTAGGGTCATCTCAATATATAGTTGGCTACCCTTTAATCTGTTTTTATTTTTCATGGTTTTTATCTTTTCCTGGATATTTTTCCATCTCAACCACACATTTATTTCGGCCTACCCGGTACGCTTCCCGGATCTTCACCTCTATGTCAAGTTTGTTTCTTACGATGTTCTTTATCTGTTCTTTTGTATCTCCGTTACCAGTCATTAGATTATTTATTCCTGTTATTACTATGTTATTTAGCAAGTAAGGTTTTAACTAATAATTCCAGTGGTTTTAAAAGTTTTTTATTTTAAGTACAAAATTTTTAAACTGGCGTATGAATTAAAAATTTGTTATATACGAGTATGTTTTAGATTTGATGATTATTGCAAATGATATATAGTTAAAGGGTTTGAAAAAATTGACTACTTAAATTTAATCATTATTTGTATAGCTTTCATAAAACGACTAATATTAAAAAAAACTGCGTTCTTCTAAGATTACAACAATATTATATTTTTTACGATTATGAGTGATAGTTTTTTATCAATATGGCTTACAATCATCAATCAATCAATATGGCAAACTACCGGCCATCCTAACCTGATATAGTGAGCGAATACAGTAGCACTTGATTGGTGTGCAACTCGATTGCCTAGAACCTAGAATCTCAATTTTTCCTAACTTCTCAATTTTTTTATGTTAAGAATAAAAATTTAGCAATCAAGGGTGCATTAAAAAAGGAAAGCTAGACTTGGTTTTTTATATTAACGTAAAAAAAATTCATCCATAAGTGTTCCTGTAGGCATTGATCCTAGCATCAAAGCGGGGTCTCCACGTCTCCAAAAGCCCAGAGTCTCTTTAGCGGAAGCAGAGCAATCATAATGAACTTTTATTGATTTATATAATATATAATATTACGTTTTCAAGTTTTCGCTTTCGTCACTGCCGAACTGGTCATTTGACTGAAAATTTGACGTTGCTTGTAAATTTTACTCAGGCATCGTTGCATTAAGCAATTGAACTCAAAACAAGTTTTTCGTGCATTGCTATGCAACGATGCCTTCGTATTTACAATACAACTTATCGATCTAAAAATGAGGTCTTGTTTTATTACTATTGATAATTATCTTTCCAAATAAATCTGGAAACGACAATTTCTCACCACACCTGGGATAGGTGTTCCCCAGTAATACAAATTTCAGTGGTGATGATGTTATGCACAACTAGCTCTATAGTAATAGGAGAAGCAAAGAGCGTGAATCTGAAAATAAGAATGAGTTTGCTTCTGCACCAAATAAAACAACAGCTAATGAATAGATATGTATTGAATCTAACATGAAAATTATTATTAAGCAATACAACAACAACTTCTAATGCACAAATTCTAAATACGGCAGCAAAAAAATAAAAATCAATCACGCCGCGAATAATTCCAATAATCGACAACAAGAAGTAGCAAAGCAAAATATTACTCACCAAGCGCCTGATCAGTTTACAAGATATTAACGACAATGGTAGTTTACTATCCCTGCTTCGATTCTCCAGGAATCCGAATAATGACGTGACGATTCCAGCTGCTTGAAAGATGATGATCTTCGCTTGAAACTGACGGAAACGACCGCTCGGCAGATGACTGAACAAAAGAGGCTGAACAAAACACAGCACACGATGAACACTAACACTTGGTGTACGTCGAAGACGGTAGCAGGGCTTAAGAAACAATAACTTGCGATTCTTACACTTGCAAATAATGACTCGGATGGTAAAATTCTCGATCGCGTTGATGGAATATTGACTAATGGAATGTCGCAACAGGTTAAACATATTATATCCCCCAATTAAGCACCTGTAGAGGGTGGTCTCGGGTCACGTTAATAATTCGCACAAATAAATCTCTCCAGATTCGAACTACTTAACTCGGTTACTTAACAACAAAACGCTGCGCAGTTGCATTCCCACTTGAACTTGCAAATTTACATCCGCGTCCTTCAAACTTTAACCCAAGACTGGCCTAATTCACGCGTATTTCCACTGCATTTCCTTTAGCGTGTCGATCTTTCCATTAGCGGCACGGAGCAGAGGGAGAAAGGGACGCTCAAACAATTATTATTAAACAATAAATTGTTACATAATTTCCGGTTTGTTTATTAAACAATAAATTGTTACATAATTTCGTTAAGGATTGCATGTTTAGATAATCTTCCTGCGGTGCATGAACACAAAAAAAAACATTTGAAAAAATACTCCGCATATACAAGTATATTCATAGCACAAACTGGCTCCAATTCTAAGTTTTTCTCTTCCAGGTTGGAAACAGGAAATGCCTCGAGTTAAGCTCCAGATTTTTTTTCGGAGACAACTAGAATACGTGCACAATTAATATCTGCAGCATTATGTAATAAAGAATAGTAGTATGTTAGCTTCGAGGTAGGTAATTTAAAATCTTAAAACTAGTACTTAAATAAAATATTAATTATACAGAAATTGACTTGAGTGCATGGTGCATCTATCCATGGAAACAATCAACACTTAAAAACATAATATGGATATTTCACACTTTAATTTACTAAGTAAAGTAAATTAAGTTATTTTAAAGTAATAAAATAAATTTACACTGTCTAAATAAAAAATGTTCATAAAATGCTAGTTCAAGAACCAATACTAAGAGTATATTTGAGCACATGTACCGGTAACATAATACCCGTATAGAAATCGTGGTTTAATCCCTATCTAAAATGCATGAAAATTTTGATTTTTAAATGCCATTATCTCGAAAACTAATGGATAATCCTCCATGAATTTTTCTTAAATGCTTAGAAAATTGTCCTCTTTCCAATAATAGGAAAAAGTTTAATTCGTGGGATTGATTACGTTACAGTTCCCTTTTGTGCTATAGGAAACATACGACGACACTAAAACCAAATTTAGAATAATCTTAAGCTTAGATATTTTGTTTATTTAAAAATGGAAATTCGAAAATTTAAAAATTTTAAGACTTCTCGAGCTCCTCTTTCTTATTATTCTTATTTAATTATTTTTTTAAATCTTTGAATAGGTATTTGCGTCTATATTGAAATCTTAAGAAGAAAAAAAGTTTATCATTGTAATTTAAAATATCGTCGAATAAATGTATATCGTATAAAATTCCAAGTCGAAGAAATTGTCGGTAGCATAAATGTTTAGTCAAACAAAATCCGTCGAATAACTATTAGTCGAAAAAAGTTTTACGAACAAAATTCCAGATAAGCAACAGTTTGATGTCTTCCAATTTTCAGTGAAATTGAAGATTTCTAAATGCTTGAACCTAATACTAATGTGCTTAAGTGATTAAATTATTATTATTGAGAGTTAGTATATTATGTACATTATATTATTAATATATTATGTAGATTTGTAGGTATAACATATATGTATCTATTATGTAACAATATACTAATACAAAATCGATGGTACTATATTTAAAAAATTCTTAATTATACCAGAAAATGCAAATGGGCTATATATTTTTAAATTAGGTGCAATTAGGACAAAATAATTGTAACTAATTATTGTAATAATTGTTATTTATTCGTAATAACGAGTAATGAATATGTTTTTGAAATGTAACTACGTGAATAATTACCAATAAACGAAAGGTTCCTAATTATTACCTATATGATAAAAAATGTAAACTTTCAATATCTTATGGTAATATTTTGTGGTAAAATTAAGTAAATAATTATTTTAAAATTCTTTCGAGAACGTACGTTTAACAGCGCAGTAGTAACCTATAACTTGTGTGCATATTATTGATTTTGATAAATCCGTGCAAACCTCAACAAGCGTGCTCTAGTTTCTTAAAATAATCATACCATCAACTTTTAATTGTTTGAGAGAATTTAAAAAATTTGAAGTTTATTATTCAAGATAGTTTTAGAAAATCATGTGCGTACACAATTGCCAAACGAAAGTAAGGCACAAACGCGATTTTCATAAACATTCGTTACAAATTTAGAACACATCTCGTTTTTCATTAGTTTTGTGAATTTCGCTAGTGAAAATGTCGTGTCATTTGTCGTTAAATAACAGTTTTAAAGTCAACAGTGATCCAATACATTGGAGTAAAAATTCTATTAACGATGGAAGTGTTAAATTGGCTGGAGAAGAAGCTAAAGATCGATTATATGAGCCAAAGCATGAAAAAAAATTGGTGCGTGTTTTAACCGTGGTTGCATATATCTTTTTTGTATCACTCGCTGGCATTATGTTATCTCTGTACTATGTATTCATATGGAATGGACACTTGAAGGAAACGTCCTCGGTCAAAACAATTGTTTTACCCTTTAACACGGGATGTGAAAACGGTAAAGTTTTATTCCTATTACAGTAATTATAACGTAGTGTGGAATTGGGATTTTTCCATTCGAGAATTTGCATGTAAAAATCAATATTTACTTTTCTATATTAAAAGTTTAATAGTTCTCTCGCTCTGATTTTAATAAACAGGTCAAAAAACTATTGTTTACTCGATTAGTAGTAATTCACAATTTTAATACTTTCCTATTCTTGTTTAACAATCAGTCTGGTCTTGAAAATGTATTTTGCAGTTTTTGTAGTTCCACACCAAGAAGGAATCAAAGATTTGCAATCAAATTAGTAAATTTAATAATTATAATTAGGTTACCACGTTCTCAGTGTAAGCAAATGTATTGTATATCCTACTTATATGCAAGTGCTAATATCTCCTAAACTAACGATTTTTTACTAAGGTGATATTTTGATATTCTGACCAGTCATGTATGGCCTATCAGCCCCAAAAAATAACGGTGCGTTTTGGGACATTCAATAAAATTGAAGTGCTAAGCTGCTGAGTAGCTGACAGTTCCTGAATTCGCTCATTGTTTTTTTACTTATTTTTCAATTATTTAGTTTTTTATAAGTTTTACAAAAATGAATTAAATCTATTTTTTATTTACAGATAAACCTGCAGCAGGTATCCAACAAACAACAGAATACGAAGATACAACTGCATTAGCTCTCCAACAAAATTTTACACAGCAATCAGACGAATACGACAACATAAATTCAAATTTAGAAGAGCTTGAAAGAAGTGTATTGATTAAAAAGTTAATTAGGCATCACAATATGATTCCACGATAGATTACACTACAAATTGTATACAGAAAATGAACAGAAAATGTGATTAAAACATGGTCCAGCATTTTTTAAATGGAGAAGAATGAACGAAGATGTAGTATAGTGTACTTCTCAATATAAATAATGATATACAACTTATGACCAACTGATTCGATTATTTATATTTGCTTATTAGAGCGCCAAGTGATGATTTTTAGTTTCGTAGTGTTATAGAAAATTAATTTTTAAAAATTCTCCAGCATTCAAAGTTGCTTCCAATAATAATCTAGTATGACTTGATTCAAATTTTCACTAGATAATGAACATAATCAATATTTATCAAGACTTGAATTTTTTCATGTTTTGAGCGTTAATTTAATCAGTGATGAAAATTTTACAAAAATGCAATAATAATAAATTTTAAAATATGTTTTGCAAATTCAAATTTTAAAATGTCTCTATACCTTTAATTTTCAAATATCAATGTTTTGTTATGCTCTATGTTAAAAATTAAGTTTGCTTTATTTATAAATACCTCGTTCCATCTTTATAGTAAATTTTACATAATTATATTATATTACTTACCATATATCTATAGGTATACAAGAAACACCGAAATTTTTGTAATACAATATTTTAGCTGAAAAGTTAAAACTATTAATAAAGAAGAATAGTAATAATAGGAGCAATCATTTAAACTTTTGAAACCTCTATTTATCTACTGCATATATTTACAAACAGGGGCGGATGGGCCATAAGACAAACCGGGGAATTTCCCGGTGCGGGCCGGTTATTCAGAGGTCCGCAGGGCCGGTGGCTGTAAATACGTCTAACAAGGAGAGGAGAGGGTTTGTACTGTGGGTTATTAATTTCTGAACATAAAAGAATGTTTTTGGATAGTAAATGTAATCTGATTCAAAAATCTGTAATAAACCTATGCTCTATTTAATTTTAAAGGAAAAATGTAAATGTATGTTTTAGCCATATCCAGAAATTAAAAAAGGGCCTACAAATATTATTTTCCGGACCGCTAAGATGTTGCCCATCCGCCCCTGTTTACAAAGACCTATGGAACATTTATACCATCGCATCGGGTAATGTGTGAAGGTACCCCGGTACCCATGCCGTCATTAGAAGGTGTTTTATTTCGATTCTAAGACGTTTGGGCCCCGGACGATTGATCCCCGGACGTTTCGTCCAGTGGACAATTCAACATTTAAAATTATAAGCAAAAATTACAATTTTACGTGCCGCTATAGTGTGCGGTTAAATTTCAATTTATTGATATTATTAGACCAGTGTAATTCCTTCCAACGGTCTTAATAAAAATTATTTAAGACAATAGGTGCAATTGCACCTCTCTCTCTCAGAGAATAACTCTCACTCAAGAATACAAGGCTGGCATCACGCGATTCAATCGATATTTATGTGCAATCATCCTTCAATGTGGTTGTTGTTGGAAGAACTGCAAAGAGACTGCCAAAAACAGAAGGCAGCATTTCTGCAAGGAACTACCGGAACTCAAGAAATCGGTGTCAAAAGATATCGCAACTTGGTCGTCAAAGTCAAACGTGCTGTTGACGGATACGGAAGAACAGATGTATTGACGTATCTTCGTCCAATTGCGCATTTGTCTCACACTTAATTTTTTTTTAAATTTTTTTAAATGTTATTTAATACTATATATAAAGAGTAAAAATCGTCACGTGCATAGTATTATTTTAATAAATCATATTTATCATAATAATCAGGTCCGGATAAACCATGGGTGCAATGGAGCCGCCGCACCCAGAGCCAATGTTTAGAAGGCGCCAAAATTGAGCGTTTTTTAATTGTGCATAAATGTGCCAAGGTACTGCATTTTTTCTTTGATTATAATATTCTATATGATATTGTATTAGTATTAAAGGCTCCATTTAGCTAATCTGTACCCGGCGCTAAAATAGTTTGATCCGGCCCTGATAATAATTTCCATTCAAAATCTGGTTAGCTATTTTACCCCCCTTGAACAAATGCTCCAATGTAAAGCCATCTTTCCGATGATCTACCAATCAAATGCGAGCTTTCGTTAACATTACGTTAACATTAACACTATTCTGACAGGGCAGTACCTAAGTCTCGAGGGCTTGAATTTAGAAAAAAAAATTTGTTAACATCGTGTCTAATTTTAATTTTTTTTAAATTAGTTTAAATAAAAACTAATTTCATAACAATTAGTTTTCTAATATTATTTGTTACCATAAAATAAAATAGATTTAAATTCTATAAAACGTGCAAACATAATATTTTTTTGGGATAATAAAAACTATCAAAAACAAAGAAAAAATGCTATCTTAAAAAGTCAGTTGACAAAAAATAATTTTCAAGTTTTGGTTGTTTATGTTTAAATAACATTTTTGATTAAATTATAAATTATTGTTGACCTTTATTAAAATTAAAATTATTAGATTTTTGTTGAGGTTTAGGTCTTTATTTTAACAATCTTTGTTGTCCAACGTTTCGAGTCGTTACTGACTCATTTTCAAAAATCTAATAATTTTAACATTTTTGATATTTCGTATGTCTTGCCTTGTTCTTAATGACTTCAGAAAGTAGTTTTGGAACACTTTCCATAAATTTATGTAACATATCGTCGGCTTGGAGCAAAAACAAGATAACTCCAAAATGATAGTTTTGAGATAATGCGACTTGAATGTTGAGTTGACAATGTAAAAGTATACAAATTCAAAACTAAATATCTTAATAAAAATGTTATTAATGTTAGTACAATTATCTGATTTTGCCAGAACGTAGTTGAGTATGATTTGTATCCAATCGTGTAGATAACTCATTTTGTCCAAAAATGGAGTTATCTTGTTTTTGCTCCAAGCCGACGATATATAGCTTCACCATGAGACTCCCACACAGCACAAGTTTGGGTTTAAGTAACTTTTTGCTCGTATTTTCTGAGTTTGCAATTCTGCGAACAATTTCATCCATTCGATTTCATAGATTAATTTTATATCGGATTGTCTTTTTCCTATAAAAATTTCTGTTAAGCGCGACGTATGCTTAGATTCGTCATATATGCAGATGATATTAATCAGCATTCATCATATTTTCTTTTTTATATCTATCTTGCCTTGGCAATTCAGTAATATGTACAAGATTATGTCAATATGCATTAATCTTAAATTTACTTTGTAGGTGAACGAGAAGCAATTTACTCTCAACTTGATTAAAGCGTTAGAAAAGGTCCACTTACATTAATTATTCAGCAATGACTTAAACTGCTTCTCTCAGCATCGTCAACTCCCTATAAATAGAAAACCACCTTTTTTGCCAACTTTTTATTGCCACAAGAACACCTCCTATAATTGACGAAAAAGTCAAATAAAGAGTCAATAGAAACTGCAGCAGCAGAAGTGGAACTACAATAAGGGGGACGCAGAACAATGGAGGGCCCAAGTCCATCACAAACAGAGTGAAACATTCTCAAAACTGATATTTTGTGTGGAAGCGAAAATACTGAAGTTTTATCACTGAACAGCAGCTATTGATAAAATGGCACAGTGTTTTTGAACTTTAAAGATGATCAGAATAACTCCGTGACGTTAGGACAAAAGGGAATATGTACATTTTTGGCCAAATTGAGTTGATACATATTCAGATAGAGTTCACAATTCTGCATTTAAATCAAAATCAGAACAGTAAAGTTTTACAAATAGCGGTAAAACTAATTGTTGACTCGTTTATAGATCTTTGCTCTGTACATTAGAGAACGATAAGTTTGCCCGGTAGCCAAATTTAAAGTGTTATTTTCAATCTAATGTTTTATATTTTTATATTATGATAAAAATTCTATTATTTTTTTCATTTTATCATACGAAGTCTGAGAAAGTATTGTAATCGTGCAGAGAAAAGTTGAGATTTTGATGAATTTAGACATTTTGAGGTCCCAGAAGCGGAAAATCATCATTTCTCAAAATGTCTGTATGTAGGTATGTATAAATGTGGTCAAATTTTGTGTGCGCTTTACTTCAAAAAGTAATAGGAATTTTTTAATACAATTTTGTATTTAATTTTGGTTAAAATCGGTACACGGAAACGCAAAAAAAATATTATTTTGTAAATAAAAAAAATAATTTTTTTCTAATTTTTTAAATTTTAATTTTTTGTTGTATTCTCCTCCAAAATAATAATATAAAATAGTAATAAATATTCGTGTAAATACCATTTTTATTTATACAGTGGCGGCAATCTAAAATGCCCGGTTGAAAAATTTTTAGTTATTCTTAATTTTTACTTACAAATTTTGTTAACATGGAACTAATTCATATGTTATATAATTGTCTAACTATAAATACATATAAAATTATTAAATTCAATGATAGATAGTATAAATAACTAACAAAAGACTTCATTTTAAAATAAAGCAGTGTTTTCAGGTATATTTTTGCGCTCGAATTTGATATAAATTTTATAGTAAAATAATTATTTAGTAGATATTTAATGTAGTCAAGTGTTGATTAATAATATATTGGTTAAGAAAAAAATTTATTCATATTTAGTTGAACCTCCATTGGGCCTTTATTACATCTTTTAAACGGCGTGGCATTGATTGTTCTAACCGCTGCAAGTAATCGTCGCTTATGATTATCCCTAACAAATTTTATCGCTTTTTTTCAACTCAGGTATACTTTTAGGACTATTGTCAACTACATGCCTCTTCATAACCGCCCAAAAGTTCTCAATGGGGTTTAAGTCGGGACTTAAGTTAGGTCAATCAATTGTATAGATACCGTTATTAACAAAATAATTCGATACCTGTGTAAAATAAAAAGGAATCAATTTCATATTTTACAATCATTTGTTAGCTAAATGTATTCACAACAATGCCTGATTAATACATTTTGAAAAAAAAAATTATTTACAAAAATATTATGTACCGTTTTCGCGGTATGGCACGGTGCATTATCTTGCTGAAAAAACCATTCTTTGTTTTCAGCATATAAATTTAAAACCGATGGCTCCAAACTGGGTTTTAAAATTTTAATGTATTTTTTTACATTTACAGACCCTTCTATGATATGTAGCTCACCTAAACCACGTTGAGAAAAGCAACCCCATATCATAATTCCAAATCGACCGCGTGTTGTTTTTATGGTGCATTTATCTGATAGGCGCTCGGTTTGAAATCGCCGCACATATTGCTTTCCATCTGACCCATGGAGTAAAAATTTTGACTCATCTGAGAAGATGACCCTTTTCCAATCACATACCGACCAATTTTGATATTTTTTGGCAAATTGTAACCGTCTTTGTTTCGATTTTTTTGAAAAACGCGGTTTCTTGACAGCAGCCTAAGCGCGTAATTTGAATTCAGCTAAACGACTACGTAAAATTTTTTTGCTAATATTTACGCCAAGGTCATCTTTTAACTGTTTTTTAATTGTCTTCGAGATTTGAAGCGATCTTTCAATGCCATTTTGCAAAGCTTACGATTTTGTGATTTGGTTGTTTTTCTTTTCGAATTCCCTCTGTCAAGTGGTTTTGTACTGCCCTAATGGCATATTTAAAAAAAAATCTACTTACAGTATGTCTGTCATACCCAACTTTCTCACTAATATAGGTAAAACTCCTACTTTCACCATGTAAAACTAAAATTTTCTGTTTTTCAGTTTCTGTTAAATTCTTTCTACCTCCGATTTTTTTTATATTTCTAAGATTTATTAAACTAAACTGATGCATTTTGTACACAAAATGGTTAAGAAGGGTTACCTCATAATAGTGTATGTCATTGTATTTTACATAAAATTACCACCCTTAAAATTAAGCCGATTGTAACAGGTATATTGCAAATAAAATGCACCGGGCATTTTAGATTGCCGCCACTGTATATTTAGCTTTTTTACATTTTTTTTTTTTATTTCTTTTAATAGTTTTACAAAAAGTTTTTTTTTAATTTATAGGAAAATTTTTAATTGCAGCAAAGAGTATGTATATACTCTTACATTGTAGTATACATAGAGTATACATACTCTTTGATTATAGGTAATTTTGATAAATCGCTCTGAAACTTTGACGAAAGGTCTATTCCACACCCGAAGACGTATAATAAAATCAAAAATATATAAGGAATAAAAATTTATTTATCCATTCTCAAGACTGTAGGAGAAAATACAAATTTATTGTGCTTGAGTTGCGAACCCAGCCAACCAGAAATCCTTATTCCTTATTACATAACTTGGGTGAGAATTGCTTTTTCCTCAAAAATATATATACCTAATGCCGTTGTGGTTTACAATCTTAAAATCTCGGCACGCTGCTCTTCGTTCTCCTCCTCCTCCATTGACCTGATTGATCAAATTTTTTTACCAACCGAAAAATATATTAAACCACCGCCGATACTCCCCCTGGGACGAGTTGCACATCAATCGAGTTTCCAACCAATCGGGTCTAGATGCCCGTCCGTGGACGGGCTTTCCAGCTAGTAATATATAAATTAATAACAATAACAGAAATAATAAGTTATATTTGAAGATGGAAGAATTTGTTCATTATTGCTCCTGTAGGCATTAACTCTAGCACCAAAGCTGAATTTCCGTGTTGGATACACAAACTAATTCTTTAAATTTAGAAACTCTGCGCGTCTATCCTCTGATACATCAAAGCCAGTGGCGGATCAAGGGGATATTGCGCCCCAAGCTGAACCAAAATTTGCGCCCCTCTCGATGGGCGGGGGAGAATGATGTGCAGCACATTCTACAAAAAAATAAGTGACAGTTCCAGGGTAATAAATTTTAAAATGATAACAATGCACACCACATTTGCTAGAAAAGTTGTGTGTCTGCATATAAAAAAATAAGCAAATGTAAATAGGAACCGTGTGACGTAAATCCAGCAACTTGCGGCGCTTGGAATGCGTGATTAGTCGCGTTTGTGTGTCTTGCACAATCGAAAACTATAGAAGTATGTGTCGGCGCCGGCCGGCAGATCAATTACATGTCGACTCGACGTACATAAACCGCTGCGTGTTCATACACACATCGCTCATATTTCAAGTTCTCCGACTTGCGGAGATATTTTTAAAATGCAACCTATTTTTGAGATTTTTAGAATTTTATAGTATAAAATATCATCAAATAATTTTAATAATAAGTGTAATAAATTTTGCGCCTCTGTATTTCTGGCGCCCGAAGCGCTAGCTTCTTTCGCTTTTTGGTTAATCCGCCTCTGATCAAAGTCTTTGCCCTACAGCAAATTCTAAGAAATTATAATGATTTTCGATCGATAATGAAGATAATATAGAACCACGTTCTATCACGACGAAAAAAATGAAGTATTTTATCTCCATAATATGCAACTGCATAACTGCAACTGCATAAGTGTGCAACTGTTCAACTGCTATTATAAAAAAATTGTCGATGTTAATTTATTACTAATTTGGGTGCCCAGTTTGACTCTAGAGCACACGCCCATGGTTGCATTATTACGTCACTGCAGCAATCTTAGTAATGCGATTTTCTTTTTTTCAATCAAAGAAATGAGAATTGTATAATATCTGAATGATATTCTATCAGCATCATAAGATCATAATCTTATTATTAATAAGATATCATAAGAGAAATATGTCTCTTACAGAAATATGATGTATCTCATCAAGTATAATTAATAGAGATTTTAATTTTGAATCACGGAATCTGCCATTACACAAAAGTTTTGAACACACTAAGGCTTTAATAGATTACAGTGGCTTGAAAAACTTATCTTCTACTATTTAATCGGTTTTGAGTGATGGAGGTTTTCGAAATTATTATTTTTATACCGTAACATCTTCTCCAAAATTTGAAACAATTTTGAAATCCAAAAATAATTAAAACTCATGCATAAATTAAAATCACTAGTTTATTCTCAACAATATAAAACCTTTAATAAATATTTAATTAAACTTAAGAGACAAACTTCGCCTTTATATCCGCTACTGGCGGCACATTTTTGGCAAAAACCCAGTTTTCCCACCTAGCTATTGCCATCGCAACTAGTTGGTTAAAGAAGGGGACGTGGTCAACATTTTTTTTTTTAATAAAGGGTTTATTAAATGTACAATTTATCTATTTACAACAAAAAGATACAATAGGAAAAAAGGAAAAATCAATTAATTTTTTAATCTGGTTCTGTAAGTTCTGGGATTCAGGGACATGGGCGTACTCAGTGGGGGGCAGGGAGGAGCATCTGCCCCTCCCTGGATCCTTCCTGTCTCCCATACATTTAGCTGGTTAATTATGTGCCTATGCTAGGATAATTATTTATCAACAGAAAATTCCTGATTTGCCCCCCCCCCCTAGGCCAAAAGCTGGGTACGCCCATGTTCAGGGACATTGTTTTAGTGCTTCTTCTTCTTCCACTTTAAGGCTAGGATTGCTCCTGTTTGGCTTAACTTCGGGGTTCTGATTTTATTGAAGAGAAGCCGAAGTCACTATTATTCTGTGTGCATATTAATTATTGTTTTACATCTGAAGTAGATTGCTGGGCTGGGCTTTTGTTGATGAGGGCAAATCATAAACCCAGGGGGACCACCGGCTTTACGTGCCCTCCGAAGCACGGAGACGATTTTTTTAAAAACGTTCTTAATGTTTCAGAAATATTATATCTTACGATATTTTACGTAAAATGTAATTTGTGTAAGGTTTTGTAAATTCATTATCGACAATTTCCGAGGTTTTAAGTAAATAAATAAACTGCATTCTTCTATTATTAATTTAATAATTGACATCCGTTCAAATTATTTTGCGAAACTAATTTTTGGTAATTAATAATGAATATAAAAATAATTAAAATGTTATCAAACAAAAATTTACCTAAGCAACTTACGATGTAAGTATTTGCAAGGAAATAGCAAGTGCTTAGGGGTGCATTATGCAGTTACATAAGGAAATCACGCGGTGGGGTGTATCAGAGGTTTGTTATCAATTATTAGCATGCACTCCTTCTTTTAAATAAATGCAGTATAGTGTAATCGACTTATCATAAAACACGTGAAGTTTTACGAGTATAAAGTTATTTTTTAATTATTTTGCGACTTTTCTTTCTTCTTTTTCTTTTTTTCTTTTCGACTTGCGACGAAATCATGTGTAAGAAAGTTTTTGGAAACTTATCGGTCGTTTCCATATTTATGGCGAATTAAATCAAAAGAGTACATAAACAGAAATTTGAAAAATATGGCATATGAGAAATTGGTCGGGTTATGCAGAGAGGTCGATCCAGAAGCAAACAAAGAATCAGTAATTAAAAAAATTCAAATGTATTGTGGGTGTTTTCGAAAAGAGCTGAAAAAAGTTCAACAATCGAAGAGAAGTGGTAATTCTACAGATGATGTTTATATACCAAATTTGTGGTACCTATTATAATTATTTGCTGTTCACTCTGGACCAAGAAATTCCGACAACAAGCATTTCTAATATTAATACAAATGCTACAAAATGGGAAAGCCATAAGTTTAGTGATGTAATTATGAACATTTTATAATAATTTTCATTTTTAATTATATTATTAATTTAGCTAGAAGATTGTTTTATGCGGCTTAGAACATTCAAATGGGAAGCACACCATCGGGGAAATAAGTTTCATGGGTTTCATGAAACTTGCCTAACAACAGAGCATATGAACCGCGTTCCATGAAACTTTTTTCCCTGGTGTGCTTCTCACCTAAGTCAATTTTCACTGTGCAGAGGCGTATTACGCAAGTTTGACGCCGCAAGCCTTTAATATTTTGCGCCCTTATCCTCGACTTGGCAGTTGACTATTTTTTTTAATAGAATATTAGAATAACTGTGGATCATTTTCGTGTCAGGTGAATAAGAAAAAAATCTACATAAAAACTGAAAACCACGTTCTTTGGGTCAATTTTGATGAACAACCATGGTTTTTTGATTATTGTTACCGTGATAGAATGCATATAGGAAACTGTTAACCCATTATTTTGTTAATTTAGGCATTCAGGATAATTTAGAGAGTTCCAAATGTTTTCGAGTTTTGAACCGCGATTTTTCCATGACGTCCTACCTTTTAAGCATGATTTCTTTAAAGTTGCAGTTCTAGTGTAGCCTCCTAGATGTCGCCTCTTACCACATTGAATAGAAAATTAAAATTTAATATAAAAACGCTGCGATTTACTTTGGGAATCGCTGATTTAAGGGGTTACCCTAATGTAAAATTATATCAAAGTAAAATAAAAGGTTTCCATAGTGAGAAAGTTTTTCTCTAAACGCTGTAAACAATTTCTCAGTCTGTAGTGGATTAATTGACTTGAAATTTGGAGTACATATTCAAACAGTAAAATGTGAACAAAGTTTTGCTTGAATTTATTTTCAAACCGGAAACAAATTAAAAAAATTTTTTTTCCACAATTAAAATGATTATAGAAAAAATCCTTTGTAATAAAATTGTAAAATAATGAGGAGAAATTATTCATCTTTTTCAGATTAACCAAATTGTGAAGATCATCTTCATCGATAAACGAAAATACTGGGTGATGTTGTATTGGGAAAGAAAAACAAAACACGATGTAATAATAGCATATATATAGATTTATTTATATATATATACCAATTTATATTCTTAACACTAACATATTACATGATATCACATGTTACTTGCACACATTCAGTGTTGTACGTAATTATTATTGACATCACGTCGATGTGGGGACGAAGTACAAGTAATTAAATTCATAACTAAAGCTGGATTTCCATTAAAAATCAAAAATCATAAGTTTGTATTTATTTAATAAATATTTTGTGTATCGTTGTAAGTGAGTTAATAAATAAATTTTTAATTTTTAATAGAAATCGAGCCAAGAAACAACAAGTTTCCGAGTTTCTTATTGCATTATCAAAATACTTTTAAAATTTTATTTCCATATTAGTTTTAGAATAAAACACAGCTATTCTTTTTTTATAAAAACTGTATAATATTGATTGCCTCAGTTTTCTCATATTAAACTATTTTGTTAATGGAATCTCAACAAATTAACATTACAATTTTTTATCGTACCACAACAATTAGCTATTTCAATTTTCATATAACAGTATTTTGTGCCCTTGTATTTATTTTGTTTAGAACTTAAAAAAAGTACTTCAAAAATATATTTTCTATGTTGCATTTAGAGCCATGCTTTGCTTTTACAAATAAATTATACGCCCCCGATTTGCTTTCGTTTTTACCTGATATAACTAGCTACCATTAAAACGCTCAATTCCATTGTACCATGCAGGTCCCAAAAAACATATTTCTCAAAACGAAAATTGGGAAAATTAAACATAATAAAATTGTCATGGCAAGATTCGTAGTGAATTAATGTCTGCACAAATCTCATTAGAATAACCATCATCCGTTAAGAAGTTTAGGACGGTTTGAACGAGTATCATTTTATTTAAGTTAAAAAAGTTTTGTTTTTAATAATACTGGCTCGTGTATACTTCTTAAGTCGATAATGGCTACAATAGACTAGATTTTTGCTCCCAACTGTTAACACTTTTTACTGCTTTCATAAAAGAAGACTTTAATTGACAAGTTTTAATGTCTCCAATAAGTGAAACATAAACGGTATCCGACATTCAAATTTTTGCACTCCAATACCGGATTGATTTTGTGTTTCGCTTATCGCATAATTATTATTTAAAAAAAATTTACAAATATTCTTGGGGTTAATTGCAAAATATTTAAAAAAAAATAATAAAATCGCTGGTGTAAATTTGTGCTTGCAAGTCTCAAACATAAATTACGTTTTACGGAAGACACTTAAAATAGTAAGTAACTTTGCCACCATCACAACTTGGGACAGATACAAAAATTCACCGTAGAATAAAATATTTTTGAACGTCAATCAAAATAAAATTATTTTGCAATTAATTTACAATAATTAAATTCACTTTATTCGTATACAAGATAATTCGGTTAATATAAAAGCAATTCCTTGACCGTAAACGGCATTTTTAGAAAAGTAGAACTATCTTGTATACAAAATGTAAAGAGTACAAAAGCATCTTATGTAGCTTCGACTATGGTAACTTTAAAATTGAGGAACTGTATGCCCTGTAAGTGAACATTATTTAGCTAGTTAAACAGTTTGGGAGACTTTTATAATTAAAAAATGATAATAACAAATCAAAGATGTAAAATAATCTAACTTTTCGAAATTTTCTTATCGAAATTTAGACATTAATAATAATTTTCTTTAAATAACATATATATTTTGAATTACTATAAAAAAACATTTCTAGTCTGATTAAAACTCTTATGTACAGTATGTACAGCAACCGCTATGTATATATGTACACCAGGAATATTGCCCGAGAAAAACGGGTCTATAACACCAGTTCAATAATAATAATATAATAATAATAATAATTATAAACAATTTAAACTCTGAGATGGAGTTTAAAGTATTATTGAGCGACGGAGATCAAAACCACATTATTATTAGAGTATAACAAAGGTATTTCGAGAATCGTTAAAATACGTCTAAGTACCAAGTACCCGAAGTACCGAGTCCTTCCTTCATTATATTATTAAGATAAAATTCTTTAATTACTATTAAATATAAAAATAAAAATAGTCAACAATAGCTGCACAATTCCAACACGCGCACTAAAATTGTCTTTATCTAAAAATCACAACCAGTAGGGGAGACAAGAATCCACAATAATTAATGCTACGTTCCACCAACTAACACTTGCATAAAACCGTCCCAATCATCAATTCTCGACGTCGACGCCTCCTTCCAATCGTGGTTCGCTTCGTTGGTTAAACCAAGTTCCGTATAAAACTCGTTGTTATTTAGAGGCTCTAAATCTGTTTGTGTTGTTAAACTTAAAACGGACCCCCAATTGATGGGTTTTGTCATATCGTCGTCGCCTATACCCGAATCCGTGTCCATCGATGACGTGGGAAAAGGAGTTGTTCTACCCGACGAACAAGTCATTTCTCTAAGCGTTTGTTCGTACGTGGGCTGTTCAGGTGCAACGGGCGATAGTCTACTAGGCGCTTGTAATTCGGGTAACGTTGAATAACTTGGTTCGGGTGGATCAGATTCCATTTCGCGTTCTAACCTTCTCAAAGTATTACATATTAAAACTGACCGCCGTAACGATGGATCAGAACATTGTCTATACCTAGCTAGTTTACACATTGATAAATTAAGCACCGCGAGTCGTCTTTGTCTATAACAAGGAATGTGGCACCATCTTGTTCTGCCGTCACAACATCTCGTTTGTTGTGGCGGAGATGCTCCTAATTCCAGGTACGATTTTCCGTTTTCGTCGCAACGTATTGTTTGCTGTTGTGGTGGTTGATAATACTGCCAGTAGTCGGGTGTGTATCGCGAGTATTGCGGTTGCGGATAACGTGCAGGTTCCGGTATCCCCGGATAGCGATCGTCATCCGATAGCTCGTCCTCGAAATCGTCGTCATCGTCAAAATCGTCGGTGAGAAGGGTGGCCGTTAACGAAGGTGTCGGTGATCGCCACGTATCGCTTGGTACAGCTACGGCTTGTAGTCGCGCTATACAATCTTGAGCTTCCCAACGACCATTTTTTGCTGGCGAAAGTTCACCTGGTGCTACTGCTGCTTCTAGCTTACGTTTCCCTGAAGTACCCTGCAGACCCATCATGGCACAGTTCTGTAAACAAAAACAAATTGTTAGAAATCGTACGATTGAAGATAATTTTACAAATAATACAGCATTTGCTTCAAAGTTATTCCTTGTACGTCATTCCACGTCAAATCAGTCAAAGGCCTGACCTTAAATGTCTCGCATATTATTATCTATATTTAGATTTTATAGTTTTGATATTGTGTCAGTATTGAGAAGGAAACGGGACTATTTGTTTGATCCCGTACTCCAGCGCGGATCCGTTTTTTTTTTAATGTAGAGAAATCCGCAAAAAATTCAAATTAAACTTGTTTTTGGAATCAAAAATAATACCGAGAGCAGAATTAAATTTTTTAACACACCAGAAGCATCATTTTATCATTTTTAGAGTGTCCCATTGGCCCGATACTGCAACTGCTAATAGTCATCACTAACTTGACGTTTTATCTGTCATTTGAATTAATAACTTCTAATGAATTTGTTTTCTAATGCCCGATTTCATAATAAAACTTAATCTGGCATCAAAATGTTAAAGAAATAAAACCAAACTGTTTTTGTTTTAAACAGTTTGTTGTTGAAACAAAATTGTACTGTCGTGACGTCAAATGGAAGATTTCTCCTTTGTGACGTCATGACAGTATGAAGTCGGTATCCCGACTTGCCAAAACTGAAGGAATAATAAATTTGAATTACGAATAAGTACAAAAATCGATTATTTTAGCTTTTGCCACTCACTGAAAAGAATAAAATATCTATTTTCCCGTATATCTTAGTTGCCCGTTTTCAAAAGTTGTTGCAAAGTTGTGAAATCTAATATAGGCTCTCTAATCTTACGAGAAGAGTTCATACATGGCTGAATTTAGGCTGCCTCTACCACTTACACTACTGCCGACGCACCGGCAGTTGAGCAGAAACACCCAGAGTAGTATCATAGTTAACGCGGAATCTGAACCGCAGCACCCACCTGAAAGAACAACCCGAATCCATTGATTTATTTAAAATTGTATTTAATGAATTTATTACAATCGAATTTTTAGGTAAAAACGCATTCCAGCCATTCTAGAGCCGTGATTTTCAAGTTCGGTGCGGCTTCAGGAATGTTTTTAGTGATTGTGTGGACTTAGATATTTCGCGTCTAGACCCATGATTTATAAGTTCGGAGCGGCTTCAGGAATATTTTTGTTTTTATAAATTGCCTTGATTGAATTAATTGCCCAAAATAATATAATTTTAATATGTTTTTCATCGTCACATGTTCAAATTATTAAAAAAAAACACTTTTACAACATAAAAACACGCCATGGGCGGGGTTGATCTTATAGAAATGGCCAATGAATTAATAGCATAACATTTTTGGACCTTTTCCACCCGAATTTTTAGATTTATAATTTACTCCCTGAACTACCATAATTGCATTAGAAAATTTATAAATTTGTGGTGGCATTTTGGGTGCTATTCCCTTAATTGAAAATTGGTCGATTTGATATTTACCCCTACCATGTATCGAAGCAGGTACACACTATAATATACACTCAATTATCTCAGCTCAATGCTTGTCAAATTAAACTGCATAATAACTAAATTTAATTCAAAGGGCAAAATAAAAAAAAATAAAATAGATAACTCTTCTTGCTGACATCGAAAGGATTGAAGTTGAAAATATTTTTCGGCCCTTAATAAATTATTCCCTTTCAAAAAGCTACATTATGTACCACGAGCAAATTTACAATTAAGAATAGATAAAACTTTCTTTTTAAATTATATCAGTCGTGTGGACAAACTGCCTTAATCCAAACATTGTATAAAAAATATTCAAAGTTTATTTTATTATTGAGCTTGAAGCGTTTTTCTCTTAAACTACCTACTCGATTTTCAACTAGATACATACTCAAATTAGGACTGACCACAGGAGTAAATTTATTTATCCTTCATCAAACGAAACGGAATAATATTTTAATATCAAAGAGTAGAAAAAATATTGAAATATTTAATCTTCCTACATTAGTTTGATTGTCCTGTAGCCTGCAGTCACTGAATTTTTTCTAAATTGCTTCTAATTGCAGCAGATGGTGCGAACAGTTTCGATACCGCTACATAGTAGTATATGCGAGTTCCTCTAGTTTGCAACAACCAAGGATTATAATGAAAATAATCTACCTAGGCAAAGAATTGTTTTTGATTCAGAAAAATCATTAGTTCCTTTCCGATATTGTGGACGACGACGCGTCGTCAAAAAAATGTAATATTTTCAAATGGCATCAGAAAAACTAGAAACCTAACAATGAGTGTGTAATGAGCAAAAGTAAGCTCCGTTGTGACCTATACTTTATATTATTAAAACCTGAATCACTACTTAACTTTCTAACATTTGGCTTACTTTCTTTAGTTAGTAAAATACCTAAGTAATAGGTCCCTACGAGTTACGGATTTTTGTTTTAGTTAAAAATGGCGTGTTCAATTTGATTTAAAACAAAAAATAATATCCCAGGTAATAATTATAATTACGACATTTTTACTAAAAGTTAGCGGCTCTTGATTGGCTAGAAATATGTATAGTCAAGATTGAGCAAGTTGGTGAGTGAACGAGAGAGTGGAGCGGCCAGCGGCCGGTCAGGCAGGCAACAAACTAATAGCGAAGGCCGATTACTCTGCCTGAGAAACTGTTCAAGGTTATCATGCTTTATTCCAGTATACCTTGTGAAATTACCACAAGAACTCTATCATCATCAACTAACGTAGTCGTTATAGTTACCAGCTCATATTTAAATTATGCTCGAATCGTTCTTTATAAAAAAATTACAGCTTACTCCCGTTTATTCTGAAAATACTAATAATTTACCAACGAAGCAAGTATCGGAAAATTTGTGATAAAATACAAACGTTGTTATTTCAATATCGTCCACTTATGAAGTCAAAATACCATAAAATATAAATCCTACAACTATAACATTCACGTCGCTTCATCCAAATGAGGTTAACATCGCCGGGCTCTCCATCATTTTCTAGTAGTCAAAATTATTTTGCGTGTTTTATTAAACAGAATTACCTCGAATGGTATTGCAAACTTTTCAAATAAATGATCTATGGGCTTTTTAATTTATAAACTACAATAATATTCCGAGTTTATGTCAGTTGGACACTTGTTTAACTTTTCTCCACCGATCCATTATCGTCTTTAGATTTTTGCGATAATCCGGATCCGACTAGGCTATGAATTTTCCAAATAAAGTTATTCGTCAATACTTAAAAATATAAATAATTTTATAGGTACCAAACGTCGGCCCCCAGTAACGTTTTTGAAGCGAGGGCCTTCGTCGTTGCAGGAAGTTCCATATATAACCAACCACGTTTTGTATACCCTCGTAGCGGGCAAGCATAAAGGGGCTTCTACCCTAGTAAGGGTGCACCCTTAAGCCGGGACGGGCCCCAACTACGGTTATTTTGTTTGAAATATGTTAATGAAACAGACTTGCTATTTTAGAGACGGAACTTTTTATTAGCAAATTTTTTTGCTAAATTCACGTAAAAATGTGGAGATGCCTACCCGCATAATACAAAAACGTATTTACACAAATCATAATATTAATATTAATAAATTTACCGAAATATGTCGTTAGGTATAAATTCAAACGAAATTATTCAAAAAGGAATCCGGCGAAACATTTCCAGGTAGACAGGTAACAAACCTATTTTTCTCAAGTCGGTTCTGACCTTATAAATTAATTTTTAGATTTTCAGGTATACGCGTAGATAAAGCAGGTATCAATTCTTTCGTAAGCAGTGGTTCCCAACATTTTATAGAAATAACGATTTATAAATATCAATGTTTCTCATCAGCACCGCTAACGAAAAAAATATATCGTGAATAATGTTGGAGGCACAGGTCCAGACGTATGCCATCTCAAACGCCAATAGTACCTACAGTTAATTTTAGGCTTGAATTTCCATATTCTTCTATTTATAAAATTGAAAGACTTAAATTTCGTGCAAACGCTATTGTGTCTAGTAAAATTAAATTAGCTCAGAAATACAGCCCGGCGTGTATTCTGGAACGACTACAAACAGGCTAGATCTATTTGATCGGCTTTTGTAAAGAAAAAAATAGGTGTAGTACGTAGTTTTTAATAACTTGGAGTGAATGTGTAGCACTTAAAACATTAGTAAATTGGAATTTCTTCTTTAGAAGTCGATAAATGAAGACAGTCGATTCTAATAAACGTAATTACAATAACAGACCTCTAGTACGTATTGTCAAAACGCAATAAAAGCATTATTATTATTATCATCAGCGTAGAGGCGTGCGGCTTTCTGTTTCGCAAAACAAATTTTAAAATAGCTCCAACACTAAAATAAGATACGAGGTCCAACGTTCGTATAGACGTAGACGCGATACACATAATTGCGATTAGTTATAATTTGCGTTCCCGGCAAAATTAGAAAAACTCTTTTTCTTTCCGTACATAATCAAAATTTGGGTCCAGCATAGGGAGAAATGGCAGTAGCTTATAATAAAATTCGCATTATTATTTTAAGCAAGTGCAAGTCGAAAGCCGATAAATAGAAGCTCGATTATCGTTTTGGCATACCTCGAGACTGTTGCTTCCAACAGGGAGATGCATTCAAAAATGAATAAGACACGGAAAGAAAATTTAATAACAAAAGCAAAATGTTATTATACGAGATGATAAAGGACGCACCGCTAGGGCGCTCATAATGCCCACGTTCGTCGCTAATGTTTTTATGTATTTTCTTGTTCGAGTGCGATCAGTCACGTTCTTTACGCGATTTTTTTTATTCCGACGTATTTTATGTACGTCCTGTAAAATTTTGTTCGTAAGCAATAAAAAAAAAGGATTCCCGAAAACCACATAATTAGATTGATCCTAGATAATTGACGATGCATCGTGGAATGCTGCGACGGAATCCAGAAAACATTTGTCAATTTACGTTGGATGATAAAATAATTACATAAAATGTAGCTGCAGCAAAATTTTGCAAATGAAAAGAGAAAAGCCTGTCAGTTAGTTATCAATAAAGTTAAGTGAAACTAGACCCTCTAATATAATACCAACCCTCCCCATCAAAATAACCCCAACTCAAACTAAACTAAAACGGGAGAGAACAAAATATGACTGACTTAACAAACTTTCAAATTTTCCCCAACACGCAGCGCTCAAAGCTATTTTCTACATTAATTTTCTTCAGAACGTAGAACAAGTTCGAAACCGTCCAAAAATGTATTCTCGAAGTTACCTCGCTTAGAGAAAATCTTTTCTATAAAAACGGCCTCTACGTCACAAAAAGGCCGATAAAAAAGAGCAGTAAAAAAAGATGGTATAAGGGGCGTGCAGGCGGATTCAGCGTGAACAAAGCCACCGAGAGTCGGAGTTCTACGAAGCGAGGCATTTGTTTTTACCCCATCAGTTGAGGACTGTAAGGGTGGCGTAGGCGCGTTGCCACGGTAACCGACCAATGGCCTTTCGAGTTTCCCCACCACTACTTTGGCTCCAGCTTCGGCGATAGCGATCCTGCTGGGAATTTATTTTATATAAGCTTTTTTACCCTCTTAATAAATTTCAATTTCCAAACACATTATATAATGTCGAATGAGTTGTATTTAGCAAATGCATTAAATGGAAGTTGTTTAAAATTTGAGTCGATTTTCTTTTTAATCATTCTCACTACAAAAATTAATAAAGCTCTTTCGACAACTGAATTTTCTAAAATCTACATACTACCCAATAAAAGTTTTCAACTCCAAATCCATTGCGTTTTGCACATTGTTACAAATTCCCTCGTTTAATTAATATTACAAATAAAAACAATATAATTTTCTTATCATTTATTACGAGAAGCTGCTCATTATTTATTCCCTCTTAAAAATGTATAAAGTGTATAAAAGCTACAAATGTTGTTAACCCTTATAATGAAAATTCAAGATATTATTACAATGAAATATATTTTTGAAACACGAATACTATAATACTAATGAAGAAATTTATCAGGCATCTATGAAATTCCTTTTTTGCTAAATACTTCAAGCATTCGGATGACATACACTTGAATTTTAAAACTACTGGAAGCTAAAACAATGAATAATTAAATAATAAAATGAAAAATGAGATTCTCCGTTCAAAAATATCGAGCAAGTAGTAGGTTTAAATTTTTATAAAAAAAAATACGTACAATCGAGTCTCGATAACTCGTCAATCTACGCACGCGTGTACATCTAAAATAAACTACTTTAGTGCCGTTCGTAGCCAGCAGTAAAATAATTATTGCTTTTACAAAAAAGTGAATCTTGAAGTTTTAACAATAACTTTATAACAAATTGCTTCGCCATTTTGTTTCAACTTTGGAGAAAAGAAACGCAGGTATTTAAAAAAACAAAAGAATTGTTAATAATACAACGAAAAAACTATCTAATCGTAATTTCTAAAAATTAAGCAAAATACAAAATTTCAATTGTATTACGAAAACTGATATTTTGAACTTGTAACGCGCCGAGTTTATACCTCCCGTCGAGTACAAGTTACGCCACTGGAAATCAATAAAGACAACATGATTTGAAAATGGGAAAATTAACAAAAAGAGAACAACCGTGAATGTTGTACACGTCCAACAGAGAAAACTGCAAATGGGAAACATATGTGTACCGAGAAACAGTTACTGGATTGGTTTGGTAATAAAAAATACCCAGTCAAAATTATTATAAATTACCCTGAAAGTTAAAAAAAAAAGAAAATCCTGTTTAACCGATACCGTAGTGCGATCATAGGATGAAACCTAGCTTAGTTCAAATTTATTCCATGACCTGAATCAGTGGAGCCTCGTTATCCAATGCAGAAACTATAATAATTGGCCGCCTCCCGTATATTCCAACGAAATTGTTTCTGCATTCTGAAAAAATGTACCTACCTAATCTGAACTAACTTGGAAGATACTAAGACTTTAGCGTAAATTAATAATATAATTCGTCCGCCTACCCTCGGTTAGCATAAAGCAAATGAACACAACTATGGAATAGTAGTATGTTCAATGTAAAACTCCCACATAAAATCTTATGGAATTAAAGATTGAAAAGTTGACGAGTCGATTTCGAAATTTTCAAATTTTGGTGCTACCGTGCGCAATTCTCGAGCTTTTCACGGTGAAATTTCGTCATGGTCGTGCTGGTGTGTGTTTTATTTCAAAACAATTAAATTGAAAGACAATGTAGTCATCCACGTGTTGCATTCAAACAAGTGAGGTTTACATGGTCACATGACTCTCAAGTAGCGCCTCTACGTATCATCAATTCAAACGACAAATTCGTTTTTTTCACAGTTATGTGATCGTTCGCTACGTCAGTATCTCTCAGTTCTTGCTAGTGAAAAGTTCAAAGCTTGGCCTTGTTTTATGAAAATCAAATAAAGAACGACTACGTTCGGGCGCAGGCGGAAACGTTCGTTGTACATTAAAAATAAAAGTTTTGTAACACGAACGGACGACATCTCGCCTTGGAACATTTTCTCTTATCGTCGAGTTGGGGCCCCAGCAAGGAGATTTTCATAGAGGCGAGAATCGCTTGCCACCGTATCTTTTTATATGCCACGCAAGCGAAATGCATCTTTTTGTATAGCGCAGTGCGCAGATACGTCGTTATCCTCTAATGCAAATTTCATTCCAAGTATCTTGACAACTTCGCAGCGCTAATTCGGATCAATTAGAGAAAATTGCGGCCGTAGTTTTTGCCCTATTTGCTCCAAGATAAAAATTAGATTCCCAATTAATATTTTCGCAAAATTATCGTCGGTCCAAATAAAAATGTATATTTTTAATTTACCCAAAACCTAATCCCATGGTTAATTTTGAAAATTCACAGGATAAAAATGCCGTCTGGTTTGAGGTTTCAAATCTCTAGTACAACTACTAAACGTGGTAGTCGAGCCAAAATAGTTAACAAAGAAATTGGGCAGGAACATAGAAATCTAAAAAATGCCAACTATTCTTGCTTTGCACGATTTCATTGTCAGACGAGAGCGAATGAACAACGCGAGCGTACCAAAGTGAAGAGGATAAAATAGTCAGGATGAAGTCAATCGCCTATGTGGTTGGCCTCCCATGCTCTGAGCTAAGTGCCACTTGGCAAATTTTCCCTAGCGCTGATCCACGATTAAAGTAGGTCTACAAACGACACAGAACTCGATATTGTCGACGTCAAACCAGGTGTAAAATATTCATCTACAAATTCGATAATCGATAAATAATTTTAGCAAAAACTTCAAAAATTTTCAACAATGAAAATATCTTGCGAGTCGAGTGAAAGAATTTATAAGTAGCGCCTTCTTGATATTTAAAATGTGGGCCAAATTTACAAAATGACCGTGGCCCAAATTATTAGTAAACTAAACTGGTAGTTCAAACGCACATGTAGGCACGAGGCAATAAAAGATACAACAATTAATTTACAATTGTCGTTTGAGGTTTGACCATTACAAAATTGGGTGGCAACTTGTTTATGACTTCTTAAATCGGTACTTGGGGCTTTTTCGGTTCAACGCCAATAGCCGTAGTTATTACATCTATTATAAAATTACAAACTACCCTTAATAATTGGTATACAATGAAGTGCCGCTTTAAAGATGCTCATTGTCTGTTGTCCGACAGGTTTTATTGTATTGCTTTGAGTCTACTTCGATAATTTATGTGTGAATAGATAGAACCCGACCGAATGAACAGGAACTACATACAATAAATACAAGAGGTTAAAATGCAGAAGACGGCTTTGGCCCGTGCCAATGTCACCTGTCGTAACGATCACTAGATTAGTGATACACCACACGTGAGTAACCAATAATGCAATAAAAACACTACCGGCAGAGGGGCGAACCACGTGCTCTGGACCCAATCGCCGCTTTATTATCGGAAGTGTGACATTACCTGTTCCTTCATTCATGTCAGATCTGCAGTAGATTGCGTAAGGTCAGTATCAGGACCAGCCAATTGGAATGATTAATGAAGCCTGCTTTGCTGTTTTATAGCGTTTTTATGAGTGGTTTAGTTGGCAGAGCATTGATGTTATTGTGTTGTTCGGTTCACAACTAATGGTTTGTTTACATTCTGTCAACAGGTGTTTTATTTATGGCATTTGCACGGACATTCCCATTCCAGAACAACGCGGAAGATATTTCAAATGTTGATGAATCCAAATATACACCTCCGTTTGCATTTACTGCCGATACACCACCATCGGGCAATATTTCTACATCAAACGGGCTTTTCTATATTAATTTAACAAAATATCTGCACACACATTATTCGTAATTTAACTAAATTATACGGCGATCAATTATTACGATATGATATTGTAGGTCTCCATTCGGACTATGGAAACGAAAATTTAACGACGCCCATTCGTTTACCCCAAAACGAATTATGTAAAAATTTTAAAAAATGCAAAACAAAATTTGCTCTTGAACCATTTTCTTCTTGGCGCCCATTCAAGATTTTTGGCAACTACACTGGTCAAAGAAAAATTTTGTAGTCTGCTAACTTTATTTAACAAAAATGCAGGAAGTTACGGTACAAATAGAAAAATAAGTGACTTCCAAAAATTGTGTGCAATAATTATTTAAATTATTATTTCAGAGGTTATAAAACCTACTACGCGAGCGTTGAAATAAATCAAAGTAGGTAGTTGTAAAAAAAAAACACTACAAAACAGTTTCGATGCGTTTTTATTTTTTGTTTCGGCGCCTAATCAAATATCGATCGCTTTTTGTTTTAAGTTTCAAAATATTTGTTTGCTTTCGGATTTATTAATTATTTATTCCTCTGGTCTGGATTTGTTGACCAATGAAACGTGAAAACTGACTTGCAGTTAAATTATATGTATAGGTAAAAAAAGAGTTAATTTTGTAATTTAGCTCCGGTGTTGAAGTTGGCGTGTAAAAATTATTGAATGAACTGATATCGCCGCATCGTGTGTACAGCGAGTCCGTTACGCCCACCTGTCCCCATGGAAACGACACCAACGCCGTGTGTTATTAGTACTTGCTACATGGAAATTCCACCGGCTTGGTTATTCTATAAACAATCGATATTCAAATTTTCCTGCCACGGGTAAAAAAATATTTTTGCTTTTTGTTCTTCTAAACATTTGCATTAATACCAAGAAAGATTTTCATATTATGACGCCTTTGCTGGAAAAGTCAGCACAAATTACTTTGTAGGTTAGACCGCAACGTTGGAAAGAACAACGATAATACAGAGTTGGCAGTAGAAAGCAGGACACGATTTTGAATAGAACAATATTCATCGTTTCAAAGTTCCGCTACTATTAGCGCCAAATAATGCATGTAGCGTGGAAAAATTTGAATTTCTTCCGCGCACAAAATCCCCTGCCCAACGAGTGCGGTTAGAAAGACACATAAAAACATTTCGATTTGAAATTTAAATAATTCAACTCGTAATCAAAATTTTATTGATCACCTACAAAAATTTTTCACTAAAATATTCATACTTGACCACATAGATTCTAGTTACAACGTCAAACTATCAATTGTAAAGAAATATACAGGGTGCTTCATTAATTATGTTATTTTAGTTATTACATATAGCAGTTAAAAATAATCAATAGGCACATCAACTTGTAATTTGTGCAGCACAAAAAGACTTCTCAATACAACCAAAATCTTCCTTCGCAGAAACTATTTGGGTTTATTAGGTTTTCTTCAGTTTCTATTCAAAACAAACAAAAAGCAATAATTTATATAAAAAAGGTTTTTGTTTTTGAACGACTTCCAAGTTTGTTATTTTAGGGCATAATAATTTCGTGTTAGATATAATGATCTGAACTGTGGACAGTTAATATTTTAGGATGGCCAATGTATTTTTTAAGTAGTAATCAAATTCGAAATTGATCACCCTGTATATCCGAGTAACCGAAAGAGTATAGGTAAAGGTGCCACAGCTGTTAAGATTACCGAAAGGATTATGTAAACATCGGTACGATTATGATGTCCTGCTATTTACCACCGAAGAAAACTTGATACACCGCGTAATGAATTCAATAATTATATGATAAACAATGTAGTAAACAAGCTATTTCGTTGCACACTCAGATCAAAAAAACATATTCGACAAAATGCATAATCTACGATTTAGAAAGTAACAAAAGTGCAAATGGTATTATGCAACCCAACATTGAAACATGTTTATCTCCAAAGTTTATGATAACAACAATCGACATAACCTAGTAATGTATAAACAGAGCTAATGGGAAAATTTAAAAAACCTAAAATTGTGAAAATAAAAATTTGAAAAATAATTTAAACTACAAATTAAAACGTCGCGTCGGCCGTTAATAACAATTTCAAGTTAGCGTAAAGATCGCAAAACGGCAAGATCCATTAGAATTATTAAAAGAACGCGCCTAAAATTTTGAATCTGACAAACAATTTTTCTATTGGGAAAAACGAGGGTGTAGCGTCGTAAACAGCGAGCCGTCTGACCGTGGCGCCGACTCCCTCCACTTTCCTCTTGAAGTACAAGACTAATGTCCAATCGCACAGCAAAATAGCCGCCGAGCGAGCGACGATAAAATCCACAGCACGCACACAATTTAACTGGTCCACTGCGCATAAACTATTTCAATGCACTGTGATCCCGCTCGTTTCAAAACAAAACACATGCGGAGATAGCATAGGTAACTAGATTGAGTTTGACAGTTGTCACGTGGATTTGAAAAGCACGTTTTCACAACAGAAAATTCGTTTTCTGTGACTTAAATTATGTTAGCAACACAAAGACGAACATTATACGTTTTCCTGTTACAACTTCCATCTACTCGACTCAATCAAAGGTGCATAAAGGTATAACTTTCGGTTGTAGAAAATTTGAAAATGAAAAGGCACCGACCAACTGCAGCAGTTATAAGTCGAATTAAACTAAATTTAACTACAGTGGCAGCTGCAGTCGACTTGGGAAACGCTATTCTTGGTAACAAATTGTTGAAAAACAAATGAAAATGGAAGTTTTGAATGAAACATACCTGAGATTCAAACCACATGATTAATTCGCGCCAAGGGATGTCATTGTTGCGTAATGCAACATGTTCACGAAAAGTCACTATCACATACAGCACGAAGTATAATCAAACGTTGTGCTACACAGTCTAACCATCGTAGAAGTTAGGCATTTAGCAGCGCGGAGACCGGTTTTTGTTCGACTGCCGTCGCAACGTTCGGCCTTCTCCGGTCCACCTGCATTTGTACCCACAACGGAAAGGTTAGGATGGTTGGAATTAATACACGCCGCTCGTACCATGGTAGTATTATAAAGTTTCAAAATTATTTTCGCATCATTTAAGTACCAAAAACCACCAGTCAAATTTGATTAATTAATAAACTTTTATATTATTATACGACACATTTGATTAAGAAAATTTATGAAAATTTTAAATCCTTAATTAAAATCGGAATCGATCAACTTTTTAAAAACAAAGACGAATGTGTGGAAAGAAAAACTGATTATATTCCACTATTTGTACTACATTCTTCGCGCTTAAAATATACAAGGCGAAACATAATATTCATGCTAATTATTATTTTTTGGTATCTAATATTATATACGAATACAAAATTTTCCATTGTGTAACCTTCACCAAAGCTTACTTTCGTGAAAGTAATTATTGAAGAGTTGGCTGCAAAAGGAGGCAGTTTTGTTTTAGGACATTTTTCAAAAGAAGGAAAAACTGGATTTTATTCTTTACTAAAATTTTGTTTTCCGCATGTGCTTCAAACACAGTTTTTCCACTCTTTTCAAATAGAACTAGTTTTAAGATTGAAACGCTTTCCATTTTCACAAGAAATTGATAAATCAACAATATATAACGTCCATATTATGTTATATTGCATATTAAATATTTCATCACAATGTATCGAGGGAGAGTGTGTATACTTCCAATTTCCAAACCCGCAATTATATTTGTTTTATATTTTTTATAATCAAATATCTACCTATTTTATAATATTTATTAAAATGTGTATTTCCTTAGTAGGTATAAGGGTTTTATTAAAAAAAAACAGAGCAAATTCAAATTACTGACAATAATGTTGAGGCTAAAAAAATTTCAAAATATTTTAATTTGTCAAAAAAAGTAATTTTTCTATTAATTTTTACGGCAAAAAATTTAACAATATTTGCAATTTTTTCTAATATTAAATCAAAAATAGAAAAATTAATTATAAATTTAGAAAAAATTAAAAAGTAGAAAATTGGGGGGGGGGGGTTAGCATCGATAAAACTCAAACCGTTATCTACTTATGTTAAAATGTATTGCAAACTGTTGCAATAATTCAGCCCGGCTATTTCTATATGCTCTGTAATAATCCCTAATCGGATAATTGGTAGTGCATGGTGATAAAGCCTCCATCATACAGGAGAAGAAAAGCTAAATCTAAAAGTGGAGAAAGAGAAACATGAAAAAAAAATTTTATTTGTAGACGGCGAATTCGTCGACAAAAAAGCTTTATCTCGATGCAGCACAGAGATGTCGAAATATATTATTATTTCATGATTTTCAAAAAAAAAGTATTATAAATCCCGAATTATTTCTGAAGCAGAAATATACCAGTTGTATATTTGAATCACGCACCGTATGGATTTCAATGCTAAATTCTTAATGTGCAGTTATTTATTCTCCTAATCATTTTAGAGATAAACTGTAAATAAGACAACCTATAAAAATAGCTACTGTGAATCGTATATTTGCGCTTTTGCTTATAAATCCAAACTTTCAATTGTATTTTATAGTCCAAAGTGCCTAAGAAAATCATTAAAACGAAAATGAAAGTAAAATATGAAAATTCTCTGACTACGGCCCTGTTAATTTTAGATGGCATTAAACATAATCTTAACCGGATTTTCTCACAACTGACTTTGCCAGACGATTAATTTTTTATATTATAGAAAACATGTAAAACCAGGTTTCAACCAATAGTGTATTTACCTGTTTTTGCTCGTAAGCCTCCACAAGCATATGTATTCCTGTTAAATAGAGTTTTTTAACTGGTACTAGCACCACCGAATCCACTTTGATCTTCAACTTCTCGCATGCGCCAGATCCTGTTGTTTCTATTTTGGAAATTCAATTAATTGGAATTTATTATCAGTGGCGGCTTATGAGAAATTTAGGTGGTGAGGCATGCGTGTGATGTCGAGGGGTTTGATGTTTTTAAAAAGTATCAATTATATTTATGCGAAAGTTGACTTATTGGTTTGGTGAGCTAGTGCCTCCTCTGCCTACCTCGACAAGCCGCCACTGTTTATTATTGGCAATTATCAAATTTCATTTTCGCGACATTCTACTTTTAGTTACGAATTAAAATTAAAAATAAAAATTACGAATATTGCACACAGTCATAATAATAAATTAAATTACTGAAATCAATAAATAATTTCTATTTTGATATATATTTTAGTTTTAATATTATTCTGTTTATTCAAAACTTCCGAATCAAAGAAATTTTTGAAAAGAAAAATCAAAGAGAAACCATTTATTAAAAATAAATGAATTTTTGTATTTCATTTATTTATTATTATCTTATATATAAAAAAATAGTTATTATTATTTCGCTCCGTGAATATTAAAAGTAAACTATACTAATCCATAATTTCTATTATCTCAAAATTTATTCAATACATAATACAATATTCGTAAATTTAGTAATAACTGTTAATTAAAGTACTGAAAATGAAATCTGACAACTGGAAAAAATAAATTAAATATTTCCAAATTTTTTCATGAATGCTGAATATTTAGTTAATTACCAAGTTGGTAATTTATTTTTATTTACTATCAGTTAGCAGTTGACACATTACTAAATTTAAAAAGTTGGAAAATAGTTTATTATTTACTTTCTCTTTCCACCAGGTAAACAGGTTGAAAGTTTTTTGTTTTATATTCTAACTTACCAGTCGGGAAGTGATCACTTTCTAACCTGGGATACCTACGTGATAAAAACAATTTTTATGAAATAAAAACAAGTTTAATAAATTTATTAAGTATGTCACGCGTTGCACCTCAGTCTTACAACGCAGCTGTAATAAAGAGCTTTTATCCTCGGTACGTAATATACTATTAAATTTCTTGCGTTTCACATTACCAACCTATAAATTCTTATTTACGATATTACGTACGATGACGTAACGCCCCAATTCCATTTGAATTTAACGACTTTATGTACAAGGTGTTTCTGTGGTCGATGTACACCTGATAAAAAATACATTGTTTCTTTTTTCAGAGGCATAGCTCTAAAACGTTTGTTTTAATTGAAGTTGTAACTTTCTGTAAATTAAGTTTTTGAATTTCTACCTTTAAAACGTCATATTCACATTCATATTCCACATTAAATTATATTTATTATATAGTTTTATATTATACAAATACCGTAATAGTTGATTTTTTTAGTTTGTTTCAATGTTTTTTTAAATTGCTAAACTATTTACAAACTAAATTATAACTATTTATTGTTTGAAATCACCACTAATTTCAATTCTATAATATAAAAATTAATTTAGAAAATTTTGTGAATTTATTATTTCGTTTTGTAAATTATTTCCGGTTTTTCTGCAAAAAATTTTTCAAAATAGTTTATTAGAGTAAAGTTGTATCCCGACAAAGATATCAATATTTATGAAACAGTTCGTTCAAAAGATATTTAAAAAAAAACAAAAAATTAAATTTAAATAAATTCAATTCATAATTCAAATAATAAAGAGTTAGAACCTACTTTTTACATAATTTTAAGCAATTTAAAAAGGAATTGCACTAAACTAACAACTGTTGTTGAGCAAACAAAATTTTACACAAAAGTGGTGGAGACACCCTGTATATTATCCAAATTGAACAAATTCACGATTTTATGTCTTATAATATGAAGCACAAACCGATTTTAAAATGATTTTTAAATCTCATACAGTTAATCAATCAATCAGACTAGCCAACATTCATTATATTTTTAATAATTTGAAGAAATCAAATTTTCAATATGTTCTCTACATTGTAAAATTTTTGCCAAGTCCTTTTACCTACCTTAATCATTCATAGACGTACTTAGGGAGAGACCAAAGCTTCCCCTATTCCTACTTGCCAACATCCAAAAAATTATTTCTGAAAGGTTTCATGATTTTCGTATAAATTTTGAATTAATTGTTATAGTTTTTTTCCAAATTTCTTCCGATATTGCTTTTATTTAATCAAAAGCTATACGCACTTGTTGTTTGAATTAAAAATGTATATTAGGAAGCAAAATAAAATAAAGGTGTAGGCTCGAAAAACCAAATTAATAATTTATTAATACAGTAGCACGATGCCCTTCTGTGTAAATTATTGAATTTTTGGGTTACAAAATATTTATACGAGTACCTACTACTTATATTAAATAAAACTTTGTATAATATCAGTTTTTTTACGTTCTGAAAATGATCAATCGTGATATGGAAAATATACGAAAACGAATTCAGTGCAATTTTTCAACAACACGACTGACTTAATTTAAAAAAAAAGTAAGGGGTAGTATAGATAGTAGGTTTTCTGCATCTTATGAAGAACCGACATTTGTAGTTTATCTCGCCAATAAGCTACTATTAGTAGTTAGAGCAAGCTTTTCGTGTAGTTTCACTTTATTATATTTTAGTATTTAGTATTTGTTGCATAAAATATTAAAGATAAGAACATTTTTATCGACGATTCCCTTATCTGTCAACTGCGTTACTCGTTTTAAAATTGCCGCGTTATATCAATAATAAATATAATCACTAATCAGTATTCAATCGAGTTTGTAAAGCAAGCAAAACTCTTTGATGTTATAGGATTATTCATAATATATACGAGAAAAACGAATTGCGTAGATTTGATTCACCATGAAAATGTTGATAACCAAAATTTTGAATTAAATTAAAATATTATTTTTTGAACGATACCCAATGACCCCCCCCCCCCCCAATAGGAAGCTATCGCTATCTCAGCAAGGTCTTTAATCTGAAACAGCGATAATTTGAAAAATCACATAAATGTTATTGTGTTAATAATTTATTGTTCTATACCCTAAGCTTGCCACCACTCTCTGGTGGTAAATTCTTATCAAGTTTATCCAATATACAGAGTGGGGCAAAAGCAATCCCCCTATTGGAAAACGCTATAACTTTTGCAGATGGCGCCAAATGTCAATTCGGTTTTGACATTTGTGAAGTAAACAACCGCAGAATACAAATTGACAAGCCATAAATCGGTTTACTCCGCAAGAACGCGGAATAATTGTTTCTTAATAATTAATCTCGTTTTGGTGATTTGCACTGGCCGGCCAGATTATCCGATTTAACCGTTCCAGACTTCTTTTTATGAGGTTTTTTGAAGCCGCGGGTTTACGTCAACAAGCCTCAGACTCTTGAAGCTCTTAAGGAGAATATTCGCCAGGAATACGAGAACCTGTCGCCCGAAGTTCTGGCAAGAGTGATGGAAAATGTCATAAAACGGGCCCGTATGGTCTTCAGCTCTGGCGTCGGCCACTTGGCCGATGTCATTTTCTCGACTTGGTGGAATAAATTCTAATGGATTAAATAAACAAATTTCACAAGCAGAACCAAAGTTTTTCATTTTAAAAAAAATTACAGCAATAGAACATCGGGTGATTACTTTTCCCCATCTTGTAGTATGGGCTTGATAAAGATCATTGTGTTTATAAAAGAACTTTGCCAAGTTACAAGAAATCTTTTTTGAAGATTTCTTGACAAAAGACAAAAAATTCACAATCTAGATTAGCACACAACCTTGGGTTTCCTAACAACTGTACTCGCAGCATTGTAGAACCTTTGATAACTGCTCTTATGCAATATGTGGTTTGATGGATAAGAAATTGACGCGCAGCATAGTCCATTAGGTATTGTACTTAAAACTTGTAAAAAAAACTTATGTTTAACGGCTTGATAGACAAAATTGTCTTATGTAGAGCTTTGGAAAATTACGTATGATTAAGAAAAATCCAATGTATCCGTAAAGCAAAGAAATAAACTGGATTTCCTTAAAGAAGAAATTGCGGTATGGCTACCACTGTAAATGGAGTATGGTTACTACTGTTAATGGAGTGCGCTGGAGAGGACGGAAAACCGACAGTGTCTCCCTAGGTTGATGATTTCCATCAATAGGCATTTTGCCCCTTTTTGCCATTATCAAAATAGAAAAATCTCATTAGGCAATCGGGATTTTTTCCTAATATTTGCTCAACTGCTTATTAATAATTAATGATTTATTATCAAGTTTTTGTTAGCAAAAAGAAGTAAATTTCTTTCAAAGAAACACGTCTATTGTTTGAAACCAAAATACAGCAAGTTTTCATACGCGTACACTGTAGAAATAAATTTCATAAACGTTTTCATTTTACTAGGGCATCATTAGACAATAAATTGGAAAATTAATTAATTTGTACATCCTATCGTACAGAATTGAACGCATCGTGCTTTTTAGTTCTAAAAACTGTGTAGTGTATTTTTGGATTATTTTAAAGTACTAAATGACAATTACTCTATTTATTCAAAAACCGCAGTGGGCATTTGAGAAACTCTGTTGGTTCCGTTGGTATGATGTTTTCTTAATATCCATAATATTACCTTAGTAGTAGCAAGGCAACTCAGTATGTGGCAATACCGCAATACTTCAAGACTTCGACCGATCGATTTCATGAAAATAAAAGTTTAATTATTTGTTATTATGTTTATGTATAATTTATTATTGCATTCAACGATTCAACTCTTTTATAATGCGCTTAATTTGTACCTAGTTATATGCATACCGAATAGCAAAGGTGTGACAAATAAAAGGTTTCAAAAATGGTTTGACCACGAATATGAAAATGAAATAATCAAAAGACAAAAGCAAGAAGACGTAGGTGAATACTTAAAAGAAGAACGCATTTACATAAGATGTGAAAACAAGAAAAGAATAAGCGATTGGATGTAACGATGGAAGAATTTGAAAAGAGCATCAACAGAAAATGAAGTAAACACATTTCATAGGGCAATCAAAAACTAAACGAGAAGTAACAGAATGAAAGCAAATGAGAATTGCAGAAAAAAAATTTAAGATGATAAAGTGAATATAAAAAATATAGATGAAATACATTAAGAACTTTCCAAACAAAGAAAAAATTAAAAAGTTTTGAAGAACTGTGACGAATATGTACAAGAAAGATTTGAAGAACTGACTTGTAGAAAACGAAATAAAACAATAAATGTAAATAATAAAGATAATAACAAAAAATACTTATAAATTATCCAAGTTAGAATTATTATACATTAGAAAATAAAGTTTCCTTCAAGAAGAACCTCTACACATAAAAAATCTTACTTTTAGCACTTCTATCTATACATCGCAGTTCATATTAAGTTGAAATTTAAGTCTACGAGAAAGTGTCATGAAAAAGACCTTCTTCCCCGAAATTAGAACTACCTCTGTTTCATTGCGAAAATCTACCATCTACCAGGACCTTCCAAATTAAACTTGCTTTTATAACTGAAATATACATTCTTCCACTGATCGGAATATTTCTTGCATATATTCCAATCTGGTTCCCGTAAGTGTATCAGTTAGGGTTCTCCTTTAAGAAGAAATTATCAACAATGCTTTAAAGAGAGATTAATTTCCATTTCATTGATTTCCAACTAACATTTGATATTATAAAATAAGAAATTACGGAGGTTGGACTAAAGATTTAACCATATTATGAATATTTTAGAAAACCCAAAAAATGCGAGCACATTTTACAGAGTCAAATTGTTTCTATATTTTCAGAAATAAAATACACTGTAAGTATAACGTTTTCACCATACTGTGACAACATCAGGCGATGAACTGGGTTATTATCGAGTTTCACTTACCTAAACCACTTATCCATCGATTATCTGAAGGTTTAAAATAATGTAAAGATAAATGATGATTACAATGATTTAAAAGAGGATAGTTAGTTGCTTATACTATATAAGTTCAACCGAGCGGTTAATCAAACCGCAGACCAAAATTTTGTACACCAATTCTTTTTATTATTTTCAATTTTGCAATTAATCCCCTAGGAATTCTTAAATCTTATACTCAAAAGAAAAGGTTTTATTGGAACACGTAATGTTGAGAAAAGATAATATACAGCAAAACTAATAAGAAAGAAAAACAAAAGAGAAACGACGTAGAGCAAGACCAAAATTAAGATAATTTAGTGTAATTTAATAAAACTTAAAAGAGGTAGGAATGGAAAACCGAAGCATGATATATGAGATTAGAACAATGTGGAGAAGCGTAGCTTCAAAAGCGAAATTACATGAAAGCAACAAGAGAGGAAAGCAAAGGAGAAAGAAGAAAAATAATTCACCTCATAAAAAGAGGTGGCCTAGGTATATGCCGAAAGGCACGAACGTCAATGTTATAATGTAAAATTTATAATAAAATTACCTTTACATAATATGATTTCATGGGTATTATATAATATTATGTATGAATTATTATAGAAACCTTCATCTTTACTTAACCCTAACCCTAGATAAGTCTGCAACAAAAGCCATGCCTAAAAAAGAAGCCTAGGGCGTGATTTATTCTAAGTCCGCCACTGACGTGCGTGAAGTTCTGTTCTTACATTGTCGGTTTAAATGCGAAATGTATGTTCAGAAGTCCGAATTTTAACGTTAAAACTTGATAAGTTTACACAATTATTGTTCTACTCAACGAAAACTATTGGCTTATTGTTTGAATTAAATCTAACATATTGCCTGATTTATATTTTCCACGAGTTTTCACTAAAGAACCCGGATATACAATAATACAAATTACGTCAACCTAAGTGCTAGTTTGAGAATACGGCGATGGCGGGAAAAGAAGTTTTGAAAAATGTGATGTTATAATATAGAAATGCAGAATTTTAAAATCACAAGACAATGGAAGATATGCCTATCAATAAATCAAGCCTTACCATATAATTTAACATTATACTTCATTTAATAAAATGATATTTAATTATAAATATTATAAAATCACACATGCAGAGACAATTTTGTAAGTAATTAAATTTTCTAAGTTCAATATAATAATATAATTGGTGATATTGTAATTAATAATAACCAATTATGATTTTTTCTACTGCTATAAATAAATTTATACTTTTTTTAAATTTTTAATTTCTACTTTCTTACTACTGGCTTGAAAAAGTCCAACTTTTCGATATTCGTTTGGGTGGTAAAATAAGTTTTTTCCACACTGGTGTGGAAAAGTAATATTTTCAAGCACCCAATGCGTTTTACTTTTCCACACCTGCACGTTCAGGCGCAAACTCCAAAAATGATTATAAATAATATTCTCGACGCCTACCTGTTCTACTAACAGTAGAAAAATTATTTTGTAAAACAGTAAGTCAGAGATCTGTACTATTTCAGACAATGGTAAGTCAAATAGAAGATTTTTTTATTTTTTACATTTTATTATTATAGCATTATATTCCTATAAATAAATAGAGAGTACATAATATTCCTGACTTACCATTGGATCGAAAATAACCACCAACTTGAAGACATATTAATTTGAATCATGATATGGCAGATGGGAGATGGGAGTGATACTTCTTATTTTATTAGATTATTGTGATGGTTGATAGTATTATGATAGTGGTTCTAACTGCTAAGCCGAGATCTGCGGTTCAAGCTCGGCCAAAGTAAAAACTTTATTCTGATCGTTTTCCCTCGGCAGATAATGGGACTTCACCGAAAAATCTGCCAAAAGAAACTTTCTAAAAGTAAAACTTCGAAGGAGAGAGAGATGGAGATTATGATGGATATAAGGTAGATTAGTGATCTTAACTCACCTTAGGTATGTTGAATTTATCCCTTAACCACTCAAACCAAAATGTCCAAATCTTGATTCCGTTTTCATATTCTACAAGTATTATTAATCTGGGAGCTGCAACATATATGGTACATATTGGCTTGAAATAGCAAACTAAAGTCTATAATTCATTGAAATGCAACTAATCACTTCATCACTCAACATCACTTTTTGTGATGCTCATTTTTTTTATAACAGATATTAAATAAAATGAAGTACTTCACGCATAAAAATATTTGTTGATGATTTTATAACCTCACTGTCAACATCGTTTTTACTATTTTTTGTTGTCACTTTTTTATGACTGCTACCTATACTAGCATTTTTATTACATTAATTTGTTACTTATGATACCTTTATTACAATTTATTATAAAATTTCGACTTGGACCTTTTGATAATCCGCGATTGCGCAAAACTACGCGAGTTTTAAAAATAAATCATTCATGCAAAGTATTTAATTTTATTTTCTATTACTAAAGAGAACTTTGCCGGTATCTTAACCTTTATATAATTTTTTAATTCGGATGTAAGTATTTAAATTTATACAGAAAATTTTCTGAACATTATAGGTAGTATTATAAATTTTCAAGCAGTGGCGGACTTGGCGTTTGCATCCCTGCGTTTGCAGTTAATTAAAACGCGAACTTTTCAAAAAACCTACCGTGAAAAGGGGTTTGTCTTTACATAGCTTTTATAAGCTATAAAACCTCAAGATAGTTTTTTTGCTGCAACAAATTTTCTGCTGCCATAATCAAGTTTTCTCTATTCAGCATAAGAAAATTTGTTCAATCAACTTTTCGCTTATTCTGAACAGAAAAAACTTTGTTATGGCAACAAAAAACTTGTTATAGCAGCAAAAAAAAACTCAGATAAGGCTATAACTACTAAAAGCTCTATTAGGGGTGTTAGGGTAACAAATCCTCTATCACGGTGTACCGAAACAAAACGTAAAAACTTGTAATTTTACATTTGCAATATCCACTTCTGCCTACATAAATAAATATTTTATTCCCACAGAAAGTCGGCATAAGCGACGATGTAATTATCATGACAATTCCATTCATAGCAATTCTTGACTAATGAGCATCATGAAGATCGCGGCAATAGTATACCAGAAACAATAATTATCCGCTTTCGACACTGAATTGGTTGAATTTGGTAATTGAAATGAGAAAAAAAGGTTTTAATATAATTATTAATTGTCAATAAAATAATGAATAACAAATACTGAGACTGCTGTCTTGCATTGTAATATTAAAAAGCAATGTGTTCCTTATGAGACTTCAAAAATTTTGTTTCGACTCGCATAATCAGATATAATATAACAAATGTACTTTTTTTTAACAAGCAATATTTATTTAATCTTCTTCTGTTATATTGCTTAGGGACCTTTCATGTATTACGTAAGACGTTTAGGAAGAGGGGGTAGCTGATATATTAGTTTTTCGTATTTGGTGGTAGGGGGTCACGATAATTTTATTTTCATTTTAAAATTTATTTATATAAAAAAATAAAAATTTGTTTAAATATAAAATAAACACAATATCTTCTATTAATTTCACTTTTAACGTTAATATAATATACCGAAAATTCTTTTGACTCTATTCGATTTGGCTTCTCATTGGATAATAGTTAATCTTACCTAAGTGGGGAAGAGGGGAGTATAACTTTTTTATTTATTTTTTTTATTAGGGGAAGGAAATCTAAAAGTAGGATAAAATGTCTTCGTAATACATGAACGGTCCCCTATTTAAATTCAAATATTTGAAATAAAAATTATTCAAATTTTTTCAAAACAATTCATTGTAGTAACATCAAAATTCTGATTAGTTAACTGATAAATTTATATATTAATGAGGTATATCTAAAAGATATCTATAAGTGAAGAAATTGGTTATTAATTCATAAACAGATAATAACTGATTTTTTGCTTAAAAATGCATTTTTGCTCTAACCGGAACTGGGCTTCGGTACATTTTCTTTTATTTATACGCTGCCTTTAAAATATCGTTGAAAAACTTATCTCTGAAACGAATATTTTTGATTTAAAAATAGCATTTATTAAAAAAAAATAGCATTATAATTATGTAATTTATTTTTAATATCTTATTTTCGCATACGCACATTTTTTTATATTATATTACGTTGATATCTATTTTAATCTCTTTTAGTCCGTATAAATATTGATCAATTATTCAAAGGCGTAAAAAATAGTATAATAACTCGAGAGTAAACTGGTGTAGATAGTTTGTCGTTCGACTTACTTGAAACTATCCACACTCGCGATTAAAACCCCTTTTACGGCCTTGATAACTAAAGTATTACTATGTGACACTAGGAGTTTTTCTGTAGATTACAAAATTCGTATTAAATCAATATTTAAATGAGTCTGGCAAACTGTTTTAGCCAACTCTGAAAGTTTTTCTTTAAAAGGACACTTTTTGCATTTTACCAAATATGTGAGCGGTGTATTATCCATAACATAGCTTTTGTTGTATCATTTTGAATATATATTTTTTTAAATTTAATTAGAATTTTTCAAAATACATAATAGTGTTTTGCTGAAATAAATTAATGTGATAATGGTTTTGGTATATCCGCCCTTATTTATTACCAAATCAAAAGTTTTTAAACAATAACAATAATAATTAATAATTATGTAATAATTAATTAATAATAAAATTATAAAAAGTAATAAAATTTATTTATTTATTGTGTTCTTCGCTTTTAAGATTAAATTCCTTTAAAAAAAAAAGAAAAACTTTTAAGATTCAAAAATATTAAGAATTTTTTAAAAAATTTATTTACGAACTTAAACAATAGAGAATAATTTATTATTACTACTACCTACTTAGTTTATAATTCCAGTTATATTCTGATTTAAAATCGAATTCTAAAATTAAAAAAAAAAAGAGCTGGAAAACCAGTAGAAACTTTTTGTTTGTAAAGTAATTTTATTTTTGGTTCCATAAAATGTACTGGAGAATACATTTCGATTGTTCTGGGTCGATGTATAATATGTACAAAAATGCGAGTTAAAATATTTAAAAAAAAAGGTTCAAAATTATTTAGGATATTGGGATGCGCGAATGTACATTTATTCGTAAATACTTTGTATATCCTAATAGATGAAATCCGAATGTGGAATCGGCTGCGTTTCAAGTAATTTCGTTTCTTGCAATATTGATAACGGCGACCGTCCGAAGTGAAGCAATGGAACAGCAGTCAATCAATGTGCACTACTGTTGACTAAGAAAATCCCAAAAGTAAGTTCAATGTTGCTACACGTTATTTGAAAATGTAAGTAACGTAAAGGCTTGCTATCCTTAAGTTATTATCAATTACAGTGACTCAGCCAGATACAACCGTTTGCTAAATCAATACCATGTATAAAGCATACATCCTTCTCTCTCTATGCCGGCATTTAGAGTTCCTCACAAACCGGTTGGCGTACGGTTAGGTTGGGTCGCCTCGTTCCCTACAGTAATAAGTTTGTTCGCTAGTTTTCTCTGTCGCACAACCGACGATCTCATAATCGCCTCTCGCAATTTTGACGTCACAGTTTTAGTATGGGTAGATGAGCTACAGTGTACTGCTTTCACGGAAAGCTACAGCTCCGGCCCTCCTGTCTATTTCTCTCTACAATCGGCCAACTTTAGCGTGGTAGCCTACTAGCGACAAACAAAGCAAATGGGCCCCGTTATTTGTTTGAGCGTTATAACTAGTTACATATAACCATGAAATGGATAATTTCAAAATTTCTACCCTGTATTTCGAGCATAATGAAAATAAGATGATCAAAATTCGTCGTTACAAAATATTTAATTAATAATTTTTTTTATAATAATTTAATAAATTATATTAATTTATATTATATTATTTATTGAAGTGTTCTGTTGATTTTATATTAATCATTTTACTGGCAACGAATAATCGCACCGATTACAAAAAATTGAATTTATGTCGTAAGTCGACGTCCGACTGGCGTGCGGTTTGGACAATTCTGAATGACTCAAGTGTCCGTAGATTTCGTGTAGGCCCTTGCATTTCTCCGATTCGTCATACGTGCGCATGACGTCACCAATATCAAATACCTATAATTCCGATTGTCACTTGTTACACATACCAGTAACTAGTCGGACAATAGGCAGTAATTTTTGTTGTTATTATTTCAAAGCAAATTAAAATTTTTATTTCGAATTTTACGATTCTACCATGTATACAATAAATTCATTTAATAATATAAAAATTAAAACTTCATTGGCGTATTATAATTTATAAAACGTTGAAGTCGACTCGAACCAATGCTTTTACAAACGAGTTTCTAGGCGTTATGGTTACTCTGTCGCTCTCTTTCTCTCTCTATAATACATCTACCAAAGCAACGCTGGATAGAAGGCGAACTTGAGTAGTAATGGAACACGATAATTTTGAACTTGGCGCTCAGTTTGAAGTAAAATGAAATCGTGTTCGAAAGAAAAATAGAAAAATTCCAATTTGGTTTTATATATTTATAACCCGATTTCCGCTTCGAGATTTTTGGTTTATAAAAGCAGAATGTATAATTTCCAAAACGACACGCTTTACGATTTTTTTCATAACAAACCGATATTATAAAAATTATATATTATATTATTCCGTTGAATATTAACTGTGTTCTAAAAGCATAATTTAATTGAAATAACGCTGGCTAAGCGATTTCGTCAGTAATATCAGTCGTTCGCAGAGGGCGACACAGCTGCCAGAGTCCTTCGTTAATGTTCTATTTTTAAATCATTTAAATTTTAATTTTTCAAACCAATTCCTATCTTAATTTTGACTCTTATTCGTGCCGTAAATAATTTTGCAAATTATTGTGTCTGCGGAAAATTTGAATTAAATTACTTTCCACAACGATAAAAGCATTAACAAACGAAAATTATTTATCATGGTTTCAACAACAATATCCGTATTTGTACTTTCCAAACATGACGTCACAGCGCATGCTTCATCGCTGACTTCGCAGAATTAAAATTTGATACTAAAAATAAAGATATGTATGCTACATGTTGGTTCGTGAATGTTGTAATGGTTAATCATACCTTTTTCTACATAATATAAAATTTATATGTATAAATAAAATAGCTCCCGTTAAATTATCGACATTTTTATAAAATATTTGACAGTTAATAATCGACGCCCCTGTCCCATATTACAAATTCATTAGTGCTATTGATTTTCGAGCTAAGCAACATTACTAAAAATTGAACAAGTTCCGCTTTCCTTGCCCAATTTTTTAACTGAATATTTTAAATATTTTTTTTAGCTCAAGAAAGTCTTTTGAACGGTCGAAATAAAATACTTTATATTATAGTCAAAAATATTTTTAAATTAACGCGGCAATATTGTAAATATATTTAAAAAAGGACCTAAGCAAAATTGGCTGCGTTTAAAATTTGTTTTCGCTAATTTGGCGCCAGAATTCAAGACGATTATTACCGGCAGAGTTCGTATTTTACACAACAGTAAGAGTTTTTGCCGCGAATTTCAATATACCCTCAACAAAATACAGTAAACATAAAAAGAGATGGACGAAAATGGTTGAGTGAACACACAACAGTTGGTACGCGAGCTGAAAAAAGATAGTTATACCTAAAACGACAGAGATGGATTGTTCGGTTCGTTGCGCGCTAAGGCAGGCCTGATAATATAGAGACTAGTGTAGTATAAAAGTATTGGGGATTTTCCCTGGAAAGTTTTTTACATACTAGAAATTGTTGACTACAAGTAATAGATTTAGGCATTTTCGAATTTCCGTTGTTTACTTAATAACTTAATTAGCAACGATCTAATTTATACACTAACAATTTAATATATCAACATAAATTTGGGCGTCGCTATAGTCTAGTTAAGCTTGCATAATAATTAATAATAAATATTACTTTTCTAAAATATGTACATAATGCATAAGTATAGGTACTATGAATGTACTAGACTACTATATCAATGTAGTATTTTTGTGTAACTTTTCACTGCATAGAAGATGCATACATAGTACATTCATACTACTACATAGTCGTACGTAATATCTGGCTAAGCGGAAGTAAATTGTTATCGTCATAAAATAATCTAATAAAAAAAAAATAATCTAAAATATTGTGGTTCGGAATTCACGTTAACCTATAGATAGTAGATACGTCAGTCTCATGGAAAATTTTAGCTTGTGTTTGCGGATTTTTAATTGGTTAAAGCTCACCTGCTAATGAGTATCATACCTAATATCTGGCTAAGCGGAAGTAAATTCTTATCGTCATAATTAAATAATCTAAAGTATTGTGGTTTGGAATTCACGTTAACCTATAGATAGTAGTTACGTCAGTCTCATGGAAAATTTTAGCTTGTGTTTGAGGATTTTTAATTGGTTAAAACTCACCTGCTCTAAAGATATTGAAGTCTCGATTGATTTTTAATGTCATTCATCATTATTCTTATATATATATTTTTAAACTGACCCATCAAAAATTTAATCCAGCGTTACATAAAAATTTAAAACTAAATTATCGCTTTAATAAGTCAACATGAAAATATGCTGGTATATTTGGAAGCATACTTTAATTATTGTATTTAGTCAATTGCATACTCATGCACAGGGTGTCTCCGTGACTGGGCCAAGAGTTCAGTGGTTCAATTTCAATTTACTTTATTAAGAATATTTTTGACTAAAATTTTTGGCTAAATCCTAAAATCGAATTATCAGAGGGAGCTCTCTAAAGAATATTATATTATATTATTTTTTTTTGTATTTTTAACAATAAAATACCTATATATACTCTGATAACAGTTTTAACAGTCTAAAGTTGCAATGGTATGTAGTTTATGTCAGCAAACTTTTTGAAAATCTCAATTTATTTTGTAAAAACCTGAAATTAGAAGAGAATTAAATTAATCTAAATTAACTTTAAAGAAATAGGGGCATACACCATTTGAAAGGTGACATTTGCACGATAATTCTTCATTAAAACATTGAATTTTGAAAATTCTCAAAAATTTATACTTGTTGTATATCACCGGCTCAAAATAGTATATTCTGCAACAAGTTTGGAATTAGGCATATTCCGCACGAGGGAAAAGTTTGTCACCCGAGCCGGCAGGCGAGGGTGACGGTTCACGAGTGCGGAATAGCCATTCCAAACGTGTTTCAGACTATACTTTCTATACGACTATTAAAATAATAAGCTGTCTAAGTTTTGACCGTAATCAGAATTTGTAAACATGAGAACATTTTTTTGTGCGCGATCGATCTGAATTTTTGTACATGCTTTCCCACCGTTAATTCACAGGGGGAGAATTGAAGCGAGGGGGGAGAAGTTTTTGCTCAGTTTTTCGATATCTAACGCCGTTTTCGAGTTATTGCTAATTCAAGTTTGTGTGACGGAAACGCAGCAATAACTCAAGAACGGCGCTAGATATCGAAAAACTGAGCAAAAAATTGTCCCCCCTCGTACACAACCCTTATGAATTATCGGTAGGAAAATATGTGCAAAAATTCAGATCGATCGCACGCAAAAAAGTTTACTAATTTGACAAACTTGACTTTTGTTGATATGTAAATAAATTGAGTTCAAAAATTTGGTAATAGATGTCACTTCAAATAGTAGTCTATTCTTTGCTCTAATTGGTCTAATCTGTGTGAGAATAATTATTCTCGCACCGATATCGGTGTGAGAATAAAAAAAAGAAAGAATGTAGATATTCTGTATTTAAAAATAGAATCAGAATGCCCAGATTCTATGATAGTCGTATAGAAACAGATATATAGGCTTTGTACAGAGAAGATAAGGTATATTATGACTGACAAATGACAATTTCAGATGTCATAATGGTTCTGTCGTTTTCTCTTGAAGAATATTTGACGTAATGTTTTTGCATGGCAAACATGGCTGATTGGAAATGTTGTTTATTGATAAAATTAAGATAGTATTATATTATCATTCTGAAAATTTTTATATAATTGAGATATTATAAAAGAAAATTATATAAGTGAGAAGAAGAATGAAAAACATTTTTGCCATTTGTCAAATTATTATTTCAATACTATTCTTAAAAGCACTTTGAGATTTAATCACAAAAGGGATTCTTTATTGCAGTCAGAGCAGAGAAGTGATGCTTCATAAGATCAACAAAATTTAGATCCAACGTCGTTGCAGCCAATGTACACTGAAAAAAATGATTAATCGTATTGCTGAAATATTCATCACTTTTGCACCGATGAACAAAATTCATCAATACAATGATTTTTTCATCAATACTACGAATTTTTCATTAGTATACACAAACCTTGTTCGTCTGCACAAAAATGATAAATTTTTTATGTATCTTTTTTTTTAGTATAGCAGTTATGAACCGAATTGTTATCTGAGTGAAAGAAAACTTCGCGTGACAATTTTTGTTCTTTTTTTTATTAATGCAACCACGAAAATATGTAATTGATGTTATATAATACATATTGACTATAGTAATAGTGTGGCCATGTTCCGCATAATCTACGAATAAACGATTTTCTCTATTATCATGTTTACTTTAAGTCTGTACACGAAACTGACGTGAAAGAGAATCGAAATGGTGATAACAGGATTGATTCCAAACTTTTGCACTATTTGACAGAAAGGAATAAAATTTGCAAAAACTTGACTCTTATTTGTTTGAATTTTTCATCATTTCATCATTGCACACGTATAAAATTTTAAACTATTATTTTATCGTGCATGACTCGCCAGGTAAACTCTGTGAATTAATTCACACAAGGTCATCCGATAAGAAGAAGAAAGTACCAACTGCTAAAAATATAAAAACCAAATATGAAAACATGTGGATTAGCAGGGTGACTAATTTTTAACAATTTACGTTTTAAAAAGAGTTTTTGTACCAATACAGTGTATTTTTATTTATTATATTATTTATTTAAAACAAAGCGCCAGTTATTCGCCAATATTCAGCGCCAACCCAGAGGTCGCTCTGGGCGCCAGGTGGCAAAGGACGTCAAAATGCCAAATGCGATAAACATTATTTCAAAAATAAATTGAAATACAAAAATTTATATGACGTGAAAGCGTCGATCAAAGACAATCTCGCTCTACCCTGATCAAGGGCTAGGGACGGCGCTAATACTAGCTTTACAACTTCCCTAGACAAATTTGACAGTTTGCTTGTTTAAGTATTTGTGCAACTATAGTCATGAAACGTAGCATTTTTCCGTACAAGGCGTGAGATTTTTCATAGAGGCTTTAGCCTTACTCGAACGAATATCGAAAATTTGGACTTTTTCAAACAGTAGTAGAAAAAATAAATAACAAAACAAGAGCGGTTACTAATGGTTAAATATTGCCATTTATGCTAGAAACAGCGACAGATTGTCAGAGGAGATAAAAGAGGTTTAGACGTTTTTAAAATTCTGGACCATTAAACTAATAAAATTTTCAAATAAGTAAAATATGAAATTTTGATTGTAAAATCTATAAAAAATAGATACTTTTTTCAAAATACATATCTAAAAGGCCACCAGGCTACCGCAGAAGCAGCAGCCACAGCTTCAAATATATTGCCGTGTAATCAGAAGGGGAGGGGGCAAATTAACGCACGGCAAGCAACAAGACTCAAATTTCCAATAATAACTCGAGTACACGCAGGCGATATTGAATATTATCTTTGACACCTTCAAATTTAACTTTTAATTTTACAAATTTTGCCATTCAATTTTGACTTCCAAATTAAATCTCTTATCTTGCAATGCTCAATCGTCTAAAAATATCACTCATCCAAATAAATTAACATCGTTCAAAAATATCGAATAGCTGTCCAAAATGGGAACGAATATTATCGAAAAATTCTACTTACAAAATTAAATCAATTTATTCACAAAATCAAAAAATCTCCGATGTCTTTGCAACAAAACACCACGTTCAGCCGCCTAGCTGCTCCGAGCTCAACTAGATGACGCAAAACGACTAAAATTTAAATATTAATAAACCCGAATAAACCAAAATAAAATATAATATTTACAAAATTTATAAAGTTAAAATACAAAATCGATTGGGGATTTTGGAACACTACAATATGTACATGATGCGGATAGTTTAGCCTTCAAATGTTCACATGAACCCTTCCCATCCGAATCAGTTATTATATAAGTTTATAATTTATAATTTACAAATTATATGTGTTAATACAATTATTACAATAAATTAAATTCAAACTTTAAATTTCCGAACTTGCAGGATCAGTGGGACTTGCAGGTTCGGCAGAAGAGACTGGACAAATCAATAAAGGTTAATGCAAAACGGCACAAAAAATAGTCCCGCATTTTTTTCTGTTATAAAAGTTGATTAAGCAAATACAAAATTGTTATTTATATTATACTAGAAATCGCTCGGCAGTTTACGGATAAAATTCGTACTAGAACTTAATCGAAAAAAGTAAACCGAACCACAAAGTTTCATACACATACCTACTATGTAACGAAAATGTTCATTGGATCAATGAAATTTAAATTTGGAATTTGAAGTATTTAAAAAGTAATCAATAGAAAATTAATGCAGTATGCAGTAGTAGTATTTTTCTCTAAAATAGGGATTCAGATGGGAATATTTTGTTAGATGTTTTTTCTTTTAATTTTTATTTAAAATTTTAAATAACATAACTTGCTATTCACTATTACATATTTTTTAACTTTCATTAAAATTAGAAATCAATAGAAATGTTATTATTAATGTTTATTGAAAGGTTAATACATAATTTATTGGTTACAGTTATTGGTTCTTATAACGGTTATTGGTTAATTTAAGTTAGGTTATAACAAATTTAAAATTTTGCCAGCGATTCAAATTTACCGCTTGTATTTTATTTAAAAATGTTATGATGACAAACATTACGTTTGAATAAATCGCAACAGTAGGTTAACATGTTGTTGAATAATTTAAAGTGACATTTATTTGAATCAAGTCTATAAAAGTTTTTTATGTTTTTAAGTTTCAAAAATGCTTTTCTACAATAATGCAATCAATTTTTTTACAAAGTAAAATGTCCTATTCAAATATCAAATTCTAAAAATATCTTAGAATTTTTATTACTACAAATAATTATTTAGTACTCTCCGCATGTATTAATCTATTGTTTGTAAAAAAAACTGAAAAAAAGGAAAAAAAACTAAAAGAAAATAAAAATAAAAAATGTAGTTACTTTTGAAATTTTATTTACATTATAAATTCAGCATAATATTTAGTTTTTAAGTGCTATACTAGTCTCTATCTTGAATAACAGCGATAGGAGTTATTTTTGTACGAGTCCCTTCACATCTACCGCTGACGTCACGTGAGAGAGAGCTTAATCTTTGTTTTTGCCTGGAAAACAAGGACGGTAAATGCGCCCGGTCACATTGTGAGGCAGTTTATAGTCGGCCAAATTAATAATGGACCAAGAGAACTTTCAGCTAGTTTTAGATGGCGCAATCGCAGATCCTTTGATTTGTTCCTATATTAGGGGTAGAAGGACTTTTATATCCTGGATGTAATTTTCAACTATGACATTTGATTTACGTAATTCATTTAGTATTTAGTTATATTTTACGATGAACTTATTTTCAAGTGAAAATTTTATTGAAAGAGAAACTTATTTTCTTAGAATTTAAAAGTTACACAATTGGGTATTCGAATACTACATAGCACTCATTATTAACGTAATAATATTATAACCGTTTTTCTAACTTCAAAAGTCTTGTTTTAAAAATACTACGGTTCCAAATTTTGTATAATTTTTTATTAAAAAGAGGTTAAATCAATTTATTTGTTTGACTTTCGGCTGTGAATATTTCTCGACGCGTTTTCGCAAAATATTTTGAGTTTTCTCTCAGAATAATTAGAGAACTACTAGATGACAGGTTATACGGGGTATATTCGAGTCTAACGAGTATTTGGTCCGAAAAGAAAATACAAAAATAATATTTTGATTGTTTTATTACAATTAAAGTTTAAAGCTAATATCAAATTAACTGCAAGCGATAAAATAAATTGCAAATATCTTTTTTATTCCAAATTATCGGGTTTCGCGGGTGGGAAATCCTGTACATTTTATTATTTATTACGCTCCATGAGCAAAATAATTTGAATGGGATTTTTTTAGAGAAAATTGTAAATACAATTCGGAATGTACCGCTATTTGAGAAAGTTAGTACATAGTATTATTTTTAAAATACTTAAAAAATATAATAATGTAATATAACATTATTATACAAATTTTTGAGTATTCGTATTCCCAGTTGTGTCTTGCAGCGGACTCGCGTAGGATTGCGAAAGCCCTTTGTTAAACTTTTTCTAAACTGACGATTCTACAACTAAGCACCTAATGAAAAAAGTTTAGCCGTTAGGCTATAGCACAGGAAACCGTGGTTCCATTCCCGTTTTCACCGGATACATCGTGTATTTAGTATTTACAATTCTTTCAGAATTGGCTAGTACCAATACGGCAATAAGTTAATATTGAGTAATAAATTTTAGTTTTTTGAAATTTTGTATTCTTATTTGTAGGTCGTATGTCAGAGAGCAATCGTAGGCCATCCCGTAGGTTTGATTCCCAACTAAACATAATATAGTACTTCGGTTTCTTGTTCGTATTCCTTTCACAAGATTGCTGATTAAAGATTAATTTAATTAAATTATTGATTCTTTAATTACTCATATACCTATATGAAATCACATGAAATATTAAATTTCTAAGTACCCAAGTCCTGCATCTATGCAAAGTGTTGCAAGGCATTTATATAAAAAAAATTATAAAAAATACAGTTGACTATCTCTAAATCAAACTTCTCACAGTTCAAATTTTTCTTTAAATCAAATTATTTATTTGGCAACCAAATTCAATTTTGTTTGTAAAATTATTCTCTAAATCGAATTTTCTAATTCGAACTTTTTTTAAATCAAATGCAATGTTGGAAATTTGATGTCAATTTATATGTAATTCGTCTCTCCATAAATTGAATTTTAATTTTTTAATAATTTATTAGTTCTTTAATAAATTCGCAGCGTCTACCTGACGTGTGTAATGCCGAAATTCAAACTTGAATTCTATTTCAAACTCTCCCTAATTCGAACAAATTCTTAAGTAATAATTTTTAATTTTAATTATTTTTTAATTTACGCATTAATTAAATATTAAAAATCATTACCGACAGAATATCGTGTGCTTTTATTAAATTTCTTTTTTGGTCTCAAAGTCTCTTATTATTCTTGTTATTCTTGTTATTATTCTTGTTAGTCGTTTTCCTATCTCAGTGATTTGCCAATTTGTCAGAATCAAGTTTTTATCCTAATCGTAATCGAACCAGACATTTCGTCTTAACAGTCGACGCACTTGGGTTTCCCACACATCGTAATATGACGTAATGTTGAAAAGTATAACGTGATGTAGCGTCACATTATGACACGAATTAAGAAACTTAATTATCTTCATTTTTTTTACAGGTTTAACAAATACATTTCAAATTCAATGAATGAACAAAAAGTTGAAAGTAATCAGTAGTTGTAAATAAATTGTTCGAATTATTTAAGTTTTACTGTAAACTTCATGAAAAAATATTCACATCATTACCATTATGCAGATAACTCTTAGAAGTTATCATTTAACTTACTACATTTATTTTTAATTTTTAAAATAAATGTTATGAAATATGTATGGTGCAATAAATTAAAAATAGCTATAATTACTTCAGCTTACTTTAATATTGCAAAAAGTACAGTCATTGCCGGGGGGGGGGGGGGGAGCTGCAGCTCTCCATTGAACCAAATATGTAGTGATATTTATGTTTAATTCTTTTTTATTAAATGGCATATTTCTTCTTCTTCACTTTTTAGATATTGGAAATTTCTTGTATCAGGGAACATTATTAAAAGTAAATAGTAACTGTAGTTACATACTAAAAGAAGTTTCCCCAATTATACATTGCGTCATGTTATGTAAAGAGGCCTTTATTTTTTTTAAATTAAATATGACACTTTCCTTAATTAAATATATTTTTATTTTTTAAATTATTTTTTTTAATTTGTGGAATTAGTTCCAACCAATTTTTAATTTTGGAGGAGTCTACCTGGGAGGTGGGACGTATCTTTGTTTTGAGAAAAAATTTTAGTTTAAATCAAGTTAAATAAATTATAATAATTAATTAATTGGTTTTACTTCAATGTGGAAGTGAAATTTATTATAGATTAAAAATAAAGTTTGGTTCAATTTATTGAATTAAAATCGAAAATAAGTTTGGATGCTTGGGTGATTGAATTGGATAGCGATAAAAATAAAGTTTGGTTTCGCATCAAAGTATCAAGAATTTCAATAATTGATTTTGAATTGATAAAAATGATTTTTGGGATTTTTGGTAAAAGAATTATTATTAGTAAGATAGAAAATATCACAGCAATATGTAGCTATATTTTTTCGAAATTATATTTTAAAATTATAATTATTTTTTTCCTTTAATCTCAATTATTAATATTACTTGTATTGATTAAAGTAGTATCAATATTGTAAAAAGGAGACGGTTATAAGCTAGCAGTTAGATTCTTGATTCTTGATCAAGTACACCATCACAATGGGTGTACTTTTCTTTTTCGCAAATTTTAAATATCAATTCCGGGATAAAACTATTGATATTTTCGAGATGGAGAATACAAACATTTTTTAGCAATTTTCTTTAAATTAAATTTAAGAGAAATTTGATCGGTCCGCGTAGAATTTTTTCCTGTTCGCTTTAAAAAATTATCTGTAATTTTTGTCAAAGGTTTATTTACTTATAATTTATACATACCGGGTGACCGACCGTTTATTCGAATATAGGGAAATAACATGAAAAATTGATTTATTTTTAAATTTCTACTTCTCATTATAACGGTTAAGAACGAGAAAGGTATCAATTTAAAGAGATTTTTTTAGGGCACCCGGTATAATAATTACAAAAATTACTTAACCACCGGTATGGGGGTAAAAAATAGGTTGATTAACACTGGTTTAGAGTATCTTGAAGCGTAAACATTTTCCTAACAAATTCGCCGCCTCTACCAGACGTGTTATGACTATTAGGGCTGGGAATTTTTATCAATAAATATCGATGGTTATCGATATTGCGATAGTTATCGATATTTCATAAATATCGATACCTCAGAACACGTCGAACAACTGGTATTTCAGAGTTACAATAGAGTAGACAATATGTCAAAAAATGATTTTTATAATTTTCTTAATTTTTTGTAATTTTAATAGTAATTATTTCTATAATAACATTATTATTTTTATTAAGTTATGATTATGACCCTACTTATAACTTCAGTAGCTCTAAATTATAAGCACTAGCGTACCTAGGGGAGGGCGGTAGGGGCGGACCGCCCCGGCCGGCACATTTTTAGGGGGCGGCATTTTGCGGGTATGTAAAAATTTTGGGTTTGAAAAAAGCTATAGCGTGTTAAATATTTGATTACGAATACCTCGATGACCTTTTTTTCTTTTTATTTTGCCCATGTTTAAAATTTTGAATTTTGAATTGAAATTCAAATAAAATTTTTTTAGTAGGGGGCGGCAAAATTTAAGATCGCCTCGGGCGGCAAAAGCTCTAGGTACGCCAGTGATTATAAGACACACTTTTCAGAAACTCTCATTTTTCTAATATAACGCGTATAAGAGATATGGCAAATAGGATGATGCATCGTCGATCTCTTTTTTTGAGAAAAGATTAATGGTGAAAATCGAAATTCGATACCTGTTTTCATTTTCAAAAGTTTAATTTAATATCGATATCTTGGTTGTTTGTCAAGTTATAGAAAAAATATATACTTACACTTTCTTCGGACACTTTTTAAGGGGAATAAACTGGAAAAAGGGATTTTACATTTTAAACATCTTCATTAGTTTCCACGTTATAACATAAAATTGTATTTATTTAAATGGAAACCACAGTTGGCTATGTCATATTTAAAAAGAGCTTTTTATTTTATTTTTAATTATATATAACATGCGTGGTTTATTATTTCAGTTTCATCCCGTTATATTAGAAAGTTGTTAAATAACAATAGCTGTATTCGTTTTACCTATTTTATTGCCATCTCAGTTACACAACTGAGAACTGAGACGAAATGAGCTGAGCCAAACAGGTATTAACTGAGCCAAACTGGGAAAAACATAAGGTGAAAAGAACAACAAAAGTACACTATCAACCTATGATACAAAAATTGTTTACCAACCAAATCATATTTACCAATGTTTACTATCAACATAACCTCAATATAACGTAAACAACCTCCATAGGTATATAGTACCAATAGTACCATGTTACCCTCCATAACAAGCGTCTAGGTACACCGATCTTGATATGATTCCTGTTGTAATGCGCATGCGTGATTCGTTTATTGTGTTCCAAGTTTTGTTGAACTTTGGCAGGCCTACTTTTTCGAAGTTTTGAGGTTAATTGTTTTTTTGTTTGATTTCAAACTAAACTTGTGATTTGTTTTCACTCAATGACACAGTGTTTCTGACTTGTCCATGGCATAGCTATCCATGCCAGATCCACGGTGTCGACTACTGTTTCTTAATTATATGTGTCGAATTAAATTTAGCTTTTATACACTAAATTTTTGTAAAATTAAAACACTAAAGCGTTCAATGTATAATTTATTCATAACACTGCAATACTATAATACTATAACCCTAACCTCCACAAAAACAAATGAGGTGTTAACTTTTTTAAACCGACCAATCCGGGCTATTTCCCAATTTAGCTCAGTTCGTATTCAGTTGTAACACTTCGAAAAAGCAGGATCAGTTAGGTTAGGGAGGGAGGTGATTTACTCAGGGTGCATGTAAACTGCCCTAATCCCCTAAAAACGGAAAATTGAAAAAGTGTAAACTCCCCTCCTAACAAAATGGTAGTCACTAATCCCAGATGTAAACTGCCCTCCGAACAAAATGATGTAAACTCCCCTCCAAGCTAAAAGGTTGCCACTAATCTGATTAATACAAAGTACATGGTGATACGGCAATTATTTATGTAATTTAATTATTAATTAAAATTAGCAATTAAATTTATTTAAATTAAAATATATTTTAAAAATGAAATAAAATGAAAAAAAAAATGAAATGAAATATATTTTAAAATATGAAATTCCTAAAATATTATTAATAATAATATAATATTATTATAATTATTATAACCATTTTCATTGGCCCTTTCAATGAAATCCTTTCAATGAAATGAAATATATTTTAAAATATGAAATTCCTAAAATATTATTAATAATAATATAATATTATTATAATTATTATAACCATTTTCATTGGCCCTTCCAATGAGATCCGATGAGATTTCACCTGACCCCCCCTCTCTTTGAGTATTAAAATTATTAATAATTAACATAAAACATTTTAAATTTATTAAAAGTAGGTATTTATTATAATCACATTACATAAAATAATTTTAAAAAAAGCAAAAAAAAATAAATTCTTAACATTTGGGGTGACTGTACAACGAGACTGATTTTATAAACTGCAACCGCGATATTTCTTCCAGGTTGTATTTTTGAAGCAGTGCCTCAATAGTTTTCTGTTTATTTTTAGATTCTCGGCTTTGTGTAGGTGGCTTTCCAACACTGTTCAAAGCAATATCAACTTGGTTTTGTTCCTGTTTCAACGCATTCAAAAATTGATATATGTTGGGGTGAGGAGAATTAAAATTCTGTTTGAAAGCCGCATGAAAAGATTCACAGCAATTTGTAGTCGAAAGTAAATCTAAAGACGCCTTGGCCCATACTCTGGGAGGAAATACCGCATTGTCCCCCACATAATATGTAAACAGATATTCTGAAAACTTATCGAGATTAGCATGGGCTGGTTTTATCTCAAGTAGATCATTATAAGTTTTCAAGACATCTCCAGCTTTTAGAAATTTCAATCCAAAGCAATATCGCGCCCATCTATCAATTTCGGAATTCATATCTCTGTATTCAGAAGTCACACCGTTTCTTTGGAGAGATCGATACCATGCTTGGCCCAGATGAAATCTGCATCCTTTTATAGACGCGTGTGGCCATTGAATTTCACATGCGTTTCTCAGCCCCACTTCAAAGTCTGTAACTATTATATAAAATTTGAATAACTGAAACATTTCGAAAAAGCTGTCATCGATCAGAAATCCACTATTAAGCTTGGAAATTGTTTTAAAACAATTCGCGTACGTCGATTGTTTCTTATCCGGGAGCAGGCAAAACACGAGCGGCACATAATGTCCATTAAAAAGTCCGTGGATAGTAAACAATTGTGTAAAAAAATCAGCACAATAGTCAAATGTGCCATCCATGTATATTGCCTCAGCTCTCGTCAAAGCAGTCAAATTTGTGTTGCGGGGAAAATACAATAATGTTTGAATGCGGATCGTTTGCAAAGAGAAAATTTTCACCTTGACCAGTTTTCACTTCCATCTCTTTCAGGTTTTCGTGTACCTCGCCAACATTGTTTAGAAGAGTTTCCACAGTCTTCCACTACGAACCCTTCGTTTCGCTTCGGACGGTTCGTGACGTTGTTTTGACGAGAGCTAAACCAAATTTAAAACAGCTCTGAGCGCGGCAGAACTCAAAAAGGTGAGACGTGAGACTCGGTTGGGGTGAATCTAGTAGGTAATAATAATTTTGTAACACCCTGTACTGTAAATTAACCAAAATTATGGGATTAATAAATTAAGCCTCAGGTAGTTTGGAGGGCAGTTTACATGTGGGATTAGTGGCAACCTTTTTCTTGGAGGGCAGTTTACATCTGGGATTACTGGCGACCTTTTCGTTCGGAGGGCAGTTTACATTTTACGGTCAAGTTTGGAGGGCAGTTTACAATTCCCCTTTACTCATCAGTTAAAACGGGGAATTGTAAACTGCCCTCTAAACTTAACCATAAAATGTAAACTGCCCTCCGAGCAAAAAGGTCGCCAGTAATCCCAGATGTAAACTGCCCTCCAAACTACCTGAGGCTTAATTTATTGATCCCATAATTTTGGTTATTTTACAGTACAGGGTGTTACAAAATTATTATTACCTACTAGATCCTAGATCCACCCCAACCGAGTTTCGCCCCTTTCGAGTCTCATCTTTTCGAGTTCTGCCGCGCTCAGAGATGTTTTAAATTTAGTTTAGCTCTTGTCAAAAGAACGGCGCGAAGCGTCCGAAGCGAAACTAAGGGTTCGTAGCGTAAATCCCCGACACTAATAAACACTAAAAAAGTTTCACCTTTTTCGAGTTCAACCTTTGGCGAGTTCTTTCGGTCTTCAGGGATATTTTTAATTAGTTTAGTCTTTGTCAAAACGGCTCGAAGCGCCCGGAGCAGAGGGGACCGGAGCGCAGGGTAGCGCAGAGTCGAATTTGACAAAGACAACCATGGCAATACACGGATCCACCATAAAAAAGTAGTTCTGCGGTTTTTAAAATTAAATGCCAACAGTCAGCGCTGACACTACTATCCATAAAATTTATTTATGAAAATTATTATTTAAAATTTTTATAAATTTTAACTGATAATAATAACGTTTTTCATAAATAAATTTAATTGCTGTATCACCATGTACTTTGTATTAATCAGATTAGTGGCAACCTGTTTGCTTGGAGGGCAGTTTACATCCTTTTGTTTGGAGGGCAGTTTACACTTTTTCAATTTTTCGTTTTTAAGGGATTAGGGCAGTTTACATATACCCGTTAAAACTCAGTTCGGCACGGCACAGCACATCTGTTGAAACGGTAAAAAGAACACCCTTTTAACTGAGTATCTCAGTACAATCTCACTTAAAATAGGTGAAAAGAATACAACTAATAAAAGAAGATCGGAAAATTAAATGTTGACTTTGTCAAAACTTCAAAACCAGATATTATACAAAAACATTATCTAAAACATTATCTATATCTAAAACAATATTATTGTCTCCAATCGTTTTGATGACAACATATTTAAATATGTCATATTCATAACCAACTATAGTTTCCATTAAAAAAAAAACACAACTTTATATTATGACTCGGAATTTGTCAAAGTGTTTGGAAATACTATGTGTTAAGTGCAATGCGGGCGCTAAGTCACTTCCGCTGGGAAGTAACAGTTTCGGACTAGACCTGGCAGTTGTTTCACCAGTTTCTATCGTTGTCAATAGTTATTTATGTATCTAGGGCATTATGAAGATGTTTATGTCGAGGGCAACCAATTTAAAAGAGCGAGGTCCGCCAGGCCGAGAGTTGCCCGAGAGCAACAAACTTGCTCGACAGCATAAACATCGGGTAATGCTCGTGATGCATACAACGTTTTATATTTTACTGCATTTAAATTTGTCAACATTTAAAAATTTTATAAATTTTGAATTTGATGATTGCTAAATTTAATTATTTTTAAAAAATTTTTAATTGTTCAATTAGTGGATCTTCATTTGCAAGTTGTACTTTTAATTTTATATTTAAAATATTTTTTATTAAATTTTTATATTTTAATTTAAATTTTTATTAAATTGTAAACAATAAAATGGTACATTTTTTGAATTATATTATATAATTGCGAATGAGAGGGCATAATAAGCGGGCATTATGATTTATACTTGTGCATGCACAATATTTGTGCATACTGACAGTTAATCTTAAAAAAAATATTTTTAGTACGTAATACTAGCCCTAGTACGTAAAAAAGCGTGAAGACGAAAGTATAGGTTTAATTTGAATTTCACAAATATTGGTCTTATGCGTGTAGTAAGATGTTTTGTAAATGTCAAAAACAATAAACAATGTTATAAAAATGCACGTAGAGGGTTTTTTTTTTAAAATCAGTTATATTTTTTATAACAAAAATTTTTTGAGTGACTATCTCTGCAATCCAACCTAACAAAATAAAAAAATTTAGTAGTTTTTATTAGTAATAAAAATTATTTATTAGTAAAAATTGATATTTGTTATTAAAACATCGATAAAAACTGAGATATACAGGATATTTTGATATTTATAACACCGAGATATCTACATAATTATATAATTTTTGAAGATTTGAACGTGACAACGCTGTATCGGTTGCAGATTATAATTAATTTCTCGAAAATGAGGTAGTAAACAGTGCTAAAATTTTGCTGAAACTTGCTTCTATTAACAACCTATAATAGCACCTACAAATTAATTGAAAGAACTCAAACTTTTTTTTCATCTTTTTAAGCCAATATTCGAAAAACTTTTGTTTTTCATAAAATGGTTTTTCCATTATAAGATTTTCTTAATATTTTTGAACAAATGTTTTACTATTTTGCACCTTGTGATTTTCCCTAAAAGCAGATCTTAAGCAAAACCATAGATGTGATTTTCATGAATTTTAACAAAAAGTGTTAAATTAAAATCGCATGAACTATTAAACGGTGTAGTGAATCGATTTGCAATTTATTTTATTACATTGTAAAGTCAATGAAGATATGTGTATGGATTTTCATGGATACCATAGACTTTTTTAGATTCATTTTTTTTCTCCTATACATCCATAAGTTAATGTAGAAATTATTTTCAACTTACATAGTTTTCTTAAAATCTATATATTGGTATAGTAATAAAGTAATAAGATATACTACATAGTAGGTATATCAATCATTAAAAACTTTTTCCAATATTTTTATTGGTAATTTCAACGGGTGCACATACCCTGATGCACCCATGTAGTCGGCGTCCATGTTTTTAATTTTTAAAAATATTAATTTTATTACTTTATATTCATTATTATCTACTATTATTATCATTAATTATGCATCAAAGTTGGTTTAGAAAGTTACGCACCTTTGCCAAATTCATCATATTTTAGAAACTATTCCTGAAAATTATTATCTATGTACATTTTTTAAGAGCTTTTGATGTTAGGTCTTGTATATAATAAATGTTTACAAGCTATTGAGTTCAAACTATTTAACCCTCGCCTCGTTTTATTAATGTAAAGCTACATCATAAGCTACATTTAAACTTTTTAGGACGTAATAGTCATTGACAAATAGTGTTAATAATGTTTTATATCATAGTTTTTTCTCTGAACATGGAAACGTTCAGATGCATGAATTATATAATGCACTTCAAACTTAAATTTTTTTCTATGTTTTAGGAAACTTTTTCTGTATTTTACTTTTATTTTTATTAATTATTAGGCAGTTAAAATATATTTTGATAGAAAAAAAAAATTATTTATGATGCAGGTATTTATGAGCAATATTACTTACTATATAATATGTATAATGTTAATATAATAGTCCAGTTGACAACACTTTAAAAGAGCTATTGTGGAAATAATGAGGGACAGGCCGTAAAATTATAAAATTTATTATTACCTCTAGAAAGACATACTAATTTTGCAATGTTACGAATTCCAGATTTGACCGAACATCCAATATATTAAAAGAAAAAAATATATTTTTATGAATATTATTAGAAAACACTACGGTTTGAGTTTCTTTTAGAGTAAAATGTGAAGGTATTGAAAATAAAGCAAAAAAAATTGTACAAAGAAAAGGATTTCATTTTTTAATTTCGTAAATCGATCGACAGATCTGCACAACCTCCACAACAGGTGCGTTTAACACTGGATTGTTTTATGCGTGAGATTAGAAGTGGTTCTTTTCTGATCAGAAATATTTCATTTGAGAATAAGCGCAGCCTAGCTAACGAAACCACTTTTAATTCAAACGAAACACGCAATTTTTTATATATTATATGTTAGGTTTCGTTTTGATTTATGCCACAATTAATCTGCAGAAAAAAAACTGAAATTGCAGTTAATTCTAAAAAAATTAAAGAATTTGTTAACAGCCAAATTTGTCTTATGACATTATAGTTTACTAAAAGGAATTAGCTTTCCAGCGATCCACACTTTATGTGTGCCAGAGAAAGAATCACTTCTACTAAAAGTGGCCGATATAAAAGTGGTATACTTTTATTCAATTTAAACAAAAGATTTATCACTGCGCCTATTCATAGGTAGGCGTTCGGTCAGGCACAATCTCATCTTTTAATCTTAATATATAAAAACATTAGTGCATACATATGAATGGTGCATATTCAAATCATATGTTCGTGTGGTTTATCTTTTTTTTGACCTGGTCTATGGTACATTTTCTTCTGCACCATTGGGCGAAGTCCGATTTTTTTATACTACTATTAAATAAGTTTTCTTTGCATAGATTTTGCATTTTAAAGAAAAAATTGTCCATTATCAGTGCAATAATCATTCTTTTTAATATTTTTAATAATATATTTTGGCCTTCTGATTTCGAAGTGGGAGGGGGCTGCCCAGGCGTCCTTCTTGTACCAGCTGCCACTGCTTGTAGGCCGTAGTAATAAAGTATTTTAAAAATTAATAATTAATCGATGAGTTTTTTATAAATACTTTATAAACAAAATAAGGTTAACAAAGTTTCATCTTGAAATTATAAAATTCCATATAATCATATTTATGGAAAGCCTGCTGGATTCTTCAGAAGCAGTGCTGGTTAGTGCTTTGTACACATTTTAATTTTATATTAAACATCAATATTATTATTAATAATAACTAATATTATAATGTAAAAGTCGTCGTACACGAACAAGTATAGGTGCGCAATCATGTTAAAAATAGTATACCTCGCGATATTTGTATATTTGATGTATATACCGTTATGTTGTGTTCGCGTTGCTGTGTCATTCGGTAGAGAAAGATGAAGTCATTAACATGGTGGTAGAAACTAGAAAGCTGAGAATACGGATCGGCAAGCTGTACATTCCATTTATATTACGATCATCCGGTCTTCATTTTGAATGCTATTCAATGTAATATTTTCCCATACATTTTAATAACAATTTGAAATTAAAATACAATATCATTTTTAAAATAAATTAAAAAGTATATTATTTGAACATTTAATAATTAACAACATCAATTTTTTGGCGCGACCCCAGTTATTTTATTTAAATTGAATTTAAATAAATCGTTTCGTACAGAGTTAAAAAGGGTAATATAGATATCTTTTGTGTTTTACCAAATATCAGTTGTCATTCTCAATTTTTTTTTTATAATGAGCACAGCTCATCACAGACACATTTTAAATTTTTCATCTGGAGACACTGAAAAGTTGTTAAGAATTTTTCAAAATTTTACCTCGAAATACTATAATAGTGATTCTCATAAGAATCCAACTGGAATAAAATTATTAATAATAATAATTACATATTAAAAATAATAAATATCAAAAAGCTAAGGTAACAATTAAAACGTAATAAAATGACTTATTACGAATAAATTCTTGAAATAGGGAACATCAATTCCTGAAAGCTCGAACCAATATTACGTTTTAATTGTTACCTTTGCTTAAATTTGATATTTATTATTTTTTAATTTATTATTAATAAATAGGGATCGGATTTATAGGCACTGGGACCCCGATATCTTGTATGCGGCAAACAATTTATACATTCACACAAGGTATTATATACGGCATAAATTGTTTGCCGCATACAAGATATCGAGGTCCCAGTGCCTATAAATGCGATCCCTATTAAATAGCTAATAATTTTAATTTTATAATAATTATATTATATTATATAGTAAAAATTACTATAGCAAATAATTAATCATAATATTATTGCTTCGTTTACTTCTAAACACTGTTGAGTTCTTCTGGTTATACTATCAGTGGCTCAAAGTACTTCTTCAGTGTTTAATGATCGACAGGCATTGCAAATTCTGAGCTCAACAGTGTTTAGAAGTAAATGGAAGACATTTTGAACACTTGTAACATTGCTCTAACGCGGTATAGCTGGATTTCAAGTGGCTGACTTTTAAAGTTAAGTTCGTTATAAGAAATTGAAATTTAATAACTTAAGTCGAATATAACTTAAAAAGGCAGTGGCGGATCCAGGGGGGGGGGTCATGGGGGTCATGACCCCCCCCTTGAAGCCACAATTTTGGCCAAATAAAAGCTTCTGTAAAGTGTAAAAAGTGTTTATATTTAAATTAAAAAAAGAACTGATAATGTCCATGAAAATCCTAACTTTTCACATATGTGCTTCTAGGACAATAAAAAAAATCACCTGCGGCGCATTTTGCTGACGCGGTCTGACGACCGCGCATGTTTATTTAGGCTTAATGAATATCCTGTGACCTGTGACCCCCCCGTTGCCAAAAGTCTAGATCCGCGCCTGTAAAAAGGCTGGGAGTAATAAAAAATTTTGTCCTACAAAACTTGCTTATTTTTTAAAGAGCTTTCCAACGATACCACTTTCGACATATGGTGCCATTTAAAATTCTGGATTTCTGGACTTTCTGGAGCAAACTACTCTGGATGCCGACTTTTCCCGGAAATAATAATATCAACATTAGATTCGTCATTAGGGCTTTTGTAATAAATTTTTTTAGCCCAACTCTTTACGACTTACCGTTTTTGAAAAAAAGTACTGATACGGGTAGTCTGGGTCACCCTGTATATTGTACTTTTAATAAAAATTTTGAAAAAGTAAGTGTTTACTTGCGAAAGCTAGGAAAACTATTACTTTACGACAATACTCAATTCTTTAGTTTACATTACAAATGAACCAAATCTTTTTTGTTTGAGCGCGCAATGTGAAAAGCTGTGAAACTCTTCTAGTTTCGATGAGTTATCTTCCTGTTTTGACAGGATCACTGGTTTTAGTTACTAAGTATTAATATTCTAATTACCTCCAATCAAAAAAAAAATTTTTTTTGGAAGGAAGGTAATCGAAAAAAAATTTTAATTTTTTTACATTTTCGAGATCAGCGTGTTCAGAAACGTAAAGATCTGCAAAAAATAAAAGAAATTTTTCTGTCGGTCTGTCATCAAATTTTGTCCCTCGATTTATTCCGGAACCGTCCAACCAATCATGGCTAAATTTGGTATAGTAGTAGGGTTTATGGTGGAAAGGTAAAAATAAGGTTTTCGTAGCGATCTGTCAATCAGGACTGCCACTACAAGAAAATAACATAAGATTTTTAAAAACGATTTTATTTTGTGGTAGGTTATTTTAAAGACCTTGAAAAGCTTTATCCAGAATAGGTGAAATTAACTTTCTATCTGTCATCTGTCAAAAATTACAAGCTGCCAAAGTTGAAACTTCAAGAGTGAATAACTCATGAAGTACTGAAGGGATCTCAATCAAATTTTGTATGTAGGAACATTGCCCCCACATGACTTGACAGCATAGAACCATTTAATAAAAATCAAGAATTCAACATTAAAAAAAAAAGATTACTTTTTCTGCGAATACTTGAAAAAAGTCCTTGTCCCTCGATTTTTGATGGCAGTCAAACTTTTGGAACTTATGTTTGGTAGGCTCTAGTGGTAAAAATAAGATTTTGGCAGATAAATCTTTGCCAAGACTACCACAATAAAATAAAAAAATAAATTGAAAATGTCATCGTATCTCCGGAAATGTTTAACCGATTGTGAATTTTGTGTGCTAATAGAGCTTTTAAAATACAAGCATTGGTTAGGAAACAATTGAGTCAAATGTAAAATCAAGAAAATTACAGAAAATATTAACTGAAAACTTACTTTATCTACTTTTTTGGAAAAATTTGTTAGGTGGCTTATCATATGACGTAACATTCATTTCGCAAGTTTGTTTGTTTTCAATGTTTTCAAGTGGTCAAATCTGACAGTTTATAATTTAATAATTATTTTTGAACGATTAAAAATTTGTTTGCTCTACTGAAAACGGTAATTTTAAACTAATAAGGTATATCTTTTCCTGTTTATTTATTCTTTATTTTAAATAACTCTTCTTTAAAACAAAAAAATTTAAATTATATAATATTATATTATATTTTATGATGTTATGAATTTCCATATATTTGAAGCTATTTACATTGCCACTGCATATAATATGTATAACTTCATAAAATAATTATTATCGTTGGAAGCTTTCTATATTATGTGGTAGACGTAACGTCGTAATAGTTGCAATTTTTGACATAATACAGCTGAAAAAATTATTTTATCGGAAAACATAACGAAATAGATGCTTTCCGAGTGTCCGCTCGGCAGCCAAAACAAAGCATTCCTAGTCAGCTCACAAATCGACTAATTGGACTTTTTCGTGAGCCTACTGCAAGCCTGTCCTAATCATTCAATCTGGCTACGAGGCTGATCGACTGGTAATGTGTTTTGTTCAATCCTGCTATTGAAACATGTCGTTTCTTACTTGGATACGCAACTAGAAACCTTTTGTTTTACTCGCTCAAATTATTTCTAAGGTAACGAGTGGGCAAAAGAATTTTCACCCACTAGTGAGTGAAAAATGCAGTCGTTCATGTATTTGTTTATGCAAACTATAGCAACGCAACCTGCCGTCTATGTTGATTTGCCTTACGTATTTTTATATTTTAAAACCAAAGCTAACTTTTTTCTGAATTATTTTGCGCGCAAAGTGATCTAGGATTTTGCATAAGGCTTCCTACCACAAATTGCTGGGGGCTGAGTACGAGCAAGGGGGGTAAATTTTTTGCTCAGTTTTTCGATATCTAGCGCCGTTTTCGAGTTATAGCAAATTGAAAATCTCAAATTTAATTATTGATGACACGAATTAAAATAAATTATATTTTCATAAATATTTTAGATTTATAAGTGCAGGATTAAACAAAACGCTATACATCACTCGTGGAGAAACCCTTTCGCTCACTTTTTGCGTCTGCAAATGCGCAAATGCTTGAGCGAATCATTCGGTTTTTCCACTAGTAATGTAATATACTATTTATTAATGGTCGATTCTGTTACTTCTGCATGTCAACTCATTTATATTATAAAAAAATGCTATTATAAAAATTTGCCCGACGGCGACGTGGGGTTCGAACTGGCGATCTCAAAACTATTTAATTCTGATTCAATCACTTAATACATTTTGCCATAGAGGGTTGCTCTAATGACATTGTTCTAATTTGTCTTATATGTCACGATTTGTAATTTAAACAATATTTTTTTATATTTGATATAATAGATAACTTTATGTTTTTCGATAAAAAAAAGCTTACAGCTTTAAAAAGCTCGCCACGCTCACTTTTTAATATATCTGCGCGCCCAGTAACGGATCATTTTCGATGCTTGGCCAGTAATAAACTATTAAAATTAAAAATAAGAAAAAATATAAAAATGCAAATTAAATTAAAATATTTTCTGTATAACAAAAGCAATATTCGTACAATTACAATGCGATATACTAACGAGGAGAATCCCTCAAGTTTACTGTAGGATTGGAAAGCTTTGGTAGGTTAAAAGAGTACTATAAAATTAAGCAAACATCTGATTTTTTTAAAGTGCCATGAGCAACCTTTCTTGATTAAATAGTTTTTACAAGTTTGAATGTAATACTTCAGCTAGTTTATGCAATAAAAATCCAAAGTTCTTCTAGCTGATATATTGGAATGTTCAGGTTTGTTTCCCCACACTTTTAAACTTAAACTTTCCATTTTTTAAACCATATTTTATTCAGATTTTCTTACAACATTTCCGACGCTACCTCAGGAACTTCATGTGCAGTAAGTATGGCAGAGTCGTCTGTAAAAATTACTGTGGTGGTATTTTCGTTGGTAGGAAAATCAGCTGTATACAGCAATTAAAGGATAGGCCCCAGTACACCACTCTGTGGAATTCCAGCTTGAATTGGATAAATCTTAGTATTCTCCTTTTGGAACTTAACACGGAAATGCCTGTCTTAAAGATACAATTTTAATATTAAAAATATGTTATTGGGCAACATTTATTTATTAAGTTATTTTTTGAAATAACTTGGTTAATATCGGAAGCAAACCGAGAGGCCGGCAGCAGCAGCAGGCTTTGGTATCATTACTATTTCGGCAACCTTCCATTGTGTTGGGAAGTACCCCGTTCTTAAGATTTCATTAAATATCCGTGTTGTGAATTTTATATCAATACGAGGGAGTTATTTTAATATTTAGCTCTCTGCTTATTATTTTTAGTAAAATAATTATCAGATATGAGCATAATACCTACTTCATAGTTTGATATAAATTTCTTGACATTTTAGTGACAAGAATTGCTATGTTTAACATGTTGCTCATTTATCCCATGAACTTTTTCATTTATTTTATTTCTTGCATATTGTTGTTTGGTTTTTGATTAATTTCGCTTGGTTGGACTATGGGCGCGATTTGTTGAGGTACCATTCTGAGCGCAGCAGCGTACGAATTTCCAAATTGAATTGGGTTGTCAGAAGCTACATTTGGCATTAGATTTCTACTTAATGGTGGATAAGTTTTTTCTGCAGTTCTTTAAATATTTGATAACCCCGATAGTTTGCAGGGTAATTATCCTCATCGAGTACGCAGTTAATATCTGCTGATCTTTCTTTTAGCAGACATGTACATATTAGTCAACTGATCCCCAGTGCACTTTGATAACAGAATGATTTAGTGCCCTGGTGGAAATATTTCTCTGAAAACTCGGAATTAGACTTTTGCAGAGTTTGTTTCACTTTTTCAGAGAAATATTTCCACCAGGGTGTGTATCTCTAGCACTTAACACATTGTAGTATGTCTCTTTTAGGTATCGTTAGTTAGAAATTCACAATCGAATCGAGTAAATGTTTTACCATATAAAGGCTTATATATAGAGTGCGGAATTATATGCACTGGGTCCCCGATATCTGCTTATAATTCTGAACTCTACTTATATATTTGCCGATAGTGAAAAATTGGCAATATGAAAATCTGGAGAAAAAAGTTCAACAATCATATTTAGATCTTCTTCCGGATTAGGATATAATACAAGATTGACTTATTGCTTAATGGAACCATTTATATATTAATAGTAGAGAGGTGTCAATTTGTCATAATAATTAAACTATGGTTGGCATATTTTTGTTCAACGTAAAGTGAATAAAATGTATTATTGAAGATTTTCAAAATTTCCCACTCTTGAACGACAGAAGATTCGTATTAACAATCTTTGATAATGTACAAGAGCGACAGCGTCAGTATCAATAATGCTATTTTGTTTAATAATTTAATTTAAGTTAATAAACTATATAATATTTTGATGAAAGTCCAAAAACCCAGCAGGTTTTTTCAGTTTTATAGAGAAACCCCAACCAGAGTGGCTTGGGACGTTTGGTATGTTGTCAAGAAAGTACCTCTAAACATATTTCCCAAGTTTCAAAATCTTGCAATTTCGAGTTTTCGAACTTATAAATTTGTATAAAAAAATGCAAGTTAGGCATGCGGAAATATTGCATGTAATGTCCAAACAAGTTGAAAAGCTAGATATGAATTTCTTATGTGCAATTGGTTAGTTCATCTAATAGATTTGGATTTCAAAATGAGAAACCGAAGAATAGACTGGTCTATTTCCCAAAAAACCAAACTTTGAAGATAAACTAAAGGTATAAATTTCTGGAAATTACTCCAAATGCTTTTGTGTATACAAATTTAGTACCTGCTGTAAGGCCTACAATCTTGAACAAGTTTCCATGATAAAAGTTTTAATTAGCACTTACTATTCAGAATATTCGCATTTTTATACAATATTTTCTGCAAACTTTTAGTTTTACAGTAAGTTGATAATAATTATGAAAAAATGTCACATAGAAATAGTAATAATATTATGTAAGTGTATTTTATTAATAAATTAATTTATGATCATGTTTTATTATAAAAATCAATAATTATTGAGGAAGAACGTTTTTAACATGTCGTATTTGAAAGTATGTCTCTACAATTACACCACTTGCTCTAATAAAAATGATAAAATATTAACATAATATAGAACCTAAAACTACACAATTTCTATGAAATAAGACAGATAAAAATTCTTATATACACAATACACTTGTAAGCAAAATCATTATAAAATATCAACATTTACAAAAACAGTACAATTTGAAATTATATATTATAAATAATTAGCTAACAAAAATCAAAATGCTAACATCTTTTCTATACATTTACATAATGGAAAATTAATATAAATCATTCGTTGCTTAAAAATAATAAAATACTCAATTTATCTACTAACATTAAATAGAAAATAAAAATTTACACCTACATTACAATAAAAAATATAATGCTTAGTTGCAATTTGCAATGAACAGTTATTTAGAATAATCAAAATGGTACATTCATAATAATAATAATAATATTGTCAATTTATGTAACGAATAAATTTGTTAAAAAAATTGGGATAAATAAATACATAATATTTCAGTAGTTTCTTGTATCATAATTAATTAATTACCGACCAAATTGATTTATGCGATGGATGTGTTTGAACGATACAAAAGAAAATTTATACAACTCAAGAATCGATTAAAACAAATTAATAACAATAACTACAATTAATTAGAATTTTAGGTTTTTTCAATTTAAATTAAAAACATCATCAAGTTAGGTAACGATCGAAAATTTTAAGTTTAACAAAGAATTAATATAACTACTCGAAATAAATTACACTACTCCTAAAATTTTTAAAATTAATTATTCACCTAATTATAAACCAATTACTTATATACATTTCTATTGATAAAATATGGTACATACCATTAAAATTGCTCTTTCATTTTTAAAACTATAAATTAATTTTTTTCCATCAAGTGTTTTGAGATTCTTGCTTAGCCATTTTTGCTGAAAATAGAACCATTATTATTATTTATTATGAATAATCTGATGAATTATTAATAGAACTTTTTCAAATCCCTTACGACTCAATATTTCTAAAAAAAAATTAAATTAAAAATTGCGCATTGACAAGTACTCTAACTTGTTAACAATTTATTATCACAAGAAATAATGCATAATTGGTCTTCAACTGTAACTGGCATTGATATCAAAAGTTAAACTAGGGTTAATTCACTGATGTTAATCCAATCACAGCGACTAAAAACTGAGTTAACCCTAGAGAACCACAGGTTATAGGATAACCGGTGCTATTCTGTAACTTGAAATAATTTTAGCAACTTGCTAAAATAAGCAATATTGCTAATTAAGCATAGAACTATATCTATATATATAATTATTTAGCAATATTTTTCATGCTTAGCAAGTTGCTAACATTATTTCTAGTTACAGAATAGCACTGATTATCTCTGGTTAACCCTGACTATAGCTTTATACAAGAAGATTTAGTAATCACCAAATTATGCATTACCAATTATGCCATCAATATGTCAATAACGGCTGATCAAGCTAATGCTGTATCCCGCTTGGTTGATCACAACCAAGTGTTAGAATGTTTTCTCGCCAGTAATGAATTTGTATTTAATACGAGCAGTCTGTTAGGTTTACCCAAGTAGAAAATATAAATAAAATGAAAATAAATATCTAAAATTAACTTTAAAAAATGTGCATAAGGTCCGCCACCTTTCCAAAAGATCAAAAGTGGCTAGTATCATATAGCCGATATATCGGGCTAAATACCCGACAGATGACAAAACTGAAGTTTTTAACTTTTTGGAAAAAAAGATCCAATTTTTGAGGTCCTATATCCTAGGATCTATTAGACCTAAAAAATTGGGGTTGGACTCAAATTGTAGGAAATTTTCATAGCTTCCAAAAACGGATAGAATGACTATTTCTGTAAGAGCACTCTTTTAGGAGTTTCGGGCCAAAAACTGAAATCAGTTGAAAAATGTCGAGGTTTTTCGATCACCATGAAGTTAGCACAGGTCTTTCGAAGCTGTAAACTTGGTTTTACACAACTGGTAGGTACCCTAGCAACATACCAAAAAATCAAAACATGTGATTTATTCCGATGTTGGATGTCTCAAGTCAGTGGTCTATAGTTTATACTAACTACTCCTAGCCACGCCAGTGTCCGCACTAAAACAATGAAAACATACCTTTCTCTCTCTTATACATCTTAAAATATACTTGCATCTCACTCTGTTTATTGCCCCCTTAATAAATAAAAGAGATAATCGGTGCTATTCTGTAACTTGTAATAATTTTAGCCACTTGCTAAAATAAGCAATATTGCTAATTAAGCATAGAACTATATCTATATTATAATGATATTTTTATTTGAATGCGTGGCAAACGGCAAATAATCACTAATCTCTACGGCTTTACAAGTCGGAGAGCTAAGACTTCTCAAGATACTTGAATTGAGAACAATAATTCTCCAATAAGGCTTTTATGTGTGTACATGTGTTGCAGCAATTATCAATCAAATTATATTTAATGCAATTTAAAATTTTGACCTGAAGTTGCTTAATAATTACGCAGTGTATAAACATGTGTAATATAATGAAATTTATTGTTTAGCAAATGTCACAAATAAAGTTTTTAAAACAAAAATTTTTTTTTGTATTTATCAAAATTAACAAAAGTTTAGTACGCCACTGAAGTAGATTACGATTGTTATTTTTCGAGCTCTTGATAACAGTCCGACAGGTGGTTGACAGTAGTAGATAGATTTCACCATTTCTTTCGCATATGTATCGTTGAATTGATAATGAATAATTGGTATCTACAAATAATATAATTTTAAGAAAAAATTACTTGGTTATTCCTCAAGTGCTTTAATTTGCGGTTGGGATTCCACATCTACTTGGATCTATTCTTGGTAATTAGCTTCTTCAACAGGTAAGTGTAAATTTTGATTTTATTCTTCATGTAGTCGTTACTGATTTTTTTATCTGGTAACATCGATCATCCATGCATTCAAATTACAAATCGATTTTTTTATTCACCAATTTCAGGTACTTCCAATTTTCAACTTCTCGACAGTTCTTCAAAAACCATGAAGATTAACGCAACATTTGCAGACATCAAATTTTTCTACCGCCTTCCAAAACTCGACGACCATGCCGCCCTAGTACCAACCTTCGCTACTTGAAACCCGTCGTCTATCGTTTCACTTTTTACCTTTTATATTTTTATACACGATACACCACAAAATTCACGCATTCTTAAAATTACATATTGTGTTGCAAGTAGTTTTTATTGTTACATATGCCTTTTCATTAAGTACCGATAACTCAAATCATCACAAAAATATAAATGAAAGAACACTCTCACGGAAATAGTGCATTTTGTGTAAAATAATACAACAATATATATAATTATTTAGCAAGTTGCTAACTTGCTAACTAGTTACAGAATATCACTGATTATAATATCCTTACTAAATCGTTACTCAAGCCCTTCCAACTGTTGATGCTGATTTGGCTGACCATCACTTTATTAGGCAATAAAATGGGCCGGAGAAATTATTTTTCGTTTAAACAGCGGTCGCCAACCGACTGCAAGAGAATTTTCTGTCCGCGAGAAAATTTAATATTTTTTAGAATGTGTGTTTTCAATTTTGACATTTAGATAGATAAGCGTATAATTTCAAAAAATAATTGTTATAGAGCTAAAAATCCTAAAAAAAATTTGAATTTTTATTTTCAAAAAATACCCAGAAATTATACAGTTGAACCTCTCTATAACGAGTCTCGTTATAACAAAAAATCGGCTATAACGAGTAAATCGTTTGGCCCCTTGCCATTTTATATATGTTTTTATGATTGTTTATAGCGAAAAATCTGTTATAATGAGTAAGTAGGCTTGTCCCTTGAGTTCTCATTATAGAAGGGTTCTATAACCTTGTTGTTGTTGTTGGGTTGTTTTGATTTTTTTAAATGCATAATTTTTAATTAAATTACCTTTTTGATATTTTGAACTGTAAGGTTTATTAATGAAAAGTACACTAGTAAAAAATAAAATATATAAATATAATTGTTGCTATTAAATTAATAATAAATTATCACTTACCTTCTCTTTCCCTTCTTCTTAATTTCTTTCTTCTTCTTTCGATAGCTGCCAATCGAGTTTTAACCATAGCATAAGTTGTCCTTACTTCTTGCATTTTTTGTTGAAGCATTGCAATCCTTTCGTTACTGTCTATAATGGAATCTAAAAGTGTAGCAATTAATATTTTTGACAGACATTGAATGCAACAAGAACACACCTAAATCAACCAAGAAATTATATTTAGATTTTGGAGAACGAGCCATTTGATTTTCAATAGCAGAACTGCCACTCAACAATGCACTTGACATGAGCGATTGCTCTGGTACATCAAATGTAGTGTCATCACTGTCACTAGTGTGCCGAGAACGATTTAATGGTTTTCTACCTCGTTTTGCAGGTACTTCATCTGAAGCTTTACAAGATCTTCGTCGCTTTCTGCACACTGATGCAGCATCTTTATTCTTTTTGTTTGATGTGCCAGAATCGGCATTTAATATAGCATCTAAACTTCCATCTTCACTATAACTAATCTTATTAGCAGAACTACGTCTTTGGATGTTGTAATCAGGTTCTCCTTCACCAGATTTGCAACTATCATCTGCCGTATTTGGAGATAAGCCACCAATGTCACTAAATAAAAAATAGCAGTTAATTTATAAATAAACAAATTGTATGTATATTTTTACCCTCTCGGTGATAAATTACTAATTGTACTTTCAGGTGTTAAAGGTGGAGTGTTGTCTAATACAGTCAAAGTCTTCTGAGTATCTTTTTCGCGATTTTCTGCAGAAAGACCTAAAGGAGGAGGTCGATTTCTCTCTTTACTTGTGACCTTATTTTCTTTAATCGATTCAGACTTATTGCTATTATTGCTTGTGCCAGGTGCGCTAGCAAAGGGCATTTCCAAAATAGATATCGGTTTAGACCTGCTTTCACTTACAGAAGATACTTCTGGTTGAGGAGCAGGACTACCTGGTATCGTTTCTTCACACAGCAAAAGAGAATGTAAATGGGAATCCGGTTCTTCTTCTTTAGCCGATTCGGCTTCGGGTTTTACTGTAGATAACTCATCCGATTCTTTAATATCACTAAATTTAAAATTGGAATCGCAAGACGTCTGAGAATTTTCGGCTGTATTACTAACAACATCATCACTGTTCTCTTTAGCATCCACTTTAACATCAGAAGATGAATTAGTTTGTGATTCTTCGTCTGAACGTGCAATCACTAATCTTTCACCCGAATCGGTGCTATCAGAATCTGAGTCTGTATCTTCAATAAATTCAACACTGACAATTTTCCTAGAACGCTTTTTACTTTCCAAAACGGGTTCAACTTTAGCTTTCGGTTTACTATCCACAATTTTTGGTTTGACATCAACTGATTTTAATTTAACTTCTTGTGGTTTAGGCTTTTCAATACTTTTCGTGGGTTTAATCTTAGGTTCAACTTTTGTTTCAGTGAATTTTGCCACCTCAGCTTTAGTTATGTTTTCCTCCTTTTGAATACAATCTTGTTTAGCCTCAATTCTCATAGTAATAATTGGTTTATTATCTTCTTCACTTCCAGAATCTTCGTCCATAGATTTTTCTGAAGGAGATTTTACCATACTGAACTTTTGCAATAACGTATCTGCAATTTTTGTTCCAGTTTTGACGAGAATATCTTTTGTGTCTTCCAATTTTGATAATATTTCTGGAGGTTTCGATATTAATTCTAACAAACTGTTACTTGTTTCTTGCAGAGCAGGAGATATTTCTTTTATGGGAAACACTTTTAGATCTTGATTTGGCATGGGTTGTATCTTCTCATCCATTTTTTCAATTTCCATATCCACGCATTTTAGATTGTCTTCTAACACAACTTCGTTTAAAGTTTCAGCAGGAACATTTGGTTTAACTGCAAAAGAGTATAAAATATTATTTACCACTTCAAAATACAGGGTGTCCCACCTATCATAAATTCATTCGTAGTGTTCTTAAAAATAATATTAGAAAGAGAAAGTTATTATTAAAGTTACCGCGGACGATGCTATGTAAGAATTTGCCAAAAGTAAGCCAACCTGTATAATTTTACAAATGAATAATTGATAGAACGTTAGAAATAAATAAAAACATAAATAATACTCACCTTCTGCTATATTTTCTGGAAAATCAATAAATGGCTGATTTATTATTAAAAGATCATTACTATCATCATCGGTAGAAGAAGTTTGATTGATGACATTTTGAATTGATTCCCTAATGCTATCATCATCGTCGCTATCCTTGTGCTTTCGATCTACCGACTTAGATACAAATCCCCTAAAGATTGGATCTAAACCTGGTTGTTCAGGAGATGCTTTACCAAATGTGGGATCTGAAAATAGTTGCTCCTTGTGTGTGAAGAGCGGTTCATTTTGAGGTTCTTCAGAATCCGATATATCCAGATGATCACCGCTATCGTCTTCAGCATTTTCTGTTAAATTATGGAACAAATTTAAAGGCTCATCTAAATTAAGGGACTTAACAAATTTAGGTTTGTCGCCGTTATTTGAAGGTTTTTCCCTACCACTATGGAAAGATGGAGATTCAACAAGCTTATCGAACGGATCTTCAACATGCAATCTACTACTAATGGAATCATTGCTGGTTTCATCTTCTTCTGAATTAACATCACTTTTTTTGCTGGTGCTCTGTTTAGGACGTTTCTTTTCCACTTCTGGTTCTTCTTTAACTTCCGCTTTAGTAACAATTTTTTTCTTTTTGGGCTTTTCCACTTCCTCGAACATTCTAGGCATGAGGCGTTTTTTAACCTTTTCGTCTACCAATTTCGATCGAGTTTCAAATTCGAAAGGTTCAGGTTCTTTGAATTCATAAATATCGTCAGAACTTGAGGATTTTGGCAAACCAGCTTTTAATTTTTCAGGTTCCGTATCTGTAGCATCAGAAACTGCCTTGGCGTCAGATAAAATAACAGATTCGTCTGAAGAAATGACTTCCTTATCAATTAATTCAGCATTGGCTATAGCAGCTGCTTTCACAAAACCTTTCAACTCGGATCGTATTTGTATTAAATCAAAGTCTCTTCCTTTAGGTGGACTGCCACTATCGTCATCACTTTCAACTGATGCAATTTTTGTTAATATTTTCTTTAATTTTCTATTTCTTTTAGGTTTGATTTCAACAGAGGAGCTGGCTTCTTCTTCTTTTTCTGTTTCTTCATCTTCTCTCATGCGTTTTTCTCTCTATTTAATATTAAATTTTGAAGATTATTTAAAACCTACAGCTAAATCTTATTATAAACTTACAAGTGTCGGTTTTAATTTCTTTTTAGTTACTTGCTCATCGCTATCTTCCAATTTACTTCCACTTTTTGTTTTAATTGTTTCAGAATCGCTTTCGGTACCTTCCGAATCGGATTCTGAATGATTATGATCGGAAGCATCAGTTTGAACAGACGTGCGCCTAGCTCTTCTATTCATACCTCCTGTAATATAAACAATTAAAATAACATCAGAAAATATAGTTTATCACAAGTTTTTCATACCTAGACGAGTTGTGCGGGAAGCTCTAGTGACAGGAGTGCCAGGACTCTTTGTTCTGCTGGAAGTTGAAGTTACACTTGATGGAGTGGTAGAACGGGGTGGTTCGATAACTGTACTTCGACCTGTAATCGACATTCGTCGCCCTCTTTTATTGGGAGAAGATTTTGTGGCACTGTTCTAAAAAAGTACAACATTATTGTATTTTTAATTTTATAAACTTCTTGTTTAAAACCTTTGCCGATGAATTTTGTCGAAGTTTTTTGGCTTTAGTAGTGGCACTAAGATTTTCAGCAATACGTATAGGCTTAATCCATTCGTCGTAACGAGTATTCCAGCCGGTGTAATGAACCATATACATAGGATTTATCGGGTCAGAATTTTCAATTTCCACAACTTTTGCTTCATATGTGACTTTCGATTCGTGAGTTGGTCCATAGTATACTTTCAATTTATCCCCCACATTAACTGCTGGTATTGCAGACGTATCGGTACCACTAAAGGAGATGCCACTATTATGAAAATAGTTGCAATGGTTAATTCCTAACTTACCTATCAGATGGTGTTTTTTCTTTATCGTCGGCATTAAATCGCTTTCGACCTCTTTTTTTATCGTCTTCAGTTTTTTTAACAATTTTAACAGGTGTTTTATTCGATGGAGCAATTTCAGGAAGTGGAGTTTTAGTATCACGTAATCGTTTTTCAGGAAGTGGTTCTTTTTCTTTTGCTTTCACGATTTGGTTTTTCGAACGTGTTTGCTGTACCTACATAAAAAATTTTATCATCAAAACAAAATGTAAAATTTTGATTAGACATTTTGATCTTTTGAGATTTTTAAAATAATTCAGTAAATTCTTACCCTATCTTCTTCTTTGTTATCTTCAACCTTGATTTGTTCCTCAAACTTTTCGACCATAGCTTTGACTTTTTCTCCAGCAGGAGGTTTGACCTTCCGTTCTTTACTTGATTTTGATTCAGAACGTTTTAATTTGGCATTGGAATTAGATGCAATTTCAGACAAGTCTGTAGTATCACTGCTATTAGTATCACTAACCTCGGTCATTTCTTTAACTTTCTTTTCATCTTCTTTTTGTTTGATTTCGCTCTTCTTAACAGGTTTAGGTTTCTCTTCCACTTTTTCTTCCTCCTTCTTTTCTTGGAAAACAGTTTCTTCTTCCTTGTCCGGTCTGGGACTATTGACGGGAGTACTACGATCTTTATCTCGAATTAAATTTCGTCCTCTACTTTTCTTAGCATTTCTTGGATGACTAAGCATTGTAACTCCTAACGTGCGATGAAATGCTTCAAAACTAAGCAAGAATTTTTTGTAAACCAACTTTACTTGATTGTAATTGTTTGGATTGTTTGTAAGTTTAAGTCTTAATGCTACCGATCGCCATTTATTTTTATTTGTTACTCGATTGTAACCACCCAACTTTCGTACTACTCGAAAAAGTCGATGGAGATCTACATCTTTGTTGCCTATCACGGGACTCTTGTTTAACGGTGTATTGCTGTCATCCATAAATTTATAAAGTTGAGCTACAAAATGATCTTTCTCTTCTGGAGTTTCATCATCGGAACTCTGTAAAGCATAAAACAATTTTTATAAAAATATAAGTTATTAAATCTAAGGCTTACGTCGGTGTAACGATCATCCGAATCAGAAGTGGCTACCTGGATCGAGTTGCAAAAAAGAAGATCACGCTCCCAATGAATAGGAAGTTCATCGGTATCTAAATATTTAAGTGCCTTTTCCACTGCTTCAGATAAAAACGTGCTTTCAATTTTCGAAACCATGTCCCGACTAAATTCTGTAACTTCCTTTTGTGGTACTGTGTAACTAAAAGTTTAAAAAAAAAGTAAGGAAATAACTATCCAAAAGTAAAAAATCTACGTACTATCGTCCGTCTTTAAAGGATCTCACTAAGAATTCATCTTTTATATTAATTCGAACAGTCAGTTGTGCTGAAGGCATAACTACAAGACCAGGAAACCAATTATCTTTACTTCTTTTTTTATCACTTGCTTCAACACATACAACTCGCCCAACTTCCATGGTGTATACTTCTAAATCAGGTTCATTTTCTTCCTCTCCTTCGCCTTCACTACTGTCTTCTTTTGCTTGTCGACTACGACGTCCTCGCCTGCCTCCAACTACAGGATTACCAAAATGTTCTGGATGTGTGAGAGGAAGTTGGTCCAAAGTTTCGCTTTCATTAAAATGTCGACCACTTTTAAGACATAGAGCAGTTCTTCGTAAAGTTGTAATGTCGCCATCATCAAAAACTAAAATACATAACATCAAAAATTGCAATAAATTATATCTTAATGCCTACACTAACCGACTGTGTATTGACTGCAATCTTGTATTTTTGTAATAGTTGCATCAACATATTCTTTCTTATCCGAATGTTTGGCTTGAACCAATTGACCCACTCTTAGAAGTCCTTTAATTTGTTCATCACTTACGGTAGCAGTACCCAGACCCATTTTATACGTTACCTACAAAGAAACAAATTCATTGAAATAACATTCACGGGTACATTTTCAAGTGACTTACTTTACATTTTACAACCCGAACCACTTTTGAAACTTTAGCTTCGCAAAAAGCACCTTTGTATTTGGCACTCACCGCAGTGCCTACGGAAAGATAAGGAGGGTCGTCTACTTGCTGTAACAAACAAAATTGACTCTAACCGAAAAAAGAAAACACTTCCACTCACCATTTTTAAATTTCGGACAACGTTAAATTATAAAATGAACATTTATGGAAAGGTGTCGAAACTTTGCACACTTTAAAATTAGTACACATCAAATCAAAACATCACAAAGGTTTTTCTGAAGTAGCAGCGATATATTGGGCAGTTCGAACGAATTATTCACAATTATACACTTAATTAATATATTAGAATTATAAATACATAAATACTTCATAATTTTATTCAAACTGCAATTTATGGAATTACAAAAAAATTATCAAATTATTTGACAACAACGAGATGTTCTTTGGCGTTGTGACATTTTTGTCAAGTATGTACAGATGCTGCCAACAGATGCCAATTCTTGACAACAAAAACTCTATTCGATTCACATGCCAGTGGATCCCAAAATGTTTGCAAAAATTTTAATTTAGAATTAAAGGCTATAGCCGGGTAAGCATGGGGAAATGGCCCTTACACCGATTTGGCTCATTTTTTTTTTAGATATTCCTTTCAAAGCACCATTACTTTTCCCAAAATATTAGATCCTAAATGTTGATAGTTTCTTAGAAAAAAATTATTTTCGAAATTTAGAAAAGAATTTTTTTCTCAGAAAGTATTATTGCAAATTGAATGATTTTGGAATATGTTATATAGGTACTTAAGACCTATAAGTGGTATTTTTTTTGTGGTATTAGCTCCACATTAAATAGGAAAAAAACGGGAAGAAAGTTTTCAAAAATTAAAAAAATTAAATTTTGGCCGTACAACAATCACCAAATTTTTGTCAAATATTCCTTTTATATGCCCTTATAACATATATTAATTTCAAAATTTTACGAAGGGTATAACGTATTGATATTTATAAAAGTTCTTACCTAGATGCACCGGCCAGCATCGATTGTCGTAATAATCATAATAAAGAAATAGAAAATACCATCTAATTGCAATTATATAACTAATCATTTAAGTAACTAATGGTTATCACTATCGTCTTTAATGATATTCTCTGATATGTTTGAATTTTTAAATTAGTCCGTTAGGATTTCAGCAGGTATTATTATTTTTGCACAATATCTTGCATAGCATAAATAATATCAACAACCACCAAATTTTTGTCAAATATTCCTTACATATGCTCATATACCATATATTAGTTTATTTTAAAATTTTAAGAACAGTATAATAACACATTTGATATTTATAAAAGTTCACAATAGCACGTTTGTGAAATTGTATTTTATTTATTAATACAAATACTGCTGTAATAATATCCTTTCTACAAAAACGGCAATATTTGCAAATTCACTAACTTCACTAAATTCACGCATATCTCGAGAAAATCATATCATTGCTTTTTACAGTATCTCCTATATACTTGTAGGACATACATAATTTGGTGATTGTTGATATTATTTATGCTATGCAAGATATTGTGCAAAAATAATAAAACCTGCTGAAATCCTAAGGAACTAATTTAAAAATACAAACATATCAGTGAAAATCATTAAAGGCGATAGTGATAACCATTAGTTACTTAAATAATTAGTTATATAATTATAATTAAATGGTATTTTCTATTTCTTTATTAAATTATTATTACGACAATCGATGCTGTCCGGTGCATCTAGGTAAGAACTTTTATAAATATCAATATGTTATACCCTTCGTAAAATTTTGAAATTAATATATGTTGTAAGGGCATATAAAAGGAATATTTGACAAAAATTTGGTGATTGTTGTACGGCCAAAATTTAATTTTTTTAATTTTTGAAAACTTTTTTCCCGTTTTTTTCCTATTTGATGTGGAGCTAATACCATAAAAAAATTACCACTTATAGGTCTTAAGTACCTCTATAACATATTCCAAAATCATTCAATTTGCAATAATACTTTCTGAGAAAAAAATTCTTTTCTAAATTTCGAAAATAATTTTTTTCTAAGAAACTATCAACATTTAGGATCTAATATTTTGGAAAATTTAATAGTGCTTTGAAAGGAATATCTAAAAAAAAAATTAGCCAAATCGGTGTAAGGGCCATTTCCCCATGCTTACCCGGCTATAGCCTTTATGATTTCAATTTCGAATTGTTAAAAACATTTAATTAAAAAATTAAAAATTAAAGTTAAAATAAGAATTGTACGTACATACCTAAAAGTTCTCAAAGATAGGTAAGGTCGTGTTACTCTCGTAATTGTCAAAAAAGGAATTATTTTGTAAGTTTCATATAAACAAATCTTAATTTCTGTAATAGATGTGCTCGAGGACGATAAACAGTAGTGTGGTCGTGGAATGAAATTTGACAACTTTTTTATTATAGAACTTTTTTAATGCAGGTAATATGAAAAATAGTATGTGTGGTGCGGGGTGAAACGCGATGTCAGATCGCGTTTGTTTCACCCCTTGCTAAACAATATACTATTATTTGCATATTTAAACATTCTATCAATCTTTTTTTCAAAATAAGGCAAATTAATATTATTGCTATCAGGGGGCTGGTAACATCACCATTGAAATGTTGTTAAGGAAAAACATTTTTTTAATGAAAAATTAGAGAAAGTATAGTAAATATTTACAGAAATAACATTTACTATAGACTTATTGATTAATACAAATTATGGATAATAACACAAATATCGCAAATAAATAATAAAGATTACAAATTTTATTTTCCAATTATAATACGTCGCTACCTTCTACATGCACAAAATGTGTTATTAATATTTAACATCAAAAAGTAATAAATCATTTCACATTAAAATGAACTTAAAATAATAACAACTAATAAAATATAAACTACAAATAAAAAATTTCGTCGAACTCGACCAGATTTCCAAAAGTTCCTAATATGTTGGCCGCATTACCCTTGGAATTTCCGGGCCTATGCGTTGAATGAAAAAGGACTTGGCACGACGGACGGTCACAGGATTTTTCAATTAAAATTTTGCCAATTTCATCAGCAAATTTCTTTGAGTCCGATGACCATGTACCAAGAGTTTCCACAGCAAAGCCAAAAAATTCATAGTGGTCACGCAGACCAGCATATTTTTAAATTTTTAGATTTTGAGCAGTCTCAAATTTTTTCTATACCATTTCTAATACATTTGTCCATCTCAAATAACAGTGGTTTTTCTTCCAAATAAGACTACACATCTTAAAAAATAAGTTAGGCGTGGAATCAGGAAACAGTAGTGTAAAAAATAAAATGCTGCGTGTAGTTGAATATTTTGCAGTCGTTCAATGAAAAATTGTATTTTATTAATTTTCTCTTCAAAAAGAGATTTCATTGATTCCTCAAATATAGGAGCACTCAAAATAAAAAGATTATCATGAGAAACAATACAAAATCCTGGAATAATATTATTAAGATGACAGATAATGTCGTTTTGTTTTGTTACAGACAATGATGGAAAGAAAAACACTTCACATATTTGGTCGGATTGATTTTCAAACTTATTTCATCAAATTTTTGTATTAAAAGATCTAAATCCTTTAAAACTTCATCGGATTTTCCTCCTAACGTTCTATCGTCAAGGTAGGTACCAAATATTCAAACTCAATTTTATTAACCTTAATATTAATAGTAAGGCTGAACAAAGCAAGGCCCTCCTGGTTGGGGCCCTGGCCCTGACCCAACAAAGCCCAACATAAAAAAACTGTTGGGCTTATATTGGGCTATGGTAGGTTTTTGTTACGGGAATTCCCAACATAAACCAACAAAAAACATGTTGGGAAATTACAACAGATCCCAGCACAATTCCCAACAGAGCCCAACAAAAACAATACTCTAAGTTGGGAAAACCCTGTCAATTCCAACATAAATATTCCCTTATATTGAAAATTGTTGGGTTTTCCCAACAAAAAATAAGCGGAACAATAATAATAATAATAATTTTATTTGGTAAAAAATACCACTATTTACAACACAAATAATTCAAGAAATCTACAAAATCTCTAATATTATCGTAATGCAACGCACGCACATTAATACAAATACAAATAAATATAAATAAATATTAAAGAGGGTAGATATTTTTCTCGCTAACAATATTACAAAATTATTATAACAACATTAATAATAAAATACAATACTAATAGAGTAGGTAAAATTTTTACACACACACACACATTGGTAAGTATGAAAATACAGCATTGTCACTAAATTTCACTGAAATTACTTTTTAGGTTGCTATTTTTACTAGTATTTATTGTAATTGTAGTAGAATATAGCAAACTTCACAGAAAACTAACTAGAATGAATCTTGTAATCTTGTACTTCAGCTTCATTGATATATTATAACAAATTTAAAACTCTCATGTCTGGTTATTACGAACCTCAAGGGACTAGCCCACTGATTTTGTCCGTAATAACCGAAGTATAAGTTATATAAGTTACATGAAAGCTTTTTAAATTGAATAAAGCATTTATAAAATGCTACTTCGTTTAAAATAATTATGAATTTTAGAAATAATAATTCTGATTAGTAATTTGTAAGTCCGGTCTCGATTCCCACACCGGGCAAAATTAAAATTTTTTTTTAACTTTCTAGTTTTGAAAATTATGTAATTTATTTAAAAAAATTATTAATCGTGCTTGCAACTATAATAATTATCCTTGGATTTATAAATTCATCAGACTTGATCTAATGAAAGTTTGATCATGTATGGAAGGACCATTAATAATTATAGAAATAAAATGATATTTTCATAGAAATTTTTGTCAGTACACCTCCACATAAATTTAAAAATTGTGTTAATACAAAAGTCACTATGAAAAATATTCTTTTGCTGCTGTTATTCGAATAATGTGTTAAATATATCTCATTTAATGAAAGAATTTTGTCTAAGGTAGGTTTTTACAATATGTTTGTAAAAAATGACAACCACACAAAGGTTATAGTTTCTGAACTAATAAAAATGTTAATTAAATTTTACTTCAGTTTCATCAAAATGTCTACAAATGGGACTAATAAATTATAATGAAGAATATTTTAATTTCATGGAAATTAGAACATATATGTACAACATATACATATGTACCGCACTATCCCGCTGATAAATGCTACTATAAATTTTAAAGTTACAGTCGAAGATAAAATCGAGGTAATTTTGTTTCCTCTAATAAGTCTGCAGATATGTAAACTAAACTGTACATTTTTAGATATTCATTCATACAATGTTTTAAATTTGCAAGTAACCAGTATCGACGCTTTCCGATCTGTTATCAAATGAATTTTAAAAAAATATTTGATGCAAACGCATTTTTGGTCTCAAAGTAACTAAAAATTGTGGTAACTTCGGAAATTTTACTTTTGAAAAGGTTTTGTAATCGATTTCCGGTGATAAAATGAAAATATCTGAAGATTTTTACTTTCAGAATGTTACATATTACTTTTGCAACTTTGCTATCGATGAATCTCATTTGCCACCACTTGTTCCCGACGGTACATATAAATTAAATATAAAATGGTTGTACTTAAATCAAGAAATATCGTTTCAATATATGTTTCTTGAAATATACACTCCAATTGCATATTCAAAAAAATAAAAAAATTGCAGAAGTTGGAATGAGGTAAATTGTAAAATTGTAAAAAATAAAAAGTAAATAAATTGGACAAATGGACCTGAATATGTTTGTTAAATTTCACCCTATTTTATTTTATTTTGTATTGCACATAAATATAAATTGAAATTATATATTTTTTGGGAATTTGAAATTTTGTTTAATAAAACATTGGGTCCAAACTGGGGATTAACTTTGCGAATAGCTGTTACAGATGCCTGGGCGGAGAAGAAGGGAAAGAAGTATTAGCTATGCGCTAGGTATAGTGAGGAAGGACCAACATTCTTGAGCCAATTTTCAAATAAAATTTTTGTCCAAGTCCAAATCCTTGGGGGGTACCTCTTGTTAAAGCAATTTTTTGAATTTCTAATTTTAAACGGCCATAACTCAGATATTATTGATTTTTAAGCTTAATGGATTAGAACTTCATTAAAGATTATTCGGTTATCTACAAATTAGATTATAACTCCTTATCGTCTAGAATCAACGGATTTTGAGTTATACATTAAATTAAGGGAAAAAATGTTGAAAAATTCTAGTTTTTTTTTTACTTTTCTTGCAAACTCCGTATTTATTAAATGAGACGTTTTAGAAAAAAACTAATGGCCTCAACCGAATAGGGAATTTAACGGGCTACAACTTCGGAAAAATAATTTTTTTTCGAAAACTACCGTCTTCACAAAAATTCTGAAAAAAATGAACAAGGTGTAGATACTAATCAGCATTAAGTAATCAAAATGCAATGCGCAAGTTTGAATTAACAAATTAAATAAAGAAAATTATACGTAAAACTATTTTTCTGCTACTCTGTAGACCAGTGTTTCCCAAATATCTCGAACTTGCGGACCCCCAAAATTAGACACTATTATCATGAGGACCCCCAGAAAAAGTTTCTTTACAAAAATAAAAATTAAAAATTTACAAAATTTAATAAAAAACATGTAAAAAAAATTTTTTTTCTCTTTATGCCGTGGGTTCGCAGACCCCCAAGAAACATGACGCGAACCCCTAGAGTCCGCGGACCTCAATTTGGGAAACACTGCACTAGGCCAATGACCGTTTCGGAAGTGCCGGTACAAAGTCTCGGAGGGTATTACATACCCCCCAGATCGCCCGGTTTATGATCGTTGTTTTGTATCTTTTGAACTTAAATTTAAAGTTTAGGAAGTTTTATCCGAAAACCAACGGAAGTGCCGGTACAAAATCGTTAATAATCACATAAATCGGTTAAAGGTATTTATTTATTATTGGCAAACCGGGGGGTCTAAGGGGTATAGAATACCCGCCAGTGCATCGATTGCTCTTTTATCATGAACCACTACTGAGGAGTTCTCTCGTAATAAGGAGATCTCTTAGACAGATAACTAGAGCTGGGATTTATATGCACAAAAATACTTGAAAATATGCGCATATATATGCATCAAATTTCTCTAAAATATGCACTAATATTGATAAAATATGCATTGATATGCATAATAATAATTTTTTTTTTAAATTTTTATAGGTAATGTATTTAAAATATGTAGTACCTAATATATAAGCATAAAGCGTCGTTCTTGTCCAATTAATGCTACGAAAATTAATCGAAAATAACCCAAAATATATGACATTTTTTCTTTAAAGTCTCATTTTCTCCGATGTATTTGACTTTAAATTAATTTTTTTTTATTAGCTAATTTAAATCAAATACATCATAGACTAACAACATATTATGAAACTTGGCAAAAATTTACTATCATTCTAACTAAACCAAAAGGCTACCCAAATATTTCCAATGAAGAAAAACATTAAATTTCTAGAGTGCATATTTCAAAATTGAAGTTGTAAACAGAACGCACGACTATTTTTAAAATAATTGCTTAAATTGACAAATTAAATAATAAAATTTTTTATTTTCTCTATAAACATTCTCCTAAAAACTCCAAAAGTGGCCTAAATATGCACAAATATGCATTATTTGCTGAAATATGCACCAAACATTGAAAATATGCAAAATATGCATTTTGAGGAGCGCTTTTTCGGATTCGTTTTTTCCTAATTCGTCCAGATTTCAAAACGACTCTGTTGGCATATCAATATTAAAGAATATGCAAAATGCATAAAATCCCAGCTCTACAGATAACAGATGAGATCCGTAAAAGATGGATGCACTGGAGGGTATTCCATACCCCCCAGACCCCCGGTTTATGCTCGTTATTTTGTGTCTTTTCAACTTTAATTCAAAGTTCAAGAAGTTTTATTCGAAAATCAGCGGAAGTGCCAGTTCTTCTTCTTCTTCTTCATTAGCCTTTTTCGTCCACTCTTGGACATTGACCTCTTTCTCTTTCGAGAAAGATTTTGACATTAAGACCCCACGGCTGCCTAAACCGAATTGGGGAAGGCCTGTAACCCTGTTTTTTTTATTTTAATAATTGACGGTGGCAATCGTCAACCCGGGTCGACCGCCCGGCTTTACGTGCCCTCCGAAGCACGGAGACGGTCATAAGAAAGTGTTTGACTCTCCACGGATTTGAACTGAGTACCTTAGAGTCAGCAGTTGTTCGGCTAACGCACTAAGCCAGTGTTTCCCAAATGTCTCAAACTTGCGGACCCCCAAGATTAGACACTAGTATCATGGGGATCCCCAGAAAAAATTTCGTTACAAAAATAAAAATTAAAAAATTTACAAAATTTATTAAAAAAACATGTAAAACAAATTTTTTTTCTCTTTATGCCGTGGGTTCGCGGACCCCCAAGAAACATGACGCTGACCCCTATGGGTCCGCGGACCTCAATTTGGGAAACACTGCTGTAGACTGTAGAGTCATAGAAGTTTATTTAGAAATCAATTTAAGTGTGACTGGAAATTTATAACACAATTCATTTAACTTTCGGATTTTTTCTCCGAAAATTTTATTTAGGAAATTTTTCAGAAAGTAACATAGATTTCAAACATTTAACAACAAGCAGTTGGCAACCTTGTTGTAGCTGATAAGCTTAATCATTCACACAAATGGATTTTAAAAACTTGACGGAAGGTGCTTGTGGGGGAGTTAACGACTTAGCGCAGTTATCTAGACATGTGGTTCAAGATGTTGCGCGCCAAGACAGCATCGGTCGTCCATCCGGTTTTTCCGGATTGGCGCAAAACAGTTCCATGCTACCTCAATCTTTTAGAATGCAAGGTAAATAGCAACAATTATTGAAATTGTAATAAGTTGCATGAAATTATTATTTAATTTTTAGATTTAATGAACGAAATAGACGCCGTGAATCCCCAAAGAAGTTTGATACCTGAAATTCAGAGTACGTCGTCGCTTGCTTCCCAGTGGACTACGGGATATCAGCAAACTGAAAGTTATCGCAGGTTTTTACCTATGCCAAGTTTGGAAAACGTCAACATGATGTATTCAAGAGATCAGCCATTATACAACATGGGGTTGTCATTTTATCCACCACACAACGTAAATTTATTTATATTTCCTTTAATTTTACTTTTAATTTGATATTTTTACAGTTTGAACCGCAATTTCAAGAAAATTCAGAATATTTTAGTCAAAATTCCGGACCATCTGTGCACAGTTTAGATCAACTGGACGATAGTTATCAATGTGAAGAACAAAATAAGCCACCTGTAGAAAACAAGGCACAACAAGATACAGATTCGAAACCTGTGCCTGAAAAATACTGGAGGGGTATACCAATCTATGACGGTAATTTTTATATTCATAAACATATTTATTTGTAATATTCTATTGATAATTTCTAGAGAGCCTACTGCTAAACAGGTTGGCGACCAAGACTGAAACATCCACGTTTCGTTTATACTTAACAGAATATGCAGAAAAATGCTCTGATTACCAATGGATACCAAACAATCACTTTCAAGGATTTGAAACAGAGCACATAGAGGATGAACTAATACCAAATGCAGAAGTTAGTGTAGAGCTTTGTTTTTGTAGGGCTTGTTGAGAGAGTGTGAAAGAGAGTGGAGAAGTGTATGGTACTAATCCACACAATTACTCAATTGTGTAATTTTTCTGCACAATTGTGTGGATTAGTAACACATAATTATTTCTCCCTGTGTGTTTTATTAGAATGATAACAAATACAACTAAATTTATAATATATATTTATTGCATTTAGAGCTGCTTTACGTTGGTTCTTCATTAATAATGTTTATTTATGCTTTCAGGACTACCCACATATAGACAATAACCGCACGAAAGACTGTGATAATCCCATTATCAATGCTGAACGAGAATTTTGTAGGGGTAATTTGGAAGAGGCAATTTTATTCGCCGATGAGGCTGCTCGACAAAATCCAGATGATATTAACCGGTGGTGTTTTCTGCAAATGATCTTTCAAAATGAATTTAGGGTTTTATTTTAATTAGTAATTATTGGATTATGTTCTTATACGTTTTAAAATTTTCAGTACCTCGAATCATTTTATGCTGCAAAACAAATACTACGCTTAGACCCTACTCATACTATCGCTCATAATATGATAACTATCGTCTACCTAGAGGATGGTTGCTTTTACGAAGCATTTGGAACTATTGTACATTGGTTGCAAAATCATGAATCTTATGGCGATATTCCTTTAAATTTTTCAATGGTAGAAAATCTATCCGGACTAGATGGATCTGCAAAAACATGGATCCACTCAAACCAGTAAGTAAAACAATTACTAGCTTTTTATATCCTATAACCGACTTGCGTGAATGGATAAACGAGATTCGTAGTGTAATAAGTGAATAATTTGTAAATGTATTGTTGTTAACTTATTTTTTACAGGCATATTTTCGATGGTGTAAAAAATATGTTATTGACAGCTGCACGACGAAATCCTACCAATGCAGACTTGAGCGTCCAATCATTTTTATCATTTATTTTCATCTTAACCATGGATTATGATAAAAGTGCAGATTGTTTAAGAACTATTGCGCATTCTAAAGAGAGACATGCTAGAAGCCCAAACTCATGTTACAATGTCGGTCTTAATTTGTTTCTTAGTGGTAAACCTTATGAAGCACTGGACGATCTCTTGATTGGCATTGAAAAGAGTGAGAATAAACTTAAAGATTTTACATATGAACTGATAGGCATTATCTACATGTATTTAACTGATTATAGGTAAATCTTATAATTATTTCAGTATTTATTATAACTGATATATTAAATATCTTTCGTTTATAGGAAAGCTATCCGTTATTTCAAGGAAGCTCTAGAAATAGATCCTTCAGATGAAGAATTTGCGCTTCCAACTTGCGACGATATCATTAAAGCTGAAAATGAATTATGTTTACTGTTATACTCTAAATTATACGATAAAATTAATTGAAAATTATAAATAAAATATTTACTACTGATTAAATCACTTAATATGTGATTTTTTAGAATAAAAAAATAAAAATTTTATTAAAAAGTAATTATTTTAGCAGAAGTTGCGCGGCTTTACGTACATATATCCTTGTTTCTCGTGCATGATCGGATGGTGTATATGATTTTGGCATTCGATTCAATTCGAAAAAAATGAAAAATTTTTTTTGTTAATTAAATTGTTTTGGCTATGGCATGGTGTGACGAGGGATTTTCCCGATATTCTTTTAAATTAATAAAAAAACAATATTTTTAGTTTAATGTTACATATAAAAAAATGCATATTTTCTACTCTAGTTCTTAAATAAAAAATCGAAAGAGGTGTCGTGGGACACTCGGTTGGAACGAAGTCCTTACGCTATATTATTTTCATAATTTAAAATCATTTTTTCGAAACATAAAATCGTGGGCTTACAAGAATAAAATAAAAATTAAAAATTTTAAAAACCGATGACTGTAAATAAATTCTAAAAATAAAAATTAATAATAAAACCACCTTACTTTAAAAACGACTGTTCCCTTTAAAAAGAAAAAAATAATTTTTTTTTATTCATTCAACAACAAATTCTCAGACATTGCTATATTTCACAAAATGTATCAGATATGACTTACTGCGTTCTTGCCAGTGGCGGATCCAGGAAATTGTCATAGGGGGGGGGGGCGATAACATAAGCCCGCGAAATTATCTATTATATCAAATAATATAAAAATGACAAAATGTCAACTAAGGATTTCGAGCTATACGATAAATAGTATATTACTGGCTGAGCATTGAAACGTGGTTACTGTCACTTAATTGACAGATTAAGAATTGGGCTCCGACACCTACACTATATGAAAGAGAACAATTTTATGAGCATTTTATGACCGCACTACGATATGGATTAGGCCTTAGTTTTCGAGAAAATTTTACATGCATTTTAGATAGGGAATTGATTCGCTCCTGAGTTCTATTGACGGTGCGTGCGTTCTGATATAGTCTTAGTGTTGGCAGCCAGACGCGATTGTGATACCGTTGGGTACACATCGAGCGTGGCTAACGAGTTTCATCCCTTACGAGTTTCACCCCTTTCGAGTTGCACCTTTGGCGAGTTTGTGCTACCTAGGGGGATATTTTTAGCGAGTCAGCGTTGGTTTGCCAACCAAGGCACTCGAGAATCCACCTTAAAAACGAGTTCTGCGTTGTTCTTAATTTAAATAAAAAACTCATCCTTTAATTTTGGGCCCTCAAAAGGGCCGATGTCGGACTACACCGGGAAACGAATAACAATCTGCTCGAGTATATTGTCGAGAGCCATTTCCGGCGTACGGCCGTAGAGCTGCAGCCACATGAACACGCGTATGTGCTCCGGCAGGTATCTGCTTTTCAGCAGGTCCCGCTTTCGCAACCAGTGTTTCAAAGTGGACCAGTAACCCTCGACACCGTTGGTGCAGACGCCGGTAATTGGATCGCGAAAATACATTGAGTGATTAACGGTTTTATGGGCGTAAGGCGATACACCTCCGAGACGCGATATGCCAGAATAACCACTCCAGCAGTCAGTCCAAATCTCAGAGCCAGCCCTAACGTGTTCGGAGATTAGCGCCTCTAAAGTTTCACCTTTTCTATTGGGGATGTATAGTATAACCCCACGCTTCTGAGTCATACTATACATGCCCAAGATCCACTTTTGCGTAACTACCCTCCTCACGTTTACTTGCGCTTAGTAATAACGCTCTCGTCAATTTGGACGACGTCCCCTGGGCCACCAACGCGGATTTTCTTTCTTTCTATTTCTTTCCAATAGAAAAATTTTCGCGGCCGAATTCGTGGTGTCAGTTACGTGACAGATTCCTGAAACGTTTATCGGAAAACATAAAATTGTCTATTATATCAAATATAAAATATTATATTGTTTAAATGACAAATCGTAACAGATAAGACGAATTAACACAATGTCATTAGAGCAACCCTCTATAGTGAAATGTATTAAATGTATAAATGTATTAAGTATTAAATGTATTAAAAATTACTAGCATATTTCAATTCGGCTTCACTTCAGGTCACAATACAACCCTTCAAACAGCCAGAGTAGTCAACGACATCGTGACAAATTTAACAAAGATAAAGTCACCACTATGGCTTTGTTAGACATTCAAAAAGGTTTCGATAAAGTCTGGATTGATGGCTTGTTATTTAAATTAATAAGTTATGGATTTTCACCGCAATTAATACAATTAATTCACTCTTATTTAACGTCGCGCACAATAACTGTCAAAATAAACAATTCAAAATCGTCAACAAAACGCATCTTAGCCGGTGTACCACAAGGATCGGTATTAGGACCAAAATTATTTAATTTGTTCATTAACGATATCCCAGAATTTCAAAAAACAAATATGGCACTCTATGCTGACGATACTGCCATTTATGCGCATTCGTTCGCTGCACAAGTAGCTAATAAACAAGTACAAATACACATTCAACTGGATTCAACTGGAAAACTATTACAAAAAATGGAAAATCAAACTGAATCCTGATAAAACCGAAAATAACGTTTTTGCCAGAAAATTCAAAAATACAAAAATTTTCAAACCACTACGAGTAGATGGACACAAGATTACCCCAACAAAAAATGTTAAATATTTAGGCATCACGTTAGATTCTAGACTGAACTACAGATGAAGTCATTTACAAAAAAGAAAACAACTAGCATACACAACTTTAATCCAATTATATCTATTACTGAAAAGCACTGCAATGACACAACCAAATAAGCTAATGCTATATAAAACCATTTTAAGACCGATAATTACGTATGCTGCCCCGGTTTGGGTGCAACATCTCAAAAACAGCAATACAACCGCTACAATGCTATCAAAACAAGTGCTTAAGGCTAGTTATGGGAATGGATAGGTTCACCAGAATAGAAACATTGCATGAAGTTACCTTCATGGAATATTTATATGACCACGTAATTCGCATTTCCCAAAAGTTTTATACCAAACAAATCAAGAAAAGCAAATTAACAAAAAACATAATAAAATTTAAATACAACAATACGCCGTTCAAAATAAAACACAAATTACCTTACCAGAACCTACCTATTCTTTATGAATAACCATCACTGTAAAATAATACAGAAATGTTATTTGTAAATATTGTATATAATTTTATGTTAGTCAAGTTGTAAATATTAGTTATAGATTATGTATGTATGTAGAATAATATAAATTGTGTTGTATATAGGTATATACGTATACATATATATACCATAAAAATCCGAATTACTAAAAACAGGTTTTTAAAAAAATTTTCCTGTACAATTATCAAAATAGTAATTAGGTACCGCTAATAACAATGTATGTAATCTTCCAAACAATTTTTGTTAAGTTTAAAAAAAAACATTAAACTGTAATTTAGAGATAAACTTTTGTAGGAGCTCTTATACTTTTCTCATGTATTGCTAAGTTTTGTAATGATACATGTATTAATACAAAATAATTTCTGTAACTTAAACGTAAATAAATATCTTGTAAATTAAATTAAGTGCTTGAATCATAAATAAATCGTTTGGAGATTGTAGTTCGAACCTCATACGTCGGTCAAATTTTTTTATAATAAAATGATTTGACATGCAGAATTCAGATTTTTCACAGATATAAACAAAACAATAAACCAATATGGCGGCCACTGCCGATTTCTGCCGTTTTCGTTCTTTCCAAAAATTAACGGAAAAGATATTCAACCGGTCGTCACGCCGAAACTACTCTTTCTTTGAATATGTGTTCCAAATTTCAAGTTAATTCATTCAGTACAGACTGAAAAATCACCTACCCCGTTTTAAAAATGTAGTTTTGAGCAAAATGGTGTTAAAAGTCTACTTTAATTTTTTTATTGTAAAATCGTAATTTACCGTTAATCTGCAAATCCAGCTCCATACAATGGACAATTTGCATGAAATTCAAATTCACTTCAAAATCGCATTTATTGAAAAATTCACGTGATCGAAAACAGGTGATGACGTCACAAACACAAAACGCATCTTACATGTATGCCAATACACCCGCATAATTTCCCTATAGTTACCATTTAATTTAGATTAGACGCAGTGTAAACATTGCATTAAGACGAAATGTCAGAAATACAACCAGTATAAAAATATTTTAGGTTAAATTTTCCGTGTTTTTATGTTGGTAGCGGTATTCAAATTTGGATTCAACGCCAGTAAAAGTTGTGTATCTATACCAGATCTATACCAATCTTTTATCTATGAACTAATTCTGGTTACTAAAATGACGTCATAATAGGTTTGTTCGTGCTAGCTACACTTTTTACACTTTAGTGTAAAGTGTACACTTTTCTGTTCGTGCTAGCCGAGCGCTCTGTTCGTGCTAGAAAGTGTAATTACACTTTTTACACTTTTCTTACACTTTTTACACCAGCTCTGGAGCAGGTGTAAAAGTTTACACCGTTTACACTTAATTTTGATTGGCTCTTAGATTTTTAAAAATGAAATTTAAAAATGCATACTTAAAAACTAAAAGTAATGGTTGCTAAAAATAAAACGTTAACAATATATTTTTATATCAAGTCTTTGTCTTTAATTTTTTTATTTACTATTAATTACTAACAATTTACGATTTACTATTTTTAGTTACTATTTTTACTTTGTTCTTATTTAAAAATGATTAAAACGGCGTGGATGATTCGGAATGCGGAAGGAGAAAATCATTTAACTTGGTATTTTTTTGCTAAATATTGGTCTTTTATAGATTTTTATATTTAATGACAAATTAGGTTAGGTACCAACATAACCTACCAACGCAAATTTGATTTCAAGGGGTGGAGTTATACTCAAGTTACACTTTTTGTGTTCGCGCTAAACTTACACTTTCGGGAAAAAGTTAAAGTGTAAATTACACTTTTTACACTTAAAGTGTAAAAGGTGTAACTAGCACGAACAAACCTAATGCAAAGATTTTACGTTTAAGCCCGCCATATTTATTAATACGTTTTCGCGCTACAGAAATACATTTAAATTTAAATATTTTTTTCTGGCTTTATTTGTGCACCGAATTTAAAAAAATTAAGACATATTAGATATGTTGATATGTAGAATAGTTATAAACTAAAATTTAAAATCATGCAAATTGTCCATTGAAATTCCTCACTCTGAAAATCTTCATGGCGAGATGATTGAGCCTTACGTTGCTTAATTCGCCCTTGCTTATAAATGGCCGTCTCGCAATTGAACGCGAATCCTTTTTATCACGAGCAACATGTAAATAAATATCAGTTACAATTCGCGATATATTCTTCCTTACAAGCTTTGCAGTACCAGTTTGCACGTTTGGCGTTATTGCAATAATTTGCAATATGTTCCGATTGGCGCGGTATTGCAGACAATTGCTTAGTCCACTTTTCACTTGTTAGATTATTTATTTTGATAAAAAAAATTAGTTATAGTTAAAAACTGTAAAAACTGATATTGCAGATATAGCGTTATTGCGTACACTTACCTTATAACTGGTTAAAGAAAGTTTTATTCCTTTCTTTTTAAATTAGGTATATGTATAATCAAAGGTCCAAAAGTATTTATTAATTAATCAAGATCTTCTTAGTTACATTGGAGTTAGAAGTTGTAGGCGATGACAGTCAGATAGTCGTCCAGGTTACGCTCACCACCACCAGACTGTACAATCAGGGCTGGGCAAAATACAGTACAGTCTCGGTAATCCGAACACTCGCTAATCCGAACATCCAGTAATCCAAACAAAAGAAGAAAAACTCAGTACAGTACAGCTTCGGTAATCCGAACAAAAAAAAAACAAACTCAGTAGTCCGCACAAATAGTGCATTTGCTAGCAAATAGGACATAAATTTCCAAAAAGGTCCAAAAATTTCATTACTTGTGTTCTGATTATAACTATTTGTACGGATTACTGAGTTTTTCTTTTTTTGTTCGGATTAGCGAGTGTTCGGATTACCGAGACTGTACTGTATTCAAAAATCAAGTACTTAAGAATAAAATACAAATAACATTATTTACACAATGTAATGTTCCCGTTTACAACCACTAACCTCTATTCCCAACCAACCATTTTTAAAAAAATTTAGTGTAACAATTGCATCAGGAAAAATATTTAAATTTTAATGAAAAATGTTTTAATAACTTATTGCATAAATAGTTAACTGAGTTATTGAGAACTTCCATTATACAAAGTTATGCATAGAGAGACTTGGTCAATTACATTTTTATGATTTCTGTGATGTTCCACATTTTTATAGTTTTCCTATTTACCTTTAGATTTTACGGTCTTTTTTTTTCTTATTTTTTTCCAAAATTTTTTCTTATAAATCCGATTCTGTTGGAAAGTTATATAGACTGTGGAATTTGGTATAGTCATACAAATTAAGAGTGCTGTGGTTTGGATTTGCTCTTTCCAGGTTTATTTCAATTAACTCACAGATTCAGAGTCTAATGTTTTATTATTGAGGTTCCAATTTCGCAATTTTTAAATATTAAGGCACTAGCGTACCTATTTCTATTAATGAATTTAACGATTATTTTTCTCGTTATAAAGTTCAAATGGTGACAGAGGTTAAATCAATACAAAGGGTTTGTATTAATAATACACGTCTACACGCAATATTACACTCTCCTATCAGAAAATGGAAAATAATTCGATCGAAAAGTGTTTAAATAAAGCAACCCGTACGGTTTTCTTTTTCAGCATTAGTAGAAAGTGAACTACTTGTGCTACTTGAACTTCGAGGTAACAGTAATTTTATTTTATATATAATACAATAATTATTTATTTCAACTGCATACAACTAATTATTATTCTATAAACTAATATAATTTTTCACTTTCATTCTTATGAAATGAAAACCAACGAAATACCTACCTACCACGTAGATGAAATTACTTTCACACCTACATAGTTAAAGAAATATGAAATATCTAAAAATAGTATGTAGAAAGACGAAGTTTTTTTTATTATTGTTGTTATTATTTATAAAGTAGTTAAAAATCAATTCTTTTTTTGTTAAAATGAAAATGTATTGCTTCGGGTATGTGTAGCACTAGCACCATTCCCTAACAGATACTATAATCTAATACGTATAATAATTTATAATTAGAGCTGGGATTTATATGCACAAAAATACTTGAAAATATGCGCATATATATGCATCAAATTTCTCTAAAATATGCACTAATATTGATAAAATATGCATTGATATGCATAATAATAAAATTTTTTTTTAATTTTTATAGGTAATGTATTTTAAATATGTAGTACCTAATATATAAGCATAAAGCGTCGTTCTTGTCCAATTAATGCTACGAAAATTAATCGAAAATAACCCAAAATATATGACATTTTTTCTGTATGATGTATTATTTTGATGTATTTGACTTTAAATTAATTTTTTTTTATTAGCTAATTTAAATCAAATACATCATAGACTAACAACATATTATGAAACTTGGCAAAAATTTACTATCATTCTAACTAAACCAAAAGGCTACCCAAATATTTCCAATGAAGAGAAACATTAAATTTCTAGAGTGCATATTTCAAAATTGAAGTTGTAAACAGAACGCACGACTATTTTTAAAATAATTGCTTAAATTGACAAATTAAATAATAAAAATTTTTATTTTCTCTATAAACATTCTCCTAAAAACTCCAAAAGTGGCCTAAATATGCACAAATATGCATTATTTGCTGAAATATGCACCAAACATTGAAAATATGCAAAATATGCATTTTGAGGAGCGCTTTTTCGGATTCGTTTTTTCCTAATTCGTCCAGATTTCAAAACGACTCTGTTGGCATATCAATATTAAAGAATATGCAAAATGCATAAAATCCCAGCTCTATTTATAATATGTTTCTTTTCTAATAGACAAGAAAACGGATCAAATTTTTGGATCCAAACCTCATAAATTTTCTAAATAATGCAATAAGTATTATTTATGAAATAAAATTTGTTAAATAGTGTATGTATAATATTCAGATGTATTTTTAAAATAATACCCAATTTTTAAATATTGAAAATTAATTCTGTAAATCGCCGTCCACTATTAATTGAAATTGTGATAAAATATCCGAGATAACACCACACGTTGCACCACATTTGATTTTAAAAATTGCAATTTTAAATTTTAATTTTAATAAAATTACTACATTTTCCTAGTTACCGCATTAATCCAAATTTATTCATCGAATTAAAATGTCTCCAAAATCGCCTCATTAACAAATTTACCACCAAAAATTCGCCAAAACTCGTCCAAATCAAAACAAAAATATCCAAAATATCAAAAAAATTAATTACTCGCGCAAATAAAAACCATTTATTTTCATAAAATGAAATAACGTCCAATCAGAGACGCAAACTATAACAAAATTAGCTGAGACTTCCGCAAAACGCGTCCGTCCACCTTGACAGACCCGGAAAAAGCAAATTTAACAATTCCACTAATTCAATCAAACAAAATATTGGCGAGAACAATTATTATTTAAATACCTACACGAAACTAAATTTAAACCAATATTTCTAAACAAACAAAATTCCAAATGAAACCAAAATATAAATTTCAAAATTCAAAATACAAAAAATTGATTATGGAACACTACAATATATACATAACTATTTTCTAGAAACAATTTATACATTTACATAATTTAATTTTAGTAAAAGGCTAATTTATAAACTTTCCAATATAAATTGCAATACAAATGAATACTTACAGAAAGTAAGTTTGCAAGATTAAATAAAAAAAAAAAATTTTTTCTGACATGCAGAGGAGTTTCTAACGGTCAAAATAAACCAAGCCAAAACCCTACCGCAGGTAGGGTGAAACGAAACCTTTCTTGACTCAATTGTGGCTGGGGACCAAACATGGATGTGCTGTTGTACTCATGAGTCAAAAAAGCAGTCTCTACAGTGGCTCCCTATCTATTCTCCATCAGCCAAAAGTTCCAAGTTCAGTTTTCAGAGAGGAAGTTCATGGCGTCTGTCTTTTGGAAACGGAAAGGGATCTTGATGGTCGACTTTATGCCCAACGGGACCACTATCAATGCTGCTAAAATCAAAGACAAAAAGAGGAGAATACTAACTAGTGGTGTGTTACTCCTTCAGGATAACTCCAGATTCATACCGCTCGACTTACTCAAGACCTAATCGTGTCATTTGGATGGGATATTTTGACTCACGCACCCTACTCTCCGAGCCTGGTACCGTCGGATTACCATCTTTTCACTAAATTGAAGCAGATTTTGGGTGAACAGCAATTTTCGAATCATGGCAGATGATAGAGGCTGTGGAAAAATGGCTTCAGGAGGGCGGAAGGTATACAACGAAAGTACACAAAAGCTGGTGCCCAGACTTCAGAAATGCATTTGCCCTAAATGGCAATTATGTGGAAAAATAATGACAATGACGTATTTTGGCATATATCTTATAATAATATATTATTTAATGAGTGTATAATGAAGGCCATATTACACGAGAATTGTTTAGAACACGAGCGAACGTAGTGAGCGAGTTTTGTAATTATTCTCGTGTAATATGGCTCATTATACACGAATTGAATACTATTCTTTATCTACGACTGTTAAACAATAACTGAGACTGCATTATCTAATTATTTAAGTTTAAAATTGTATTGTGTTTATTAATTTTCAACTATCGAATCAAGTTGCCATTTGTCATTTATAAAGAAAATAAATAAAAATTGCCAACAGCCGTGGATAATGAACAGGATCCGTGGATAATGAATCCATTATCCACTGTAGAATATGAGCCAAATTATGTATTCATAGTTACACATATAATGACACTATTGTTTGACAGTCTTAGATAAATTTAATTTAAATATACCTATGTATTTTTCGACTTTAAACACGTGTTGTGACCTTATTGTCTAGACCAGGGGTCGGCAACCTTATCAAGCCTAAGGGCTCATTCTCAAATAATTTACTCCTGAAGGGCGCATGGTTCACACAAATAAAATATTACACAAAGACAAAACAAGATGTTTATTACACGAGGCGGTACATACAGTTACTATTAGTGTGATCCTTGGTCTTGCATTTCTTCCGACAACTTCATGAAATCTGGCTCATAATTGGAAGTACCTGTCCTCATACAATGGTCCAAATTTACATCGGTCATTCTGCTTCTATATTTTGATTTCAAGTGCTTCATTGTCGAAAATACAGATTCGCATGCGTATGTTGATGCACTATAAGCGTGTATTTTAAGAGATAATGCTCTTAAAATGGGATATTTATTTTGTTCCACCATATTCCAAAATGTTGTGTCCCTCATGTATGATTTCAGGCTCAAGTCGTTCTTCATGGTTATTATTTCGAGCTCTAATTCATCGTAATTTTCTATACCAAAATAGTTTTTTATCTTTTCTAAAACATCACCTTCTGCGAATGGATTAATCATGAACTCCAAGACAGGCTCGAAATTCTTAAATTGTTGGAAACGACAATTAAATTGGTCCAAAAGTGTGTCCAAATGTGGGGCAAACGAAATGGTATCAATATCTTTTTAACAGACATTCATGTGATCAAAAATTTTCTTCAAATTTGGGAAGTGTGAAGTTGAATTTCTCAGTAAATGGGATTTCCATAGAGTCAGTTCCATAGAGTCAGCGCGCTACCTGTTTACAGCGCCCGTATTTGCGAGCGCTCATTGTGTTTTGTTTTGCAGCATTTTTAAGAAGGGCTCATCAAAAAGTTGTGGCGGGCGCGCTTGCGCCCGCGGTCACAGCGTTGCCTACCCCTGGTCTAGACGTATCTCGTATAAATGGTATTTGGTATCCCCAAAATTTCTAAAATTTATTTTTATTTATTTCTTATCTTCTAAAAATTCTAATCCAAATTTTGTTTTAAATAATTTCCAATATAAATGGAAACGTTAAATCGGAGAGATAATGAGCCCATATGCGTTGATGGTATCAAATTTGATTTTGCGATACTTGAAATTTTAATTTTAAGTATTATAAATTTACCATTTAAATTAATTAAAATTAATACTCCGACCTTCTAAATTAAAACCTTATCTCCAATCCAAAATTAATGATTTAACATAAAATCCAACATTCAAATTATATTCAATTTTATCCAGAAATTATCTGAATAATTTCCAATTCAAATAAATAAATCATCTAAGTACCTACTTCAAAAATATATTACCTATAAAAAAAGTCTTTTAAAAAATACGAACAGAAATTGTATCCAACTGCTCAGGTGGCCATGTTCTTGGTAAAGCGTGGTTTTCATCGCTAGTTCTAGTTGACGCAATCAATTTATTATAGTTTCTTCAAATATTGGTAAATTTTCAACCGTCTTCAAAGTTTCTTTTTTTACTTCACTTTCAATATTTTGAATATCTATGTTGGGAGTTGCATTTATTTCATTACTTATGCTATTTCTTTCTTCATTTTCTATAACAGTTTCTGTATTAGTTTCTGTTACTTTTTGTAAACGCACCGGTTCTGTGGATTGCTCCAAACCATGAGTAGTCTCTTTGTTTACGATTTCAATTTCGGCTATGTCTTCATTATTTGCTGTTGCATCTTTCATTTCACTAGGAATGCTTTCATCTTCTTTCAAGAATTTATCATTTACTAAATTCATTACTTTTAGTTAAATTATCATTAAATTTGCTTTTATTATTACTTATGATATTTTGCGATTCTTCATTTAATTCATCTTTATTTTTTAATTCATCATTTTGCTTTTCATCTTTGATTCCGTCTACAACTTTCTTGTTCTGTTTCCTGCTCAGATATTCTCTAACTGCAGCTTGAATTTTAGTAGCTGCATTTAAGATCATTTCACTATTGAGTCCAGAAAATTTAGATGAAGTTTCATCGTTATTTTCTAAATTTACAATTCAAAATTAAAATTTTTCTAAACAAAATTTTATTTTTTAGTATTAGTTTTATTAAATAATTTTTTGTTTTCTTTTCATTTTTCTATTGTTTTTATAATTCATTTTTCTATTTCATCAAATCTTTAAATTATTTCCAGATTTGTTTTTGTTTACATATTTTATTTCATGGTTACTAATATCTAATTTAGTAGGTATTTAAATTTTCAAATTCTTTATTTGTTTCTTGATTATTTTCATCTAGTTTTTGATTAAACTTTCATTCATTTTCACCCTCCATGTTATTTTCTTCCACGATTTAACTCTTATCTCTCTATAATCTCATGCAATGACTCGAATAATTAATTTAATTATCTTAGGGTAAAAGGTAGGTTTTGTGATTCACTCCATGCACACTTAGGCCCCACGTCGCATACGACAAATGTACTGATTTTCCCAAGTTACAAAAAAAATTTAAATGAATTTTTTAAAAACCGTAGTACTTAACATATTTTGTGCTCGGTCAACCTTTTAAAATTTTTATTTCAAAATATGTATACCGTAATATAAATTTGGGAATGCCAAAATTTCAAAAATTAATTTCCATTTAATTCTCCTCTTAAATCCAAATTTAAATTAAAATTTTACTTGAAATAATTTCCTATATAAAATGGGAAAATTAAACTTAAAAGATAATTTACCCACATGCACTGGTATCAAACTTTATTTTGTTATATCTTTAATTTTAAATTTTAACATTACAAATTTTACCTTCAAAATTAATTACAATAAGACTTCAATTTTTCTAAATTTCCAATTATGCCAACATTATTTTATCAAAATTAAAATTAATCTTATAAAACAAATCGCCAATATAAGCCAGACAGGCTCACAAAAACAAAAAAATATTATAATTTTGCTAATTTTGCAGGGTCCACTTTTTTCATTGCTTTTTTAAAATTATGATTATAAATGAAATATACATAGATACTATTGCTTTATAGATTTTTATTGTTGTATTTTACTTTACTGGTACATTATTCTTGTTAGTATCAAATTGTCAAAATACAGTATTTTTAGAATTCATTTAAAATATAATTGCGTGTTTCTTGTTAAGAATATGTAATATACAAATTACAATAAAAAAGGTCAAATAAAAATTAAAATTTATTATAATTATGTAAGTATGTAAAGTAATAATACACGCAATTGTTTAAAATTTATTTTTTTGGGGTGTATCTCCATACATTTTTCGATAGTACTTACCATTTGCCATATTTTCCTGTTATAGTTGCAGCTATGCACGATAAACAGATTCCTTATTAACAATTTCTTTTATTAAATTTATATATTTATTTTAGTCAAGATGATGGAAGTATCACATTCAATGGAAGAGCCTGATGGTAATTCCGTCGTAAAGCGACTTAGCGTCCCTATAGGCCTCGAAGAATTGATGACAAGCTTGACGAAAGAAGTGCTGAAGAAAAAACCAATAGACATTTATAATTTTGCGTCGGATCATTTTTCCCAATTACTATCTTTGCGAGAAGATGGAAATTATCCAGGTGAGTACGCACGCAGGCGTATAAATTTCTTAAAACCTTAAAACATTTTAGAACCTACTGCAAAAATTATTACTTACATAAACAATGTCGATTTTAAAACTGGTAATAAAAATGAGAAACAGTTAAAAGATAAACAGCTAGCAAGACAAGTAAGCTTAAACGTCCAGCCTTTTATTCAAAATTTTAAAATTGTGGGAAAGAAAAGCGAACTGAAATCAGATAAACGAAATAAAAAAGAAGAAGTAGTAAAACATAAAAACGAAAAATTAAAAGTAAATAAAAAGAAATGCTTATCAAAGTTAGATCAAGAAAAAAGCTTACAAAATGATATTAAGAATAAGTCGAAAGATAGTAATGGCGAAGTAAATAAGAAAAGTAAAAAAATTTTGGATAAAACTTTGCCATCGAAAGGAAAAACTACGAAAATTAAAAAAAAGGTTAAAAGCGTCGATAATTTTACATCGTTTAGTAACTTTACTAAAAACCATAATATTATTGATCCAGAGGATATTCAAATAAATTCTTTAGACGAAGATAATTTGTCATCAGAAAATAACGCTAAGAATTATGATCCGTTAGCTCTACGTAAGGATTTAATTAAAATTCAGGACGAATCGAAATTTACCAGTTTTACTACTACGTATAATCCTTATAAACTTAGGCAAGAAATTAAGAGTGTTTCACTAGATGAGACAGCAACAAAAAATGATGAATTGGAAAGAAAATTTCTTAAAGACGACGTTGGTGTCTCAAATAATGAAACTGTTAACATAGAGGTTGAAAACGTGGAAAAAAATGATTGCAGTATTAATGAAAGTGATAAAGCAAAAGATGTGATACTAGATAAAAATTCAAATATTCATGAAGAATCTGTGATAGAAAAAGAACAAATAGAAAATTTAGAAGCAAATGGAGCAATTTCAACTGCAGATGATAAAATTGAAGAAAACGAAAAAGAAGTATTATCTCAAGAAGATAATTTAAATGAGCCATCCAAAACTTCCAATGACGAAAAAACATACAATGCAAGCAAAATATTTGCTTCGGCAGGATTAGCAGCAATAAAAATTCAATCCATGTGGCGTGGTTTCAAAACAAGAAAAAGTTTTCCTGCAGTTAATAACGTAAGTAAATAATAACAAAATAATGTATTATAATAATATAATATTAAATTTTATTTTAGAATTCAAATTTAGAAAATAACGATGAAACTTCATCTAAATTTTCTGGACTCAATAATGAAATGATCTTAAATGCAGCTACTAAAATTCAAGCTGGAGTTAGGGGATATCTGAGCAGGAAACAGAACAAGAAAGTTGTAGACGTAATCAAAGATGAAAATCAAAATGATGAATTAAAAAATAAAGATGAATTAAAAAAAGAAATGCAAAATGTCATAAGTAATAATAAAAGCGAATTTAGTGATAATTTAATTGAAAGTAATGAAAATATACAGGAAGTTAGTTTAGTAGATGATAAATCCTTAAAAGAAGATGAAAGCATTCTTAGTGAAATGAAAGATGCAGCAGCAAATAATGAAGACATAGCCGAAATTGAAATCGTAAACAAAGAGACTACTGATGGTTTGGACCAATCAACAGAACCAGCGAGTTTACAAAAAGTAACAGAAAGTAATACAGAAACTGTTATAAAAAATGAAGAAAGCAATAGCATAAGTAACGAAATAAATGCAACTCCCATAAATATTCAAAATATTGAAAGTGAAGTAAAAGAAGAAATTTCGAAGACGATTGAAAATGCACCAATATTTGAAGAAACTACAATAAATGAAAATATAATTGATAAAATAATTCCTGCAGAATTAAATGAAAATTCACAAATCACTGAAAATATTGAAAAAAATTTAATTATCGAAGAAAATGTCAATAGTAAAGATTCAGAATTAAAATCAATGGCAAGTGAGATCGACGAAATAAATTTTCCTTCAACCACAACTGAACCTAATTTAAAATCAGACAATAATGACAATGTTAATGATGCAGAAGAAGGGAAAGAATTAGAAAGTACAGTAACTGCAAATGAACTAACAAAAGATAACATAAAAAATAGTGTTCATGAAGAAAATGAAAGTGCAAATTCAATTGAAAATATTGATAAAGAAATTATATTAGATATAAAAAATGTATCAGATAATAATAATACCGGTAGCCCGGAATTGGTTGCTATAATAAATGATGAAAATTTTGTTAACGAAAATGACAACAATGAACAAGGAGTAAGAGAAAAACGATCTGTCAATTTCCAAGAAATTATTGAAGAAGAAAACAATAAACTTATAGATTCTCTAAACAACTCAAAAAATATAGCAATTAATAAAGAACCAAAAATCAGCGAAATCAATAAAGAAATTGAAACATCGACAAATGAACATTTGCATGTTGTAATGCAATCAGAAGTTATAGATGGTACCGAAGATAAGAATAATGAAGAATTTCAAAATGATTCAAAAAGTGAACAACAATCAATCGAAACAAATTTGTCAGTTGGTTCAATTCTACAACACAGTGGAGAATTGCACGACACCCCTACCTATTTTAATGAAGAAAGTAAACAGAGCAGTGATTCAATTAGCAAAAATGTTGAAAAAGAAGATAGAAAATCTTTATTAAATCTTGAACACAGCGGCGAATTGCATGATTTAGTTATAGTAGAAAAAAATAATAACTTAAAAAATGAGACAGTACAATCCGAAGAAAATAATATTAATAGTATAGAATACAAACTTCAAGAAGAAGAAAATAAGGATCGTAAAAAAAGTAAAAATATAATTGAAGATTCAAAAGTAGAGAACTTTGAAGATTTAAAAGTAGAGAACTTTGAAGAAAACTATGAGATCATAACTAAAGACACCTCAGGATTATATGACATAGAGGAATTAATAGAAAGTGATGATAAAATCTTAGTTAATCCAGAAGATGGAAATGTAGTTTCGCAATTAACTGAGGTTAACATTGATAGAAAAGAATTTGATAAAGAACCTGAAAGTGAAGTGAAAGAACAACGCAGTTTAGATGAGAAAGCTGAATCAAATGTTTCATTGCAGCCAAATGAAGAAAACATCAACTCCGATGATATAACAGAATTGCACGAAATGGAAAAATCAAAAGAACCTGAAGATGATTTGATTAAAAGTGAAAATAAAATTTTGCAACAAACGGAACTTCCAGATGCAAGTGTGCAAGGAGTTGATGCTCAAGTTCATATTGAAGATGTTAAATTACAACCATTTGACGAAGAAACTGTGGAAACTGAAAAAATTATAGAGGTTGATGATGGTACTTCAAAAATAAACGAAGTTACTAAAAAAGAAGAAGTTAAAAGTGAAGCAAAAAACTTTGACATAACAAAATTGCGCGCCGAGTTAAATGAAGCAAATATAATTAGCAAAGCAGATACGGAATTAGTTATGTCTTTAGAAAATAAAGAAAGCTCAGAAACAAACAAAATTGAGGAAAAGGGAAACGTCGAAGGTATAGAAGAATTAAATAAATTTGACATTACAAAATTACGCACTGAGTTAGAAGAAGCAGAAAATATAAGCACGAACGGTACAGATATTGGTACACCTACAAATGGAAAAGACAGTGTTGAAGAAAACAAAAATGTTATAGAACCTGAAAAACATGAAAAAGAAATTACAGAAATAGAAGTGACAAAATTAGGTGATGGGTTAGACGTAGAAGAAAAAATAAGCAAAAATATCAGTATAGATGAAACTACAGTAGCAGATAACGGCAGTACTCACGAAGATATTATTAAAATAGAAGAGAATACCGTAGCTAAAGAAAATGTAGAAATTGAAAATTCAGAAAACAATATTACCGAAAAAGAAGAAAAGGCTTCAATTGAAGAAAACATAGAAAATAAAAAAGACACCGTTAAAGTTATCACAAATGGCAAAGATGAAACTGCTGAAATTGAAGAAGGTGCAGAAGTTGAAAAAAATATTACAAAAGTTGATGTAACAAAATTGGGCGCAGTAGAAGATATAATTAAAGATATAAAAATAGATTCATCTACAGAAGATACTGGAAGTTCCACAATAAACGTTGCTGAAAAAGATGAAAACGCTGAAAGTGAAGAAAATGTGGAAATATCAAGTGAAACAAAACAATTTGATATAACAAAATTACGAGCCGAGTTAGAGGAAGTAGAAAACATAAGCACAAAAAGTACAAACTTCGATACAGACATTGTTGAAAAAATCAAAAATGATAAAGAAGAAAACGGTGAAATTAAAAAAGGTACGGAAGTTGAGGAAGAAATCGAAAAATCTACAGTAACAAATTTCAGCGCAGGATTAGCTGTAACAGAGGAAATCACTAAAGACACAATCATAGATGAATCTACAAAAGACACTGAAAATTTTGAAAAGACCATCATCGAAGAAGAAAAAATAGGTACAATTGAAGAAAAGATAGAAGCTGAAAATGCAGCAAAAAAATTTGACATAACAAAATTACGAGCCGAATTAGAAGAAGTAGAAAATATAAATACAGAAAGTAAAAGCTCAGATACATCGACAAATGGAAAAGACGTTGTTGGAGAAATCAAAACCGAGAAAAAAGATCCTGCAGAAAGCGAAATAAGTACAGAAGTTGAAACAGAGAGCAAAAAATCTGAAGTAACAAAATTAGACGCAGGGTTTGCTGTAACAGAAAAAATCACTAAAGAAACAATTATTGAAGAATCCACAGAAAAAACGAAAAGTTCGGAAAAAACAATCTCTGAAGAAGAAAAAATAGATACAACTGAAAAAAATGCTAAAGGAGAAAACTCATCAAACAAATTTGATATTACCAAATTAAGGGCCGAATTAGAAGAAGTAGAAAATATAAACACAGAAAGTAAAAACCCAGATGTATCGACAAATGGAAAAGACGTTGGAAAAATTGAAACCGAGAAAGAAGAACCTGCAGAAAGTGAAGAAAGTACAGAAGTTGAAACAAAAATCGAAAAATCTGAAGTGACAAAATTAGACGCACGGTTAGCTGTAATAGAAAAAATCACTAAAGAAACAATTATTGAAGAATCTACAGAAAAAACGGAAAGTTCTGAAAAAACCATTTCTGAAGAAGAAGAAATAGATACAACTGAAAAAAATGCTAAAGGAGAAAACACAGTAAACAAATTTGATATTACCAAATTACGGGCCGAATTAGAAGAAGTAGAAAATATAAACACAGAAAGTAAAAACCCAGATGCATTGACAAATGGAAAACACGTTGGAAAAATTGAAACCGAAAAAGAAGAACCTGCAGAAAGTGAAGAAAGTACAGAAGTTGAAACAAAAATCGAAAAATCTGAAGTGACAAAATTAGACGCACGGTTAGCTGTAACAGAAAAAATCACTAAAGAAACAATTATTGATGAATCTACAGAAAAAACGGAAAGTTCTGAAAAAACCATCTCTGAAGAAGATGAAATAGATACAACTGAAAAAAATATAAAAGGAGAAAACACAGCAAACAAATTTGATATTACCAAATTACGAGCTGAGTTAGATGAAGCAGAAAATATAAACTCAAAAAATACAAATCTAGATACATCAATAAATGGAATAGACATTGGTGATAAAATCATAGATGATAAAAAAGAGAACGCTGAAACTCAAACAAGTACAGAAGATGAGAAAGAAATACAAAAATCTGAAGTTACAAAATTGGGCGCAGGGTTAGCTACAACAAAAGAAATCACCAAAGACACAATCATAGATGAAGCTACAAAAGATACTAAAAATTCAGAAAAGACCATCATTGAAGAAGAAAAAATAGGTACAATTGAAGAAAACGTAGAAGCTGACAACGCATCAAAAAAATTTGACATATCAAAATTACGAGCCGAATTAGAAGAAGTAGAAAATATAAACCTAGATACATCGACAAATGGAAAAGATATTGTTGGAGAAATCGAAGCCGATAAAAAAGAACCTGCAGAAAGTGAAGAAAGTATAGAAGTTGAGACAGAAATCGAAAAATCTGAAGTGACAAAGTTAGACGCAGGGTTAGCTGTAACAGAAAAAACAATTATTGATGAATCTACAAAAAACACGGAAAGTGCAAACTTAGATACATCGATAAATGAAAAAGGCATTGTTGGAGAAATTGAAAATGACAAAAAAGAAAACAGTGAAACTGAAGAAAGCACAGAAGTTCAAAAAGAAATTGAAAAAATTGAAGTAACAAAATTGGACCCAGGGTTAGCTGCACCAAAAGAAATCACTCAAGACTCAAGCATACTCGTAGATGAATCTATGGAAGACACTGGAAATTCTAAAATATCCGTCACAGAAGAAGAAGAAATAGATAAAACTGAAAAAAATTCAAAAGCAGAAACCACAGCAAACAAATTTGACATTACCAAATTACGAGCCGAGTTAGATGAAGTAGAAAATATAAACTCAAAAAATACAAACTTAGATACATCTATAAATGAAAAAGACATTGTTGGAGAAATCAACAATGGTAAAAAAGAAAATACTGAAATTACAGAAAGTGCAGAAGTTGAAAAAGAAATTGAAAAAACTGAAGTAACAAAATTAGACTCAGGGTTGGTTATAACAAAAGAATTAATAAAAGATACAAACATAGACGAATCTACAGGAGATATTGGAAGTTCTGAAAAAAAGATGACAAAAAAAGAAGAAAATATAGCAGTTCCAAGCGAAGCAAAGCAATTTGACATTACAGAAAATATAAACACAGAAATTACAAACTTAGATACACCTGAAAATGGAAAAGTTATTGTTGAAAATATCAAAAATAGTAAAGAAGAAAACGCTATAACTGAAGAAAATGCAGAAGTTGAAAGAGAAATTGAAAAAACAGAATCAAGCAAATTAAATACAGAGTTAGCTGTAACAAAAGAAAAAATTATAAATACAAACATAAATGCCTCTACAGAAGGCACTGGAAATTCTGATGAGAACATCATTGAAAAGGGAGAAGACGACAAATATGAAGAAAATGTAGAAGTTCCAAAAGAAGCAAAACAACTTGACATTACCAAATTACCTTCAGAGTTAGATGAATCAGAAAATATAAACACAAAAATTGCGAACTTAGATACACCTACAAATGGAAAAGATATTGTTGAAAATATCGAAAATGGTAAAGAAGAAAATGCTGAAATTGAAAAATGTGCAGAAGTTGAAAAACAAATTGAAAAAGCCGAAGTAACCAAATTGAATACAGGCATAGCTGTAACAGAAGAAATAATGAGAGACACAAACATAAATGCATCTACAGAAGGCACTGGAAATTCTGAAGAAAAGTTTATTGAAAAGAAAGAAGACGATAAAAATGAAGAAAATGTAGAAGCTTCCTGCGAAACAAAAAAGTTTGACATAACAAAATTACGATCCGAATTAGAAGAAGCAGATAACATAAGCCAAAAGCCAAAAGATGTTGTTGAAGAAGTCAAAAATGGTAAAGAAGAAAATGTTGAAATTGAAAAAAGTGCGGAAGTTGAAAAAGAAATTGAAAAAACCAAAGGAACAAAATTGGACGCGGGGTTAGCTGTTGCAGAAGAGACAATCAATGATTCAAGCGTAGATGTTTCTTCAGAAGGTTATGGAAGTTTCGAAAAAGACGAAAAAGTTAAAATTGAAGAAAATAAGGAAGTTCCATGCGAATCAAACAAATTTGACTTAACAAAATTACGTGCCGAATTATATGATGCAGAAAATATAAACACAGGGGGTAAAGACTTAGATACATCTACCGATGAAAAAGACAGTGTTGAAGAAAACATTCAAATTAATGAAGATGTAGAAGTTAAAAATAAAGAAACAAAATTTAACATATCAAAATTGCGTGCCGAGTTAGATAATGTAGAACTCTTAAGTGCAGAAGATAAAAATTCCACTTTAGAATTAAATAATAATGAGATAAAAGAAGAAACTCCCACTGTCAGTCAATTAAATGAAAAGGATAGTGACGAAAGTGATGAAAAAGTAGAAGAGAATACTAAGACTAACAAATTTGATTTGTCAAAATTACGCGCAGAATTACACGATATAGAAGAATCACAAGAAGATCACAATTTAATTGTGAATACAGACAAAACAGAAGAAGATGCTGCTGTAGAAAATACCAAAAATGAGAAAGCTAATAAGTTTGACCTATCGAAATTACGTGCAGAATTATCTGAAGTGGACAGCGTTGTAATTCCTACAGATGAAAAAGAATTAGATGACAATGATAAATCTGTGCCTGAGATAAAAAATATTGAAAACGAATCTCATAGTGCAAAAGAAATAAATAGTACGTCACAATTGCATTTAATTGATAATGAGTATAATAATGATGCGATAAAATCCAATACAACTAATGACGTTGATCATCAATTGACAGTAATTAATAACGACATTCAAGATGTAAATAAAAATATTAAAAATGAAAATACTTTACAACTTGAACCACTGCATACAACTCATTCTATAAGTGGAAAGGAATTTGAATTCATTCCCACTGAATCATCTGACAATTTAATCATTTCTTCAAACGATAGTAACCAATCATTTTCCAATAAGGAAGTCGAACCAAAAATAAATAAAGAGGTCATGACCAATACAAATCAAGAAAGCAATTTCAATCCGATTTTATTAAATAATGAAACAAACAGTGCAAACCGACAAGATGACATGACTGACGAGCGTGCTCAGAGTGGTATTTCGGCATCACCAGATTCCGATGTCACAGTAATTTTTAATACAAATTCGTCGAATAAACTTGACGACAATTTAGTAAATATATCTGGCAATTCAACGCCTATCGATAAAACAGAACTCGAAACAGAAGAAAGTGTTGTAAACGACGTAGGTGAAAATTTAGAAAATAAAAACAAAAACTCGTTTGATATTTCTAAATTAAGAATGGAAATTGAAAATCCTTCAAAAGCTATACAAGAACAAACAGAAGATTCAATAAGTGAAAGTAACAGTGACCTTAAATCAACAGATGATAAACCTAAAGATACTTTACATACTGCTGCTACATTAATCCAAAGTGTTTACAGAGGATATCACGTAAGAAATAAATTAAAGGACCAAATTAAAACAAAAGATAAATCACAGCAAGATGCACCTTACTCTACGGATGAATTCAATTTAATCCAACCTAAAAAAGAACAGGAATTGAAAAACGAAGATTTTGGTATATCTGATGCTTTAGGAAACTTGTTAAATCAACAACTTGCCATTGCTGCACCTCGTGCTGTCGAAGTAGATAAAAGTGGAAACCAACCCGAATACATTCATATACCATTGAAGGGTTCTATCGATGAAAGCAATTTGGATCAAAACCGTTCATTGTCACAATTACAACACAGTGGCGAATTTCATGATATTTTTCCAATATCAAACGTATCTAGCGATGTTTCAAAAAGTGACAAACTTGACGAAACCGTAACTCGAGAAAATAGTAATATAAAAGTAGACGAAAAACCAGCTGCCACAAATAATTCTATAGACAATGATAAAAAATATAATATTGTAAATGAAGAAGACGTCTTAAAATTACATCAAGCTGCAGATGGTTCCGTACCACAAGCTCTTGAAGTGGTCTTAAATCAACAGTTAGCAATCACAACACCATGCGCAAAATTTGAAGAAAACGATAAAAATAAAGAAACCGATAAAGTTGATTATATTCACATACCGCTCAAAGATCCGAATGATGCAACAGATAATACCAATGAAAATTTTGAACCACAACATGAAGTTGATGTATCAGCAAACAATCAAAGCAACAATGGTTTAAATAAAAAAGAAACAATTGAAAGTGCCAATATAAATAATGAAGCGATTACTAACTTAAAACAACACAATCGGTCGGATGCAGATGAAGATGCTGAAAGTAGATTGCCACCACTAAAAAAAATATCTGTGAATAACGAAAAAGAAGAAAGTGCAAACAATAACGTTTTGGTGAATTATTCGTTTGAGCCAGATGGGTCAATGCAAGACGAAAGTATGCCGATGGTGGTTCAGAATACACAAACTTCTGGAAGTACCATGCCAGTTGAAGTTCAACCAAATCAAGCTCCAGGTCAAGTATATATCATAATAGTAAGTGGCGTTCATCGATGTTGCATTTTTGCACAAAAGCATCTTATATTTAGAAAACGAAAAACACAATGTCCAAATAGTAGTTTCAAAATATTTTTGTATGGTTTTTCATGATTTCATAGTTTGAACTTTTTTATGTATCTTCGTACAAGCACAGAAAGCACAGATGCAAACGTTGAGATTTTATTATATTAATTTTGTAAAGGTTATTATTTTGTTCGGTAATTATAATAAATAATAATGATTTTTACTCAAAAAAATTCCGTGAAATATTTTAAAAGCAATTAACGCACACGTGTACAATTAAATATTAAATTATATGACGTAAAATTTAAAAATAGCCTACAACATATCCTCAGCAAAAGAGGAAAATTTGTGTAAAAATAAGTAATATTTTATGGTACAGGTATTAGGTAGCTATTTATCAAACCAGTTATAATTTGGTAATTTGTTTAATACGTGTGAGTTTTTACAAATTCACAAGTTGAACAGAAATATAAACAGATACCGAGCAGGAACGAGTACAATTTGCTTTTATTATAATTAATAATAATTAAAATAAATATATTGAGCAGCGGGGAAGTGCAACGTTGTGTAACGTAAAAAGTAGTAATCAAGTGATACTTTGTTATCATAATTAGATAAATGCAAATGCAATTAATTATGTACCTTCACAACGAAATTTTTTAAAACAATATTTTACCTACCCAATGTCAGAACCCTGCCTATCAGAAATATTTGTATTTTCTTTGATTGTCAATGTTATAGTTAATGGTAAAACATATATTGGGGGGTTGTAAATAGCAATAAAACATGTAACACGTTGTTTGTTCACGTCTAAGCTTATCTGGTTTTTTAGAATGTACGAAATGACCTGGTTAATATTTGAACATTAAATATTTACGATCGTTTCAGTAATATATTTTTTTTTTAATTATTTGAGGTTGAATCCTGAATTTATTCTAATCGTCCAAGTATAAATAGATACTTAGAAATTTTCCGTTCAAAGCACACTTTAAAAACATTCAATTTATCACTTTATAACAAGGCAAAATTGGAAATATTTTGAGAAAATAGAAATACGTTTCTTTGAAAAAAAATATATATAATTAAATAAAGTAAAACAGTAATATAATCGAAGCACAGTATATTTCATAGTAAAATAAATGTAAACAAATTAAAAAGCGTTGTTTGTTAGGTGTTTCTTAAAATTTATAATTTTTATAATAAACAGTAATTACCATATTCAATTTTTTGAATATTTTATAGATTTATTATTAATCTTTGTTTACATAATATAAAAGAATTTACTATTATTTATTTATGCCAATATTGAGTTACTATTTTTAATTCAACTTGTGTATTTTTTAATTAAATTTTGAAGGAACATTAAATTTATATTAAGCTAGTTTTATGTTTACATTCAAACATAACGTAATGCTATAAAAATCATAAAACATTGTTAAATTTAGGAACTGCAATTTATTATATTATTACAAAATATTATCTTTTTTACCACTTCCAATGCCAAAATATGTACGTTTAGTATAGACAAATGGTATAGGTAATAATAATTATTGAAATAAGGTTGATTTTTGGACAAGTTATGTTTAATTTTTAAATCTCTTTTCTTAATTATAAAAGTTATTATCCGTAAAAGTGACAACAAAAATTTGAATAGGTAACTCTTTGTTGATCAAAAATTATTAATGATATGGCAAATAAGCGTTTTAGAGTTTAGACAAAATAATAAATGATATTGGATATTGTCCAAAATTTAAAAAACTTAATATTAGTTGAAGAGAAAGTCAAACATCATTTTTGAACTATTTTATTTAATTTATACTAAATTATTATTTAGATTATTAAAAATGAAATATAATCTGAGTATAAGTATTACCTATGTATAAATGTTAGAAAATTCAGTATAATCACTGTAAATATTGGGGAGTAGTAATGTTTTGGCAAATGCATTTAAAAAATAAACAAAGCAAATGAATAATAATCTTTAGTTATACAATACTAGAATAATAATAGCTTCCGAACTTTTGCCGCTATTTTGCTGTTATTTATATTATAAGGTATATTACTCTATATTATAAAACATTATGAATTAATAATAATCAATAACCTAGGCATTTTGCATATAATATTCCACAGATCGAGGAATGACATAAGATAAGACTTTCTTTGATATTATTTGGTATTTTTTCAGATGAATTTTTCTTTCATTAAAACAAATATTTCTTTTTAACTTACATACCACAGCGATGCAACTGTAGTGTCACAAGTGGAATTACATTTAATTACAATAATTTATAGATTATATATTTCCACTTGTGTTTTTAGTTTTTTGTTTCTTTCACTTGTTGTTGCATCGCCAACATTAGTGTTTATAAAATAAAAAAAAACATGGATTGTGAAAATTTTAAATTTGGTTTATTCGCATAAAAATTAATAAAGATGTAGTTTAAAATTAAGATTTAATACTAAATATAATATAATAATAATTGAAGGATAAAAAATAATAATTTAAAAATAAACTATTGTTTCGCATAAAATTAATTTAATTATACCGCTTAAAATTTGTTCCCCGCTGGAACACGTCTTGCTTATTTCAACGCACACGAGCAAGTCCCTGGGATTTGTTTTTAGGCCCTGCATCTCAGAAACCTGCCCTTGAAACGCACTAATTAATCTCTTTCCACCAATACGCACAAAAAATATAACCGCATAAAATTCATAAGTGGAAAGAGATTTACGTTGACAAAAATTGAAGATATTTGAAAATACAACAAAATTATAATTAAAATGTTTTCGAATTTCCAACATCCTCCCGCCACAAAAAATAAAAATTGAAAATATCCTTTACATAGGTAAATACAAATAGGTAAATAAAAGGCAAATACAAATACATAACACGAAAATACTACAATAATTCTAAGTAAAATAAAATGTACATAGCAAATATAGTGTAAATACATGAGATAATTACTATATTAATTGTAACAAAAATAACATTAAAAGAATAGCACACAATCGCACAAAAAAAATAGTAATAATAATAATAAAAATTATATTATAAATTCGCATAAAAATTAATGGTTATAATGTAAAATCATAACGTACATTCGCATAAAAAAAATAGTTAAAATACAAAAAATAGTACAAATTCGCATAAAAGTATAAGATATAATAAATCCGCATTAAAAAAAAAAAAAAATTGTATTAATATAAAATCATAACTTAAAATTCGCACACAAAAGTTATTAGTCCATTGGTAACACACACAATTTTGTAATGGGTCGCGTATAAATACCTTTAGCCGTTTTCACATCAGCCGAACGAACGCAACCGTCGCTTTTTGAACAATTTACTTTAATTACTCGCGCAAGCACCCATTGTTGTGGTGGAATCAACCCATCTTCTTTGATGAGCACCAATGCTCCTACCTTTAAATTTGGTTTTTTAACATGCCATTTTGGCCTTGATTGTAGCTGATTTAAATATTCTTTATGCCAACGAGTCCAAAACTCTTGTTTTATTTTATATGCCGTTTTCCAAGCGCTTAATCTATTTGCCGGTACCTTTAGCAAATTAACTTCTGGTAAAGCAGTCATAGGTTGACCTATTAAAAAATGTCCTGGGCTTAAATACGATAAATCAGAAATGTCTTCGCTTAAGGCATACATTGGTCGACTATTTAAAATTGCCTCAATTTGAATTAATAATGTTGACATTTCTTCAAAAGTTAAAACTGCGCCGTTTAGTGAACGCTTCAAATGATATTTTACGCTTTTCACCGAAGCTTCCCAGATTCCCCCGTGATGACTAGCTAAAGGTATATTAAAATTCCAGCGTATCTTTATATTTATAAAATTATCAATAATTTTTGTTTGATTATATTCTTTATTGAATATATCATAAATTTCTTGTAGTTCGCGATCTGCGCCATGGAATGTTGACTGATTGTCACTTGTAATTGATTCGCAAATTCCGCGTCTCCCTATAAACCGCCGTACCGCAGCAAAAAATGATTCCGTTGATAAATCATTAACTAGTTCTATATGCAACGCTTTAGTCGCTAAACATATAAAGATGCAAATATAACCTTTTGTTATTAATGATTTACGAATTCGTGAATTTTTAATTTGGACTGGACCCGCGTAGTCTAAACCTACATTCAAAAATGGACGTATGTAATTAACTCGTTCTTTTGGTAAAGCTGCCATTAATTGATTGAGACCCGTTGCGCGAAATCTATAGCATTTTATGCACTTATTAATTATATTTTTAATGTCCCAACGCGCATTTATCAGCCAGTACCTGAGTCGTAAGTTTGCCAATACACATTTTAATCCCGCATGTAAAAGTCTCTCGTGTTCGGTTTTGATGATTAATTTTGTTACGTAATCTTTTGCTGGAAGAATTATTGGATGTTTATTTTCAAAAGTTAATTGTTCACTTCTTTCAACGCGACCTCCAACACGTAATAGTTTAGTTTCCGCACAATAAAATGGATTTAGTGCCTTTAAAGCACTTGATTTTAAGACGTATGCCTCTTCGTCTATAGGCATATTTTTTAAACATTCCATTTCACGCTTGAAATGCTGGTTTTGAATAATTAAAATTATTTTGTTATGTGCTTCTTCAAGCTCCATTAAAGAAAGCCTACCTAATCGCTTAGTCCCTTTATTTTTTGAATTATATAACCACCGCTTGGTTATAGCAACAAACCGTATTAATTTTCCAAAGTTTGAAAATCGCTCAAATAAGTTATTGGTTTCTCGCCGTGTGATGTTTATTACAACCTTTTTTAACCGCTTTCTTTCTTCGTCACCCACAAGATCCCTATTACTAATCTTTGATTTAGGCCAACACAATTCGCTTTGGTGAAGCCAATCAGGACCTCGAAACCATTGGTCGCAGTTTTTTAATTGAGACGGATCTAAACCGCGCGAAATAACATCAGCGATGTTATTTTGTGAATCCACATGTTGCCAAGTACAATTTTTGGATAATTCGATTATTTCACAAATTCGATTTCCAACAAAGTTGCTTAGTTTTGTAACATCACAATTTAGCCACGATAAAAATACCGATGAATCGGACCATAGAAATATTTTGTTTATTGACAGGTTTAATGCGTCTCTTATTTTATTTATTAAGCGTGCAAGAATTAACGCACTGCATAGTTCTGCTCTAGGAATCGTTAAACCTTTTATTGGAGTAACTTTAGTTTTTGCCGCCAAGAAACTGACCGATATATCCCCATTATCATAAATCGCCCTAATATACACAACCGCGCCCATTGCATGCTTTGATGCATCACAAAACCCACAAAGCTGGATTGTTTTAATATAATGGTCACCCTTGAAATAATATCGCCTAATTTTAAAATCACGTAATAGCTCTAAATTTTCGAAAACCTTTTTTAATTCTAAAATTAATGTTTCCGGTAACTTTTCGTCCCACGTAATATTTTCCATCCAAATACGCTGCATAATAATTTTTAACAGAACCACTGTTGGAGCAAAAAATCCAACGGGGTCATAAATACTAGCTATTTTTGACAATGCACCTCGCTTGGTATACATTATTTTTCCCATATTTGCTATAATTACTTGAAAGTAGTCTTGCTCTGGCGCATAATTTAAACCTAAAGTTTTTAATGAGCAATCGTCGGAAATGTTTGGATTTAATAATTCCAAATCTTCGTTTGGAATTCCACGCAAAACTTCTTTACAATTAGACGCCCATTTATGTAATTTAAAACCCCCTTTTGCCATTAACCCAACTAGCTCGTCTTTTAACCTAATAAGATCTGCTATAGTATTTTCACCGCTTAAAAAATCATCCATATACACATCGTTTTCTGCTACCCGACTTGCTAATGGAAAATTCAGTCCTTCGTCTTTTACCAATTGCAAGAGTGTGCGACACGCCAAGAAAGGAGCTGCTTTTGTACCATAGCTGACCGTATTCAGCTGCAAAACCTTGACATTTTCAGTAGGTGAGTCTCGCCAAAGTATTTGTTGAAGTTTGCGCTGCTTAGGGAGTATTTCGATGTACCGAAACATTTTTACGATGTCAGCAATTATTACATATTTGTAACTTCTAAACCGCATTATTATATTAAATATCTCCTGCTGTAGCACAGGACCTCGCAACATAACATCGTTTAATGAAAGCTTTTCTTCACTCGATCGCGCACTTGCATCGAATACAACCCTTAACTTAGTTGAAGATTTATCTGGCCGTAAAACTGGATGATGTGGAATAAAATACTCTACTTCATCTTCATCGATCGCATTGCAATTATTATTGCCAAACTTATTAGGCACTTCTACCGCATGATTCAAATTTATATATTCGTGAACAAATTTTTTATATTGAAGAAATAATTCAGAATTATTCTTAAACCTATTTTCTAATATAAGAAATCGTTTTAACGCTAAATTATAAGAATTATTATCTAAATGTTTTAAAAGTTCTATTTTTAACGGAAGTCCTACACTATATTTCCCCATTTTATCGCGATTAAGATTTTTAATATAAATATTTTCGCAAAGTTTATCGTCTGCGCTAATAATTGGATTTTCTAATGATTCCAGTTTCCAAAATTTTCCCATTATTTCATTTAAATTTTCATATTGTTCCTTATGCGCATGTAAGCTAATTTTGGATACCGCATTACTGGAACGCGAAAATTCCGTATTAATTTTTATTACTTCGCCCGAAACGACATATCCGAAGACTGTTTTATATAGTGAAGGTTTGTTTTCCCCAAGTTTAATAAATCCGGGACGCACACAACTGAAAAATAAACCCGCACCTATTAAAATGTCAATTTCATTAGAAATATTAAAATAATCGTCCGCAAGATTAATAAATTTTGGTATATTCCAATCTGAAATATCTACACTTTGTGAAGGTACAGGTACAGTAATTTTGTTCATGACAACACAGGAAAGATCAGCTTCAAAGTTTGTAAATCTTGACCGTATTGTCACATTAACCCCACTGGTCAAATTTGAACCCTTTGCCGCAATACCCTGCACTTCAATATTACTAGCAAATGTAGTTAAGTTCAACCTTTTTACCATTTTATAGCTGATGCAGCTCACCTCGCTTGCAGAATCCAGCAAAATTCTTGCAGTGTACCACCGTTTGTCTGCACCAAGTATGTTGACGATGGCCGTTGACAGCAACACTTCATTTTTGATGTCATTTCTTATTCCAACGCTGCACGACGCCGACGTAACAACATTTTCTTCATTTTCCCTTGATATAGCACTGTTTTCACCTATTTCGCTTCTAACTTGAGGATTATAGTCTACATGAATTAACGTGTTGTGGTACTTGGACCCACAAGTTTGACACTTAAAATTCCGTTTACAGTTAATCGCTAAATGTTTTCCAAAACAAATAAAACACAGTTTATTTTCAGCTATAACACCTCTTCTATTATGAATCGAATCACTTAAAAATTTAGGACACTTATTTATGTAGTGATTTTTACCATCTATAGGGCACATCGCGAAATTAGTTTGTTGAACACTGTGTGTTACACACGTAGTTTTATTCTTAGAACGCGTATTTTCAAAGTTTATATTTTGAGAAGGTACTACTTCGTACGCGTTCACCCGCTTGTCAAGAAAGGTTAACAGTTCATCCAATTTTGGTATTTCACCATCATTCCCGTTTTTTTGCACTTCGTAATCGCGCCGTAGCTTTTCATTTAGTTTTTGAATCACTACATAGACGAACTGATAATTGTTTACATCCACATTAAAGTTTTGCAAAGCACTACGAATTTGCTTAATTTTTATTACAAAGTCTTTAAGCAGAGAATCATGCTTTATTAATGGTAAACTATGCAAGTTACCCATATGCGCATTAATAATTAATTGCGATCGGTCGTACCTATCGCATAACGACTTCCAAGCTATCGCATAATTTTCACTAGATACCGCTATATTGTCCACAATTGCCAATGCTTCATCTTTTAAATACATTTTTAAATACATAAATTTATGCACCGTTTGCAAAAGATTATCATTATGTATCATTGACACAAAAAGGTCCTTAAAACTAGGCCAGTCCGTATACGCACCACTAAATATATTAATTTTTAAAGCCGGGAGCTTTGCTCGTGGAGTATGTAAAGTACATTCCTTTACCGGATTATGTACCACCGCCGCGACACTTGCATCTTTTTCTTCTATTTTTCGCAATTTTTGTTGAATTTCTGCTTTAAGGTTGTGATATCTTTCTTCAAATTGCACACGCTCTGGACTTTCGTCTTCTTCAGCTATTCCACTTAACAGTTCGATTTCTAACTGTATCTTATCAAATGTTTCGCATAATTGGGAAAGCTGTTCTAACTTCACGCGCAAAATTTCCGTAACTTCAGGATCCGAATATCCTTGTACGAAAGTAATCATCCTTGTTACGCTTCCATTTATATTTCCTCGCATCCGCTTCAATGATTGCAACTTTGTGTCCGCTGTTGAAGAAGTTTCCATTGTTGCACAAAATTTTAAACTGCGCGCACTTTATACTTAAAACTCAAATTTATTTTAAATTGAAAAGAATCCGAAATTCCGCTAATTTCGCAATTCGGCTAATTTTCACAATCCGTTAATTTCACTATCCGGCTCGAAGGACCATTTAATGTTGCATCGCCAACATTAGTGTTTATAAAATAAAAAAAAACATGGATTGTGAAAATTTTAAATTTGGTTTATTCGCATAAAAATTAATAAAGATGTAGTTTAAAATTAAGATTTAATACTAAATATAATATAATAATAATTGAAGGATAAAAAATAATAATTTAAAAATAAACTATTGTTTCGCATAAAATTAATTTAATTATACCGCTTAAAATTTGTTCCCCGCTGGAACACGTCTTGCTTATTTCAACGCACACGAGCAAGTCCCTGGGATTTGTTTTTAGGCCCTGCATCTCAGAAACCTGCCCTTGAAACGCACTAATTAATCTCTTTCCACCAATACGCACAAAAAATATAACCGCATAAAATTCATAAGTGGAAAGAGATTTACGTTGACAAAAATTGAAGATATTTGAAAATACAACAAAATTATAATTAAAATGTTTTCGAATTTCCAACACTTGTGTTTAGTAGTTTTCCACTTTGGAGCTTTTTGATGTTTGTTTAACAACATATAATGAAGATTCGGTTACGATAAGAATCTCGTTAATTTATTATGCGCGTCTGTATCACTTTTTTTGGATATCTCGAAACCTTAAGAAATTCAAAAACAATACATCATGTACTTACAAACAAGTTTAAACAAAACGCAAAACGATTGAAATTATTTTAGTTCCAAACTAAAACCGTACAAAACAATAAATCGTTCTGATGGAAAATTTTTTAACAATTTATTATTATTGGTATTTGATGTTTTTGCTATCGAAGTAAAAACTAAAAAAAGATTTTTTTACCCAGGTTAGCGGCTAAATTACCTGGTATTTATTTACGTTTATTATTGTGTTTTTTATAGCTTGAAAATTAGTTGCTATTAAAATAACTAATATTTTACTAGTTTCAAAATTTGATGATTTTTAAAATTATTTGGTCCTCTCATTTTCTGTAAGACGTTTTTAATTAGGTTCCAAATAAACACATTTTTGGTTAAAAATAGTGTTAATTAACTTTACGCTTAATAAACTCGGTCTAAGACATTTTGCCGTCGCCATGTCGCCGTTGCCAATTTACCAAAATGGCCAAAAAGGTCGTCGATCCATCATTTATTCGTTAGAAATTTAGAATTTAATTTTTTAATATTAACTGAGAATCTTTAGGATTTTTTTAAGAATTGAAAAGCGAAATCCACATTTTTTATTATAATATGGTGCGATATAATATATATAATTTAAAAATTAACGGACTAATTCAACAAAAAAATGCGAATTATTTGTTTTAATACACTCGGAATAAATTTACTTATGTTTTTTTTAATCGGAGAAATTAAAATTAAAGATAATAAAATTGAATTACTACTTTACCATTATGAATTTTTGATTGAAAAAATCAGATGTGGTCATGCCCATAACTTTATCATACTTTTAAATAACAATAAATTTAAAGAAAGAGTTTTTGTAAAAGCAATTACCTTGTTTTGTAAAAATAAACTCCTCTTAAATAAATACTCTGGATGCTTATTTTGACATTAAAATATTAAATACTAAATTTAGCGACAATAGCAGTAGGCCACTGATTTTCTGTTAAATCGAGAGATAACGCATTGGTGCTAAAAGTGTGGCTTTTAACATTGGGCGCTCGAACAAAGGTGTTTAGTGTCGTGAGATTAGCTTGGTTTCTAACGCAACTAAGGAACTGAATATTGTCTCAAAGTAAGTTTTGAATTAGATCGGATTCAAGATAATTACTATTGAAAACAAAATTGTAGTTACAATGTAGTAATATTTGGACAGTATTTTACGGTTTGATGCGCAAGTCAGTTACTTACATTCAAGTTTGGATAGCGGCAAGCACTAATTCATGTTTATGATACATATATGAAACGCATTGGTTATAGTTCAGCTTTATTTGCTATTAATATCTCAATAGTTCTAGTGTTTAACACAAGTGGTAATTCATATTAGCACCAATATTATTGAACTCCGATATTGATAGGTACAATTTATTGCTTCAGTGATTTTAATGCTGTTGAGCGCCAATAAAATAAAAAGTTAAAAAATCTTACCAAACTCAAAGTAACTAATTGGATTTTATTAGCTTTATTTGTCGAAGAAGTAAAACCAATTTATAAGAAGCGCGACGTACGCCTGTGCATTCGCTATAAGCATTCGGCTAGTTTATACAAACATTAGAACCACACACAAATTAAAACCAAAGTGTTAGTTTGGGTGCAGGTAAAACTTAGGTTCTCCCCGTTTTATTAGGGATGTTTAATATGTTTGATTTCAATATAGAGATATCCCAAAAAACGACCAACAACATTTTATAAAAGAGAAAAACCATTTTACAGAAAAGTAAATTATAAGTGGGTACAATTTAGAAAGTAAATAAATTTTCTACGAAACTGAACAATATTTAATTATTTTCAATGCAGAGTCATTCAAAGTTGCATACTTTAACTTTTTATTTGTTACGTTTAATATGGGCGACTTTCATTATCTTTTACTATTGTAAATAAAAACTAACATGTAATCGTATTTTCTAGAAAACTGTTTTGTATTTAACTTTTTGCAAAAATTATAATTTATAGCAATTTGTAAATAATAATTATTTCTTGCAATCGAGATATACATAGGATTTTAACTCATAATATCTTATCTTTTATAGCGCTTAAGCAAATATAATTTTGTGCTTATTTTGATGTAATAATATTTGATTTATTAGAAGCAGGTAATTTCCTTGCTTGGAAATTTTTGTTTTGAAAAAACAAGTTAAAAGTTTTGAATTCAACCAATTTCAGACTCGCATCAAACAGAGACTATTCAATATTATAAACCAAAGCTTCAATTTTTACATAAAATTATTACAAATAATTTTAAAAAAATACTCTACAACCTTTATTCAAAACTCGGCAAACAAAAAAATTTAGACAAATAATAACAAAAACACTTTTGTAAAGAATGTATTTTATGCAAAAATATCTAAAGCTGAATAGATAATATCTTAATTATCTTAAAAAGTTCTAGTCCAATTAGTCTTGAGGCGTCCTTGGTCCAAAAATTGGAAATTAGAAATTTGAAATAGTGACTTTACCTAATGAACGTTTGAAGTCTTCAATGCAATAGCGGTAATTCAAAAAATCTTCTAAAAATAATTAATTAAAATTATTATAGCAAATTATTGACCTCATTATTTTGAAATAAAATGTTTTCCACAATGTCGCTCGTTAAAATTTTAGCATCTCGTGAACTATTTATCAGAATAAGAATTACTACTTATTTTATTAGTGTTAACAACATTGGCGCAGTTATTAGCTATTTAAAAACATTGGTTTGAGGCATAGCACAAAAACAAAGAATTTTTTTAAATATTTACGTAGTTTAATTCTTACTCTAAATTGTTTTCTAATGCGGATAGCTACTCGGTTTGAGTCCGGGTGAATAGCAATCAAATATATGGATCACATATTCTTAGGCAAACCTAGGCGTTTCAAAGTTACCTCGAAGGAACTTTTAATCCACAGAATTTTGAAGAATTTTGGTGAAATTGGAAACAAAAAGACATGCTCGTATACAAAATTTTGATCTGCGGTTTGCCCTTTGAGTCGTATTTGTTAGAGGAACAAAAACATTTTTTAGAGTGTAGAATTGACAATCACTTTGCATATTTACACTTTAATTTTTTTATTTGTTTGTTTTTGTTATTGCTTAACTTAAATGTTTGGAACTATACTATTACTTTAAAATAACTTGTACTTGCTTGTTAACAGTTTTTGCTAGACAATTTTTAAAAATTAAAATAGAAATCCTTGTAGGTGGCTTTTTGTTGTTGACTATTTTTACAATCTCATTATTTTACAGTTTCTAGATAGCTATCTATCGGTAATTTGCAATAAGTTGCTTCTTACACATCATTAATAAACTTGTGACAACAAATTTAATTTAATTTTTTACTAAAAGTTTACTTTAATTTTTAATATTTTGTTCATAAAATAGACGATACAAAATATTTACATATGTAAACAACATACATATATAAGAAACTTTTCATTGCGTCAGAAAAATCAAAAGCCATACGCAAAGTCCCAATAAGTGACAAAAAGCCAAGATATTTTTAAAATAATATGATACTTTGCTAAATCAGACGTCTGCTAATTAATTCTAGTCGAAATGCTATTTATTTTAGAATGTAAAATTTTCTGTTTATTTATTCTGAATTTTATAAAAGATAAGGAGTACGCACATATTTATGTACCCAATTAGAGAAAATGGGCACTCGATCTACTCGTTCACTTATAAAAAGTATATAATTATTATGAAGTAGTACTGCTTGCAGTTATTGTAATAAATAATACTTAATGGTTGTTGTTGATAAACAAATTTTAAATTTAGTTTGAGTCAGATTTAAAACATCAAACACATGTCAAAAAGCTTAAACAAAAACTGTGCATAGATGTTTAGCCATGAACTATTTTTGAATTCCATAAAATACTTAAATCATATAAATCAATCAAAGTCGTTATTAAAAGCGGTCAATGCAATCCAAAAAGTTAATGTGTATCGCAAAACTGTGCGAAATGTAGGTGATGCGGTTTGAACAGTAAAACTTTTAGGAAGCTCATATATTGGAAAAGCTTGCTCTAATCATAACACGTCTTTCATCTAGTAAATAAATTAAAGCTATAAACTGCATATCTATTTTATTTTACACTTGGTTTATATCCAAGCAGGTGCTGAGATCTTGACGTCACCAACGTCCGTTGACGAAACAGAAGCGTCTCTCATCATCGAAAATGCCGAAGAAATTGCGCAGACGTCAGAAAAAGACGCTTCATCTAAAGACGAGCCAACAAAAAACGGCGCGCATTTACAAACCAGTATGGAAACAAGTAATCGAGAAAACACAACTCTTACAGAACAAAACATGGAAAACGTTGCCGCCACCAAAATCCAAGCTAGTTTTAGAGGATATCAAGTTAGAAAACAACTTAAACCCAAGGTACCCATTTATTATTAATTAGAGTGATACAAACTTAAACAATTTTTTTTTCAAATTTTTGAAACAAATTTAAATTACCACTTAATTAATTTTTTTAATTCTATTCCTAATTATTAACAAAGCGTAAATAATATTTTTCATATTTTGACGTTCAGAAATTAATGAAGATGTGGTTATTAATTTTGGATATAATCCAAACTATCTGTTGCAATTATTTTCAAGGTTAGATGTTTTTGAAAATTTATTTACGTTTCACATTTTTCTTCTTCACATATAAATTGTTAATAAATTCTTAACATATCGACGTACAAGTAATGAAAATATTAAATATTTCTCAAGGAACCGCAAGGTTAATTTCACTTTCTCGTTGCTTTTATATTGAGAGTTAATTTTAAATGTCAATGAAAATGTGCCTGTTTTAAAAATAACCCAGAGAAAACTTAAACAATTAAAACAACAAATTCTATTATAACACGAAAATCAACTTGGTGCCTCGATGGGACGATAGCTTCCAATGTAACTGGCACTTCTTCCGCATCAGTTTTCGAAATTTAAACTTGTTTTGATGGTAACGCATGTTACTTAGACCAAATTTGTTCAATCTAATTGAACTAATAAGTAAATTAAACTCTTTATTAGTGTGAGTGATTAAATTGTGCCCTCAAAAAGACTTCTGTAATATTGATATTGGAATTAATTGAACGTTGCCATACGCGAAGAACGTGAACAATAATTTCATTGTTAGCTTTGCAACGATTTATTTATTAAATTATTTATCTTCCACTTTAATATATAATGAAAATGGGTTACCTACTTATTTTTAACTAAGACACCATGTAGCCCTACTTATTTTTAATTTAGTTTTCAACATGCATATTATACCTACCGTAATTTTCAATTTATTGTCATAAGTTTGTAATTAATGGTTGTTGGATTCCATTTTAAAAGTTATACTACACAACTTCAAACTTTATTATTGATTAAGCAAATGCAGATATTTGTAAATATTGTGACAATTTTCTTGATCCAAAATTGTGGTTCTTCCTACTTATAGTTTACAATTTAATAAATTGCGTGCACGTCAAAGTTTAAAAAATAGTTAAAGTTTTTACATTCCAATTCTTGACATTATTTGGCATTTGTGCAAAATTTAAACAAAATTGTTGAAATGGTAAAATTTTATTTTTATAAAGCACAAAACATTGATGTTATGTAAATAAACTTTCCTTTGTATCAACTTTTAAAACTACTTCTTAAATGTTATTCAGGTATATTCCGACATTTTTATTCAATTTGAAAACATGCACTTGGAATATCAAGATTCTAGACACACATTTTGGAACAAAAACTTCATTAGATCATTGCAAAATTCCATATATTCAAATTATAATAATCATTTTTATTTACTATTATTACATCTACTTATTTATTATTTAGATTCTGAAGATTGGCAAATCAATTGTGCAACTTATTCTACTGCAACATGTAAGCTGATACAGTTTTTCGTTAATTTTCTTAAAATCAAAATATGTAAAACCCTTTGATGACAGGTCATAATATATCTTGGCGTAAATAATTATATTTATGAAAATAATTATATTTTCCAGCTGAAATTATAAAGTCAAGTAGTACTGATGGACAGAGATAATTGTAATACTTTTGAACAAAATATTTTGCCAAAAAGTATATTATACACTTTGCATTACCCAAAGTCTTTTTCTGATATATTTTTATTTTAAGTGCTAATGGTTTGTAACTTGAAGCTATTTTTATATGGCAAAGTAAGTTGGGTTTTGCTAAGGGAAATATTGCATTAAAAAATGATACAAGTTCATTCCTAACGACGCGACGTATACGCCACATTCTACATACATATTAAATCAGAGCAAGGTTTTATATTATGAGATATCAATTCAAATTACTGCTATCGATCAAATTAATTAATTAAACTTATTGCTATTAGTTTAAAAAAAAAATCTTGTCTACAATTTGAAAGCTATATCTAGTAATAATTGAGTTCAGTAGCGGCGTACGGCATGGGCGACATGGGCCACCGCATATGCCTCACAGTTCGAACGGCCAGCTTTTTTTAACTTATGAAAAATATTTACCTGGGATCATTAAAAGCCATGACTTCGAGTAAAAAGAAAGAAAAAGGGCTAGCAAAAATTATCCTTCCCACGTCAAATTAAGTTTTGCTCCGCCACTGATTGAGTTACTTCTATTTTTACTGAATAAATTATTCAATCTCTTTGCTTTTGTCAAAGTGTTCGGAAACACTATCCGCTGGTAAGTAACTGTTTCAGACTAGGCCTGGCAGTTGTTTTACCAGTTTCTATCGTTGTCAGACAATATTTGTGCATATTGGTTATTTTGGAACTAAACTAACAATAAAAATGTTTTTCCACTGCTAGTCATATAGGCTATCATTACAACTTAGCCAAGTCGCATGTGAAGTCACGCATTTTGGACAAGTGGTGAATAATTTTTCATTGTACACTACTAGTGAGTAATGAACATATTGATATTTTTCGATAATTTGGCGACTATTTGTAAGATAAATTTTGTTTAAAAAAAAAACGATTTTGTATTATAATCAAGCGATGCTATTTAATTGCATTTAAACTATTCAAAACGTTTATTTAATAGTTTAATTTCATTTCAAATATTTGTCAACAACTGTCAAATCAACAAAACAAAACAAAAGTGTAATCTTAAATAAATATTTTAAATTTAAAAATGTTTTAAACAAAAATTTTAAAAAATGGTAATAAATCTAGTAGTGGAAAAAATCCTATATAAACCACGGTTGTGAAGACCACAACCGTGCTTTGCACCTCGGAATATAATCTTGGCGCTAGGACTATAATGACAGTCTTCACAACCTTGGCCTATAATATACTATTATTATTAAAGCGGTATTAAAACTTTTAACAAGAAACTTTCGCTTTTCACTTTCCCATTTCACTTTTTTGAATTATTTTGTTCAATTTCCAGTAACCTTTTTTATAATTTAATATCGGGGGGTGGGGGGGGGGGGGAGCAAACATCCTAGTATCTGATTTGGTTGCGACTGTTGCAAGTTGAGGAATTGACGTATCTACGACCTATTATTCAATTATCGCAATCATAATTTATTATTAATAAAAAAAAAATACTTTCGATAGTAGGTAAATAAATATTATATCTATATCACACATATATTTTTTAACGGATAACATCAATTACCTAGTTTACGCAGGTTAATACCACATTGACCCGTCACTCTTACGTAATTTAATTTTATTTGGGTATGATCTATCGGTCCGGCAGAAAACGGTAAATTAACGACAAAAGAGATGTCTGAAGAAACGGCAGTAAAATGTTAAGAACGACAAAAAAGTTATTCCAGATAAGAAAAGGTTTTTGCACGACAGAAATTTATATTACACGGTGAGAAAATGTTTTCCACAACAAAAATATTTATTGCACGGAAAAAAATGCTAAGAGACGACAAGATATAAACAGGTGACGGTAAACTGGGCGAATGGTAAACTGGGCCAAAGGCTAAATTCAGGTTAAAGAAGGAGTACAGGGTGAATTTTTTTAACTTCATTTCTAAAAAATATCAAAAACTAACCGACCTATCTACATCTTTGCGCCTGATTTACTTTTTTTTTAAGTTTACCACTAGCCTAGTTTACCATCACCCTGCCATTTTGCGCAGATTTATTTGTTTTTAGTATATATAGTTTAATTTCTTATAGAAATAGTAGTAGATTTATGGGTGCCACTACAGCGTGTAGACTATACACAAGTTTCTGCTACGTGCGGTCTACCACAAAATTTGACCGCCCTTGCAGTGGCTTCAGCCCCAACCCCCTGGGTACGTCACCAATATTGAACCAAGAATATAATTTCCAACGCATCTGTTATTGGTTCATTCAATTAATTACCCGGGAGCTGTTAATCAATCCTTACCACGATTAGATGTCTAGATTTTAGGTTGAATCCGAAATTTGCCGTGGTTGCATTTGTCAAAACTAAACAAAACAAAACAAAACCGCTCCGAGCCGCTTTGACAAACACTGTACTCACTAAAATTATTCCCCTAAACCGCTCCTAATTAATTACACAATATAATTCCTAAACAATTATTATTTTAATTATAACTGAATTTCTCTTTATCTTTTGTCAAATTTACAATTTCCAAAATTTTAGTGAAATTTGTCTTTGCCCAGTTTACCATTTTCAGGTATGATTTTGGCCTAGTTTACCTTGCCCCAAATTAACGACAATAATAAATTTACTACTAGGACGGGGGGCGGATCTCCCTCCAATTTTATGGTAGACCTTACACCTTATACCGTGTTCTACGCAAGAGTAGCGTGAAAATTTTGTACTGTCGTTTATTATCATATTCTCTCGTGCAATCTCCTTTTTTGCTGTTCTGAAACCTTTTATTTATCGTGCATTTAACTTTTCATTTGTCGTATGAACGCTAGCGTGAATAAAATTATAGTTGTCGTTAATTTATATGTTAATTCCTGTCGTTTAAAAGACCTATTTTGGCCTGCTAATATGTATTCTCCATTTTATTTTAAGCCACACCCATTAAACTTTTAAAGGAAGCAATCGCTTGTTATTTATAGGCATCTTGATCAAACTGTTATACTTTTTTAGATCTTTTTAATTTTCCGCACAATTACAGAGCAGGCTCAATATTTTAAGACTCGAACCGACCTCCTAGCTAACCGAGAACACCCTAAATGTAGCGTTAAGAGTTTACATGCGTTACGCTTAATGATATTAAAAGCACTGAAAATATCAGGTGAATTTTTTACCATTGCTGAAAGTTTTTAATTAAAGGCCAGTTATTCGACACTTATTGTACCCTCTATACGCTTATTTACTATGCGCCTATATACCACGAGACCAACAACGACAAAGTTAATAGTTGTAGAGATCAATTATTATCATGGAATAATATGTAGGGTTTTCCAATAAGAGGTTTCATTTTGAATAGCCCGCTATTTTTGCATCTGTCACTTTTGAAGCTGTCATATTTTGACATTTGACAAGTAAAAACTACGCCATTATTAAAAATGGAACGATACACGCTTCTACCTGCCACACAAGCAACGAAACCATCGCAATTTTACACGAAAAGTTTTTCCTATTATTTCTCGAAGAAGTGATCTCAATTAGCCACCGAGATCTTGTGATTTAACACCTTTAGACTTTTTTCTTTGGGGTCACATGAAGGATAAGGTCCATGCCAATGCTCCGCAATCGATTCAAGAACTTAAAGATGGAATTCGTGAAATTATCGAGGACATACGAGGACATATCGAAGATCCTTTCATGAAAAGGGTATGGTGCTGCATTAAAAAATCTCTTAAAAAATACTCGTTTTTTTTTTAAATGTCAAAATGAAATCTCTTATTTATACTGACGCCAATAGTTGAGAAATTAAATTATTTTAAACTCTATAAAAGTTGCAGTGTTACTGCAACCACAACTCTCTCTCTCTCTCTCTCTCTCTCTCTCTCTCTGTTACTCTCTCTCTCTGTTACTCTGTTATTGGTATTTTACAATACGAGTATTATAATTATCCTTATCTGAATTATTTTTGTAAATTTGTTTTTATTGAGATTCCGTCCTTGTTCGAATCTTAACTATTGAAATATCTGCACTTATTTGGAAAACACCTTGTATAATGCTGAAAAATGGAAAATATAAAAACTAATTCGTTATTATTAGCCTTCGTCAAGATTTGCTAGTAACTTTTTGGAAAAAAGTAGAGTTTATTTAATTTAAATTTAATTGTTATTTGCATAAAAAATTAAAACTTACATAATATATAATTGTTATCGATATAAGTGCGACGATTGTTTCGGCCTCTAAATTAACGGCGGCGGCTATTTTCAGGATCTATTTTTACGACGTCTGATGATTGAATTTTATATCCTGTTAGTTTGCCCCAATTTAAATATTGTAAATAAAAGCTAATAAAATACAATTTTTCCAACCTATTAATCTTGATAAATTTTTCCTACTTCAAGAAAAATGGAAACTATAGCTACACAGTACATATACATCATAGGTAGAGGTATTATAGGTACTTAAAATTTCAGTAAGTGCCAAGTTTGGCATTTGATGATGTATTACTGGATTATGTTTTAAATTTATTTTCAAAACTGTCAAAATAGAATTTTATCCCTAAAATTGAACGAAAAATAGTTTCTTATTAATTTTTCTGTTTTCTATATTTATTAATATAAAAATCAATTGTACTCAAACGGAGGGAGGTATAAGAAAATTAATATTTTTTACTAGTTTCCAATATATTTTTAAAAATAACTATGTTAATATGTTAAATATTATATACAGTCTATGTTATACATACGTAATTTACCTAAATATTTTTAGCAATACCGTGCTTTTTGTACATCATAATAATATTTAATATAATCCAGGATATAAAGTTTGTAATAGTTAGCTTACATAACAAATATACAAAATTTTCTAGAAAACCTCGTGCTAAAATATTATTTTCAATCATCAAAAAAAAAAAACATTCGAAATCTTAAATATATCTAAATTAATTAATTTGTTTATTAGTTAAATTTCGATCTAATTAGATAAATTATTATTAGACAAAATTAATTTGTTTATATGATAACACTTAGTTATTGACAGTAGGTTATTTTAGAGTTATTCAACTGGATCAATAAAGGTTACCAAAAATTGTATCACTAGTAATTATCCTGATGAAGTTAACACATACGATTATGTTTCAGTTTATTTTTAGAAAAATGTTTGTTTATAATAATTAATATCTATATTAGAACATAGATAAAAACAAATGCATGCCTGTTTTGAATGATTATTATCTCAAATCCATCTTACATGATTTCTAAATTTCAGTATTTTGGATTGTTAGGATATAACTAAATTTCTATAACAGCAGGATGTGTTCGAATATTAAAAATTTAAATTTAAGATAAACAAATTAATTTCTTATTTCCTCGAGAAATCTCTTTTGATCTGTCATCAGTAATAATTAGATTCCGATTCGTACACTACAAGTTAGTTAATTATTTCTAATTATACTTTAATTATGTTTTCCACTTATAGATTTAACAATAATAATAAATACTTCAATAAATTATTAACCAGCTAAAACCAACTCAAAGCTTTTGTCAGAAATTGTTGATTGAAAATCTGTTTGATATAATTGATTTGTATTTTACTTGTTAATTTATCAAATTATTTATTTCAGATGTTTTTTGTAAATAATAAATAAATTTAAATATGATATTGTAAGAATTGCAAATCTTAACGGATACTCGATTGCTATCCATCCTTAGATAAATATTTTTTGGGCAATTAAACCCAGCATACAAGAAATATAACTTTTAGGTGGTCGATCTATACCAAATCATTGACCATTTCATTAACCATTGAAAGGTTATTTCTGACTTATTATGTTAAATAGTGTAAATCATTTCCTTGAAAATTTAATGATAATAATAAATTAACAAATTAATTGTAATTTTAGAACGGTGGAGTGGATTCAATAACATTAAGACGGTCGCTCCGACGTAAAAGTTCTGGTAAGCTTCGAGGATCAGAAAACACATCGAAAAAACAAATGGATAAATCTTCTGATTTGGAGGAAAAGTCTGCAACAAAAATTCAAGCCGGGATACGAGGATTCCTGGTTCGAAGAAGACAAACCAAAGCAAAAAACATTTCGCAAAAATCCTCTTAGAATTTTATTTTATTACTTATAAATAGTACATTAATTGGGTGTGATATTGGATGATCAAGAAGACGTAAAATAAATAGTTCAATTTTTATTTCAAAAAAGAAGATAAGTGTAGAAGAAAATTTGAATGAATTAAAATAAGACATATTATGGCATTAAGTAGATGTGATTTAGTTTAAGTAAACATTCATAGAAAGAAAACAAATTTTTGCACTTAATTGTATCTCAATTGTGTCTCAAATGCACCAAACTATCCCCCGGTCACCACCGAGATAGAGTAATCTAGTGAACACTGTGATAAGGTTCATGGTCGTAATCCGAATCAGCCTGCACTGAATTTCAAACGACCTTTGGTTACTCCATCTCGGTGGACTGTAGCAATTAGGGTTTTATTATTATTAAATTGACCAATCAGAGTAATAATAATTAATATAAATTTTGGTAATTTTTTAAAATTTTTTAAGTCAGCATTAATACATATAATAATTGCTTCATTTAGAACTCCCATGTGCTTGGTTAAAATAGAAAATTATTGAGATTATTGTATTTATCAACACAAAAATTATTAAAATATTAATACGTAGTCCATGGTGAATATTATGAAACATTAAGGCACTTGAAATAAATATTTACTAAAAAGTTATCACTTTATTACAATTTTATTTTAATAGCTATCATTAAAAAATTTAATAATTTGCATTTGCATAAGAAGAAAATTTATTAGGAAAGAAGAAAATATTAAATTGTATTAATATATTTACGTAGACATCATAATACACTATAATTAATATATAAATTAAATTAATTAGTGTTTTCTCGTAAGAATACTCGTAAGAAACTTTACAATACATTTTACGTAAATATTTTAATTTTAAATGACTTGACGTTTGGAATTCCAATTTTTTAACTTGAAAAACTTTATAAATATTTGATACAAAAATTTTATTATTGTTTTGCAGTTAATTATTTATTTAATAAAATAAGACTTGCAGATTAATCTTTACCAGGAAACAATAAAAGCGTAATGAATGTGTTACTATAGGAATTATTCCTATTTTTATTACCACATTATCACAATTCTGGAAAATTATTACATTTTTCAATATTCCGTACAATAAGCGTACCTACCTAAGTGATAATTTAATTAACAATCGTTGCATATTTAAAGAAAATGTTCTAATTACTATTATTAAGTAAATGTAAATAACTGATCTATAAGATGATTTATAAAAGTAGCTATTCGTTAGGTGGCTACAGACTACAGATCTACAGAGAAGAACCTGAATAAAAAGTTTGAGACAAAAAATTGCAAGCATGATAAATATTACAGTTGAGGGTTGATAATAATAAGAATTATCTCTATGAAAACTAATCCACTTCGATTAATTGAATTTGTCAGTTCATTGTATAAATAATAAAATTAAAATAAATGTTAGCAATAATTGATACAAAATCAAAATATAATTTTGGTTTTCCAGCTAAGTTTTTGCTAGAAAAAATAATGATATTCTAAAAACGAATAGAACGCAATTAAAAGTTTAAACTTCTAAAGTCCTTAAATGTCTAATAAACAGGATCCAATTCTTGATTTATTCATAAATTAGAGAGTTTTCAAATACAAAGCTGTTGGGATACCAAAACTGCTATATATTTTTTAATTAATAATTTACCTACTTGGGTCTAAAAGCCGATATAAAGTTACCAAAAAATTACATTGACTCAATCGTTCATATAGAATTGACAATTTAAAATAATTTATCATAAAATTTATAGCTGAAATTATTGCTTGCTATTTTTATAACAACGATATAAAATTATATTTATCAGTGCTAATTAATTAAATATCACTGCTGTTTTGTATTTTCCTTTGTAAATTTGTCGTTTAGCGACGCCGGTAATACATTATAATTTTTCAGTATTACGATTAGTAATTGGTATTCATGGTTCACCAAGATTTGCGGTTCTATCTACAGTAGAATTTTGTGTTGTAGATTGAATGAGAAATCGTTTATTTCCAGATTAAAACCGAAATCAAAACTTATATTATATAGATTCTATAATTTAGAAGAGATTTCAGTAAAAATAAAACTGAGAAGCGACACTCTTTCGCCAATCCAATTTGGGAAATAGAAAAGTTACCCAAAAATAATAAGATGTCGCCACCGTATTAAAAACAGGCCGTTTTGCCCAAATAATAGATATGGTGATTTGTAAACTTAAATTGAAAAGAATGATTGTTTGGGTAAAAAGTCATACAAAGTTAAAAATTTCCAGAACAAGTGAGATTTGCCGATATATCAAAGCATTGTTTGTTTTTTATCGCATGGTTTTATTATCTCAATAAATTTCCATCTTTGCTCGTAATCTGAAGTGGAAAGCATTAGTGCATAAAGTATTGTACTTGAGTTTTATAAAAGAGAAAAGAAAACCAGAAAACTCCTGAAGACAGTTCAATTTCTATTATTATTTATTAATAATTAATTAGTTAATTTTTAAATAATACTAATAATCAAAAACTTGTTTGTTACAAAAACAGACGTGCGATAGCCATAAGCCATATTCATGCAATACTAACCACAATTACAAATAGAAAATTATGTGGTCTGAAAACCTGCTTTTAGCAGTATATTATGAAAATTTAATCACATTATGCATTTTCTATGCGTAATGTATGTAAAGCTTACACCGGCCGACTGGAAAATGGGTAACCGCGGTTCAAATCCCGTTCGGGTCGAATACTCTGCTGTGATCTAAAGCCCAAGATAGATCTGTGGGCTACGGGAAAGCCAACGGGAACTCACTCCATTAAATTCCCTAGTAACTATGTCATCTTGGTTTTGGCCAAGTGATCGTCTACGCACTGAATAGTGTATGGCACTTGAAGAAGAATTTAAAAATAAAAAACTCATATAGATACCAAATTTATGATGCTGTTTATTCAGATCATGTTTATTGCAAGTCACTGTATCTGAAGTTTGTTAATCTTTTAGGATAATACCGAAGAGTTTGATAAAATTATTATATTGTCGTGAATTTTTCTAACAAAAATACTTCAAATCTATTAAGCCGAATTTGATGTATACGAGGTATGATGTTGAATTGTGGTGAATAAGTTTTCATTATTGTAAATAAATTAATTTAATGTGGGTGAATGGTTTTTCGCCAGTGTTGAATACAGGTGTTTGAAATTTTTATCCCGTACTTTACACACTTTTCCATTCACAAAAATCCTTCACATACCTAATTAAATATAGAAGAGAGGGCTATCCAGTCCTGATAATCTATACCACATGTAGTTTTCGGGAACTGTAAGGTATCCCCATGCCTATAACTTAATTAATAAATGTTATTGGATTGATTGAATTGCTTTACTTTTCTGAAGGAATAAGTTTTTGATCCTACCTGTAGATTTTTATATTTAAATTTAGCTTTGCGAAATATTTAAAGGTTGGTCAAAATTCGTGCGAGATATGGGTACCTACTCTCCTTTTTTGAAAATAATTCTGGGTTGAACGTGGCGAATGATAGACGCATTTTTGAGTAATTACCTGGAAATTATTTTAAAGTAAATTTTGGGGTTGTATTCAAAAGTTTAATAATAATTAATTATTGCACGTTACAATACAATTAATTACATTGGATGTATAGTTTTTGAAATGATTCACGTAAAAATATTCTAAAAGTTAAATACAAAAGTGTGATTTATAAATATAGCGTGTCTCAACCTGTGGGGTGCGTCCCCTTAGGAAGATCGATTATACCGAAAAAAGAAATAGTTATTTACCTAAAAGTCAGGAAACTGATGCATTACTGACGAGGAGCAATGTTGAAATACGAGGCACTTCGTGCCGAGTATTTTAAAGTTCCGAGTAAAGTGAAACATTTTCCTGACAAGTATAATATACTAGTATTAAATTTTACCGAAAATCGTAAAAAATCGAAATTTTAAAACATTAATTGTACAACATTTTTAAAATCAGCAAAATTCAAGTGTGTCAATTTGTTGACTACATAGTTACCATACATAGTTACTGCTGTCAAAACAATAATAAGTAATAAAGAAAAGAACGACGTCTCTTTTATTTTATTATAATTACTAATTATTACCGTACTACACTGAGAAAAATGATTTATTGCTCTAACAGAGCTATTAGTAGCTATAGCTTCAACTGAGTTTTGTTTTGCTGCTATAACAATTTTTTTTGTTGCTGCAACAAATTTTTTGCTGCCATAACTAAGTAACAATAAAACAATAAAAGACAAAAAATACCGAAAAATATTATATGAGAGAGGGACGCGATGAAAATTATGTTGAAAATTGGATCGCAAATACTAAAAGATTGAAAAACGCTGCAAATGACTGGTATTAACCTTTTAAGGACGTAGATTGGATCAAATTGAGAATTGACAGGTAAAGAATTAAATAATTATAAAAATTACCTGCAAATGCACATGGAATTATTTAAAATTTAATAAATTGATTTATATTGAGGTGCGCCAATAAATTATTCCTAGAAATGCTAAATAAAAGTAAGAAACAGAAGAGACAACCGTAAACAGGAAAAGACGAAATTGGGAAAGATTCAATTCCGAGTAATTTTTTTGATTTAAACATTTATTTTCAATTTAAAATTTAGAATTTGTACAATATAGAGTCAATCAGGCCTATTATGTATCACAAATGTTATTATAACAGTGACAGTTATGAAATAAAAAATTGATAAACCGCGTTTTGAAACGAAAATAGAAATATTACTTTCTCTTTCTGACACATGTTAGCTATAATAATGTTTCTCGCTTCTCGCTATTATAACATAAAGGTTGACCGTTATTTTTAGAGGTTGTGATACATAATAGACCTGAATATCTAATTTATGTAACCTAGTTAGTTGAAATAATAACTTGCCTAAATGAGGAATATAGATTAGATTTGACAAAATCATTAGTTACTCCAATTCCAAATGTTATAGGCAAGAACAGAAACAGTTATAATAATAACTTCAAAATCTATCAAAGATGAAATCAAAGGTCTTCAATGTGAAAACAAATAAAATTGATTTTTATTTTTTTGAATTAAATTTATGTAAGCCACACGTAAGTAAAACTTAAGTAAAAATAGTCCTGGAAGCGTATTAATAGGTAAGAGTCTCTTTGTTCTAAGGCAAAAAATGGATTCGAATTTTCAGGATAATTTTTATTTTGCTCCTATTTACCGAAATATTAATTGTAAAATTGACAATTTGCATATTTTAAAAATATTGTTGTCTGTGTTATTCAAATTTTTACTGCAGACGCAGTCATATTAATAAAATTGAATCAAAGCAGGTATCTTAACGTTAGCAGTTGTTGATCATCTTTTTAAGTAAATAAATTTACATTATTTTTTTTAATTATAAAGAAATTTTAATTGCTAGAGAACATAACCATCAATGCCAGAATCAATTATTATTTTCAATGAACAAACATTTATACCATGTATGCACATTAAATAATGAAAGTGACGTTTATTTTAATTTTTCTATTAATAATTGGTGTCAAACCGTTTAAACAATGCAATTATTGTATAAAAATACCACAGTAATCATTATTGGACTTCTAAAATACATTGTAGAGAATAATTATAAAATGTATATTGATTACGAATTAATAACAATTATATATAAAAAAATATAAGTCATGGATGATAACTATACCCGATAACTTAAATGAAAACACGATAAAATCAACTTAATATTAATTAATAGTTGGTTAATTTGAAATGATTAAATATTTTTATTTGAAAATTAAATAATAGGGTTTATATGAGCACTCTTATAGCTATCCGTTTCTGTAATCTATTAACATGATGAGTTCATGAGTTTTATGTTAATATTATTGTTTAATTTCAAAATTGTATTTTCACGTGTTTTAAATATGGTTTTGCAAAACAGGGAAAAATAAAAATAGGAAACATACAAATTTGATTTGTTTTTATTATACCTGTTTTCATGTATTTTATGCAGTACCATTAATCCACAACTTATACTAGGCAACATTTTAGGCGCTCATAGGTAAAAGTACAGGCGAGGTGGGGGGAGGGTCAAAATAAAAGGAATTTTCAAAATTCTAAATTAAATTAAATTAAATATTAATTTACAAAAATTAATAAAAAAAGACTTTTGGAAGTTTTTTATTATTTAGTGAACCTAAATACTCACGATTTCCAAGAACTCTTCTATAAAAAATTATTAATTCATATTATATTTTTAAGGGGGGTCTTGCCCCTCTCCATGGGCGCCCATGCAATGTTAAAAATTGTTTTTTTTTAAAGGTCATTGACGCAGTATGTGGCATTGTATTGTACGTTAATTTTTTTAGTTGTACGCCTTTAAAAACCTTTTTCATTAAAATCATGAAAAGTAATAAATATGTAATAATTCTTTTTTGCTTTTGTTTTCTTCAATTTCTTATTTACTTCTTACTTTATTTTTCCCGGCAAATGGCACAGTTCAAATTTTGCCAACGATAAAATGTAATAAATGCGAGATAATATGCGGAACATAAATTAAATCAGATATACATAACTGTTTATATTGTTATTTTGTCACTTTCGTCAGTCATATTTTACTGCAGCCCGTGATAACAAGCTGTCTGACCTAATCAGGTCAAGTAGATAATATTAGCTATTTACACCACGTGGATTAAATAAAATTGGTGGGATTTGAATATGAATGGGATTTTTATTCAATATGAATACGATTTCAATAGGTGAAAAATGTTCAGAGATTATGTTCGCATATATCTAAAACAGTTGAGCAGTGCATTGTTAAACTACAAAATAAAAAATATGGTAAATAAAGAAAGCTAACTCTTAGATTACATTACCCTGTACATTAACGTACATTACCCTACTTACTTTTATTAAAACCTTTTCAGTTCTGCATTTACATTTTCAAAATAAAATTTGTTTTGAATTAAGTGAATTTTGTTAAATATTTATTTCCTTACTCTTACACCTAAACCGAATAGAAAATAGGCACAATAATTGTACCCCCCCCCAAACTATTGTGAAGATAACCCGACAATAATTTTTTTTACAATAAAGGACTAACAAGACAAACTATTTTGTGAGGAAAGCCAAAAAACAGTTTTTGTCTTTGGTTATGCATAAATGTACATTACATTTTAGTAATTTTATTCTTGTTTTTTATGCACATTTTGGTGCGCAGATGGCTGTCATCAACCAATACGGTGCTCTTATAATGTGTACAATTGTACCCAAAGAGTACCTAGTAGAGTGCCATTAGGATCTAACCTATTTGAAGCTACCCAATTGTTGTTTTGGGTTCTTTAATTTTCTTTAATTAATTTAACAGAAACTATAATCAGCACTCCATCCTGCACGTGACGGAAAAGCCGAGACTGTGTTTGAGGTGCAAAATTTTTGTATATTTTAAATATAACATAAAAGTTTATTTGGGTTTGTTACTTTGCAGTTTTTTTCGTTGAAAACTTCAGTTCAGTTTTTCAATTATCAAAAAAATATATTTTTGATTTTTTTAATATTTCAAAATTGTATTTCAAATTTTTTAAGAAAGTGAAATTAAAAGGATAAGCCTAAAATTTGTTGATATTATACCTACTTGTTTGACAGTATTATTACAGGTTATCATTGTAAGGATAAAAAATGCGATGTTGTCATGTCTTTGTTATTGACTATATTATCAATCAAGAATAATAACAGTATTGTTAATGATGGGTCGTGAATAGGTAAAATTATTAAATATGGACAAAAAATATAGACTAAATTTGATAATTATCAATTTTTAACAATTATCAACACCGACATGAATAGCACTGATTTATGATTAGTAAGTTAAAACATTATTGTTACTACCTACTAATAAATCGACCAATATTTCTAACAAATTGCCTCTGCAACTGCAAGTTAAAGAAAACAAAATCGAATGTGGCCATGCCCATAACTACATCATGTTTTTAAATAACAATAAATTTAATAAAAGACTTTTGCAAAAGCAATTTAAAAAAATAAGAAATTCAATGTAAAAAAAATTGGATATTTACACGATTGGCACACGATATTTATACGATACAATGATTAATACTATTTTATTATAATTTTGGAGGAGAATATAATAAAAAAATAAAATTTGAAAAATTAGAAAAAAATTATTTTTTTAATTTACAAATTTTTTGCGTTTCCGTGTACCTACCGATTTTAGCCAAAATCTAATCAGCTCTAAGTATCAATATTTCTGTACTTAATACGAAATTTTGTTAAAAAATTTTAAATTTCTTTTAGAAATGTCTAAATGTCTAAATTCATTAAAATATCAAGTTTTTTTTCTGCATAATTACAATACTTCATTCCCAAACATTCTTAAACTATACCAATTCAGAAATTTTTTTATTTTTATTCTCACTTTGTATCTATATAATTTTCAGCTTATAGTCAATAAATAAAGACCCGAAACGTTGCACAAAATTATTTTGTTTTAATGGCCTCAAACTCAATTATTTTTCCACTATAATTACAGAAATTTCTATAATTATTCTGTTCATTCAATAAAATTTAAAATTTTTATTTTTCATTACCTAATTATAATTACTAATAATTTAAAAATATTTGCCCTACCTACTTATTTATAATTTTGAAATTTGTTTTTCCTTGTTTAATATTATATTATTTTCATTATGAAATTATGTTTATGTTACTAGTTTTAAGTTAGTGCTAATAACTTTTTTTAAATTAACTATTTAGCCTTGTAGGAAAACGATATCAGGAAACGAAAAAGGATACCTACCTATATCCTATATCACACAATAAAATGAGCTTTACTTTATAACAATATAAAGTTTTTGAAAATCATTGAAGAAAAGTGAAAGTTAACAAATAAAACAGTAATGAAAACCTCTTATTCTAAAGCATGTTAGTTCTAAAGCCGTGTAGTTTAGTGTAGAGTAGGCCTTAATTTTGAATTTTGTTTAATTTTGAAAATTTTATTTGGAATGCGCACACAGTGTTGATATTGTGATGAGGAGGTCGGTCCGAGGATAGAATGAGAAAGCCTCATTAAAAAATTACAATTTAAATAAAAATAAATTGGAAAATTAGTTTGATTATATCACTAAATAATTGCAAACAAGTTTAAGAAGAATTCTAGTGAATTCAGTAACTTGGAGAAGTTAATTAATTTAAATTGGAAATTCAATTATTGCAAGGTCAAAATTGTTGGTGGATGAGAACTGGGTGTTAACCAGGTATCATTTAAGTTTGAACATACATTTATTATTGGATTTTTTTGGAAAGGAAAATTTAAAAATATGGAAACATTTTAGGAGATTTTGATAAATTTACATTAAATTTGCATCCTAGATTATTATTAAATATCACAGCAAAATGGGTGGTGGAAAATATAATAAAATTTCTATTAACTCCGGTCTAAATTTCCGCACACTCGAATCATGAGACACTTCTTTTAAAATTAATAAATTCCAATTCCAATTTGAATTTATTTTAAAACAAATTTTCTTTTGTGCAACACAAATTAAACAGATAAATCGATCATACGTAGCCGCTATAATTAATTAATTTTAATTTAAATTATCTTTTTGATCTATTATTTATCTATCAATCCAAATAATATATCATCACTTAGCATCGATCCAAACTCTGTCTAAAAATATAATCAAAAATCATTATTCACAAATCAAAACAATTTTTATTCTTCAAAATCTCGAATAATTATAATAAATAAACTTCAGTAAATAAAACTTTCTCTTAAACTTGTATGGCGGCCATTGTTGTCCGAAAGCTTCCCCACCTTGCCGCCATAATGCCAATTTGATGGGGGAAAATGAAGAAAATACAAAATTATTTACAAAATCAAAAACAAAATATTCACAAAATTTATCAAACCAAATATTCAAAAATCAATGATTATTAGAGAACACGATATAAGTAGTTATTATTGGATATTACTAAAATATGTTTTTCTCTTAGTTGTCTTAACTGTCTATCCCTAGATGTTTATTCAATTCTTGATGTAAGAAATCCCAAAATTTTACTACCAAAAAGTAATAACTTTAAAATATTGTAGTTCATAATTGTCAATTTGTTATAGCACAGTAGTGCTAATATTAATTTTTTTTATAATTGAAACAACTTTTAATTATAAAATGTAATATCTGTCACTTTGCGATATGAAACATTGTGAAAAATTTATAGTGAAACTAAAATTGATATGCAATACTATAAACATAAAACTAAACTTTTTAGGTGACGTTATTTTTTACTGAAGACGAACTGAAGATTTACTAGGGAGTTGAAATAGCCTTTTTTAAATATTTTCTATGTAATTTTTAGTGTTTTGTGTATAGGGAATAATAAATATAACAAAATTAAATTTAAATATTTTTTTTTATTTTGTATAGTTCATCGTTTTATAAATATATCAACTTTTCTCAATTTGAGATCTGTTACGTTTTTTTCGTTTTTTTCATATTTTCATAAGCAAATAAATATTTACAATTCAACAAAGAAACAATTAAAATTTTGCTAATTTAATACAATAGTAAAATCATCACAAAAGCTCGCAAAAGCGTGCATTTCATTCAAAATAAATATAATATGCAATTCTATTACGTAACTAAATTATTACGACAATTATTTAATACTGATGCGGAAAGTATTTATAATTGAGATCATTGCTTTAACTTGTACAATAGATCATGGATAACATTCGAATGTACGAGTGGAACAGCCATAACATCGTTCGTCGGCTTTGCACATCATTCCATCGCCGCAATGTCCTAATATACCAAGGGGTCCTCCACATCTTTCTCCTGGACCCTGTAACAAAACAAAATTATTAAGAAATTTATTTGAGGTAAGTTATAATCTGAACGGTTACCAAGTTTAAATTGTAACTATGCTGTTATATTAAATTACAAAATGTAACATTTTACTAGACAATTAATTGATATGAATGTAACAATTAAAAATTTAACAACAATATAACGTATCTACATTAAAGATGTTGTGGTACAATGAACTTTCGCAAAAAATAAAATTTGTATAAATAAAGTTTTATTTTTAATTATGATTATCACAGTGCATATTTTACTGCAAGCAATTTTTTGATTAAGCGTAAAATTTTTATAATCATAACAAATTAATTTGGAGCATTATATTATATGATGATGTATGTATGATTAAAGGAACGCAATGAGGCATAGATGAAAGATAGTTTTAAGTAAAAGAAACAAAAATACGAAAACTTAACTGCACATAATTTTAACGGTGCGTGCAAAAGTATGTTTTTGACGCTTCTTTGCCGTTTGATGTTTACCATGAAAAAATGTACTTTTGGTATTTAAATAATTTTTATTGCCAATTTTTAGTGCTGTTTGGTACTTAACTTTTTAAGTCTCGACAGCTTTCTTTCTCAAAATATACAATGTATTTTACATGTTACACTCAAGTTTTGAATCTCTTTGATGAAGTTATTGGCGTTTTTCGAAATTAAAATTTCTTACCTTCGCGCAAACTCTTCTATTACAGTAATCCCTAGTTTCTCCTAAAGTGCAAATTTCATCAGGTTCTTTTTCGCAATCTTCATCCTGAGAGCACGGAACACATACCATTCTGGCATAAATCCTATAACAAAAAATGTAATTAAAAATTTATTTGGAGCAATTTTGAAGGAAAATAAAGAAATTGATAACTTCCCAATTGCATACAATAATAATAATTATATTTACAGTTAGTGATAATACCGAATGTTGGCAGATAGAAGCAGTGTTCCTCCAAAGTTCAAAAGTTAGAACCTTTGTAAGAATTTGTTGATATTTTCGACGAATTTGAGACAAATTATCAAATTGTATGATGTTAAGTTAAGTAAATTATCTAACATAAAGAAAAGTCAGTTCAACTTAATATAAATAAATTAGCAAATAAAAAGTACAAATTTGTTGATAAAACAACAATTATTAGATATTTATAAAAATTGCGATTAAACTAATTAAATTTTACAAATCTAACATAGAAATTTGCGTATCGGAATAAAATAGAAAAATAATTATGTAATTTTTATCTATACCGTTGTCGAACTTCTGTCTAAATTTGTAAAACGAAAATGTCACTTTGATTTGTTAATGGCCGCAATCATAAATTTAAGTTCGTTGCTACTAATACTTACATATTCAAAAGTGATAAAATAACAAAAGTAAAAATTAAGGGTAGGAGTAATGGTGAAGACCGCATCTCTTTGAAGGCGGTCGCACTGGGGTAGATACAACTGTACGTGTACGAACCTGCAAAAAGTATGTCAATAGTTAGTGAAATTATTACATAATAAATTTTATTTATATTGCAAAATTTGCAAAAAAAAAGACAATAGAAATGCATACTTTTATATAAAATTTAATTAACATCAATTAATTATGTTTAACTTCCCGAACAATTAAAATAAGCAAAACTTTAACTTGTTTACATTAAAATTGGCTTAATGAGCAATAAATCGTTATTTTCTAGCTTTACTCTATAAACAGTTAGCAAAAGTATCGAGCATGTGTTGATTATTTGCCATTGGAATTTGGAACACAAACATAAAATTTTTTTGTTACTAATTGTGATCCTTAATTTAATCCGTTTTTTTTTTAATTATTGGGTATCTCGTATTTTTTAAATAGGCAATCGAAACTATACCTGTTGTGTTTTTTCGCCAGGATAGCTCCAATAGGCTTGTCTTCTATTCAACAGACTTAAAATTCCTACACAGGCACAGGCACAATAAATTTTTAAGCACATCTATACAGCAATAAAAAGCTTTAACAAAAAAATCTTAAACACTGCTAACCGTAACTTAATCGCAACTTAAAAGTGAGCAAATAATTCATAAATTTAATTTTGTAAGGTCGCACAATGTTCCTTTATACTTAAATAATAATTGAAGGAGTAAGAAGCATGCCCAAGTCAAACGCTACCCAAAGACTAATAATCCTTCTGGCTAGCTATCCACCACTTACTTGGCTATTATCAAACTCTACTATCAAATGTGAGCGCATGTTAACAACATTTCATATTATGAACTTTTAATTTACCATGTGTATTTACTATAAAAATTAAAAGTCAAATAAACAAAAACTTTGCAATCTAAATTTGAAATTTGAACCATCGATACTTAAATAATAGTTTGAATAAAAAATAATTATTAATAATACTATCATGATTATGTACAAATACAAAAAATTTTAATGCTCGATTAAGAAAATAAAAATTATAACAATTTGAAAAAATATTGCGACAATAAAATAATTGAAAAATATATCGGAAATTCTATTAGCATTATTTGGAAACGTATAAAGTATTTGCAAATAATTAATCAGTAACGCAACTGTCTAGACATTACACAGGTAAACATAAATAAAAAATAGTATTGGAAAAGTGACTTGTTTGTTTTAATGTGTTTTACACGCTTGTAGCAATCGCGTGTGGTTTTGGGTAATATTTCATATTTAAAAAAAAAATTAAAAATCGAATATTTTAAAGAATTTTTATGTGAATGTGCAAAATTCGGCATCATAATACTTATTGATTACCAATAAGCCGGGTTCTAATCCTGGTCACGCCAAAGAAATTGCTGTGATTAAAAGTAATTAGAAATTAGCCTATTTATTTGTTCCCCTAATAGTCTTTCTTGACTTCTGCCAAGTTGTTAGCCAACGTTCGCTGATCAAGTGTGGTACTTTAAGAAGAAGATGAAAACAGTATACGGTTTCTAAAAGTTAATGTTATTATTTAGAATTACTTATAGAATAAAAAATATATTAATATATATAGTCTAGTTCAGTTATCAAAAAAGTTTAATATTAGTTGATTTTCTATTGGATAAGTACAATCGTACTTTGTACTTATATGATGTACTCTTATAAGCCTGTCGTTATTAAAAAAGCAAATTCTAATAATTAATATAAATTATTTATATTAGGTAATTATATTTATTTCATGGTGCATTGCATGATATAATATCGCAAAGTAAAATTATTGTAGCAAAATAATAAACCACATAATAAAAAAAAAAAATGTGTATTAATGTACGAGATTTACTCAATAATTAACGAGGACTTTGAAATCAATGTTCTATTAGTCCATCACTGTCAAATAAATAATTTCATGACTCCCCAAAACTGAAAGGTTGTAAGTAGTATTATACAGCTCATTCACGGCTCAACGGCTTTGAACAAAAGGATAACAAAAGGATCAAGTTGAATTGCATACCTAATAATTGGTCAATTTAGTACTTATGCCCCTGACCCGCAAGTTAATAGCATTATATTACTCGAAATAAATTGAAACTCCCCTAATAACTATAGCTATAATCAATTATTTGCCTATTTGACTTTAATGAATTAATAGTAAAAAAATTAAAGAAAAATTTTCAAATCAAATTGAATTAGCAAAGTCACCACATCTCGATTGTAAAATTGTAGACTTGGTCATATTTAAAACAATATTAATCACTTTGCCAAGCACGATGCTACGTTTAAAGATCGGTTGCAATAATTGCAAAGCCGGTGCCATATAATTTTATGTAGCCCGCATATCCGCAGACATATTATTTCAAAATTACGATAAGGTAGCAGGTTCTAAACAATTTATTAAATTTTATGTCGCCACCGTCGAAAAGTACAGTTGCAAATACTACTGTATATATTTAATTCTCTCTAATAATTTAATATTATAACCCAAATTTATAAAATTTAAAAACTATTTATTACAAGCACTTGACGATTTTCAAAAATGACCTCACGTAAATTTACTATTTATTAAATTATTTAGTAACAATCATATAATTTAGCATACCTACTTCCTGTTTCATTCAAACCATTAAGCTATAAATATATTATACAAAGGTTTGTATTAGACACACATTAATCATTATAAAATATATTTATATGTTTTAATAAACAAATATTAATTCTTAAGTGATAAAATACGAGTTTCTATTATTTAATATATTTTTTAACTTTTTTTATAATTTATTGTTTTCATATTTTTTATATTAGATTAATTAATATTTTTTTAATTACTCTATCGTAACTTCTATTTATATCATATCGGATAAACTTTCAACTAGTTACCGAAGCTGCGAATTTAAGTGGATAATTTTGGTATTACAGATTATCAATAGTACAAAAAAAAATTGCTTTACTGCTAAAGAAAAACTAAAAGAAAATAAATAATAATTAAAAAATATTATTTTATTATTTGTATAATATTAAAAATACTACTGAAGCTCTACAAATATATACTACAGTAGTCGGTGAGCCAAATAAAATTTTCTTATCCTGGCGCTGCACAGTGGGCTATTTGACCCTAAAACATGGCCAAAACTCTGAAACTCACCAAATGAGTTCAAAATATGCTTCAGATTTTAGAAAAAATAATGAAAAAAATTTCATTGATAAATAGGGTAGTTTTCTGGGGGTGCACATTAAAATAACATAATAAAGTTATGAAACCTTCAATATGTCGAGAATTTGACCTACAAATTTATGGAAAAATAATTTAAAATTTAAAAAAAAATGATAAATAGGGGTGGTGTTCTGGGGGTGCAAATCAAAATAACAAAATAAAGTTATGAAACTTTTGATATGTTGAGAATTTGACCTACAAATTAATGGAAAAATAATGATAAAAATTACATTGATAAGTAGGGTGGTTTTCTGGGGGTGCAAACTAAAATAACAGAATAAAGTTATAAAACTTTCAATATGTATATTACCCGATTACAATTAAAATTACGTTAAATTTTTAATTTTCGTCACAAGTTTGATAAAACAATGTATTGTATTGTAAATTTATATTTAATATTTGCAAAAAAAAAAGAGAAAATTTAAAATTACGAGTCTCATGCGCGCAAAATTGAATGGTCCAAAAAATAACATTTCTATAAAATTAATTATTTTATGTTTTTGCAACACCCCACGTTGGACATCTTTAATGAGATGTCCCGAATGCCTTGAAATATAAAATAATTATTGATAAGGAAAACTTATTTTTTCTTCCGGCCATCCATTTTTTAGAACATGAGACTGCTTTATATTTTAAATAAATTTTAATTGTGCAATTTTATTTCTGCATCAAATTTAAACTTTCTTTACAATCAAATCCAAATTTTAATATCCAAAAATTATAAACTTTTAATTTCATAAAATAAATTTCCAATGGTAACGTTAAATGTGGTGATATGCAGACCATATACGCCTCGCTATACCAATAGTTTTACGTCGTCTTTAATTTAACATTTGAAAAACAATTTTGGTTTTCTTTAAATATCCAAAATAATTTATCTTCCAAATCAATCTCCATTTATTCAATTTTTAATTACCAATCCAACTCGAATTATCATATCCAAAATCATCCAAATTCCAACTTTCGTGCAAAGGGCAAAGGACAAAATCACAAAAAAAAAACGAAAAAAACTTTTATTCTCACAAAATTATAAAATATCTCATATTTGAGATGTCAAGTAATAATTTTACGGAACAATTATTCAAATATTTACAAATTACGCAAATATTTACCAAAAAACAAAAATTAAAATTAAACAAAATAAAATTTTAAAATTCAAAATTTAAAAAAATTGATTTTGGAACACGACAATATATTCTGATCTCTGAATTTAAGTGTATTTGTCATTTATCAGTACAATTCGGTACAGTACGATTCTGTTTCATTGGTCGCCGCAAACTGAGGCAAATAAGGCGTGTGTTTTTAAATTGTTGAACTTGTTTTGACACAGATTGTCATTCACAACACTCACAATTACTACTTATTAATACATTTTTTATAATTAAGGATTATTCAAGATCTGTAGTTTACTTATGATTTATGAGTTATGACTAGAGTACGGATTTCTAGAAATTTTGCTATACAGAAATATTGATAGCAGAAGTGTAATTGATATAATGTCCATGAATCTGATAAAAATAAGTCATTTGGCGCTATTTTTTTGATGCTTATATGCTTATTTTGATACTTTTATGCTTAAATTTAGTTTTAAGCATTTTTGGTGCTTATTTTAGCACATTTTCGATAAATTAACAAAAATTGCAGTAGATACATAAATTAATACTTACATTTATTTCTATTTTGCTTACTGTAAATTTAATGTTTAGTAGAGACAAAACGTTTTGGGTTTATAAACAAATAAAAAGACGGCAAATAGTGGCTTCAAAACTTTTAATGATATTGATATTTAATGATCTACGATATAATAGGAGGTATAATGAAAACTTAGGTATTTTCAATGGAAATTTTAGTGAAGAAAAAATGAAGCTTGAACTACCACAAAACCTAAGTGTGAAATTTAAGAACGCCCCAATTACCATAGTGTCGAGGTAGAACGCCTTTTTTTTATTGTGTTATTTTTCAAAAAAATGTTATTAAAAAAGTTTTTACTTCGAATCAAAAAAAAAAAATTTTTTAATTGAAATAAAATTTCAAAAATTTTTTTTTTTACTTTTTTTAAGTGCTTATTAATTATTATGTTAAAGTTTAATGCATATTTTTATGCATATAATGACAATTTTTTGTGCTATTTTAAGCGCTATTTTCAAGATTTTTTATGCTTAAAAGTCCGTACTCTAGTTATGACATATTTGAAATTCTTATTAATTGCACGATTTTGATATAAAAAACTTATTAACGCAATAAAAAATATGTTGTGTTTCAAAATCATATTTTTGAATTTTTAATTTTTGATTGATTTTAAATTTTATTTTGATTTTTTTAATAATTTGTTATGATTGTAAATATTTTGAATTTTGATTGTTCGCGCCAACAAAATTAAAGTTGGTACGAAAGTTTTTGATTAATTTGCTTTTTGCCGGGTCCGTCAAGGTAGATCGAAGCGTTTTGCGGAAATTTCCGCTAATTTTGTTTTATTTTACGTCTCTGTTTGGAGATAATTTGATTTTGTGTTTTGATTTTTGTGAGTAATTATTTTTGATATTTTAGATATTTTTGTTCCGATTTGGACGAGTTTTGGCGAAATTTTGATGGTAAATTTATTGATGAGGCGATTTTGGAGACATTTTAATTGGATGGAATAAATTTGGATAAATGTGATAACTTCCAAAACGTTATAATTTCATTAAAATTTAAATTTAAAATTGTAAAAACTTTCACAATATTTTATCATCTTTTCAATTTTGGACGGCGTTGTACAAGTTTATTTGAATGTTTAAAACTTAAGATTTGCTAAAAAGTTTATTGCAATATATTTGTTATCAAATCTTGTTAAAAAATTTTTATTTTTCGTTCAATTTTTTATATTGAAAATGGTCAATTTTTGTAGTTTAATAAGGGAGCAATCCATTACAGTCGAGATATTAAAATTTCGTTTTTATAAAATAGCGGACCAATTTAAAAAAATAAATGCTTAAAAAAATATTATGTCTAATTTTTTCCTTATAAAAACAATTAAACTTGTCTTTAAGAAATGTAGTTTTACCCAAATTATGAAAATAATTAATCAAGTACTGTGTAAATAGATATTTGCTTGCGTGTTTAAAGAATTTGATAATAAAAATTATTGCAATTATTGTCATGGAATGTTTTTAGAAAACCGTAATTGCCTATTGATGATGTCTATTTATTTATTGTCTTTCAAATACTGAAATAAATTTATATTATACATTTATATGTATAATATATTATTTACAATATATTTACGTACTATAGGTACATATAATACATAAAATGTAGTTATTCTACAAAAAAAAATAAATAAATAAATAAATTAATTATTTTTTTAAGTAATTTTTTTAATTCGTATTAATTTACTTAACAGTAAAGTATTTTCCATTATGTGAAAGTGTAGCATAATGCATTACTTACCGGTTGCAATAGTGTCATTACTAAAAAATAACACAATTAAATAAATGTTGTGTGATATGACCCGTCTAATGAGTAATGATGTATTTATTTAAAGATTGTTAAAAAAACTTGAATCAAAAATACACAAACTTATTTTGTATTAACTTCTTCGGACCCAAGCTATCATAGATGATACCTCCAATAATATTTTTTTTCCAAGCGTGACATTGTTAACCTTTGTGTGACTGGATAGGTACCCGGGTACCTTTTGCAGTTTTAAGCATTCATATTTTTTGTGTTCATTGTCGTTGAGCTTTGAAATTTCGTAACATCTCGGAGCTTGTTTTATACTATATTTTGTTGTATTATTTTGATTATTATTATTAATTTTATTATGAGAAAATGGCGACCAAAATTATTTCACCCTTTAATGACGGTGTAGGTACCCGGGTACCTCTATATGTTTTATATGAAATTAGATAGGAATTGTAGTAATAAAAATAAAATTAAATTAAAGCAATTAAATTTGCAGTGCTTAGGGCCAATTTCATAATAAAAGTTAGCAGGGCACTAAAATTTAAAAGGAGACTTAGAACAAAACTGATAATTTTTATTATTGTTCTGTTTTGTCTTAAGTCGTCTTTTAAATTTTAATGCCCTCTGTTAACTTTTACTTTGAAATTGGTTTTTAGTAATTTGTCAACTACTTATATTATGCTTTTGTTTACATGTGCTAAAAATTATAAAAATTATTTATATTGAAAATTGAATTTTCATTGTTATAACTATATTAATTTAATTATTGAAATTTAAGAAATAGAAAAATTCCATGGCTAATTGTAAACTAAACAATAGGTATGTCCGAGTTCTTTTGCAAGTAACTGCATCATTTAAACAATTCGTAATTACAATAATTAAATTTATCTTACTTCATTTTCGACAATCTTGGTTTTCGAAATGATCCGTGACTTGGTCCAGTAGACTCATTATGAGACATCCTAGTTGAAATTATAAATTTAATTTTTATAATAACTGAAAATACTTGTAATTTTTAACTAAAAATCAGATGGGTCTTTATGCTGGGCATATAGCACAATAAAAATATAGTCTTACTACTATCGTAGATAATTATAAACTTTGCTTAGGCGCCGATGGGTGCATGTAATGTATAAAGGTACCCGGGTACCCATGCCGTCATTAGAAGGTGTTTTATTTGTCAGTCACATAAAGGTTAAAAACGTTGTAGTTCTATAATTATCATATTATAGTATGATACTTATTCAGACATGCGTAATAAAAAAAGTGCAGTAAACTTGCTGCGTAATAATTTTACAGTTGCAGAAATTTTAGAAATCCAAGATACTTAAACTTTGGCATTGCTTTGCAAAATTTTATATTATGTTCATATTTACAAGTAATTAATAAAATATTGTTGAAAATATTACTGTTTAGTGGTGATACTGCTTTACTGCTTATTTAATTATTATTATTAATGATCCTCGTTAAAAATACGATAGGTTTCCGAAAAAACTTTATATTTAAAAAAAAAACTTTTGTAGTAGTTTTTTATCCTTATGACCAAATTAATAATAAAATCATCCAGAGTAATAAAAATATTTAACAATATTAAATATTAATATAAAAATAAATTATTAGTACTAAATATGTAATAAAAAAAGTAAATCATACTTAGTCGAGAATTGAACCTGTGACTACGCTATACAAATCTAGCAATATATTTATTACTCTCCTGGAAAACGACATTTAGCCTTCCGGATTTCCTTATTTAACCAGGGTTTCACAATAAAATCCTAGAGGGTAAATGTCTGTTCTTTACGAACACGTGATTTTAGAAAAACCAAATATGAAAATTATATTTTCATTCATTCTTCTTATTATTTACATTTATTTAAAATTTTAATTCAGACAAATTTTCAATAAATATGAAATGGAACGCATGTACTACATAAAGGCATTAAATCCATTCTATGACACTTCCCAATTTTAATTTTAAATATTTAGTATTATAATAAATAATATAAATAAATAAAATTTTACCATTTTAAAATCAATTTCAATTGATTTAAATTTATCTTTAACTCTCAAAATTCCAATTCTAAATTTAATCTTCCAAATATTCAATTTTATTCCAAATCGTAATTTTTACCTAAAATTATTGTAAACTATTTCTCAATACTCAAAAATCAAACGCTTTTATTCTTAAAAATATCAAACAATATTGCATTTAAAAATTCAGGTCATAAAATCGGTCTCTAGCTCTAAAGTCAACTAGCTGGTGGGAAAACTAGAATAATTAAAAAAAATTTATTTATAATACATGTACAATAAAAATAAAATTCCTAAATTTTATTGCAAGTATATTAAATTCAAAATTTTACCAAAATTTGTTTTTGACTAATGATCTTAATTTTGACATGTTAATCCCTCTTTCTTTTCTTCATTTTTATAGATTCATTAATTATTATCTACATTAATAAAAATTTCTTTCAATTATTTAAATTTATTTATTATTATATTTATTATTATTTTATTATAAATACAAAACTTTTTTTTTTTATTTTAAAATACAAAATATAGATACATTTATATAAAATTTATTTTTTTTTATGATGTTGATGAAAAATATTGGAGTTCGGTTTGAAAGTAAAATATATTTACTTCAACTCGATTAAAAATGAATATTTTTGTATTTTGTTCTAAAATTTACTGTCAACTTTGCCTATTTATGTTCTTTTTCCAATGGCAAACTAACGGTAATACAATTTATCTATTTTTATGAGAGTGAAAACTAACTTCGATTCTCCATGTAAAATCCAGGTTTTACTTTTACAGTTGGTTGAATCTGTCAAGAAACTCAAGAGATAGAGCAATAACTTTTATTGTAATTTTAAAAATTTTCTAATCAAATTATTGTAATTTATGGGGTAAATTGCAAAAACTAATATTAAAATTTAGGGATCGTTCATAAATTCGTATAAAGAGAGCCCCAAAAATATTTAAAAAATTAAAAGCAGTTACTGTGTGTTTTTATGTTGTACAAGTATTTTTGGGCCTATTGCACTTAAAAATTTTGTAAATTTTTCTAAATATCTATAACAGTTTTAAGTAAAAGTGAACTTAATACTTAAATCACAACCCATTCATTTTAGTTAGTTTTGGTTCTCTTAAAAAATTAACAAGTTGCACTTTGATAGTTTTCCGTCCATCCAAGGAGATGGATATTTAGAGGTGACAGACAGCTGTTGCATTGTCTATCGTAGGTTCAAGTTATGATTTTTGAAGAATTACTTCGGATAGATTTTATGATATCCGTAGAAAATTTTTTTCAAAATGAGTTAGTTGAAAGATCCACAAGCAATTGTGGATAATGAATTTGATTTAATGGCTTTTTTTTAATTCTGGCTTTTTAGTAATTTTTTTAATTTTAATCATGAAATAAGATGAAGAGATAATACATTAAATTTTTTTTAAAAAGAAGTGAGTTAACCAAAAGAAAAAATAGGGGGATCTTAGTCTAATTTGTTGTCTAACAGTTGCAATGATTATGATATTTAATTAAATTGATTTTAATTTAATTAAAATTTTGTTGGATTACTTTTTATGTTATTTTGTTATATGATCTTTTTTCGTATAATCTTATTTTCTTAACTTCTAAATTTTCCTTATTTTGGTGCCCAAATACAGATTAGTTAAATAAAAGTACTGCCCAGATCTGATTCAATGAAAATCGAGATAATATATTACTTTGCTCAGTAAATAGATAGCTGATCATAAACTATTGCTATAAATACAAGAAGTGGTAATCTAATCCGTAAATCTTGCCAAGAGAAGCTAATAAGCGATTTTGTGCATTTGCACAAAAGAATAATTTATTTACATTGTGTAATGCAGTTGTAATCTACCAGTAAGATATTAATGTATATTTAATTTTAATTACATAATATTATTATACATTTATATCATTGTATCAACGAAATTAAAATAACTTACGTATTATATAGTATTATAATAAATTATTATCAATTATCACCAAATAGATAGGTATTTCTTGAAATATATCATAAAAATAATATGTGTACGTAATTATTGTGACGTCAAATTATATCTAAGTATATCTGTTATTTATTCAAATTTCAGCTTATTAGGTCAAAAGTTTTCGGCAGGCCTCTTCTCTAATTTTTATAAATTTAAATGTTCGATAAAATTTATTTTCATAATACAATTAATAAAATAATGTGTTGCATATAATCGTAAATACCAATCAAATAAAACAATAAAATCATATATTTTTTATACGTCCGGGAGTAGAAGTCCATTTTTCGATCACAGAAATTGTGATAGAAGTAGCTAATTATACTTTTACTATGTAACAAATAATTTTTTTAATTAATTAATTTTCCTTTTAATTTCATAGAGACGCTCTAGTAAAAGTTTTGATTTAGTTTGTCGACCAATTTTTTTGGTTTAGTAAATAATATATCTGATTCAATTGCCCCCCCCCCCCAACCTATCCCAGCTCTGGTTGCCTTTAACATCTGTACACCAATACTGCTGTATTCTTGGCATATTTTGAAGACAAATTCCAATTATTCCTAGAGGAAACTCTTAATGTATTTTAATTCACTAGCATAATACTTTTTGTTATCGACAGTGAAAAGCTTTGCTACACCACTGGCATGGGTAAAACAATATTGTATATTATGTACCACCACGCCAATAGCAAACATTTTACAATAATTGACTCTTGTAAATTATTTGAATCCAAAACTCCAAGTGTTACAATTATATAATCTATCATAGTTAAGATAAATTATTATTGATGTAGTACATACTCCCTATCCGGAACTTTTTTTGATATATTTCCCCCCCTCGATGTTTGTGTTCTAAAAGATTTTACTATAAAGGTCACCGAAGTTATTTTTAACTTTAAGTCAAAATTAGACTTTGAACTTACTTATCCTTTTAATTAAATTTATCTAATTTTTTTAATTAAGTAAATATAATAATTATATCTAATTAAGCGTTCAGGTAACCAGAATAACTTGTGCGATGAATTGAAACTTTCTTTTAAATTTGTATTTTCATTTAATATTATTATGTATATATGAGTGAATCAAAGTAAAAGAATAAATATATTTAGATCTCGCATACATGTATGCATATTATTAGCCCATTGGTTAATGACCATGTACATAACCGCTCAAATATTTCTAGCCAGAAGTAAGAAGAATGCACGAAATTGTTATTTTGCACTGACTATTCATACTTCATCTTTATTAGTCTGTATCAGCTTTTATTGGCAAATATTCAACATTTCTTTTCTAAATTTCATTTTTAATGCTCGACCATAAAAAATTATTTTAAGTAAATTTTGTACTTACTCCATCATATGTTAAAGATAATAAATGCAGTATGAAGATTAGTAAAACTTTGCACAACATCAACAGTGTTTTTGAGTTTTGATGCTACAAGAAGTAGTAATATTTAAAAATATGGTTTTGACCTCAATAAACATTTATATATTTAACAAATGGTGTTGTTTGGACTAAATAAAATTTAATATTTATAATAAAATAGGTTCAAGTCAAAATAGCTATAATTTTGTTTCAATGGAAATGAATTTTTCAAACTTAAATCATTTCTACTTATGTATCTATTAAGTGCAATTATTAACTCTTTAACTGCAATTTAAATTTCTTCTGCAAGCTTGATAGTTTTTTTCTGATAGAACTCTACCTCTGTCTAGAATATCATCTCAAAACACTAGGAACATCAATTTTTAAGCAGAAGGTTGACTTTTAAATTTCTTCAAACTGAAAAACTGGATTTAATTGACTACTGTTAAACAATCAATCTTTTTCGTATAGAGAAAGTAATGTGCCCACCACCCTGTTTCATTGTGAACTGTGGAAATCATAGACGGATACCTTTAGACCTTTACTTACCCTCCAAAGCACAGACACAATTATAAAAAAGTTATTCACTTTAACTCTATGGATTCGAAGTAAATATCTTAGTGTTAACACAGTTGATCGTACTAACTACTAGGCCAATAATAACACACTCGACGTTTGTCTCCGGTTATCACATTTAATTTGGCTCATCATCTTCATATTGACAACAATGAATAAAATTTAAACTTTTAAGTTAATAGTATGCTTTATAAATTGCCTTCTTCGGATTTACTACTATAGCTGTACTGACTTCAATCAGGGGCCGCTCTAGCCTTTACGCCGCTCCGGACAAAAACACAAATTTCCGCCCCTTTATGGAGATAGTGAGCTTTTTTTGTAACTTTTTCGATTTTTTGTAGCGTTTTTGTGTGTTTAATTTCAGTAATATTTTAATTTGTCACGTCAACAGCAAAAATGCCGCCCTTTAGATTTGCCGCCCCGGACAAAAGTCCGGGTTGTCTGCCCCCTACAGCGGGCCCTGCTTCTATGCAGTCTATATCATATACTTAGATTGAACTATTGTAAATTTATAAACAAGTCACATCTTCCATGGCCAGAAATTTAATTACATCGACTAGTAAACAGTAGTATTTATATTGGTTATAACTTCCACATTAATAATACAAGCCAATTAAAATTTAGGATATGATAACTTAATGAAATAGTGATTTTTTAAAAGTTGTCGCCGAATTAGTGAGTTATTTTGTCTTCAAGATATGGGCTTGGAGGAACTACTTATCAGCACAGCTTCGTACTTGAAAGACACAGTAAACAATTATAAATACGGTAAACATGTTTTTATTGATGAAATTCTCAAAATTAAAAAAATTTCCAGACAAATAAATTTCATTAAATCATATAACAATAATGCTATTTATTCCGAAATGTAAATTGTGCTTGCGTTAAAATAATATGTTATTTACAAGTCGCAGTAATTTGTTTTGTTTTTTTAATAAAAAAAATAACACTGCAAAAATTATAATAAAAATTAATTATTATTATTTCTAACAGGCAAGCCCAAAAATTGTAAAAATAAATAATTAGGGCACCACTACAACTAACGACTGAAATAAAAATAATCAAGTTTAATAATTGCAAGTAAGTAGTTGCTGATTTCACAAATCAGAAAAGAATAAGAAATAAATATTAATTATTATAAATTTCTGTGTTTTTGTTATCATTACATGGTTACGACATTGTTAATCTCTTGAAATTTATTTTTTCATTTTTTAGAAGAATATTTAATTGACGGTAAAAATAAAGCTGTTTTGCACTGTTTGTGATACTCACTTTAAACCGTAGGTTTCCAATATATGTGATAATTAGATACGACATTAATGCCCGTACTAATAGTCACGGATTAATCCGAGATTCAAGATAATCCTAAATGAGATTACTGGAATTTAGACCGTATCGTAGCAACAGCTGCTATTTGGAGAATTTATCTTGAATCTCGGATTAATCCGTGACTATTTATTACGAGCATAAGAGAGAATATTAATTTTTTTAAGGAAAAATGTATTTTAATATAATAAATTTATTTTTTCATTTAACTTTTTAATTTTTTGTTTAGTTTTAATTCAAATTGTATATATTTACCTAGTTTCTTCTTATTTTTATTAATTATTTCTTTTATTTTCACTTTATTTATTGTTAAATTTTGTTTTTTATTGCCTTCTATTATAACTTTATTTTTAAAATTATTTTTATATTTTTATTATAATATTATAGGTTAATTTTCTTAATTTTTTGAAAAATATCTGATGAAGTAAAAATTTTACCTTTAACTATATTTTCTCAAAAGCCAATGACAAGTCAGAAACCAGTTCAATCTGCATGAGAAAATCTTTTCAAAATAAAGTTAGTGTGCAGAACCCACGTTAAACAATAAATCCCTTAAAAATCATTTTTTCTTATTAAATACTTACGCAAATAGTTATTCCAAAACTTCCTACTCGGATGAAAATATTTTTGATCGAAATATTGAGAATAACAACAATTTTAATTAATTATTTAAATAATTTATTAAAAATGAAAATAACATATTTAATAATTTCATTATTTTAAAATTAACAAACCTTTCTTGCTCGGATTTTGGGTGGGTACGCTACAATGATCCCGTGGTCATTGTATGATGCTAGTAATTTTTGACGTGATAACTGTAATTATTCTATTAGCCCAGTCATTCTTGCATTCGAGGTCATAATCGAACGAATAAAAATGAAAATTCATGCACATGTGTATTCGAGAATCCTCTTATATTATATTTTTTACAATTTCTTGCAATTTTTTACAATATTCTAAACCACCCAAGTTCCTTGGTTCCCAACAAAATAGTTATTTGCACAAAATTGCAATTTTTTGTAATGCTTTAAATTCGCCATGCCAAGGCTCTTTTTCAGCAATAATTGTTCGAAATAACGTTGAACTCTTCGTAGGGATTTATGTTTAACTTTTTCGCTAAGAAGAGTATGCAGTAGAATATCATAAGCTGATTATGTTCTTGTAAAGTACCCGCATGCGATCTGCATATCTTATTATATTATTGTTATTTTGTTGTATGGTTCTCTACCGAAAGAATTTCGAAAATATGGATAAGTTCTAGAGAAATACTACTAATTTGGTGATTTATTTTAAAAATCAATGAGATTTTTTTAGCTCGAAATCCGGGAAACTCTTGAAAATCCTGAAAATCCGGGAAAATTCAGAGAATTTGCATATGAAATGTCTTAAATTATAATTTATAATGTAATTTTTTTGAATTTTCAAGATTTATTCGAATTGTCAGAATTTCCACAAATTTCTTCGAATTATCTCAGATTTCCTTAAATTCTCAATTGTTGCATGCCCAGCTGACTTCTGTTACGAAGTCATTTTATTTATATTTTTATTTATTTCATATTTTGTTTATAAACAAGCAAAATATCTCTTGGACTAAAAGTATTCTTCTGTATTTTCTTGAATTTCCCCGGATTTCCTCAAATTTCCATTCACTTTTACACTGAATTTCAAAATATTTTCAACTGATTTTTATTTAACTTAAATTTTATAAAAAAATATATATTAATGTAAACTTAAAAATAACTTTTAATTAATTACAAGTATTTCAAAAATAAAACTACTTTTTATAAAATAATTTGAAAATAAATCAAAAAAATTATAATATAGTGTTCGTCACGGAACTTAAAGTCCCGTCATAATACAAAACAATGGTTTTCAATTATGACGAGACTTGAAGTTTCGTGATGACTACCATACCTTCATTGCACAATAGTTTTTTTATAAAAAATATTCAGGAAAATTAATTATGAATTGATAATAATATGTAAGAAATTACATTGGAAGGCAAAGAAAAAAAGCCACTATTTTTTGGATATTAAAGTTGTTCAGTAGACGTTTTGAAAAAAAAATATGAAAAAAATTAAGTAAATGACCTTTACAAGGTATTCAAGATATAATATAAAATTTTTTTGCCAAGTTAGAAAATAGTACAAATAAGAATGACGGTTGTTGTTGTCTGGTATGCCCCATATTTAGAATTTAAGCTAAACTGATAGCGTCGTATCAACTGCTACGAAAAACCTTTTTTGAAAAAATACCGGCTGAAATTATTATTTATCAGAAAATATATTTTTCTAGAATTTTAGATCAGAATATACTTTATGCAAGTTTGGTTGCAGTCATTTTTAAAGAATATTAGATAACACGAAATTCTACAGTTATTTACAAAATTTGTTAGAAAAATTTATATAATTTTAATTAAAGTAAAATAATAGATAAATAGGTACAAGATGTGAAATGGAATCGCAATTAAAAAAATTTGATATACATAGATAATGCAACAAACATTATTCTTGACATTGTTTTGGCTGTTATAAATTGATCATTTAATTCTTACATAATATAAAACGAAAAAAACCTAATTATCAAAATAAAAATATATAATATCGAAATGCATTATCACTTTTCCACATTTAATTTGCATACCGCTTTTAAGTAAACACAACTCTTTAATTAATCATTTTATCAAAACAAATATTTAATTGCATGGTCAATCAATTAATTGGCATATTCTCATCTCGTGCTATATGTTTACATTTCATTCTATTTCTTTTTAATTAAATTATAAAATGCATGGTATGGTTTGGCCGAGTGATATACATATCTATATATATTATACCATAATATATTATATTTTGCACATAAGATATGTTTGGGAATTTCACATCCGCTACAAGATGAGTGTAAAAGTTTCATCTTGGCAATAACTTTCTCAAAAAATTAACATTCAACTCATTCAAGGTTTAATGTTTCTTCTTTTTTTAAGTTTCTCTAAGATTATGATATAGCAATTTCAAAAATGTCTTTAAGTTTGCCAAAATATCTCATAATATATTAGATAGATATCATATATCTAACATTTTTAAACCAAATTGTTCTAATTAAACTAATAATTATAATTTTATTTCGATTAGACAAAAGATAAAATTTGAAAACATAACTTCTGCGATGTTAAATTTTTTCCTACGATCAATTTGACGAAATATCTATAAACACCAAAATCGCATTTTAAATTATGTTTCAAGTTTAAAATAAAAATAATATACAATCAAAATAAAACGTAAATAAATAAATATGGAAATGGAAAACGAAGAAATTTTATTTTCAAAATAAACATGTGAACAGAGATATAAACAATTTAAATGAAAGAAAAGCTTTATATGACGATTCGAAAATTAAACTAATTTGCTTGCCAATCGAAACAAGAATTTCGATATTTTCATAAACTTCCATTGCCGTTAAGCTCATGAAACAACAAACAATTTTTAAAATATCATTTTGTGCTGTTTTTCAAAAATATCGAAAAGGTATCTACTGTAATTGCTGTTATTGAAATGTCCGATGTAAAATAGAAAAGTTCGGTGTACTGAAAATTTATTTTAGGAAAGCTGAAAGAAATATAATATCATTTAAATCTCATTTGATGTGTTGATAACTATTTTGAACTTTTACGTTGAGGTCAATAAATTTAATTTATTTTTAGATTTTTACAAACGACATTTAAAGCTCCTTGCGTTATTTTTGCACAGAAAAATTTTTTAAAAATTCATCGAGAATGTATGATTTTAATATCGTATTGATGACAATATAATATGACTAACTTGTTATTTCATATTGTATAGCTAAGTTTTATTTTTTAGGTACACCAAATATTTGATCAGTGAAAAATAGCCCGAAAAATATATTTTATTCAAACATCCTTTGGAATTTGAAAACCGTTTTAGATCGGAAGCTTAGTACATAATTAAATTTGGTTTCGGTAAATTTTGTCTATTAAGGATGCGCCTGTTTATCTGTAGGTAGGATGTTGCAAAAATTCATTCATTTTTGCCTCGAACAACATGTTTACTAAAAATTGGTTTTAAAAATAAATTAAATATTTATATTGAAACGTGCACACATGCACAAAGTTACGAATTGTTGATTTCTCATACGATGGTTGCATTTGCCAAAAGTCTATGACGCACAACGTCATTTAAAGTGGGACGACTGGGAACAAACAAAACACAATTTTTGGGAGTCAAAAATAAAAGGAAGCACATTGATACGCAGAATTTTGTTCAAACGCATTCATTCAACACGAAAGTCACGGTTATATTTACATCAATTTTAAGAATAAAGTTTAGTGCGCTAGACATGTTTTAGACTTGCTTTTGTGAAGTGAACATTACAAAAATGGGGATGATTACTAGAGTTAGAGGAAGGTTAAGGAGTTTTCAAGCCTTGAGCAAATTGGATCCACACACTCAAAATGAAAGAATTGCCGAAACAGGTAAACATTTTGCAGAATTTTATTGTTATATTCTATAGAATTATACATTTTCATAACAACATTGATAATAATTAATAACTGGTTATTTATTTTCTTAGAAATGCTTTGCAGATAAAAGCCGTTGGCTTTTCCAATTAATATGTATATTTAATTATCTTTAGCATGAAAAATAGACATTTTTGACTTTTGAATAAACCTCGATAAACCAATTATTATTTTCTGCATTTGCTTTTTTCTAAATTGATGGAATAACAAATTCTATTTACTTCAAACCGGCTAAAAATAGTTCATATGAATAATTTGTAATACGAAAGTGTCCTTAATAAATAAATAATATTAATATCTTAATAGCGATAAGCTATGCCAGGAAAATATTGAAGTTTGGACAAAACTTTTGATCCGAAAAGTACAAAATGGTTTACCCAAAAGATATTGTTGTCCTTGAATTTAACAATGCGCTTGGGGTGACAAGTAAATTTTTAACGAAAACCTTTGCCAAATCGAAAACCTTTTGTGAATAATAATAATTTTAGTTTTCAATCATTTTAAACACATGATTATTTTTTAACCATACTCTCCTTTATTCAAACATTTTTATCAAATTAATGCCCAAAAAATGTATGTTCTTTTTGATATAAAAGGTCATCGTGTATCTGTTAATCCTTCAACTACTAAATTTCAACAATTTTTCAACTACTTAATATATCAGATCAATTGAGTTTATTTTGAATTTTGCTAAGGTTAATGTTCGTAATAAATAAATTGGAGTAAAACGTAGATGTTGTGAATGCATTTAATATTTTTTTATTGTTTCCCCTCCTTTCTCTAGCAAAAAAGCTATGTTTTGACGTAGGACTATTAAAAACAATGGAAAATGAAAATAACAATTTTTTTATTCTGATATTTTAATACATTAATATTACGCAGTTTTATTTTTTAAAAGTAGTAATTTTTGTATGTTAGGCTTCGCTTCTCCCCTTCAGCTATCCTTAATTTAAAATTTTTCTCCCGGTCCAACCAACTCATTCGATTCGTCGATCCTCATCTAACTACAGTTTAAAAACTGGATTAAGTCCATCTTAGCTCATTTTTGCTACCAAAAATTGGTAGGTCCTACTTTATTGTTATAATGCAGTCAAGAAAATAAGGATAATAATTATTTTTCCTCAACTTCCAATTAAACATAAGTTCTTCTAATCTTAATTGTATTAACTCAATTTATTTAATTTTTGATTTTTGGTCTTGAATTTTGCAGTGAGTCTTCTGTCAGTTGTGCTACTTCTACCCTACTGCTGCAAAGGACACGTTCCTCTCTTATTGAGCCTCGGTGGAATGTGGCTATTGACATATTCGTGTTTTGTGATACCATTGTTAATTTCGGCTAATTACAAATATCCAATGCGATGGTTACGAAATCTCACGTGCAAATTACCAGGTATGTAGTAAGATTAAGATAGCTCTCAGAAAAATAGTTGCAAACCAAAATGTCTAACAAACGTGTCTAAGTTTATTGCTTGCTTAAGTGATAGCAATAGAATAACAAATGACCAATTTTCGTACTTGATATTTTGATTATGATTGAATATAATGTCGAATGGTAGATGAAATTGTTTTTGAGTACTGGAGTACTCAATAATAACTGTATTGTGTGATATAAATACTTCAGTAGAGTAATAATCTCGAGCAATAATGTCAACCAACTTCGTCTGCCAAACTTAGAACAACATATAAATAGATTTTTTAGCGAGCATTTCTACAAGAAACTAATTGTCAATATTTTATTCTTTTTACAACTTTTTATCAATTTTAAGGCACGTGGAAGCGCACATATCTCGTAAACTTTGGAAATAGTTCAGAAGAAAAATTAAAGACCGATAGCAAATGTTGACAAAATAGGAATATGTTTATTATATAAAATGTTATAAAAAGAGATAAGCACAAATAGTTATAATTATATAATAAACAGATTTTAGATAGCATATTTGAAATTAGTTAATAAACTTCAAAACATAAAAAGAATTAGTTAAAGAAAATCACTTCATTTATTTTCAAATAATTGAAAAAAAATTATCCTTAAATTTAAAAAATGTGTGCTATATATACTATACCACGAGTACTAAATACTAACCACTACTGCAGAGTTTAGAGTATAAATCCGGATATACCTAACTGAATATAATCTTATCATTTATTAAAGAACCAACTAAAAGCTAACCGAACCAGAATCGGTGCTCTGATCTGAATTTAGTTGAATTCAAATAAATTGAAAAAATTTCAAAAATAAAAGTTTTGAAAAACTTACCTTGAAGTTCTTACGTTTTTGAAGGAACGAAAAATTGTAAAACAAAAATTGAAAAAAAATGCTTATATAGATATTTAACGCCCTCGAAACTTAATTAAATATGCATAGAAGAAATATGCTGATTTTCACTTACATTTTTGTATTCCATAGACGTAGTTACTTTTACCTATAATAAAATTCATAATTTTCTGATTCTAATAAAGTATACTCAAGAGGTGTTGTTAATTCTTTAGTAGAAACACCATTTTCAAAGTATCTATGCATGATCTCAACTAATCCGAGAGAAGTCGCACCATTGATTGGCCTAACCGACTCATTGTTGTAGCAATTTTGCATTTTCAAGTTTATAACAGTTACTGCAAAATGAAAAACGTGGAAAGTCTGAAGCTTCTTAAAAATTCGAAACCTTTCTTTTTAAAAAAGATGTGTTAGTTGATTTTATTTTAAAGGAACCTTAAATTTTAAAGTTCTGCACGCCTCAGGAACGTAGTGTCACATCGTATTAGAAAAACGGATAAGCTATTAAAGAATAATCTGTAAGTAATTAAGAAATTGCATATTAACGCCGAATATCTAAAATGCAAAGTATGATACCAGACGACATCCATGACATTATTTTATTTTAACCACGTTAATTTTTTCCCGAAATAGCACAAGTCAACTATTTTTTTCACTAATACCGATAAAATTAACTGAAATTGGGCAAAATAAGCAGACGACGATATTTTTTGTAAAAATGAACTCAATTTAAAAAATTGTTTTGAAAGATATTATTTAAACAACAAATTTAAAAAAAATTATGTTAAGATCAAAATCCTTAATGTATTTGTACTCACATAACTTTAAGTCGAGAAATGATAAGGCAAGTAAACTATATGAGCAAGGATCACCTTAAATTGATAATTAAATTTAAAAAACCGTTGTTGCTAAGCCAAGTTCTATGACTTCCGGATACATCTAGACCTCTTTATCTCATTTACTTATTTATAATTGATAACTAACAAATCTATTTTTATATTGTATTTATATGAATACTTAGTGGGAGTCTCGATTTATATTTGGGTATTATGACCAATTGAATGTGTGCAGTAGATAGGTATTACCTAAATAGTCGAATATTACCAAAATAAATAACCGCTCTAAAGTAATTGGGAAAATAATAAACAAAAATAATACTATGTGCGTCTTTGCTTAAAAATAAAACAGCTTAAAAATGGGCTTAAAATATTTTCATCCTGATCAAAGGTACCTATGGAAGAGCTTTATGCTACCGAAAGCTATATAATTTAAGTCTTATTTTCAAAAATGATTTTTATATTAAAGTAGCTTTCGCTCTGTTTTCTATCTAATAATAATTATTTTTAACAAAACAAAGACAATAACATAAATCCTCCAATTTGTTTCTTTAATGGCTCAAGGTCAATGGTATTACTTCAAAGTAATGTATTTTATATATTTTATCCTATTTTATCCCCTTCCGTAAAATCATCAAATTGATTATTAAAGTAAATTCTTACTCTTCTCATTTCTTCTATGTAATGATTCTTGGTAAGAATTAATATTTGTCAATTGTTTTGGTAGTATAATTGTGGCTTCACTTTAATAATTCACTTTTATTTGCATCTTTAGCTTTAAATCATTACTCTGGCTCTTGAAACATTCAAGTTATTACATTTTTGACAATGCGTCCGAAGATGACCGCGCCACCCTAGACGTAATAAATGCGAGAAGAGTGCATATTACTCAGGGCCAATTTAAATGTTTTGATCTTTTCGATAAAATTTATAGAAAACTAATTTATTTTCGTTTGTTTTAAATGGAATTCTCTGCATCGCAGATGTGGCGCTGCGCTCAGGCTTAAAATAATTTTGCAACAATTTTATTTTTTTTTTCTGCCACACAACAGCGCCGAACCAATGCTTGGCGCGCATATACAAATTTGTACAAAAATTACAAATTAATAAAAACAAATTATTTCCCATTTTCTGACCAAATAAAATTCATGACAATATATGTGTCACGATAGTATGCACCGGGGGGTCTGAAAGGGGTATTGAATACCCCTTAGAATCCCACAGATTGTTCAAAATGCGATGTTTGGCTCCTACTGAATTTTAGTTTACATCAGAAGATGTGGTTATGCATTTTATTATTTTTCTCGTTGCATACATGATGCAAACTCTTCTTTACAAAATCACGTTGTTATCATTGGTGTAAAAGCGTGGACATTCTTATGCTATAAAAAAGTTATAAAATTATAAAAATAAATTAAAATTAACGAGAAATAGTTTCACGGTGAAACTTTTACCGTATCTTATTTTTTGATTGTTTTTTTTATAATTAAAGATTCTATCTTCTAGTTCTTAGTTAAAATGTTGCCTTTAAGCAATCGCACACGTTTCAATTTTGACAAAAGAAAGAAACCTATTGTCAGTGTTGTCGGGTAATAGGGAAAACTTCCGAGATCTAAGCAAATTTCCCTAACATGTGGTAACACTGCTTGCAGCTACTATTTCTCATCTGTCAACCAATACACTTCATTGAAAATAATGATTCGATCAATTTTCCGTTATTGTGAGAAATTGTACTCATCGGTGCAAAAATGATGAATTTTTTATCAATTATTTTTTTTAATGTTGTCATTATTAAGCAACATTTTAGTTAACAACAAGAAATATGTTACTTTCAAGTTTTTACCTTCTAATATAGCTATATCCCACGGTCAAAATTTCCATCATTGTTTTCATCAAAAACTTATTTTGTATAAAAAACAACATCTTTTCAAAACAATCAAGCAAAACTTATTTAAATTTTAAAAAAAGAAGTGGGTTTTTTGAGAAAAATTGCAAGTTTTTTATCTTTTTTAGAAATTCTTTGAATTTTTATATTTTTGAAAATATACAATACATTTCAACAACAGCAAATTCTGAAACATAACGCTCACCCAGTCTGCATGTTTTGAAATGGATTCAGTCCTTAGAATTAAATACTAAATAGTATAGAATCCTTGTTATGTGGGGCGGCTTAGTTTAAATTAGCCAATAAAATATATTTAATTGTATTTTTTTTATTTTTAATTATAAAACTATAATTTTAATTTTACTAATTTTTAATTTTCAGAATATTTTAACAAAATATCTGGTCCTGTAGTGAATGTACTTTTACAATTATATCATCCTGTCGATAGAATCGAAAAAATGTTTATGAAGATACCAAATATTTCCAGTATGACCATGCAGGTTAGTATTTTTTATAATACTACATCATAATATATTTATAATATAGAAATTAACACAATTTTCATAATCACTTTTGTTCCACTTTTTGAAAGAATAACTTTGTTTTGATAAATTATTTATTTTAATAATAAAGATTTTAAAAACATGCGCAAATAACATATTTAATATTTAGAACCTATTATATAAAATTAATTAAATTTATTAAGTTAATAATAATAACATGAACTTCTTCTTATTCCAGCTTGTGTTCTTCACTGTGTGCGATCGAGTATTACTTTGCAATTTCGGTGGATACAACTGCCCGAAGAAACGTTTAACAGGACTATATTCCTTAATGTTTTATAACGTAATAGCATACTGTGTGTCATACATCAAAGAACTAATTGAAAAGGAAGATTGGTCACCATACGTAAATATGACTCAGCACAGCAATTTAAAGCACGTTGCAATGTCTGCAACAAAAATTGTTCTGGAATGGACCAAGGCTGTTACCTTTATTATCACTGTGACATTTATGTTATTGGTCTTTGGTTTAGGACAAGGATTGGAGTATTATCAACCCACAGCATTTTATACCTTCGTTACGTGGACTTATTATATGTGTACAGAGAAAGTTTTTGTTCAATTTTTCCCAACCGTGTTATTATTTTTACGTATAAATATGTTGGAAGCTCTAGAAGCTTTGTACGCGCCAGTAATCCTTTGCTATTACACCATTTCGTTAGCTATAACATTAAGTACTATTTTATTATGTTATGGTGATGTTAAGTTTGCGTTAATTGCTTTATATTTGACGGTATACTTAAATGTGAAAGATATGTTCCTAAATAGTTTAAAACATTTAAAGGACGAAAAGTCTGTTTTAACTAAATTTCGCCGTGCTTCTTTTGAAGAAATTAAAGACTGCGACGACGTGTGCGCGGTTTGTTTAAGCCCAATGGAAAGGGCCCGAATCACACCTTGTCAACATTTTTTCCATGCTGACTGTCTCAGAAGGTGTCTCAATTCTAGTCATGCTTGTCCCATTTGTAAAAGAGAATATATTTTCATTTAAATTTGGTAATAAATGCATCATTATTTTCCAAAAAGGAAATTGATCTCACCATTTACTACCGTCAAAGTGATGATTAACGCTAATCGAATCAATTACAATTTTTAGTATTAATCTTGATAATTTTTATACTATTATAACATTTTTAACTGCTTTTTTTCATTCGTCTATTTGTACTTGTGAGCTTTCATTTTGCTTTTTTTATCTTTCTCGATTTTTTACATTGCTACCAAATGCTCTCCATTTATCATGTTGTGTTGTCAACTCATCTCGTCGATTGCTTATCGCATGTGCTGCTCACTTCGGTACTTACCTTTCAGAATTTAAAAAAAATTGTTATAAATTACGAATAGCAAATTCGAAAAAAAGTAGGTACTGTGTATCATATTTTTTCAATTTTTTAAACACTAAAATGTAATTTATTATTTATTATTTATTATATCACAAATGCATTTAATTATTAAAAATTGAACTAAACATAATAATAAAGAATTATATTCTTAATTTTAAAAAGCATACTTGAATTTAAAATATTCTATAAACTCCTTTAATCACTTATAATTTCAAAACACACAGGAGACCTTAAAGCTAGACATACTATTGTTTAAATTATCTTTATATATAAATAGAATTCTTTTTTATCACAATAATAATTATTCTTTATTTTTAAATGTCATGTGCTTATATTAAAACAAGTTCAACAATTTTTAAACTGTTATTATTAATTTATTTTGATACTTAAATAAATATTGGGTAAATATTACAATACATAATTTTAATAAAAATTAACATTATATGTATTTTTCTATGTAGGTACTGAGTCCTTATTATTATAAATGTATATGTAATAATAGAAATTTTTTATCAATAAATTTTTTAACCTATCAACTTTATTGTACATCTTGATTTTATTGTTTGTCAACCAAATTCTTAAGTCGCGAAGTGACCACTTTCCAAACGGTTGTGAATTATTAATTTACTTGCTGAAAGCCCGTCCACGGACGGGCATCTAGACCCGATTGGTTGGAAACTCGATTGATGTGCAACTCGTCCCAGGGGGAGTACCGGCGCGCGGCGCCGTCGGTGGTTTAATATATTTTTTGATTGGTAAAAAAATTCGACCAATCAGGGTATTTCCTTTTCTCCAAAAAATGACACGCTGGAGGAGGAGCAGCAGCGTGCTGGGATTTTATGTATTAAGATTATTATTATTAGGTACGTACCGAATAGTCCAGTCAATCGGTGTTCAAAACTGCCGTTTTAGTAAAAAAATTGCGGAAGTTCTTTTCTCAGCGGTTCTATATGGTTTTTGGGGTGCTGAATCCGAATTTCAACGAATTTCACGAGTAAAAACGTAAAAGAGTTCAAAATATTCGCACTTTTTTCAATTTTTTACTTACCTATATCTCGAAAACTAGGTGTTTTCTGAATATGACTATTCTACGCAAAATTAAAATAAACAAAATTTTCTATAAAAAAGCGGCGCTATGGGCCGCAATTGTTGGTATAGAAATTTTAAAGGCAGCCTCGTCAGACACCCGGGACTTGCTGTAAACTGTTGTCAAAGATCCATTTGACGTGAGACACCTGGTCTGTATACCCCACAGTTTAATTAAGCCTTACATGAAATTATGTAAATGAAAGGAGGATAATATCAAGGATTCCCTTGATAATAACGACAAAAGTAAAGCTTTGCAAGCGAAATAATTTTCCAAGTTGGCAGCATATTTATTTGATTTATTTGTGGAGGTGAATATTTTTGTGAGCCATCTGAAGATAACCGATCCCAGTCCCTTCCCTCTGCAAAGTCCCCTTTCCCAGGCCCGTCTAAGCGTCTTAAGACGCTGCAATTGCAGCCCATCTGCTCTAATTGTGTGGTGGATTAGTCAGCTCTGAATAATCAACGCGCCATAGTTGAATGTTTACATTTCTGCTTACATTTGAGGAAAGCGCAAGAAAATCACGAATCAAAACCAAATTCCTGACTTTGTCCTTAAAACTAATAGTTTTTTTGTGTGGAGAGGAATCACCTCTGGACTATGCCAATAAAACAAATAAAAAACCTCCCTGAAAAGCATTAATGAATCCTGGTATCGAGATGTTCAGAGCCTCCCATAAAAAGAAGAAAAGCGTGAATTAGTTGAATCAGCCGCTGCCGTAATTGTGGAAGACATACAAGTATATAATTTGACTGAGTACCGCCCTTCAGAAAGGTTTCTAGATGAAACTGAGGATCTCATTCCAGAGACTCTTCGAGTTTTTATGGAAGCTGTGGTTTTCACCAAAAAGTGAGGAATTCTGAAGAAATGGAAGAAAAAATCAGCAGGCATTGTACACAACGTGATTAGTGCTATGCGGTTTGCGTAATTCCTCTCACCTTTTCAAATTGGTTTACAAAAAATATGGTTCCCGCAAACTTCCATAATTTTGTTATGGAGAGACTACCATTTGACTGGACTAGAAGTAGAAAATGCTTTAATACAGCCGTAATTGCTCACAGCCTAAGATAGTTAACTAAAAGTTGAATTAAGTAAGTAATTTGTTTATCTTTCAAATATGATTACGTTTCTGACAATAAAACCTGTTATTCTAAGTTTAGGAATTTTTGACGCTGTTATATCGGTTTACCACTAATTTTTTTTTTTTTTCATATTTTTTTAGTAAAAAATGTTGGTTATTATAATACAAATATACTAATTAACCCTTTCAGCCCTGGATTTTTAAATTTGAAAATAAAATTTATATTGTTAATTATTATTGACCGGAAGCTTATCAAGAAGTCCGAAACCAAATTTGAACTGGTTTGCTTCATAGGATCTTACGGAGACACTTAGAGTTGGCAATTGCGTACACCATCTTCAAACAGCTATAGCGAGCATTTTTTGGGCAGAATCCCCAAACAACTTACGCTTCGCTTATTATAAATAACTTACAGTTCACATACCAGTAAAAAGAAAATCAATACTTGATTTCATACAGAAATTATTCGTACATACTAATTATATGTTTGGGTTGATCGACATTCATCTTGCACGACGTTGAGAAAACGGGTATATTACATTCATCAAACGTCAGAACTATCTAAAACTGCGCATAGGCTTTCTTTAAAATGCATTGTTGGAAACACGTCCAGTGATTTAGAGCAAAAATATAGAGAGGCACAGTAAGCAGAGCCCTGTAAATGTTATGGTGGCAAATGCTACCGGCAGGGCCGAAAAACATATCATGTTAAGATATCGTCTATCAGGTTACACAAAAGTTTGCGGTTCTTTGCCGTTTGACCTCTTATTGTTATTTTTTGTACAACTCTAACTTAGCATTATTAAAGAAATTGATTATTTAGTAATGCAATACGGCGACGTCACAGGCCATGGAAGCCATGGCCCCTCCAAACCAAGGTAATGTTCCAACAACTATTTTTGAAATTATTGAAATTTTTCAATATTTTCGTAAATTTTCAGAAATGTCCACCCTCCTAAATTAGAAATAAAACCCCCCCCTAAATGTCAAAAATGTACATTTCTGTTTTTAAAATACTTCGCCAAATTTTAATTTTAAAATGAATTTTATTCTGCACACTTATAGATAAGAAAAAAAATCAATATAAATATCTGTTTTATAGACAAAACATTAATAAAAGAATTTTGTTGCAAATGCAAAGAAGATACAAAAAAACAGAAAAAGTTGGATTTTAAGAGGTAGACCACGATCTAATTTAGGAGACAAAATATTCCTTTTTATTAGACAATCTTAGATTATCTTAAAATTCCTCTCAAAATTGCCTTTCAAATGCTAAAAATGCCACAAAACTTCCTCAGAAATTCCTTTCATTTCTCGTAAATTTCACAGAAAAATTATTTAGTTTTTACTTTGATAGTTTTTACACGATCCCAAAAAAATTTAATAAGATTTCTGGGTTTTACATTTTACAAAAATTTGTATGACACAAATGCATGATTAAATGTCTTCAAAATGTCTAAAATATTTGAATTTGAATTTTGCTATAATTTTATGAATTTTGTAATCTACAGAGTTTATAGGATGCATCCTCAACTCTTAATGTTTTTTAATAATAATAGGGTAAATGTATGTATAAGAGCACGCATCGTTATTTTTAGTATATCCTGCCATCTATTAAATATTTTGAATGGTCAGTTACATTAATAATTAATTGTAAATTCTGATAAAGACAAAATAAATATATAATATGACAATTAATAGGTTATGCTTGTTTATACTGTAGCATAGATGTTTATATAGAAGGCTAGATAACTAACTCTAGCGCAAAAGTGAAGCCTGCATTTTGGGGTCTACCATATGTAGGTTTGGCAAAAATTGTAAACACGACAGTGTTTGTTGCTGCAATCGCGTGTTATTTTTATTTAAAAATGAAAATTAAATGAATTACAATGATTTTAATATTAAATTCCTGCTTGAATATCCTAGTGTTATGTATTTATTATCGTTTTGCAATAGTTTTGCCTAACTTGCAAATGGCCGTTTAATTGTTCTTGAGGCTTCACTTCTATTACATTACAGGTATTGGGAGTCAGGTATCTAGCCTTCTATATAAACATCTATGTACTGTAGTTTTTTGCGGTCAGTTTTTAGTATTTCTGGAAGTAAGTATTAAATGTCATGGATTAATAATAGTATATTACATGCCGAGGTGGAAAATGCTTCATTACAGCCGAGCGCTAGGTTAGTTGACTGAGGCGCGAAGCGCCGAAGTCAACTAAAAGCGCGACGCTGGAATGAAGCTTGACACCGAGGTATGTATACTATTTTATTCACAATCAGATGGTAAATAACAAATAATTAAAATTTGTATTAAATTATACGCTGCTTTTCACTTTATTTCATTTTTGAAAAGAAAAAATAGTTTATCAAGTTGGTATAAAAAATAAGCAAATTGCTGTTTATGTCAAACAAAATGATGGTAAATATTTGAAATTGTACTTTAATTATTCGGGCTAAATTAACAATATTGTTATAAAACTTACATTTTTAAAGTAACTAAAATAAAATTAGATTAGTTAGCTTGCACTAAATTTGCACTTGACATTTGACATAATCTTAATTAATTTGACGCACATTATTTGTTAGTTTCTTTTCTTGCCATCATGCGACTTTGCAGGTCGGGAAGTAATCACTTCCCGACCTGAGGTAGGTTGGGAAGTAAAACAAAATAGCTCTGATTGGTTGGCAAGTGAAAGTAAACAATAAACTGCTTCCCAACTTTTTAAAAATCAGGAATGTAACGATTACTAACCGATTGTGAATAAACGCATTTTTATACTTCTACAAAATATTATTATAATTTGTATAGTTGTAAAATATTGAAAACTAAATTTTTGCAAGAAAATTTGCTTATAATTTCAAATTTAACGTATATGTATAAGAGGACGCAGTTGACAGAGCGCAAGGGTTCGCAGTGCGCACTCTTATAAATTCGGGAAGGGGCATTTTGGGGCAGCCGGTTCGGCGCGAAGACTTTTCGGCGCGAGAATAAAATATTTTAAAATTTTTGATCTAATTTAAATTGATACATTAATAGATAAGTAATATAAATAATAAATTTATTAAAACTATAATATACATGTATAGAAAATAGGTTAATGTAACTACTGTGTTACCAATTCATTTTATTTAATTTTATTGGCTTTCGAGTTATGAATTAAAGTAAGTAAAAAAATATTTAAAAAATCGAGATTTTTCTTTTGATTATTTTGAAAACCTCGTATCTTTTGAACGACACATTTTACAAAGGATTACAGTTTAAAATTCCTCGGTTGGTACCGTTTAAGAATTAAATACATTATATCGTTGATTGATAAATAGTAAAGATACGCAATGCAATATATTTAAGTTTGGACACCCGAGTTACCTTAATGACTTTCTAATCAGAAGGTCAGATTGCCATGGCCTCAATTTACGCACGAATGAACATCTGTCTATTCCTCAGCACCGCAGTTCCAAATTCAAGGGATCATTCCAATATTTAGCATGTACTACTTTCAACAAATTTGCAGACATATACCTGACGTCCAAGAATCGAGACTTATTCAAGAAGAAGATGATAAAAAAACTATCACCAGGGGTTTAGGTGAAAAACAGCTTTGCTGACCCTTCATCCTTTTAAGCAATAAAAATGTAATTGTTGTATTTATACTGCTTAATAAACTAATAAAATAAAATAAAAAAAATAAAAAATAGAAAATTGTTGCTTATCCTCCCATATCAGGTATTTCAACACCCCACTGCCTCTTAGCCAACAAACTCAGTGGTGAGGGTGGTGAGCAAGTGCCGCCACCAACAGTATTATAATTGTAAGATTATACTGTATAATGATTATAATTAATACTAATTTAGTTATTTGGAATTTAATGAAATTATTACATTTTTTATCTTTTTATTGTACTATACAAACTTGTTAATTTAAATTATATTATCTAATATTGTTTATAATAATTGTACCTAAAACTGTATTAAGTAAATAATTTGTTGTGAAGGTGTTTTATTATATTATAATATAATCGACTATATGCGAGGATTATCGTATAATTACGAAATGAATCCTTAACATTTTTTTATTTTTTATACATGTGTATTAATTTTAATAAATTTATTATATATATTATTTATCTATTAATGTTTAAATTTTTCCACATTATTTTTCTTTTTAAAATATTTTATTCTCGCGCCGAACTGGATTGCGCTGAATCGGCTCGCGCCGAACCGTCTTTGCGCCGAACCGTCTTCGCGCCGAAATGTCTTCGCGCCGAAATGTCTTCGCGCCGAACCGGCTACGCCGAAACGTCTTAGACCGTTCACCGATTTTCCGCTTAATATTTTCAAAATTTTCTTCTGTAAAACACTAGCTTTCGCTCACTTTTTGTTTTGTATCGGCTCATAATCGGTAATTCTTATAATTTTTAATTTCAGGAAATTAGTTAGAATGCTTCGCTATTTTTCATACTACACTACGTATAGAAATATAGAAAGCCCTAATTTATACGGTCTACGACGTTTCGGCGCTTTCTATAATTCTATACGTAGTGTAGTATGAAAAATAGCGAAGCATTCTAACTAATTTCCTGAAATTTAAAATTAAAGAATTACCGATTATGAGCCGATACAAAACAAAAAGTGAGCGAAAGCTAGTGTTTTACGGAAGAAAATTTTGAAAATATTAAGCGGAAAATCGGCGAAGGCTTTAGCAAAAGAAGTCTAGCTAGGGAAATGGGAATAAATGAAACGCCGAGAAAAAGATTAAAATGTGATACTATTCCAAAGTCACAAGGGCGATTTAAAAATGATATTCCTGAAAATATGAAAATTGAATTGCGAGTAAAGAGTGATAGCAAAAATATAATTTATTACAAGCGGTAAATACCCCGAAAATTTTGTGTACACTCGTTTAGAATTCCCTTGGAAAGCATTGAAATTCTTTGAAAATCCCTGGAATTCTTTGGAAATCGTTAGAATTCTTGGAAATTTTTGGAATTCCGAGTGTTGTGTACAGAAATTTTACTGGATTATATTATATTTAATTATATTGGACCTTATATTTATTTACATAATTGGAACGAGGTTCCTTAACGCGGCTTATGAACTTTTACGGTTAGGACCAAAACGGCAGAAATAGTCACGCATTTTTATACCCAGTGGCTGCCATATTGGTTTATTGTTTTGTTTATATCTGTGAAAAAACTGAATTCTGCATGTCAAATCATTTGTATTATAAAAAATGTCGTCACTCTCTGCCGCAATACCTCCAATCACCAGCACACCAAATTTTGTCCGGAGATACGATGACATAATGTTCATTTTTGTTTTCTATTGTGGTAGCCTTAACAAAGATATCGGTAGCCCTGGCAAAGATATCTATATGTATCACCCCCTACCCTAAATCTACCTATAAAAGTTTATTTAACAAAATCCAAAATGAAAAAAATGAAGAAAATCGGTTAAACATTTCCGGAGATACGACGACATTTTAATTTTTTTTTATTTATTTTATTGTGGTGGTCCTGGTGAAGATTTCTCTGGCAAAACCTTATTTTCACCATTCCAGCCCACGAGGCATACGTCCAATAAGTTTGATTGCAATCGACGCAGAAATGCCGGAGAAAATCGATCGACAAAAACTTTTTTCATGTTTTTGCCAAAAAAGTTAATTTTATTTTTTTCATGTTGCATTACTGATTTCTATCGAAGGATTACATATGCTCACATATCCATTAGGATCAATGTACCTACGTACCAAATTTGGGTAAGATCCCTTCAGCATTTCTTGAATTATGCACTCTTAAAGTTTCAACTTTGACAACTTGTGATTTTTGACAGAGGACAGATAGAAGATTAATTTTACCTATTCTGGATAAAGCCTTTTAAGGCCTTTAAAATAACATATCGCAAGACAAAATATTTTTTAAAAATCCCGTATTATTTTCTTGTGGTGGCACTCCTGATTGATAGATCGCGACGAAAACCTTATTTTCACCTTTCCACCGTGAACCCTACCACCATACCAAATTTGGTCGTAATTGGTTGGATGGCTCGGAAGCAAATCGATCGACAAAATTTGACGACAGACAGACCGACAGACAGACAGACCGACAGACAGACCGACACAGAAATTTTTATTTTACTTTTTGCAGATCTTTACGTTTCTGAACACGGTGATCTCGAAAATGCAAAAAAAAAAAGTTGAAATTTTTTTTCGATTACCATACCTCCAATTTTTTTTTAAAATTGATTGGAGGTAAAAAATTTGTCCGACGTGAGGTTCGAACCACGATCTCTAAACGATTTATTTATGATTCAAGCACTTATTACATTTACCTATAGAGGGATGCTCTAATTACATTGTTTTAATTCGTTTTATCTGTTACGATATGTGTTTTAGGCAATATAATATTTTATATTTGTTTCTTGGGGGTCCGCAAACCCACGACATAAAAAGAAAAACATTTTTTGTGTGAAAAAAATTCATACGTTTTATAATATTAGCAATATATTTTGTATTCATTGTATTTTATTATGCTTTTTAATAAATTTTGTAAATTCTTTAATTTTTAATTTTTATTTTTGTAACGAAATTTTTTCTGGGGGTCCCCATGATACTAGTGTCTAATTTTGGGGGTCCGCAAGTTCGAGACATTTGGGAATGTCTGTTATTCTGTTATAGAGAATTTTATGTTTCCCAATAAACGTTTCAATGCTCGGCCAGTAATATACTATTTTTCGTATAGCTTGAAATCCTTAGTTGACATTTTGTCATTTTTATATTATTTGATATAATAGATAATTTTGTGAGCTTATAAGAAAAAGGCACTTGAGTTAAAATTTTACTTATTTTTTTTAGTGCATTATAGATCTCAATTTTAACCCTCCGTTAGTCGCGTGGTCTACGATTGTAGACCATGCTAATGTATTTATTATGGAGCTTAAAATAGCGCGACTAACGGAGGGTTAATGATCTTCGTATACTGCAAGAACGCAGTAAGTCATATCTGATTCATTTTGTGAAATATAGTAATGTAAGAAAGCACTAAAGCATTGATACAAATGCAAATGCAAACTTTAAAATACAGATTGCTCAAAACTATCATTTTTGACTTAGTGCCTTTTTCTTGTAAGGCCACGATTTTATGTTTTCCTATAAAAAGGTATAGGTACTCACCTCTCTTCGATATATGATCAAAAAAATGATTTTAAATTATGAAAATAATATAGCGTAAGGACTTCGTTCCAACCGAGTGTCCCACGACACCTCTTTCGATTTTTTATTTACATAATTATACAAGGGGTAAATATTTAGTAAAATTTCTGTACACAACACTCGGAATTCTAAAGATTTCCAAGAATTTCAACGATTTCCAAGGAATTCCAAAGATTTCCAAAACTTCCAATGATTTCCAAAGAATTCCAATAAATTACAAAGAATTCCAACGATTTTCAAGGAATTCCAAAGAATTCCAATAATTTCCAAGGAAATTCCAACGATTTCATAGGAATTCCAAACGAATGTACACAAAATTTTCGGGATATTTATCCCTTGAATAAATATGTTAGTTTGTAATAATCTTCGTTGAATAAATAAAAGTTTGTTTTTACTTTTTATTTACTTTCTATCATTTAAGTGTTTTATTATTTAAGGCTCCTGCACAATTGGTCTGTAACAGTAACGAGAACAGAAACGGGAACAGTAAAAAGTTGAAATATATGTATTTAGGTGGCTCCGTTCACAATTAACGGAAACAGGAACAGAAATGATTTATCTTTACTGCTGTGGTTTCCTGCATGCACAAACTTTCGAAAAGCGTGTTTTAAAAAATATAGTTTGAAAAATCTAATTGAACTTTAAATTTTAAATGTAAATCACTGGTAATTTTATTAATTAATTATATTGGTAATTCCACATAATAAAATTTGAGTATTGTTATTTAACTGTCAGTTCATACACAAACACGAAATTTATCGAAATTTTTCAAGTTATACTTATTATTTATGTAGTATGAACTATTTTTGATAAAAAATAAACAAATAACATGAGGAAAGTATACATTTTAATTATGCCATTTGTCCAAATATCTTATATCAAAACTTTAAACATGGTAGCTGTCGTTACTATTACAGTTCTGGTTTATTGTGAACCAACGATTCGTTTCGTTTCTGCTCCCGTTCCCGTTTCTGTTCTCGTTACTGTTACAGACCAATTGTACAGGAGCCTTTACTAGCAAAAAGCCCGTCCATGGACGGGCATCTAGACCCGATTGGTTGGAAACTCGATTGATGTGCAACTCGTCTCAGGGGGAGTACCGGCGGTGCACAGTGGGACCAACCCTCGGAAAAGGGCCAGAAATACATTTTTGTGAAATTAACAATTAAGCTACAAGGTTTTGTGTATCTTTAGAGAAAACATCAATGCACCATTTCCTAGAATTTCAAGGGAATTAAAAAATATTTCAGCTTGCTAGAGCGATGTAAACATCACCTTCCATTAATCGCTAATTTGAATAGCATTTCGCACCGTGCGACAGCAATTTTTAATGAGTTATTGTGCTGATTTCAGTTTAGGGTTCAAATTGGTATTTATAGAAAGGACGTCTTGAAGTATGTACTTTCGAATAAAAAAATTTCTAAGACAATACAATGCAGCAGTAATTAAATACATCGCATCATTCCGGGAGCTACTCAATAGAAAATCTCAGGCAATTCTCCAACTTTGTGTAGACTTACAAAAAATGTTCCACAATATTCCGCTTTGAAAAAATATGCAAAAAATACGTTAGATATTTCTTTAACATATTCTGTAAAGATTGTAATCTCGTTTAACCTCGTTTTTAAGTAATTCACGTTTTTGAACAACGCCGACGCACGACGTGTCGCGTATGTACAGATTCAACACACTAATAAAATCACTTCTACTGTACAACCAACGATTTTACCTGGAACGACCTATCAGTTTTTACTTTTCTAGAGATCAGATTTGTAATATTCTTGTTGCTTAAAAATTTAATAAAATTCAAAAAGTATGACAGGAAAGTATGACGGGCCAAGCCTGGCTCTATCCCGGGCCAGGTCTGGCCCGTCATACTTTCCTGTTAGGGTACCTGCTGTTTAGGGATAAGTATATAGAAATTCGAGCATACGGATAAATAGATATTATAGCAGAAAATGCAAACAACTTTCTATTGTGAAAAAATAAAAAATTATTGCTTGACATGACGCTAAAATTTCAAACAATGAAAAAAAACAATTTAAATAATCACCCCTGTCTAGTTTTTATTTTATTTATTAATTTTTCTTTATTATTTAGGCCAATTTTAAGTCATTAAAACTAAAATCATATTATAATATTATTAAAATTATTAGTTATTAAGGTATAAACAAATGTAATTATTAAAGATTAGCTAAGAAAACTATTATGTACGTCTTAAAAATTCTTGATAAAGGGAACATTCGTTCCCGAAAGCTCGAAAATATTTTATTGTTTTAATAGTTTTCTTAGCTAATCTTTGATAATTTACATTTGTTTAAAATCATATTATTTTACTAACAACTCTTATAAAAAAAACACCCTTCTAAATCACCCCTGTCAATTTGGAATTTTTTTATTAATTTTACCATGTTATTTGTGCCAATTTTAAGTCATTAAAAGTAAAATCATATCTTAATAACAATTCTTATAAAAAAACACCCCTATAAATCACCCCTGTTAATTTGGAATTTTTTTATTAATGTTCCCGTGTTATTTGTGCCAATTTTAAGTCATTAAATGTAAAATCATATTTTAATAACAATTTTTATAAAAAAGACACCCCTCTAAATCGCCCCTGTCAATTTAGAATTTTTTATTAATTTTCCCGTGTTATTTGTGCCAATTTTAAGTCATTAAAGTCAAAATCTGATTTTTGGCCACTTTTTCGTATTTTGGTCCCACTGTGCGGTGGTTTAATATATTTTTCAGTTGGTAAAAAAAGTCGACCAATCAAAGTGCTTCTAGGTTACCAAAAAATGACACGCTGGAGCAGGAGCCGGAGCAGGAGCAGCAGAGTGCTGGGATTTTATGTATTAAGATAATTTTTTACATAGCCAAATGATATGCGTACTCTTAAACGTCGACACGGGTACTCTTATGCATATCTCTATGTATAAGAGTACGCATTTGCAAAGCTACGAATTTAGTTATATATCTCATATTTATGTAATCACTTATTGTGATACATGTTAAAAATATATTCTGCAATATTCACTTTTACAAATGAAATGTAAATTTCCTTCCAAAAGAACAACAAATTTCTCATATTATTATTAATATATTATATTTAATTATTATTATTAATATATTATAGGCTTTCCTTTTATTCTGATTAAGGTAACTCTGAAGCAACCTTAGTTTTCATTTTAATTACCCAATTTAAAACATTTTTAAGAGAATTTAGATTAGCTTAGATTTTTACCTTACCTAACTTGAGGTTAAACAAAGGTAAGTAAATAGAAGACATAAAATTTAATAGTGTTTTTTTAAAGTTAGCTTAAAATAGAGGTTCTGAAATCTGAAAGGCGACCGATGCTGACGTCGCGGTCGCGTGGTTCGCAATATATAATTTTGTTATCGATAGAATGGACTGTATTAATAGATAATAGATTGAAATTTTAATAGATCGAATATTTTATTGACATAGAACACAAATTGATGAACAACTCAAAAAAAAACTACAATTACTAACAACCGTTACTTGGTAACATACTCCCCGCATTGAACACTCAATGGAGTTCAATGAACAATAATAGAATAAAAAATGAAAAATAATGAATAAATGCTGATTGATGGGTAAATCTAACATAAATAACAAATTAACAAATTGAAATTAACTATTTCACTTTTCGGACATAGGTAAAGAACACACTTTTGCTACCGCACGCTTATAAAGTCCCTTGATAGTTTTAATTGTAACAACACGAACCACACCTTCCTTGTCGGGATGAAGTTCTACAACTCGTCCTAATGGCCAATTGCATGGTGGTAAGATGTCATTTCGGATTACTACCAGGGAATCAACTTCTAGATTAGCTAATGAAAGTTTCCACTTGCGTCGTTGTTGTAGTTGTGATAAATATTCATTTGACCACCTTTTCCAGAAACTCTGGCTAATGTTTTGCAGAAGTTGATGACGAGAAAGTCTTCCAATAGGTATTTCCAATAAATTTGGATCTGGTACTGACACCAATGGACGTCCAATGAGGAAATGTGCGGGTGTTAAAGACTCGTAGTCGTTTGGATCCGATGACAATGCACATAAGGGGCGAGAATTAACAATTGCTTCAATTTGCACAAGAATAGTATTGAATTCTTCATAAATGAATTTTGTTTCACCAATGGCTCGAAATAAGTGGTGTTTAACAGTTTTCACTCCGGCTTCCCACAACCCTCCAAAATGAGGTGAATTCGGCGGAATAAAATGCCAAACAGTGCCTTCGTTAGCGCAAAAGTTCGCGATTTCATCGTTGGAAGAAGCTAGAACTTCTTGTAAACCGTGTAACTGTTTCTTTGCCCCAACAAAGTTAGTTCCGTTATCAGAATATATATGACTTGGTTTTCCCCTGCGAGCAGAAAATCGTCTTAATGCAGCAATAAAACCTTCACTAGTAAGATCTGTGACCAATTCAAGATGTATCGCTTTACTAGCAAAGCAAATGAATAAACATATATAGGCCTTAATTAACTTACATCCAGGACCCTTTTTGTTTTTAATTAAAAAGGGGCCTGCATAATCAACACCAGTTGTATTGAATGGGTTTGTAATACTGACTCTACCTGCAGGAAGATTTGCCATTATTGGATTGATAGATTTAGGTTTGAACCTGAAACAACGTACGCAATTAGATACAACCTTCTTTGCAATGTTAATTCCTGCTGTTGGCCAATAATCATGGCGTATTGTAGCTAACAGCAGTTGAGGTGGAGCATGACACAAATTGCGATGTTTATCTTCAAAAATTAGCTTGGTAAAATGGTGCTTTCCATCTAAAAGCAGGGGGTGTTTAGCATTAAATTGCAACTGCGAATATTTTAATCGTCCACCTACTCTTAAAAGCCCTTCCTCGTCAATAAATGAACACAGCATTGAAAGTCGGCTTTTATTATTAATATTTGAATTTGATAATAAGAGGTTAATTTCGTTTTGAAAGCTCTGGAATTGTGCAACCTTAACTAATTGTTTCAAGCCTAAGGTCAATTCCGCAACTGTTAAGTGACCAGTTCGTTTGTTTGTAACATTTTTACAGTTGTGGATGAATCGTAAGCAATAAGCTGTTGTGCGTTTTGCCTTTGACAAACATGAAAATTTTTCAATTGGAAATGAGTATGAATGCATCGCAAAAAGAGTTGTATTGTTCAACTTGATTTCGGGTAACTCGGTGAAAGATATTTTAGGTGTGAATTTATTCCAAGATGTGCTTGATAGTGACAACCAAGGTGGACCCTTACACCACAGCTTTGAGTTTAACAAACTTTCAGGAAGAGCTCCTCGAGAAGCAATATCAGCAGGATTTTCTTTTGTATTTACATAGTTCCAATCATTTGCATTGGTAAGTTCTTGAATATCTGAAATTCTATTTCCTACAAATGTTTGAAGCATTTTTGGCGCCGTTTTTGTCCAACACAAGACAATTTGCGAATCAGACCAAAAATGCCATTTAAACTTGATTGTAAGGCTATCTTGAACCTTTTTAGCCAATCTTGCCAGCATTAGTGCACTGCATAATTCCAATCGTGGTATAGTCAGTACCTTAATAGGGGCTACTTTGGTTTTAGCACATAAATTTTTGTGTACCATAACATTGTTTTCGTCATCTGTACTTCGGACATAAATGCATGCACCATTACCTTGTTGGGACGCGTCGCAAAAGCCATGTAATTCGGCACTTGTATAATGTTTACAAAATGCATGCCGTCGAATTTGCATATTATTTAAATTGGGTAGCTCTGCTTTAAATTGTAACCACTCTTTTTTTAAATCGTCTGGAATTGGCTCATCCCAGTCAAGGCGCAAAGTCCATAATTTTTGTATCATTCCTTTTGTCAGTAAAATGCATGGACTAACTAGACCAAGCGGATCAAAAATAGACGCAATGTCTGACAAAATAGTGCGTTTTGTAGGGCTGCTATTATTATCCATTGCCTTAATTTTATAAGTTAATGTATCCGAAATTGTTAACCAGTGTATACCGAGGGTTTTCATTTGATTTTCTTTTCCTATTACAACGGAATTGTTTGTTTGATGCTCTTGTTTCATATGTCTTAGAATTTTAAAGCTGTTAGAATTCCATTTTCTTAATGGCAATTGAGCGCTCATAAGAATGGTTGAAATTTCTTCGCAAAGTGACATTGCTTGCTCTTCAGTATTGAATCCTGTAATTAAGTCATCAACGTAAAAGTCGTTAGATATAATTTTCGCAGATTTTGGATTAGTGTTTTGAACATCTTGTGCTAATTGCCTTATACATCTAACAGCTAGAAATGGCGCAGCAGATGTTCCGTATGTAACAGTATTGAGTTTGTAGATGTCAATTTTATTTGTTGGATTGTCTCTCCATACAATTTTTTGAAAGCGTCGATCGTCTGGATGAATTAATAGTTGCCGATACATCTTTTCTACATCAGCACATACGACGTAAGGATGTTGCCTGAATCTTAACAAAATTGAAAAGAGGTTATTAAGTATATTTGGACCGGTTGATAGCAAATTGTTTAATGAATATCCAGTATCAGTTAAAGCTGAGCCGTCAAAAACGACTCTCAATTTAGTTGTTATACGTTATACTGTCCGGTTTCAAAATTCCATGGTGAGGTAAAAAATAAGACTCTTCTTGGAATTCGTGTTCGGGCTGAATAGTCATATGTTTCATGTCGATGTATTCTTGCATGAATTTAATATACTGTTCTTTAAATTCTCTGTTGTTTGCAAATCGTTTTTCTAAATGGAGAAGACGCTTAATTGCTGCAGATTTTGAATTGCCTAAATGTGAAGGAGGGTGTTTAAAAGGTAGTCGCACCACAAATCGTCCTTCTTTATCCTTCGAAAAAGTGTTTGCAAAGTACTCTTCACATATTTGATCTTCGTTGGATAATTGCAATATCGAATTGCTACAGTCTTCAATTTCCCAGAATCTTTGTAAATTTACCTCTAAAGTAGAGAGGTTACAGTAGGTTTTGTTGTTTGGCTTGTTGATTGAACCAGCTACAATCCAACCAAAAGCCGTTTCTTGCAGACTTGGAAGTTGCTTTCCTAATCTAATTGATCTGTTGTTTAATAAATTCCAGAAATGGCCTGCCCCGATTAAAATGTCTACTTCGCTAGGTACATTAAAACTTTTGTCTGCTAACTTTAAATTAACTGGAATGTTCCAGGTTTCTATGTCTATCTCAAGAAATGCTAAATTGTCCGTTAATTTTGGTAAAACAAAACAAGAAATTGTAATTGAAAAATTGTTATAAATAGATTTAATTGTTACCGTAACCTTTGAATTTAACTTCGAAGTAGACATGTTAATCCCGGTTATGGCAATATTCGTTGGTTGCTTCTGTAAATGAAGTTTATTGCATAATTTTTCTGAGATGTAATTAGATTGAGAACCGCAATCAAATAGGGCTCTTGCCTTTTGTGTGTTTCCATTAGAATTTAACGCGTCAACAATTGCGGTTGATAATAAAACGTAATTTGGTTGACTAACGCACGTTAGTGAAATTTGAGGTTGGCTCTCCACCTCTTGATCTTGATGCAATAGAGTGTTATGTTTAATTTTGCACTTTCTGCAATGCCCAAATTTACAGTGTTTTTCTTTGTGGTTAGTACGCAAGCAATTGAGACATAAATTGTTTTCTTTAGCGTTAGTAATGCGCGTTGGAATGTCTAATTTCAAAAATTCTTCACATGAATAAATTGGGTGATCCTTTCTGCAATAATTGCATTTTACATTTGACGATAGTAAGGAAATTTGTCTTTGCTTGTTCTCATGTCTTTGCTCAATCTCATGCAAAGTTTTGCCTACATTAATGTCCAATGTTTCTAACCAATCAGCTCTTGATTTTAGAAAGGTTTCGAAGTCACTTAATTTGGATAATTCGTTTGTAATCTTATGTTTCTCCCATTCTTTGCTAGTATTTTTATCTAATTTTGTGGAAATCATATGTATTAATAGTGTGTCCCAATGTTCGATAGGTTGTTTTAAAGCTTGTAAAGCTTGTAGATGTTGATAAGTTGTATCAATTAAATTACGCAAACCAAGTGATGTTTCCTTTGATAATGTGTCCATATCAAACAAGGCTTTAACATGATTGTGAATTAGAAGACGTGAATTATTATACCTATTGCAAAGAAGGTCTCATGCAACATCGTACGTAGTGGCGGAAAACTCTATTTTTTGAATTACCTTGCGTGCTTCACCTTGAAGCGAAGCTTTCAAATAGTGAAACTTTTGAATTTTGTTTATTGTTTCGTTTTTGTGAATTAAAGATTCAAAAACATCTTTGTACTCCAGCCAATTATGGTATTGACCTTTGTAAGTTGGTAACGAAATTTTTGGCAATTTGATACCCTGAAATTGTTGTTTTGCGTGAATTGAACTAACTGAATGTTGTGATTCAACAGTACTGTTGTCATCCGCGTCTAAATTTTTGTTAATCAAATCTTGTAAAATTGTTTTTGAATTGGAGATTGTGTCAGAAAATAAATCAGTAAATTGATCGCGCTGTTGATATTCATTTTCAAGACTATCGTCATCACAAACGCATTCAATTGCCGTCTGGACTTCTTCAAATTCAATGTTAAGTGTTTCAATGTTAGAGGTTCTAAATTGTAATTCATTAGTTACCTTTAGTTCAATTGTTTCGTGATTATAAAAAGCAACTTGAATTGGTTTTAGATACTTGATGAAATTGGTTAGTTTGCGTTTCACGGTACCCCGTTTGCGCCTCAAATCTGACAGATTGATTGCTGCACCAGTTACTTCAATCGACATTGCTTCTAATAGTTTCTTTTAGAAAAATGCAATGCGTGCTGATTTGTTAATAGTAATTTATTGTAGCTAACGAAAGAACTGTTTGCTTGAATTGAATAGATTGAAAAATAATTGTAATTCTGATCAAAATAGTAGTAAAATTTTTGACACTTCGAAGAAAAAATAGGAAGCGGAAGTTAAAATTGGAAAATTCTCACTCGTTTTCTTCAAAACTGTTGCACGTGTATTCTTTGATGATTTCTTGTAAATCCGGCTCGAAGGACCACTTTGTTATCGATAGAATGGACTGTATTAATAGATAATAGATTGAAATTTTAATAGATCGAATATTTTATTGACATAGAACACAAATTGATGAACAACTCAAAAAAAAACTACAATTACTAACAACCGTTACCTGGTAACAAATTTATTACCGTTTATTCGAAATTTTGTGGTATTAAGCCCGTTTTAGACGATCAATAATTATGCTCGTAATTTTGTTCAAAATTTGGAGAATATTTATGATTGAAAATTATTTTCCAAAAAATAATATCGTGTTTTACACGATAAAGAATTATGGTTATAAGTAATTATGACATTGCACAACTGTCAAGAATGACAATTATTATTTAAATTTCAAAACTTAATTTTTAAACTTGGAAATATGTTATTTTGTGTATGTTTGTCAACATAAGAGGTTATAAAAGTTTGTAAAAATACTTTTTCAATAGAAGTCCTAAACTATGTGTTTTCAAAAAAATATTTTGTATACCTTTTTAAAGCAGACTAAAATTTCTATAATTTGAAATAAGAACCAGCTCTGTTAGTATAATACTTATTGAGATACAGCCTTCCAAACTTTGACAATTTTTTCTAAAAAAGTGAAATTTTAAGATTTGGTCAATTATCGACCCGATATCGGGAAAAATACTCGTTTTACTGGTAAAATTATAGGGAAAGATGTTGTAGAAAATGTAATTAGCTTTAATTTAAGCATAGAACAACGTCTGCAGGCCATATAGTTTTCAAACAAATCTTCAAAATCTTAAAAATGGGAAAACTGCAGTTTTCACAAATTTACTCGGTTTAGTTCTTACGATGGTTTGAGCGTAGTTTGAAAGGAAATATATCTTCAAGGAATACATATTTCAACTATAAATTAATATTAAAAAAAAAATTTTTAATTTGTTTATTTATAATATTATTGATATTTATAAAGCATTACAACAATAGAATTGTTTATTTTGAACACGTTGTGGGTGTTCCAAAATTGTCTAATTCATCCAGAAAAATCGGCACATGATTGTCGACGTCGTCCTCTCCTTCTTCGGAAATTTGAAGCTCGGCGATGTTATGGCAAAAGACACCGGAGCAAAATTTGTAGAGAACCGAACATTCAAGGCCTGCTTTTACATAGGTACAGCCGCCTCCGCCTCCGCCTCCACCCCAACCACTTCTGAATTTAGTGGTAAAACGTGCAATGTTACACTATCTTCCGTTGGAGGCCAACAGGTGAGATCAACCTTAGCAAAAGCGACTGTTTTTACAAATTTATCAATGTATTTTCAATGTAGTCTCCTACATATAAAGCTACTAGGCATTTGATCCAGCATCAGCGATGGCTTGGTAGGCTGAATTGAGTTGGAGGAGCACTTCAGCTGCGGTGACGAGTTCAACGTGTTTCTGAATGGCGCTTCACAGGTTGTTCTTTCCATGTCAGAAAAGGACAGAGGTGGTGTCGCACCTAGTGAAGGCGTGGAGTAAAATCTCTACGATTGAACAGGGTTGAGGAATATTGTAAGGGGCCAGAGTCACGTCTGCCACTTTTCAGGAAATAAAGATGTCGCAGTCGGCATCCTCGACTGCCTGCTTTGTCTCAATTCCCTGGTTTTGGAAGGGGAGCATATCAGAGCAATCAATCGTCGTTTGTTGCTATCGTTGGCCAATAACTTCCCCTGAGCTAATTTTATTATGGTTGACTCTTTAAGGATGACTTCGTTACACCGCAGAGAACCATAGCGCCTTACTCTATCAGTTGTCTGTATCTGTATCAATTGCCTTACAGAATTTTATTCCCAAAGTCGCGAAAACAAAGAATTGTTTGGTGGTTGCCGTCGCGGTCAATCTCACAAAACGTTATCTTGTCGCTAAAGCGTTTTTCAAGGTGACTTTTGATGTGACGCCAGGCCTGAAATCGCCTTTGATGTGATCGATGAGTTCCTTTGAAGAGAACTGACATTCCTCTCTGTTTTCGGCTAGAAAGGAATATATACACTCCATACTCTCAGTGATGTTTTTTGGCTCAAGATGCCCTTTCTTGAGTCCAGTGGTCGGTTTAGATTTGTACAGTTTGATGCGGCATTGATTTGTGGTACCTAGCATCAGTTGCAAGCAAGACGATGTATAATTTGTTGGGACCATTCATCTCTTCGACGTCCAGCTGTTTCAAGCATGGTCTCCCTCACGCACAAATTTTCAACTGTGAGGACAATATTCCGTCGAGACATAGGCAGTTTTTTTTGCATTTTTTAGAATTTTCGGTTTCGTTCAAAATGCCATTATCTTGAATTCTTCTCAGTTTGACTGATAAGTATTGAAGAAAAAAAAAGAAGAAAGAAAACGTAGGATGGCCTAATACATTTGGGGACAGATGTATGACCTGCTCTTTACAACTTGGCTTGTTTTAAAATTTTGCACCCAAAAATCACAACGCACACGTGCACTACGCATTTTTTGTCCGAAAAATTAGAAAAGGTTCTATTTTTATGGACACAGAAAAGTGACATACGTTTATTTTTTCAATTAATCGATTTCATCACGAACAACCAAGAAATTTTTTCTAATTCACAATATTATTATATATTTTATTCAAGAAGTAATGTCAATTAACAAGATATAGATTAAAAACTCGAAAATATTATTTGAATGAGCGGTAAACTATAATAAATTACAATGTTGTCTATTGTTTTATACCTACAAATTGGTTACAAAATGACCTGCATACGATTTGACATGCTTGCGGGCAGCTACCCTCTACATATTTCTGTTCGTAAAATTAGAACAGATCAAATTTTTATGGATAGAAAAGTGACATTTACAAAAATGTCTGTATTACACGATCCACAATTTCTCATACAAAATTACGACCATAATTATGATCATAATTATTGATCGTCTAAAACGGGCTTAAGAATGTAAAAAAATATTCAAATTTATAAAACTTGCAATTTTAATCCATAATTAAATTACCGAATTAACCAATTACAGGGGTAGATTCCGGTGCAAACTATCCCGAATTGTAAATGTATTTAGTTCTGAAAGAGTGCTGAAAAGTGCTTATTTAATAAACGCATTTTATTTATCTTTAAATAAATTTTTGTATTTAATAAAAAAAAATTCTGTTGAAAAAAAAATTCTTAGAGCCAGTATTTCGGTGTCTTGATTATTGTTTACATTGGCCTTATCGTCCTGCCCGTACCAGCACCAGCCACCACTGACTGGCCATATAAGATCAAATCAAAGCAGATCAGTGATGCTGATGATGGACGGCGTTAAAGTACTACTTTAGTGCCATCCGACGCCGATAGTAAATTGTAAAGGCAATTACTTAAGCTCTAGTGTTCTTACCAAATTTTGAAAAAGTAATATAATATATCACTCAACAGGGTGAATTTTGACTGACCATTTCAGATTATGAAAGGTTAATGAAATGTTTGCGGATGTTCATTTATTGTTTTATCACCTGCTACTTCTAAAATGTGCGCACAGCAAATATCGTTGTCGATCAAAATTAAAAATAACTTTGTCACTAAATTGTATAAAACAAAAAAGTTGACACATTTAAACTAAAATCGATGCAAAATTTATAAAATTTGGCTTATTCTGACACATTTCAAAATTTTTGTACATAATGCTTCAAGAACCTTTGAACGAAGAAGTTACTTTTAATTTATTTGCGTTTGCCTCTACAACAATATATCACATCTTTTTAAGTATATTACCATATTATTGCTAAAAAATGTGGAATAATAGAAACTGAATTTATAAATTTTAGGTTGTTTAAAATCATTATGCGAAATACTATTTAATACCCTAGCGTGTCTCTTATACGAAATCGATGCAATGGAAAAACTTTTCATTAGTATGCACAATATATATGGTTTTCTTTGCCAAGTAAGTATATCGCATGCAAATATAAATTTATATAGAAATGCAATTCCTTAGGTAAGTATAGGGTTAGACACTGGAAGGGTTTCAGTCGCTACCACCTCTTTTGCGTGCAGTAGCTATTATAAGTTTTTTGCGTTTTAGCTATTATTTTTTACGATGTGCGAAATTACACTGCTGGGTGAACCTACAGACTTGTTAGTTAATCAGCAAGGAATAACGGGCTTATCTACACTTTTACTTTACACGGTTATTGGATTTTTTATATCGAAAATAAAAGGCATTGTCGAAAATAATTGGAATCGAAGAAGCACACAATTTCGTTATTCGTTAGCCTACTGCATGAGATGGATAGTGAAGATATTGTTAGAATGGGCTAAAGCTGTAGCCGTCGTCTTATGTATAAGAGATAAAGGCATAAACTACTATCCGGACCCAATTTACACCACAGTAACTTTAACGTATTACATATGCACAGAAAAAATATTTAGTTCTATAATAGTGAAGAGCTTGTCTTACCTTAATTTCAGTTGCTTTGATTCCATGGAACACCTTTATATTCCCATCGTTTTAAATTCGTGTTCACTTTTATGTGCAGCTGGCATTACACTTTTAATGACTCGGGAACCGCAAGTATTATATGCAGCTTTCGCTTCCTACTTCGTTATCTATTTACGTGCAAAAGATTTATATTACAATTATGTTAAAACGTTATTGATTGAGAATGAAACATTTGCTTCATTTAGGCCTGCAACGAATAACGACATTGAAGATTGGGACGACATATGTGCAGTTTGCCTAAACAGTATGAGCAGAGCCAGAATCACTCCATGTAATCATTTATTTCATCCAACTTGTCTTAAGCAATGTCTTAGGAGGTCATTATACTGTCCATTATGTAAACATAATTTTATTGAATAAAATTATAATAGAATTGCACTTCATTTTTTCAAACGCAAACATGCAGGTACCTACATAGAAACAATTATTATTCTTCGAGTTCAACAAAAAGTGAATATTGTAGTTGATTCTGCTTCCTATTTTTAATGGATAGAACTCCAAAACCTGTTTTTCAAATTTGAAGATCAAGGATATTTTGGAGATTTCAAGAAAAACATTCAAACTCCTGAAACAGATGTGGTGCTCGAGGACGGCAACTAGTACAACTTTTTATTTTTGATTGTCATTTGTTTTTAAATGACGGTTAAACAAATAAAAAATAGGAAAAAGTTACTAACCCTCCACGCTAACGCTTATTTATAAACCAATGATAACCGAAAAGTTTATAATAAAAAAAGTTGTAAATTTCATTTCACTACTCGCCATCCTCTAGCACATCTATTTTAAGAGTTAAGAATCTGTTCTTAAAACTTGACGTATAATTTGTTATTCAGCTTCCACGACAATAGTATGGAAAAAATTTATGTACCTCTGGTATGTACTTACAATTCCAACCTCTATCAATGGTGAAAATCTCTTTTTAGTTAAAATTAATGTGTTTGGTAGATTCTTTAGTAGTTTCGAATTTCAAATAAAAGATTTTATTTGAAACTTTTCGAAAGTGCCTTCTGGATTAATCTAGATGGTTAAAGCAAAGGTATTATTGTGTAATGATTAAAATATCGTCGTTCTTCAAAAGGCTACACAATTATCAAACACACCCTTAGTAATAATGCAGTTAACAAAGCTCATTGACCTCTCTATTTAGTTGTAATAATAGATAATAATTAATGGTAATTAACTAGTCAACCTTCATTTAAATTTTTCCTGAGACCTTATTACTAAGGCTGAGAATTATATGCACTAAGTCCCCGATATCTTGTGTGCGGCATATAATTTATGCCATATATAATATCACGTGTTGATGCATAAATTGTACACCACATTCAAGATATCGGGGATCCAGTGCATATAATTCTCAGCCCTACTTATTACATATGTAGAGCAGAGAAGGTTCCCAATTTCAAATTGACCGCTGTAATACTGCTCAAAACAATATTTAGTTGTATGGATGAATCTCTCCTACTGTCTTCCGTGCTTATCAAAATATGATAAATCTTTGAATATTTGTTTGTTACAATTTTTCTCTCTCGAGAACTCGAAAAAATTTTATTACCAATTCAAAAATCATATTAACGTAATTTTTGGACATTTTATTATATTATCACAAAAACTTGATCCTATTAAAATACAAAACAATGCAACATACATTTAAATTGATATAAAAATTATAATGCAACTGTGAATTATTAAACATTAATTATTTTCAAGAATAAAGATGCATTCGTGGCCACAAAGTTTAAGACTAAAATCAACATTTACAATTAACATAGCGAAATGAATAATCTTTCAATTAAAATTTAAACTATAGATGCATTACAGGTACTCACTTACTTTAAAAACAATAATTACAAATTAATACGTATTATTTCTTTTGCGCTATATTAATTTTAGTCTTTAATTTTAAGGTTGTGAATGCAGTTTTAAGATAAAGTTTAAAACAGGTAATTCAATCTACCTATCGCTTACAATATTTTTACACATACATTCTACATCACTTTAGAAGTGTGCAGCAATTAAATTTTGTTAACTTAATTTACATTTTCTTCTAATGTGGAAGATTTTCAAAACAACTTTATCACATAACATCTTATTTCAAAAAAATATAAATTGTATTTTAACAAACAACTACTCTCTAACACACCTAAAAATAATAAAAAAATAGAGCCTATCATGGAAATTTAATATCACAATGCAAGAAATAACAACTTAAAAATTACCTGGACACACTACAACTATAAATATAAGATCAGTATTAACAAGAATTAAAAGTAAATCTTACACTTCCCTAAGATTCCTTATCTTTAAGCGACTGAACTGACCATCCAAGAACACGCCTATCAAACCCACAAGTAAATAAATTTATGTTACTGCTATAATCTTCTGCCCAGGCGACACAAGAAACCATACGATTATGACCTTGACCACCTTGCCTACTCGATCGTGGCAAGCGAGCTAACCTTTGCCCACTTAAATCGTACAATCTAACGTGGCGATTATCGTGAGGTATTGCTATAACTCCATTAGATGACACAGACAAACGATTAATAGCAGAATCTGTTCTAATTGTGGCCACCGGTGACCTCATATTACGCAAATCCCACACCTTAACTGATCTATCGTCTGATCCAGATACGACTTTATCTTCGCGAGTAAAAACTGTAGATGTAACACTCCTGGAAAAAAACATCTCATGTTTCCCTAAACTCATCATCAAGTTTTAAATAATACTTACTCTGAGTGACCTTGAAATACTGAAACTGATTGTACCGATTCCCTAAAATCCCACAGACGAAATGTCGTATCTCGTGATGATGTCACTGCTAATCTTTGGGTGGGATGTGTGGATGCATGTGTTAGTTCTAAATCGTGCCCCGTTAGTGTAGTTATAGTCGAACCTGTTTCAACATCATGCAACACTGCTAATCGATCCCAGCCTGCGGTGATTACCTGTTCTGCTCCTATAATATATAAACAAATTTGAAATGATCATTTTTACTTATTTTAAAATTTTAATTTTACCTAATAACCATTCTGCCGTTGAAATTGCACCTGTATGACCCCCAAGCTCACAAACAGGAGTACGAAGAGATGCTGTTTTTGCATCACCTCTATCTTCGCAATCTTCACTTAATTCTAACTCTTCTTCAGATGAATGGCCTTTCTGCAAAACAGTACATGTCAAATTTAATTAAAGTTGCCTTCATTAACAATAAGAATTTAGTGAAGCCTAATTGTGCCAAGTATATCGGTTCCTACTTTACGATAGTGTTCCTTACTTAATAGACCCCCGCCCTTTAATAATTATTATATCCAATGATATACATAAGAAAGTAAAGATATAACAGATGGGAGTTTAATTTTGGTAATTCGTGCACATGTATACGTTATTAATTAAAAATTAAATATTTGTATGTACATATATTTCAAAATAAACTTAATAAAATAATAACTAGAAAATATTATTGTTGGTCATTTCAATTTATGATTTCATTGCATAGATATATGAAAATTTTTTTTGCGTTAGACCCTCCTTGACTTGCAATTATAACTTAATTCCAGCATTACATATAAATTAGGTAATATGCATTTCTCCCGGCAAGAACTGTATCTTGTGCATTTAAAATAGAATAAAATTTAAAAGTCATTTAATTAATATCACTTTTAAAACAGTGAATTTATTACATTTTATACATAATGTACATTCAATTAAATTTATAACAATATCTAAAATTAAGGACTAACACTAACTATATTTAGGTATCTAAAACAAATCTAGAGCTATTCACGCACTTGGGGGAGGGCGGCACCGTCTTCAAAACCAATTAGGGTGGCTGACCTCCACTTATGTCTTGTTCTTCTGATGCACATGCTGGTTGCGCGCACGATTGCAATTGCAATTCGTGCTCTCAGCCAGCCCATGACCGAGGAACATAAGCGGCCCCAACGATCTGATATGGCCTCTCCAAGGTTCCTGACAAATGTAGCCATCTGTGGTGCAAAGACGCCGTCTACGGAGGTTACTAGTGGGGTGAAAGTGGCATGTTTAGCTTCACTGGCAGCGGAGTATTTTCTTTTTTTCTCATCTTCAGCGGATCGTAGTATGGAGCCTACCGGGCGTGAGATGTAAGAGGGAGCGTCGGTGTCAACGACACGAATATCAAATAACGCCTCCCGCTGGGCATCCCATACACCTCGGCAGGCTAAGTCGCCACGGAGCATACATTCACCTTGAGAATTTTCAGAAACAATAGGTTCTTTTACAACATTGCCCCATGCTTCATTGCAAAGTTCGCAGAACAGGTCTCGTATTTCATTGTGTCTTCTAGTGATGAGGCCTCCGGTTTTACAGCATAGGGCGTGATCGATGTTGAAGTTGTCGTTACCACAGCCGTCGCAGGATGGTGGCATTGACACGGGTGTTCTGTAGTAGCGGATGGCTAAAGCGTCTCTAAATTCATGAGGGGAGAGATCCAAATTATCTTTCTTTGTGGGAATTACGGAGAGCCAGGTAGATGATTTTGTTTTCATTTTTTCCGCAATTGATCTTTCGATGGCCCTTTTTTTGATGGGTGGAAGATTTTCAAGGATGTTTTCTAAAAGTTTGTCGTCATTCGCATCTTTCTCCTTTTTACCATCTTTCCTAGCATCTGCCAGGGATTTGTGATGTTGTGCCGGGTTCATGTTTGTATGGTCTACTATGGCATATGATAGAATTTCGGATCCCCTTTTAGATGTTTCGTAATTCAAGTTTGGTGCATTAGATGGGTCAGATATGGCCAGGCCTCCTTTATTGACGGGGAGAGTGAATAAGCTTGCCTCCTGCGTTGAGACATCACCCCCTAGAAGAGTTGGCAGGAAGCTGGTGCGCAGTGATTGTGTGAGTGGTTCAAACAGTTCATTGGCGTTTTTTATAACACGTAGTAAAAAGGACCACTTGAATTGACATGCCTTGGTGAGAGTCGTGTAGGCGGCTTGTGGTGAATCTTTGCAGATAGCTGTAAGTTTTTCTAGTGTCGATACCCATTTTTCTACGTTATTTTTGACGAAGTCATCTCTCCCTTCGCCTATGTAGCCACCGAGGAATCGTGCTCCTGTTACAACTGTCAAATTTGTTCCTTTGAATATCTTCCGAGCGGTATCTTTGTCAGTCTCCGACACTACGAGAAAAGATTTTTTCCCTTGTGGAAAATAGCCGAAATCTGGGCCAGTACTATTTATTTTATCCCACCAGCGACGTAAATTAGGGAGCGTGCCCTGGGCTGAAGAGTCATCGGCGTACCAGCATTGGGTGGTTTTTTTAGCATCTTTCAATTTGTCTATAAGAGGAAGACTTGCGAGGGCATATAAAGGCATGGCAAGCGGGTCTCCTTGGGTTACTCCTTCTTTGCTGTATAGCCTTGTGTCAGAGTCACGAAAGACTAGCTCGGCATGGCCGTTGTAGGTGTTGTATAAGAACCTCGCGCAGTGTGGCCAATGTATTCTTGCCTGCCAAAGGGCCAGTTGTCTGTTCACCGCATTGAAAGCGTTGTCGGCGTCGACGAGAAGCATTCCCCAGTTGGAACCTGGTTGACAATTCCGTTGGAATTGGGTGTCCATGGCATGGATGGCACCTTCGATTCCTCCGCTCAAACCGCTACATAGCTGTTTTTGGGCGCAGGCCTCAGTCACTTCAGAGCCGGTTGCTTCAATCATGCATTTTGATATAATACGGCGGAGGCATTCACCGATGCCGATCGGTCGGACCCCGGGGTTTTTATCAATGGCAACTAGGCGACTTGACATGAGCGCTTGTATTTCCTGCCATGGGACAGTCTCGTTATTTAATTTCATAGTAAGTTGTGCAACAGCATTTCGAAGGAGAGAGCTGGCTGCGCCAAATCGAAGTAGGAAGTCTTTCCAGTGCTCGGCGGTAGTGCCGGCTGGACCTCCGCCACCGTGAAGTTTTCTCGCAACTTTTTCGACATGTGCCCTTGTGATGTCGACTTCCAGTAGTGGGGGTAGCTCGGTTAAGTCTTCGGGGAGGTAAAATAGGCGTGGGTCTGGAATAATTGGTGGGGGGTGTTTTTCATTTAGAACATCAGTGACTGTTTTCCCTGAGGGATCAGCTTCGGCGTTAGGATCTAGAATTCGGCTTGTATCTTTAGTTAAAAGCCAGTTGAGGGCCTCACTTATCTTTCCTCGTAGAACTAAACGTGTAAATATTCTTGTTACTTGATCTTTGTTTTCAGCTTTGTGGTTGTTCCAGAGGGATTTGTCAGATTTGAGAGATTCTGTTATTAATATTTCGTATCTTTCGTCGGACCATAGCTTCAGGCGACGGTCTAGTAGCCTGATGATATCTTTTGCTTGTCTGACATTTTTGTCTCTTTGCAGCATAACGGGTACAAATATGAGCACTCGTTCTGACGGATAGGCAGACTTAGTAAGCAATTCAATTTCATCTGCCAGTATTTGCACAAATTTTCTGCTGGTGGCACCTGAGGGTAGGTCGTAAAGTTTTCCATGAAGGCCACATACCTTATCCCACCTTTTAGACCAGATTCCAGTCCTAGGTCCGACTTTGTTTAAGAATGGAGCCCCGTAGGCAGTTTCTAATAATATCACTTTGTTAGTTTTAATTTCTGTATTGTCAATAAAAGTAAATAAGTTCATTTCATGCACATATTTTAGAAGTGAACAATAATAATGTTTATTACGTATTTCCGATCACACATTCATTGTTATTTGTCATTACAAAAAAATTATGACACCAAGTTTTGATTAATTCTAGTGTATAAATTAATTGAATCTATATTTAATGATACTTTTCAACTTCATGTGTTTTGTCATTTATTGTTTTAATAATAAATTATACACAACAAGTTAACAATAATTGTAAAAACTATCGTGTAATATATGAAACGCTGTGTAACTGTAAGAAAAAATATGAAATAGTATATTACATTACTAGTAGAGAAACCGAAAGATTCGCTCACGCATTTGCGAGTTTTTCTTGCACGCGAGCTGTCAGGCGAGTGTGCAGACGCAAATAAGTGAGCGCATGGGTTTCTCCACGAGTGATGTATAGCGTTTTGTTTAATCCTGCACTTATAAATCTAAAAATGTATGAAGATAAAATTTATTATAATTCGTATCATCAATAATTAAATTTGAGATTTTAAAATTGTAATAACTCGAAAACGGCACTAGATATCGAAAAATTGAGCATAAAAGTTACCCCCCCTTTGCTCGTACTCAACCCCCCCCCTAGCAATCTGTCGTAGGAAGCCTTATGCAAAATTCTAGATCAATAGCGCGCATTTTACGCGCAAAAAATAAATGAATGACTGCATTTTTCACTCACTAGTGGGTGAAAGTTTTTTCGCCCACTCGTTACTATAGAAATAAATAATTTGATTGAGTAAAACAAAAGGTTTCTAGTTCCGTATCGAAGTAAGAAACGACATGTTTCAATAGCATGATTGAACAAAGATATTTATCTTCAATGATTTAGAATGATAAAACCATTCTGATAATCTTATTGAAAATTGTTTTATATGGTGAGCAAATTTAATTGTAATAAACTAGTTTATTGTTTTTTAAAATAATTTTACTTGGAATTCTCTAGCAGAATGAAACTACATAAATATAAAATATGATAAGTTATCGAGCCATTCGTCTTTGACTCCAGCTTTAATATTCACACCGCATGCATGTTGTAAACAATCACTTTACAGACTAGGTCTAAAATAGCTATTTAAGTCATTCTTTTTCGACTAATTGTCACTTGGTCGTAAATTCTAGTGATATAACTAAGGTAATTTTTCAATTATTTATTACTGAACTTGTGATTCTGTCAGTAAAAAATTTGAACATGGTCAAAGAAAAGATAACACATTCGCAATGTTTTCAATGTGGACATATATAATATCTTCAAGCTTCAAGAATTGAAATTTATTATATCACGTGTATAAATTCAATTAAAGAAATGTACAATTTAATTACAATAATTATGTAATTATCACAAAACTATTTATGTAACATGACATGTAACACCACAAGCCAGAGGTAATATAAATTTGAATTGATGCGTTTTTTATTTTCATCAATTAAACATTTACAATTAAATATTTAGTCAAGGACGGACATTTAAAAAAAAACTTGAATAATTATAAAACAGAAATTGATGAAATAATTAAAAATCTAATTTACATTTTATACCAATTTTAAACAATTTTCTTATTTATTTTAAACTAAAAGTAAAACCATGAGATTCTGTTTTATTTAACAATTAATTTACTTTTATTTTAAAACTGTAAAATAGAAAACATACTATGTAGCAGTTACTTTGTTTATTTTTTGTTAATCATTTGTATTTTATATAATTATCTATTTGGCAATAATTTATAAAACTGAACAAATATTACAACTTAAATAATATAATTTATTTTAAAATTTTGATAACTGAAGACATTTTATATTTTTTCCGTAAAATTATCTTTAGCCAGTCATCTTGAATATTGAGTTTTTCTAACAAACATCTAGTCACGCTATTCTCTTGTGAGATATTATGCTCTACTACCCTAATTATTAATTAATAATAATTATAGCTATTTTTAGTACATTTACATAATATACAGGTAAAAATTGCGTTGGGCACTTCCACTCACTGAACAGCCAGATAGAGTAGTGTTTTCTTCACAATTAAATTATAATTGTCACCATAAAAAATATTATATTATGTAGCATCAAACTACTTTAATATAATATTAAAAAAATCCAGTGATGTACCATTTACACAACTTTCGATTTCCCCTGTCTGTGACGATTTGCGTGTTGCAAATGTGTGACAGCACAACTTCCACCTATTAGCTCCCAAATAATTGACCTACTTAAATACTTCCCTAGTGTAAATATCGTCTATTCCCATGGTTTAAAATCTACGTTTAACAAGGTTCCTAACCCAACAAGGTTCCCTGTGTATTATTCAGATTATACTTTATTAAAATGTTTGTCAATTACCAAATAGGAAAAAAATTTTATTTAAGCTGTCTGGTTTTGAATTGTGGTCACATAAGTACAATGACAAAACCAATATCTAGACCATAATATCCAAGAATATTTCTCCACAATATTTTTAATTTTAGTTGATAATAATTTCATGCCTATAATGCAGATACAATGATCGCATTTTCAACAATATTATCAAAATTCGATAAACTATTATTAAATTTCGTTTTTTTCTCGAACTTAAAATTACTCTTTATTTTACTTATTATTAATTTAATCACGTTAACATTTTAATTTTAAATTGTTATTAAATAATTTCATTTAATTACTTGAATGCAGAAAGTATGAAATTCATAATAAAAGAAAGTTAAAATTAATGTGGTGTGCAATTAATTATTATACATTTGATTTTATAATAATTATAAAATCTATATTTGATATTTTAACAAATTTTTGACTGCAATTTATAATAGCAACATTAATTTTTAAAGAAAATATAAATACTTGGCCTTATGTAAACATTTTGAAAATATAATAATATTCTGAATTTAATAAACAAAATTACAATACAAAATAGGTAAAATTAGTAATTAATGGTAATGAGAGAATTTACGAAGTAGCAAAACAAAAAATTAATGTAATGAACATAATTACCGGTAAATCCCAACTAACAACAGCTTGCCAAATGTGAGTTGAACAATCACCGCTTGCTGTTAATACCAGATCTTTAGAGGGATGAAATCTAACAGAATTGACTGAGCCATTGTGGCCATGGTATTGTAGTAAACATCTTGCACCATCGATGCTCCATATACAAGCGGTGTGATCTAAAAACAAAATATGCCAATTAAACTAGATACTCTTGCACCGAGAGATAAAATAGTAACAAATTATGACCTTTAAACTTATTACCAATTGGAATGCAAAATTTGACGTCAAATTTAATTCATAAATAAGATTTCAATTGACTCAATTTTCCAGTTCAGCAAACCTTAATAACTGAATAATTAATTTAACATTGTTTATTGAAATAAAATGCAGAAATTTAAGGAACGTTTAGCAAGAATTTATTGATTAATTTAATAAAATATTCAGAAATAAACCCTTACCCTCCAGTTAATATGAATAAATGATATAAAACTTGATTGTTATTTTCAATTATGTTAACTTGTTGCTTCATTAAAAGGTCAACAATAATTTTGCATTTTCAACGGCATTGCATAATTAAAAATAGAATAAGGATAGTAAAATATAATAGTAAAGCATTTCCAATTCGTAATAGCTTTTTCTAATACCAGTCTGTTTGATTGTTTATAATTTAAAAAAATTTCTCTACTGACAGTGGATAATAATTATCAGCTTTTTAAATCACACACTAAAAATAGTATTTCCATGTGGAATAATTTACAATCAATACATTGGTAACATTAAAAGAATATTATTTATGTATACGTTAATGATGTACAAATAAGCGACGATAAGTTTTATTTTTTCCAATTGAACAAAAATACTGTTTTTTAACATTCTCCATCATGACTCAAGTTCGGATTTATATCTATTATGCTTATCATAAAAATTAATAACGCACCAAAAAATATTCATATAAATTTACGATCGTTTGCTTTTTCTATTTAAGTTTTAACGCTTTTCGTTCATCTTTCATTCTTTCACTTATTTTTGTTTTCGCGTGGAATGTACGCATGTATTTCTTATGCATTTCTTCAAATAATCACTTCCAATTACTTTCACAACATCAATCAGAGAAACCATCAACAGGTAGAACTGTCTTTAGAATCAAACTGATTCTGTTCAGTAGTTCAACGAAATATTCTTGTCTTAAACTTTTTTTTTAATTTTATCGTTTAATTTAATTTTTATTTGGTTATTTTTTTACCTTTTTCATACAAACATTATTTTCTTGCCCATTTCTTATGATTGTAAGTATTAATAATGTTTCATTCTAAGCATTACATTTAATATTTTTTATGTAAAAGTGTGTTAGAAAGTTCAGGACGTATCTTCCTTTCATAATAATATAAATTATTTAATCCAAGAGATTCAAAGATAATATTCTTATATGGATTAATTGGATAAAGCCGCTACATAACAAAGTTGCAACTTTAGTTTTAATTAATTTTGACCTGATCAACTAAGAGAAAACATATTATGCGAGATAAAAATCCTTGACTGAACAGAAGCATTCAACATTTAAATGTATATCACCTTAACCTTCGGTGCCCATGGCAAAAATAATAATTTAAAGTATTGAATTTCAATTACTATTTCTATTACTACTAACTATTTCCACTTATTTCGCCGACACTGGAGGAATATTCTCACATATTCCTAATTCTGCCAAATCTAGAGATGTGAAAATAGCTATTTATGCAACATGAGGTAAAAGTGATACTTTTTATAATCAGGTGTGAAAATTGTCCATCGAGGCGCAGCACAATGTATTTTTAACGTTGTTTTGCCAGTGTTGTAATATTTGAATTATTATCGTATTTTAATTGTGGTAATAATATAAGTCACAATATAAATGGTATATAAGAACCATTAGTACGGCGTTTTTCGTTAGAATCTTGTTTTACAAAACCGCATTATATCGAAAACTCCCGATAATAGAAAGGATTGTCGTAAAACTTCAACCGCCTTATATGAAAATCATATAAGGACTCTGCAAAATAGAAGGGATTACTCTACCAATCTCAAACACAAGTGGAGTACCTCTGTGTCATCGAGCCCAATTGTTTTTCCAACAGTGTCTTCTAACATCACTTACGAGGTGTGCATCAGTTAAGGGAACACCCTGTACAATCAGATTTAAGTCGCGTATAACCACTAAAAAATCAAAATCTACGCCTTTGAAAGCCTCCCGCGTCTAATTTTTTGAAAATAAATATTATGTTGTCACGGACTTTTAGGCTTCTATACAACGTATAGGAAGAAGCCTTATGATCTAGCTCCGTGTCCGTCTGTCCGTCTGTCCGCATAATTCAAAACCAATCAGAACGCACGTTCTTAAAACAATTTTACTTCATATAGAATATTTTTAGATTGGTATTAATTATTCAGATTATTTACATATATATTTTTTAATCCGATATTCTTATTTTGTATTTTTAGAGTAGGTATTTTACGTGTTTCTAATACGGTATTCGGTACGTGTTTCGGGTATTTTAATATTTCATTATGAATTGTGTTTTATTTGTGGTTTGTAAATTGCAAATATTTACCTATAAAGGTCGAAATAAAAAAAAAATATTAAAATGTTAGCGTTTTCCTTATATAGTAAAAAAATCTACCTAATTAAAAGATTAACGCATTAAAAATTGGAATAAAATAAAGCCCAAATAATTTAACCTACCGAAAAAGTAGATGTATAGAAGCCTAAGAACTGTCGCAAAAGCGAGTTCCACCTTGTTTTGTATCAAATTTAATTCTTCACATAATTTGTTCATATTTTTTATCGTTTTTGCAGTGTGCATAGTTTCAAGTCTCTGCGTAGCCCTTTTACAGTTTTTATCAAGTGATCAAGATCTCAAAAATTTTGAAATTCCCATGAAAATCATTAGAATTTCTTCAAAATCATTGAAATTCTTTAGATTGAAACTTGTTTGGAAATCATTAGTTTCTTGGAAATTGCTGAGAATCCTTGGAAATCGTGGGAAATCTTTGAAATTCCTGAGGAATTTTTGGAATTTTTTGGAAATCTTTAGAATTCCCTAGAAATTCTAATAAATCCCTAGAATATCTTAGACACTATTAAAATTCTTTAGATTGCAAATTGTTTTAAAATCATTGGAGTTTCTTGGAATTTTTTTAGAACCCTAGGAATTATGAATCTCTAAAATACCTTGAAAATCATTGAAATTTCTTGGAATTTCGTAGAAATCTTTGGGAATCCCCGGAATTCCATGGAAATCGTTGGAATTCCGAGTCTTGTGAATAAAATAGTTGTCAGATATTTTTCCTTTAGTTTTTATATTATTTGCAAAAATTATAAATTGTTGATTTACTTCTAATATGTTACTTTAGAACTTCGTCCTATTATTACTATTAATGTACCAAAAGTTTACATCTGGCACTCATGCAGTGGCGCAGCCAAGGGGGGGTTAGAGGGCTATAGCCCCCCCCCCAGACACTTCCTTTTTTTTAATGATCATAGTCACTTTCTTACCGACGCAATGAAAAATTTTTTAAAGCAAAAAAATTATGTTCAACTTTTAATTTAAGGTAGATAACAGTGGTAACAAAATAATTATACTCGAAAATAAGATGACCACGCTCCTTTTTCCAAAAAATTTTTGCCTGCGGCGCACGCCTTTGGTGCAGCTCACATCCCCATAACAAAATCCTGGCTGCGCCACTGCACTCATAGTTCTGTGAGCACTTGAATGGTATACTAAAGGGTGCTAATCTTATTAAATACATATCCCATATATCAAACTTAGACTTTAGATCACTGCAGTGCAATGTGTGCATTGTAGTACGTCGATTTAAACTTGACACCACACTGCTGATGTAAAGTTGATAATTGATAATTTCTGGTAATGTAACATAAAATTGAGACAATTACGCATTTGCACTACAGTTACGTAATATATTACATTTCATAATCGGTTATGAAAATTAAAGTGACACTTTCCATGTCAAAATTAGAAAACTGAGATTTTCTTACCTGCAGAAGCAGTTCCGATGATTGGTTGATTAGATTTGGCAACAGAAACTTCCCAAACACCATCCTTATGACCACAATATTCCTTCATCATTGTACAATTTAAATGAGGCCCTTTAAAGCTCGACACAATTTTGCTAGTCTGAGCTTTTAATTTATGAGCAGTCTTTAACTTTTGAGTAGAAGTCATGCTCACTAAAAGTAATATGTAATAATAAAAAAGATGTAATTTATACACACAAGAATACACTTACATTTTTTACTTAATACCTTCGAAATGTTGTTGTCAAAATCAACGCAGTCATAATTTTGTTTATCAAATGCATCCCTTTCAATTTTTTCGTTTAAAATTTCTACCTTGTCGTGCACTAAAATTAACAAATAATTTTACGAAGCAACAAGATTTAAACTTACGGTTCTGATTTTCTTGATACAGTAATTCAAATTCTTTCTCGATTTGTCTAAACAAATTGTGTAGTCTAATTCTGTAGGCAGGTGTTAAAGAATCGTTATCAAAGTCATTTCGTAAACTCGAATAGACTTCATCGATAGCACTGTGAGGCCGTGTCATGGAACTTCGTTTACCCTTCATCGGTTTACCAGTTGGTGTTGTCTGATTAGCCGACATCCTGAAACATTGAGTTGAAACCACGGATTTTAAAGTGCATAAAAGCATTAATAATTAACAACAAATATTTATTTGAAATCAATAGACACAAACACCAATATTATTATGTAACTTGTTGCCTCATTCTTACCTGTGGGACAATTTTCAAGGTTTTTTTGCACGTCAATTATATTAATAACATTTATACGAAATAAAATCGCTATAATTATTATTGCGTTAATATCTCATTTTTTTTCAGGCAAGATTTCCATTTTTTGACATTTCTTTGACGGATATCAGCTGGAACTGATGAGTGTGGCACCGTCTCACCACCAAGTGGCACTGAAGACGCGCGGCGCCCGATGTTAACTGTTTAAATATTAAATTTTAACTGTTAATCGATATCATTTTAAATGTTAATATATTTTATGCATGAATTTATTTTTTTTTATCAAGAATGCAGTAGTGTAGTATTTTTAATTCGTTTACTGTTTTACTTTTATTATAAGACCGAATTAAACATTATTGCTACAGCGCGGAAGCGAAACTAAAATAGTATTCAAATAAACTATTAAATTAGAGAATAAAAAGTATTTGCGTGGGGAAACGGGACGGACATGAAAAAACAAGCAACAACGTTCAAACTTTAAACGTTGAAAAGCGGAACTGTGATTGCTAAGGCTGGGTTTATAATCATCATCCTTGCTTTATGACTATATTATTATGTACTAGAAATAAACTAAACTTGTTTATTGAAAATAATTTATTACAATATTTGTGGTTTTTAATTAATTTTATGCTATTATAATATTAATTTATTTATTATGACAGTTTGACAGTGACATATTGTGAAACTACAATTTGAGAACCTCTGATTTTCAAGTTGCATATGCATAGCACACAGCTGATCATAGTAAAATTGTTATGGTTTGTTGACGCAACATGTTTTAATGAATTTTAAGATTATTCCTAAATGTCCGCGTTGTTATAAAGAACAAAGTTGTTATTCGCTAATTTAAGAAAAATGTCTGCAATAGATCGGGTACGCATAATGGTGCTGGGAGATTCGGGAGTGGGTAAAACTTCGTTTGTTTATCAAGCAACACAAGGAGAACCTTTAAAATCGCCAAGTTGGACTATAGGTTGTACGGTGGAAGTAAAATTGCATGAGTATAAAGAAGGCACTCCAGAGCAGACTGCATATTTTGTCGAATTTTGGGACGTAGGGGGCAGTCACAACCATCGAAATACGAGGCATGTTTTTTACAATCCCTGTCACGGAGTAATACTGGTGCACGATTTAACAAACCGAAAATCTGAAGATCATTTAAGGAACTGGTTAGACGAACTTCTTAATTCCGATAGTCATTTAAGTAACATATCTATGAGTTCGTTGAACGAATGGGATGCCGAGAATTTTTTGGGAACAACCCAAATCCCGATATTAGTAATTGGAACCAAACTGGATTTAGTAGATGATAAAAAAACAAAATTAAGAAGCAGTAAAGTTGCTGTCGAGTTGGGCGTCGACGAAATAATTATGGATTGTAGGCAAATGCGTTATTTAGCTGCCGGTACTTCTAATGCAGTTAGATTATCGAGGTTTTATGATAAAGTGATAGAAAAAAGGTATCATCAATCTAAGAAGAACTTCTCTTATTCCGAGAGGTTTGGTAACAACGCCGTGTCGCCTACATTATCTGCGAAATTTTATTCACCCACACATCAAGATTAAATTCTTAATTATTTGTTAAATTTACAAACTAAAGAAATTTATAAATTTGTACAATATATTTTATTCAAACCTTTCAATCAAAATCAGTTTCTTTTTAATTCTCGATTAAATTTAATTCTTTAAGTTCCGTTTCCAGTTCCTTAACTTGACTAGCATTTAAAGCTATTAAAGGTCTCCTCGGTGCTCCCAAATTGAAAGGTGCATATAAATTCATTGCTGCTTTCATAGTAGAAACCCACGAACCTGAAACATATTTTTTACATATTAAAAGTCCATCAATTTATTTTTTTAGCTCTGAAATCCAACTAATTTTTGGACTTCCATCAAACCTGAATTAAGTTTATTTATTAGAATTGATTTTTGCAGTGTCAAGAGTAAAAAGGTTGTCTTGTACTTTTGTTATATTTTACTTTCGTCTGAGCTTGAATTTTAAGTAACTTTTTTTGCCAGGTAACTAGGTTTGTTAGTATAAAATTAGTTGAATTTCAAAACTCGATTTGCTGGTTACCGTTTTTTGTTATCGCTGCTATAGCAGCATTCAGTTCCTCTTGGACACTTCGGCATTCATCAACTTTTCCATCTTTCATCAGATTTAAAATGTTTCTGCCGTGTTCTGGAAATATATTCAGAGATGTTGCAATTGCTGAATCGAATCCTAAGGCATAAGCACCTGCCATTATCTGAAACGAAAGTTACGATAAAAGATTCATGCTGTGGAGATTACCCTTACTGTATCTGCTCCCAAAAATACAGCAAATTTTTGATTGTGTGCTTTAACTGCAGTAACGCCTTCGTCCAATGTAGTAGATGTAAATTTTATTCCACTAAATGTTGGAACTTGATCGGCAATTTTATTCAAAAAAGTTCCCATATTAACTAAATTAATATATTATTAATAAATTAAAAGTAAATAAAACACAATAATACTCACTATTGACGTTTGTAAAACTAGGTATATGATAATACAGTAAAGGAGTATTTGGCGCAGCTTCTCCAATGATCTTCAAATATTGTATCAGTTCATCACAAGTTGTAGGTTTAAAATAAAGCTCTGGTAAGCAGAGCAATGAATCAACTCCAATTTTTTCGGCATGTTGAGCCTATAACATTATCTCTACAGTACGAGAAAAATAATTTTAAAAATTTAATTAGTAGTTACCATATCAAGTACGTCTGGTAAACAGGCACCTCCAACTTGCACCATCACATGTTGATCCTTTTTGGAAAAATGTTTTTGCCAAGCTTCTGCAACTATTTTTCTTTCGGACACTGTCAAAGCCATCCCTTCGCCGCTAGTGCCATTAACTTGAAATATTAAAAATGAAACTTTAATTTGCAATAACACCACAATTATTTACCTAATACTCCTGTAATACCCCGATCAGAAAGATACTTTGAGTATTGAGGTATTACATCCAAATTTATCTTTCTATTTGACAAAAAAAAATGTTTTAGTATAAAAACTGCTCAAAATGAAGAACAAACTTACGCATTTACATTATATGGTGTGAAAACGGGCGCGATAAGACCACGGAAACTCAACCCCTTCTGAAAATAATTGATTTAAAATTATATAAAAAGTATTATAAATCAAACCTTTTACTAACCATTTTGTTAAGTTACACAGACAATCTTAAAATGAACATAACAAACAAAATTAATTTAAGTGTAACTGATAAGCTTATCACTACTCATAAATTTTTCTCAAGTCATATTAACATACTGTTGTTATGCTCATTGTATTAAACAGAATTATTAAATTTTACGTACATTTTCTAGAATTGGACTTGGTGAATGCACGTCAACATTGCTCGTGAGCTGTATTTCGAATTCCTGTAAATCGCTGCAGTCCATGGTATCTTCGATACTTTCATCTTTTACTAACTCTTCCAAACACTTTTCTTTGGCTAACTGCCGAGCTTGTCTAATTTTTTTTTTAGCTGACAACATTAGTTCTTGTTTTTTAAGTGTTCTCTTTGGCTAAAAAAAGCAATCTTAAATTTGCTAAATTGTTTTCTGCAATCTTTAAAATCGGGTAGCTATGATTCAACTCAAACTTACCAAAACTAATTCATGATTGTGTTTTAAGTTCATTGCTATTAATTGTAATGATTGGCCATCCGGAGAAGCTTTGAATCGAAGATAAACAGGACAACCAATTTTTTTTAAGCTCCTAAAAAAATTCAATATTTGTTCGAGTTTAAACTAAGCCTGTGTAACATTTACTTTTGCACCGCCCGGTATATATTAATATTCTTCTATTCCTCCCCGCTCCCAATTAGGCTCCGTCAAGTTGGCCCCCCCACTTTGAAATTAAAATTTTTTTTAGATTTATTGGAAAGGGCTCGTGAAGTGCTGGCGAGTGCTGTAATTTTTTTTGAGAGTACTGGGTCCGTTCATTTTTTATTAGAAAAATGCCGTTTTCGGACCGAGAGGGGCCAACTTTGCGCAGCCCCTCCACTTTAGAATTTTTCATTTTTTTTTATTATTGGAAAGGGCTCACGAAGTGCTGGCCGATGCTGACCATTTTGAAAGTGGTCTATGAGAAAAAAAGTTTGGGAACCATTGAACTACATTAACCATGTCTAATTTTGTCAATTTAGAATTTCTCAGCCCATAAACATATTTTTGTTTTTTTTAATAAGATGAATATTTTCCCGTGATTTATACAGGTCTGCAAAATTAATTCTCATAAAGTAAGTTTGCCAGTGGATGTCACGGACATAATAATATCGGACAGTGCAGCATACCCACGAATCCAAATTTCAAGTTTTAGCCTGGTGCAATTTAACAAACTTCGAATTTCTAAAATAACCAATCCGAAAATTGAATATTAAATACAGTAGGGTAAAAAATGTAACTTTTAAAAATTTAATTTACTAGGTTCTTCGTTTATATGACAAACACCGACAAAAAAATAGAAAATTTTAATTAAATATGAGTTTATAACATCAACTTCTTAATTCTACACCTAAATTTATATCTGTTGTCAAGTGCTGTCAATCTCAGCAAGTAGTATACAGCACTTGCCAGGTGTCAATTAATAACTATCAAGTATTGCTTAAAAAATGCTGTCCTGAATAAGAACATTTGTCAAGCTTGACCATTATCAAGGCCACTTGACTAAATTATCAAGTTTATTCAAGCTTGACAAGTTATCAACCCTTAGACCCTTACAGAATAGCGAAACTTGACTAGGACTTGATAAGCCTATCAAATGTCATTTAAACGTCAAATTGTCAATGTTGATAATTATCAACCCCGTCGTGAATAGCACTGATTGTGTATTGCGCGATACACAGTGCTATGTTAGCAATGTAAATTTTATAGCTTTTGAAGACTGTTTTTGATACATAAAAATCGCTTTTACAGCAATACTTATGTGACATTTTTTGTTTCAAATTTCATTGCATTCGTTTTTGTTTATAAAAATATAAATTTTTCTATTTCGTCGCACCATTTCCGAGTTATACTGACTTAATAAAGACGCTGTAAAATACAAAAATTATACCAAAAAAATACAAAAATGAAAAGAATGAATGATTGCTAACACAGGATTTGGCGAAAACTTTTGTGAGGCACTGTAGCAAAATTCGTGTGCGTCATGCCTAATTTGGACAATACAGTGCCACTTCCAGTTGTAATAAAGTCACGCAAAGGCATAAAAATCAAAATATTTACTTACTCTTCGCGCGTTCGAAACCTTTCACTTTGAGATTTGAAATCCTTTCCTCCATAAATACACGTAAATTTCAATTCGTAGTATTGCAGATCGGGATGTAAATATTTAACGACACCAATAGCGCGAGATGAATTTATTGTCCTAGCATCACGTTTCCAAAATTTACACTTGTTTTGAAGAGAAAAATTGTCCAACGCTTCAGTCAGCGATTTATAATTTGGAAATCGGGTTCCAATTTCAAACGTATCCATTCTTTTTATTATAAATTATACCAATGCATGTACTTGGACTGGGCACGTTAGATAAAGCACTGCCATTAATGAAGCTGTGTCTCACATACCAACAAATTTAAAAATATTTAGCGTCAAATTGAACTAAAATTACTGCAACTATTATGACAAATTTAAATTTACAATTTTGTGTATCACAATACTTGATATTCTGATAATATATAAGGCAAATTAACTGAAAATAAATTTTATTTCGGCTTTATTAAAAATATGTCAACATACGGCATAATAAATGTTCACAAAAGATGTGGGTGTGTTTTTATTTTGACGTTTATTTGACGTTTTAGGTTATGTCCACGTTTGCAGTTTGTAAATATTTATTAAATTGAAAATTTTTTATCAAAATGGTGTTGAGAAAAATTAAAGGTTATCAAGATATAGAAGGATCGACTGTGGGCGCAATTAACAGTATTAACGAACCGATTGATAATGTCGCACAAAATATTGAAATGGCATCCGTTTCTGTTGTTCCAGACGGTAATTTAGAGTTTTCAAATGTGTTACATCTTGAAAAACGTTCACGTTTTAGATACATTTACGGTTACTCAAGCAGTAAATGCTTTAGGTTTTGGTTGGTTTCAAGTTAAATTGTCTTTATGGACCGGTTTATGTTGGATGGCCGACAGTATGGAAATGACAATTTTGTCTATTTTATCCCCTGCATTACATTGTCATTGGCACATATCGAGGTTTGTTTAATTTACACTTCCACGACTTTACAGTTATTAATATTATCAATAGGTATCAACAGGCGTTAACAACTACTGTAGTATTTTTGGGAATGATGCTTTCTTCTACGTTTTGGGGTAATCTAAGTGATAGGTTTGGACGTAAACACGTAAGTCTAACTACACGATTGAATATACCTAACATTAGTTAAAACCAATTTAGTTTGGTCACTTAAGATATATGAAATCCTCTCTCCAAGACCTTTTGAAAGCATTGCCAATTTTCAGGCTCTGACCATGTGTGCAGTTTTGCTATTTTATTATGGATTGTTGAGTTCTATTGCTCCTAGTTACATGTGGCTTTTACTGCTGAGAGGTTTGGTGGGATTTGCAGTTGGTTGCACACCTCAATCGTAAGTTTATTTATAAATATTAAGAACGATGTGTTGTTTTGATGCATTTCTGTAAAAATTATAGTGTTACGCTTTATGCAGAATTTTTGCCAACTAAGCAGAGGGCTAAATGTGTTGTTTTGCTTGATGTAAGTTGCCTTTCTTTTTGTTGTGTTTTTTTGTTGTTATTTAATTTGTGTTTATGTAGTGTTTTTGGGCTCTAGGCGCTTGTTTTGAAGTAACTCTAGCTTTAATTGTTATGCCAACTTTAGGTTGGCAATGGTTACTTGCTCTTTCAACTGGACCGTTATTAGTTTTTGCTTTAGTTTGTCCAGTGAGTATTGCAGGAATTACTTGCCGATTGTAAAATTAATTTCATTTAACTTCAGTGGTTACCCGAATCTGCAAGATATCATGTTGCCAGTGGCCAAACTGATAAAGCTCTTGCAACACTAGAAAAAATTGCAAAAGATAATGGTAAGCCTATGCTGTTGGGGCGTCTCGTAGTGGACGATGCATTCCTACAGTCGCCACACAGAGGACGCTTTCGCGATCTATTGGTGCCATCCTTAAGGGTTACATCGTTACTTCTTTGGTTTATATGGATGGCATGTGCTTTTTGTTATTATGGATTAGTTTTGATGACGACAGAACTTTTCGAGAGTTCCGTTGATAATTGCGAGAGTAGGGGTCAACAACATTCTCGCATTGACACTTGTGCAGCGGACTGTAAACAATTGCAAACTACCGATTACATGGATTTATTATGGACCACTTTGGCCGAATTTCCTGGTATAATAATTTTAATTTTTTATAAATAATAATTGAACCATTTATGTTTTAATTGCAGGAATTTTTGCAACAATTTTTATAATCGAAAGATTTGGACGAAAGAAAACCATGGCACTTCAACTTATACTTTTTGCAATTTGCTCATCTGTATTGGTTATTTGCACGCAGAAGTATGAAAAAACATTTTGTTATAACCAGAGCTGGGAATTATTTTAATTTGTTTGCAAATAGTATTTATTATTTAAATGCTCTTTGTAATTATTTTTTATTCCAGCTCTGGTTACTTTTGGGTATTTTTAATTTGTAAAATTTTAGGCGTGCTTACTTAACTGTAATGTTATTTTTGGCAAGAGGAATAATAGCTGGAGTTTTTCAAGCTGCATATGTTTACACACCAGAAGTGTATCCGACCTCACTTCGTTCTGTTGGAGTGGGATCTTGCAGTGCAATGGCTCGCTTAGGTGCAATGATAACACCTTACGTGGCACAGGTATTTCAAAATATTGAATAATTTTTTACATAAGTTAATTGTGTTTTTTCAATTTTTAGGTGTTGCTGAAGTCTTCAGTAAATTTTGCTACAACAATTTATGCAGTTGGTGCAATATTAGCGGCAATTGCGTGCTTGTTATTACCAATTGAAACTAAAGGTAGAGATATGAAGGAAACTGTTGATGAAACAAATTAACAACGAAATTTTATCTCCTGGTGCTCTTACATTAATAATGACATTAAACCAAAGTTTTATTGCAACCACTGACGAGTATTACATAGTATTTCTTAAAACGAGTATTACATAGTATTTCTTAAAAGTGATAGCTTTACACTAATTTATTTTAATTTATTTACGTATATATTTTTAACTTATGTTGTTTTTATTAGCTACTGGTTGTTGGTACATGGATTTTAATAAATAGTTTTTATTTATTATTATAGTGTTTTATTTTTAATTTTTTTCTCAAGTTAAATAGTAAACCCTCTTTTTACGTGGTGTTCTCATAACGCGTTTTCCAAATAAGGCAGTTGAAGTTTTACGACTCCCTCCTATATTATCGGGAGGCATGGGCGTACCCAGCTTTTGGCCTTGGGGGGGGGGCCAAATCAGGAATTTTCTGTTGATAAATAATTCAACATAAATAGAAATGTGCATTTATTACAGGTATTAGGTAAGATCCAGGAAGGGGCAGCTGCCCCCCCCCTGGGTACGCCCATTTCGGGAGGTTTCCATATAATGCGGTTTTGCACAATAAAAAGATAATGGTTTTGTACAATATTCCAACGCAAAACGCCGTACTAATGGTTTTTGTATACCACTTCTATTGTGATACTTTGATAAAACAACATTAAAAACACATAACCCTCCTTTTTTGGCTTCGCCGTATAGCAGTCGGGTAAAAACACATTGTACGCACTAATTGTACGTCAATTAAATTAACTAAATATAAACAAAGGCAGTATCAAAATATTTAATAGCTTAAAACAAGTCCTCGGTAGTATATATTCTTTATTGCTTCATATGCCAATACAACTATCGCTGTAAAGCCATTACAATTTCAAGCCTGTGTCAAATCTGTACAATCAACAAATTAAAATTCACATCTGAACAAAACAAATTAAAATTTTTCAAAAAACAACAAATTAAAATTTTTGCAAAACACAACAAATTAAAATTCTTCCTTAAACATTACAAATAACAAAACATCACATACAAAATATCACAGACACTTTATCCCCCTCTCAACCACTGCAGCTTCGCACTTCTATTCATTCCTCTGAGTGCCGTAACAAAATGTTCGAAGTTTGAGTCATTACACTGTACGCTGCCTTTCGTATTGTTGCATCGACTTCACCATCGGATGCACCAATCTGTTTCAACAAATACCTCACATGGTTATGCTCTTCCGTCGCCAACACCTCACCAAAGCAGCCGATGACAAACACCCCCAATTCCACTTTACACTTATGGATGTGTTTCAGCTCGTCCACCAAGTTTGTGTCGCGTTGGATTGTTCTGCAATTCTTGTGGTCAATTGCATCGCAAGAGTTCTTTGTGTAACGAACTCTTTTTATTTCTTCTTGAATTTTGTAGTTTTGCAGGTGCGGAACTGACACCTCGAACAAGTACGTCTTGGCATTCGGTTTCAGCTTCTGCAGCATGATATCAGGTTTATTGTGGTGAAGCCTTTTCTCCGTTAATATGGACTGTCCAGCTCTAACTCTAAACTTGTTGTTGCCACTTGTGTACTCACAGTTCAACACGGCTTTCCCAAACTGCAAGTTCTTCGCTATGTCCTCAGGGGCATGTGTTGCCTCCAGCAGTAACTTTAGGAGCCAGTACACCACCTGGTCGTGTCTCGTATTATAGTTGGTCTTCGAGCATGCTGCGACCACATGGTAGGCGGTTTCTCTGACGCCGCATCCCATACGGCAATTAGCATTGTTCGTATTTCCAGCAGTAGCACGTAGCTTAAAGAATTGTTCTTCTGCAGCTGCATTTATTAGCGAAAGTTTGGAGGGGTTGGTCTTATAGTATCTTGCAGCTGAAAATTGGATAATTTTTTGATTTTCCACCACTATTTTTGGGTAGTTCATAGCTTTTGACCAATCTTTGATTCTAGTTGCTGTGTCGCTGGCTTTAATTGTCTCGGTAAACCGCCTTGCCAGGGCCTTGTAGTCGCATGTACTATCTGAATCTTCAATTTCATGCTCGAAGCCATACCTTTCACGAATACATCGGAACTCCCCTATAGGTGTCCGACAACCCGCTTTATCGAGTTTCTGGAACGCTGCGTATATGTCTTTCATCTCCGGGTGCCTGGTAATATAAGCATATTTTCTTCCTATCTGCACCGCAGCTTCCGTTTCGATCGATCTAAAATCAAGCCCCCCCAGGTATGCAGGTAGGTATACGCTCGTTGATTTGACGTTGGTCTTGTTTTTACATTTTCTTGCGTCATCTGCGCTCTGATCTTCTTGTCCAGGGTTCTGCACCTCGCTAACGTCGCCAGGGTCGGTTCATTCGGGTAGATGTTACCCATTATGTAGATTGCGGCTGGGATCACCGTGCTGTTATACAACCTCTTCATCTGGAAGGTGGTCAGGTGAGACTTAAAAATTTTTTCAGTTTTTTCTAAAATTTTTTGTTCTATCCTCTCAAAATTTTCGAGGGTGTCTCTTTCTAGTTGCGAGATTCCCAGGTATTTGTAACCTTTACTTACTCCCGGAAGAAATCTCTGGTCACATCCCACCTCCTTCTCTTCAAGCGCCGCTGCGGAGTAATGTCCACATTTGCTGGTGTTGAGCTGCAAGCCGATCTCGTTGGCGCATTTCTCGATCAGGTTTTTTATTGCCTCGATTGATTTTCTTGAGGGAGCATGGCACTTAATATCATCCATAAATGCTATTGTTCGATGTTGACCTTTACTCAAAGCATTAATCTTTGGATCCACTTTAACCTTTCCTATGATTCCCGCTGTGGTTAGCACAAATAGTAGTGGACTTAATGAATCTCCTTGTAATACCCCTCTTTGCACTTTTATGCTGGTTGATGTTGCATTTTTATTTTTATTTTTTGTCTGGAGAATCATGTTCCACTGTCTTGTGACATGGATTAAAAGGTGTTTTAGTCTTTTCGGGATAGGTAGGTAGTATAGTGGTCAGTATCCCCGCCTGTCACGCGGGAGACCGGGGTTCGATTCCCCGCCGGGGAGGACTTTTTTTAATACAGTAACTAAAATTTTGAATTTTTTAGATATAATACAATACAGGATGTGTTAACTACCAACTAGTACAAAACGAAGGAGGTGATTCTACGACTTATTTTAAGAAAAAAAGTTCCTATTAACATGGGTCCGCAAACGCACCGTTCTCGAGATACAGGGTGTTCAAAGAAATTGCGTACAAAGGCGATTAGTGATGGCTGAGACACAAGAAGTCTCGCAAGACTTCTTGTCTTGTTGCTCACGCAAGACAAGAATTTATAGATTTATAGACAATATATTTATATTATATTAAATTATAGAATTTAATAGACAAGACCTTGTCTACAATTTGTCTACAAGTCTTGTCTACTAGACAAGACAAGACAAAAACAAGAAATAGCAAGACAAGAGCAAGACAAGAATGCCAACACTAAAGGCGATCATTTTAAAAGCAATTGAACAATTATTGTTGTGATGAATTGTATGAAATTATTAAATTTTGTAAGAATGATTGCTTTCAAGATTGCTTTGTTTTTTGTTACAGTTTTTATCAATTACTTTAAAAAAAAAATTTTGTTCATTATTGAATCTTGTATGTTTCTGATCATAAAATGCCGTTTTTCTAGAAAACGGTGGCTCCTACAGCTTTTCACCAAGAGTACCCTTTTTATGTAAAAACCTCTGACGCTTTGGAATTTGCTGTCAAAACGCCAATTTTTCGAGCGACGTAAAAGTTGCGGGGGTGAAACTCTTACGCAACCCTACAATCTCCACCGCTGGTATATCTGAGAACATTGCTTTAAAGCCTTAAAAGTAGCTATTATTGATGTAAAAATCTGTACAAAAGCTGGAGCCTGTAGCCTTAACGGTTCTTGAGATATCGCAAAAAAGTAAGAGGAAACAATTTCTTTGAACACCCTGTATCTCGAAAACGGTGCGTTTGCGGACCCATGTTAATAGAACTTCTTTTCTTAAAATAAGTCGTAAAATCACTTCCTTTGTTTTGTACTAGTTAGTAGTTAACACCTTGTATAACAAAAATTAATAATATACTCTAATATTATAAAAAGTAAAAACATTCATTGCAAATTCACAATAAAAATAATATTGTGTTCGATAATAAATTATTAATATTCAAAACAAAACGTAATCAGTGCGATTTTAATTTGACAGAACAACCTGCAATAGTCAATAATTCCCAAAAACTAAGGTGGACGAGAACGGATACGTAGCATATAGATATAATAATAAATTATCTAGTTTTTAGAATCTATTTTCTATGCAATTTTAATATTATAAATATATTTCTGCACGTTAACTCCCCAATCCTCCCAGGGTCTTTCGTTATCGTCCCCCAAACTACAGTCTAATTCTAATTCTAATTAATAATTAATTAAAAAATTAATTCTAATTTTGACTACAAAATTCTAATTTCATTGACTTCTTAACACCCACCTACAATTTTATTAGAGAAATTTAAATGTATCCCTATTCGCGCGAATACGCTAAGAGCTAAGCGATCTCAAGCCTTACCATAATGCAGCTAAAAGCCGCTTTTCAGCGCTATCGAAGCTATTAATTATCTAACCTTAAAATGCAAAAGTAAATATTTATATTAATGCAGTACGAATTTAATTACTATGGAAAAAGTAATAGAAGTATACTTAAGGGAAAACGATGTTGATACACCAGTGGGACCTGAAACTGTAAAACAATTATTCACAGATCCGTCGCAGCATTATGAAGATTCGTATTTGAGTGAAAGTGAAATTTCAACGAACGGTTTAGAAAATTCGAAAAGAAAACGTAACATTAAAGCCGAAGATGGCAATACTCCACCTAAGAAAAGGATATACACACAAAAATATCGAAAAGAATGGGAAAGCATGACAACATACAAGCCTTGGCTTTCGGAAAGCGTACTGGGAAATTTATTTTTTTACTGTAAATTTTGTAAAAGTAATTACAAATGTGGAAAAACAGAAATTGATAAACACATGACTTGTAAAAAGCATATAAGAAATTCTAAAGTACCTCAAGTTCGAGTTCAGGTTGGCAAAGAAAATGTAGTACCTAATATAATATATTAAAAACTTTAAATCTGCCGTTTTAGAAAAAATTTAATTTTCGTGGACTGATGTGCCCAGTATTTACACCTTTCATTGGCAGAGATAAAGACATAAATCATGAAATTATTCCAGCATATGCTCATTACCTGTTATCTGCCGGAGTCCACGGTGTTTTAAGTAAATATCTACCTGCTTAACAAAGTATTTAAATTTTTTGGTGGTCCCGGGTTTCTATCTTCTTTAAATTATGTATTTGAATATCTTTTTTTTGAGTTGTTTATTTGATATATTAATATTCGATAATTTAAACTTTAGTTAATGATGTAATTGGAGAAGGAATGTCACTTACATTACCAGAAAGAATGAAATTGATCGACGAGTGGGTTAAAGTTTGTGTTGAAACTAAACAACATTTAATGGTACAAATTGGTGGAGCTCCTCTCAAAGATGTATTAGAAATGGTAAATCGATATGTGTATTTTTAAAGAAAATATTAATACTTATTATTTGTAGATTCGATATGCAGAAAAAAAGAAAGTTGGTTCGGTGGCTATTTTACCAGATCTTTATAATAAACCAAAAGATCACTTTGATTTAATGAGATATATCAAACTTGTAGCCGATCAAGCTAACAGTATACCTTTGTTATATCATCACAATCCAACGTATACCGGAGTGAATAGTAAGTTTCTTCTTTCTTAATTTTTGGCAAATATTTGGATTCTAGACTCGGGGCTATTACACATTTATTTGCTTGACAAACAAATTTGCTTCTCTTTTACCTTTTATTATTATTTAAATAACAAAAATATGAGCACTTGAATAATATTCTAGTCAAGTGCTAACCTTGTTAGATGTAAAACCCACAAAAATGTAATTATTATTATTATTCTGTTTATAATTTTTTCAGTGTTGACGAAAATCTTCAATTGTTTATTCGAGATGTCAAGATTGATCAAGATGTTAATAAATCTTTTTTGTTACAGTTGATATAACCAAATTTTTAAACGACATCTTGGGCGAAATCGATTCCTTTATAGGTGTAATTTTTAGTGATAATAATTTAAAAGATGCTACGTCTGCTCTACAAGTAAACGAAGACAAATTTATTGTTTTTATGGGAAGCGATGAAGTAAATTATCAGAAAAATACGTTTTACTTTTATTTAAATATTTCTTTTGTAGATTCTATTAGGATCTTCTGTTAATGGTTTCACTTCGTTTATTAGTTCATCGTCAAATTTTGTACCCAAGTTAGCACAGAACATATTAGAAAAAACTCAAGTAGGTCAAATCGCAGAAGCTCGAACTTATCAAAAATCATTGCTTAATACTTTGGAAAGCATTTCTAGGCACGGTAAGCAGAGTTCGAGTGAAGCATGCTGATTATTAATAATTTCTATCAACATTTAGGTGAATGGTTACCTGTTATGAAAGCAGCGATGAATATTTTAAGTAAAATTGAAGTCGGCTTAGTTCGTGATCCATTGGTGCCCATTTGGCAAGACAAGGTTAACAAAATGAAACAGGACTTGCAACATTTAAAAATTTTATGAATATGCGTTGATCTAAAAGATGGTCCTTATTAATTTTAAAATAACTTTATGGTATGTATAGGTTAATTTATTGTAATATTTTGTATAATACTGTAAATTTTTAACATAAACGTCAAGATCTTTTACAAAAAAATTACTTTCTTTAATTTTGTTTATTAATATAAGGAGAAACCACGAATGAAGTTATGGTTGGTTCTCCAATCATAAATAATACTTTGAAGGTTTCGTTTTCTCTTTTTTATGAAAAAGATTACATTCAAATATAAATCGAAACATCAATTTAAGCTTTGATTTACCGACAGAAAAAATATTTTTGAATTTAAGAACTGCAAAGTAAATACGAATAAAAAAAAATAAAAAAAATTTTATTGTAAATGTAAATTCATAATTTAAATTAAATGTCTTTACATGATTATGTTTGTGCTTACGAGATGTGCATTGCAAAATGCACATCATGATAAATACTTATAGTATAAAATTATATTTTTTTAACGGTAAAAAATTTTTTAATTATCCTTCATCACATACATTACAAGCCTTAACAATAATTAAAATAATACAATTAATTATCTAACCAACAGTCGTTTTAAACCAGACACTGTTAAATTGTTTTCGAATTATTTTGTTTCAAATTCGTTTTTTGCTTGATAAATCACATGCTTGTAAATTTATAAAAAATTTCCCCCACTTAATTATAATTCATGTTTTACAGATTATTACAGACTTTAGGCGCACATTTTCACATTAAAATTGACACCCATTGTATTTACAAATCAAATAATCAATAATACCAAAAAATATTATGAATTCTATAAAATTCTTTTTGTGAAGAAAAGCAAATACAAAGGGTAAATAGAAAACAAGTTAATACATTTAAAAACTGGCTCATCACAATAAAATGGACTTTCACAATTTAATAAAAGAAAATCACTCGATTACAACCCTTAAGTATGATGATACATTTTGTTTATTGGTACTCTATAGGATAGGAGGTCTGTTTCCACGAAATGGTCACAAAAGTCATTATGAAAAATGTCCAAGCTTGTGATGGCATGAGGTGTCGTGTGGTTTCAATATGTACTAATTGGTCAAAGTAAGGTGCAACGTGATAGCCAATTTGTGGGTTTCCTTTGTGGTTCCGTCGCCTTCAGCTGATGACCGCTTTTTGGAGGATTGCTTGCCTCCTTTAAAAAATATTACATCAGTTTATTTGTACATAGTGAAACAACAAAAATAACTTTGTTCCAATGTATTATTGTAAGTTATTTTAGTTGTTAAGTTTCTAAATAGATAAAATATTAATTTAAGCATGTGGTATTTCGTTTCAAGTTTTTCACTTGTATCGAATTACAGATTAGTTGTACTCGAAAGGTTATTTATACTTTATTTAAAAATAAATGGTAGTTGTTATAATATAGGTCTTCGTGCACAAAAACTATCTGTTTAATAGTGCAAAAATGTGTTTGTAAAACAGAAATAGTTTAAAGTGACCAAATATATTCAGGCTGTCGAGACATTTTCTGTTATTATAACTCTTGTAAGCAAAATATTTACATAATATGAATGCGAAATATAGGAGGAAATCCTAATATGGATTCCTATTAATAATTATGACCCGAGATTAACCAAGAAAATTTAGCAACAAATTAATTATTATTGTTAACGTGAAAACTAATTTAAATTTTTAACAACATTTAAAAACACAGTTTCACTCTAACATGTATTGCTCATAGTGGACCTAATTGTACTACGAAAACAGAATGAGTCAAATGGAATAATTAAAATAATTAAAACTTGGAAGAAAAAATTTAATTGCCACAATCTCATGAAAAATAATAAGCAACATGAAAATGAGTAAAAGATTTCTAAATTGATTTTTAATAGTCGAATTCAAATTTTCCACTATGTGTAAACCTTTTTAATTAAATCATTGAAAAGGTTTCTTTAACATTTTTTCAACAAAGATCCTGCTGTTAAGTTAATAATCTAACGCAAAAGATAAATTATTATAGTTATAAATAATATAATTAATGTATAAATAAATTATTTTTGATAACATTCAATTTTTATAACACTTGCAGATTAGATGTGTTAAAAAGCAAACCCAATATCAGAAAATGAAAATTAGTCATAGTTAATTGACTACTTAACATGCACTAACTAAATAAACTTTTTAATTACCTTCTAATAATCCCAACGAAAGAGAAAAAAGAGAGAACATTAGTAAACAGTAACAAATGCGATAATTAATTACTCCAATTAATTCTAATTTTTTGAACAATCTACCGGCTTGATTTTTATAAATGCAACTTCAATTAGAAATAATTGAAATAATAAATTAATCAAAATTTCTACAAAATACACAATAATGGTTAAAACACATAAACATTATTTATCTCTTGAAAACAATTAATTATAAAATTGAGAAACGCTAGAAATTAGTCATTAGCCATATGCATAGCCTCAATTTTTAATAATGAGAAAGTTATGGTGCAAAAACCAAGTGTTTTGTAACTGTGCATTAGACTTAATAACTCATTTTGGGGGTTAATTAGTTTTCTTAATTTCAAAGAGACTACAGTTCCTCCTAATATCTTTGAATAGAAGGAATGTGTTCAAATATAAAAAGCAATCTTAGTCCAGTCAAATTAAATAGCTGAAAAAGTAAGTCGATGAAAATAATTTGTAGTTTAAATTCATTGATGCACAATAATACGATATTTAGATATCTTGAAAAAAATTGACTAACAAACTTATTATTGCAAAAACTTCAGCACGATGATGAAACTATTTAAAGACAACGAAGAAGTAAGGCCAAAATTCCACCTTCTAGAACTGCATATAAGTTAAAATTTGATTTACAACAATTCATAACTCAAAAAATAGTAAGTAAAAACGCCGAGACATGGTATAATTTATTTGGCTTCTAAAATCACCAACAAAAATTGAAATTTCGATTGACGATATACTCACTTTAATGCCCCCTTGTTAGACAAATAAGGGCCAAGATATTTCAGTTTCTGTAAACTCGTCAAATTGCAAAAAATATGGTTGTTACAAGAAAATATAAAACAATGATTCAAATAAAGGTAATTTTGAATTACTAACATTTTAGGGTGAGTGGACAAAAAAATCTGATTGTTTAAAATTGGTCAACCAACCATTTAATTTCCTTCTGGACGACTTGACATGGAATTACCGTTCAATGACATAAAGAATGTAACCTTACATTTTATTCGTTGACAACAAACAGAACTGTTAGTGTGTGTGACAGAATTAAAATATCAAATTGAGACTGGAGATAAGACATGAAATATGTAAACAGTTGTTGTTTACATACATAATATGGTTATGTCAAGACAAACAACAATAAACTTCAGCCCTTAATAGTGCAAATAAATAAACTCAATTTTTTTTTTATCTTAAAACCCTACTCCACCGTAACTAAAACCATTGCATTTGACTGGACTAGGTCGTTCAAATAAACAAAATTGAAAAAATAATATAATATACTTTTGAGGTGGACCAATTTCTTTTTTATTAACCCGTGATCAAGTTAAATATTTATAAATTGTTTGGATAGTTTATAATTATTTCTGTTGTTTTCTCATAAACCGGTCGACATTATTTGTAAATACAAATTGAAATTTACCGAATCATCTCCTAAACTAAAATATTTTGATGCTACTATTATAAAGAAGAAAATATTGTGTATCAAAACTGTACATACCAATTTCTTCTCCATTTTGGATTTAATATCTCTAGCAAGTGTAAAGAATGCTTCTTCAACTCTAATACTATTTTTAGCACTAGTTTCGATAAATTTAATACCATATTCAACAGCCAATTGTTCCCCTCGCTCTTTCGACACTTGCCTCTTTTCTTCTAATTCACATTTATTACCCAACAGCATTTTTTCTACATCTGACGATGCATTTTCTTCAATATTCCTAATCCAGTTCTTGATATTATCAAAGCTTTTTTCGTTTGTAATATCGTAGACTAGCATTATGCCCATTGCACCTCTGTAGTATGCAGTTGTGATTGTACGAAACCGTTCTTGACCGGCAGTATCCCTAAAATATACAGTCGTTAAAAAATATAAATTTTCAAAAGTAAACTGCAAGTTGAATGTATACAAATACAATTTATTGGAAACATTCCAAAAGTTAAAAAACCGAAATTAAAACAAAAGAGTATGAATGAAAAAGAAAACAGGGAAGGGGTTAGTATTAAAAATTGATTGTTTTATTGTAAATTGTATATTAAAAATTCCTTCTAACTTTCCTTTGTAGTTAATTCCTTACAAATTAAAATTTAACCATTAGTGAAGAACATAATTGCTTTGTAAATTTTGTATTAACTAATTACTTTTACATTGCGGACTTAAATTTTCATGTACCTAGAAGAAGCATTTCCGACAATTTATTTAAATTTTAAATGTAGTGACTAATGTTGTACACATCCTATTCCTTGTAAACATTAATCAACTTTGGAATAAATATTAAAAAATTTGTTAATTTCAGTTTTCTGTACCTCAATAAAACTAGTTAAATAATCACTCTATAGATGTAACAGCACGATAGGGTAAAATCCATAATTTTTATAAAAAATATAGAAAATTGATTTTAAATTTTTCAACTTACCATATTTGTAATTTAATCTTTTTTCCATCCAAATCTATTGTCCTGATTTTAAAGTCAATTCCTGGAACACAAATGGTTCTATTAAATTAACAAACAAAAGACTAATATAACATTTTTCAACAATAATTAAATTTAATTAAGAATTTCTCATCTCCTGTTGTTCTTGATTATAAACTTCCATTTAGTCATTTTTATCAAACAAAATGTAAAGATATTATAAATCATTCAGATTGCTACTACACACACACACAAAATTTAATGGAAGTACCTACTTGACGTAGGAAGGCCGATTATTAAAATATACCTTTGCCCATTTAAACTTTTTTGAGATCTTATTATCCATTAAATGATTGATGTGCAATCATTAGGTGTGGTTTCAATTTAAAAATGTTTTGATAAGTAGCTAAATGAGCATCTGAAAATTTAATGAGCTCTTATTATGTTGACAGTTTAAAAATAAACAATGGGAGACCAAATTTTTATATAACAGTAGATGCGAAATGAAGGTACACCAGAAACAATAACCTTATTGACAGACGTTTATTTTCAACATTTTACAAGTACAAAATATGACTCACCAATTGTTGAAATAAAAGTTGTATTAAATGCATCTTCGGAAAATCTAAACAATACACACGTTTTTCCAACGCCCGAATCACCAATTAATAACAACTTAAACAAATAATCGTAAGTTTTTGCCATCTTTATTTGATCTCGACAGTTTGTAACTATTCTTGGATGACCGCACTTTTTGGCAGCTCAACTGGATATTATTGGTGACGTTGCTAACGTAATGAAAATAAATTCCCTAGTTTTAAATCGCTAAAGTTCGCGAAAGTAAAACAAATTTCAAGTTCAAATTTTGAACTTGAGGTAAAAGTTTGTATTTTAAAACTACATTTTTTTTATTAACGATTATGTTTTAAATTAATTTTTTTGAAGTTCAAGTAAATTAAATAAAAACTTGTTTATTATTAATAATATAATATTATGCATTATGCATCATCGCACGTTTCAATATCCGCTTCAAGAATAGTTATTTATATACCAAGTGCGAATTACAATCTTTAGATGACTAAAAATATTTGAAGTAGAGCGCATTTCGATTTTTCTCGGATTCTTAAATAAAAACGATAAAATAGAATAATTTTATATTAAAATAATTATAACATTAGAGTTAAAAGAATTCAATTAAATAACAATCTTTCAAACTTTCGGGAATTTGATGTTCCCTTTTTCAAGAAATTTATTGATAATAAAACAAATGCATAGGCAAGGTAACTAGTATTGACATTTGTCATTTTTAACTCTTTTAAATTCTTTTAATTCTAACATTATAATTATTTTAACATTTATTTCAAGAGTTAATAATACTTATAATTTAGAATAATTTTAGTTTTTTTTTCTATATTAATGTAGGAGAAGTACCTTAGAAGTCATCCATAAAAGACGTTCATACCCCAGGAGATGTGTGGGTCAGTGAGTGGCTGAAAGGGATTCATAAAACGTGACTATTAGTGTAACCAGAAGCAGAGGAGGTTAGTAAAATGTGACGTCCTTCTATAAACTCATTATAAAAGAAAAAAATAAATTTTATCAAAGTTCTAAATTTTTGCTTGTTTAATTTATTTGTTCCCAGTGGTTTCATTATAAAACCACCTGTCAACATACAATTTTTTACAATTTTTAAAACAAGGTTTTAAAAAAATATATTATATTATTTCTTCACAAAAGAAACAAAAAAATTTTGTTAAATATTTTTGTCAAAATTCAATTTAAGTACTATAATTATAATAATACCCATTATATAAGAAGGAAAATCTATAGACCTTTTTCTTGTGTTCATTTCCTAGTCGAAATATTGTCGTTTCACCGTCGTTTGCTTGTTTGCTGTTTTGCCGTCATAGATTAATATTTAATTTTTAAATCTTAATATGAGCATTTTTAGAATTTTTTTTAAAATTAGAAACAAACTCTACATGTTTTATTATATGTTGCAATCTGAAATTATGGAATAATTATGAATAAACCGCAAAAAATATTAAAAATATGCAAGGTAAGAAATAATAATTGTTGGTTCTAGTTGGGCTGTAAATATAATACAAAACAACAATAAATAGAACAGGTAAAAGGCTTTAAAAGAGTTATTTCTCGGAATGAGGTATTCCTCTAATATTCTTTTTGCCTATAAATTTCGATTTTATTATAGATATAGACCATCTTTAAGGTATAGAGTCAATTAAAATAAAATGCAATCATATATAACATGCGCTCGATGAAATACATCTTTTTCTTTCTATATTCTAAGTTTTTCAAATAAAAAAAAATACTTAAATCGATTTTTAATTTTAGCTGAAATTAATCATGATAAAAGTCAAGTATGGTTAAAAAAGATTTAAATTCTTGATTTTATACAACAATAATTCAATATTTATATTTTACAATATTTCAAATTTTATTGTTTAAGTAATCCGTTCGTTTTTAAATTTAAATATATTATCATATTTTACTGCAAAAACAAAAAGGTTGTTTCCACCTCTTAAAAAAATACTTTGGATACTACTTTTGTTATTAAAAAATTAAATATAGAATTTTTGACGGCGAAACGGCGACGGCACATTGTCTCATCCCCAACGAGTTAAAAAAAAGAAGAAAAAACACACGGTTTTGTATTATATGAAGATTATATGTATCAATGTATCTATGTAAATTTCAAAATTTTTAAATTTAACTAATTGTTAATCAGATTAAGAAAAAATGGACGGGTAAAATAAATTTTATGCATATTTTCTTTGCCATATTGTAAAAATTTGCTATTTATGTTTTCTTATAAAAAATCTTTTTAATAGAGATATAGAGACATAAGAGTTATTACTTCATCTTTTAGTTTGTTTGTTATATCTGAACAAAATATTTTTTAAATAAATTGTTCTAATCATAAGAAAACCTTCTCCTTGCTGTGTGAAATTTTATCAGATTCGATTTTGTACATAAACCACTTCTTGGGGAGAACTATTCGTTTACAAGATATCTCGAAATTTCCCTTTAGACTCTTTGTATTGTCTCAGAATTAATAAAAAAAATATTTTAAATTAATAATATAGTTTTTAGAGTTCAATTTAAAGGAAATCAAGAGAGGGTCTTTGATTTGTGGTCATAGAACGTTCTTGGGTAAGGGGGGGGGGGCGGAAAAGTTTAACTAATGGTGACTACAGTGACACAGTTTTGTTTATATTATAATATGTAGTTTAAGACCAAATAAAAATAATGTTTTACATTATTATCGAACATTTTATTGACACAAGAAAAAATATTTTAATTTATACTTACACATCATGTAGTATTTCTTGGTTAAATTTACAACATCTTGGCCGAATAAAAAGATTTTGCAACATCCTGAGCAGATTTAGGAGCTCTTGTCATCACTTAAAAGTAACTGTAACGATGAAGATTTTTAGATGACCTTGATCGAAGTCGTAAAACAACTTTTCTGTTTTAGCTGAATTAAAATAGCTGAATTTTCATTTCCATACCATAGCTGCACCTGATTGTAAGTACGGAAGGAGGACTAATCATTTGCATATTTTAAAAAAATTCTCTAAAAAAAATTAACAAATCCTTTATTATATATCCTGCCTTGGATGCCTATATCAGTGTTTTTCAACCTGTGGGTCGCGACCCCCTTGGGGGTCGCGACGTTTTGCTTCATGGGGGGTCGCGGCCGCAAGCTAGGTAAAATAATGTAAAATATTGTGTGCGAAACATACAAAATTATAAATATATTTAAATATATGGTATTGTGGGTTGCGCTTAAAATAAAATATTTGCTAACGGGTTCTAAGTAACAAATGGAATAATGATGACCATTCTTTTTAGGTCATCATCGGGCGATAATGGGGGGTTGCCAGAATTTTTTACTTGTAAAGGGGGTCGTATATTCGAAAAGGTTGAAAAACACTGGCCTATATAATTTCCAAACGGGCAGTTGCACGCAAAAAACTTATAGAACATTTTTTACAGACAATTTAATTTTATTTAATTTTGGTAACTACAGTAGAACCCCTATAACTCGACACAAACGGGACCCATTTCCTGTCGAGGTAAGGGGGCTGTCGAGGTAAAGGGGTCGGTTTAAATTTCATAACAAAACGTGCTTACGTGCCTTTGAAGCTGCTTACATATCGCGTTGCTCTTGATTATGATAAGTTAATATCAATTTATTTGCACTATGTACTTTCCATAGCAAACTTGATGGTTTAATTTAAAAAATACAATTTTATTTTAATTAAATTTAATTAGATTAATACAAATTAAGTTTTATAAACGTATTGTTTTACCCCTTGATAATATTTAGATCAACGAAAAAGTACATTCCTTAGAAAAAATTTACGTTTTCCACTTTCCATTTGTAATTAATTAAACAAGAAGTTAAAACAATCAAAACAAATAAAAAGTCCCAAAATAACTAATATTTCAATTTTTATAAAATTAAATTACACGGAATATGATACTGCACTTGCTTGCATTCTAACACAGATCAAACACATCAGTATGCGAGTTTTAAATGCGACTTGCATTAAAGGATCCTAACTGCTGACGTACAATTATTCATACGAGTATATTTATTACAATAATAATAAAATATTTCTATACGACTATCATAGAATGTGGGCATTCTGATTCTATTTTTAAATACAGAATATCTACATTCTTTCTTTTTTTTATTCTCACACCGATATCGGTGCGAGAATAATTATTCTCACACAGATTAGACCAATTAGAGCAAAGAATAGACTACTATTTGAAGTGACATCTACTACCAAATTTTTGAACTTAATTTATTTACACATCAACAAAAGTCAAGTTTGTCAAATGAGTAAACTTTTTTGCGTGCGATCGATCTGAATTTTTGCACATATTTTCCTACCGATAATTCACAAAGGATGTGTACGAGGGGGACAATTTTTTGCTCAGTTTTTCGATATCTAGCGCCGTTCTTGAGTTATTGCTGCGTTTCCGCCACACAAACTTGAAGTAGCAATAACTCGAAAACGGCGTTAGATATCGAAAAACTGAGCAAAAATTTCTCCCCCCCTCGCTCCAAGTCCCTCCTGTGAATTAACGGTAGGAAAGCATGTGCAAAAATTCAGATCGATCGCGCACAAAAATTTTTTTTCATTTTTACAAATTCTAATTACGGTCAAAACTTATACAGCTTATTATTTTAATAGTCGTATAGAAAGTATAGTCTGAAACACGTTTGGAATGGCTATTCCGCACTCGTGAACCGTCACCCTCGCCTATCGGCTCGGGTGACAAACTTTTCCCTCGTGCGGAATATGCCTAATTCCAAACTTGTTTCAGAATATACTATTCCACCCTAATCATAAAAATTTGTATTTTGTGATGCGTTTGATGCATTTTATGAGTGGAATAATCTTTTTCAAATTTAAATTACATACGATTTATGTTTAATTATTGCATTACAAATATTATAGTACTACCGTGAGTACTACCATATTTTACACCTACATATGTAAATATAATGTAAGTCCAAATTGTTTTATTACAAATTACAAATTGTTTTATTGACACCATCGTCCAAAATTCCCCACTAATTATCGTATACAGAAAATGTAAGTATTTTATCACGTAGGTCACGTACTAGGTAATTAATATATCTGCATATAATGTATCACCTCCGAGTTGCGATGAGATAAGGCACACAACAATCTGTCGACTACATAACAAAATTCTCAGAATTGTCGAGCTAGAGGGGGTCGAGCTAGAGGGGTTCTACTGTACTTATTTTGCTCTAAAATTTATAGGAATCGAGTTATTTACTAATAATGAAGAAACAGCATTTTTTGGCTAATTTTGTCAAGATGGCGGCTAAGTTCAGGCTTTGTGGGGGATGCAAATTTAACAAATAATGCTTTTTAACACCAAATCAAATAAATTAAAATTATTTACTGCTTGTCCGGAATTGCTCCCGCCGTCAGTTATTTTATACGATTTTTAGACTGGCCTAATTATAGCCTGTTAAATTTTGTTGTAAGCCGTTTTGTTTAAAAGATACAAAATTTGCAAAAAAAATCAAAAAAATTAAACTGGGAATATTGGAAACTTGTTTTTAATATTTTTTTTCTTAATTTATTTCATAATTCGAATCCAGTGATTTTAGACCTTAAAGGGTTAAATAGTTTCGATGGTTATATATGACCGTTTGAAGGCAGTAATTAAAAAAAAATTACTGTACAAAAGACTATAATATAGTCAAGGGTTTGAACTTGGGCTGAAATTTTCATTTTGAAAAGAGTCTTCTATCTATATATTATGGAATATTAATAATAACAAGTAAATATCGTACCTTTTTTTTCAAATTCAATATTATACTAATTATTAATAAATTCGTAAATAAAAAGAAAATATAATGAAATAATATTCTTTGTATATATTTACAGCGGGTGTAAAAGTGTCATATCTCGGCTCTAAGTAGCAGGCAGTAGTAAAATGATACTTTTTGGCTCTACTACGTTTTAGCTCATCTACTAATAAAATAGACAAAATCAAGCATAGCCATAAAAGCAAGAAAAATTTTATTTCTCAAATTTAAAAATTTTTCAATACAGAATTTATATTTTACAATTTTTTTCGCTCGGACAAAAATGTCATTTGCACCTCTGGCGTAAAGTGCGTTTTTAGCCCACGGAATGAAGTGGAAAAAATAACACTTTACGCCCTAGATACAAAAATAACTATTTTAACTTACCCGGACTCGAATTTTCCATACGATATTATGCTGATAGAATTGGATTTTTGGCATTGCTTTCTGATAAGTTTGATAGTGTATTACATTAGTGTAGAGAAAAATTTAAGACAGCAGAATGATATAGGTACCAATAGAAAGTGAAAGAAAACCAAATTTTTAAATGTTAATAAATTAATTATTTTTATTTTGTATTAAAATAGTAATAATTTAATACAGTTTATCAAATTATTATTAAATCTAATTTATTTACAAAATATAATATGTAGGTATAAAATTTTATTTATCATTTTGTAACTCGTAAGCATTTAAACACACCAGGATGGATCCATTTCACATTTTCCTTGAAACCATCTGTATTGTAATTGGTTTTCAGCAGAATATTGATCCAAATCATCGTCAGAATTAATATTTTCCTGTGACTACAAGATATTATAAAAAAATACTCATAATAATTCAAAAATAAAAGTAGGTACTTACCATTGACGGTGGAAATATCCTTTTGCAAGCACCTTTATTGAGATGTTCCAAATAGGCTTGCATTAACGTATTTTTAGTTTGACTAGAAAGACAGGATCTGCAAAGCTGACAAATTGGAGAAATACAACTAGCACGACATAACGAACTATCGCATTTTGATGCAAAAACAACAATATTTTTTTCGGCAACATACATTTTTTCTTCTATTGTAGACCTAATGGAAACAAAATAAGTAATTATTCGGGGAGTTATCAGCAAAAATTTTTTAAATTTTACTTGTACGAAGCAATATCTTTTTCAACTCTTTCGCTAATTCCAACCAAAGCAAAAAGATTAAAAATAACTTGCTCGAAAAGTAACTTGTTTGGAGGAAAATGAGCAGAAGATAAATTGGGACTCATATTTGCTTCCATAAGAAATACTTGAAGATTTTCATTAACCACAAAATCGAATCGCATCATCTCAAAAAAGTTATGCTTCGATTTATACCTAAAACATATTATTTCCCGCATGTTTATGGAAGAGAAATAGAGACGTTCATGTATAATACCTATTCGCAGAATTGATTAATAATTCTTCTTTGTTCAAACAAACTGTTCGTATTGAATCTTCAATTTGATTCCATATAATACTCGGATCTTTATTTTCGGAACGGATATAAGCATTCAAAGATTCCTTCATCCCAAAACCTAAGGTATTGTAGTAAGTTTTAAGACCTGGTACATTCCAAACTGGTAAATAATCATCACCCACGACATATTTATCTGTAATATTAGGATCAAATGGATAGTATTTTATTGGGCAAAACCTATAAACAAATTTTTCTTCGGTAGTATTATTCATTTAGATAATTTTTAATGTAACAAACACAATAATTCTCTAATAAAGAGGATAATGTTAGAAAATTGATACCCACTGATAACTTTTTTCGTAGGATGTTTAAATTTTTTAATCTAATAACCGAGGTTAAAAAACTGGTAAGTATAAAATTGACCTACACTGTAAAAACTATAATTTATTATATTTTTTCAATCACGAAGACAAAATATTCAGCTATATACCTAATGCTAACCTTAATAGAGCATCTCCGTTGTAAATATAAATTCTTAACGGATCTACAGACGTTATTATGGTATAAATCCCAATATCGAACTTATGGCCGCTCACCAAATATGGTTTATCAACAAATTCTTGTACAAATGTCCCCTCTTTATCTAAATCAATTTCATTTATATTTTTTATGTATATATTTCTGTGATCGTTGCTTTTTTGCACAAATTGCACTTGAGGATTCTTGCTGGAATGCATCAATAACTTATCTTTATCCTTTGGTAGCCGAAATGCTGGAGGTATGTAACGTAAATTACTGGTAACCAAGTCAACTTTATTGGTTATGTATCCCGAACCCGGTAATTTATTTACTTTTTGGTAAGGTTTTAAATTTTTTAATTTAGATTCGAGAACACGAAATGGATAATCGTGGGCCCACAATAAATCCCAATCGGTTGCATTTGGATCATTAACATAGCCCATTCGATCGAGAATGTGGAAAACGTTGTGTAAATATCCACTTTCTACATTTTTTCCGTATGCCCAAAATATTCTGTTTCTACTTAATGTCATATCGAGTTCGTTCTCCAACATGTCTACTGTAGAAAGACATTCCGAACATCTTTTAAAATTTATTGTAATTGCTATCACTCCAGATAATATTACTACAATTACGGCAATACCATTCTGCTTTGTAAAAAAGTAATTTTGTGTAGCCGGTCCAGTTGGATTTTGTAAGTGGTCCAATTCCTTAAAAGAGAATTATTTATTTTTAAATATAATTGCAAATTAATTGCTGACATATTAGCGTGCACTGGCGGCTTTCCATGTGTGGTAGGTGTGACAATTGCACACCTGTTTGAAATGAGAAGCTAGAACTACAAATTTTATTAACATATTAAAATATAGATTCTGTTAATTTGCATAGCTTGAATCACAAACTTAAATTTAGCAATGCCAACGTTGCAGGTAAAATTTAGCTAAAATTTGCAATTTTGCATATTTGTTGGAGCACAAGTTAAAAGAAATATAATTAACAAAACCTATGTATATATTTATCTTACTATCCAACAACAATTTTTTTTTTTTTATTAATTTTGTAAGTATAAGTACAAAAGCTTTTTAAATTATTTTTACTTTAAGATAAATTCGTGTTTCTAAAAGCTTAAAACGTTCTGACTTTGTGCAAATAAAAACAATAAAATTAAACCAATTCTTGGCAAGAAATAAAGGTTACAATTTTAAACTACATCATTGCATTTGAATCCAAATATTTTACGACTAAACTAATGCAACCACTACATGGTCATGCGACAAGGTACAACGAACTTGAAATAAATTATATTATTATACATAAATAAATAAATGGTTTACCTTGTCATTTTTGGTATCACTTTCTTTTGATAAATTCATATCAACAATAATTTTGTTTATATTATAAATTTAATTTACAATTAATTATAACGGTTTTTATCATTTATTATACTGTCCATCAAACAACACTTTCACATACAAATATCTACCTATAACTACACAAACCACGACTAACCTATTTCCATTCTTCATGTGGAGACAAGATATACCTACCTAACATGCTAATCAACTTAGGATGACCTCTTGAACTACATCTTTAAGAAACCGATTATTTTAAATCTAAACAAGTAGCTTGATTTAAAACTTGGGTGGATATTCATCCAAAACTTCAATAAACGTTAACTCGTTTGTATATTTTCACTTACGGTATACGTTATTTTAATATTCTACTGGTTTTTTCATTTCGAAAAATTAGAATATTAATCGTAGAAGAAATATGAAAAAGACCAAAATTACAGAAAATTTTATTCTCTGCAAATTTGTTAATAATTATTAATACTGTTACGAAGCAATAATAATTAGCCATGTATGATGATGACTCATCGTGATGACTTACTCGTGGTGAGTCATATATTATGATAACCTTGGTAGTGTTTATACAAAATTACTAACTTACGGTCTAGAACTTTTTAGAAGTTTTTATAGAAATATATATTTGAGTATGCATAAATAGCAACGTGATTTGCTGTAACGAGAAGTCCGAGTTCGAACTCGGAAGTGTTAAAAGATAAATACCGTGTAAATAAATAGTGGTGTGATAAATAAATATACAGAATTCAACGAGAAATCCGAGAAAACGAGAAATATATTAACTTTCTTATGTTTATTTAATTATTTATTTACGGATATATGTATACCAGTTTACATAAATATTAAGTATTAGATTATTATTATTACAAGCATTAAGTAACAGAACTTGGTGGTGTAAGTTAACCGCACCCAAGCATAATATCAATATTCCACATTATACTTCGCTTGAATTCTCGAAATGACGGATGGAACAAATCAAACTTCTCGATTTTCTGTAATCTGTTGACAAGACGGATCATTCTTGAAATGGGGCTATTAAGGCCATAATTAATCATATACCGACATGAAACAAAAAGGTTCTTATGTCTAGTATCATGCAGGGAAACAAATGGTTGGAAACTATTTGTCAAGCGTTGGCAGGCAATTCCACCATTGACCAAGCGATAGATAAAACATAAGTCAGCGACGGAGCGTCTGTATTCCAATGACTTTGTGTTACAGGCAATTATTAAGGACGCGTTCTCAGCGACGAAGAATCGACTTCATATATGTATCTCTTTTTATTTACCGGAAAGTGCTGGCACCTAGCGTGTGATAGAAAAATATGAAGTTACTGCTATTATGGTAATAGGTGAAATGATCTTCAAGAATGTTTGCATAATTGCATATAAGTATTTCTAAATATAGTTTTGTTATGATAGTATAACGTTACAATGTAGATGTATTTTTATTATTTCTGACGAGTGTTTTAATTTCAATTCACGTTAGAAATTGTAAATGTCATATAGTCAGTGGCGGATCTTACATCATATAATTTTAGTAAAATGAAAAATTTATTATTTTAAATGTTTTTAGAAAATTGTATCACAATTTCAAATATATAATTATCACAATGAACTAAATTATGTTCAATTGTAGGATATTTTGGGCTGTTATTTTAATATTTGTGTATATCAAAGAGTTAAAAAATTGGTAATTCTACAATTTATTTATACTACTACCTAGATTTGGATTTGCGTAGGTTTGAACGTGGTTAAAAGTTGAAATTGGCAATATGTAATGCAGAGAACAAATGCAAAGGGGGGGGAAGCAGCAAATGCTCTTAAGCCTTACCCTTTGGGTTAAAATATACTACTTAGAATAAGGATAACCATTGTCAAAGAAATGGTTCAATATATAAAATACGTATGTACATGTTCTACACAATGTTTAAATTTATTTTAGATAACTTGGTTGCTTGATGAAGGTTCTTTTTTCTTAATTGGCTGAGGTACATTTAATAGTATTTAACCTACATGGAGTAACAAGGTGGAACTCGGATGACCGTAGTTCTTATAGGCTTATAGGAAAATATTATTAGGAGATACGTGTCCGTCCGTCTGCATGTGTAAAATTTCAAAACTATTTCTATGGTTTAAAAACTATAATGGAGTAATTCTTAAAGTTGAAACATGCGGACGGACACGGGACCAGAACATAAGGAAATTCTGTGCGCGCGCATTGTAACAGATTGCACTTATAAAAATTTATTTGTTGACAGCTAATGCAGCTAACCTAAATAGCCTAAATTCAGTTTATTAGAACAGTCAATGTTTTGGTGTTTTATTATAAACTAGCAAAAAGCCCGTCCACGGACGGGCATCTAGACCCGATTGGTATATGTTGATGTGCAACTCGTCTCAGAGGGAGTACCGGCGGTGGTTTAATATATTTTTCGGTTGGTAAAAAAACCGATCAATCAGATTGTTTCTTTTTTCACCAAAAAATTACACGCTGGAGGAGCCGAAGCCGGAACCGGAATAAAAGCAATATCAAAGTGTGACCAACTGTATAATAATTATAATTTATAATTTTATATTTTATATAAAAATACATTTCAATTATAAAAAATTAAAACAATGTTTATTTAGTTGATATAAATCATTGTTTATATCAATTATTGGTATTCAGTATACTTTTAAGCGTTCCACCAACCTAAAGCCACAGTCGTTGTGGTCGAGCTTAAAACATCATCAATGACGTCACCGATTGCTAGCCCACCACGAGCACGAAACCCCACTGTAAAAGCTGGGTTGTCGTGATCGTGTAAGTTTTCTCGCGCGCAAATTTAAAAGTTTAAGAATGGATTTCGAAAAAATTGCATTTTATAATGCCGATAGTGAAAAAGTTATCGAAGTGGTTATATCTGAAGTTGATGCAAATCTTGTAAAAACAGGTAAATTATCTAATTATCACAAATTGTTTATCACATTAAAATATATTAAAAAATTATTCTTTAGTTAAGTGGAACGCCAAATGACACGATCGCGCCGCGGTCGTCGTGGTAGTATTTGGTAGTTCGGCTGATCTCTCTCATCTATGGTTAGAAGGGTCTTTTTCAAGTGATACTGATTCACAAAATTCAGCCGGCTTCTTTGGAGCTTTTTTTTAAAATAAAATTTTAAAACGCGTACACTTCGTTTCTTGAAAGATAATATATTTAATGACTTATAAGTAAATAAATTAGATATAGTTTGAATTTTTACTAATATTAAAATCACTTTATTATCTTTTATTGTAATTAATCCATGTTTTAATTTAACTAATAATTACAATAATTTGTAAATTGGTAAAAAAAATAATCTAATTTATTCATTTATAAAAGTCATTATGAATAATTTTTATAAAATTATGGTTAAACAGAGAGATATGTCAACTAATTTATTATGCAAATATCATGTAGGTACGGACAATTTTGTAATACTAATTTGAAATTAAAAATAAAAGTAAATTAACTTGGAAATACAGCGCCGTCTGTAAAACAATGGCTGCACTGTTTTTCATAATTTTCCAATAGGAGCTTATGCAACCTATCCGACTTCGATGAATTATAATAAAATTTTATCAATAATTTTGCAAATTTGGTCTGTCGAGGTTAACGCCGTTATTACAAAATATTTTTTGAAAATTAAAGAAGTAAATTGAAGTAAATTTTCGTCTGATCATGCTAAATATAACTGCTATATAAGTAAATCAAGTTAAAAAGGTAAAATTTGAAATATTACACATGCTTTAAAATGCACCTTTTTGAGTGCCCTAAAAATAACATTTATAAATTATATGGTTTAAGTATAATTGGTTTAGTATGAAGCTGTAACCTTATACTTTATATTTCTGCTTCATTTACCATCAAATTCAAAATAGTTTTTCTGTGGGCCTCGACAGAATAGAGCAACTTTTTCCCCATTGATTTAACATAGCGTTTTCACGCCCTTAATTGTTTTATATCTGAAGTAGTGCTAGGCTCGTCTAATGCTCGATTTCTTCACCTTAAGATAGCTAGCGGATAATGCATCCGGCCGACAAATTAATCAAGTAACCAATCAAATTGTTTATTTGTTATTTTGAGTTTGAATTGCGGTTGTCTGATTGGTTACTTGAATAATTTGTCGAAAGGATTCATTATCCGATAGATATCTCAAGCTGAAGAAATCGGGCATTAGTTGTGCCCGTAACCCTGGACCCTGGATATTTATTATTGATGAAGGCAAATCATCGACCCTAGAGGACCTCTAGATTTATGTGCCCTCCGAAATACAGAGACCATCATAACAAAGTTTAGACTTTCCCTGGATTTGAAGCGGGCATTTTAGTGTTATTCTACTGTCATACTAGGCTAATGAACCGGCTAATACTCAAATTTCCTCATTTTTAAAAGCTTTTTTCTACTACCGTTATGTAATAGCCCACTTTCTACACTGATTTAAGTCATACAATGAACCACTTTAAATGATAAACAATGATTTACTTTCACATTACTTATTAATTTATTGTCAAATAAAATTAAGCTAATAAAATAGTAAATATTTGAATATTTAACAAGCTTGATCACAACATCATTTTATTAATTATATAATATGAAAAACTTTATGCCTTTACATAATATGTCATAAAAATATTTCTCCGCCACCTTAATTACATTTAAAAATTATGATAATTTAATTCGAGTAGACGAGAATTCATACCCTTAACTGTAAATATCATTACAAATATAATTTACCTTGATTTATGTTTAGATAAATCGTAGATAAAATAGAATAAAACTAAAATAATTTTAATTATTTTTTAGAAGAGCTTTAATTACTTACAGTAGATAGTATGATTTTTTAAATTAAACTCCTCGCCTTCCCCAGTAAGGGTTTGAAAAGTTTTGATAGACTTCCTTCTGTCTTTATGTAAGAATTGGAATTTGTACTCCATACCATTTTTTCAAGTTTAAAATAAATTTTTTTTATAAAATAAGTTGAATAAATGAAGAAAAAAACTTAAATATTAATTTAATACAAAATTATAAACAGATATTTGTGTATATCATCCACTGTAGTAGTCCACGTGGGAGTTAACTATTCCGATATCACTATCATGAAAGAAAAACGGAGTTTCCTCTTTAAAGAGGTTAATTTTCCAATTCAAATTTTTTTTCTGTTTTTCCAAATTTAATGGATTATTATGTGAAAAAGTAATTTCATTAGCCCAAATAGGAAACAGAGTGGAAACTTTCGTAAAGGAACACTTAGCACCTTCTCACCGTAAGAGTTTGGAAGATTTACCCCCTCCCTATAAAGTCTTATGTATTTAATGGATGGAAGGTGTTGCAGGAATTTCCTGCAAAATGTTATTTTAATTTTGTTGATTTGTTTAGTTGGGATTTTACTGAGTTTGGAAACTTTATTTGTTATTAGTATGAATTGTGTGATATTAGATGGCGATGCCAGTATGTTTTATTTAAATTTATTTGTTATCAAAGGAGAAAAATGTGGTGTGATAGGATACAAAAATAGAGAGGGGATTCGAAAATTTTTGAATAAGGCAAACGGAGGTAGCAAAGTTGATCCAGTAGTTTAAGTGGTATTTTCCCGAAGATTATTTTTGAATTTTGATATTCGTCTCGTGTGACCTGATTACTTCTAGTTATTAAGAAGATTGCTTTGTTTTGCACCTTTACGGGCACACGGGGAAGATTTCCTGGAAGGTATAGTTTATGTTGATTATCGTACGCTTTCCGGATTTGGTTAATCCACCTTTTCAATATCAAATTCAACGAGGATTCGATGGGGAACTATCAACCATTGCTGCTATAAGGTCAGACGGTTTTTTTCCTATTACTATTCAACTTTGTATCAAGCCAATTATATCCGTGGCATCCCGTAAAAGACATTGAATCGTCAATCCTGCACAGCATTATAATTTTCGACTTAGTTATTTTCTTTGTAAACATTTTTGGATTCGGTAATTAGTTACCGTATGTAGAAAGATTTGGTGAGGTAACAATATTATCGTATTATTTTTTTTTGGGAACGTTGTTGTGATTCGTCAGGAACGGTGTTATTGTGGAAGTTTGAAGATTATTAGTTACTACCGTGTTTTAACTTTTATTTGCCGTGTTATTGCGTTTATTATATCTCGACTTTTAATTATTGAGTTTGTAAATATTCCAATATTCTGGATTTATACATTTTGTAAATATTCTGGAACAATTTTCTTGTATTATTCAAATTTATGAAGTAATTATTTTTCTATATCAGTACGTACTCCGTTAGCTAAATTTGTGAAGCATACGTCACAATTATTGTCTGCTTAAAATCTGGTGATGTTTATAATCTTATATTTTTTTGTAATCTTTATCTCAAATTAAATAATTACTTCTCTCTGTTTGGATTCGGCATTTTAATTTGTTTTTATTTCCCTTTGGGTATTGGTTAGTAATTACCAAAAATTGCTCCTACGAGACCAAAAATAAAATTACTTGGCGCCCACTCGACACCTTCGGTACCAGGAGTAACTGAGCTAGCCCAGGGAGTATTGTTTGTACCCGAATTTTTTTGTGTTTACAAAATTCCACGGACCCTGAGGTTTGTTATTATTTTTATTATTTTTTTTTTTTTGATTCTTATTATTAAGGGTACAAAGGCCAAAAGTAAACTTGCTTGACTTACGCGATATTCTATGCACAGGTATAAATAAACAAGTGAACTGCGCCAAAATCTGTCAAGTATGGTAAAGGTAAAACTACTGATTCTATATTGTATAGTTATCTACTGTGCATAGAATGTTTTACCACATTAACCTTCTATTACGCTATTTTTTTATTTGCAATGGAAACATTTTTACATGTGTACTTCACCGACGTACAGTTGAAAGCGAGGGGTAAATCTCACGGGAAGTCTGGTGTACAGCTTATAGGAAGTCCGGGGAAGTCTGAGGAAGTCCGGGGAAGTCTGGGAAGTCTGAGGAAGTCCGGGGAAGTCTGGGAAGTCTGAGGAAGTCTGGGGAAGTCCGGGGAAGTCTGAGGAAGTCCGGAAAGTCTGGGGAAGTCCAAGGAAGTCTGGGGAAGTCTGAGGAAGTCCGGGGAAGTTTGGGAAGTCCGGGGAAGTCTGAGGAAGTCTGGGGAAGTCCGGGAAGTCTGAGGAAGTCTGGGGAAGTCCGGGAAGTCTGAGAAAGTCCGGGGAAGTCTGGGAAGTCCGAGGAAGTCTGAGGAAGTCTGGGGAAGTCCGGGAAGTCTGAGGAAGTCCGGGGAAGTTTGGGAAGTCCGAAGTAGGAGGAAGTCTGGTGTACACATTTTTTGACCGTGGTTTACCCCTCGGTTGAAAGAGTATAAAATTTTCAAAAAAAAATTTTTTTTAATTTTAATTTTTATTAATTTTTTTTTTTAACTAAAAACCGATAAAACGATTTTAAACCTAAATTAACCATTTAATGCATACTGTTGCAATAATACAACATTGCGTTCTTGACGTTGAAGTTCTGTTAAGGTAGTAATCATTAAAAGGCTTACATCCATAGTAGCACATTCCTACAACATTACCCTTTCACCCTTTTCCATGATAAATTGATATTGCTGTTTCGGACAAATGCAAGCCTTTCTTAATTATTTGATTAACCAAAACAGACGCAACATAAAATTTTCTGGTTTTTTAATTTATTTTCATGTGGGTTAAATTTCCAGGTTGTAGTGGATATTCTCAAAAATTTTGTAAAAAATGTGGTTTACTGTTACTGATGTTTTATTAAGAAAAAAAAATGCTTTAAAAAATTTTACACAGAGGCGTAACAGAAAAATTACCTTTCCACTACATAATGTTGCACATCCCTTTTTTGGAAGTTTGATTGCCACTGACTTAAAAAAAATTTGTTTGTTATTTTTTATGAATAAAGGGTGTAAATTTATACATTATATATTTTTTTTATTAAAGTTTTAAAAAAATCATGCTAGTTAAGTAACAAATAAAATATAGGTAGTATCAAAAAATCTGCTGACTTTTAAACATGAAATTATTCCAAATAGCGACTAAAAAAAGGCTGCTCTTTTTGGTTGTAGCTGATATTTTGATACAAAACGCTTGAAGGGTTAACAAGGCAATTTTTGGGTTTACAAAATTTATCAATAGTAAATTTTAATAAAATGTATTATAATAATTAAAAAACCATCCTGTATTATGTATAAGTGCAACTGTTTGATAAATTAACAATGTTATTTTTGCAATCCTGCAACTCTTCAGTAGGTGAACATAATATTAAATTTAAATCATGAGTATCGCACGCGTTATTATTGCAATTTTTCGACCTTTTTTAATATTACGCGCGTGCGACTATTCAGCAAATAATTATGTATATAATACTAGCAATTGATGAATAAAAATATAGTCTATAACTGAACTCCGAGTTTTATTCTACCACCACGGCGACTTCTGAGATCCAAGCCTAATAACTCGTTGGTGAGGCTCTCAACGCTCAGAAGTCCGTTAAAACTTCTAAATCTTCTCTCTCGGATGATTTTACATGGTCCTTCATACCAAGTAGAAGCTAGGGACGACAATCAACACGGTCCATCAGCGACAATAATCAACACGGTCCATCGAAGCGACTTTGCTGGGCGTAGACCACAATTGCTCTTAAAGTTGTTGGATAGTCTGCCAACAAGAGTAAAGTATCTCTTCAACGTCTTCAAAAAAAGATTATTCTTTTATACATGGTTCTTCGAAAATAACAAACCAGCGGGAGCAAGTCCATAACCAAGAACTACCAAATTCTCACAAACAATAAGCAACTCCAGTGTCGAACAGTGGCAGCGAATAGACAACAAAAAATCAACAAGAAACGTCCCAAAAACATCAACAACGAAAATTTCATCTGAAAAACAAATGCCGAAAATATGGATTAGTCTCAGCAGAAGAACGCCTACATCTTTAACCATCATTATTCTGGCAAATGCAAAAGATGCGTTAAACATGCTGACACAACCTCTTGTCGCTCCAAGATAAGATGTCACGTATGTACCATATGTAACACCATACATCTCTGCACGACTCGTTCAGATTTGAAATACAAGAGCTGCAGTTTGACAAATTTTTTACATGATTTTAAATTTGGCTGTTGTCAACAGGTTTGCACTTTTGAATATTTTGTTGGTGATCTTGGTAAGAAAATTAAACGTTAAATTAGGTTGTTAAAGTGGTACTTTGGGGACCAAAGCCCTACTCGCACCTCCTCGTTGGTGGTCCCTGGTAACTTGCAGGGGACTCTCTGAGATTGGATAATCAACCCTGGCGGATGAGGGAAGTCTGCAAGGCCGATGCGAGAGGCCGACGCAAGAGGCTGCAGAAATGTAGAGACTGTGTCGCGGACACTGCCGAGAATACCCTATTCGAATGCGAGAGATGAAAACCGGCCAGGAACGCCGCACAGCTCTCTTCAACAACACTAGTGACATCAAAAGAGGGCAGCCGAAGTAGAGGACGTCTCTCCGACCGAAGGTGGAGACATTGCAGGAACATATACAGAGACGTCCACAAAAGCAGGCACGGTTAGAGCTCCTAAGACAGCCTCACTCCAGCAAATACAAGAAGCAGCAGCAAAAATGTGGAGATTGTCGCGGACACTGCAAAGAATACCTTGATCGAACGGACGTAATAGAAGCCGGCCAGGACCCCAAACAGTTGGGTCGAGCAAGTGAGCCTTTTGGAACGCAACTCGTGCCCCTTTGGAGGACACTGCCGAGAATACCTTACTCGAATGTGCAAGATGGGAACCGGCCAGGAGCGCCGCACAATTATTCTACACCAGATGTGGAAACAAATGGAATGACATCAAACAAACAGCAACAGTAGGAACATCTACAGAAGGAACAACCTGCAATTGTGATGAATTAGACCAAGTTTTATCTGTTCAGATTAAACCATTCAAGACGTCCTCTGTTCAATTACTGAAATTTAAGTTTAGTGAAAAAAGTTTGAATATTTTAAATAAATAAAAATTTGAATAAGATCTAATTTATTTTCTAGTTATTCTACATCTAACATTTGGTATAAAAATGTCAACACTTGATTAATTTAAAAGAATAACTCCTCTTCTAAGATAAAAGAAAAAATTCGTTTTATAATATAATAACAATAAATTTAATTCTAATATCAAAATAAACAAAGATATTTAAATTCAGTAAAAATTAATATAATCCTATAGGATGTGTCTTAATTTAAGATACAACAAATAAAAATCAATGGTACATTTAATCAGACTTCTTTTTAAGAGTGACAACCCATAGTAACCAAAACTGTATCTTTATGTTGTTTGGAAGTTACATGTATGCGTGTATCGAACACAGAATTTAATTTCACGTTGCAAAACAAGCACGTTATATCAGTAACAGGTTGAACACTAAAAATAAATCATTATCAACATGAAAAGTTGAGAAATAAAATATTAAAATTTAAAAATTAACAAATTTTATTGTATTTGCTTAGCCGGTTAATTTTTAAATAGTAACATTAAATTAATTTGCAAAGGGTATTGTGATTATTCAAATACTCACTTCATGGCTACATTTTCCAGTTCGGTTATATGTGTTGCAAGTTCAGTATGCCTCTTACTATTTAATCTGATTCCACAATGCAGTGGCCATATTTCTTCTTCAATTCCAGAGTCGCCAGGTTGTAGCAAATCAGCATCGTATAAAAATTTGCCCCAGACAGAAGCATTTGGAATAAAATCACGTTCAACAGCTTTTCGTTGTACTTTTAATAATCTAGAAAAAGTATTCAATAACATTCATATTAGCACTTGTATAGGCTACTTACTCATATAAGCGAAGTTTGAGTTCCCTTTGGCATTCTTCGATGGTGGTAGGAACAGTGCCTCCATTACATGATGTTTCCAAATATTTAATCGACATGTTCATCCAATATCGGAGCTCATTTATCTGTAAAAAATTATTTTTATTTTTATCATATAAAATGAGAGAAATTTTGTCCGTACTTTATTGGTATCTTCTGTTGTTAATTCTGTATCTAAAATAATACTGATGTCGTGAGAGGGATAAAGTGATTTGTGGTCGTCTTGAGAACCCAATCCACACAGAATAGACGCTATACGAGTTCCATCAGCTGACGGTTTAATTTCTACTAATGGGCAAAATAATAATGACATGAGCATGGGAAAGCCGTCAATGTTCGGCATCACAGTTGTATGCTTTAAACTTAAAGAAGAACCATCTGGAGTTTGATGAATAGTACCAGCTACTATTAATCTAAAATAAACAAATAAACAACTACTGTTGATGATATTCGACAAGTGTAACTACCTTTCGTGATGATCTTCTGGATTGGTATCTAAAGTAATACAATTAACCGAACTTGAATCGATTTTTGCTTTTTTAGAATATCCTGTCCCAACAATGGAAAAAATATTTGTTTCCAAAGGACTAAAAGGTCCCTTTAATTCTATCGTATTTTTACATATACAATTATCAGGTGGTGCTACGTCTCTAAAATCAGTAGCTATTACATCGTCCATTGCAAATCCATTCCATATTTCAGGATTTCCAACTATATTTAAGCGTTTAAGATGATTTTCCTAAAATATATTAAAAATCAAGCAAAATTTAGTAAGCAAAGTAAAGTACCTACTTTTGACAAAAAACTTTCTTCGCTGCGTTGACCGTAACCTTTAGAAATTAACCAGGAATTGAAAGAATTCTCAAAGACAAATTCCTTTTCGTCAATATTGTATAACTCCAAACAAGCCACGCCATTAACAACAGAGTAAACCTGTTCAAAAAAATTTTTTAATTAATTTAAATTAAAGGATTTTTTAAACTGCATACTTTAGCATAAAATGTTCTATTCAAAATCTTTTCATCAAAAATGTTGTTTACGGTTTCGCACCACAAACCTTTAGGATTATATACCATAGATGGCTGTATTTCACTAAGCTGGCATTCGAACGCTAGTGGGGGCTTCTTCATTATGTCAAATTCTGGTAATTCGTACAGATGATCTGCACTAATAAGAGATGTGGTACCATAATCAATGAACAGCACCTGAAAAAAAAAAATACAATTAATATTAGGTATTTGTGATTTGTCTTTGTGCCTCAATGGTTATGATTATGAACATATTTGGCATAGTTTTTAGGAGAGTTAAGGTATCCATATCAAGTTTTCAAAAATAATTTCATTCAGGCAGGATAGTGATAAAATAATTTTGTTCCAGAGAGAGTAATGTAATTGTAATATTGGTAAAAAAATAAAAACCTTGACAACTGTTTTATTGCTTTCATTTGAATTGTATTGGAGTACTTTGCATCTATAGTATAAGCGATCAGCATCATATCGAGCAGTGTAGTGTTTCGACATATTAATCCCTTTTACTACAACTAAATCGATATTATCGTTAAGAGTTTGGCCTATTTCTTCTAATGCGGAACTAGTATCTTCGTCGGCGTTGTGCGCCCAAAAGTTGGAAGCATCAATTCTCTAAAATTAAATAAAACAATTTTACAACATCAAATATTACATTAAAAACTAATTACCTCAACAATGGTTATTTTAATGTTCTGTATATTCAGAGAAGGTGTTGTCAATGAATTATTATTGGATTTTGACGAATTATCTGAATAACTGTGACCTTTTGGCACACACGAAAGAAGAGATGAATTTAAAGATGTATCAATACCTAATTTTTCTGCATAAGCTTTTGCTTTGTTTGGTCTAAAATAATTTATATTTCGATAAAGGAATATTTAAAACAAAAAACAAAACTCACTCCATAATTTTAAAAGAACATGGAACATTCACTCGTCGTAAATGTATGGCACGATAAACTTCCACTTTGATTCTACCAGGCATTCCTTTCAAAAATTTCTGTCCACCAATGTGTACTTTTTCGGCTTGATTATGGCTTATAAATTGCACATAAACTTTGCTACAAAAAATTTCCGTTTATATCTTGGAAAAAGCATGTATTTTAGCTCTGAATAAGAATATGAAATGATTTTGTACAAACCTGCTATTATTAAAAGACACCTGCATATCAGAGGCGCAATGTTGAAAGTACTTTTTAATGTGTTTTGCATATAATTGACCTGGCTGATTTGAAGGAAATCCAGTGAAATAAACTGTATTGAAAGGATCGAGACCGTTGAGAACTTTAACGGCTTCTCGTTCGGCAAAAGCTCCTTCTTCTTTGGGAAATTTAAAATAATTTGGATAAAACGCTCCACAAATAACAACCTGAAATTTTAATTAGAATTAAGTTAGAAAAAATTAAATAACTTAAAACTAACTTTAATAATCATAGGAATTTCGGTATCCGTAAGTACCACACGTCCGGGATCATTACTTGGAGTTATATTCATATGTTCCAAGCGATCCTTAACTTCCTTCACAAGAATGTTCCATTCTCTCAAACTTCTTGCACTCACAAAATTCTTTGAACACCACTCCCTCTCCTCTCTAGAATTAGAATTCATTTGTTTTTGTCTTTGCCATACCTAAAGAATAGATCAATATTACAAAATTGCTACATTAAGTTTTTTGTCAAACTAAACCTACTTTATATAAATTTAGATAAGCAATGAAATCGCAAGTGGAATTATCTGCCCATTGTAAACAATTGATATACGACTTGAGACGATCTTTAAATGGCGTTTTAAATATACTGAGGGAACAACCGGTTGCTGAAATAATAACATAATAATTGTTTAAGTTACAAAAAAAATTACAATACAAAATTACCCATGATGATGCAGTCCTCGAGACAACTGAAAATATGGCCAAGAACTATAAATTTTGATAGACGAACGTCAATAGGTAAAGAAGCCATAACTTGTCCAAGAAAAGTGAGGTCACCATCACGTGCCAATTTCACACCTCGGCAGGTCAACGCCAAGCCACCAACCTACAAATATAAAAATCAGTGCCTCTTAAATTCACAAAAGAAAATAAGTTCACCTCTTTTAAGAACAAAACTGTTTTGTCAATGTTGGCCAAATCAGGTGGATTCATTGCTAAAGCTAAAATTGCTTTAGGTGGTTCATTTAATTCCAACATTTTTGCTGAAAGCACCAAATTATGGAGTGGAGCTCTTAATATTTCTGGTATGACATCTTCGCATAATTCTTCCTATTTAAAATAAAACATTTAGTAACACAAGGAACTGGAAGTCTTATTTACATCTTACATAGTAAAATTCCTCTGGTATAAGTCGATACACTCTACCGTCAGCTACTCGACCGACTCGACCTGCACGTTGATTGCAATGAGTGTGAGATGCCCACTGTAATTGTAAGCTTTGATATTGAGTTTTGGGATCCATAATCATTGTTTTCGTCAAACAAAAATCCACAACTGCATAACAATAGAAATGAAAAGAGTAAAAAATAAATTTACAAATAAATTTTTGACCAACCATATAAAATATCTGGAACGGTGATAGAACTTTCAGCAATATTTGTTGACAAAATAATTTTTCTCATTCCTTCGGGAGGTGGTTGAAATACTCTCCTCTGTTCCTCTAATGTTAAAGATGAATGTAACGGAATGATGTGCCACTCACAAAGCTTCCTTTGTGTCTGTTCGATTTGACTAAATAAAAATAATAATAATGAAATTGTATTCGTCAAGCGAAGTTATTTAAAATATATTGGTATAGCTATGTGGTACTTCTTCGCAAATAATAAAAGATTAATTCTTTAATTTTGCAAAGAAGTACTACATAACTTTACTTATGTAAAATTATTGTTAATTGAAAAACAGAGAATATAGATAGGTATAGGATAATGAACAAATCACTGAAATTCAAGCATAGCTTCCCTTATAAGTTTAAAAACAACAGAATTTGCCCACCCTATACCAAGAAAAGTATAAAATTTACTTGTAAACAGTCAATTGTTCGTGAGCTTCTTCGATTTCCAAAATACCAGGTAAAAATACCAAGACATTTCCAATAGTTGTGCGATTCTTTTCTTTATCCATTGGATCTAATTTATCTAAAGCAGCTATTAACTTAACAAATAAAGTGAATGTGTCCTTCTCAATTACTGGACGATTAAATTCAAAGTTAGAAACCTAAAATTAAAAATATTTAGCAATGTAAATTTTCTGTCGTGCATAATTACGCGTCCAATGGGCTCCAATTGATTAGTGTAATAAATTTGAACATTGTGGAGTGTCTTTTGACTCATTTGTATAACAGCTGCAGGTGAAAATTCACCGTGAGTGTACGTTTTAAAGTATTGTGAAAATTCGTTGGTATTAATGGTAGCAGACATCAAAATAATCTAAAATGTTGTCAATTTAATACAAAAATAAACAAAAAATGTAAAAATTGTACCTTGACGCCATTAGAATTGGTGTTGAGAAATTTACGAATAACTAGTAATAGAAAGTCCATATCTTGATTACGTTCATGTACTTCGTCAACAATTATATGAGTGTATTGGCGTAAATTTTTTTGCTTGATTATTTTTTGAAGTAAAACACCAGTAGTAACATACGATAATAATGTATCAGGTGAAAGTTTTTTGTCTAAGCCAACCTGAAATGGATTTAATTAAATTTGAGTTATATTTCATTAATGTAAATTGTACTTGATAGCCACAAACATATCCCAAACCCCAATTGCGCTCTTCACATACACGACGAGCCACAGTTATGGCAGCAATACGACGTGGTTGTGTCACTGCTATTACACATGGCTTATTCTTTGCCTTATGATCGTCTAATATAAATTGAGGTACATGAGTAGTTTTGCCACATCCAGTTGGGCCTTGTATAACAATCACGTCGTAAGCATCTAAATATTGAATTATCTACAAGAAATGAATTAAATTAAACAAAAATAATAATAGTGTAATTAATCACTTACTCGATCACGATAGGCATCAATGGGTAATTTCGAATTCAGTTTCGGAAAATTATACTTTCGAAAAACGTTGCACAATTCCTGATGTTTTATTTCATCCACTTCTGATCTGCCCGCATGAGATAACAAATCGCTGTTCGATTCGACCATTGACATAGCATTCTAAAAAAAATTCATACTCAATATGATGAAATACATTGTATGTATTTATGTTTGTAGATCAATTAGATTTTGTCATATTTCAATTATATGCAATTGGAATCTCGGGTTTTAAGTGAGAATCTTTCTAGCCATAGAAAGATGACTATAAGATAGTAGAAAACTAGTAAATATTAAAATTTTTATAACATTTTTGAGCCCTGATATCCTGGCTTACTAGTGTTCTGACTCCGAGTTAGTTGTAAAAAAGGATCTCAGGTTAAATGGGATGCAAATCAAACACTAAATTGTGATTGTCGAAAGAGACTTCAGTTGGTTGTAATTAAAGGAGGAGGTGGCCACCTGAATTGTGAGAAACTTATAGAATGTTTTTTAGCATGTAACAATGCATTTATGTCGTACAAACTTTTGTAAGAAAGTAAAACCAGAAAACTCATTCAATTGTGAGATCGTGGAAGGTAGGAAGTAAAACCTAGATAATCTAAAAAAAGTCGTAAGTATTTTTTGTAGAATTTACAAGGAATTAATATCTGAAGAATTTTTGGGGCATTTTAAGGCATTTAAAAAGAGAACAAAAAAACCTTCAGGGTTCTCATATCTGAGAGGGGAGAAAAAGGCACCGTGCAGGAACCGGGGGCTCGGTGTGATATTATCTGGTACACAAGTGGATCTAAAATGGTTAGTACTAGAGCAGGAATTGGTGAATGTTGAACAGGAGATGTGTTCAGCAGAAACCTGAATTGCCATACTACTATCTTCCAGGCAGAAATAATTGCAATCACAGCCTGTGCAGAGGACATGATATGGAGGACTTATACAAATAAGCAGATTTGTATCATGACCGATAGCCTGGCAGTACTAAGGACCTTGGAAAGAGTGATAACACAATCCAACGTATTAAGCCACAAGTCAAAAAGCAACGAAAAAGTAGGTGCCTTGCCAAGGCTACTTGAAAACGATATCTATAGTTGGATTTTTTTAAGAATAATATAAAAATTTATACTAAACAGATGACTACAAAACATTAACCAATGAAATTGGTTTGAAATTAGATGTAAACAAAGAGTAAATTTTGCTAGTATAAAACTACCTAATTCAAAACCAATTTCATTGGTTAATTATTTCGATGTCATCGGTTTAGTATAAATTTTCTATAGTAGGATCAGAACCAACTTGCGAGATAGCATATCTGGCCGGTAAAGGAACTATTATGTAAAAAACATCTTGCGTACTGAAAGGACCTTCCGGTACTAAGACAATCGCGGATGTTCACTGGTGAGCCTTCCAACAACAAAAGAAAACAATGCGACTACTTACAAGACGCTACAGTCTAAACAAACACCTAAAGATTACTGGGGTTGTAGAAGATCCTATAATGTAGGAAGTGTGGAAGAAGAAGAAACTCCACACCACATACTATTTGTATGTTCAGCTTTAGCCTCAATGAGGTTACGATACCTCGGCTGTTCATGACACTTGTTCTGACAACCGAGGAAATAACACAAGCACCCATCGGCTGTATACTCAATTTTATTGAGGAAACAAAAGAGTACAATAAGCTTGAAGCTTCGGTGCAACTGGGTACGGAATCACAATCCATTTAGCAATAATAAAAAGACATTTTTAGCATATCCTGGCAATTGAAAAAAATTATAAGACATTTTTGTCCCATAAATTAGGTTGTGACCAGCCCCTCACAATAAAACTTTGTTTTTGTAAAAAAGTTTGTTGTTGTAACAAAAAGTTGTAATATTAATGAAAAATCATGTTTAAATTAATGTGTTATAATAATTGTGCTGCAAATAATCAGTTTTTAAGAATCTTTTTCTGGTATTTAAGAAAATAAACCTCAACTACATATAATTTTAATTGTTTGAATAAGTTCTATGAAAAATAATAAACCTTACATTAAATGGTAATTGATGAGCACTTTGATAAAGCACTTCCTCCTTTCTCATGTACTTTTGTGCGTAATTAGTATTACATTTTTCTTGAGAATCGTCTTCCTCAACATCTGTTCTAAATTCGTGACCTTTATGATTTGCTTCATAAATACTTCTCACAGCACAAGAAGGAGCCTTTACGTTCATTTCACGAATTTGTTTAATCAAATCCATGTTTTCTTTTGTAAAAACGGTTAATAAAATATCTACTTTTTGAAAAATAACACAACTACTTGATACATTAACCTCACTTGTTAATTTCAGTTCAAACCGGAAATGTTTTGATTTCAGGGATTTCGGTCACAATAAGCAGTGATTTTTAGTACTACCACCTTGAATATACAGATGCTCGTAAAGTTGAAGACCAATTAAATCGGAAAATTCTTGAACTTTGTTCAAGGAAAATTGAATGACTTTATTTTATGCTTTATTTATTCAAATGTTACTTTTTTTCTACTATTGACATATTTTTAACGGGGACCGTAAATTGCGCCAGCGGTTGAGGGTTTTTCTAATCCTACCCGTAAATTGCGCCAAAAATTTTTAGGGTTGACCGTTTTAATCCATTAATTGTTTGTTAATAGGATTAGTATTGCCCAAAAGTATTTTTTTTTACAGAGGTGCACTTAGCCCAAATTTTCTCACTGTAGAAGTTTTACTAATTTTTAGTTAATTTGGACTTGTTCAATATTCAATCTTAACTTAATGTTGGTATTGTTAAGTTGTTAATCCTTGGAAATTTGTCTATATAAGTAAATAAAGCAATGTAAATTTTCACACTTATCAGAAACAATAAGGATATTAGAGAAAGAATAGAAGCAAATTAGATAATTTAAAAACGTTTTTGGCTAGAAATTATGCAAGAAATTGTGAGCGAACGTGGACATGTGTTATTGGTAGTTGATGGATTTAAGTTCCGTCAAAGTAACACATTACAATCAGGTGAAATAAGATGGCGATGTACTGATAAAACATGTAGTGCAACGTTGCACACTACAGGAGAAGCTGGGAGTCGTATTCGTAGTAAAGAAAACTTAAATCATAATCATATGGAAGATGAAAGTAAGTTAAATCGTCAAATAATAAGTGTAGCTACAAAACGGAAAGTTCTTGAAGATGGTTGGAAGCATGCACCGCCAGCTAAAATTGTCAATGCTGTTTTGAAGGAAAATCCATCTGTTCCGATAAATGTTGCTGATATTTCAAATATAAAACGCAATGCATACAATAAAGTTAGAAAACAACGCCCCCCCCCTTCCAACTTCTATTGAGGATATTCATTCTGCATTAGACTCCATAGATATCACAACACACCGCGGCGAGAAATTTTTGATGGTTAATGACAGCGTTCAAAATTTAGTTATATTTTCATCCGAAATCAATTTGAAATGTTTATGCGATGTAAAGAGTATTTATGTGGACGGTACTTTTAATTCTTGTACGAAATACTTTAAACAGTTATTTACAATTCACGGATTTAAAAATGGTCATTATATTTCTTTGGCATTTTGTCTCCTGCCGAACAAATTAGAAAATACGTATATCAATTGTTTTCAAATGTTGGTAAATATCTGCAATGAAAAGTATAATTTACGTTTCCAACCCAGTAAACAATATGATGTCTTCAAAAGTTCTTAAAGAGCTCTTTTTTCTGAATTCAGAAAAAAGAGGTCTTATAGAAATCAGAAAAGAGAGTTCTATTAGAATCCAGAATTAAGAGCTATTTCTGAATTCAGAAAAGAGTTCTCGTAGAAATCAGAAAAGAGAGTTCTTTTAGAAGTCAGAATTAAAAGCTATTTCTGAATTCAGAAAAAAGAGCTCTTTAATAGTTCTTATTAAAGACAATTTAAAACAATTACTAATTTTACATTAATTTTTTATTAATTTAAAAAAAAACAAAAAATATAAAAATTCATTACAATCATCTGGTTTGCTGAATCCATGATAATATACACAAAAAGGTACAACTTTTGGGTAAATTTCTGCTAGTATTGGATACAGTTGACTTTTTGAGCTTTTTCATATTGGCAAGCCATCGATGTGCACATTAATCCGGATAATTTCTTTAAACTGACTCATATCAATAACCTTCGGTTGATCAATTAATCCTTTTTGTAGTCCATAATGGAAATATTCTCCAGTAGCAACAGCACGGACAGTGGTGTTTTTAGGAGCATATATAAAACAGTTTTCAAAACTAATTCTTTGTAGTCGATTCATTTTAACTTTTAGACAATTCGTCAAACCGGCGTTTTCTTAACATCCTGGTGAAAATTATTTTCAATTTACAAAAAATAATAAATTATAACATTCATTTTTTTTATTTCATTAATACATTACCTCTAAAATAGACTGATGTGTTATTAGTCTGAACCACAAATATAAATTGAGTTGGAAACAAAATGGGAAATGTCAACAAAAACTGTTTCGAATTTTGTAGGTTACGTAGTTACGTACTATAAAACATGTGCATGTTATGCCACCAAACGCATATGCGTCAAATTTAATCCAACCAAACCTTAGAATAAAAGACTTCTAAAAGAGCTCATATTTTTGACGTCTTAGGAAGTCAGAAAAAAGACTTCTTAAAGAACTCATATTTTTGACGTTTTAGGAAGTCAGAAGAAAGACTTCTTAAAGAATTCATAGTTTTGACATCTTACGAAGTCAGTAAAAAGACTTCTCAAAGGGCTCATATTTCTGACTTCTTACAAAGTCAGAAAAAAGACTTCTTCAAGACCTCTTAATTGAGAGTTCTGAAAAATGAAGTCGTTCAGACATCATATTTAGAGTTCTTAAAGACGTCTTTAAAAAGACTTCTTTAAGAAATCTTTCTGACTTGTATGTTTGCTGGGAACCTACATCGATTGTTGCAGATTTTGAGCAAGCCATTCAAAATAGTATACAGAAAGTTTGGCAAAATGTAGAAATAATAGGGTGTCGTTTTCACGTCAGTCAAGCTTGGTACCGAAAACTTAAAGAATTTGGACTTGCAACTGAATATCAAGATAAAAATTCGCTTATTGGAAATTGGTTGAAATGGACATTTGGGCTACAGTATTTAAACCCTGCAGAAGTTTCGGAAAGTTTTGCTGAAGATTTAATGCTAATTATGCCTGCAGATGCGAGACTTTTTAAATATTCTTCATATTTGGATAAGACATACATACAGGAAAACTCTCTGTTTCCCCCAAAAATTTGGGCATCAAATACATCAAATATGTTCCGAACAACTAACGCATGCGAGTCTTTCCACAATTATTTTGCTAAAAATTTCCATACACCTCATCCAGACCTTTACTCATTTTTGGACGCTGTGTTAGATATGCAAGTTTCGGTTTATGTTAAAATCGATAGTATTAATCAACAGAAGCAAATCCGTACTAAAACCGTGCAAAAACAAAACACATTGCAATTCAACATAGCTTTGTATCAATCGAAGAAAATGAGCAGATTTGATTTTCTAAAATGTATATGTCATCATTTTGCAGATATTTATTAAAATATTTATTATCTTTATTAATAATTAAATAAAATTTGTTAATAACTTATGCATTTAGTAATTTTTCCCCCATCTTTCAATCAATTCGGATTTTGGATTCAGCGCACAAAAATCTACAAGGGTTACTTAGTTTTCTATATTACCTTAGAAATGATGCCAAAAAGGTAGATCTGTAAAGGTAGATCAGGTTATAGGTTACTTTTTTTAAAACAATTTTTAGAACATATTTTATTCCAGCATTCGGTATTTATATGCCCCTTCACAAAACTGCGCCACCACCGTGGGGATTACATGATATTATAATTACCAGTAAATACACCATGCTTTGGGTATTGTATTACAACTTAAGCTCCCCTCACCAACCGTTGGCGCAATTTACTACTTGTTCTTATATTTTTACCTACCGACCAAGAAAATATTGACCGCTGGCGCAGTTTACATACGTCCATTTTTAAGTCATGTTTTGTTTTTAAAGGACCGTAACACAAACCACGTGCCTTGATTAAGGAGGGGACGGAATTAGGTAGAAAGCCATTCAGGGCTACGCAAGGATAGGGGGGAGCTATCAAGCTACATAATTTTCTTCATTTATTTTATTTGACACAATAAAAACATTTTGCAGAATAAGTGACAAACGTATGTTGTCACTGTTGAAATTCATTGGAGCATATAATATAATATGCTATATAAAATATAAAATTCCCCCCCCCCTTTTTATCGGTGGCACACAAGTACCATCAAAAGAGTGCAAAAACTTAATTAAACATAAAGAGGTGGGCTGACAAAATTATTGCAAGTCATGGGTGTCCATAAAAAAGAGGGGAGTAAAAAGGAGCATCTGCACCCTCTGGCTTTTTTTGTTTTGATGAAAAGTAAAACAATTTTAAATTCTAAATTTCAAATTTATATTGGTGTTTTTAATAAGTAGGCAGTAAACGACATACAAAATTATACGGCAAAAAAAATACAAAAAATAATAATATTCAAGATTTGGTAGAATATTGAATTTTTTATGATAGATATTTAATGAGCCTTGGCACGAATTGTGTTTTTATTTAAAAAAAAAATAAATAAATCAAGCACATTATGTAATTAATTAAAGACTTTATTAGAAACTCAAAAAGTAGCTTTAAACATGTAAAATCAGTGAACTGTTTGGGGTCCTCCTGGTATAGCAACGGGACGATATATTTTAAGATACGTATCAACTGAAGCTATTATTACATCATAATAAACAAATTCTAAGTGTAGTTTAAATTCACCATTTGGAAAATAAGGTGGAAATTTAGATTCATCTAGAAAAGTATTACACAGTGTATAGGTCACTCCCTACAAAAGAAATAAATAAATTCTGTAATTAATAAAAAAAAAATTTTACTTGAACGTATCCACATTTGGTAAAATTTCCACATTTCATTAAAGTTGTTTGTATCCCCATCATATTTGCATTCAAACACTTACAATAATTAACTTGATAGCGTGTCCCGGGGAGTATGCGATATTCGTTACTTAGAAATTTATAAAATTGCACTAACACCTAAAAAAAATTAAATAAATAAAAAAGCTGAAAGTAGGCATAAAGTAGGTATATATTATCATAAAACATTTTCTCTTCGTGTGAGTACCTCCAATTTATTGCTTATGTTTATTTTCGAGTTAACCGTAAAATTCGCAACTGGCAGTGTTCGATTATATTTGAAAGTTTTAACTTCAATAAAATTGAATACAGATTTATTATAATCAATTAATTCGAATCTTTGAAAATCAACTTTATAATCCTTTTGATGAAACTTAAAAATAATCATTATTAGCAAATAATAATATTTGATTTTATTTCTACCTACTTTAGAATAAATATCATCTGCCAAGCTTGGAGATGAACGTATTAAGAAAACTATTGCAAAATATAACTTATACTTCAACATTGGGACTGGATATGGCATAAAATTTAAAATGATATAATTTTTATTATAAAAACTTAAATAAGTTATAAGCATTAAAGTCACTAACTATTATGGCACATTTTCTGCAAGGGTCATTAAATATCTACCATAAAATATCCATTAATGAACCATTTATATCATATTGTATTCACACATCAACACATCAACCTTGGTTTTTAAATTTTTACTTTATTCCGGCATTAATACTTTTTATCGGAAAACATAACGAAAGCGATGCTTTCCGAGTGTCCACCCGGCAGCTAAAACGAAGCATTCCTAGTCAGCTTACAAATCGACTAATAATGTAAAATCGACCATTAATGTGTTTTTATTAATGGTCGATTCTGTTACTTCGGCAAGTCAATTCATTTATATTATAAAAATTTGTCCGACGTGGGATTCGAACTGGCGATCGCCAAACGATTTAATTATGATTCAATCGCTTATGTTTTCCGATAAAAAAGTATACTCACCTCGCCTCGAAATATGATCCGTTACTGGGCTTACAGCTTTAAAAAGCTTGCTACGCTCACTTTTTAATATAGCTGCGTGCCCAGTAACGGATCATTTTCTATGCTTGGCCAGTAATATACTATTATCGCGTTTCACAACTCAACAACAAATTTCCATTGCCCTTGTATAAAAAAATTTGATATTATTTTTTTAGTCACTTTTTTGTTAGATTGTAAACAATTCAATTGTAATTTTTTTTAAACAAAAAATTCGTTACGGAAATTTAAATCTCGTTATAATGGAAAACCGAGACGTGAAGTTGCATGACGACTGCTATAATCAAAATTTATCTCAATAATGAATTTTTTTTTAATCCATTTTCTTTCTATAATCTTATTTTCTTATTTTTTTTCTAATAATTTTGAAGCTGTTTGACCCCATAAATAATTCATAACAATATAAACACAATAATAGCTGCGTTTCATATGACAATCCTAGTGCAACCCGTGCAACCCGACTGCACTAAAAGCGTTTGTTTGGACCACCTCCTACACTTTTTACTCCGACAAAATCGGTAGTGTAGCGAGTGCAGAAGCAACTTATTATAGATAGGAAAAATCCGAGATTGGCAAAACTTATAGGCGATTCAAGATAAGCGATACGCCACCAACGGTCGCCGGTAGAACTAATTTCAGAGACATGATTATTATTGTTTATTTGGTGTAGGGCGAGTGCAATGTTAGTTTTTCTGTTGTATCTCTTATTTTTTTTGTGTAAATTTTGTATAATTAAATGAAGACACATTTAGTTGTTGCTACAAACCTTCTAAATAGATATATTCAAAATGTCCAACGCGTACTATTCAGTTCCCCATTGCAAATCATGGGCGAAAAGAAAGGTAAGAGAGTTTTTAAAAAAAATGCTGTCCTAGTCCCTACCTTGAAGCTGCCCACACATGTTAAAGAAAATACCAGACTGGGACCTGACGTCCTCAAGACGAAATCATACATTTTTACTCACATGTTGAAGATACTGGCGATACTGCCATACGAGGTGCTATGAAACATAGTCAGCGATTAAATTAAAAGAAATGAATTGAAAGAAAGCAATGCATCTGACGAGGCAACTATATGTGACAATGAAGAAGAACTTCATAACAATCAAAATCCAGATGACATAGAAGCAGCTGAGGCTTTACTTCAGTCACTCAATTTCAAACCCGAGATGCAACCGAACAATGCTAGATTGAGAACTTTTCAAGACTTTGAGATGCAAATTAATGCCAGAATAATTTAAAACAGTGTGCGATTTAATAACAACAGATCAAACTTTAAACAGAATTTTTGCAAATTCTAGATTTCCAACTAAATAATTTAGACATGCAGCCGCTTCAATAAACATATTATATTTTATTAGTTATTTTGATATATTTTTATTTCACAAGTTATGAAACATTTTTTCCATAAAATTTTTATTTATTGCTATCTACTTTTCCTTGGAAACAATGAATTTCACCTATAGGAACTGCCTTATACTTATTCGCAGTCATCTTTTTTTGCGTCGACTACACACATTTGATATCGGTCTGTGAAATTTCTTCAAATTCATTAATAGTACCCATCCTAAAACAAAAAAATTAGTAAAATACACAATAACTATAAAGCAAAAACTTATACCTAGAACATTTAAGTAATAATGCAGATATTATATGATTGTTTACATTTTCCGCTGTTTCCTGCTTTACTCGTACACGTCGTGTTTTGTACAGTCGCCTTTCCCTGATCGACATCTAATACAACTTCTATTTCGTGAAGATTTGTATGTAAGCGCTGGTTGCAAACAGAGTCCGTATAACCACAGGTATAACTTCATGATGTCTTCCTTCAAACACTTCACTTTTCCTCATAAAATAATGTGCTCGGCGTTTAGCACTGCTTCACCCTCATAAACACATCGCGAATTGGCGTTGGCTTCCAAAAAAACTAGTCACGGCTAAAACGCCCAACTTATTACACTTGCATTATTTACTTAATAACTTGAGAAACTTATGATAACCTAGAAATACAAAATGATGTTCTTTTATATATTAAATAACTAAAAAAGAGATTGTACAAACCTTAAAGATGTTTAATTAGTTGAAGATCGTACGATGATTTTAACATAAACACTGAAAAACTACTACCTCCACTAAGTCACAAAACTTGAATTAAAATATCCATATATTCGCTTTAATAACATGTAAACAAACCAAACCATGTCTCTGAAATTAGTTACGAATCCTACCGCACTGGCGCTGCGATCTTAAATTTGATCGCCTATACTATTTCTATGTTGGCGACTCCCATATTTTACTTTCCTATTTACGTCGTAGTAAAGGAAAGTATTGTAATCGAGTAAAAAAAAATTTTTGAGTTAGCATTTTTTCTATAGTCTATGAGTCCATACAAATCGTTTGAGTCAAGTTTTGCAATGATGTCCGGATGTGTGTAGGTGCGTGCGTAGGTGTGTGTGCTTGTGTGTACGATTTTTTCGTCCACGATTTTTTCAAAACCGCTCAAAACTGTCATTTTGGACTTAGTGCCTTTTTCTTGTCAGCCCACGGGGTATTTGTTTTTAACCCTTGAAATAAATTTTTTGAAATTTGGGATTTACGAAGTTTTCAGGGTAGGTGCGCAACATATTAACAACCATTCTCCATCAAAATCTCAAAAATGGTATTTTTGGAGTTACGTGGTTTTCTACTTAAGCCATCGATATGGTATTCCGTGGCAGTGGTGTTGCAATATTGCAGGCCCGTAGCCAAGTCCGCGATGTGCCTTTGTTAATCCTTTCAGTCACCATGGTCGTTAAAACTAACATGAACTTCTGATAACTACCAAACTAAATACATTTTAATCGGTTTGATCATCGCTATCGTCTAATCTAAGGGAACATGGTATTAAATTACATGTCTATATAGCAGGGGTGGCCAACTTGATTGGACCCAAGATCTCTTGTTCACTAACGAGACCCTGTACGATCTACCAATTACACACTTCTAGAAATATTAAATGAAACAGCATAGTTCAGTACACAATCATGTAGCATTTTTTATGCATATTTTATGCATTTTTTGCCTTGCCACGATCGACTGGACTAACAGTCGCGATCGACCGGTCGATCGCGATCGACCTGTTGGCCACCCCTGCTATATAGGAATGCCTCCCTAAAAACCCAAAAACGGAAACAAAGACCATAAATGAAATTCGATTTGATGAAACAAATTCATTTGCCTTCATTGAGGCAAAGCAATGAGTATTGAGGCGATGAAAGTAAAGACGGCACAAGATGTAAAAATGGCACCTGCTTTGTGTATTACACATGATCGAAATTGTTTTCAATTTTTCATATAAAATAAATCTTTTCTTGGTAAAACTTTTATTTTTTAAATTTACCCATTGAGTCATGATATTCATTCTGACGAACATAATTTTTATTTTGAAAAGTTTGGACCGTAAAACCTTGAAATGTATTTCAAAAATCTTCAAATAAATCATTTAAGCTCTGTTCTTAATTTCAAAATTTTAACTTCAATAACAAAAAGTTGTGACTGAAAAGGTTAAATTGTTTTTATCTAGCGATCTTGTTGTTAAAACAATAACTCGGAAATATCTATAAATATACACAGCAATAAATTTAAACATTTGTATAAAATTATGAATTTTTAATTGTATACTTAAGTATGTTGTTGCCGAACTAGCCCCGCATCAAAAAACTTGTCCCACTCTTGAATTTCTATCTAATACTAGTTTTTGTTTAATAGTAAACATTCTCAAGTTTTAAATTATCATTTCATTGTAACCATAAATACGTATATTTATTAAAATAAAAATATTATAAATTATTACAATAATTTCAACATTATCTGTTTTTTTGTAATTGAAACAAAAAATAAATAGTACGAAAATAATAAACCCTTAATTGTAATATCGTTGCACTGGATAGTCGATCTTAACGTAATACTTAAATTATTTGAAACTTTTTAATAAAGTATTGCCAATATTAAAATTGATTTCTAAGAAATGAATATTTTAAAATCTTAAAAATAAATAACTTGAAGGCAATAACATAAATTTTAAATTACATCAACATAATTGATAAGTAACACTAATGCCAGTTGACACTGTAATATTTCAATGCTATTCAAGTAAACAATAAATGACATTGTAAGTATCACGAAATAGCTGCGGTGCAAACAGGCATAAGTTAATTAAAACATGTTATTAAGTTATAACTAGTATTAAAAATAATGAATTATACCATATAAAATTTGCACTTAAATAATAATAAAAACCAAAATTAACAAGCAGAGCACTGTCCTAAATTTAAAATTTTTGAGTGTTCCTTAAATTTGTCTAAATTATGCAGATTATCCCACCATAATTTCAAGCGACTCTTCAATATTAGAGAGAACCATGGCGTGAGAGGACCATCCAAAGTAGGTAAAAACGCATTTAGTTCATCTTTAGGTATGAAACTTATAGCAGAAATTTCATTAGAATTTGGATTTAATTGAACATCTTCTTGTAAAAATAAAATGTAATCAATTTCATGTTCACCCCATTGACCATTTCCAGTATCGATGTACTTAATTCTAGTTATGTAATCAAATTTCTCTAAAGGAATGGATTCTTTTGGAATTCCCAATTCAAAATTAAGTCGTCTCTGAGCTGCACGTTTAATACCTAAGGCATCTTTTTCTTCTTTTTCGCCATCGTAATCGGCTAGGGGATGACTACAGCAAGAATTTGTATAACAATTTGGATAAGTTACCTAAAAATTCAGCAATGGTATTAAGAATTAAAGGGTTGTTCGTAGTGGATACCTTTTGTGAAGCACGCTTTTGAAGCAAAAGATCGCCCTTCTTGTTAAACAAAAATACACTAAATGCTCTATGCAATGGTATTTTACCTTCCGGACTGACTGTATGGCACTCCCGCTTCGTTGCAGTTCCAATAATTTTATCTTCATCGTTCACCAAGAAACAATTCTCGTTCAAAGATTGGGCTTGTAGGGGATCCATAGAAGCAGCAGAATGAGCAAGAGAACTCGATAACCAACGACCCACACTTCTTTGCAGTGTTTGTCTAACTGAAGTTGTAAACATTTTATAGGTTATAATTAAAAACTATGACGGTAATAACTATATTCAATAACAAGAACAATATTATCTACACAGTTTCTTACGTATACATAATTGACGTAAGTAATGCTAATAAAACAGTTATTATAACCTTCTTTGAATACTTTAAAATTTAAATAGTTTTCATAAACGTCAACTGGCCAACAACGTTGCTCCATCTATGTTTACAAAACAACTTTGTAATTAATGTAAAAGTCGGGCGGTTTGGTGGCACTTTTAAATTGATCTCAAAACAAGTATATAACCGAAAATTTTAAAATAAGATTAATTATATCTACGTTTAAATTTAAAAATTATAATTATTGAATGTTATAAACTAGATATTTATTTATAAATTAACTTTGAAAGATTATCAAATGTGTTCGTTATTAAAGTTGATGTTGATCTTTGTTTTGCGTAAGTATCTATATACATTAATATTTATTACTACAACTACTTTACGATTTTTCTATGACGACAATTAAAAAGTTATTAAAAAGTAGTAAATTATTGTAAATTGATACATTTTAAATCGATAAAAAATTAGTTCACATAGTTCTATTTATACCTAATTTACCTGTGCCTGTGCTTCAGGAAGGTTGAATGAACACTTTGAAGTCATGTTAAATCGTACCTATTCAATATATAATTAAATTCATTTACATGTAAAAAAATCGATAACATTGTTCTTTATTTACAATAAAAGGTCAAAAGAAAATTAAAATTAATATTGCATGAGTTTCTTAATCATTCTTAACAATCTCTTCAAAACAATTTCAACTTAGTTTCAAATATATTTCGAGAAGCTTTACATAGATTTAAATTCAAATTAAAAATACCATAAAATTTTCAAAATTTAGTGTCGTATTTTCAGCCTATCTACTATTATTTTTTAATAGTAGGTGAGATTGACGGTGTTCGAAAAGGGGGGAGCCCTGTATTGCGTAAGTGGTGCCAATACTAATTAGCGACCTGAGGGACACATACTTTTGACGCATTGAGTCACTGTGTCACATAATATATTTTCTAAAATTGGAGAAAACAAATCTTTTTTTGAGATCATATTATGATCTTTTGTCATTATATTATATGATTTATATTATATTAGTACACAGAAAAAAGTAATTGGTAAAATCACCTAAAATTGTAGGCAATTCACCTAAAAAGTATGATCGATTTTCAACCTACTACTTCAAGTAGCTAAATCGTCTACATGCAAGTAGCTGAATTAGACACGAACAGGTTTAGGTAAATCGTCTATTGGTGTAGTCAATTTTTCTAATATGTAACAGATAAGTTGTCCATTAATGTAGTAAATTCATCTAGTATGAATTGATACAATTAACTAATTAAGTAGGTAATTTGTCTAGTAATTTAGGAAAATCTTCTAGAAAGCTGTAGACAATTTAGAAATAAATTTAAATGAATTGAATACTGCTAGTAGTTACATTACCTACTATACACAATTATTTTTACTAAAATGATTAGCTGATTTACTTACCAAAAATAGATGGTTTAATACATTTTTGCAGGAAAATCAATCAAATACGATTTAACAATAATTTTATTATATTAAAAAATATTTATAATATTCAGTAAAACTGAAAGTCAACAAGATAAACTACAAACAAATTATAAAAGTAACTAAATATACTTGTACACTCAACCATACTTTTATCACATTGTCGTTTTCGAGTTAATTAAATAAAAATAGGTATATAGAAATTCTTACAAAATTATTATCAATCAATGCAAAGTCAGTGGACGGCGAAGAATCAATGCAACTGGACGAGATGTCGAAGTTGTTGAGGAATCTTCCACCCTTGTTTCAGAAGGTAATTCCTAAACAAAAATTAATTACATTAATTTGTATTGAAACAAAGACCAAAAAATTCTACTTACGTTTTGCTCCTTCCACAAAAACAAGTATTTTCTCAATTTAATTCTCTGCTCGAATTTTTCTGCTGGTATTAATTTATCAATATGGGCAACCGTTAATTCTCTAAGTATACTTCCTAGTCAATATTTTTTGCTAAAATAATTTATAATTTTTAAATTTATTACAATAATCCTAAAATCACGAATGTGTACTTTATTTTATTTTTAGTACCTAGGTAAAAAGACCTGATTAATATATAAATATGGGTTGGGTACAACTCGCCGCGCACGATTCGCCGCGCATGATTCGCCACAGCACGATTCGCCGAGAGCTTCTAGCGCCATATATCAATAATCTAATTACTCGATTTGTTGACCTTTTGTATTTACATGAGGACACAGGTCAATTAATATGGTTCAAATTTTATCTGTAATGAAAAAAATTATTTTTTACGGTGGATCCGTGTATTGCCATGGTTGTCTTTGTCAAATTCGACTCTGCGCTACCCTGCGCTCCATTCCCCTCCGCTCCGGGCGCTCCGAGCCGTTTTGACAAAGACTAAACTAATTAAAAATATCCCTGAAGACCGAAAGAACTCGGAAAAGGTGGAACTCGAAAAAGGTGGAACTCGAAAAAGGTGAAACTCATTGAAAACGTGAATATCGTTTTGTAACAATTTAATTTATTTAATTCATTTTTATGGGGTAAAAATCTATCAAAGATTATCGATAGCTGGGGTCACTGAACGGATAAAAATAAAAATAAAAAATCGCGGCAAATCGTGCCACGGTGAATCGTGCCACGGCGAATTGTGCCGCGGCGAATCGTGCCGCGGCGAATCGTGCCGCGGCGAATCGTGCCGCGGCGAATCGTGCCGCGGCGAATCGTGCCGCGGCGAATCGTGCCGCGGCGAATCGTGCCGCGGCGAATCGTGCCGCGGCGAATCGTGCTGCTGCGAATAGTTCCCGGCGAGTCGTGTCGCGGCGAATCGTGCGCGGCGAATCGTGCGCGGCGAATCGTGCGCGGCGAATCGTGCGCGGCGAATCGTACCGTTCCCTATAAATATGAAGTACACACCCATAAGTACGTTAAACTAAATGATAAATATAAAATAAATGATAATACATATTGTTGTGTCCACATCAAGGCATAAGAGGTGGGCTGCGAACTTGAGCAATTAAAGGATTGACGATGCAACCTGATAAAATATAAAGCAGGATTTCTTTTAATTTATTTATTCTAAAAAAATGTTTAACCAGTGACGCGCATATAATATTCTGTTTCGTTATTTTAAGATTTTTATTAGTTTAATCGTTGATTTATTATTTGTATTTAATTTCAGTTTTTGTTTATTGTATTATATTTATTTATGTAAATTGGCATCATATAAGCAGGCACACATGCAGGTTAAACCAGCGGTTCACTTTTGATCTACAAAATAAAAAAATAAGAACCTTGATTAAATTTAAAAAAATCGAGAACCAATGGGAAGATTACAAGTAGCAAAAAAAACTAAGCGATGAAGAAAATAAACAACGAGCAAGACAGTCAGTAAATATTCGAAATCCATCGAGTGCGGTCGTGTTGAACAAGATTAAATTCAGAGCGTGTCGACAGTTAGTGAAGATTTGGAGTTTTGTTTGGGAAGTTACCCAAGGGGCTTGGAGCCATAGTTTTTCCGTGTGCGGAAATAAATATCGGCACGCGGCTGAGAAAAGGTCGACCGCATCGTTTGTTTAGATACGAGTATTTGAAATAGTTTCTATAAATTGAAGTAGAAGCCAAGGTGCTTAAAAGGAGGAAAAACAAGACGAAGGTTCAAGGAAGTGAAGAAGATTGTTTATGTGCGACGATAGTAGCTGGTCGACAAGTCGTGTGAGTCCTGCTTATATTTCATTGTTTATAAATTATCAGGTTACAAATAAAAATTGTATATTATATCGTAAATTGTTTGATTGTCTTAAATAACGCTTAAATGTAACCATTTCTTCGAAGAATCTACAGATCCCTGAGATATAAAGATATAAGAGTCACACGTATCATCACAATATGTACGTAGGTAGATTTGTCTAATTTCTTGCATAATATTGTTAGTTAAATTATTGGTTTATACTAACTATAGGCTATAGGTACATATTATATAACTTAATTAGAAAAATTTAAATACAAAGTAATAATTCCCTTACTTACCTTCAAAATCTGAAATTAACTCAGCTAAATTATGATGCACAATTTAACACGAATGAATTTTATTTTTTCAAGCAACTAATGCGATGACTGCATGCTAACTAAACCAGTTGGCTCCAAAAAATTATTAACTGAGACTGTAAATAAACAAAACCCTCATTTTCGTTATTTTACCCCGGTTGCAATAAGAATCAAAGTTATATAAATTTGAGTTGCATTTTGTCCATATCAATATTTGGGTATGTTTTTGTTTACTGAAGGAAGCCATAAATTCGTCAAGTTAAGTAGGATGCTGTTCAAAGAAATGCTTTAATTTTTTCTAGGCGCTGATTTAACCCTGACTTTAGATGAAATCTAGTACTTATTTAGCTAAAACAACTATTACTTTAGGCGACTCACACAGGTTTATTTAGATAATTTCAATCTTTTCAAATTAGATGTTTTGCCTAATGCAAAATGTTTGATTTGAGTATACAATTTAGACAAATCATCTAAAAAATAATCATCTACTACCAAATAGATGAATTTTCTAAAATAATTTTTTCTGTGAACATGCATTATTTTTATCAAAAATGCAAACTAGGGTATACCATATACATTATTAATTTCCATATGGTTATTTATAATTAATTAACTTTAAATATAATCTTGCATATAAATACAGCAGGTACTATAATGAAAAATATATGCATTATTACAATAATATATGCATTTTTCTAATTAATTAACTTAATGATAATTATGTTTTATTAAATAAGTATAACAAACACTATCAATAATATATCAACTTGATAAAATTTTATCAATCATTTATCAATGATTACTAACTAGCTACAGTTTCTTCTTTCTTGCTACCAAAATCTTGTCTTGAATACCAGAATACCAAAATTTGTTATGGCTCTCAAATGTTACTTATAGCCAAATTGACAATATTGTTAAATAAAAAGTTAATCGTGAATAGTACTAACGATTGTAGGGAATAGTGCGATAACCTGACCCACGAATTTAAAAATGGAAAAAATAGCAGCATAGTGTTCGATTCACAATACGGAATTAGAGTGCTTATGACTGCTGCCACTTCTGACCTGATTTGATCAGTTGGAGTACCTTTTGATGAGGATGAGAGGTACCAGAGAGAAATCCAGCATCGTGAACGTCGATTTAGCGTATTCTGTTAACGGTGCGTGTACCCGACGTAAATAGTTTCAGCGAGGTGTTTTAAAGGGCGGACCCATTAGTCCAAGGACTCGGAAATTATCAGTTCCAAAATTTCTTAAGGTATAAGAAGCCAAAGGCAATTCTGTAGCTCCCCCTTCCAAGAAGTCAAACCGACTAAACTCTTTTTTAGATGAGAAAGAAGGCGAAACCATCATACAAAACGCAGAAAATTACATAACAAAGTGAGAAAACAAGAAGCAAGGGAAGGAGCCCAAAAAAAGATTGTAAAATCTCCACTCATTTTTTGTAAAATTGTAATTTTTGTAAACATGTTATGCTTGAAATAAATGGTCTCCTATGCCAGTTAGGCCAAGAAATGGGGTAGACATGACAGATCGAGTAGACAAGACAAGATGACAAAACGCACCCATTTCTCCAGCTCAAGCCAAACATGTCACTCAGGATTGATTCTGGGAGTGTAGATTTACTGAAAACACGGAGACATTGCAGCCGGCGAGGCTTGACAAATTAAGCCTTTTTCTAAAAACTCAACAAAGCCTCCTATTTCCACACAATTAGAGAGCTAATCGCGGCCGCTCCAACTCGTAAAAACGATAATGCCAAGTCTGGTGTCCACGTTAGAGCCAAGGCATCTATCTTGAACGCCCAAAAGGATTCGCGGAAATAGACCCTCTGAGACAGTTCGCACTATAGCACCTAGGCACAGTAGGCTATCGATTCCGTTTAAAAACGTTCTCTAAGATCACCCACAGAATTTGGAGTATTGTGGTATCCACAAAAGTTTCATGATTTGATTTTATTTAAGGGGTGGAACCGGCCGCAGCTGTATTCTAGAAGTACCACTATTAACTTGAAATCATAATTTAATTTTAAATTGAATTTTGTTAATTATTGCTTAATTTAACTTAAAACAGATTCCTGCCATTCTAGTTTGGAGACCGTTTTAATGTCTTTCGGGGAAGTTTTTACCAATTGCAAAAAACTCGGAGAATTCCCGTCTATTATTTTAATTTTTAACAGATATTTATTTTCAACATTTCAAAATAGTGTCCTTATACGCGCTTCATACATAGCGCGCATAAAGTTTCGGATATTATTCGCTAACGTTCTTGCTCTACATCTACAACATCAAATATTTTTCAACTTTTTCCTCTGTTTTCCAAAATAATCACCAATGTTTTAGGCAAAAGTAAATGCCACACTAAAGATTCATGGACATTTATAGAAGAAATTATAAACTTCAATGTACCTCAAGATTATATACTGGTCTCTTTAGATGTCAAATCTTTATTTACAAATATTCCTCTAGATTTGGCAACCAAAGCCCTTGAAGAAAAAAGGGATGAAATTAAAAACTACACTGATATTCTTAAAATTAAATTTCTAAAGGCTCTCAAATTTTGTTTAGATACTAGATAATATTATTTCAAATTCAATGGAAAGCTATACCAACAGGGCCGATTTATCCATTAGGCAAGAAAGGCAGCTGCCTAGGGCGGCAGTCTTTTAGGGGGCGGCAAAAATACTAATTAATGTTCTCGGGGTTATTCATTACCTTATTTATTACGGGCATATTTATTTTGCTAATAAATATTATGCTGTTATAATAAGTTGAAATATTAATTTTAAGGGGGCGGCAAAATAATATGCCTAGGGTACTCACATGCCTTAACGCGGCCCTGTATACCAACAAATTTTCGGAACAGCTATGGGAAGTCCAATTTCTGCCACCGTATCTAACTTGGTCATGGAAAGCCTAGAAATGGACCGCATCACATATCTTCCTTTCGAACTTCCATTTTTCAAAAGATATGTAGACGACATCATCACGGCTATCCCCAAAAAGAAAGGAGACTACATAGTGGAACATTTTAATAAATTTCATCCTATAGACTAGAATTCACTCTAGCGAAAGAAAATAATAATAAAATTTCCTTTCTAGATATTAAAATTATTAGACACAACAACTGTCGAGAATATAAATGGACACAAAAAACTACAAGGTTTGCAGATATCTTAACTTCAACTCATACAGGCACGTAACTACGGGGGGGCCAGGGTGGGTCACGGCCCACCTAAAAGTTGTGCTGGCCCACCCTTGTGCCCACCCTGGCAAATAAAGAATTTCGTTCCAATAATTTCGTGATTTATTTCTGACTAATTAAGTTTAAAATATTTTACATACGCATTTTTAGTCGCATATTAGTCACGTAAATTACCTTTTTTTAAAGCATTTTTAAAAAGCATTCTATATCTCTTCTTGGCCCCCTTAAAAATAACTGGGCCCGGCTTCGGCCCACTTAGTCTAACAGGGCTAGTTCCGTGCCTGAACTCATACCACCAAAAGAGCCATAAAATCGGAACAGCTATCGGATTAATAGATACCCAGATAACATGTAAGCTTACAATAAGGTTGTCACTTGCTTGTCATTGGCTTGCCATGACAAGATTGCTATATGATTATGCAAACTTGTCAAATGTCAACTAGCAATGCTTATGGCAAGCTTTTTGTAAGCCTGTAGGCATATACAATGACAACCTTGCAGCAACCTTTTCGCTTGTCACCGGCAAGGTTGTTGCAAGCTTACAAAAACCTTAAATTGCTATCTGGGTAGATCCTTCAAGTTAACCCATGCAAACCACAGAAAGGAAACCTTAAAAATTGCAAAAGAAACGCTAATAAAAAGCAACTATCCTAAACACCTAATCAACAAAATTATCAAGGATCGAGTAAACAAACTATACAATGGGAACACCACCATTAAAGAACCCTATACAGGTTTCGCTGTGCTACCTTATATTAAATAGGCTCAGCGAAAAAATTAAATATCTCTTAAAACCTTTTAATGTCAAAACCTCTTTTAGATCCCAAAGCAACCTATAAGTCTACATTACTCAAACCTGAAAGATCCCATTCCACACGACAAAAAATCTGGAGTTATCTACAAGATCGAGTGCAAAGATGTAGTCCTTGTCTACATTGGGCAAACCAACCAATGGCTGAAGAAAAGAATTAGTGGACACATCTCTTCCATAAGATGCAAGAAACCCGAATCTACAACGTTGCCAAACACATTCCGGAAGAAGGCCACAACATAGTAGACTTTAACAACAACACCATCCTAAAAGCTATATCCAACTACAGAGACAGGTTACAGCACGAAATGATTGAGATCAAAAAGGAAAAAAACACCATGAATAGGAAAACCGACATCGAAGGACTCAGTAACATATACAGCCCACTCCTATGTTAATTTTACTTACATACTGGGGTTAAGCTTTTTACCACTGCATTTTCTTAACCCACGATAACTTATTAGATTCATTGATATTCTTTTCCGATTTTTAAATATTTTTTATTTTCAAAATTTCACTTTATTTAGTTATCGGACAAATGTCAATATTCAACTCTTTACGTTACTATGTATTTGTTTATTCAAACTAATTATATTCTTGAATATATATATAAACATTCTGACGAAGGCGATTACCATCGCTGAAAGCTCAAATTGAATTTCCAATTATTGAAGTTTATTTAACTTGTTATATTTTAAAGTTTTATCTTATTATTATTCTCACAAGTTAATAATTTATATTTAAATAACTATATTTTAGAAGCTAATAATTTAATTATTTAATTTTTTATGTATAAATACTTTATTACAAAAATTAACTATTGTAATTTCCTGATTTAAATACAAAAATGTTAGTTCGGTATTTTCCATTGGGAATCAGAGGAGAAAAATGATTTTCATTTGGTACAAAATTGCATAGTGCTTTGATAAAAATTATAATTGTTTTCAAAACCTTAAAACCTTATTTAAGTTAAAGTATGTTAATATTGCCACACATATATTAGATATATCACAAAATCCTATTACGTTTTCTTTCAAAAGTATTTTCAAATTGTGAAAAGTGTCGATATTTGTTACTCATAAAGTTATTGTTTTGTTTGTTAGTACCTAAAACAGAGAATAGTACTCTAACGGGGCCCACGATTTTAAAAATTTCCGAATGACATTATGGTACTTTACGGCATAAATTCTAAATATAAAAATTAAATTTTATGGATCATTCAAAAATACGGCCAAAATTCACGAAAAACTAGAACCAACTATTTGATTGGCTACCTTCGTAAAGTTGGCTCCGATTTCAATATTTCAATATTTTGTAAACAATTAGGTAATTTTTGATTAACTAGAAGTTCGCATTATTAAATTATAATAATATTTTCCATACTTAATAGTATGGGAATAAATTGCTAAAATAAATGTATTTTCAAGTTGCTAACTTATAAATTATAATTATTAGTATTAAATGTGTATATATGTTAATGTATCCGCAAAGCATTAATTTACTAATTACAAAGTGCAATACCTTACTTAAAATAAATTTTATGTCCGACTGTATGATAATAATTAATAACATGATTAGCTTAATTAATAACATGATGATCCCTTAGCTACCATAAGATAACATTTTATGGTACTGGGCTCTTTTACTTTATTGATAAAGTAAAACGGCCTGTCAATGTCAATGAAATAAACTTCAAAATTAATATTTTATTTAATTTAATTTAAAAACGATTACATTAATAAATTATTATTTTGATTATAATAGATGTTAGTTTTTGAGGCAATTTCAACGATTTCTTCCATTATTTAACTTATTAAATAATATCACACAATTTTAAACCAAATTAATAAACAACAACTATAGTAAACCAAGAGCAGTAGAAAAAGCATTCTTCGAAATTATACAATTTTTATTAACTAAATGTCAAAAGTGGAAAAATATACCTGGATATTATGGATATGGATATGAAAGGAAATCTTCTACGGTGCAAAGCTATGTATGTCATTCTGCACATAATTAGGCTTTTTGGACTCAGCCTATTTATGGACGTCGCTAGCAAGCTCGCTCTGTCGTAAACTCGGCTTCGTCCGATAAAGACCTAAATTATGTATACTCGTAACATAAATAGCTATTAAAAATAAATAAAAGCTCCGAATATAAGTCAAGAATATAAGTTGTTTACTGTTTTACTGAATAATTCATATTTTATTATCGACTTCTAGAATTGTTGAAAAATTGAAATAAATGGTTTCACCAATTTTGAAATATCTGCTTTCTGCTCCACGCAAACTTATGGAATAAGTTGTAATATAATATCGCAAAAAATAAAAAATTTTTGTATGAGAATTCCCGAATTCTTGTTTTCAATTTATGCAGCAATAAAATGAACAAATACAATAAGACTCATTACCTACTTTTTTCCACAGGCACATATACATAAATGTATAAAACTGATTATATGTATTTCACATATAATGGAATACTAAATAATATACAAATTCATTCACTGGACTGCGACATTTGGTCATACATTAATCCTATTTTGTAACAAACAAATATTTATTACAATTTTTTATATGCATCAAATGAACTAAAATACTATGTTCTTTACCAATTGTAGTTAACTAGTTATGCGTTATTGTAAATGTTATTTATTAGTTATAACAATATCCTTTTGGGGTATACAATAAATATTAGTTGTTTACTATTATCATTATAATAGAATTACCAAGACAAAAAATAGCATTAATGTAATACTTCTTTGAATTTCTATGTTATTTTATCGACCATGTCTATGGTCATTTTGCCGATATCTATAAATGTACACACCCAAAAATTTGATTTATTTATAATTATTCCTTTCGTAAAACTAACAAATTAAATCAGCTTTTACCATTTTAGTTAAGAAGACCGCACATGCCATTCAAATAAACTACATTCGGGTACCACATGCAGTGGAAAATAATTCTGCAGAGCCTGCAATTTTGGATTGTAATTATTCTCTGCGCCCTGATGACACCGATTTGGTATTAAAGTGGTACTTAAACGAAGCAGTGGTTTACCAATGGATTCCACCTCAAAAACCTCAAGCTTTAGGAATTATGAAAAATAAATTGAACCTCACGTATCAAGCGACTGGTGATCCTAAAACGGTGCACAGGGCTATGCAAATTATTAACCCTACTACCGATGTGGCAGGAGAATACAAATGCTTCGTTTCAACATTTGCTGATGAAGATTTTAGCATGAAGAATATGATCGTTTTTGGTTAGATATGATTTTTTTTAAATAAAATGTAATAATTTTAAAATATTTGATATAATTTATAGTGCCCGAAAGTATGATGATTGTGGTAAAATCTGCATTTGATGGAATTATAATGAATTTTACATGTTTTGCTACGGAAGTGTACCCTGAACCTAAAATAATGATGTACACAGATAAAAAAGAAAACATCTACGCTAAGTGCGATAAATTTGTAAAATTTTAATATTTAATAATTTTTACATATTGTATTGAAGGAATCCTTTAGAAGCGGTAGAATGGAGTACTAGTCGATTAAACAATGGAAGATATTCTGTAACAGTTGTGACTTCAGTTTTAGCAAGTGAGCTAAATTCTGGCACGCTGATCCATTGTGAACTTCGTATTCCCGGAACCGGGTATATGAAGCGCAAAACTATGCTGTATTATCCACCAGGTATGAATATAGGTATAGTGGCTTCTTTACTTTTGTTTGTTTGCTGTTCGAATACAAAAATAATAGATAAAGTTTATAATGTTTTGTGATTTATGCAGTAGTGGAAAATGTGGCAGGTAAGTACTAGAACAAAGTAGAACTTATCAAAGAGGATCCTGAAATCATCTCGGATAAATAGGGCATTTTATCCAATAGTTATACTATTTATAAAGTGCTAATTGGGCAATACGAGAGCACAAATCTCTCTTTGGACTCATGGTCTGTTAAAGATACACTAAAAGAATAGTGTTTAAAAGTTACACAATTGTTCAATATTTCTGCACAATTTGTGTCTAAATTGGCTCTAAACTCAATATTGTGTTAAAAAACTAACCCAGTTTGTGTAATTTTCAGATACTATATAAATTGGTGAAATCAACATTCTGCATAGTTCTAGAACAAAAATTCTGCAACTTTGAACTTTAATGTTTAAATTTGTATCTATATTCGCATTGTTGTGAATTGACTTTTTATCATTTTCCAATTAGTAGACATTTTTTTATATTTTGGTGTGACCTCAGGTTACCGTTTGGGAAGTTCTAGAAAAAAAAAAATACATATTACATATATTTTCTAAGCATTAATATATATTTTTTTAGCTCAATCCTATTATGGTACATCTACTGCATTAACTATCATCGTTATCTTCATTTTTACTTTTCCTATCTGTATTAAGACGTTTTTTTCAGTATGAAAAGTATTTTTTGTTATTTGACGAAGGCAAACGACAGTCCATTATGTGTTAGATAGTAGGAAGTTCGAAAGTGTTTAATTTTTATCAAATTATTTCAGAACAAAATACAATTACCTTTTTGAAGTACCTATAGAAGTTTAATTATTTCAGAAGCAGGTTTACACGATTGGTTGATTTCTCTTTTGTGAAAAACGTAAAAAGGATGAGAAGATGTTACTTTCAACAACACTTTAGTTTGTTATTTTTTTACAAGTCTGTCACATTTGACGTGAAAACCAATGTTATTTATGTCTTTGTGTTTCTAGCTTCTTTCCGTCATGAGAAAATAGAAATGTGTTGTGAAGTAGTATTTAATAGATATATACATAATATGACTAGTGGCATCGTTGTTGCAAAAATTATATATGTATATTGTTTTTTAAAATATTTTTAACCTTGAAAATGAACCAATAAACGGTCCGAAGCGTGGGATAATTTAAAATTGTTTGATAGATTTATAACTCATTTAATTTTATTCACATTATTATTATTAAAAAAGTCAACTATAAATAACCTTTTACCTAAAGAAAAAACTTTATTTTTCACTAAAACGTCAAATACTTTAATATTAATGGAAAAATTGAAGTTATACAAGAGAGATACGCCACCAAGCGCCCACAAACTGAACTAAAATCTCCGATATTTGTCTGGTTGTCCAAGCAGGTATTAGTGTTAATTCAACGACTTGATTTGTTAATAGATACCGCTTAAACGATTGTTTTTTAGTTATTATTTTAAATCAGAAGATGTAAAGTGCCTATTGATCAGCTTTAAATTGTTTACCATAGGTAGGCGAAAAGAAATCACAAAATATATTTTTATGATTTTCCTCAAGCCGGAAAAGGCAAAGTTTATGTTGAAATTAAAATATTTATAATTGACGAGCTTTAATAATTTACATATTAAATAATTGAATAAACTGCATAACTTTTTTTGCATAAGATTGAAACAGAACGTTTAAACAATGTGTAAGTATAACAAAAAACACAATCAAAGTAGGCTGTAGTTGGCTATAGTAATTTCAATTCATTATTTGATTAAAAAAAATACATGTAGGATTATAATTTCATTATTATTATTATTAAAGCTCATCTAAGAATTTTCACAATTCTTCCATATGAAGCACAATAAGCAAGTGAAAGTATATCGGAGGTTTTAGTTACGATTCTTACCAGTGGGCCTGCAATCTTAATTTCTTTTCCCTTTTTAATTTCATAATTTTTTAACCTCTTTTGAGAGCAAGTAGCGCTCAATCCCTGCCAGTTGCCCGCTGGGAGACCTGTGTAGTTTCTGAATAAAATATTTACAACTTACAAGTTAGTTGTTCATATAGAAAATGAAACTTAAGGAATAAAGTAGACTCGTCCGTTGTAGCTCTTACATTATTATTATCCACACACCTACTAACAGTATCTTTTTATGCCAAACAATTGATGCAGAAATAGTCAAAAGTTGTATCTCCGTTAAAATCTCAAAATCAAATTTTTCATAATTATTTTCTTATGAGTATTATTTTTCTAATTAGGAAAGGCAATAAAAAAAATTTCAATTTTTGTACTTGACTCTTTCATACATGGGTACCTACTTTTAGAAATATTATATAAAATTATTATGTCAATAAAAATGTATTGAAAATTTAAATAAATCCTAAAGAAGCTAAAATATATGAACCCGTAAAGCATTGTCTTTTAGCACCAAACGTTTCTTATAATTTTCACTATAAAATATGTGACATAACTACTTTTAGTATTTTCAGTACCAGGTACCAATAATGGTTAAAGTTTTAATTGAGACAACTTAATATTTTTATAACGTGAATAGGACATTTGCTTCGTAACACCGAAATCACTTTTCATTCGCCACTTTGTAGTAAAAAGGAAATTTTTATGGATTTAACTTTTGATTACTTAATTGCATTCGAGTAACTTTTCACGCGTGATTTATTTCAAATTTTTCTTTTTTTAGTTTTTTAATTATAAAAAGCTTTCAAAATGAGAAGTTGGGTGTAGTACCTATCAATTAAATCTTGTGGTAGAGTATATTATTTAGTTTTATTTACTGAAGTACAAATGTAAAAATACATTCCGCTTATAACAAAGTTAATAAAAATAGTAGGTATACTTAAATGGTAGATGTACAAAATTATTCGATAGTTTAAAGTTCACTTTTGGAATAGTCCAATATTTGTTTCCTCATATAGGTTAATTGCTTTAGATATGCACTTGGAGTACATCTTGAACATCTTTTCGAATTTCTGCCTAAACTGCCATAATCTGAATGTAAATTACTTTGTAAACTGTAATTGCTTTCGAAACTAAAAGTACTATCTTGAAATGGCAATTGAGGAGTTGGCTCTAAATTTACTTCTCCATTTAAATCCTTACAGGTTGGACATTCTGACAATTGAATTTTATCGATGCAATCTTCTAATCTTCTACACGATTGTTTTAAAGACTCTTCGTACTTATTCACAGGATATTTAAAACTGCCTAAAGACAATGGAGGTGAAGTTTGAGTAGAAGTTTCTTCCCCACAAAAAGTTTGTGCAGTAAAATCTTGGCATGTTTTATGAACTTCGGATACTCCCAATCGTTCGTCGATTCCACTTACGGTAACCTCCAAGTCATAAGCATGGGGCATTTGAAGTTTTTCGGCGGCTAAAGTAAGATTCGTCATTAAATTTGTAGCTTCTTCCATAAATTTTGACATGCTTTTAAACATCTTATCGCTTTCCATTTCGGGAAGTTTTTTATTTTCACGAAGAGGTATTTTCGACAACGCTGACAATTTATTTGCGCTACATTTTTGTATCGTGGAAGGTTTTAAAATTTGTGGTAAATATGAGTCGGCAATATTTAATAACTCCGTTTGAGATTGTTTTGAATTCGAACATTTTGGCATGGTACTGTAAAAAGGAAGACATTTTTCTGTAAACTGCTTCGTTAAGCAAACTTGTGGCGCATGGACAACGGGAACGTTAATAGAATTTAGCCTATCTGCATACTGAAACGACGTCAAACAAGTTGCTTGGCCCAAATCAAAGCAAAACTCGTCCATAATATTTGACGTTTTCAATTGTTCGGCGATGGTATTGGTACTTGCAAATTTTTCTTCTAACATCGATTTTTGAGCAGACGCTTCTATGCTTAAAGTTCCTAGTTCTAACGAATTGTGATTGCTGATTATGTCTGGAAAGCATAAGTTATTGGCTTGATTTTGATCTTCTAAACTGTCATCCGATGGTGTATCCGTAATTCGGTTGTGGTTGATGTAGTTATGCGATACGTTAAAATTAACAGCACTTGTGTATATTGGATTAGAAGTACATGGATTGATCACTGTGTATGTCGGTTCGGGTTCGGAATTTCCCTGAAGATACTTCTTAAAGGATATACTCGAAACGGTAGGTTGCTCCGCAACTTTCTTTGGCTCGGCTAAACAAAAACAAAGTTTTAGAGACAATAAATTAATTGGAATCATAAAATTAAACTCACGTGGTAAACTATCCGATGATTGAGTACCACAAGATTTTGTTATGATAAATGAATTTTTGACGTCTTGCAAAACGGGTTCAAAATTTTGTATTTGACAGTTTACCCCAACATTTTTTGTTTGTACTTCGATTGTTTCCGTCTGAGCATCTTTTATTTCAACCAATGATAGTTTTAAATCATCCACGTCGGTCGACATTTCTTTAACTCTAAGTACAGGAAACAAATCAGTTTGAGTGTCCGTGGTTTTTCTCCTGTGAGCTTTCAATGCTTGTCGGGTTAATTCCTGTAGTCTTAAACGAGCGTTAGAGCATATCGATAACTCTTTTGGAACTTCCTGGATGGGTGGAATCACGTCGGTTTCTGTGCCCACTTCTTTTTTCTTCACTTTTCCATATAACCGGCTAGTAACGGCCGCAACTATTTGTGATCGTGGTTTTGCGACTGATCTTTTAACATCTCCAATTGGTGGACCCTTTTCCTCCGTAACAATACCTCTTTCTTGATGTTTCAAAGTTGTTCCTTTAGGCTTCGAAACCAGAGGTGGTTTGGTAACTAATCTTGGTTTGTCCAAGGAATTTTGCCGCAAAACCGCTGGTTGCGATAGTCGCTTAGCTTTTTCCTTTGAGACGTTAGAAATGGTTTCCAATGAACCATAGGATTTGGTCGACTTAGGTTTCAGTATATTATTTCCAATACTTGAAGTCCTACGTATCGTGGGTACTTCTTTGGCTTTCTTAACATCACTTGTCACCTCCATGGTGCGTATAAAATTTTCATTTATTGAATATCGTAACCGCTTATCGTTTCTACCTTGGATGCAAGTTAAATCACCACGAAGCAAGTTAACTTTATTTATTTTTGATGTTTCTTGATGATCACGCTCATTGATTAAATTCTTTCCATCTAAGTTTTTATAATTATTGTTATCCTCTATTGAGTTGTTAAGTTGTTGGGAACTTTCGTTAGTTTTGTAGTTTAGTTGATGATTCGGCCTCTGTTTCGTTTCAGTGCAGCTAGAAATTAACAACCGCGGTTCCTAGAAATGAAGTAAAAATGAAAACAAGATACAATGTGGAAAGGAATTCTTACTTGATGTTGAGCCAACTGTTGTTTTAAAGCTGCTATTTCTACACGAAGTTCTCGAATAAGACGTTCTTTTGGATCTTCGTTGACGACCGGGCACGAAACAATTTTCTTGGCGCTTTGCCCAAATCGTAATGTATTCACCGTCTCCGTATAGCAGGTATTTGAAGGTGAAACAGCTAAAAATTCGTTGAATGTGGATAAAATAATTTTCAGTTAAGTTTTCATTATACTTACTTGCAATTAATACAGTTTTAGAATTTCCACCAAGTGTGTCTTTTAATAGCCACGTAAGTACGGAGTCACGATAAGGAATAAATCGTTTACTTTGATTTCTTGTGGTTCTTGTACCACGTTCAGCTTAAAATCATTAAAACTTTAAATAATATTTTGCTGAGTGTGTCTACTGAAATAAAACTTTTAATTTATACCAAGATTAATTAATTTATTATTAAAACTATATAAAGTTTGTGATAAATTGCTCTTGACGATTCGTGTATTCCTTTTCAGAACTTTGTGTTTCTTGGATTTTAATGTTCAATTAAAAAATTTATGAATTATTTTGGAACAAGAAATTATAAGTACAAATTTTTCCATCAAAAATTGTATGAAATGAAATATGTTTCACAAGATAATACAAATTCAATTTTAATAAAATATATTTACCTAATGTTGAAATAACATTTCCTAAAGCTACCAAGCTTTTGTTTATATTGGCGCCTTCAGTAAATGTTAAATTGCTTATTCTTTTACTTCCAGCTTTCTCACTACCAGCTAAATCTATTAAATGCAACTGGATACCTTCACCAAAACTTAAAGTGAAAACTGAATGACTTCTACTAGAATATGGATTGGTTAAAGTAGCGGCAATACTTCTGTTTGATTTTCCAATGTCGAACCATTTTTGAATTGTTTCGGGATCGGAAGCTGTATGTTTGCTAAGACCTAAAACAATTTCGATAAGTTTATTATAATAATTATTATTAATTCGACTATGATACGATTAATTTTTTATTTTAAACCTTGATATCTTAAAATCCTACATATATTATATTTCAAATGTTTAATTTAGATTTAGAAAACTTCTCTTGGTTCAAGCTCAGACAGATTACAAAAATTTGTTTTCTCTACTCGACTCTTTCTAGGTACTCTATGTTCCGCCTATTATGAGAGTTACCGGCCGTTCGACGATTTATCAATTGTTAAACTGAAGTTAAAGTGAATGTTAATTTTGTTTTAAACCATTAACAGAGTGTGACATTAATTTGTTGAAATGTTTGTACAATCTAAAAAGACTGTAGAATATTGATTCTGGGTGATTCCAAAATGTGGAAGTTGGCACCTGCGTGAATAAGAAAATTTTTTTACAAATCATTTGAGATTATTCTATTGTGCATTTAAATGGGAGGGGGGTCCGTTTAATTACTAAATTTAATAAATCTAATTCATTTTATAAACATAATTTTTTTCAATATTTTTTCAATTTGCAAAAAAATATTCCACGTTTCAAATTCAAAATTCGAATAAATATGTAAGTTTGCCAATCGCAATTTTATTTAAAACTGCTTTTATGATTTTTAAAAGTAATAGACTACTTTTTTAAGAGTTTAAGAGTTTTTTAATATGAAATTTAATAATACAACGCGAGTTCGATTTACATATAGAATTACGCCGAATCACGGCCTATTAGCAGAAATTCCATGTTTGGCATTTTATAAAATTTTAATTTTTTTACTTTATAAAAAGTCTACCAATAAGAGCGATAGAACTTGTTTTTTTAATAAAAACTCAACCGTTAAGTTAAGTTAAGTCACACGATCGCGGTGACCGGTTGACAGTAGTTTGATTTTGCGAACTTTTCGAGATGAACGACTCCCAAAACTTTTCGTTCAATAAGTCGATTGTTTCGTTGGAAGTGTAGCATGTTGGGCCGTTCTGTTGAAACCACATCTCTCCTAGATCCATTTCATCCAATTGCGGTCACACAAAGTTTGTTAACATCTGTCGATATCGCTGTTTATTGATCGTGACAGCTTCTCATTGCTCATTTTTAAAGAAATAAGGTCCAATGATGACTCCGGACCACGAACTGCACTAAACAGCAACTTTTTTAGATGCAAGCCATTCTCATGGACCACCTGTGGATTTGTTTCAGCCCAGTAACGCATATTCTGCTTATTAACGAAGCCATTCAGCCAGAAATGAGCTTCATCAGTTTCCAGATGCAACAGTGTCCAATCTGAGAAATTGTGACGCTGGCAATGGTCGTCCGGCTGTAATTCTTGGATGAGAACAATTTTTTAAGGGTGTAGTCATAAATTCTTCTGCAAAATTCTCCACGTTGTCACTGAAGACAATCCCAATGACTGAGAACGACGTTGCACCGATAAATTCAAGTTTTGACCAATACCGGCTCTCACAGCAGCGATGTTGTCACTTGAACGCGCTTTTCTTACACGAATGGGTGCCCTGTCGTCGTGCAAAGTGAATTTCAATTCAAAGTGATTGATTGTGCCACGAATCGAGAGCTCACTTGGTCGATTATTCGTGAATAATCGTAATTCGTAAAAAAGTAAATATAAATAAAAAAAAAATTCGCGTAATGCTCTGAACGTAGCTCAAACAGAGCTCCCACTTTGGTAATATAATTTTACGATTTGCAAACGTTCTTGCGGCGTCAGTCTTGCCATGATAAATGGTGAGCCTTACTGAATAAAATACACTATGAAAGACGTCGATGTCATTTATAACATGGCGGCAATTCCTATCGAAAGTTCTATCACCCCTATTAGTAGACTCGGTATTTGTAAAATGTATACCGAGTATACGTCAGAATTTTATTATTTTTTACTTCACTTTTTAAATTAAATTACTTTTTTTAATTTAATTTTAAATATTTATTTTATTTTATTTACAGAACTTGAACTTGAACTTACTAAAGAAGTAATTTTCTTGTGAAAAAAATTAAACTTTTTATTTTAAAATAACTTTAATTTTTTTTTTATTGGTATCCTATTTTGCTTATTTATTTTACACATGCGGTATAAGTTGTATGTTAGTGCACGATTTTTTGTTCGTTAAGTTGCCATTTGCCTATTCAACTGTTATTGCATAATTTTTATAAATAATAATTAGCGTGCGGTAATTCTACTTAGTGCACGTAAATTTCACTTAGGGCACGCGAATCGATGCTAAGGCCATCTTTGGATTTTTGTATAAATTAAAAATAAGTAAAAACATAAGAAAAAAAGAAACACTCTCAAATCGTTATTTTAAATAATAACAATAAAGTGACAGTCGCTTTGAGCTATTAAAATTAATTTCGAAGAGTGCTTTTTCTATATATGATTTGAATTAGCAATAACTCGAGAACGGTGCTAGATATCAAAAAACTGAGCAAAAAATTCTCCCCCCTCGCCTCGTACTCACTCCCCGTGAATTATCGGTAAGAAGGCATATGCAAAAATTCAGATCGATCGCGCGCAAAAACAATTGACATTGACTTACATGTTTTATCATCTTATAACCACATTAGTAAAATAAAATAGTATCTGCAATCGTTGCGGTGATGTCAATTGCCCACTCAAGCTAATAAGCGCACTTCGCTCTCGTGGGCAATTCACAATTTACCGCACTCGTTGCACAATATACTATTAAAGTACGCAATAGCGTGTTTAAATCCAACTTTCAAAAACGGGCGTGTTTTAAAATTACCATGGCAACGTCAACAACCTAAGAAACGTGTAGTTAAAAAATGTCAACTTTTTAATTATTGATTTGACAGTAGTACCTTTTAACGTCAAATTATACTAATTTTCAAATATTTAACAATATTAATTTTTTAAATAAATGTTAAAATGATTTCAAAGTGTACCAATAAAAAAAAATTATGTAAAGTATTCGTGGATACATGATCTTTAAAACACTTGCTCTATTTTGAGCACTCCGGCTGCGCCGTCTTGCTCGCAAAATCGCGCGTGTTTTAAAGATCTTAATATCCACTTGTACTTTAATACCTATACTATTAAATAATGCGACAATAATTATTATTTTACATTGTATAGTAGATATTGTATATTTTTACATATACCCGATGTGAATATAAAATATGTAATAAATTAGTAATACAAAACTTGATCTTTGTAATTAATTTAGCATCCCTGATAATCTATGTCAATATTGTATTATATAATTCCAATTACCAAAAGCATTTAAAATCAGTTCTCAAAAAGACCCAGTACGTAAATTTCATTGTGTCCGGCAAACTTTTAATTTCAAAAGTATAATTCTTCATTACGAGTATATGAATGGATTTTGGGAAACTTCTTCATCTACAAATACTTTCCTCTCAATAATTACAGCACATTTCAAACTGAAAATTTAACTTCTTCATTTCTCATTTTTCAGTTCTCTCATTCTGCACGAAGTGTCCTTTCACTTCTCTCTCAAACAACATACTTGATTCGCAATTACAAATTACAAAATTTACAACATCGCATTTTTGGGCTAATAAATCATGACAATATATACAATAATATAAACCCATTATTTCTGCTAAAACTTGAATTTGGAAAACCCGTGAAAATGTAAAGAAAACATTTTATAATAGGGTGAGTTTGCCAGTTGTCGTACTACACCCGTTTTCTAACACCAAAGAATATAAAATTAAAAATTAGCAAAACCGTACAACAAAAATGTTATAAAATGGTATGCCTTTTTCCGTTATCTTTGCTTTATTAAATTGTATTACCAAAAAAGTTGACAAAGTATAAAATAATAAGATACAATTCAATGTGTTGGTTGGCAGATTTACATGTCTACATTTGAAATAAAAAATGGTATTTACATCATGAGTTTTGTTTTTAACATTTTAGTAACACACAATATTGTTGTTTAATTGTTTCTATTCAAACTAGACATTCGAGTTTAGTGCCTAAACATTCCGGTCAAAAATAGGCTGATAGTTTTATATATTTTCGCTGAAATATTAAAACAGTGAAACATTTCGAAAGAATAAAGTTAAATGAAACGGTAGACATTCTGACGTATACCCGGTATAAATTTTGCAAATACAATAATATTATTATTGATCCATCTTGTAATCTATCTAGGTATGTATGTAGATCATACATAATGTATGCACTATTTCAAACTCCTGCAAAAACAAAACCTATGTTACCTAGATGTAATATGCCCCATTAAGGCAGAATGGTAAACAGCTAAATTATATTAAATAAATAATATTATAATAAAATAAATTAACTAAAATTTTATATAACATACCGATTTAACTTACCCACCCACGTTAGGTCATGACAATAATTTTGTAATCACTTTTTATTAAAATAAATGTGCAATTCTGCGTTTCATTACATAAATACGTAAAATGTACCTACTTACAATAGCTGAGAAAATTATAATTAATTATTTTAAACTAATGAATAGTAATTAGTCTAAAATATTATATAAATTTTTTTATGTAACTAAACAATAATGTAACTTACATAACGAAAGCAATATTTATTTTTCTTATAATAAGGGTCAAAACAAAAAAAAAGTATTTTAAATTAGGCGTTACCCAAAATAAATTAATTTTGCGGTATATGATTTTTTAATTTAATTATTTAAATTATTATTCTCTTGGTATAGGTTTAGGTATAATATTTTACTAATTATTATAAATTAAACGAGATTAATATAATAAAAACTTACCTTGAACATAAGGTCCTTTTTTAGGATGTTCGCGAACTTTTAATATACTCGATTTGCAATCATCGGAAATTTGATTTATCGAACTCAATAAATCTCGTACTTTCTCGTTATAAATTTCGAGATAACTAAAATTGAAATAATAAATTACTTCGCTTTAAATCACCAATAAAATAAACGAAAACACCTAACAAAATTTACTAAAAACTACACCTAATTTAAATATTGATGAATAAGAAAATTTAATTTCAGGCACATGCAATTTAAAACACGAAAACAGAATTGCGGACTTCCATGCACATTTTTTTAAGATCGCATTTTAAAGTGATTTTCACGACTTGTTAACTCAAATTCAAACACGAAACCTACTGACTCAAAACAGAAATCTAAACAAATGAAATGGTATAGGTATGCATTGCGCACAAATTCCGCAACTCTCATCATTATTTACTATTATTTGTCATTACAACACAATTAAAATGTATTTAATTCATCATTAGCTATACCTACCATGCATATAAACTCGAGTTAATTTTTATTAATGCTTTATTTACTTTCCAATTATTTACGCAGTCTTAACTGTTAACAAAGCAATAATTTTTAAGCTATGCAAAACTTAAAAAACTTGAACTTAAAAATTATGGGCATTTTTTTCATTTCCGGTTTCAGATTTGTCATAAGTTCATTAACTTTATTAGTAGCAATTTAAATGTAATTATAGTAGGTAATATATCTTTTAAAACATTTCTCAACTGAAATTTTTATTTTTAAAATTATAATAAAAGAAAAACAAGTTTGTTTCGATTTCAGTTTTTTCAATTAGTCCATAAAATTGGCTGTTGTCTGTTCTATCGGAGAACACGGCCTCTTCGCTCCGCATCTCAAACAGCAGTCACAGTAAACCTATAGTATTATGATTGTATAATACTGCAGTAATGTATTTATTTTAAAAATTAAATTTTATCACGCAAGTGATATAATTCGCAAACTAATTTTAAATTAGGCAATTTTCTTTATATTCTGTTTAGTGTTTAGTGAGAGGTATCTGTTGTAACTTGTAATAGTAACACAAACAAAGGAATTGAATAGGTGTTTTAATGGTCGATTTGCAATCTATTATTCTGATCGTCCTTGCATGTGTGGATGGTGAGAACTAACGCTATTCATGTGTAGATAACATATATAAAATATCTTTTAATATCCATGCTGTTTATAAGTGCAACAATTTTCAGATTCCTGATCTCAAATTTTTTTTTTCAAAAACCACTCAATTAATATTAATTACACCTGAGGTCATACCCTCATACCGTGTCAACTCGACTATATTGTGAACATTTTTAGTTACTGTCATCAACTACAGTCCATTCCCTCTATAAAGAAAAGTTCATTATTGCAGAAATAAATAACATTGCAATATGAACTTTTTTAATAAAAAAATTATGTGAAAATAATGTAAATATGTAATTAGAAATGATCTAATGTTTATGCAAAAATTAAACAATTTAGTTTTATTAATATTCATGTTTTGAAATTCCCATAATTTAATAAAATCTCATTATTACAAAGTATAGAGCTCCGCAGACATTTCGTCTTGTCGAAATAATACAAGAAAGACATAAATAATGATTGAAAAAAATAAATAAATACAAATTGAAACTAAAGAAATGTAAGCAAGCAAAAATTAGCAATGACGGATTCGTCGAGTTCAATAAACAACAAGGTCTATTTAGATTTTAAAAATAAACATAGTTTTAAATATATAACACTTGCACTGAAAAAATACAATAAGAAAAAAATTGAATTACTTAATTACAAAAAATTAATTATACCCCAAATTAAAAAATATAACACTACAATATATCGATACGAAGAAATCCGACCGATGAATGTGGCATTTCATATTTATTGCATAGATTGAATATCTTGTCGTGGTCCATCAGATTTTTGACTTTCAATTCGTAAATTTTATATTTTGTTTATTTTATAATTTTTTATTTTGTAAATATTTTAAAATTTTCTACTCTTCCAGCCAACTAGTTCAGGTGGCAACAACTAGGTGGGAAAACCAAAAATTGAATAATTGAATTGCCATTAAAGTACGATTTTTTTACGTAAGTGAGTTTTATTATTTTGAATTTTTAAATTGTCCTAAAATTTAGATCAAGTTTAGATTTTCTGAAAAATCAATTAATATTTGAAAGGATTTTGATTGGAGAGGATTTAATTTGGAAAATTTATAATCATAATTTTATTTGAAAATTGAAACTTAAGGTAAACGTAGAATAAGTCCATTTTTCATTTAGAATTTAATTTTGCATTTGGAATATAAAAGAATTTTTTTTCTCAATGTCTCATTACTCGAGTCGACGTGCGGTAGTTTAATCCTTAGATTGAGGAATAATTTAATTATTTTATTATCCTACCAAATTACTTATATGGTCTCCACGAGACCACCGATGAGACCAATTCGAACCACCTCGAACCAAAAATTCTGGCTTCAAGAGCCAAGCCAACAACCTCACTAATATTATAGCATAAAGCTTTTAGTCAGTAATTAGTAATCTTAGTTTTAAAAGCAAGCTTTGACAACTACATTATTATTACCTAATTGTAGTTTCTATTTTATCTGTTTCGTCGCTGTGTAAACATTCTTTCAAATATTTAAATATATTTTGGCATACTCTTGGTATTATACCATTATCTTTTGTACTTCCAATCATCGTATGCGTTTTTCCAGACGAACTTTGTCCATATGCCAGTATACAGGAATGATAGCGATTTTTAATGGCATTTTTAATATCATCTTCAATTTCATCAAATATCTGAAATAATTTAATTATTAAAATATCAACATATTATATTAAATTGTTTTCTATCTGCCTTACCACACTTTGAGAAGCCTCTGGCTGAAAGCAATAATCAAATGTAAATCTTCTAATTCTTTCCCTACTATCGCCAACATTTTGTATCGGAACCTGTGCATATAAGCTAAAGTAAAAAATATACAAATTGAGTAGTTTATTTAAGAATATAGATATATTCAATAGATATATTGAATCTCATACATATTATAAGAAATGTTAAGCAAATAAAATAATTGTTATTTTAAAAAATAAAATAAAATAATGCATGTATTAAATGCCTATCAAACATTAGAGCCTAATTAGTTTTTTTGTTTATTACTTTAAAATATTTTTTTATCATTGGTCGTCTTGAATAAAATGATTAAAACTATTCAGTAGTTCAACTTATTATATCTTGCTTTTTAGACATTTAATTAGACATTTGGTACAATCTTAGAGATTATTAACAGTTAAACAATAAAAAAACAATATTTTTAGCAGAAAAAACTTTTGTTCTAGCAGCAAAATATTTTGTTAGAGCTATAGCTACTACAAAATTATTTGTTGTTATAACAAAATTTTTGTTGCAGCGACAAATATTTGAGGTTTTAGTATTATAGAGCGCTTTACGTACCTTTAAATTCGTAATCGATATTACACTTTTATTAGTAACTGCCACTACAGGTATTGATTTGTAATTTATTTCTCTGAAACAAAATCGTACATTATTGCAACAGCCAATAATTTATTATAGTAAATAATTAAATTAAGTATCAATATTTTAAAAATTAAAAATGCAAGAAAGAACAATCGACCTGAGCGGCTAGTGAGGAATTTCGGTAGTGAGGCAGGCACGTGAAACCCAGAGGGTTAGGGGGATTTAAAAAAATATTGAATATTGTTTCTGTGAAACTACACTTGTTGGTTTGGTGAGACACCGCCTCGCCTACCTACCCCGACAAACCGTCACTGCAATCGACATACAATTAAGTGTTATGTAGACCTCTGTTTGAGATCAAAGCAAAATATTTTGTAAAACTGTAGTTCTACTTTATCATTATTAAATTTATGAGAAAAGCTCTTAACTACCCATTGTTCTCGAATAAATTTTTTTAAATTACAAAAATGATACATTTTGGTAACCAACTTATCGTTTATATTTTAGAGTAAATTATAATTTTCTGTCAATTGCGGCTCGTGCTTTCATCATCTGAAGAGGCTATTCATAAAAGACAGATTTTTTTAGATTTCTTTAAATTTACTCGAATTTCTTAAAATTTTTAAGATTTCTCAACATTCCTTGGATTTCCTAAGATTTTCTCAAATTTTCCTGGAATTTTGTCAGATTTTCCTTCACTTGTATACCAGATTTCTTCACCGATTCTTTCCCTTGGTTCCAACCCAACTTATTTAAATTTTAAAAAAAACATCTTATGATGCTATTTATAGGTATAGGAAAGCGCACGATTTACAAAAAAGACTGACCTTCAACTACATCGTTAAAGAGCTGCTTTGGATACTCAACTAGCAAATGTGTTCTTCTTTTGCCCTAGCCTACATAAATTACAATACCACATGAAGTCGATATCGGCATATATGTAGTTATGCGGAAATTTCAGTTGATGCATAGTCACTGCAGAGAAATGTTGAAATCGTCAGTAGCAGAGTCGTAACTAGGGTGGGGCAACTGGTGCGGTTGCACCGGGAGAAATGAAGTAGGAGACGTAAAGAGAGCTCAAAGCAATGATCGCCACTGATTTTATAGACAAAAAAGCAAAAAAAATAAAACGTCGCACGAATAAAAGGGTAGCTTTGTTTAATTTTTTCCAAAAATTTAAGTTGAGGGGGAGCGTAAAATGTTGTGTTTGCACCGGGCGTATCATTCTTAGTTACGGTACTGATCAGTAGTACAGTTACACTTTGCGGTCCATGTGATGGCTGCATCATTTACATGCCGTTCTAAGCCAACGATTTTGCTTCTACGGTAGCCTCATTTTATTTTTTGAATAAGTATTGTGGAAAGAGTATCTTATCTTTTGATAGTTCTTACAATCAAAAATCTAATAATATTATAAATATAATAAACTAATAATATATTACTTTTTTATATTTTTGAAAGTTTTGATAGTTTAATTAATAGTCCAGGATTAATTTAATGGGAGGCTGAGCCTCTCTTGCCTCCTCTGACGAACTACCATTGTTTTATGGTATTTTGATATGATTATTACTTATCTAATTTTCTATCATAATTTTCATGGCGCCTCTCTCTCATATTATATTTTTTTTGTATTTTTGTGTATTTTATTTTTTTCATCTATTTTTCGAAACCGCGGTTCATATCCTGGTTGCGTCGAATACACTGCTGCAGACAACGGTAAACCACCCTATTAATTAAATTCCCTAATAGTACGTCATCTTGACTGCAGCAAAGTGACGTGGCTGAAGTTATACTCATACTCAAACTCATACTCACGCAAATTACAGTCGCCCAGACAAGTAACGGTAAAAACTTATTAATCCATATTTCAACTAATAAATCGTAACTTTAAGTGTAAAATTTATTATAAACATTTCTACGAATTTATTTCTATTATTTCATACAGGGCTCCCTGAAGACTAAAGTCGTGAGTATGCCCCCTTATCCCCTGAATCTTGATATGAAATTTGGTGTAGATGTTGGGGTCTAAACAAAGATCATCCACACAAAAATTTAGGAGGGGATCTCCCCAACTGCCCCTTCTACGAATTTATTTCTATTATTTCATACAGGGCTCCCTGAAGACTAAAGTCGTGAGTATGCCCCCTTATCCCCTGAATCTTGATATGAAATTTGGTGTAGATGTTGGGGTCTAAACAAAGATCATCCACACAAAAATTTAGGAGGGGATCTCCCCAACTGCCCCTTCTACGAATTTATTTCTATTATTTCATACACCTTCAATTTAAAAAAAAATTTCTAATTTATGTTATATAAAATTAGTGTAATTAAATGTTTATAATAAATTTTACACTTAAAGTTACGATTTATTAGTTGAAATATGGATTAATAAGTTTTTACCGTTACTTGTCTGGGCGACTGTAATTTGCGTGAGTATGAGTTTGAGTATGAGTATAACTTCAGCCACGTGCAAAGTGATAGTCTACGCACTGCATAGTATATGCTATATGGTACTAAAGATTAAATTACGAGTATGTCAGAATGATTTTATTTTCGGTTTCTTTCGGAAAATTAAATAATTTTTCTAATAATATTTAGACTCGCGCCCCCCAATTAATGTTATCGATTGAGTAACGCTGATTTAATCTGTATTGGACGCTTTTTATAATATATTTTATAATACATATACAATTTTTATTAAATCTCTTGTGTGAGTGTTTTTCTTTTAGAGCCATCTTTAGTCAGACGCCGGAGCAATTAATAAATATTTTAATAAAACAAAATATTATCAGGAATAATGAAAACTATTTCGTATCTAAAATTTCCTTTTATATTTTAATTTTCTGCAACAAAATGTAATTTTGTCAATTAATTTTACAACGAAGTTAAATTTTATAGAATCAGATGACAATTTTACACCACCAAGGGGTAAATCGGGTAATCACTAAATGAAGTCTGTGGAACGGGGACGTGTCGTAATGAAGTCTTATGAAGTTTTGTGCAGTCTCGTGAAGTCTTTGAAGTCTCCTGAAATCTTGTGCAATTTTTATGAATTCTTGTGCAATCTTTAATATGATGTCTTGTAAAATCTTTATGAAATCTCATGAAGTCTTATGAAATCTTCATGGAGTCCTGTGAAATCGTTTAATTTCATGAAAACTGTGGAACTCAAAATTCTAAGTGGTTACCCCCTTGTACACCACTCATTGGTGAAAAACTTTGATGAAAATTACGTACACCATCAGTAAGTAATTTTACCCCTGGAATGGGTGCAACCCAGTGGCCACCATTTTTACAGGTAAATTTACATGGTAATTTTTTACAGTGGAAATCTTAGAACTTTTTCAGAAAAAAAATAATTAGAATAAAGTATAAATCGTTTTTCTTTCGATATGAACATTTTACTTTTTACCTATTATTATCTTATTCTATTGCAAAGCTTATAAGCAAAAACTATTCTATTATTTTTGATTAAAAAAAGAATGAATAAAAATTTTAAGATAAGAAGGCATATTCCGTCTCACTTAACTTTTCCTTAAACAAAAGTCCACCCTTTCGAAGATGCAGTTCTAGAACATCCAAAACCGTATCAGAAATTACAATAGACAAAAGTTCTTGATTTTAAAATTTCCTGTTTAGCTAAGTATTAAATTTTAGAATTTAGAAAAAAATATCGTGGTCGCAAACCAACTTCTAAAATAAATTTTACTTTTTAACTATTTTTGATTCTTCTAGTTAACAATACTTTTTGTGCTGTCGGTAGGCTCTTATGGATATGTTCCTTCATTAACCAAGATCAAAAATTTTAAAATACGCAAAAGTTATATTACACATTTCGTACAGGTGCCCACTATGTCATAAATTATAAATTTTAAAAATATTAAATAGGTAGAAAAAATTTCTACCGAGCGGATGTTCTATATTTAGGGTGCAAAAAGTCACCGCTGCAAGTAGTATGTTTTGTTTATCCCATACTTTCAGCGTCAAGACGCCACACTTGCTATCCACATCACGGACGTGAAATAAGTTCAAAAATAAAATTGTCGTTTTGTAATAGAAAAACAGCTGTTAAACAAAGCAGAATATTTCGGCAGGTATATTAATAAAATAGGTGTAAGTTTTTTGACGAAGAAGTTGAACAACTTGCGTGAAAAATAGGCCACCAAAAATTATTTTTGCAAACCTAACTGCAAATATATTTGAAAGCAAAACAGGGTATAAAGTCGGTTTATAATAAAAATTATACTGGTAGATATTAAATTTTAAACCAGCACGCAAGCGATGGATTACTAATAAACAATAAATTAAATTGAAGTATAAATGCAAACTAATGTAAAACTTGATATGTTTTTTTTTATATTACACCCTTACAGAAATATTGCTTACCTTTGCGATAATGGTCTAATCCTAACGGCAACTTTAAGGTTATTATTTGACATTGCTAATAATTGAACACTAAGTTAAACGATTAACAGAAACAATTTTTATGTTATTGTATTTAAAGTTCGATAACTTGAAAAATAGATCTGGAACCACTCCAAAATTTGGTGCGGCTAATACCAAGAGTTGTTCATAAAAGACTACAGTGCAGATACATACAACTACAAATTTAAATTGCTGAGCTATATTTGTAACACCGAATTTTTCTCAAGCGTTAGGCCTATAAAGTAAATACTTTTAGATGGTGTGGATTAGAATACACATAATACATAAAAAACACCCATTAATAATTTATCATTTTTTTCGTTTCCGATAAATGTGGAGCTATATTTTATATTATTATTATAATATAAGGGTAATTTTCCAGCTAGCATATCCAGTGGAGGACTGAACTTTCAAATGTTGGGGTGCTCTTTTTGAAAAGCGACAACATTTAGTCAAACGAATTTGAAAGGTCCGGTGAAAAACACAAAGTGCCGCCAATGAGAGGAATAAATAATGTATAAATACAAAAAAAAATTTATTCGTTGTTTACTTTTGTAAAATATTACAATAAAATAAGTAACTTGAAAAACTGTATATAAGTGACTTGATGAAACTCGAAGGTAAATATCTTATTATCCCACTCCTACGAGGATAATTGTACACGCCAAAAAGAAATAATGAAATAAAACTAAAAGACGATTGTCTAAACTTTTACTAAAAATGTTAAAATCATGCAAACATATTTCGGTCTACTAGACCATCATGCAGGGCAATTTTGAATTGAATTGTTACAAAAGTATTTGTTGCAAATTTTTCAACGGATTAATAATATTGTTTTTCTATAAAATATTTTAAAAATAGTATATTGCTTTATTCGGATTAAAAGTGAAACTTTCTTTGACACACAATTTTTGCATTTGCGAGGCAGAGCACCAGCGGAGCCGATCGGAAGCTCGAATACTGTAGTTTTCTCTTCATATTTGTGACTTTATTTATAATATCGTATTTTAGATGACATTGACAGAACAAACAAACAAGGAGGGGGGTTATCAACGGAAATTTATTGACATTGACAAAAGATATCACTTTTCAAAATACCCCAATTTTTAATGAAAATTTTAACATTTGTTTATCTGAAAATTGTTTTTTGCTCTTCTTGCTAAAAATCTTGTTTTTGACATATTAGATAGCTTGAGATGCACGGTAAGTGAGCTATTTTCAAAAATTTAATAGAAAACTAAAAAGATCAAAAGATATTAAGTTGAAAAGCTTAGAGCTAGGGCACTAATATAATATGTAGATACTAATTTGATCTATGCATTAGATTTACAGATAATTGAGTCTAGTTTTACTTATCTATAGACCATTTATATTTTAACAGAAAAATATCGGATGGCGATGTCCATAACTTTAACATAGATACTTTTAAATAACAATAAATTTAAAAAAGGATTTTTTTTGACCACATATTACATAATTATATACATACAGACATTCTTTTGGAAATGACGATTCTCCGTTTCTGGGACACCAAACTGCCTAAATTCATCAAAATCTTAACTCTCAAAATGTCATTTCCAAGTTATTTCCATAAAAAAGTAGCTAATAACTGAACTACAAGTAAAATCCCGGTTACAGTTTTGCATTTTCCAGTTAATTTTCTTTATTAAAATGCATTTTTTATCAAGTAATTTCACAATAATGGTGAATTTTACTAAATTATATTACAGAATTGTACTACAACTTTGTTGACAATTACCCGTAAACTGACTCAAACAAGTAGGTACTTATATGTAGATACTTCTGTGTGATTTTACATTTTTTACTTTATCATAACGAAGTCTGAGAAAGTATTATAACCGTGCAGAAAAAAAAGAGTTAAGATTTTGATAAATTTGGACATTTTGAGGTCCCAGAAGCGGAAAATCATTATTTCCAAAAATGTCTGTATGTACATAATATGTACATATATGTCTGTATATGCATTTATGTATGTGTGTGGTCAAATCTTTTGAGTTATTAAGTACATTGATACACAATTGTTGAACAAACTTGTTAAAAATTCCACCACTGCGCACTGGGTACCTGATTTAAACCTAAGAGTAAATTTACCGGAGAATTTTTTACAGTGTAGTAATCTCTGGATTCCATGTCAAAACGTCGAAAGTCAAAAACAAGAAAAGCAATAACGTTGAAAAGCAATAATGTCGAAAAATAAAAACGTCGAAATCAAAAAGGTCGAAAACAAAAACGTCGAAAATCATGACATACGGTAAAGTCCTTGATGTTCTCAAAAACCTCATGTCTGTGCTAACTCCTGAAAGCGTCGTGACAGATTTTGAAGTCGCTCAGATTAATGCTTTTGGACAAGGTATTCGAAGGCATTAAACAGAGGATGTTTTTATCCATTTCAGTCATAAAACCATATGATTCGAGTCCAGTGCGAGAACATTCAGTTCTCAGTTAATATTTGAAAGTTGGCTGCTTTAGTTTTGTCCCCGTTGACGAAGTGATTCAATCTTTTGAGGAACTCGTCAAACCGAGTTTGACTCACGACGTTGCCGCCAGCATGAAGTCCATAGCACTGTTGTATGGTGAGCGTAACCTGGGATGTCCATCTGACTGGTATCGCCTATAACTTTGAATTCCAGCCTAAGTAGCATTTTAATGCTAAAAATCAGCTAAAAAGCCACTCAATAACTGTTTGCGGCAGCATAACATGCTACGTCAGCCAGCTAAACAGCGATTAAATTGCATCCTTTTTGCAGCAATATTGCTAAAATGGCCTACTATTTTTTAGCAATTAGCTAGCTATTTTAAAGCAATTTGCTTGCTGCGAGACAGCTAATAGCGCTCTTTTAGCTAGCTAAATAGCGTATTATTTTAGCGTAATAGCGTATTAAGCTAAATAGCTTGTTTTTAGCCAGATTTTAGCTAGCTAAAAAGACTATCCTGCAGGATAGTTGATACAATCGTGTTTAAAACACCTTTTCTTTTCTAGTTTATCTCTATCATTTATTTCTATTTCCAAATTTTTTGGTATTTAGAAATTTCTGGATCCTTCTCTGTTCTATTGTCCACTATTATACTCTCTTTCCTTATGTCTTCACATTCATCTTTGCTATTCATTTGACTAATTTGATAAGTATTAAAAAGTTAAAAAATTTTCTTTTTGTTGTCTATGGCACTTCACATAATATTTTAAATTCTGTTTTATTTTCATTTGCAACATAAACTACTGTTGGTGTCTTCCTGTTTATGATTGCATTTGCATTTTCAGCTTTTCTTTCTATTTTTTATATTGGAAAGAATCTCTTTGTCTTACTCCTGAATCAATTAGACACTTTATCGTTTTTCATTTTTTGCTTCGCGTCGGCAGCCGGCACAATACTCTCTTATCTTTGTGAAATTACTGTCTAGATATAATCGGTCCCAGGCGTTTTGTTTTTCTTAATTTTTATCATTGTTTTTTTTTAATTTTATATAATTTAGTTTAGTAACCATTTCATCGTTTCTTATATTCATTAATTCTCCTAACTTAAAATATTCAGACAAAGCTATTTCTGGATTTACGTTCAACGAATTCTGAAAGTATTCCTTTAAAAATTTTTTATTTCTTGGTTTTCGTGTTTCAAATTTCCCTCTTTATTTTTCATTCCTTTTGTTTCCAGCATGTTACCTTGTTTATTGATTTTATTCTCGTATTTTCCTGTAGAATTCAGCAGGATTTCTATGAGATTTCTATGAGATCTTAACCATTTTAATCTCTATGTCGATTGTATTTCTCGTGTATGTTTTCAACCGCTTCAAGCAAAAAAAAACCTTCTACAAAATGCTGAGTTTATTAGAACTTTTTTCTTTTCAAAAAATTCTCAACCAAAGTGTTAGCTTTTCTTTGATATTTTTGTTTTTTGACTGTTCCATATCAGTTCAGACAGAAGAAATTCACTGTCCAAAGTGTGTTATATTTACATGACTGGGCATAATTGGTTGAGTATGTCAGTGATTTCTGTGCAGTGATTGCAACTTGCAACTGAGTAAAACCTCATTTGTTCTGGAGGATTACTACTACCGTCAACAAAAACAACAACCAGTTGTTACTTTATCGTCCATGATTAATGAATTCAGTAAGGGTTATCGGGTTTTGGACTACTGGTAAATAAAACTACCTCTTTATCAATCAGTCGACGTTTCGAGTTTTATTTCACTCTTCTTCAGGACTACAAAAAAGAAAATTTGTCACAGCTTCAATTCAAAAAACAAAATGGATAATGGGTGGGGTACCACGGCATTGGTACAGAATCATACAGAAACGGGTCATTCTTTCAAGTTTGACAAATATGAAATCTTAGACAACGAACCCAATTTACTAAAAAGAAATATTAGTAAAATAATTTTTATAAAGACTAAAACAGTATTAATTACAGGGAAGATACACAGAAGCTGAGTATTTTTTATGGTGATGTTATCGACACCGAGTAGATTCATGTAGATTGGGAACCTGTGGTTTTAGCAAAGAGATATTTATTTATTGAATAACAAAAATAGTCTGGGTGATACTGTGCTGAGAGATTAGATATCTGTTCAATTTTATTTATACATTGTGTTACAAATTGTTGAGTTTTAATAATTTTATAGTTTTGACGAATTCAAGATTTTATATTTACATTGTATGCTTTTTGGAAGTTTAAAATTTTTTGTAATTTGGATAATTTTGAGATTCATGCGAGGAAATTGGTGATGACGTTTTTATTTGTTATGTAATATGCCTTGTTCACTTCATATCATTACTAACCTCATTTACTGAAGGTACAAGGTAGGGTGTGGTTTTGTTTTTTGAATTGAAGCTGTGACAAATTTTCTTTTTTGTAGTCCTGAAGAAGAGTGAAATAAAACTCGAAACGTCGACTGATTGATAAAGAGGTAGTTTTATTTACCAGTAGTCCAAATCCCGATAACCCTTACTGAAAAACAACAAAAATATCGATCTTGTGCCTCTGCGTTTTCCCTGAAATACGCTCTTATTTATTTAGATCTAAATCTTTCGAAAATCGCAATATGAATTTTAAGGCTTGCTAAGAAAACTTTAAGCCTTTATCTTTAATTGTTTAATTGTAGAATCACTGATTTAGTTCACTATATAATATATAGTAAGATTAATGAAATAAAAAAAATATTAAAATTATTAGTAATATTAACTCTTGAAAATATATAAAATTAATTAAAATATTAGAGTTAAAGAAACAAATCAAACAACAATCTTTGAGCTTTCGAAGATTTTCCGAAAGCTCGAAGATTGTTGTTTGATTTGTTCCTTTATAATTTCTTTATATATTATATTTTAATTAATTTTATGAAAAAATATTATGTAATTTTTTGATATTAGTTTAATGATTTTAAAGTGATAAATCAGGGCTGGTAATTTGTTCTAAAGAAAATTTAAAATTAGGGGAGAGTCCTGCAGTACCGACACCTTAAGGTTAATTTAGAATAAAATGAAAATGTCATAGGTTACATGTTTAATACCTGCTGAAATCTGTAAAGGAACTTATGCTCTGTAACTGTAAGAATAATAAAATATAAATATTTTTAGAAAAAAACGAATATATTTATAAAATTTTAAAGCTATGAAAATTTAACCACAAAAATATTGGCCTCCAGTACCGGCCAGCAAAAATATAAATATTTATACAATGCAATAATCGTAAATATATTGATTTGACAGCTAATATAGGTTTGAACAAGCCTCGTGGACCCAACTCTTACAGTTTCCACATTGTATCCAATCCTCTTAACAACGAAATGCAAGGCAGAAAGGGCAAATTGTTTCATTCTGATTTTCTTTTTAATTTTTCTTGCTTTTCTTGATGACGTCTTTTCCTAAAACCAAACTCTTTCCTTTCTTATTAACATCTTTTCCTGAAACCAAACTCTTGCCTTTCTTACTAACATCTTGTCTTGAAAGCAAGCACTTGCCTCTCTTAGCTGATTCGACACTCTTATTTGCTCTTTTTTGTTCCAACATCTTCTTATATGGAGAACTTTCAGTGTATATTTCACTGCTTTCAGCTTTACGACGTCGTGCAGTAGCTCTTCTTTTCGAAGCATCAGGAACTGGTGTCTGCAGATTGATCAGTGTCAGTGATAGTCACATTTGCCAGATTTGACTGTCCATAAATTAAAGGTGTCATTTGTAGATATTCAAAATTCAACTTTGTCAGTTCTGGTTGTTCGGAAGATGAAGTGGTAGGTTCGAAGCATTTTTGTGCACCTATAATCAAATAACAATAATTAAAATAGTGGCCGGTACTGTAGGAAACGGATTAAAATATAAATTCGACCATAGACAAAACTGTTCTTACAAAGTTTGAATTGCAAAGCATTTTATAATAGCTATATATATAAAATAAATACATACCATGTTTCACTTATTTAAAATTCGTCTTCTAAACTCCACAAATCAATCACAAAAATTAATTGAATCACATGCGCTCACTAACTGCAATAGAAATCTTATCACTGAGAATAAACCAATCGCGTTAAGTCGACGTCGTGCGAGACATATACTTTTCAGCATGTTTTACTTACTCGAAGACAATTGTCTTAGAGCTATCTGATACACAATATCGAATATTGCAATTGGCCGGTACTGGATGCCGGCCGGTACTGCAAGACTCTCCAAGGTTCGTAGAAGGGATATAATTATTTGTATCAAGAATAAAAATAAACAAAGATGTACTATATGGCTTCATTGTTAAGAATAGAAAATAAATATATTGTTATCCTACACCTAATTAAAAATTTCATAAAGGCAAAAATAAAAGGTAAATTAAACTGACATGTGGTCAGCAGGTAACCGTTTAGGTGTGCATTTGTCGATACCTTTTAACAAAAAATCAACAAATCGTTGTTACAAAATGAAAAATATTTATTCCGACAAAATATAATTTATTATAATTTATCAGTATAATTTGAAAAGTTAATTTTATTGGTAGAAACTTACAACCCCAAAGTCACTGAAATATATTTTAATAATTACAATGTCTTCTTTTCTCAAAAAATTATTTCGATTTCAATTAATATTCTCAAATAAGTTCTTCTTCATGCTTCTACTTTCATTTTATTTAACCATGGCGTGAAATGAAAGCAATGAGTCTTATAATGTGAAAAATTATTGTTAAATCCTATATTTTTTAGGAAGCCTGATATCTGATGTTGGATATTTCGAAGAATAATAAAAAATACTTTTGTCTGTAACTTGGCTCATCCAGTCTCGTCTTAATCTACATTAGTAATATTAATAAAATTAAAAATACATTGAGCATATAAGATCAAATCAGAAACAACGACAACGAGCAGCGTTAATGTACTACTTCAGCGCCGAATGACAAAAAGAGTAATACTAATTAAATTTACTATTTTTTTCGTTTTAATTGTAATGTAAATGTCGCGGACTTCTTTCGCTACGCCCATTCACCAGTTGTACAAACTGCACTTATGTGCAAAATTTATAGTTTTTAACTCAACAAAAACATCTCATATCTCATAACTTGTCAGAAACCTTGTAAAATAATAAATAAGTCTGGGTACTGATGGGTTCTAAAATACTTGAAGAACCTAGACAAAATTATACAATAGCCATCATAAATAGAATGGAATATTTAAAAAAAATTATTGATTGAATAACTTGAAAATATTAACCAGTGGTGAATTTTATTTATGTTCCGACTATGAGGTTACAGCACGGACGTATATATAAAGGGAGTGTTTAGGGGGTCTGAACACCCCCCTTAGCCTAAGCAGCAACGCGAATATTAGTCAAATACCCACAGTAACAGGTAAATAGACCGTGGGATTCTTAATAAAATTACAGAATCACAAAAAGTGCAGTGTCGAACCCCATCCAAAAGCTATAGATACGTCCGTGGGCTACAGCAACTTCGCTATAAAAATTGTTTTTATACTAATAGAACAAAATTTTCTTCTAATAGAACAAATCACTTACTACTTATACTAGTAGTATTTTCTTATTGAATTTTGAAAAAGTAGCACTGAAGACTGAAGTAGTATTTTAGCGCTATCGCAAAATATTCATCATTGAATGATGCCAAGTCAGGTGTTATTGAAGGTTTCAGAAATAGTCTTATATTATAATAAATTCACTGATTTTAGCGTTCGCCTAAGACGTTTAAATGTCTTATAAGAGCCCTGGGGTTTATCTGTTGAAATTCCAATTAAAACAAACTGATGGATTAGATTGTTCTGAAGCATAAGGCCCATGCTCGACTATGGATCCACTCAAACATAATATACAATATTTTGTATGAATAATTTAAAGAAGGATATTAGGGGGATTTATTATTTCACTTTATTATTTTAGCATGGGTATTTTTAATCCAGTCAACAAAGGAAAAATAAGGAAAATAATTCGTTTAGCCGCAAATTTTTTTACAGTTGTCGAGAAGAGTGCTATGAACAATATACTAAAATTCCTGACCGGTCGGGCTGAGCAGGGGGTGGGGGTGGATCAAATGTCACCTTTTTAAGTTTTTTTTTGAAAAACTCAAATACCGTGGCGAATTAAACTATATAAAATTCTCTACAAAACAGATACTAATCAATTTTTCTCTAGAATAAATAGTTTGCGAGACATAGGGAATGGAAAATGCACGGATCATTAAAAATAGTGATTTTATGGTATATTTATAATATATTTAATGTTATATGAAGTGGGTTCACCAAATATTGTATGTATGTACAACATCTAAGGCAGTACAGCAGTTTCAGTTTCAGTTATCTATATCTCATGTCCTCGTTTCTGCCATTCGCCCTTGATCTTTCATATCTGTCGCTATGTTCATTCACAGAGAGTTTGGATAGAAAACCTTGCTCAATCTACTTACTAGTTTAGGATTCAGTCGAACTTGTTACGACGCTCAACAGCTGGAGCCATCAACTGTCGACCACACTGCAGAGCCTGTCCCAAGTCTAACATTCTGTCAATATGTATTCAACAATGCCGATTTCAATGTCTCCACTGTTAATGGCTGGAATACTTTTCACAGCATCGGAAGTATCAAATGCATCACACCAGCCTCAGCTTTTCCTCCATCTGAAGAGAATCTCTCACTACGACAATAGTAGGCCACTTAGGTGTTATGGAACTTGCAACATTTGAACTTCGAACAAGTAATTCGTTACGACAGATAACTGTTTTTGACTTGAACATGCTCTGTCCCATTCAAACCAACATATTCACACCCACTTTGCAAGATATGCTGTGGATGTGTGGTAAGTGGCTCCCACTGAGTAAAGCCCACTTCAGAAGTGCCAGCAATTCCTGAATGAAAGGGATTTATGCAGTTTTGCTTAAGTTTTAGCAGGGTTTAGGCTGAAAGAAGTGTTATGCCTAGTTTATTCTGCAAATTCAGTTGTTGTTAAACATTTACTCATTCAAGCTGTTTTAACTCAGATAATTCTGAAAGCAGTCAGTGTCTCAAAAGAAGAAAAGAAGAAGATTAACAGCATTTTGAGCAATATGGAAGACTTTGCTGCACAAAAGATTGAGGGGGATACTTGTTTGGCATCAATTTTAAATAAATTTAAAAATGAGGTGGATCGGGTGCAGTATTTTAACCTAGTTTCATTGATGAAGAAATTCATTAATTCTGAACGCCGTGGTGATTGCAATAGCCACTTAGCCTGTGTTCTGATCATGATACCATTCTTGGTATCGTTTTCAATATGCAAAATATACACGTCTTAGCTCTTAGGCACAAACAGAGCCGTATTATCGCATAAGCCCATGAAGCCCCGGGCTTGTGGCACAAAATTTCAGGAGAAAACTTCCTTTTTTCTATAAATTATTCTAATAACAAAAATGGTCAACTGTAAAGTCGAGAATAAGGGCGCAAAATATTTTTCTTGGCTTGCGGCGTCAAACTTGCGTAAAACGCCTCTGGGCACAAAGTAGATTGGTGGGTGGGTGGTTAGTGTTTGGTGTAGTGTGTGAAAATTGCCAGGGTACTTGTACAAATAGTGCACCATTACTCGATCTCCAACGGCCGATGACGATTCAATTGTTAATTTTTGAAATGTACACATTCCAGATAAGAGGTTTGTTCGTGCTAGCTACACTTTTTACACTTTAGTGTAAAGTGTACACTTTTCTGTTCGTGCTAGCCGAGCGCTCTGTTCGTGCTAGAAAGTGTAATTACACTTTTTACACTTTTCTTACACTTTTTACACCAGCTCTGGAGCAGGTGTAAAAGTTTACACCGTTTACACTTAATTTTGATTGGCTCTTAGATTTTTAAAAATGAAATTTAAAAATGCATACTTAAAAACTAAAAGTAATGGTTGCTAAAAATAAAACGTTAACAATATATTTTTATATCAAGTCTTTGTCTTTAATTTTTTTATTTACTATTAATTACTAACAATTTACGATTTACTATTTTTAGTTACTATTTTTACTTTGTTCTTATTTAAAAATGATTAAAACGGCGTGGATGATTCGGAATGCGGAAGGAGAAAATCATTTAACTTGGTATTTTTTTGCTAAATATTGGTCTTTTATAGATTTTTATATTTAATGACAAATTAGGTTAGGTACCAACATAACCTACCAACGCAAATTTGATTTCAAGGGGTGGAGTTATACTCAAGTTACACTTTTTGTGTTCGCGCTAAACTTACACTTTCGGGAAAAAGTTAAAGTGTAAATTACACTTTTTACACTTAAAGTGTAAAAGGTGTAACTAGCACGAACAAACCTAAGATGTTTTCAATAAGAATTGTAGTTTTTCTGTTACACTAGTAAAAATTTGGCCTCAAATAGACCCCGTTTGGTGTCTATTTGAGGCCACCGCTTTTTGGTGGAAAATTTACCACATACGAATTTGGTAAAATTTTACCATCGTGTATTGATAAAATATATTACCATAAAAACTATCAACACCACCGATACATTTTTTATTTGTTTATCTAGCATTCTTCCCACGACTGAGGGCGCCATAAAGTTGTTAGTTTTCTGCATCTATACAATAACACTGCTGATAAGTGACTACGATATTTTTTTTCAAGGATTTACACATTGACAAGTATACTTGATTTTTACTAGTGTAATTTTAAGATCATATTACATTTTAATGTACATTTTAATTTCATATTATTATGAAATACTATTTTTAAATATCTATGATTTTTCTACCCCCTGTATCTCACAAACTATTTTTTATCCTAGAGAAAAAATATTTTAAAATTCCAATAAAAAAAATTTTTTACAAAGTCACTTTTGCGCTAAAACCCGCGGTTTTTGAGTTATTCAAGAAAAACGTGTAAGTGACATATGACCCCTTACCCTTACTTGTTCATAGCACTCCCCTCGACCAATGTACAAAAATTTGGGACTACACGAATTATTTTTCCATTTGACCCTTTTTGGGTCTTCGTTGACTGGACTATTTAGAACGTAAATCCGGCGCTGCATTTATGTATCCTTCTGCTGTTTTAAAAATCATCACTAAAAGAATATAATTAAATGGGTAAATAATAATTTTCTGTAGGTAAAACCATAATATTAAGAAAAATATGTGAACCAAATTTTATTAAAACTTTTTTTATACATATACGTATCAATTAACACACTAAATAAATATATTGACCAAAAATTTAATTCTTGATTCAAAATTTTTAGTCATATATCATACGTGTTTTATTAATAATAATAATAACTTATATTAAACGTACTTTAAATTGAGACCACAATACAAAAATTAACAAAAACGATTTCAACATTTAAATCTTTTGGAATCATAAAAACATCGTAAAATTTATTGCATATTACAAATAATTAATACTTACACACGATAACGGTGTGCTACTACACTTTGTTTAGTACATATTGTCAATTTGATTTTATGAAAACTTCAATTAATTTTGAGCATTCAATTTAGATTACAGTATAAAAAATACCTAACAACGGGGGCTGAAAATAATATATCTCGTAAGTCAAAATGCCCCAAAACTTTACATATATCCAAAATATAAACATTACTATTTGATTAACTTCTTATCACAATAATAATATTTACAAGAGAGTGGGCGAAACTTTTAAATCGCTACAGTAATCAATTACACAAACTCTCCTTTCAAAATTGGTTATCTATCGTACCAATTAAGAGAGCACATTTTGTTAATATTTATATAAATACATATGTAAATTTATGTATCGTTTTTGTAAATCACACATAAGTATACTTTGGGAAAAGGATTCGACGTTTTTTCTCCACATTTCTTCTTTTTTTAGGAGAGTAACATTAATTGACACATATTTAAAGCGTTAAAATGAATCCACTTGTAATAGTAACACAAAAATTTATTTCAGTTACGTAATAAATAATATTAACTGTAACCACTAACACTATTATAGAAAACTGTTTTTTAACGAAAATCATTGAAATAAAAGTTGTGTCAAAAATTAATGAGGCTTTAACAATAAAATTGTTGATTGCATTAATTATATATTACATTATTAGGCACCAATTCGTCATCATTCAAAAAATTATAATTTCTTAAATGGATGAGTACACTCTTTCTATTTTTTTTATTTGTGTTGTTCAATCAGTCATCTTCTTTTTTCTCTGGTTTGAGATCAACCATCGCGTGCAACTCTTCTGGAGTATAACTGGAATATGCAAAAAAAAATTACGTTAGTTACGTACACGCAAAAGTAAAAATTGCTTTTATAAAGTTCATCATCACAATTATTATTATCCTAGCTGCACAACCTTCCCACACAATTTTGCAAAAAGTAAAGAGATCTAGTGGAAACTGAAAGTTTTGTTTGACAACAAGAAAAAATAAATATGTTGGCGCCGTAAACGAAAATAAAACTTGAGATAATAATAATAATAATTATACATACCCAAGAAGAGTTTGTAAATCACATACAAAGCGATAAACATATCGTTTTCCAGCAGTCTTATGTATAATATTTTTGTCGTAATAATATCGTAGTCCTCTTGATAATTTTTCGTAATTCATTTTAGGCTTATTTTTACGAATGCCCCAACGTCGTGCCACTTCGTCCGGATCTGTGAGTTTAAATTCCCATCCATCACCTGTCCAAGAAATGAAACCTTGGCAGGTTTTGTCAGTTAAGAGTTCTAATAAAAACTGCCACAATTGGATTGGCCCTGATCCTGCGATATAAGAAAAACATAATTGAAACACTGAAAGACATTTTGAATTTATTATAAGCAATCCCCATTGTCTAGTCTAATAAAAAAAATCGTGCTATATTCTTCGCAAACTATTATCCTTGGTATGAAGTTACTTGAATCGAGTTTTATAAAAGAGAAGAAATCGTCGACCCGATATTATTTTGTCGTATATCCGAAAAATCGAGTTTTGGGAAATCGATGTTAAAGATTGAAACGCAATAAAAAAAAATTGGCTCGAAAAACTAGTTTCGATATTCTGGTCACTTATAGTTCATTTCATTGCGGTTTTTTTGGTACTAAGATATAGAGCTTGTTATAAATAAATTTTTGATTTTAAAGGGTTTTTGTTTAAAAGTATCTTGTCGTATACGCCACTTTTAACGAAATTTTAATCATGCATAGCACTTTCATAGCACATACGACAAAATCAAATTCACTAAAATGCCTAATTAATAGAGAAAACTTAAAAATAATGAAATTAATTAAATAATCAAATTATATTCTATATTATATTTACAAAAAATAACAAAATTAAAATTTTTGGAAATAAAAATTTTTGACTTTGATTAAGAAAAAATATAGGTAATAAACTAAAATTATGTGTTTCCACTATCTTCCATATTAATTATTTTAATAAACTGTTGTAATATTCAATCAATTTCAGGTATAAAAATATAGAGACTAATATCACTTTTTTTCCCACAGGTATTTTTTTCTATTTAATATTTTTAAATTCACCTTGAAAATCATTTTTATATAAATTAATTTCACCAAAAAATATTTTTTGGTGTTGGAAGATCTCCTTTACACTGAACCATAAAATCTATTTGGGCTCCTGACGTCTTAAAATTGATTGTAAAACGATCATCTTGGTAATATTTAATGATTTTAACTTGACAGAATGGAACCGTATTCACCAAACATGAACACATACGACACAATAACAATGTGATGTTCACATACGACAAAATAATTGAGGATAATTTTATTACACAATTTTACACTGATTTTATGTCGTATATCCAAAAATTTGGCGTTTGCGACAGTATAATAATGAGGCTACCGCATTTTGTGGCGTATACGACAAAATTGATACCCAATATCTCGAAAACTATACAATTTAGGGTCGTTTTGAAAATACAAATCGATAGAGTAAAAAAAATGAAACAAGATAGCTATCTTAACTCATTTTTTTTGATTTTGTGTTGTACGACAGTATAATTCCGGGTCGACGAAATAGCATAATGGAAAGTGGATTTGAATACAACCCCAAGCGAAATAATTATTGTAATTCGTCATTACCTGTGAAACACGGTCCGCCAGTGTTTGCACTGGTGGGATACCCGCCCATTAAACCATTTTGAAGGATAGGTTTTGTGTCAGGTCCGATGGAATTCATCGACTCTCGTCCAGTCATTCCCGGTGTCAAAAATGCAGGATGGGAATGAGCGTGAGCAATTGAAGGCAAATCGGTTGGATTGTGGAGCCACTGCTCCGGTGCGCCTGAATTAGGTCCAGTAGGAACTGTTTGGAATGGACTTCCATCATAATGTGATCCGTACGAGTCTGCATAACCGTCGTTGAATCTTGCTCCTATTAAAAATAAAGTGAAAAAACTTTACTTTGTTGTTCCGACCTTCAACTTTACGAATTAAGATGCTAACTATGAGTTCAAAATAACTTGGCGGCCGTATAAGGTAAGTAAGTAATTATTAAAACAATGGCAATGCCTAATTCTAAATAACAGTTGCACGAAAACAAATGAGCAATTTTTATTCATGCTCGTCGATAATAATTATTATATCTGATGAATTTTTATGAAAAATATTACCAAGTAAAATATTTATTGCGTCCATATTTTCCTTTATTTTTTTAATATTTATTTTGTACATAATATGCGAATTTTTTAAATATCGATATTAAAAGTTGCAACGAATTGCTATCTAAATTTATTTTTGTTTCAATACTGTAAAACGTTGTGAAATTAGTTGTTTAGTAATTTTTGGATTCGATATTGTAGATTAAATTGTTTATTATTTAGTCGTCACATCCGTTACTCACAACTAAATACTTTATGATGAAAATTTTAATTGATGCCGTTAAATTTAATATAAATAATACTCAGGAAAAAAATTTTGTTGTATCAACAAATTTTCGTAATAGCTTACCTCGCACATAGTTTTTCACGTAATTGTGAGGATGGTATTTTGATTCTATTAAATTATTTGCGGGAAAAAATTCGGGTGAACTATCTATATACGGTTGGGGCTGATTGCCTGGTTCTAACGAATGGTATTCTTGTTCTTCGGTAGGGAAATGATTAGTTAAAAACTGGTGATGGTGATGATGTGAATCGTCGCTGTTAATTGAATGCATATTATCTAGACTCTCGAAATTTCCAGGCTCTCCTGGTGGAGGACACGAACTTTTAAAACCTTAAATAAAACACATTGTTAAAAAAGTATTCTCAAGTAAAATATCGAGATCGAGATAATCTAAGATAATAAGCGGAAGCACTGTACGAAATTGAAACTTACTATCTTTTAAATGATGATAAGGGCTTCTTTGGAGATTTAAAAATCCACTTTGGGGTGGACCATTAGGGGGAGGTGAACAATTTTCTCTTATTTCTTCTTGTGAAGGACAAGCCGGACTTCGACTAAGTGATACATAACCACCTGAAATTAAATTAGAAAAATTAGTTATTCATTGTCTATTTTTAGATAAACAAAAGTGTTGTCATAAATGTTATCTAATTCGAAATAATATGTATCTTATTTGTGATATGTGACGTAATTAAGAGCATCTTTTGTTGTTTCGTCCATAAAACAGAATGATTTACGAGTTTCCCCTACCTAACGAGTTAGTCCAAAAGTAATCGTGAATAATTCGCTTTATAACATGACCACAATTTAACAAAAGGTTTATAGAAAGTGGTAAAGAAATCTCATTTAGAGATGACCGGAAAGGGAAGGCGATTCTGGATTGGTTCGAATGGATCCGCCTCCATCATAGACCATTCGCTGAGAGGCTGGCTCCCTTAAGCTACTCTCTCGTTGGTCCATTCCACTTCAAAGAACTAAACAAATTATTGTTTCTTATCAATGTTTATATTCCGTCGATTGAAATGTTTTACCAACTATTTATATACACTTAACTCAAAGGAGTGTTTTGTTTTATTAGTCGACATTAAATTTTACATATTTTGTAAAATTTCCAATAATATTCATGTTTAAAATAAAAAAATTAGTCAAATAAAAATCCTACGATTCAATTGTTATTATTATAAATTGGGTTAGCGGATGCTGTTAGCCAGCCAGCCATTGCTAGCACACGACCAAGTGCCGTTCATAATTAATATTCTGTATAAACGTTTGCGTCAGGATGTCCGGTGTTTAAATTCTATATACAGAAATTATCAAGTGATTCTGGTAAACTTTTCGATTGTTTATAACATGAATGAATTTGTGCGTAAGATACCTGACGCCGCGTCGCGTCGTACGGGCCCAGGTTTCAAATCTTCTTAAAAATCCTCCCCCTAGTTATTTATTAAATAAAATCTATTTTTCTAATTAAAATTATATAAAAATTATTAACAGGCACCCGAACAAAAATATTGCATTTCATCATTGCTTTTTTGTTGGCGATATTTATTATCCTATGTAAAAAATTTACCTACCTATGTAAATTTACATTAAAACAATGTAATGTTTACATTTATTATAATAATAATTATAATAATATGATATATATTAATATAAATATTTTAGTGTAGTTTGCTAATGTTACTAAATTATACTGTTTTTTTATTACATTATTTATCATTCGATTTCATCTGAATTAATCCAGTGGCAGATTTATAAATTTGCCGCCCCCCAAGTCTGAATTTTGCTGTCGTCTCATAATACTTTTAATGAGCTTTTTTTTCTAGCTTTAAGCTTTTTTGCTATTGATTTCCAATAATATAATTTTGTGATCACACTATTTTTATTTTTTTTAAATTTTATACATATCTTAAAAAACTGTACTTTACAGCCTATAGGTACTAAGTCTACACCGTGAAAAAAGATTTGTCGCTCAACAGAGCTACACTGTGAAAAAAGAAGTTTTGAGTCAAAATGAATTATTTTGAATTAAAATGATTCGTTTTAAAACAAAATAATTCGTTTTAAATCAAAACTTATTTTTTCACAGTGTATTAGCAGCTATAGCCTCAACTGAGTTTTGTTTTGCTGTTGGAAAAATTTTTGTTGCTGCAACAAATTTTCTGCTGCGATAACAAAGTTGTTTTCTATTCAGTAAAAAAGATTAGTTGATTTAACAAATTTTCTTATTCTGCATAGAAGAAAACTTTGTTATGACAGCAGAAAACTTGTTACAGCAACGAAAAACTCTGTTGAGGCTATATATAGTCATGTTCTCAGAGAAATTAATGCTCAAAAAATTATCCTCGTTCAATCCTCGCAGAATAACCATCATGATATGATAAATATTAGAAGAATTGCTATTGAGCAGAGCCTTTTAGTTTAAACAAAGGCTGTCCTCGAGCAATCATTGAATATTATCGCATCCCAGAACTGTTACTTACGAATAATACTGTACATAATAAATGAACCATCAAATTAATAAAAAATATGATTTTTGCATTTGTCAATTCTACAGTTATTCCTACATCTACCTTGGTATTAATTTCTTTAATGTCTTTGGTAAAATATCGACTGAAAGAAATATTCGTGAGTCATTTCTCCATAATATAAAAATTACAATAATTTATTGCATTAAATTATCCTATCTAATGGGTATTTAGAATAAAAATTACCAAGTATGCAATTAAAATATTTCAGTTTTTGCTTGTAAATGTGGTAAATAATGTACAAGTGGTTCTTATATGTGGTGGTGTAGCCAAAGTATTTTACAAAGTAGAAGGAAATATACGACCATCATTAAAACGCAACGAACAAACTTGCAAAATATTTCTCGTTATATCGTTAAAGAGTCTCAATATTTGCTTTAATTATTCGTCGCATTATTTATTCTAATTATTAAAATAAATGAACGCTAAAACAGGTTTACGAAGTGGAAGAATTTTCTCGAGTTGCATTCTGATGCTTTATATTGAGACGCCACCGCAAATAATTAAAATTTCCTCTATTACTGCTCAGCTGTATTATTAATATCAAGTACAAGTAATTATATTTAAAACACTCGGTATAACGTCTAATGCAATTCGATGTGCAGTATAATAATAAGCAAGTAGAATTCTTTGATAAGTTGCTAGAGCGGTTTCAGTTAAAAATACAAACTGGTGTATAAGGACAGGTGCTCAAGACCGAGGCACCTGCTTCTCTAAACCCGCGATTCTTTCGTTACTCCATCGTCCAGATATCTTTTCGAATCAGCAGTAATCGGAATTTAACCGGTGAATAGAAATTGCAGTATTTAAAAATTCCTGATGCTATCGGTACAATTCGGTATAGGGAAGATATAGCGCGAAAATTTAAAATGCTACTTTTTAATGTTATTTATGAGACTTGTGAAAAGATAAACGATTACTATCTTGTTTCAACACCTTTTCCAAAAGCTGCCCTGCACGTGTAGAATTTAAAAATTTTTTTTGATTATGGATAAAGTTACCGTCATTTTTTGTCCGACACCCATTATTTCTAATTTTATCAACAAGCAAAGCACACAAAAACATGGTGCATTATGCCCGAAACAGGTAGCAGATAAATTCGAAAAAAGATAAGAAATTCGGAATAAATTAGAAGCAACCTTTGGGTCAATATTTACAACCAAGACAAGTTGCAGTTATAGAATGGAAGAACCAACGACATGTTGACAATTTGCAAATTAGTTGTTCGTGCAGGTCTAAATGATGCGTTTCCAAACAGTTCGATGAATTGAGGTGTAATAAATACCGAGATGGAATTAGTGGTGTTTATAATTTGAAGAAAAATATTAGTTTAAAGTGTGAGTAAGGGAGTGTAACGAAGGGCATCTGCTGTACTCCACCAGGGTCGAGTCGCAGCTGACTCCAACGGCGTATGCCGTATGGCTTAGCACCTGTTGTAAGAACGCGTGCCTTAACCGAATATTATTAGCAAGATATAGACCGCTTCTTAATTTGTTTTTATTTTGTCGTAGTATTATTTATTTTAATTTGCTTCGGTAACCGAAATATGTATGCGTCTAAAGGTACTATGTATTTAACCTATTCCATGGGTACCTATATATAAATTATTTCGCCACATGTCTTTAATAGTTATGGGATGTTTATCATAACATAATAGAAACGCCGAAAAGAAACTTGGGGAAGTACCGCCGAGGGATGAAAACGAAAAGTCAGTTAATTATGACATAAAACGTACAATTTTGATCCACGAAATGAAACAATTTGAAATTCGAGTGGTGCAATATCACAATAACCTTAAACGTCTCCAATTTTAACTTTCAATTTTTAACAAATAAAAATTTTACAAATTGGAATAAAATGAGGCCACGGTCGTGATTTTTTAAAATTTGATTTAGCTATTTCGTTCATGACAAAATATCATTTTTAAATCGGTTCGAATGCACTGTAAGAATTTTAACGCTCGACGAAATTATGCAACAATGGCTTTCTATACGGCAACAATATTAATTGCATTATGTATTCCTACTTCTAAGTCTGCCTATTTGGAGCGGCTAAGTTATAATTTGTTATTATTAATAATAATTTATTAAAAATTAAATATACTCCGTATACTTATAAGTTGTAGAATTGAACGATGTCGCGATGGTGAAACTGCATTTTGCAATTTTTGTGCTTCCAAGTAAAACTCAAGTCGGTATAAACTGACAATGTAATTATTCTCAGTATAATATACGACAGTAATTTCAGTTACAGTTATTATTGGTTACCTCTATATTTACTTGATGATACTAATATGTCAATGCAATTGCGATTGCATGACTCTGGTTTTCAGTTTAATTTAATTATTGCCAAGATAACAAGTATTCGCATGGAAGACCGAAAAAAAAGTCAATATACCGCATGAATATCTAAACGAATAATTTATTGCATTATAGCCATGATTTCGTTATAAGGCAGAAGAAGAAAAATGTAAACACAAAAATAGTCATGCACTGTTACACCCAAAATCTTCTGAACCTTAAAATAAAAATAACGAATCGAGTTATGCAATAATTTTCCAAATGACAAATCACTTTTACCAAAAAAAATACCAAATTAAAAAAAGTACCTTGTGGTACCACCGTACATGTCGTGTGCGAAGAAGTATTGACATCCAAATTAGTATACGTTTGTGCAGGACAGTCTCCATAAAATGGTTCGTTAGATGAATTGACTAAATCCAACACCTGGAGTACCATGGTGCCCTTGGATGGCTCCGTGGTTTCGAAATACGTCACTACCGGTTACGAGCACAACTACTTCCAAACGCACACGGCTTCCGACTGACTCCCTCTTCCGTCAGAATCGCTTTCGGCAAGCGCGGGGATTCTCCCACTCTAGTTTCATTCAACTTTTAGGAATAATTTTATTTTAAATTCGTTCAATTTTTACAAGCTTTTTGGGTAACAATAAAAAAGCAAGAAGTTTTAACAAAAAAACTTGAAGCAACTTTTAATTGAATAATAATTAACTCGTTAAAACTTGTTTTGTGGGCAACCAAGCAAATCCTCGTATGCAATAATTATTTTTGCCGATTAACTTTATATAGTTTGAAGGTAATCTTGCAAAAAATGCACACGGATAAGTTTTGATAAATAATTAATTGAAAGCCCGAAAGCGAGAAGAGGTACATCAATATATAAAATAATGCAGCTTCCTCGGCCCATTCATAAATCTGAGACTACACATTCAGCAGTTCAAATAAAATAAGTTGAAGGCCGTTTGTTTTCCGTTCTGAGATTTCCTTAATAAATTATCCCTCAAGTATGTGCGTAATGACGAGGCAAGATGCACTCGACAAAACGTTATCAAATGTGCAGTATATTTTCTAATATTGAATGGAATGAATGTGTATTGTGCAGCTTCCGGTGGCGGAAAGGAACCTGACACCGACGCAACCTACACACACGTGATTTGCCTACCTTACACCCGAATTTTTAGCGTGAGCTGCAACCGAAATCGACATCCAGATACTAAATTGAAAGCTTGTCGAGATTTCATGAATATTTCGGGACGTGCAAGATGACACACGCGCGTGTCAAATCAAAAGACGACAAACATCTCTTTTTGAACCCGCAATTATCGTCAATTTTTTTCACGAATTAGCCTGCTCCAAAACAGAATGCGGAAAAGTTTTTCGTTTTTTAATTCTGTTACTCAGAATAATAATAAAATCAAATTAGGGCCGCGAGTGCGACCGCCCATGCTTTTAAACTATAAGTATTCCCTAATAAAATTAGTATGCGTTTATAAAATGCCACTCAAGCTTACCGTATCTCATTGATTTGAGTTCGGTGCAGGAGGCCAACAGTTTAAGCTTCCCTGCTCGATTGTAGTGTTGGTTTCATTAATAGTTTTAATGGTTTTATGCGTAGGCTAAATTAAAATAGCCACCCAAACTTCTAGCTATGACATCGGCAGTGTTTGGTGTTTGGCTAGCCTAGAGATAAATTAATGATAAAGTGACCACATTGTAAGTTCGACAAGATATGACAACCTAATACAGCAATTATTTCAATATTTCTATAATTACATTTTTTATTTAAATACTCTGTTGTTGAAGTTATTTTTGGAAGTAAAATTTGTTTTTTGAACTCCGCGGTACAAACTATTAAAAATCGGGACTGTCCCGTCGAGATCTGAACTTTTAGTGGCCTTTTAGTAGATTAATAAGTAACTGGCTAAATAAACAATAAAAATCCAAGACGAGATTCTAGTGTTATTTGCATTATATAATATTCTGAATCTACAATATTTTCCCAAAACTTAGGAGTATTTCGGCAACCTATGACTCGCCGCGGGTCACCAGGTAACCCTTTGATAATTACAGGTGACCCACTTGAGTTCCATAAATACGGTATAAGACATATAAATAAATTCTAATTAAGATTATTTCAAGATGTGTGCACTGAAAGTATGGATGTCCGAAAATAGTGAAAAAATGAACTGTCACATTTTGGTTGATTTTGACCCGCAGCCAAAAAAAAGGTTACCGACGCCTGCTTTAGATGTTCTGCACTCGCGGTATTGGTTTTGAAATTGATAATTAAAACTTATTTTGTAATTACATACACCAATTACGGAAAATATATGAATTTCATAAAAAACACAATTTCATAAGTTTGCCTTGAAAAGTTTCAACCAAGCGCGCTAACCAAATTATTGCATTATAAAAAATGATTTTCAAAACAGAGCCAAGTGGCCAAACAAAAATGCATATTATTATAATATATTAATTTTGCAGAATAAGATATTGTATCGTGTGATAAAAAAATTACATTAATTGTAATCGTTTGTAACCAGACATATGGAACATAAAAACGTCATGTTTATCATGTTGTACATTTCTTTATTTAATTAAAAAGCGGAAACTAAAAACAAAGCAGTTGATAAGAAAAGTTATTCGTTGTGGTTTTGTATTTAATCGAAATGGTCAACTATGATAGAATCGACCATTGGGAATTCCAAAGAACAAAATTATGTACATATTAAAATTTAGCTATCGGTTTACATGTAAATACGTCTGTTTCAGAGCCCTTTTCTAAGATAAGAAAAAGAGCTTGCTCGATTTTTAACGATAAAGAACCTTTTGTAGAATACTGATTATGGATATCTGTTATCGTACTTCTACCAGCTACGTAAACATACGGGTTCACAACTGATAAGCTTTGGTATCTATTTTTATTAAAATTTACCACCCATTGATACGAATTAAAATTTTGGAAACCGCACATAAATTATGAAAGCCTAAATTTAGAAGAAGTAAATTGAATAATACAACTTTCAACAACCCTTAAGTAGTATTCAAAAAATTGAAGTACCCTCGCATCAGTTATTCAATCGTCATGTCATGTAGAATGAAAGGTATCCTTAATTGTTTGTAATAATAATAGTAATTAATCAAGTTTTTGATCTACCCTTTGAAAACGTCAATCATCCCTGATACATTTAGTACTTTCAGTTGTGTCGCTGATTTGCGCTTATCCCACTCGAGAGTGCCCATACAAGAGAAGAGGAAACCGAAAACCGGGCACCATTAAAACGACATCGGAGGGCCTTTCTTAAGTTGTGGTTATCGATGATAAACACAGGGAGATTTATTATTTCGGTCTATAATCGCCAAGAAAAGATAATTTGATAGCAGTAAGAAAAATTTGTAATAAAATTGTTTTTTTTTTCAATTAGCGCATATCTTGGAAGAGCATATCAAAAGTTTTGGTTCGTTTCCCAGGATATGAAATAACTTCTCGATTTAATTAAACCGGTTTACAAAAAAACTGAAAACACTGGAAGTAACTGGTCAATATTCATAAATATAGATTATTGTATTAACAAATATAAAATCAATTAATTCTTAATGGAACTTATCGGAAGAAGAAATTATGGTTATTTATCTGCATCCTGCAATCTTATTAATTAATCCAAACTTTTTTCAGTATAGCATAAAATAACATCGACGGAAATTGAAATGTCGTTTCCTTTACAAGTCGAAAAAATGAAGTTTATCGATGGATCGATCCTGCCCATGCAGTTTCTCCAAATCAAACTCATATGCATGGATCGTACTCTCTTTTTAAATTCCAGTTTAAATTTAACGTCTGATTTTTATCGGGTAGTACGAGAACTAGTACGTTTGGCCATTTTATAATAATAAAAAACAAGAGCAACGAGTTTTGTCAAACAAAAGAACATCTTGCAATTGCACTCGAAAATCTTCCACCCATTTCCGTTCATCCGGAACATAAACCAATACACAATGTCCACATATACACACCTAAATTCTTCGAGCTCACGTGCTAAGGTAATGTGAGATGCCGATGAGGTGGTAGAGTGGAAGGGCACAAAGAATCGCGGTACAGCCCACCGTATGTGAAACAACCCCTGAAGAAAGCACGGGAAGTGGTCCAAGTGGTGTTGTATGACAGAACACGTGCGCAAATTTTACTGGTTACCATTTTAATGCTTCATCGTCTTGTCAAAAATATTCTAATGGAAGGGCTTCTTGACGAACAAAAAAATAATACAGGGGTGTCTTCTACAAGAAATTCAACATACAATCGATAAGGTTGAACGAGAGAAACTGTTATGGCTGCCAAATTTGTTTATTATTCAATATTTATACTTTAAAATGTAATTTATCGAGCAAAAACTTCATATATCACGAACAAATAAAAACATTGTACAAAAAGAGTTGACACTAATTATATCTTACTTCTTCATATCTTGCAATAATATAACAAAAAACAACATTACGCCACCAAAATTAGAGTCTGATTAGACAAATTCGTTGCACAAACAACCTTGTTAAGTATCTCGTATACGTATAATATAATCAACCGTGACTATAATTCATATGAAAACTAATTTATTATAATTATGATGGAAAAATACTTCGAAGTCATGTGCAAACTCTTCGGCTGCGATGTTTAGGGCATCGAAAGTGATTTTAAATAGATAAAACTAGACAAACCTTTGTAAACTACAGCCATGATAAAATAAAAATCCTGATCAAGTTATCATCGAACACTGGCCACTCATAAATTTTATAAAACACAAGAATTGAAAAGAAAATTGAATCGGTAAACTACATCGTACATGCAAAGTTGTAAGTTAAAAAAGAACTATTGCGCGAATTTAGTGGGTAGAGAGTCCATGGTATTGTTGGAAACGAAGCATATCAACTGCAATACTTAGGCTTATCTAGCTTTCACTATCAAAATCATCGTCTAATGTATGAAATAGATTGGATTCAAATGGGCCAATGTTTACATAGACAAGTAATTTCATTTTATTGCCAATTTTACGATGTGTCTCAATCACGAAATCGGTTACACCATGTGTTAAATTTTGAGCAATAATTGATATATTGCAAAAAATATCTCAAATTAAAATTAAAATCAAATTAAGCCGGAGAGGATATCCGAAAAATTAAAATAATATACAAATATATCATACTATTGGAATTCGACCTTATACTACTGTGAAGAAATTAATTTTGAAATCCGTATAACGAAGAGGATAATTCGAAACTGAAACATTGGAAATTAGGGAAAACAACTTTTTTTAATATTCTTTTGTTTCTTTTCATAACCAATAATTAACCTAATCAAATAAACAATATTATCTACCTGGCAAAATTAATAAGTAAAATTATATATGGACGAAAAACATGGAAGTCTGCAAGCAGCCATGCATATACAATTACGTTTGATGAACAAAGAGCAAGTGAAATATAATTTTAATAATAAAACTGTAAAATTCATAAAAATATTAACACAATCACACACTTTTAGGCATAACATATTAACCTAGATTAGGTAATATCAACTTTCGGATTCTTCGGCGTGACGATGTACCTCACTTTTTGTTACGCAAGTTCTTTTAAATACATTACCGATATTCATCTTCGTATCGGTAGATTTTAGAGTGAAACAGGTGGAAAATAATCGAAAAACAAATTATTCGCCTTATTAGATGTGCAAAATGTAACGAACATGATATTATACCTATAATTATTTGATTACCTTATGAAAAATTTAAAATCAAATTTTTCATAATTGGGGAAGAAAATTGAAACTTACCTTCGTGAAAAACGTTGTTGTTTATCGGGGCTTGGGCAGGCGGGGTTGGAGTATGCGCAGGTACAGGAGTTGTGATGAGAGGTTTTCTGTCCTCTCCTGGAAGAACGGGATGATTGTATTCTAAATATGGGTTCAAATCTGGAACGCACATCGATTCGTATAACGATACATATGCTTTTTCTTTTTCGACGTCTGAAAATATAGTAAGCGGTTAGTTTAAAATAATTAAAAAACGTAATTAATTTTACCTTTCTGCAAGAGTTCTAAGTGCTCCCAAAGGATGTCTCCAACAAACGGAGGAGCTCTCGCTTGGAAGGCATCTTTTCCCATTGCGCAGATGTCTTTTCCTTTCATATGAAATTGGTGTAGAGCTATGCCTTCCAAAGAAAACTCTTTCATGGCCCATTGTAACCAGTGCGTTACTTGGCTTTCCGTCCATTGACGAGGATCTAGAGTACAAAAGATTCAAAATAAATAATCGATATTTTTTTAAATCGGTACGGTGATTCGCATTGCTATTTTTTTGAGAAAACAAACGGTAGCGACATTGCGGACATACCGGCGAACTCAACCCTTAGGTTTTTTAATGGTCTTACAAAATTAACATTTCGCTGCAAATAGAGCCAAACTAAATGTTGCACAGTAAAATAAATTATGAGCAACAAATATTACATGTTTAACACAATTTTAAAATCGTTAAAAAGGGTGCACTGGTGCATGGTATACTAGCAATACATACATACATACATACACGCGTGTGTGTAATAGACCGATGAACAATTCGTAAGCAGTCAACCGAACTGTTTCATATCAAAGTAAAAATCAGTAATTATACCTACGAGAACAATAGAAGATGGCTTAACCTGCACTGTAAAACGCTTTTAATATCTGCGCTATTGCAAAACTGACTATAGAAAGAATTTACTTGCAGTATGTGATTAAAAGGTAATACAATAAACATTCTGTGTATCTGTGTTTCAAATATTCCAGCAGTTGATCATTGTGTTTATACGAAAATGACCGAAACATGAAATGCAAATATGACAAAAGAATTTTAATTGTGGATATTTCGTTTCGATAAAATGTTCGACACAATTTGGCGATTTTTTAACAACCGAAGACAAAAAATTGACATAGTCTTGTTGTTTGCAATTTCGACATACATGATGAAACAATACCAAACCAAGGTTGTAACTATTAAACTGACGTCACATTTCTTACTATTTTAAGCTCATGTCGAAGACAATGGCCACGGTTTACGAACTTATGTTCCACGAATGTTATTGTCACATAGTGCTGGACACCATTGTTTTACAGAAAATTTTCTGTACGTTCAATTGGTAACCTATTCAATATACGTAGGATATGTCCAACATACGTAAACGTGCTAAATCATAATACAAAATTCCCCATGTTTACACGAAAAAGAAATTCCCGCAGTTATTCGATCAAAAAATTATTCTATGAATAATTAGAATAAATTTCGATTTTCTTTAGGAAATAGTTTTCTAAAATCGACATCCGATTAAAATTCTTTCTAATTGCCAAGAACACAAACTCGATTCAAACGGAAGGAAATAGAATCGCGAAGAACCCTTAGCCAACCAAACATAATTTCCGCAAGCGCATCTAAATGTAGACGAATTGAATGTCGGAACAATATTTAACTTTTAACTCGGATTTGTATTAAGTGCAAATATCAAGTGCAAACATGGTTCTTTTAGGAAAAGGGAACTTGAACAAATAACCCAAATATTATCTACGATTTATTCTGGTGCAGTCTTACCTACCACACGTTTAAAAAAAACACCCCAGCAATACAAAATTAAGAAAAACACTCGACCGGAAACATTTCGACTACTTACTATCATTTGAGTGTCAACTAAACACCAACAAAAAAATCTAATTAACTGAAAACGAAAAAGCTGCTATTTAAAATTAAAAAATGTTCCCATCCAACAATATAATAATCCATGGCATAAAATAAAGTTATATTGTAAACGTTCAATGACTTTTATAATTTCAAGTTTTAGGATAATTCGTTGTGTATCAAAGGTAACAAAAAGAATAATAAATAATTGCAGTGTAGCACCACATAAACATAGAATAATCATTTAAGAGTGTTTTGTTTGCTATTAAAAAATTTCAACCATTTAGATGTAGATAATGCAAATATAATAATTATAATTTGATGAATATTCAGTTTTTCATTGCTAAATAGGAATTAACTACGACGAAGTGATAGCAACCGATTTTTCTTAAAAAAATAAGTTTTACCAGGTATCGAAAAGGTCGGTGTAATTAAAATGGTTCCTTTCGTTAATTACAATCAAATTAAATAAAAAAATTAGTAATCGCAATAAGTATTTCTGGGTAAAATAAACACAACTAATGAACACATCATACGATGACAAAATCCGTCATTATGCTCACATGAATTTCAAAAGTCGCGAGATTTAGCGGATGCTGCATCGTTACACATTGCTGATTTTCAATAGAACCGGAAACTTTCGCTGACCCGCACCTATCTGATTGTTTCCGGTTGCTGGCGTCCCTCTCACCTCACCTATTGCACCCACCAAAGGCGAGATCAAACACCCTATTCTAATGCCAAAAGAAAAAAAAATAATAATAAACATTTGAATTCGATAATTCAATTTTATCTCAATTTCATTTCACGAAATATTTCTGGATAAAAGCGACCGGCAGCTTGCTAGGTACCAATTATAATCAAAAAGCGTCAATAATGCTACCGAATTGTAGAAAATAAAAAACCAAGTTTCGTGCTAGACGAACGTCATTAAGAAATTATATCCTCATTAGGATAAGATTGCTGAACGTCCAATTATTTTTAGATATGCTACAACTTCTTTCTCTAATTTTTTATTCCATTGCTTTGTGTTGATAGTTTCTTGGATGAGATTCTATTTTCGAATAGAATAGATCTGTTTAAAACGCGATGAAAAAACATGTCAAACAAGTGCAATCTAATTTAATATAATTTAAAATGCTAGGTAAAGATGACTTTCAAACCCAAATTTGACAATTAAGCAACAATATTACAATTTTTAAACACCTGTAGATTCGTCAAGTTTTGACTCGAGCTTGTTGTTTAACGTTCAATATTTAAATAACAAATATGGAAATATAGTTGTAAGTCAGGTCATTTGACTGTTGGCTCGGTATGTTAACTTCAAATATACCGACCCAATGTTTGCTTTTAAAAATGTACCCACCGTTAAATTCTATTGTTTTCTTGAAATAATGGTCGTTTGCCTTATTTTATTTACTTACGTGGAATTTTAAAAAATCGAATTTTCAAAATCTTACCTTTGGTAATGTGCAGACGGATTTGCTCTTTTTCCCAAGAAGCAAATGACGCTTTAAGCGCCTCTGTCATAGTTTTATTAGTTCCCGGCGTCAGTGGCGGTACCTGCGTCGGGATATCTGCAATAAAAAAAAGAAAGAATAAGTTTTAAAAGCTCAAATAAAATAGATGATACATAATTTGTTGATGTGAATCAGCCGACGTCAAGTGGTAATAGGTAGTTAAACGTAAATTATTAAGATGATTACCTATTATCCTCCAACTAAAATTGTATAGTAGTTGCTAACTTATGTGAAATTATTTGTAATGTAACTACAAATTATTTTAAAAAAGTACAGATATCAAAACATTTTTTCATAATAATAATTATTGTGAAACAGTGAAAACCAAACTTGAAATAGGGAATAAGATGTAAGAGAACATAAAAATTAAAATATAGCAAATATTTTTGAAATCCTTCGCTTGATATAATAAAACAGTTGATTAACTAAAATTGTTTTTATTGTGACTTCTTATTTAATGGTGGTTCAAGAATAATGAGATAACAAAAATGGAACATCCACCCACGATGCTGACGAATAACGCATACTAGTTAAACTACGTAGGAGGTTCTAAAACATTAGGACAGTGGTCCTGTGTTCCGTAGAAAATATTTTCGTTCAAAAAAATAGATTGCGGTTACTTTCCATCTCCAAATAATATATAATTAAATTATCCGTTAATTTCTCAATTTTAAAAAAGAATTAATTTTTTATAATAAATTTTCTTCCTATGTTAACATCGTAGTAGTTAGAATAAACAATAACTTGGTTCAAATATAATATTACATAATAATATTATTGTTTAAAGGGGGCAAAAGAGGAAAATCTGTCGAGTTGACGAGCGAGTGAAGTAAATTCGACAGTTAATCCGAATAAAAAAAGGTTATTTTTTCATTAAACATATAAAGTACCTACTTATTATATTACTATCTTTACTCTACTTTAGTACGGCCCGCCGCCGGCAGTGAAGTAAAACAATAATTGCAATCGCAAAAAAGTGACCCTTCAAGATTTCCAATTTATTGACGTAAAGTGAAGTTTTTTTGACGTTTAGAGAAAATATTAATAAGAGTTAGTTTTTAGAAGAGTTATTTTAATTATAGATTTTATTTGTAAATACAATAATTAGTTTTTTAATTAACGTTTCATTTTTTTAATAATATACAGAGTGTCCCAAAACTCATCATAATCCCGAGGGTTGACAGGCCAGCTCATGACTGACCAGAACATCAAAATACAACCTTAATAAAAATTTGCTAGTTTTCGAGATATTAGCACTTTAATGAATTTCGTGAAAATCAACACCTTAAAATAGTTTCTCGAGTGCCACAGGTACGAAATTTCATATTCTAAAATGAATAGTCCTGGTATTGATCACAGACTTAAATAAAAGTAATAGTGCAATACTTAATAAAAACAAATGTTTTTGCCCGCTTGAGAGTTAAAATTTATTTTATTCGCCAACTTCGACTTTTCATACTGTAAAACAAATGTATCGCGGTACGCGGTAACCTGGCAGGTTATTCTAAAAAATGTCTCATCTAGTATTTTGGGACATCCTGTATAATCTTGTATTCTGTAATCGTTAAGTTTTAATAAAATGTATGTTCATTAATTTTTTATTGTTAGTTTAATCATCTAGTTACCTTGTAAATATATACATACTATACATATTATAATGAGTATGTACTTATAAATTTAATTGTTATTGATTTTCAATTATTCAGCAATATTTTTACAATCATGTGTTCCGCAAATTCGGAAACGTTAACAATGTTCACCGTAAAACTGCAATAGAATCATTAGCTGTACCCATTGGAGTTGTCATTATTTATTGCAAAAATATACATACTGTATAAAAATTTAAATAATCGCGAACATTCCAAAATCAATTTATTCTTATAATATCTTTTTAAACAACACAAAAATATAAATTTGAATATTGTTACACTTAAATTTACATTTTTGAATCTACTTTATTTTGAACTACATTTGAATAATTAGAAATTTTAAAAATTTTGAAATTTTGAAAATATTTCATCATTGAGACAAATCAACGACATTGAAAAAATAAGTATATTTATTATATTTATTTTATTTTATTGGTTTTTTAAATTTTCTCTTATTTTCTCAAAATATATTTCTAATGCGGTTCTAAAAATTTCTAAGTATAAATATTTAACCGTGAGAATTCAAATATTTTAACGTTGATCGTTAAATTTAAAAAAAAATTCTTAGTCCTATTATTACTACCATCAAATGGATTAGTATGGTGCTATAATCTTACCGAATGCTTAGCCCATAATCAGATGTTAGATTTAAGATCCCAAGTTGAGATTGTTGGGATTCCCAAAAGTGTTGTAGTCGAGTATTGGTTCGAGATTTTCCGCTCTTTAGCCTTAGCTTACTCTGTAAGTGACAACGGCCTGAAATTTTGTTAATAAATATAGTTTTTCAAGGCACCGAGTATTAGCTCATTTTCGCGAAGCAAGGTGAAGCAGAAACATTTTTTTTCACTGATAGGAATCCAAAGAATAACAGGTTGTGGGCCCAAGTCAATTATATGTCAAAAATTTAAAAAAAATGTTTTTACGTATTTTTCAATGCAAAAGATGACATTTCTAAGGCAAGGCGCGCACCGAGGTGGTGAGCAAGTGGTGTGTGGCGATGAAGTGGTATGAAAAGAGAACCACGATCGTATTCTGTCGTGCTAGAGAAAGACAGAATGCCACGCCTCTGCCACACCACTTTAAGCAAGTGCCCAACTTCGCCTTGCCTAACTAGACTACCCTCATCGGAAGACTGCACCTGGCACATGGACAAGGTGGACATAATGAGAAACGTTGATAGTTCAACAAGCGGTGGTTCAAACAAGCATCTTCGAGTGAACCAGTTCGGTTACCGAAAGGTATATGGGTAAATGCCAATACATCTCAATGCGGAACCGAGAGACACTAAGAAGCGTCTGTTAATTTTGAAAAACTCCGAATCATGAAAATCCGAAATAGTACGGAAATGGTAGGACCAGTCAGAAACAGGTCGACAAAAGGACAGTGGACACACCGGCTAATACCCACCATAGAAACGTGGTTCCTGCAAAGCCATAGATTCTACAATAAATACGTGCACAGGTTCGAAAAAGCAGACTCAACAATATGCCACTATTGTGGAGAAGACAAAAATTTTTCATAATTATGTTGATGATCATAATGATGACCAAGACAGCAGAAGGGTAGGTGCATCAAAGCAGGAAATAAGCGAAAAGTACACGCAAGTAATGCGATAAGCGATTCCCGGCCTCTTTAAATGGAGTAACGTTTTAAAGAGTCGAAACACCAGCTGATGGATTCCTAATTCCAACCAAACTAATAGATGGTATCTTTGAGATGACTCCGGTGTGAGAAAGATTTTCCCATTCCCAACGCACATAAAAAAAAAGAAAACCTTTCTAAGCCTTTGGTCGACATCGCTATTTCTCAGCTTGTTTTATGCAATTGTCAGTACACATATTTAGCTTATCAATTCTATACCCTCTATAGCGTACTGCGCCCATGTTTTGTTTTAGTATTTTTTTAAATTAGGTAAATCTTGCTCTATAATAAAATTGTATAAGAATAAAATTTAAGAAATTCATTGGAAAGTATGTCACAATAATCTAAAAAAAAAGTTTTGAATGTGTTTTGATATTAGAATAGTATAACCAACTGATTTATTGGTCCGTAATAATCGAAAGACGTAATATTCGGTAAATATTTACCTTTATCGTACAGGATTTACAGGAATACAGGATTCGTTTTCAAAAGATATTTAAATTAGTCCGCTATAAACGGAAGTCCATTATAAGCGAACACCACTGTAATTGAAAGCTCTACAATAAGAATATGTTGGAATATTCGTTAATTGTTAATTTAACGATTCGAAATCTTATTCTAGTAATCTCAAGATAAATCATGCATTGCAATGAAGTAAAGCAATACAATACGTATCGCAAAACGTAACATGTTTGATAAGAAAAACTTATCCCATTTTATTTCTTTGAAAGTATCTGCAAGAAGAACTGCAGCCTTCCAAAAAAAGAGACATTCGTACCAGTGGAACTGTTCTGCAAATATCCGAATAATGGTGATATTATGATGCGTGGTCTGGCGAATAAGGTTAATGTACCAAATCATATCGATTTTATTGTTTCGTTTCAATAGAGAATCGAAGTAGAAATTCAGTCGATGAGCTCTGTATATGCACAAAATTTTAGGCGGCACTATACATAGCGCACTTGATGCAATCCAAAACTCTCGTAATCATCTCGAAACGGTCGATTAATTAATACAGTGTTCATGCAATCCAGAGCGATAGCTTTCAATCAGCCATGGTTGACTGTCTAGTCTAGAATGTTATGCATCGTTAAGATCAAAATTTCGTCAAAGGTTAAAAACGTTTGAACCAATAGCTATGTACCATAGCAACGTCAACAGGACCCTCCATTACTCATTCCATTTTATTTTATAAAACATTAGATTTTTTTTATTTTTCTTGAATTTTATTTTTCTTTGATTCTCAAAGTGAGGGGTCGCAAAAAAATTAACTTCTTGTAAAGTTAAATTATCCCCCACCCCCAGAGATGTTTTTCTACACGTACCCATTCTTCAGGTCTTTTGAAATTTGATCGCGGACCAAAAAGTTTGAGAAACGCTGTAATAGATGATTTATCTTTACAAATCGGGGTTCTTGAAAATGTCATATCTCGAAATATATTCAGTTTACAATATTGTGATTTATTTTATTTTTATGAAGAATTTTGCTCTCTTGACTTGAGATTATGAACATTTTGTACCTGAGATGCACTGAAATTGAGTTATTTGCAAACGTTTCAAATGGCAGGAAAAGGTTAAAAATATGGAAATTTGAAAACTGAAGGCTAAGGTTCCGTAAATACGAGAACGTCTACTTTTAGTAAAAAGCAGGAATGTATTTTTTAGTTAACCCAATTTTAGTTTCCAAAAATTAATAAAAAATGAAAAATTGATGGACTATATATTAACATTTTTATTTATCAGGCGTACCAATTATTATGTATGTAAGATCATAACACCCCAATATTTTTTTACGTTACATAAATAGTTTTAATTTTTTTAATAGTGTGTACCAATAATATACGTCCATAATTTTTTTGTTGACGAATTGAAATTGTGTTTATATACTTAAGTCATAACATTTTATCTGAATGCAGAGATTATTATTAATATTTTTATATTATAAATTTTTAAAATTATAAACAACCAATACCAACAAATAATAGCCACAAGTGTAAGTTGTTTATAATTTTATTCAAATATTTGGATAATTCTTTGAAAGAGAACAACATAGCTTCACGTTTATTTAGTATTCTATACATCAGTTTTGTTTGTCATGTTGAATTCAATAAATCTTTTGATATGTTTTCGATATAACAAAATGACATTAACGTTCCAAATATAAAAAAATATTTTAATCGATTGCAATGTTTATGAAATAACGAAAAAGTTTTAAAATGAAGAAACAGTTTCGTAACGAATTTAATTATTCCAATAAGATTATAATGAAGTTGTTAACGTCAAAAATGCTTTAAGAGGCAGGAAATGTTAATGCACCCCTATATGCCAGTTACTTATGTCAAAAAGTCGTTGCTTTTTTGAGCCCTTCAAAAATGTTTTTCTTATGAGACTATCACATCATCGGTAAAATATGTTCCGATATTTGAGCAAAACCCTATCTTTGCACTTGTTTTTAATCTTCTCCGGAGTCTGAAAAATATACCAAGTTTTTGGTTGACCACAGTCCATTGACAACTGTCGAGATTTAGAATTATGAATAATAGGGCAAGTATTTCCAGACGACAAGGTGTTGCACTTGAGCAGAATAGTAATGTATTGGCACCTGCCGCATTAATGCTGGTAAAGAATTTGCAAGTTGGTACCCATGTCACATATTTACGTTAACAGCGAGCTATCTTGTGGTTATTATTTGATATAAATAATGTCAAGTATTATAATCTGACTGTTTTCAATGTTTAGTCTTAATTGCTCAGGTAGAATAGTTTTACAACATTAATAACCGAATTTACAACGTTAAATATCCTAAATAACACATGGCACGTGCGGAGCTAAAAAGCAGGTGGCAATAATTCTTTTATAATAGGTATACTAATATGTTTTTATTAGAATTAATATTACACAAGAATGTAGTCGATACAAATCGATAAAAGGAATGAAAATAATATGACAATATTATAGATGATATATCACAAAATGTCACAATTTAAATTTTAGTGCAATATTTTTGTTTTATTTTTTGAGCTAAAAACCTGAATATTGATTAGCTTCACTTATCAAAGAGGTATCTGTTGAAAATAAATTGAAATGAAATTGTAATAATGGAAGCTAGCTACAAGTGAGTGGGAAAAAGAGATTTGTGGGATTTCGATAATATAAATATTATGCCGGTATTACAGAAAACGGTTGATTCTATTTAAAAATTGCAATATAAGTACGCCATTAAAGAGTATATTAATAACTCGATGAACGCAGCTGTTGAATGTTATACCTGGTCGGTTCACAGTGCCATAAATATAAGGCACCTGCCCTTACCAGAATGGCCTTTTGTTTCTAATGCAATTGCAGTTTCAAAACCAAATAAATGTTAACGGAATAATTAATATCCATAAATAACATTCCAATGCAAATGTTACGGAGCTTTAACATGTCAAACCTTCCGATGGGGAAGTTGGCGTTTCAAATTTTCCAATAATATCTTTCAGTGCAATTCAAAAATGATGTTTTCAATAATAAATTTTTTCTGCATTTTTGCAAACTCCACGATATGCTGACGGGCAGCTAACAATGAAATATGTATATTAAATTATAGACGTTACGTAGACATAATTTTTACCTCGACTGCATAAAACAACCTAACTTATTAATTTAACTACCTCAACAATCAAGACTATGTCGAATGTGAAAAAAATAAATTTTTTTTCAACATCCAGGGCCGATTGAGCATATGCAATTTAAAAATTAAATTAAATGACACTTCAAAATCCAAAAATTTAAACTAAATTACGTTGTTGCAGTTGGCCCTCAAAAAATTGAATATATTATGATGCAAATAATACTCAGTCGACGATAAAACTAGAAAATTAACAGGGGAAAATTACACTTTGGGGTTTCATCATTGAAACTCTATTTTTAATGTGACTTAATTCAGTGCCAACATCCGGTAGGTACTCGACTAATTGAACGGGGTACACAATATAAGTAACTAGATCACTAATTATTATACCACAGCGGCAATAAAGTTAACCTTGAAGAATGTCTGTGCAATTTTCATTTTACCGATTGTTTTAAATTATATATATTAATAAGTAAGAGATTAATAGCGCAGATTGAAAAATCTCGGTTGCAATCCAAGAAGGAGTCCGGAACCAATGGTGGAAAAACAAACAACTTTCAGAGGAGGAAAATTGCTGTTGGAAGAAGTTTTTCCTGTGGTCCACATAATGATGATCATCCAAATTGTAATTTGAAAAACTAGTGATTATAGTTTGGATTGTAAATGTATTTCTTGAGTTCAAAATAATTTAATGATCAAAACCAAGAGAAGCCTGTAGGTATTTATAGTCAAATTGTATTTGAAGTAATAAAAACTAACAATGAATTCATCGACAGAAAAGTACGAGAGTACATGGTTGATGGCAACTTAAAAATTGAAGCACGTCCCATTCGCATGTGACGCATGATGAGGCTCAAGTTGACGGCCGACGGAAGTAGCGTTTAATCCCATCAAATTATCCTATTAAAATTATTCTTCTAATTATAAAAACATACGAGTCAGTTTCTGGAGCAACAAAATGTTGAATTCTATCTTAACTTCAATTAAACCTACAATCTTAAACCACGTAATAATTACTCCACTAATTCAACTAAACTTGTTTACTGACTTCTTATTAATTACTTTGTTCATCTACTTGTTAATTAAAACAAAAGTCATTACGTCGTTTTACGAAACACAGACACTTAAAATTAAATCTGCACTTTAATACCTGCTCAAGTTTTTCAATTTGTTTTCATTGTCCTGTATATTAAAATTTAAATTATCAACCACAGAAATGCTATTTGAAAAGTAGTTTAGTTTCAATTGTAATTTTTCAAGCTATTTTGAATCTTGCGAAAAATATTTTAGTTTCTATTTACAACTTTTTAGGTAGGAGTAGTACATGAACAATTTATTAACTTGTTAAAAATTTTGTAAATTTAAATTTTGTCGAAATATTCGCCACATAATGGCCATTCGATTTAAATAACATAAAAAGAACAAGTTTATGTTGGGAACTTTTACAAAATTTTGTTAAACGTAAACAAACACACAACATATCTACCTATAGATTTAATAAAAATATTCAAGTTTATTTGAATCCAACAAATGTGTTAACAACTTCAAAAATTAGATACCACGTGCTAGGTTATTAAAATAAATTCAAAAATATAGAGAAACGAAGTGTTCGACGTAAAACAGATAAGCATATTAAAAATTGCACTAAATCTCGTATAGTATGAGATTTTACAAAAAGCAGACAAACGAGTTTGAAAATAAATTGAACATTAGATTGAGCATAAAATCAATTAATTCACTTGATAAACTATACTGATAGTGCTAGCAATTTTAAAAATTTAGATTCATTTAGAAGGAAGAAAAAGAAAAGCGAACGATTGGATTGAAAGAAAAAAAAAGACAATTAAAATGTATGTGGTCGAGCAAAGATTTGTGTAACGATTTGTAAAACTTTTGTCAATTAGTAAAATCTAATGAAATGTTTGAAAGAAAAAAATTTAGATTAATAAGTCACGCCAACTTAAGGGTACAATTGGAAATAAATGAAGAGCCCCTATAATACTTAGCACAAGCAACCGCGAGAAAGCTGCTTAAGCATCAATTAAACAACAGAAAGCTTTTGTAATCTAGTTTGTCGTAATTTATGGAGTTTAAATTGTATTGTATTTTTTGGTCATATAGAACTGACCCTTGTGTTTATACATTAAAATATAATAGAAACACACAAGTGGACATAAAAATAATATTAACAGAATTAATCTTTCTGATGCGTAACAGGTAGTACACCCCATACGTTACATACAAAGTTATAAGAAAATAATATATAATTTTTATGGGCATAAAAGCAACAGATTGTTATTAAATTTGTTTATAAAATTATTACAAGTTTATGAAGTTGAACGATATAATCCATCTATCCATATTATTTTTATAAAAGCAGCACAAAACAAAAACATAATTAAACTCTGTTATATAAATTCAAGAAGGTCAAAAGTTAACAAAAGTTGGTAAATATATTTTACATACTAAAAAAATTATAAACCATGAGTATTACTGTATCAAAACAAAATTACCGAAATCTAATTTTTGTGTTAGTAATAATAATTTTAATAGCTGGCGAAATAAAACTTCGCAATTTTACTTATATTATTTGGTATTTTTGGGCTTACTAAATGTTCCTTGTAAGTCGACGATATTATGTTCATGTGCCGAATCGAAAGTAAATAAATTATGTCAAACAAAATGGGTTTATACCATGCATAATATAGTGAAACATGACGCAATGCCAATAATAGAAAAATGGAAGGCAAAAAAGATGAATAGCAAAAGGTGTGATTAACATATCTTAAACATAAAATTGCAAGGTAAATACAGTTATTAAAAATGTTCTCTAAAGAAAAGAAGCTCATTGTTAATGCAAATCTGTATACAAAGTGAAACATTTTTCCAAAAATTATATTCGACATCAAATTTACTGCAAAATTATGCTTAGATACACTGTATTTTACATATTTGTAAAAACTTTGTGCATTTTAGTTATCAAGTGCATAATGTATATTTCAATGTTTCTCAACATTTATTGGGTAATATCAAATATTACTAGATATGGCGACGTTTTTTATCTCACTGTGACCTCAAGATTTCCAGTTTGTATCACCTGTCAGGGGGAACGGTCATAAACGTATTTTGATTTTTAAACCAAATAAAAATAAGCTGCAAGCATCATCTGTCAAGCCAGATCAACTGAGCCAAGTTCACCAAAACTTTCACGTTTTTGCTTAGGAATTACAAAATTTTGAAATATAAACATAAGCAACTTTTGGATTTGGAAGAATTGGATTTGCGGTGTATCGCTAATAAAATAATGCCCGCGTTTTTTGAATTTGAAAAGAAAACATATTTTTGGTGCGAGCTGTCATAATTTATGTCAAACAAATTATTATCATTTAGACTACGGATTATCTTAGTAGATGGCATAACTTTACATATTATAGAAATTTAATAAATTATAAATAGCCTTTATTGGATTTCTTGCATTTATGTATGTTCAACGTTTCCTTAAGAAACGACCCGAAAGAGCTCGTAATTGATTCAGTGTGCAGCAAAAATTTTCAGGCTGTGTTTATATTTTCAGCGATTTTCTATACTAAAGTCAATGTCGAGATAAGTTAGGTTAGGTACTAGATCAGCTAGTAAGTGAATCAATTAATTAAAGTTCTAATTATAAATTTTAATTGTCATTCAGATTATTTATAATAATTTACACAATTTGATAAATTATATTTTTAATTAAAATGATTTTTAATATCGATTTTGCAATGTGATTGTCTATTCATAAAAATTATGAATAATGGACTACATTTTAGACTCGGCCAAACCCTACCGAACCACCTTAATTGAATTTTTTACAAAAATTATTTGCTAAATTTTGCCCACATATTTTATACATTAGATTAATGAAAGTTATTTTGTAAAACAAAATTGTGTTTATAAAAGTCATGCTTTTCGATATCCATTTGAGTCAGGTAAAGTAAGTTTTTTCGCACCGAGTACTGTAAAATAAACTCTACCGTGTTGAAACCAAGTAAACAGTAGCCAGAAATAGACTAAATCACAAATATTTATTATCCATAAATATCACAGATATGCTTTTACAAGAAGATACACCTTTGTGGAAAAAGCTTCAAGTCTCAACGACTAGAAATGTTTCTTTTCGACTAGAAAAGTGAGGTCAAAGTGCTGCAAACATAATGGTCATTTTAATCTTCGAAAACAAAAGTATTCCAAACAATTAGTGCGAAACTGGGGAGTACTAGAATGAAAGATTCCTATTTAATAAAATCAATTACAGAACGTGCATACAAATCAGCGGTTCGACACCGGGGAGTCTGAGGTATACCATACCCTCTAGTAACTTAGTAATTGTGCCATTAAAAAACGCTTATCATGCGTGAAAATTTTAATTTCACTAGGGAGTAATATCTGTTACTAATTAATCATGAGAGCTAAAAGTCAACTTCACACCATGAACTGAAAAAGCAAAAAAAAAACACAGCAGAAACTTATCCTATCAGAAACGTATTGGTAATTGGCAATAATAATAATAATAATGCATTTAAAATTCAATAATGAGGTGATGTGACTTGCGCTGTACAGTCAGCGATTGAGGTGGTTGCCTGTCCCAATACAGAATTTTGATTTCAAAATCTCCCGTTTATGTTCCTGATTTATGTTCTCGAGTTCTCATGACACTCTTCAGCGTTAGCTACTGAATAATTCCTCGATTCCAGCGCGCAAAAAAACAACGAGTTGTGCTGGACGGTATTCTCTATTTCTCAACCCAGAATTTGGACCTCCATTTTGTAATTTTATGCGTCAGTTGCTCTGGACCGCAAGCATCGGGATACATACATTTATAATTCTGGCTTAAGTTTGAGGGCTCCAAAATTTGTATTGCTTGATGCCTCCACTTGACTGTTCCAAGATGTAGAAAACAAATTTATTATATTGAAAAGTATGTAACTGGGTCCATAACCTGTTGTTATTTAGGCTTCCATCCGCGAAGAGAATTTTCTTATCTGGTCCCGTTCTTAGAAAATAGGCTTATCCTCCGCGATGTAAACAACTGAATTCCTCTAATTTTTATGGCAGAAATTGTCTAAGCGACCCATAATTTGATTATCAGGAGGCCCCGAAAGTACAATTCATTGGTTTCTTAATTTGTTGCCAAACTATATATACCGCATATAAGCGGTAAAGATTCCCAAGTTATGAGGCCCGACCTCAATCATAGACTAAAACGATTAATTTAAAATTGGAATTGAAATCAATTTTGTTAGGCATACCGTGCTGAAGGAGACATTTTCTTCTGAAAGGCTTCACCCGTTGATTTGTGTAACTTTATTTGTCTAATAAATTATTTCTATGTTTATAATTTCAGAAGAGGTTAGCACTCGATTTATACGAGAAAATCTTCGCGAAAGAACAATTTGCACATTGCAACAAATTTAAATAAAACAGTTCGCGAAATTGCATGTCATGTAGCAGAGGTTGTAACCTCTATTGAATTGCAGGACCCCCCTAAAAATAAAAGGGGACACTGCAAATATTTCAAAAGGCGTCAGACGAGATATTTTTGCAAATTTTGTAAAGCTTGGCTATGCATGAAACACATTAATTATGTCTTAATTTTTATGTAAAGTAATGAAGAATAAGATAGGTTTTCAAAAAATAAAATACATGTTTATTTATTGCGCCCTTGTTACGTTTGAAGTACATTTATAATAGGAGCCTGTTAGGCTTCACCCGGGGACTCGTGTAACTTTTAACCTACCCGTGGACCGGAGGGTTAAAACCCTAACCTATGTGTTGTTTCGTTGAGAAGATAAACAAAATATAATGAGATAACACCATTCTGATGCATTTTTATGCACAACTAAAATAATTGCGGCAAACTATTTTATCTAAATATATGCTTGTATGGAATTTTAGTATTACAATATGATAATAAAATGTTATCGCTTTATGGTTAGAATCAGATAATATCAAAATTCAAATTTATTAAATCTCGAATAACGTAACAGAAAAGATTCAAATTTAATAAACATTCAAAAAGCCCACGCATGTGCGTTAATGCACTTCGTCTATTGGTCAGACCCGTGTAAACCATTAAGATAGTTTTTGTTTGATTAACGGTTTAAAACAAATGAATGGGAAAAAATGAATTTCAATATAATTGAAAGTAAAGTGGATTTTGAAAACGAGAGAAAACAGAAATACTGTCAACAATTTGGATTTAATTTAGGTATAAGTAGGTACGTGTCGTCTGGTTTGTTCCTTTTTCTGTTAAAGTGGTTTCGTCATGTCCTGAATTTGACATTGGCGCCCTTAGTGATTGGAACTCACCACAGAGCAATCCAATTATATTTTGTTACTATCGAAAATTTTCTGCAAAATTGTGTCAAGGCACTTAAAGCGGTGCCATAAAACGTAAATACATAATATATTTTAATATAAAACAAGTGAACTGAAACTTAAAAGCCACACTTGAAAGATGAAATTGAAAGTAGCTACTCAACAGTGCGCTTCATTCAACAGGTTTCAAGAAGATTTTGTATATTATCTGCCTGGCACCAAGTAAAAAGAGATAAAGAGATACTTTTCAGCAAATAAGTCCATTATCTTTTTTAATTTTCATGTTCAGGTATTGCAATTGTAACTAACCTGGTTTTTGTCTGCTGAAAGCCTTCATTGTTTTAATTCCCATCCCGGCATACAGATCCGACGAATCTATGTACATATGTGACTAGATAATGTACGGCGTAATATATTATGTGGAACTTATACTAATTTAGTAAAATTTACACCACCGATATTTAAAAATAAAAATAGAATCACTCACAATTTCATTCAAGTACTTGTTCATCTTATTAGGTAGCAATTTTTAATAAACAACAAACTTTTGAACAAACAATTTTTTCACATCCACTTTGTTTATATAAATCGGTGTGTCCATTTTTGTGTCATAATTGCTAGTAAAATTTTAAAATATTCACGATTCCTTCATAATATGATCGAAATGGATTATTGCAAATGTTCCCCTTTTCTTTCGAATCGTAGTCACTGAATCTATTTTAGCTCAGCTTAAAATAAACCACAAGACAGAAGACCAAGTTAATATAACTGTGATCTGTACTGAATTGTCCGACTCATTTTGACACAATTTTTTGTTGTCGAAATGCAAAGAAAGCACCTTTACATCCTGTAGTTTTTCAAAATAGTTCAAAATACACTAAAGCACCGTTCTCATTTAAGATACCGCACGATATGTATTAATTACACCAAATTACACGAACTTGCTTGACGGTTTATGAAATTTTAAATTCAAATTAAATATAAATCACTTTCGATTTCTTTAAATAAATTTAAAAGTCGTTCGAGTATAGTGTATCGCTTCGATGTATTCGTTTTAACAATAATTTATCCGGTTTGTTTATAAAATTTAAGAACTTTCCACTTGAGCAAAGCTCACGATCGCGTGATATTCAATAAAGACACAAAGAAATATTGTGGAGCGCACCTGTACAACGCAAACTTCAATGGCTTGTGAAGTCTCAAAAACGTCGCTACTCCCTCCATGTGTTCACCAACTTATGAATGAATACTCTCCAAGCGGGTGCACGTAGTGCGGGGAATGTTCGGAAACGTACGGAGCCGTGAGAAAAACTCGAATGACCGAAGCTGCTCGTTTCCTATCTCACCTGGTTGCTTAATAAATAATATTTCAGACTAAAATGTTTTTTGCCTAATATTTTAATTACGATAATCGAATCGGATGTGTGGTTTTTGACCTGCTATCGGCTGTGTGGTCGATCATTTAAAACTCTTATAGAGTGCACGGTTCTTTTGCAAAATTTTGGTTTGGTTGGATCATACTTCCGCAAATTTATCGAGGGTTATTATTATTTTTGGACAGTCGTATAAGTCAATATGTTTTTTTTACATCCAAAATAACCCGAATTGTTAAAACACTAAAATTAAAACATCAATGAGAGCTATTCTTACTTACAAACTAAAAATAAAATTTATCAACCTGCTATGTTACGGTGTATGTTAGATATATAGTATATCTATGCGGCATATCGTTCTAGTATAGTTCTTCCCGTTGTTGTTCGAGAATAAAGCTCATTCATGGTTTTTACACACCTGCATTTACGTAGACTTAAAATTTGAGTCGTAAAATTCTTGGAAAAATAGTAATACGAAAGGTATTCCTTTACAAATCTATAGGTAACGGAGAACATTTTGTACCCTCACAAATTGTTGTACAACAAATCGAATTAAAAATATTTGATTGCATACTAAGAAAATAAGGTAAAACGTCGTCAACTGAGCTTCGATCTTAATCTTACTAATAAATAGTTATATCAGATGATGCTCGAAGAAGATACAACAGTGTTTCGAAGCGTGGAATAAAATTAGCATAGGAGACTGATAATATCGTCAATAATGGACAGCTTTGAAATATTCATCTGAAATTATCTAGATAACCTGTCCTAGAGCAACATTTAGGAAGTTGTTTTAACTGTAAATCTGCAAGGAACTTGATTGTCCAACATAATGTGGAATCGATTTATCCAAGACTACTTTATAGAAATTTACTCTTGTAAAGACGCTAAAAATTTAAATAACCAAATAGGTTTGCATGTCCCAGAGATCGACCACATTGGTTTCTTTTTATGGGAAAATACCTGACACAACTGTGCTAAATTTCTGGCATAATCAACATTCGTGTTATGTAAGGGTAGATGTGGACCGGAAACGGTAGGGATCCCACCCTCGCATAGTCGCCGGAAGTGTATCGTGACCTTGCGTAGAGGCTATAGCTGTCACCGAGCCCCCTCGAGATCCTTGTAGTACGCATAGCTATACACATGGTACATTTCTCAAAAAAAATCGAAAAAATATTTTCAAAATTTTACCAAGTTAAGTATGTATAACTGCATCTACTGCCGACATTATACATAACTGGATTATATATACTTTTTAATTTAATAATAATTTTTTTAATATTAATTAAAATCAAAGCTGCAAACAATAAAAGTCATAACGTCAACAAGTGTTACTCGTTATGTAAATCGATAAAATCTACATATAATATAAGAACTATGAATATGCAAGAGTCGCGGGGCATTGTCATGACAGAATTGACTTACCCTGACCCCTACGTTATCGGCACATTTGAATATCATCCGACAACCACTTGTTGACAAGAAATAGCGCTATACGCACTGTCCAAAAGGTTTATTGCATACATTTTATTTACTTGACGAGTTTTGCAAACCAACCATCACGCTACAAAGAATCCATATCAAGTTGATTCTACCAATGGGGTTTTACACATCTACATTGCTTGTCCAATTAAGAGACAGTTTGTTTCTTTTTTAATCATTCTATTTGTGCACCAAATGTTAACCTTCTAATTATTGAAAAAAAAATCGTGACTTGGTAGTACATAATCGTGATTATATTTTCAATTCATCTTAATCAAGGCTCAAATAAGACTACCTTAGTTATGAATTAATAAAGGAGTAAAACATTAAATTTCAGCTTCTGATTAAGTTAAAGAGACGTTTATCTTATTAAAATCTTTCAAGCTGTAATGGTTAAACAAAAGTACTGCAAGTGTGGGAGCAAATGTATAGTAGTAGAGCAGAGATAACAGGCCCAAGTTAAGATGAGTTTCAGCTAGTGCTACGTCACAACGGAAGTTGTTCATCATTCTACGCAAACCTCAGGCTGTTCGACATGCCCCTCGGCTACCAAAACTGTGTCGTAGGAGGGGAAAATTAAGATATTATGATCAGCTGGTGCACTATTATTTTATTTGGGTCAAAATGTGTGTCAAAATTGTTACTCTTTGAAATTAAAGATGAACCACCAAATATTTTGATTTTGAATATCGAGTGAGTCATTTTATCGTAGATTACATCCCATATTATTACTTCCTGTCTAAGAATAAATAAATATACACGTCTTGCCTGCAAGGAAGTTTCCAAAAGTTAAAATAATACGTAGTATATAAGCATACAAACTTTAACTAACGCAATTATTTGAAAAGTTTTTTCCCTCGTCCTACCATAAATATGATTTGTATTAACAAGTTTAATTATTGTACGAGACGAGACAACTTCTAAATGGCTACAATGCGAAAAATTTACTACTAATATTGCTTATGAAGAATTTTAATGAAAGTAAAAAAGTTCCAGTTTCCTGTTAAGCAAGAAATCTTTGCACGAGGTGAAAATTGCAATCTCTTGTGATCCAATCGGAGCCAATGGATGCATAATTAGATTTTACGCAAACATACTCTTAAGAATGCCAGTCGACGGTGCCATAAAAGGTTAAGAAGTGGTTTGTTACAGCTGAATTGTTAGTCAAAGAGTACATAGACACACAAAACAGGATACGGGAGATCTGGATTAAAAAGGAAGTCGTAGCTATAACGTCATAACAAATAGTTTTACAGTATTGTATACCATCAGTTCGGGTCAATGGGCACGAGCTTACTAATGGTTTATGACTAATTCAATTTTCGTTCCGAAATATCAAACAAAAAATATGCAATTAAAATTTTGCACAGTATATAAGCAGGCAGGTAGAAAATCTCGACATGAAAAGTATTGGATTTTCGATATAAATTTTAAACTATTTAGCATTTGAAATTAAATTATGGTAATGAACACAAATAGTACCTACTAATTACATTACTCTCGATCGTGATGAGTGGTTAGAGAAGCAGGATGTTATAGTGATATGGTAAAGAGTTGGCAGTTGTGATTGGCCAAGGGCCCAAGGACATTATGGCTTATTGTTGTGACTTTGAAACTATAATGATCGTGTCGATTCGACTAGTATGATAAGATTAATCAAATTGTAATTACCCACCCAGAATAAATTACTTGTCACAAATACAAATCTACATAAATCGTATTTAAATTATGTATCTACCTACCACACAGAAACATTTTTATTTATTGTTGGTAATAACAAAAGAATTATTTTTTAATTTGCAAATCTTTTTACAATTTAAAGCGAATTTATGATTTCAGCGATTAATTTATTGCAAAATTTGTCATAAATAATTAAGTTCACTACTAATAACAAATAATGAACAACGAAGATTGAAGGCAAATAAATCACACTAACTGCGTAGAAAATTTTATTATAAATCTGAGCAAAATAAATTTTTACAATTTATTGTGATTTTTAAGAGGCAAAGTACTAACTGGAACTAACGTTAAATTAATAATAGGATAGGTCCCTTTTAACAACAACCAAGGCCGAATAACATTTAAAAAATATTGATTTTTCGATGTATCAATACAAATTATAATAAATTATTATTTAGTTTGTACTTCTTCATTAAATTTAAAATAAATTCAACTTCGTAAAAACAAACCCATTTAATTATAATAAATTATCACAAAATTAATATGCAGTGAAATTATCTGAGATAATTAGAGGACTAAAATATATTAACATGGTTAAACGGTTAAATTTTCAGTTTATTTAGATAAATATTTGTCATTTTTTCATATCATTGTTTATTTTTGTCTAATAAAATATCTCACCACTAATTTATTTATATCTAAAAAAATATAACATCTATATACGAATTCGGTGAAAACGAATCTCGAGTAACATTTTAGATTAAAGAACCCTATAATAAACATTATCAGAAGGAGAATTTCTTATAAAGAGCTTTATTATAAATATTTACAAATATGTGCTTGCATTTAGAGAAAACACAACGGCAGAAATTTTTGAATTACTGATAGGCAATTTCATATTTTTCCTTTGATGTCGACGCGATATAGATTAAACCGCGAATGTTATAGATTCTTCAATATCTAAACATGCTGATAATATTATAAATCATTCTGAGATATTTTCAGTAAAATCCCAGAAATGATCAATATTTAAAAAAAAATAAAAGAATTGGAAATAAACCTAAAAAATGTTTGTTTTTTAAATAAAATGTTAAATCTAAACTGTTTGAAACAGTAGTAGAAATAATAACTATTTGTGCAACTAGAGAGACTTTTTATCGGAGTTTTAGCAGAGATAAAAAACACGCCGTTTTTCACACAATATTTTTTCTACTACAGCGTGATTAAGAAACTAGAGTAGGTATATGAGGAAAAATATAACGCACCGGATGCGTAAAAATTACTTTTCCGCACTAGTGCGGAAAATTCATTATACCTTACTAGAACGAATATCAAAAAATTAGACTTTTTCGAACAGTAGTGAAAATGAAAATATGTTATAATGTTACGGACACTTCACATACAACGAGTTGACGAAATCCACAAAAATGTAATATACTGTAAGTGGAGTCCTGAGAAGCAAGATGCATTGGAGCGGCTACACCTAACGCCAAGATTCTAAAGAGCAAAAACTATTTCCTAATATAATATAATGCCCGAATATTGTCGCGATATTTATTTGCGAATTTTTACAGCTCTAATTACTGCATTACTAAAACCAATAGTAACAGTCTAAATAATAATTAGATTTCAATTTTCCATTTTTCTTTTTATCTTTTCATTGATAGCATTTTCAAAAATCGTAATAGCACAAAAACATATAAATTATTTAATCTGTGGTGTTGCAAGGCTGATAATAATATTACATCGAAACGTATTCCCTAGAAACACTGTGAAATGTAGTCCCAGCGTCGAACCTACGAAGGTAAAAATTTTTGAATATTTTATTTTATTCCAATGGTAATGAAAATCGCTATATAAACTGAAAGATGTAATAAAAATGTTAAAATATTAATATGAAGTGTTTACTTCTTGTGGTTAATGACAGAAATACATTATAAACAAAATTAATTTTTTGTTCCTAAAAACCATCTAGTTATACCCATACAAGAGCCCCCAGAGTTGAACAACGGGGCCAAGCTTGGGCCAAGATTGGGACGCCAAACTTCGGCGTCCCAAGGTTGGCCCAAGACTGGGTAACTCAGCCTCGGCCGTTCCTATGATGAGCCAGTCTTGGGCCAAGAGTGGGGAACCAAGACTCAGCCATCCCTGCCGTTACCAAGCCTTGGGCCAAGTCTGGCTAACCCAGCCTCGGCCAATCATTGACGTGCCAGGCTTGGACCAAGTCTGGGGAACCAAGCCTCAGCCATCCCTGCCGTTACCAAGCCTTGGGCCAAGTCTGGCTAACCCAGCTTCGGCCAATCATTGACCTGCCAGGCTTGGGCCAAGTCTGGGGAACCAAGCCTCAGCCATTCCTGCCGTTACCTAGCCTTGGGCCAAGTCTGGCTAACCCAGCTTCGGCCAATCATTGACGTGCCAGGCTTGGACCAAGTCTGGGGAACCAAGCCTCAGCCATTCCTGCCGTTACCTAGCCTTGGGCCAAGTCTGGCTAACCCAGCTTCGGCCAATCATTGACCTGCTAGGCTTGGGCCAAGTCTGGGGAACCAAGCCTCAGCCATTCCTGCCGTTACCTAGCCTTGGGCCAAGTCTGGCTAACCCAGCTTCGGCCAATCATTGACCTGCTAGGCTTGGGCCAAGTCTGGGGAACCAAGCCTCAGCCATTCCTGCCGTTACCTAGCCTTGGGCCAAGTCTGGCTAACCCAGCTTCGGCCAATCATTGACCTGCCAGGCTTGGGCCAAGTCTGGGGAACCAAGCCTCAGCCATTCCTGCCGTTACCTAGCCTTGGGCCAAGTCTGGCTAACCCAGCTTTGGCCAATCATTGGCGTGCCAGGCGTGGACCAAGACTGGGGAACCAGGCCTCAGGCATTGCTGCCGTTACCTAGCCTTGGGCCAAGTCTGAGTAACCCAGCCTCGGCCAATCATTGATGTGCCAGGCTTGGGCCAAGTCTGGGTAACCCAGTCTCGGCCAATCATTGTCGTGCCAGGCGTGGACCAAGGCTGGGGAGCCAAGCCTCAGCCATTGCTGCCGTTACCTAGCCTTGGGCCAAGTCTGGGTAACTCAGCTTCGGCCAATCATTGGCGTGCCAGGCTTGGGCCAAGACGTGGGAACCAAGCCTTAGCCATCTCTGCCGTTACCTAGCCTTGGGCCAAGTCTGGGTAACCCAGCCTCGGCCATTCATTGGCGTTCCAGGCTTGGGGCAAGACTGGACAACTCTCGAGCACTTGCGCATCTACACTTGTACGCTGGCGCAAGAAGTCTTTTCCAATAAATCCACGACCATTTTGCAAGTAACTGCTCTTTTATTGTTTCTCGGGTGCTACATCATATTGAGTTTCGATTTGAATCATATTTTATAACAATTATAACCGATTCATATTTCAGATAGTTAAAGAGTGGCGTGCTTTACATAAAACTCGATAACTTTTAAATAATCATAATAATACAGACGTTCACGAGAAATCAAATAACAAAGTTATAAGCAGCGTGAGTGAGAATAATTTATTATAGTATTTCAGAACCATGTAAGTTCACAAGAATGTTACAATGATTTAGATAATAGTATAATCACAGTGATTTGGACAGTAGTGATAATGATTTTATCAATAGTAAAGATGTTATTGAAAATGTTAACTGTGAAGACTCTTATGCCATTAATGCTCCACATAACTCATCATCCCAGGGTGAGGTTATGTCGAAAAAAACTTTGCGTTAAAAATTCTGTTTTAGAGTATCAACTTTACATAAAACGTTACTCTGGTGAGCCGTTTCCTGTCTGGAGCTAAAGATCGTGAGGGAGGGAGAGCTCATCGCGATGAAAAGAATTAATTTTTTAATTATTTATTTTATAATTATTAGTTTATACCAATAGTGATTAGAATGTTACGCAAACATGCTTACTTTTCTGTTCTGTTTAAATTAAGCGTTTAAGTTTAAGTTCTGTTAAAATATTGCATAATTTGTCAGGTAAAAAAAAAATAAATCTACTATGAATGTAATTGTTTAGTTATTATTTTTTTATATTTTAATTCTTGTGAATTAGTCTGTGCAGTGATACTTAGGCCAGTCTTTGCAGGTAAGCTTGGGCCAGTCTGGGCAAATATACTTGGGCCAGTTTTGGCAAGCCAGTAATGGCCCAGCCTTGGTGAAAGCCTGGTATGATAACGTCGTACCAGCATTAGCAACCAAGCTTTGTCTAGCATTGGCAACCAAGCTTGGCCCAGCCTTGGCAATAAAGCTTGACCCAGTCATGGCAGCCAAGCTTGGGCCCGTGTTATCATCCCAGAGTTTTACCAAGACTGGGCCAAGCCTGGTTTACAAGCATGGCCCAGACTTCTACAATGTTGGGCCAGGCCTGGCCCTATCCTGGGCCAGTAAAAAATAAAGCGTGGCCCAGTCCTGGAAATCTAGCATGGCCCAGTCCTGGAGACCAAGCGTGGCCCAGTCCTGGAGACTAAGCATGGCCCAGTCCTGGAAACCAAGCGTGGGCCAATCATGGCAACCACGCGTGGGCCCGTGTTATCATCCCAGAGTTTTACCAAGACTGGGCCAAGCCTGGTTTAGAAGCTTGGCCCAGACTTCTACAAGGTTGGGCCAGGCCTGGCCCTATCCTGGGCCCGTCATACTTTCCTGTATGGGTAGGTATGTAGGTACCGCGTACCTATTTAAAAACAAAAATAATTTATTGTATATAATATACACTATGCTGGTGAATATTACAAAATTTTCCATTGGTAACCAAAGTAATTAATTATCGTATGGTAGTGTAGAGCTTTCACCTTCACTTTTTATTGTTGTCTCCAAGTACCTACTACGTAAGAAGCAGATAATAGAATCAAAGACAGATTTTAATAATGAAAAAAAAAACTAGAAATTTGAAGCTGTGGAAAAAGCTATGCAGCGGCTTAACTGGTGGGGTTCCGCTGAACCAGGGCCCATTACGGGGGGGGACCCGAAACGGATCCTTTACATTTCGCTTGTGGTTATTCCAAAATAATTTTATTACAGTTACTACTCCTAATTACGCCACTAAAATCCAAAATTATTTTTCTTAAATACCTAGTCTAAAGTAAAATAATAGAGTATTGAAGAGCACTTATTCCCATTTTTTTGGAGAAACGTTTGCTTGTTTCAGTATTTGACCGAGTTTCACGTACCGTCTCGACTTTTTATAAATACATATAACATCACGACCAGATAAGGTAGAAACTATTATTGTAGGTTTTGGAAAAACCCAATTTAGTTCAACAAAGTTAATCTTATAATCGAAAAATTTTGGGATTTTTTGAAGCTAAAGGAATTTATTAAGTTTTCCTCTTTACAGTTTAAATCACGGTCTTCTCAGTAATTACTGATGAGAAGACCGTGACATATTTTATATTAAAATAATTTTTGGAATTTGCTTAAGATATTTTACTAATGCAATAAACTCAAAAATTATATAATTCTCCCCGGTTTTAGATATTTAAAAATTTTAAAATAATTTACGAAATTTATTTTTATAAATTTATAAAAAAAAATTATAAACAGGAAAACTACTATACTACCGAAAACTTATAATAACTTCCTAGTTTTACTAGTGAGATAAGAAATAATGATATAGAAAAAGTTTTATCCCGTGAAAAAATTTTACAATCAAAATATATTGGCATATTTTTTGCTATATTACGGAAATATTTAAAAAATTACTTTTGTTGTCTGAATTTTTATGTACATTTCAATGGTAGGTAGGTCCTATGATAATTAGATGAATAATACCCGATATTAGATTTATCGTAGGTGTGTAATGCAACAAGTGATAAACAAAAATTTATCTTAATTTAAAAGCATAAAAAGCGAGATATGTTTAACACGAGTATAATTAAAATAAATAATAATAAAGGTCAACGGAAGTAATAGTTGTGTATTTTGATTTTTAACGTCCGTCTTGTCGCGGATTAAAAAAATGCCTTGCATAATTAATTCAGAGTTAGTAATAAATTTATTATAGCAAGAAATTTAATTTAAGGTTTTCTTAATTATACCGGCCGAGTTAAGATACTTTGTTATGGTCACATAAAATACGCTTATAAAAAACGTGTGAGTCAGGCTAAATCAAAAGAAAGCACCCAAGTGGAACTTGTTCTCTGCAAATAAAAATATTTTAACAGATAATGTGGAAGAAGGCTATTGTAGAACATAATTTCGTTTTTGCCTTAAGACGACATTAATTTTTAATTAAACTGGATGTAGGTATATTATTAACCCTGCGTCTTACATCATACATTTCCTAACGTCGTCTGACATCTGGGTCTTTTACGGACAGCACTCGTTTTCTAGCCAAATAATAAGTTTTTCGCGGTATACAAATTATATCCTTATTATTTGCAGAGCAGTTTTACATCTGTAATGTCTATAACCATTTTGTTTTTTGAAAATTAAAAAATAAATTGTAACTACATA